>OX352205.1:2512500-5012500 GCA_947086425.1 Xanthorhoe spadicearia | reverse complement strand
AACGTCGGGATATAAATAAGGTAATTAACGCGATAAAAACCTGTGTTTAGATAGTTCTAAAATATACCTAGGGAAATGTTGCTAGTAGTTATATAGTGACCAGCACATTACATCAACGAGTTACGTGGCGAGTGTGAAACGTCATCCTTTGAGGTATCGCATGCGTGAAACACCGCTGTATCTATTATTATGATCTATGCCCTCGTGATCCGTGTGACGACGCGAAGGTGGCGCCAAGCGACGGTACTCGGCGCCAGCGCTCAAGCATGGTGATACCATGTTCAAGAGGAATTTTCCTAAATTAATAGCCAGTTTCTCGAAAGCAGATTATGCCCATAATTAAATCATGTGACAGTGTCGAATTTGTTCCTGAGTTGTCCATTGATTAGTTAGATTTGGAGATCATTTGCGTTAGAGAAACCGGGTGTCAGAAATTTAGTGCATTGTTAACTTTAGTCGTGGTTGGCCAAGGAAACGTTGGAGGGCCGATTTCAGGTGGAAGTGGAAATTCGAATGAATAATGAATAAAATCGAAAAGACTGAGGTGGTTAAAGGGTATTAGGAGACCTAATGCCCTGAGACGACATAGTAGAGACTAGAGTATAACTTTATTATCGACCTAGTTTGGTACTTCACAAATAATTTAGTTAAATCTTGATAAATGTCCAAAAATGAGAGAGACGTGGCAACTCTCCGAGTTTGCAACAAGAGGCGTATGCGACGGGCGTCCGTTGGCGAGGCCGCGTCATCCATCCATCAAATATATCATCATCCACTATGAATAGAACGCGCCGCCGCCGCGCCGCGCCGTTGTGTTATTCCACGCTAATATTGTTTCATTCTTAGAATTCCGCTCACAGCAAAACAGTATCGTCATCGTCATCTCAACAGAAATGAACTAAGGTATTGAAATACTTTTCCTACACATTCATTCATTCATCCGGTTAATAATAGAGAATCGGTGTCGGTGTGCTTGCGATAACCCATTATCGGAAGGTCGTGTTTGTAAACACAACACGGTGGCTCTTACATTTTACTCACGCTCAAGTGATTTTATACGGAGAGGTCACATTCAGTTTATTACAGATATTAATAAAATTGATTTAATTGCGTAGTTTGAGTAGGTATGAGTTTTAGGCTACGTTCAGATGACAAGCGTTCAGCGCGCGCTGAGCGCGCGTTGAATTTTTGTATAGTGTTCACATGACACGCGCTTGTCAGGCGTTGAACGCGCGTTGTCCTCGCGGCCGCCATTGATTTCAGACTTCAGTAGAGTTCTACCATTGCCGGAGATAGATGGAGATGATCTCCTTCACAAAATATGAGGACGAGTGCTTCCCAAGCCCGTCTGTTTAAGTTCTTATCTGAATAATCGCGACTTATCATGTCCCATATCGCAGGACGTTTCTCTATCTCATCTATAAACAACTCCGTATTAAAAGCTTCGGTTTCCATTTCGGACGATTTCTGAACGAACTGATCCCTAAAATGTGTATATCCGAGTCGAAAGCGCTCAACTGAACGGAAACATAGAAAACCAATGATCTCAAAGCGCGCGTTGACGCGCGTTGACAACTGTCGAGCGTTGAGCGCGGCGTCAACGCGCGTTTTATTAAAACGCGCGCTAGCATGTGTACGGCCTGAATAAAAAGTATGTAGTTGTCAACGCGCGTTGTCGAAACGCGCGTTGAACGCTTGTCATCTGAACGTACTCTTAGGCAATCGTACCTGCGTTAATGAATGGTTGCTAGCTTATAAATGACTAGTAAAATAGCGATTTACGTATATACAAAATACTGCAAAATCACGGTACGTGGAACCTAAAAATGGACGTTAGGTATATATATGAGTATAACCAATGCATGTCGAAAAATACCCAATAACAAAATAACATACATGTTTACACATCAAATATTTAAGTGAAAACTTCCAATCTCATCCGATAAGTAAACACGGTGCACCGACACGTAAACATCTCTGAGAATATTCCGCTGGACTCCGACTCCGGCCTGACACAAATATGGTACAACCGGAAATACCCGGCCGCTTGCACCACAGCCACAAATACTGAGGCACTCGTGCTCATTCATTCGTTTTACAACAACAACATTGCAATGAAGAATTTAAAGAATTTTAATATGTTCAATATATAAGGTTTTGTGCCTCTACGAATCACATTATCCTGCAAGAATAGAATAGAATATATCTTTATTGTACACCATAAAAGGACAAAACAAACTTAAAATTAACAAACAGAACAAGTGTATCAATGGGCGACCTTATCGCTGAAAGCGATCTCTTCCAGGTAACCTTTGGATGGACAGGATAGAGTTAACTTGTGAAGACGGTGGCATACATAAAATATTTAGGTAAGGAAAAAAAAACGAACAAAAACCTAACCTACTTAAACATACCTACATACCTACTACTAATACATAAACTAAAACGTATAATAAGAAGTAATAATAATAAATAACTTCTTTAGATTACATACACAATATATAATAAACTTACTTAAAATACATGTAAATAACTGTAAATAAAAATAATAATAATAATAATGTATACTTTAGTTAATATAAACAAATATATACCTATTAAAAATGTTTTTAAATTAAGTTGAGCATCCTGATAAATGGGTGATTCTTTGGGACAGGTTTTTCAAGCGGCTCTGCTTGAAAATAATAGAAATTGAATAGTCAACGGGCAAATTTTTTTTTCGCGTAATCCTTAAAGCCTCTTCTAACTGGAAAACTGATTTATTTACAAATATAACACCCCCGTTCTTTGATTTTCGTGGCGTGTCCCTAACCCCGATTTGGTCACTTAAAAATTATATCTTTTACGTGCTACATATTTACCAAAAAAATAACACTATGACCTAAAAAGTTTACAATGCAATAAAAAATAAGACCATGGTTCTAAAAGAACTACATTTCCTAAAAATAAATAAAAAGTAACTGTAGTTGCTGATTTGCGTGGTTTATTTTGAATTCAACGCCACAACGCAAGTCGTAGTGGACATATATACAATTCAACTATAACGACATTCAAGTTCGTCTAGTAGTTTCGCTGAGTAAATCATATCGCATGTAGTGGGAAAACTTAAAAGACTTTTCTTTTTATATCATTTTTATGGGTTATTTGATATAGAGATCTTTCAATTTCGTAAGTTCGAGAGTCCTGCACTATTGAGGAAGATAAAAGTCAGATCTTCACCAAATTCTATCGTTAACATAATGACAGACAGATTGGAGAAATCGAATTCACACAAAGTGGAACATACAAGCTCCTTTCTTGGTAAAAAAAAATTAAAGTAACATTATAATTATTTTAGCGCATTAAATGTTACTAATCTACTGGATCTATGTTGTCTGAATTAACGATTAGATAGATGTTTTTTTTTTCGATAAGCAAACCTTTAGGCGTCGAGTCACCAACTGGAATGTTTTCTTAAAACAAGGCCTAGTCATATGCCTCATGTAAACAATAAACACAAATAAGGGAAAACCCATTCTGCACGCATTTATTTATAAGATGTGACTAGTGGTTGATATTATTTGAAAATAGAAATAAAAAAAAAATTCTATGGCATTACCAGTGCAAATGTATATAATGAGTTTGATGAAATACTGTATAAAGTATAAGTATAAAGTATTTATTTTCGGAACCAAATACAAATGTAGGTAACTTGTAAAATTGCGTACGCTGGAGATTGCAGTAGTTAAAAAACTGTGTCGCAGTCTCCAGCGCCCGACCTTAGGGCTAGAGGTGCACAACAGCAGACACAAGGGAACTATTTAAACTAAAAAAAATAAAAAGTAGTAGGTAGTAAAAGAAGTTAAGCAGGTATACAAGCTTAACACAAAAGAAAAATGCTATATAATGAAAGTAAAATGAAAAACAAAAGAAAAAATAAAATTAAAAACTAAAAGCTGTTAATTGACAAATCTCTTGTGTGTGTGTGTGTGTATGTGTGTGTGTGTGTGTGTGTGTGGGTGTGTGTGTGTGTGTGTGTGGGTGTGTGTGTGTGTGTGGGTGTGTGTGTGTGTTTGTGAGTGTGCGTGTGTTTATGTGTGTGTGTGAAATTTACGAGAGAGCTTGTGGTTTTATATGGAAAGTGTTTTATTTATTTGGTATTGTGTTTATTTAGCTATTTCAATGAGTGATTCAACTTCAAGGTAGGTTAGTGTAGTAAGCCATTTTTTTAATTTTAATTTACATCTGCTAGTTGCCATTGCATTAATATTTAAAATTTTATTTATTTTGTCATACACAACGGAACTTAAAAATGTGTAATGTCGAAAGGCAAATACAGTTCGACAAGGCCGATCAGTACAGATGGATTTAACTCTTCGGTTGCTAGCAATAGTGGGAACGTGTGGTAGGTGACGATGTTTACGAAGAACAATGTTTAAAATGAAAAGTTTACGGACTGACAGCACTTCGGACAGGGCATAGAGTTCGTTTGTGGGAAAGAGCCTTGGTTTGGAGTAATTCATTTTTAGGGTTCCTCTTTGGGCTCTTTCCAAGCGAATGAGTCTAGTTTTGGGAGCGCCTCCCCAAACTGCTATGCAATATGTTAAGAGCGATTGTGCAAGCGAAAAATAGACAACCTTAAGGGTCTGTTTATCGGCAGAAGTCCTTAAAGTTCTAAATATGTACAGGAGTTTTCTAATCCTGGAGGTTGTGGCCTGGATATGAGACTGCCAACTCATTGTAGAATCTATTAAAACTCCAAGGTATTTAAAACACGCAGAACGTTCGAGACTGCTGCAATTACATTTATAGTGGGGCTGTTCACAAGTATGTGCTTTAACACAGAAGTTATCGCAAGGTTGGGCTGAGGATGTGGCTGACAGTGTGATAAATTTAGTTTTGTTTACATTCAGAGTCAGCAGATTATTTGTAAGCCATTGAGTCACTTGGTGTAAGGCATTTTCAGCGTTGGACTTTACATCGGGCCAAGTATCGCCTGAGATAAGTAGGGCAGTGTCATCAGCATACGCAAGAATTTTACATTTGTCAATGGACATTTTGCATAAGTCGTTAACGTATATAAGAAAAAGAGTTGGCCCTAAGACGCTACCTTGGGGAACTCCATACGTAAGAGGCTCATCTTCGCTAGTTAAGTTGTCGATAATAACCCTCTGAGTGCGATCAGTTAGGTAGCTTGTAAATATTTTCAGAGCAAGACCTTTTATGCCAAATGCCTCCATTTTCTTAAGTAGCATAGGAACAGAGACAGTGTCGAATGCCTTGGAGAGATCTATGAAAATAGCAATGGTTTTAATCTTGGAATCAATATTTCTAGTTACACTATCTGTGAGATCTAGTACAGCGTCTTCAGTGGATTTACCGCTTCTAAAGCCATATTGGTTATCTGCTAATAAATTAAATTTTGTGAGATACGAGACGAGTTTGAAGTTAAGGCATTTTTCTAAGATTTTAGATAACGAACTTAAGACAGAAATAGGCCTATAGTTATCGACAGAGTCTCTGCTACCAGTTTTGTGAATAGGGTGCACCAGAGCTTTTTTGAAGACACGTGGGAAAATGCCAGTCATAAGACAAAGGTTGATGACATGCGTAATGACCGGTGCTAAGGGTAGTTTGGCGGATTTGATGATAGAAGTAGGAATACCATCGAAACCAGCTGCACTATTCGATTTGAGAGAAGAGATTATCTTTAGAACGTCGTCCTCATCAATTTCAAGCAAGACCATGGAATTTAGGTGGGTGAACGAGCGTGGTTCGCAGACTTTTCTATGTCGGTTTAAAGATGTTTATTTTCATAAGAACAAATTACAGTTCACTTATAATGAAAATTACATTTTTTTTTAAATTAAAAATATCGTAAAGCTAGTGGCGAAGCATAATATCTACTTAATCTAAACTTAAACTTAATATTTTTGTAGGTAGGTATCTAGTTGTTACTTACATAAATCTATTACATTGTTGCAAAAACTTTGACTCGAAGGTACCTATTATGAAAAGTAGATCAACAGCACATCGGAAACAGTAAACTTTAAGGTAGTATAATAATCTTTGAGGTGCATGCAGGCAGTGTGTAGATATGAGTGTGCGTGTGTGCGTGCTATGTTTAGGGTCCCTCATGATTGTGTTAGCGAGGTTTTTACCGACCTCTAAGAAATATTTGTTCACCATATTGATAGAGTCACTAGGGTTAGGTAGCACTTTTAACAGTTCTGTCGGTTTAGATTTGTTTTTTTTTTGTACTGTACTTTCAATACATTAGAAACGTACGAAAGAGAAAAAATATTGTAAAAATACTGCAAGACAACATTACATGATTAATAACCTAATTATTGGTTTAAACCACCACCATTTTAAGATACAATCGATCGAGAGATGCGAGTGGAGATCCTAGTGGCAACTTGGGCGACTTTACGTAAAAAATTTGCATATAGAGTTCTCAAAGAAGTACAAAAAAAATCAGTTACTTACCTGTCTTACAACTTTGAATGGGGTAACTATCATTATGAAGGTCATTCCGAAATGGTTTTTATTATTAGAACACCTAATCAACTAATCAATGGTAAAACAAAACACGATTTTAGTCACCATTGATTAGTTAATTTTAAAAGTGGTCTGCGTTCGAGAAACGGGGCTGTAGTTTATGAAATGCGACAGTAAATGTAAAATCAAGAAACCCCAGCTGTTTTGATAACCAGAGTGAAACTACATATTTAAAATGAAGTAAAATATGTTTGACTATAAGAAGGATTATTAAACAAGGGAGTGTAGTTACCCTGAGTTTTTGCGACAAGTTACGCGTGGTGTGAGTAACCGACGACGGTCAATCACCGCACCGTGCCGGTTAGCTGATCCAAGGTCTGACTGAACATAATGTTTTCCAAGTCATCCAGTACAAACATGTTCTGACAGGTTAAGTTTATATATTTACCAGGAGTTACACAAACAACACGCGATCAAAACATTAAAGAAATATATTTGTTCATTTCAGGGCTACAGAGGCTGGAGGCTGGCGGCAACCAGCAGGGAAGTTCAAGAACCAAAACAACATAAACAATAATTAGGTATCTATTAATCTACTAAACTAACAAGAGTTCCATTGACATAATCTTGATGCCATCATCAGATCAGCTCATTGTCATCATATGATTACAGTACACATATTGATAGGTAGTAGTATGACAATAACATGAACGAATTAGCCACTTTTTGCTTCGTGGCTAATGCGTTCATGGCCACGAAGCAAAAAGTGGCTAATTCGTTCATGGCCAAGAAGATTCAACTATTACCGATTCCTTTTAAGCGGGGCTTGGATCTACTCAATAATTATATAAAACCCGAGTAGATGTTTACTTGTTTATTATCCAGAACTTATCAATTTCAACAATTATGCTTTTCTGTACGTCCTACGACTTTACAATTCGAATCGGGAATGGCCGGCGGTCGACTACCGTCAAATTTCTCACAAAAATGAAAAAGCATCTTAATCATTATTTTAAGTCGCCAACAGTCGGCCATCCTGTTACAGGAATGTCCCTATTCCTGGACGCTCGGCCTTCCTAATAGGCATATGTCCCCATAGCCAATCATTATACAACAAAAGGGGAAAAAGGAAAATATATCAACAAAACTAACTTAAACATAATTTTCATAACAAAGAAAAATAATGTATTTTGTAATTAATTAGAAAATATTAAATACCTATTCTTTTTTAAAAAAACATTACACATTCAATCTTAAAACTAGGTAGTACATATTTATAAATATTAATGGGACTTAATCGCGTATTGAAATCATATTTATAAATATGTTTCCAAGTCGCGATAGTTTAAATAGTCTTTTAGGTAGTACATAATTTAATAATCAACCATACAAGGTATGAATGTATAGAGCGACGGTGAAGACTGAGGACCTCTTTACTCGACAACTGCCCAAAAGAAGGTGAGTTCCGCTCCGTTGCTTATCGGTTTCGCTGGGCGAGCGTTGGCTACCCGATGAGACGATGAGCGTCACGGACTCCTGTCAGTGACAGAATGCAGCGCCGAAAACGAGTGCGACAACACCGTTTGCCACCCTCGGGACACGGTCTGCTTGTTGACTGATATATTTAGCTGCCGTTTGCCACCCTCGGGACACGGTCTGCTGTTTGACTGATATTTTTAGCTGCCGTTTGCCACCCTCGGGACACGGTCTGCTGGTTGACTGATATTTTAGCTGCCGTTTGCCACTCTCGGGACACGGTCTGCTTGTTGACTGATATATTTAGCTGCCGTTTGCCACCCTCGGGACACGGTCTGCTGTTTGACTGATATTTTTAGCTGCCGTTTGCCACCCTCGGGACACGGTCTGCTGGTTGACTGATATTTTAGCTGCCGTTTGCCACCCTCGGGACACGGTCTGCTGTTTGACTGATATTTTTAGCTGCCGTTTGCCACCCTCGGGACACGGTCTGCTGGTTGACTGATGTTATGATCTGCCGTTTGCCACCCTCGGGACACGGTCTGTTCATCTGATAAAGAATAAAAAACAATTATAGTCAATAATAGTAATAAGAGTCAATAATAGTGATTTATTGGTAAACGCCTTTACATGTCAGATAATACAAAATAATAAAGGATTTTGGTGCATACCGACATCGAGGTCGACCTGTATTTAGCATAACTAAAATTGTAAACTACCGTTTGCCACCATCGGGACACGGCCTGTTAATTCATTTCAAATTTTATATTTATTTTAATTAATTTATTTATTTTTTAATTTATTTGAGTCATACACATCATTTTGTTTTTAGAATCAAACTGACGAAAAGCTGATGTCCCATTTAACCAGATTATTTTTCTAAATAATTTAATGTTAATATGTGTTCTTCAAGTTTAATAAATATATTTCATTCCATTTTCATTTTCATTTCATGGTAATAGCACTTTGTTACCATTTGCCACCATTAGGACATGGTCTGTCTTCTATCCATTGATCACCACATAATTATCATCGTTCATTTCTTTTTATGCTCATTAGTATTGCATTTATCATTATCTAAACTGTAATGGTAAGGGCTAGAATGTTAGACAAAGGAACTAGCCGTACTGAATCTACCTTATTACGTTATCTTTTATGATTTTCAAATCTGTGTACACGAACATTAGTCAATCGCTAGTCTCATCTATTACTACTTTTTTTTTTTTCACTAGCTTGGGGTGAACCATGACAAGTGATCCAATTCAATCCAGGGTCAATGTTCACCTTTTTGTGGAGTATCCTTCAATATTGACATTTCATATCTTAGTTCATATCTATCTTTATTTAAAATAGAAGTACCTACTTCTGAAAGGTCCACGAAACTTAGGTGCTTATTTCTTACTTTTCCACTTCTCATGATTAGTATTTGGTATCACGACCAAGTTTAACTCAATTTTTTTCTTAGACTCATCTATTTATTCTAGCCCCTCAGGCCGATCACTCACAGACTAAAACCGTCAGTTCTCAGAACAATGACAATAATATTTCTCGAGTTTAATCATTTATTTGTAATGCATCAAAATATTGACTGGCTTATTGGTAAATCGGGTCAGTTGATGGTAGCCTTAGATAGTATAGAAAATAAGAAGGAAAATATTGCTATACTATGCATCGAGAACATAACATGATAAGGAATGATGTGACACGCGTCAATGTATGCAATCTTAAAAAGGCCTCTGCATTTTGCAGAGATTCACGGCATGGGGGCACATGTAGGTATTCTAGTTAGGGCAGATTAGGAATATGAATGCATACCAGCGATTGTAGGTCTGTTTATTCCTGGTATACTCATGTACTCATGTATGAATGTTTAGCGATTGAATTAGTAAGACAAAAAGTTTACATTATTATTATTATACCAACTTATGCGTATGCTACCAACGTATTCTGGGGTATTTCGGTCACATTGCCCGCCGCCAACCAGATAATCTCGACAAGCTAGTCGTTGTTGGTAAGGTGGAAGGAAAAAGACCCCGTGGCCTTTCACCCAGCTGATGGTGTGACCAAGTTACCAGTCACACTGGACTCTCTGTAGCAAAAGCTCTCAGAGAAGCCGAAAACAGGACAAGATGGAAAGAGATAACACACAAGGCAATGAAATCCTTTCAAGGGCACGACCTTCAGAATTGAAGTTAACGAACGAGAAGAAGATTATTATTATGCATCTATAGGCCGACGAGTCGAAGCACAAAGGTTAAAAATCTTTTTGTTTTGTGTTGACCAGCCTACTACAATGAGTATATTGTGGTTAATGTGATCGAATGCTTCCGACATAATCTATGTACAAGCCAACGGTCGGTTGCCTATTGTCAACCGCTCCTACTACTCTATGCAAGTAATCAAAAATTGCCATGTTTATGGTTTTATTTTCCTGAACCATATTGATGTTCTATGAACAATTTATTTCTTTCATTAGAAACTATTTATTTTTCAATGCTTCTAAAATTTTCTGTAATGTCTGCATTAGAATTATTTAATTCATCAATAAGTACCTTGTCAGTTTTGATATTACTACACTTTCCCGCTATATTGATAAAATGTTCATTAAAGACATTTACCAGTTTATGTGGGTCAGAGATTATTTCAGTTTCGATTATTAGCTTGATTCTGTGATTTCCTCTTTGGGTTCACTATGATTTTAATAATAATGTTCCATGTAGTTTTAGTTTTATTACTAGACTGATTTATTAGATAGGTAAGTAGTCATTTTGAGGTTTTGAAGTAAGCCTCATAAATTATTATTATTATTATTATTATTTTAATTGTGTGTCTGTATTGCCACAATAACTGTCCTTTTATCTTACTACATTTTTATTTTATACCTTTAGATATCCACTTGGGTTTTTTTGTAGGCGTAACTCTCATAGTCAGAAAACACCAATAATAAAATAGTGAAAAATTATCATGAAATAAATTTAAAAGCAGGATTTGAATCACTACATTCAAATGAAGATTGAAAAGATGGAGCTACTAATGATTCTTTGAATTTCCGTACGTTGTCAATACTAAAATCTCTGATTTCAACAAACCAATGTTTTAATTTGCAGAATCTCCAAGCAAAATTGGATACTTATCCTACCACACCTCTTATAATTATGAATGATATTGTCTATGCCCATATTTCTACTCTATTTATATACCTATTCCTATTAACAAACTTGATAAATATGGAGTAAGAGAAAATGTCAAAGACCTCATTAAATCGTGCCTAAGCAACAGACAACAAGTTACTCAAATTAGTAGATTAAGTGCATCTACACTAACCGAGATCACAATTATACTTCTTTGTTGAGGACAGTAAGATATGGTGTACCTCAGGGAAGTGTGTTATGGCCACTAATCTTTATTATATATATTAATGACTTACCAATGATCACAAATCACTATATATGATTTTATTCGCTGATGATAGCACAATGCTATCTACTAATGACATACATAATAATTTACAATCTGACATAAATAATCCCTTGACATTTACAATTAATTGGCTGAGGCATAATAATTTGAATATTAACCTTTCTAAGACATACCTAACGAACTTTAACCAAATAATATTCCCCAACATCATTGGGCATTAATTATAATAATCAACAGATAGGTACAGTTTATAAGATGCACAAAGTCTTTGGACTTACAGATAGATAGTAGGTTAGATTAGAAGTCAGATACGGAGACGCTTTGTAATAGGCTGTACCAATACTTATTATTATGTTCTTTTAAAACTAAGTAAAATAGTAAACACCAAAGCCTCACTTGCAGCATATTATGGTGAAACTGCGTCGCTTTTGAGATACGACATAATGTTTTTGGGAAACTCAACAAACAAAGCTAAAGTATTTTAAGTTCAGAAGAGATGCATAAGAGCAATGTTCGGCCTAAGAAGAATCGACACATGCGAAGGTATTTTCAAATAGTGGAAAATATTAACTCTTGCTTCCCTATATAATATATCTGAGGTTGCATACTTTGTCCGAACGAACCTCTATCGGTTTAACATGTTTGGAATTGGTTCTCGGCGTGAGGGAAACCTACTTCATAAGAAATGCAAAACCGCCTTAAATAGAAAGAGTGTGTTTGGAGTGGCGGCGCCTTGTATATTATACAACAAAATTCCAAAGTCAATACGCTCCGAAAGTAATTTGAATGCATTTAAGAATAAACAGAATAAGTTATTGGAGGAAAAGAGTATTTGAATTTTTAAATTACAATTTTAATGTTTATTCGACATCTCTAATTTATGGTTTGGCATTTTTAGATTTACTTATATAAAGTAAGTACTTTTGCTCATTTTGGATTTATATTCAATTCAATTCAATTCATTCACTCATCCATAGACTCCACAATGAGCCTAGATAGGTCATGCAGTTTTGTTATCTAATAACACCTATAGATAATAGGTAGATACATAGTAATGTAGGACACCTAGTTTCCTGTCATGTTTACAAAAGCAAAACACAGCACCAATTGGCAATTAGTAAAACTACTTACATTAAATAAAATTCATCATCTAAAGCATCGTCATCATTGTATATCAAATAAAATACCTAATAGATAACCATTTTAAATTCAACTTCATCAAAATTACATTATGTATGTAAAGGGAACATGTCATTATCAATTCTATTATTTAATGTAAAGGGAATAATGTCATTATCTACAAAAGTCTCGTCAATTTTATGACAACTCCTATCTATTAATTTTATTGTTTCCGCACACAGGATTTAAATTTCAAATCTGACATATTTCTTATATCCTCTACGCACTCTATTATATAACCCAATTGAAAAACAATGATAGCCTAAAAATTTAACATCTCTGGTCGGGGAGATGCTAAAATCAGCTAAAATATCTTTGATACATTTATGATTATTCCTTTTGCTCTTGGGCTTAAAGCGAATTCAATTAGGTACATTAGTTTTGTCCACATTAATTAAGATTTAATAAATTTTATTTTTGCATTCTGATGCTGTAAGCCTAACAGGTAAACTAGAGATACCTAGTACCTAAGATAGACCTAAGACCAATGTTCATAAATTACCAACTAGTTAAACAGCAATAATTATTAACTTGGACTTGTTCGTGACTCGAATTATACTCCTGTTCTTATATGAATATCTTTACTTGCTATGTGTAATACAGAAATAAATCACTTGGTGATAATTATTTATAGGTAAGTAGGTTAAAGTAGGTTAGCAAAGTACCTAACCTAATATAAAGTTCAAGTTAAGTTTATTATATACTTAAATCACTTTTCAGTTGAATAAATAGGTAGATAGACAATCACGATCACGCTATCTATGTAGGTGTTGTCCTGTCTGTTTCTGTCCACAGTGTAGGTACCTAATGTATGTCGTGTGACATTACCTAAATCATAAAATGTTAGGAAGGTAGACAAGTAGGTACCTACCTTCTTAATCTAGCAAACTAATAACTAATTGAAATTGCTTAGTAGGTAGCGAGGGAGGTACTTTGGATGTTACCATCTCCGTAGAACAATATTGTCTCCTCTTGGTTGTGTGTCACCTCCTAATGTAGGTTTTATCATCGCGCAGATAAGTAGGTACGTATTCTAATAAGTTACCTACAAACACTTTCAGCCACTTCTAACTACCTACCAGTACCTACAACAGGTAGATATGTGCAAGTGGGTACCTACTTGATAATATTACGTCGGAAGGAAAGTTAAGCACTTACCTAGGTACCTAGGCAAGTAGAAAGGTTAGGTACCCACCTAAATGGTGTTCACTTGCTCACCTACAATGTACCTACCCATGTAGGCACCCACCATCGTAGATACCAATATGCCAAATCATATCTACTAGGTAGGTAGGGACTTATCAACATGAATAGTCAAGATGATTGTTTATTAGGGTGACGACTAAAAGGTCTAATAAATATCACTGCGTTTACTTATCAATAACAATGACCCGATTACACAATCCTGTTTCGGATTTATGATTAGATACCTGCTTAGTTAGGATGTACATAGGTCTATATTCGCTCATGTTTATAAGAATTACTTAAGAACAACAGCACTCACGAACTGAACAAGAACACACACACTGATCATCGTACCTATACTCAAATACCTACTTACCTGAGTAAAGAACTAGACTAGACTAGTTAGATAAGCATTTACTTAAATAAAAGTTGTGTTCACCATCTAGTTTAATTAAAGTGCCTAGGCAGGCAAAGTATTCAGTGAAATGGAATACCTACAATTAGTAGGTAAGTAAGGTAAAGATAAAGATATTTGCTTGAACACAATGAAGGTCAAATAGATGTTAACAGTAATTTAGTATCAATTATGCATGCAATAGGTAGTAAGTTTATTACTTACATAACACAACTAAGTAGGTACTTAGTTAATTTGGGTAAAAAGGTAATATGCCAAATTTATCATCGTAAAATTAATAAATGGATTGTACATACCAATGGGCGTTCTCAACGTTCTTACCACTTCGGATATTACCGATTCCTTTTAAGCGGGGCTTGGATCTACTCAATAATTATATAAAACCCGAGTAGATGTTTACTTGTTTATTATCCAGAACTTATCAATTTCAACAATTATGCTTTTCTGTACGTCCTACGACTTTACAATTCGAATCGGGAATGGCCGGCGGTCGACTACCGTCAAATTTCTCACAAAAATGAAAAAGCATCTTAATCATTATTTTAAGTCGCCAACACAACCCAATCTGCTTATTTACTGAGGTGTTCTTTTCATCGTCAGACCAGATCAAGATCACATGAAATATTGCATTGTCAACGAGAATCAATAAGATACTGTTTTCTGTCCTCTAATTCACGATGATGTTGCTAATGAAAGCTCTTGATGTTTTTAGCGTTTATGTAGAACGTATTGGTGAGTTCAGTCAGAGTTATTTTCCCTTAAGCTTCGCCAAAACAGAGTTGCTTTTGCAACGATAAACCTGCAAATATTTGTAAAAGCTTTAAGCCTTTTAACCACTTCCGCTCGTATTTCAATTTTTCTATATGAAGAAGTAGCGTAGAATACTTCATCTATTTTGGGCGTTGTACTTTTATTGTACGTGTAATGTGATGATAAAAAACCAGCAGATCCAAGCACGAAACTGACGCCTTTCTTGTTTACAAGACCGAGCGAATACGACAAAGACGTCAGCGACACAGCAAATATTGACGGCCATGGTGCCATATTATGGTATTGTCTAGCTTGCATTGTAACGTCATTCACAATACCTGCGTAAAAGTCACAGTGATAAACACAACTTACCTACATTCAGGTGCACTAATGAAATTACCGGGATACAATATAGCCTTTAACCATCCCGACAGTCCATTCTACATATTGGTGAAATATTTTTTAAATCGGCAAGTAGTTTCGGAGATTACCTCCGTCAAACAAACAAACTTTACCTCTTTATAATATTAGGATAGATTTCAAATATGACAACTAGACTAGGTATATCTAAAATATATTTTTTAAGTCTATCGTGTCCCACTGCTGGGCAAATACCTTCTCCATTCCCTCCATATATTATCATTACATTCTATTATAGAATTGACAAACTTTTTGTATAAGTACTTAGGTTTATATTTAGTGATAAAAAGTAGACAATTAAAAGTATTAGGATCCGCTTATTAGATATTTTTCGACTGATATGATAATGTAGTTATATCGTGCGAGGCATATTAGGGAGAGACCGACCAACGACGACGGGGCATTGGTGTAGCGGCCGGCGACGCGCGGCGCCTCTTTCTGAAAGACGTAAATAAGTTCATCGACCCCGACCTTGGTACCGACCGACACCGACGTACAACGTATTGTCTTCGATTATAATAAATTATATAACAGACGATTAATTTACGAATGGAAATCATTTGGTTTGAGCATGATGAGCACGTGGTACTTTAACCTTATCATACAAAGCAAAACGTGTAAACACCTAGGTCAGGGGTTAACTTGTATACTAAGTAGCATTCGTTGATCCAGAACACAGTCAAGAAAATTATAGGTACTGATTTTTATAAAATCGGTTAACTATTGAAGGAATAATTGGTAAACATACTCGTACCTACATAAAAAAAAACTCTGGAACATAGAACCCTTTTTGAAGTCTGTGAAAAATACTGTCTTTACGGTCATGGCCCGTCTAGACAAAACTACATTTAGATATCTAAGTACTTTCGTCTAGACGTCTGCATTATTTAAGAAATTTTACACATTGACGAGCATAAGGCGAGGCACCCTCTTCCTACACATTTTTTATTACTTATAGCGCATAATAGAATAATTACAACCTATAAAATAGCTTAACCCTGGCTGATACATAATCGCCGCCGTGTCGAAACCGCTGGAGTAAAATGCTGAAACGATTATAGCAAATTAGTATCCTGCTTTATATGAAAGAAAAACATCATGAGGAAACCAGTAAGCTTTCTAATTGCGCCCATGGGCTTATATATAAATTATGTTATCTTCTTTAAAATGTGGGTAAATAATAAATAATTATAGCAACATGTATTTAGGCCGTTCATGATTCAGACGGCTTATTCCACTCAGACATACCTCTGACTTCCCCTTTAGAGATATTCAATTAAAGGATCTAGAAATTACTAAAAAATCTGAAAGATAGCTTGCTGCAACTTTGGGTAATACTCGTACAACCGTGACATTTAATTCATAGTTTTTTTTTATTAAATATTTAGTTTTAAAAACTCAACCCCATGTTTATATCAGATGCTTGGTTCGATGCACCCAAAACCCGGAACGGCGCATTTAACTTTTATCAAATTAACTAGATTTTAATTAAAAAGCTCGCTTCGCTCGCATTTGAGCTTTATGCATAGATTGCGAGCAAAGTGAGTCGTCTGAACCCAGATAAGGAACCGACTTTATCAGCCAGCTTTTTCTTTGCCGTGTAATTTAATCAATGTATTTATATAAACCGAGGACCGGCTATAGGAATCGTGGTCGTCCGTTGGCGCGATGGGTTGACGACTTGAGACAAGTTGCGGGCAATTCCTGGCTTGGTATATCACAGGACCGAGTATTGTGGCGTTTACGAAGGGAGGCCTACACACCCAGCAGTAGGTACCTATGGGCTGGGGATGATGATGATGATGATGATGATTTATATAAAACATCAAATTTGTTAAAAAAAAGGCGTGTTGGCCAAGTGGATTAATACCTCGACTTTCAATCCGACGGTCGTGGGAACGAATCCGGCTGTGCATCAATGAACTTTTCGTGTCGAAAAATTTATATGCGCTTTAAAAGTACTGGGGGGTTAAAATGGCCGCTTTGAGCAACAAAAATAACGGATAAAATTGGACACTTTTTACGTAGACAATATAGTATCAAGACGATATTTCGGCCCCTCGCTCAACTAAGAAATTTTATACGCTCTCCGAAAGATAGAGACCGCCTAAGTGTATCGGGCGTTTATAAAATTCCGTGTGACTGTGGTAGTATTGGCAAAAGAGGCAAGAATGTTTGAGGCATGATACAAGCGCTTTATAATTAGTATAAATTACCCAGATGTATTTTTTTTTTTTCTTTGGATACCAACTACCTATGTAATGTGATGATGAGTTTAGTTTATGATTTCTTTATGTTTGTTTTGTTTTTGATCTCACTGTATGTAAACTCTACCACTAATAACTTCACTCAATAGAATACACGTTCCTTATTTTTTATTATTTATTCAGGTCTCCAAGGTTGCAACGGAAGACCAGCGCTAACCATAATATGGTCAGCACATGCTGAGTTGGGACCATTTTTGGAAATAATATATGTTCGTTTTGTTTATAAGTACCTTCCACTGTTTTTATCTATGTCATCTATAAATATGTGTATGTGTTTTTTCCAAAATAAATAAATTTGTATTGTATTGTATTGTATTGTATTGTAGTTCATACGTAGGTGAAACAAAGAGAAATATCTCTACCAGGCTGACCGAACACATCTGACACGGAGCTGACACGGAGAAGTCGGCTATTGCGGAGCACGCTTTAACTACGGGATCTACACACTATATTCGGTTTGATAAGGCTCAAGTTCTATCACAAGAGAAGTTTTTCGTTCCCCGCAAGATTCGTGAAGCTATTGAAATTAGCAGAGTTCCGAATTACAACCGAGATAGGGGTTGGGCTTTAGCTCCAGCCTGGAAACCTTGTTTGCGGGGAACAAATAGTTATAGTGGTGTATTGGAGCCTGGTAGAGATACCATCAGTGCTGCGTGTCTCCAAGACATTGAAGACAGTACGAGTGAGGATGAAGACCCAGCACAGACTCTCCTGACGACACCGGCATCTACTACAGCGCCGGCCCCCCCGCCACCTCCTCCGCGACCTGCGTCCCGCGCCGAGCGATACCTAGCCCGCAGTGTGAAACGCGCCCGCGAGGAGTGAGCATACTCATACCCAGATGAAGATTCTCCGGAAGAATCGAAACATTGTCGGTATCTAAATCGACAATATTTTTACGTGAGTAATTCTCGTTGTATTCATTACTAGCTGCGCCCCGCGGTTTCACCCGCGTAAGTCCCGTTCCCGAGGGAATATCGGGATAAAAAGTACCCTATGTCACTCTCCATCCCTTCAACTATCACCACACAAAAAATCACGTCAATCCGTCGCCCCGTTTTGCCGTGAAAGACGGACAAACAAACAGACACACACACTTTCGCTTTTATTATATTATAGTATAGTATGGATGGAAGTATGGATGGATGGATAATGTCTAGTACAACTCACGATAGTTTTGAAAGTGCATTAATTTCATGGATTATTTAGCATTTTCATCAAAATTTGGTAAAACGGATCAATTTGAGCCATTCTATCATGTTTTGGTGAAAATGCTAAACAATTCATGAAATAAATGCACTTTATGAATTGCTAGCAGAAATGCTCGAACGGCCATTTTAGCCCCCCTGAGTTGCGAAACTATTACACCGCTCAAAATGTGTACCTATGTATCTTTTTGTAACTTTCCTTTGTAACAATCATTGTTATTCGTGTACGTGTGCCATGATAGCTATCAGATAAGTGCTCAATTTAATTTTGTTTATTTTGTTGCGTAAAAACCGTAATGAGATAACCAGCAAGCAATAACACTGATAACCTCTTGCTCCTGATATCAGGAGAATTGGTGTAGGTTCTTTATAGTAATCTCTTATTCTTTAATTCAAATTACATGAATCAAGTTTTAGAATGATGTACCATTTCAAACAAAACTTACTGATTTCAGTAATATTCGTTTGTATAACTTCGTCCTATAATTTAATGGAATGCGACATAATTAGGTGGATATGTAATTGCTAAATTGGCATCATAAATCACCTAGTAAAGATGTAAAAGGCCTGAGTTGGTTTAGTACCACAAAGCATGAACTTTCAGAAAACTCGTAGATGTTGTGTAAAAAGTGTTATTCTTAATTTTTTCCACACTCATGTAGCTAATGTTTAATAAAGAAAACAATCAGTGGTTTTACCCAAATCCTAAATATAAAATACTACTAACTATGTAGTAGGAAAACAAACACAATTTATTATGTAAATTACTGGTTTATTGATTAAAAACTGGAATACCCACATTTGCACAGAAAATAGTGTTATAGTAGATTGCTATACAAGGGGGCAAAGGCATTTTTTCTATGCACGAGATGGTTTATCGCGCGAGCGTCAGCGAGTGCGATAATAGTTCGAGTGCATCGAAAAGCCTTTTCCCCGAGGTAAGCACTCTGCTTTTCATTACGAATATGAGGAAATTACCAAAAAAATTGATGTAAAATTTAAATTTCACACACGAAAATTAGCTGTCTCGCTTTTTTTTTAAATCGACTAGTTTAATATTGACTAAAAGCAGCTATAACGATGGCATGGCATAGCTGCGTTCAAATTTAAAAAAAATACTGACTGGTAGAATGGCTATAAAAGTAGTAGGCATTCTACCAGTAGGTTTTTTTGATGATGAAAAAATTTAAATAAATAAAATAAAATAAATAAATATTAATATAATTAGTGCTGAGAAGCACAAATTCGTGCAAGAGAGACATAATATCTAGCATCTGATTGAGTTAGAAGAACTTGAACACTTAGCATGCATCGACATGCCACAAAAGAAATGTCAAAAATGAAGTTGACATTTGACAGTTATTTACTTTCCTGCCCTAGGGCAGGAAAGTTCTTGTTTTCCCTAGGGACAGAAAATGCTACTTTGAACCCTATAATCAGGCAACTTCGTGCGTACTTTCCGTGTATGAGTAATGAAAAAGATTTTATCTAATCTTATTCCGATGGTGTCCAACATTATCACAGCCAGCACAGGCACAAGTCTCTCACAAAGTAGGGGAAATTTGGGTTTTGGCCATTCGATCAAATAAACACCTCATGAACCTCATACTTACTACAATAGGTACCCTGTATGTAATACAATTCGATACTAATGAGAATACTTGTATGTAATCAAGCCTAAACGTTTGTAGGCTGGACGACCGCCGATGACGGGGCGTAAGTTAGTGTAGGCGCCATTGTTTACAGTAGATAACAAAACACGATCGCCATAATGCATGCCCATCGAATCGACAAAACATCCGCTCAATGACTGCATGCAATACACAACTACACCACATTATATGTGTACATACGAGTACATGAAAATTATAAGTACTACGAATTACTATCTATAGCAATGTTCTTCACTATTTAATGAACCAAACGATAAAAGTGCCCAACCAAGGCACTACGAATAAGATCTAAACATTGATAAAATATAGGTATACGTACCTACTCGTATTCTTTAAATCTTATGAATACATGGTCCCTAACAAAAACAAAATATTTCTCCTGTAATGACTAAGGCCAGAATCTAGAAACTTTACAAAGTGAAACGAGGACACGACACCTTTCTTGCGAAACGTTTCAAGTAGTAACTAAGTGAAGTTGGCAAAACATCTTGCGTCATCTTTGTTGAGTCAAGAGCGGACTTGGTGAACAGAACACCTCCAACGCGATTAAATTAAATAATTTTAAACGTTCTTTTTCAAAAAAATGGTATTGGATTTGAATAAAGGGTTTGAGGGCCAGGTGGTGCAAATAACTAAAACAAAACAGTTCGGTTGATTCCTAATCAATAAAGGTGAATAATTCTACCAAATAAATAAGTGAATACCTAATCAAAAATAGAAAAGCATGCAGTTTTACCACGAGTATAATTTGATCAGATATCTAAATGAATAAAACCTTTAAACCTTTCTTTTTTTCCAAGTGTGTGTCGAATGTGGGGTTGGTTCTATAATTAGGTATTAGGCCTCGCCATGTAAAAAAGAACGCTGGCTGTTAAGCTGCGCACTAGACAAATTTCTGTGGAACATACTATCGCTCACAAAAGTTTTTGATTACGAAATTTGTTTTATATAAAAATGTAAAAAAAATATATTTATTTCGGCTGCATATTGTTATAAGAAAACAGGGCTTAACTATATTACCGTTGATAATTTAAAAAAATGGATAAAAGGCTTATCCAAGGCAACAAAATAATTATAATTATTAAATTTAATTTATTTCTAATGCACTTACCACTAATCAATACATTTACAAAGCTTTCTTAAACTCTCGCGATCACAATTCATAATTTAAACTAAAAAACAGGATTTTATCGCGTTATATTTACCTTTTTTTTATATTAGTATATTATATTTTTTATATTAGTTTGCCCGAGACTACGGTTGTTGTAACACAATCGAAACGTCGGCGTCGTCGGGAAATAATATAAAAAAGGTATATAACGCGATAAAATCCTGTTTTTTAGTTTAAACTATTTACGAAGCTGCGAGCGAAAGGCTAGATTAAAAATAAAACAATAGACCTATGGCCAATTAGCCCTAGTACTTTCGTGCGCGAGTATACCCGTGCGCAAACATACCCCTCCCACTTCTCCTCAGCGTTCTTTTTACGTGGCGCGACACGACACGACTTTATACTCAACTAGCTGCCCCGCGGTTTCACCCGCGTAAGTCCCGTTCCCGCGGGAATATCGGGATAAAAAGTAGCCTATGTGTTAATCCAGGGTATCACCTATCTACATACCAAATTTCAACCAGATCGGTCCAGCCGTTTTTGCGTGAAAGAATAACAAACATTCTCACAAACTTTCACATTTATAATACTAGCTGCGCCCCGCGGTTTCACCCGCGTAACCCGCGTAAATCCCGTTCCCGCGGGAATATCGGGATAAAAAGTAGCCTATGTGTTAATCCAGGGTATCACCTATCTACATACCAAATTTCAACCAAATCGGTCTAGCCGTTTTTGCGTGAAAGAATAACAAACATACATTCTCACAAACTTTCACATTTATAATATTACTAGCTGCTCCCCGCGGTTTCACCCGCGTAAGTCCCGTTCCCGTGGGAATACCGGGATAAAACGTAGCCTATGTGTTAATCCAGGGTATCACCTATCTACATACGAAATTTCAACCAAATCGGTTCAGCCGTTTTTGCGTGAAAGAATAACAAACATACAGTTATACATTCTCACAAACTTTCACATTTATAATATTAGTAGGATAGTAGGAAGTAGGATAGTAGGAAGGATATATGTAGTAGGATATTAGTAGGAAGTAGGATACTAAAAGTGATAGTAGAAAACCACCATAACCTATATTAACTAATTGATAGTAACTTCTCTGCGTCATAGAATTATGCCTATATATAATTACTTTTTATACCGATATTCCCGCGGGAACGGGACTTAAGCGGGTGAAACCGCGGGGCGCAGTTAGCAGTATACCTATACTATATTTATAAATATTAACGGGACTTAATCGCGTATTGCGTTAATATGTATTTATAAATATGATTCCAAGTCGCGATAGTTTAAATAGTAGTATATATACTTACTTATTATTATTTTTACTACCACAAATACATAAATTTTATATTTTTGTCATGTTGACGTTTTGCATACGAGAAGAAGAATCACATTTTGAGCATTTAATGAATTAGGTAACTATAAAAGAGTTTAAGCACTTCCTGATTTTTTTCTTTATTTGTGCAAGTGATTAAGTTAAGGTAGGTACTAGGTACCTACCTACGTTATTCCTTTCTTTGAAGATACTATGTTACAGGAGGATAAGTTTTTATCCAATAGATTTGCTCAATGATATTATATAAATCATAAAGATATCACCATAAAAATACGGTGTAGGTACATTAAATAATAAAATTCTTAAACAGAGCCCGATAATAATGAAATTGTTAATTGCCTTAATAAAAACGTTCACCTTAGTTATGTGGTGTCGTGACCCAGACGGGCGACCTTATGCGCAGCAACCTTCGACATTAGCGGAACTCGGTAAGTAAGTACGGCTTACGTAACAAGGCCGCGTGGGTTCGCCCGCCTACTCGCTAGTCCACCCACTCCGAGGAGGCCTCCCCTCTGCAGCTGCACTGCACCAAGCCACGACCTCCTGCCCTTTCTGTTCTGGCGCACTGCCGCCATCGCATCGCTTTCGCGATTGCCGAGCCAACTGCCAACATGCCGCCTCCATTGCGCCCAAACCAGAGCATTGCATAACCTACTAGCCTTAATGTTTCATTATTGACTTGCTAGGTTGCGTAGGCTTCACAGCTTTGACAGGATCTCTTGTATGCAATGGTTAATAATAATAATAATATAGCCTTTTATTCAGATCACTTAATACTAAACATTTTTAAACTTGTAAATACTAACATTAAAAACTTAAACTTAACACTTGGATCGGTTTAGACTAAGATTTGTTGTTTGGTAATCTTTCCTAGATCTGTTTGCCAGTCGGCAAAGGCCTCCTCCAACCTTTTCCATTCCTTTCTTTCATGAGCCACTCTGTTCCATGTGACTCCTGCCACTTGTCTGACGTCATCGTCCCACCTTTTCTGTGGTCGGCCTCTTCTCCTTTTGCCTTCCCTTGGATACCACCATGTCACCCTTTTGCTCCATTTGTCGTGTTCTCTTACCAGGTGACCAGCCCATCGCCATTTGAGTCTTTTAATTTTGCTTATTACATCGGTAGTTTTTGTTTTGTTTCTGATGACGATTTTCTTTACTCTGTCGGACTTTTTAATGTTTAGCATGCTCCTTTCCATTGCATACTGGCAAGTTGCTAGTTTGCTTGAGGTGACCTGATTTAAGGACCATGACTAACACCCGTACGTAAGGACAGGTAGTACGCAGGTGTTAAAGAGTTTTCTTTTTAGGTTTATATGGAGCTCCTTATCTTTCATAGCCTCTTTTAAACTCCAGTATGTCTTCCAGCCATTTGTAATCCTTCTGTCCACTTCCATTAGCATAGGATCTTGTTGTGTAATGAGCTGCCCTAGATATATGTACTCGTCAGTATAGTTGATTTCAGTGTTTCCTAGATCTATAGTATGTTTGTACCCGTTTGTCATCACCCTAGTTTTATCCGGGTTCATTGCCAACCCTACTCTCTCACTTTCTTTCGCGAGTTCTTTTATCATTCTGGTTAGGTCTTCTGCTGTTTTTGCTAATAACACTATGTCATCAGCGAATCTTAAGTGCGATAGCAGTTGGCCGTCTATATTAATTCCGAGTTGTTCCCAATTGAGTCTTCTGAAGATTGATTCTAGTACTGCGGAGAATAGTTTCGGAGACAGAGGGTCTCCTTGCCTTACGCCTTTTTCTACTCTGAAAGGAGTACTTTTCTTTTCTAGTTGGATTCTTGCCCTGCTGCAGCTATTTATGTTTCTTATCAATCGAATGTACTTCTGCTCAATTCCTTGTTCCAGTAACGCCTCCCATATTTTGTCATGTTGTAGAGAATCGAATGCCTTGCTATAATCAATAAATGCAATGTAGTATGTGAGTTGGTATTCGTTGTATTTCTCTAGAATTTGACGCACTACGTGAATGTGGTCGATCACTGAGTATGTTATGCAATGGTTAACTTCTGCGAAATGTATTAAACGTCTCTCTGATTTACCCCTTGAGACGTCTTCAAAGGATATCAAAAAAGCTTTCTGGCTTAAGAGAATGAATAGCGCCTTGGAGATACAGTCGTGCGTGATAATGATCACAGTCGTATAGTAGCATCACATCAGTATTAGCCTAGGAAACGTATTAACATAATAACGTTTGATTAAAAAATACATAGTCCATGAAAGCATTTGAGAAAGATTACACAACAGTCTAAATTGTGCAAATTTACACAGCATCGTCAAAATCACGAGTCTCGTGTCATGTCATCGCGTTTATCGTGATCGGAGCTGGTTTCTATCGGCTTGTTTCAGGCTCTAATTAATTTTGCATTACAAAAATAAATATAGCTGCCATGTTAAATTGCGCCTCACGATTATTTATAATTTTTCTGTTTATTCACTGCAAACGTAGAATCACAATCGACGGAACAAATATGACGCAACAAGCATGACGTTTCGCAATTCGCAAGGTCTAGCAAGTGCACCTAAGGTAGTCGAAAAGATGACATAGCAGCTTACATCTTCATAATTATATTGTACTAGCAGCACGTGCCGGATGTTCTAATGAAACTACTGGGATAAAATATGAAATGAAAAAAAAATGAAATATGATCACGACTGTATCCCAGGGAACGGTAGACATTTCTTTCAGATCTTTATGTAATCCTTTAGATCCTTTGAAGATGTCTAATGTAGGTAGTCAGAGGTATGTCCAAATACATGTCATATTTGGTACAAACCCATTTTTGCAGAACTTAACTTTCCATACGTGACGTGACAGGTTGCAAGCCCATCGACGCTGCTAGGAAGCTAACTGGTTTCCTCACGATGTTTTCCTTCACCTTTTAAAGCTCGTGTTAAAGCGCATATAAATTTTTCAATGCGAAAAGTTCATTAATGCACGGGAGGATTCGATCCCACGACCTTCGGATCGAAAGTCGAGGTATTAATCCACTTGGCCAACACGTTATAAAATATAAGTAGCCTATAACCATTCCGACAGTCCATCTACACACATTTATCGTTGTAAGCATTTTTAAAATCTGCTGAGCAATTTTTGAGATTACCTCGTCAAACAAACAAACAAGCAAACATTACCTCTTATAAAATTAGTGTAGTAAGTATAGAAAACAAATCTGAGGTACTTATAAGTAACTAGCAGCAGGTCCCGGCTTCGCACGGGTGTACTAATGAAGCTACCGGGATAAAATATATAACCACCCGGACAGTCCATTCTACATACCCGTGAAAGAATTTTTGAAATCGGTTGAGTAGTTTCGGAGATTACCTCCGTCAAACAAACAAACAAACAAATTTTACCTCTTTATAATATTTTTTTTTTTTTTTTTAATTTTTTTTTTTTTTTTATTTCTCAAAAAAGTACAGTTACAAATTACAGTTTTTGTTGCACCTTGGATACTGATCGATATAGGTAGGTACATAAGCATAAGCAGACAATATGAGTGAGTAGTATGATGTTAATGAAAAATTTTACAAGGTGTTTGGCTTTAAATGTACAGAGATAGGTGAGATGCAGAAGACCTGCACTAAGATTATAAATAATCTTGTATTGCAGATACTGCGTTTCCTTCTAAAGGGGCAAAAACCAAATCGAGCATCTATATTAGTATAGATAGATAGTTAGTATAGATACTATAGATATAGATAGATGTATAGTTCTGATAGAGATACAATGACGTTGACATATTGGCGAAAATGACTTTCATAAAGCACTATAAGGGTCGGTACACATCTGACGGAAGATGCGTCACGTATCATCGGTCGCGAAACGCCAAAACAAACAAATATATAATAAAACATCCATCCTTTCACACCTAACCGATGATGCGTTAGTGCGTCGAGCGTACAGTGTCTGTGTATCGATGATACGCTCGACGCATCTTCCGTCAGATGTGTACCGACCGACCCTAAGTGCAATGTTACGTGGACGCATTCTATTGTAAATTGAAGGGCGTGATGTTGGGCATACCTAGGTCGAGGGCTACCTAAGTATAAAGCAAACATTCACGTGTAGGCAATAAGTATATACCCTAGGCGCCTCGACGATACGCACTGTTGAATCATATGCAAACTGGCTTTCACATAGTATGGATGGACCAGTATTTTCTGGTTTCCTCGAACATAAAAAAACTCAGGCTTTTGCATCTATAGATGATTTATACAGCGTCAGGAGGCAATCTTTGCCTACACTTAACGAGACATTGTAGTGCCTGGGACATTGGTGAGATGGAATAGGCTTGCCCAACACCTAAACCACCCTCTCAGCTTAGTCAGTCATACCCACAGGAAAGACTATGGTCAATACGTGTGGGGCTGACTAGCCGCGGATATCCTCACGATATTTTCCTTCGCCGTTTAAGCGCATATAAACTTTTCGACACATAAAATCCATTGATGCACGGCTGGATTTGATCTCACGACCTTCGGAACGAAAGTCCAAGTACCAATCCACTTAGCCAACACGGTTTTTTTCGAACATAAACTAGCCGTGTTTTCCTTTCATTATTGTTACCAATATTGGTTACGTACGGTCGAGTTGACGTCAGTGCTGCAAATAAAAAATATCAGGTAGGCGACGTTCAATCCATCGTCATTTTATCAGTTCTACGTAATACTTACAATCAAATAATGCAAACAGTTCGCAGGCAACTGAATTCCAATAACTAGCACTCCTAGCTGTGGAAATAGTCATAAAATGAAGTGTTGTATTGGTTCCATGAAGTACCTGAGGAGCTTAAGTCCGCAATGTTAGAGTTATTTACTGGAAAGCGATGAATGAGTAGGTACTCATTTAAAGTTTCTTATCGATCAAGTGAGCGAAGCGAACGAAGATCTTAGTGGCAAGTGGGGTAATTTTGCTTTGTATGTTGTGTTCATTTGTTTGTTTGTATGTTCCGGCATAACTGTCGAACCGTTAATCCAATCTTCATGAAACTTGGTAGGTATATAGGTAGTGGTAAGTGGGTAAGCCAGTAACCTAATGAGCTGAATCGGTCAAGGGGTTGTAAAGATATTTGGTTCCGAAGGGGATGAAAAAAAATAAAAGTTGTTCAAATACATTGAGTGGGGTGTCATATGAAAGGGCTTTGTTTATACATTCCAAAATGGTTTTACTTTTTATTCTAAGTTGTAAAGTTTTTGAATAAC
This sequence comes from Xanthorhoe spadicearia, assembly GCA_947086425.1. Classification (NCBI taxonomy): domain Eukaryota; kingdom Metazoa; phylum Arthropoda; class Insecta; order Lepidoptera; family Geometridae; genus Xanthorhoe; species Xanthorhoe spadicearia. The sequence goes on along the minus strand of OX352205.1, from coordinate 4,984,347 downwards.
TTCGATAAATGTAAAAAAATCGTGACTATAGCAGTCACGATTTTTTAACCTGAGCTCCCATTTCTTTAAGTTTTGGTGAAATCGCAGCTCAGAAAATCGTTCTTCTTCTTCTTTATTATCTTGGTTGGTGTTTCTAACTCTTAACTCTTTTTGACGAACCTAACGACGTTTTAATGGAAAAAGAATTCAACTTACTAAATAGTTTCCTTGAACCAATGTTACTGCCACTTCACAACGAACAAAATACCAAAATGTTTTAAGTCGAAACACCCTCTTAAAAACTTATGCTCTTACATAACATAAACCATCAAGTATTTTTTATAGAAATATAAGTAAATTAATGCAAAATGATTTTTGAAAAAATGTTTGAAATAACCGCGGGCAACACATTTGTCATCGAAAGTAGTGCCATGACAGGATCAAACCAACATGACATACTGAATATAAAATAGGTTTGAGCCTGGTTTGACTCTAAATTCAAAGAGTTTTTAATCAAAACCTGTATTGTAAATAATGCACACTCAAAATCGCTTTACTAACTAGTAATTAAAGGATTAATAATCGGCTTTAGGTACTTAGTTCTCATTAGATCCTCAATATTTTTTAGTAGACCTCTGAAGTAAATTCTTTCAAACACAGATAAAAACGAATATACACAACCGCCGGCGAGCAAGATCTCGTTCGAGGCGAACTACTAGTTATTGTATGAGGCAGTTATTCATGATTTTAACGTGGATGCAGTATAATGAAATTACGTTATGCAGGCTGGGGTCGGTGGCACGTGGGGCCAGACGGGCGCGGGGTCACGGGGTACGCGAGGGGTAGGGGGGCACGGGGCAGGATGGTGGTGGGTCACGGAGTGGGCGTACTATCGGGACGCTACGTCACTCACGGCGCCACGTGCGCGATCAATAATGACGTCGTAGTGGCGGCAGGCTGCGCGCGCACCCACGCCGCCTCCGACCTACTTAAAATTACGTTTTATGGAGGTGGGTACATTCCAAGTAACGCGATCGAACAGGGGGATGGGGTGGCAGGCGTCATAAGGCGGCCGCCCGGACTCGAGGCAGACCACGCGGCGCAAGCGTGCATAACTTTGTAGACGCTAGGTACCTATATCAAAGTCTGCATCGCAGAATACAATAACATCCTCCTTACTACCAGTAAAAAGCAGTTTTGATTCAATATTTTCCTTATTGCATTTACTTCTTGGGTACAAAGGTACCTAATTGGTTTTCGTCAGCGCAAAATAAACAACTGCCTTCCTAAACTCGTCACTGTCTGAGAATTCGGCTCCTTAGGCTTTACACTTTAAAGGTTAAAATGAGAGATAGTAAGCTGGAAACTTGCATACTACCTATGTGTGTTAAATGTTAAATGTTGTCTCTAAAGTCAACTGTAAAAAATTGTCCATCATCTATACTAATCTATACTAATATTATAAAGATATAGTGTTGGTTTGTTTGTATGGGGAGGTAGTACCGCGCCGCGCGTTTTCGTCAGCGCGATCTAGATCGGGTCATTTTTACTAGCGCCATCTAGTGGGCTATATTTTGTATCTGTAGCATTATTAGTTTAGTACACCACATTTACTTACAGCGCTCAATCAGTAAAGCAATAATTCGACTTTTAAAGCACAGTACTTTGTAGCTTGATCGTAAAATGTAAATATCATTGTAAACAAGTCTTAGTGAGTAAATAACAATGGTGGAGTTATAAAAGCAGGAATCACGAACAGCACAAATGGCTCGTAGCCGTGGCCTAGTTGGCCTAGTTGTGGCGGGCCGGGCGCCGCCCGGGCATGTCGGCGCCGGCCGGCGGCGGCGCGAGCCTGCGAGCTGACTGAAGCAAGGCTGGCTGCACCAACCATTCACTGACTGTGCCATGCCGTGACGGTCGTCATGTGCCGGATATCCGTATTCGCTAACTGACCATACTGTATAGCCTCCGTTACAATTACCACAAATGCATGCAACGATGAGGAGCATCGTGTAGCACTGCATTCCTTAAATAATTAGGGAATATGATATTCACATTGCAAAACCTATATATAAGTTCATAAGTACAACAATAAATTTAATTGATCACCTTATTGTTACAAAAAAAATCATGGTCTTGCTACGGCGCGTAGCACTAGGAAAAATAAATAACTGTATTTGGGATCAAACTGCTTCCTATGTAATTTACATAAGACGTATTTACGAAGTAATTTTTATTATGCCGCTGCTTATCCAAAAAGCAATGTAATAATTAACTACCTACGACATTTTGAAATTCACTACAATACAATAGACTGCACTGAGCTCACTGAACGGTTCTTGCGTTTTAACACACCACTCACTCGGACTAGGCATACCTCTTTGTTTCATCTCCCTCGTACTCATACTAATTATTATAAAAATTCAATAATCATTCGAATGCACAAAGCATTTAATAACTCTTTTAACTCTGTTGACCTTTTTAACTCTAGTAAGTTTATGTTTAAAAAGTGTGTAATGGGCATTATTTTAGTTAAAAACATGTGTTAGGTTTTGTTTTTTTTTTCTGTTTATCTCTTATTTTATTATTTCCTGTGTCTTACCACTGCTCTATTATTATATACCTCTTTTTATTATATATAGTAAATCCGTCATTGGATATAAGGTTTAAATTTAAGCATCATTATGTGTTCTCTAAGATCTGTGGATTTTGTTAAAAAAAAAAAAAAAAAAAAAAAAATTCAAACGTTTTTGTGCTACGCCGTAACAATATTAAAGGAAAATATCTTAACCACAAAACAGAGGGTCTCTTATGAAGAAAACATGCAAAAACTACAATTTGATTATGATGTACTGAAACTGGAGTATGATACTTTAATAACAAAGGGTTTCAAGAAGAATGAAGAGGACATAAAATATAAAAGAAGTAACACAGTTACAAAAGCTTTAGACGTTAAATATCGACGACACAAGAAACTGATAAAGTGCATTAAAAATATGACAAGGCAGACGACACAGCTCAAAGCAGCACAGACTTTAATCGAAAATGAACTATTGAGAAGAGATTCGACAATACAAAATTTGCAAAAACAATGTGAACAATTCTTAGAAATGATACGGCAATATGAAATGGACATCAATCAAGAAAGTCGGATACAAGCAAAAGTTGACCTCCTAGAGGAAAAACTAACAGAGCTACAAAACTTTATTGAAGAAAAATCTAAAGACTATTGTAGCAAAATAATGAAAAATAATATGGAAAATACTACATTAAATAAAGATATGGAAAGCTTTGCGTATAAAGCTCCCGATAGAATTATGGTTTTCTCTGATGCTTGTGGCCGAAACCTGGCTATGAAGATGAAATTTAAGCTTAAACCCAATACTGAACTTGTTAACCACTGCATGCCAAATGCCAGCACCAAAAACATACTAGACATGTTTGAAAATAAGACGAAAGCGCTGGAACCAAATGATACTGCAATTTTAGCACAGCTATATTAGTCAAAAATGGTATCAAGGCTAAACCCAGAAAAGAAATTAGTAAATTTATTATCGAAAAAGATTTCGAAGTAAGCTGTGTAGAAATTAAAAACATGATTATAATGGTTGTGTACAGATCTCCCTGCGGTGACTTTAAAAATTTTATAGACAAACTTAAACGTTGTTTATCTCTGCTGACAAAGACTAAGTCTAATATTCATAAAGACATCATACTCTGTGGTGACTTTAATGTTGATTTTAAATTCGATACCCACCAGTGCAATATTCTGTTAGACCTACTCGGGTGTTACACTTTAAAGCAAAACATTTATGACGTAACAAGATTAACCAGTCATAGTGCCACCTGCATTGACAATATTTTTTCAACTGAAGAAGTTTTAGATTGAAATGTACTCAACGGTGTACAATCAGACCACTTTGCGCAAATTATATCAGTAGAAGCTGTAACTGAACCTAGACATAGCAATTGTATTAAAAAACGAATAATTAAAGATAATTTTGTAGAAGCATTAAAAACTGAACTAAAAGAAGAATTTAAAAATCGAAATAAAATTTGTTATAATGATTTCTTTAATACATTTATAATGTTATTAGACTCAGTCATGCCAGTTAAAACAGTGCGACAAAGAGTAAAGAAGTCATTTAATGACTGGGCCACGCCAGGTTTAAAAATCTCACAAGATATTATGAGACATCTATACTATCTCCTTACGCTAACGAATGATGAAAATCTCAGAAATTACATAAGAACGTATAGCAAAATATTTAAACAATGTTCATTAATGGCCAAAAAAATTGATATACATACGTAGAAAAATTTTAGCTTCTGACAATATAATTAAATCGACATGGACTATAATAAAGAAAGAGACAGACAAATCTACAATATGTTGCAATCATAATATCTCTAAAATTCATAACTTTAATAATCAACTCCTGACATCACCTTCCAAAATTGCTAACCATTTCAACGACTTCTTCACCAAGATTGCAACAACTTTGACAAAAGATCTAATGCGATCAGAAGTAGAAGCTGTAGAATTTCTGAATAAATTTTCTACACCAAATACTGCTACGTTTGTCCTTAAAGATATTACTCCTATTTGCGTTGTAAAAATAATTGAAAATCTAAAATGTAAGACTTCGTGTGATCTTTGGGGTATTTCTACTTTACTTTTGAAAAAACTTAGATTTGAGCTAGCTGTACCATTAACAGAGGTTATTAATGACTGCATTCATTCAGGAAATTTTCCATACTTACTCAAAATGGCAAAGGTCATCTCACTTTTCAAAAAAGGTTCTCATTCAGATGCTAATAATTATAGACCTATCTGCCTTTTACCAGTTTTCAGTAAAATTTATGAAAAATTCATAGCTAACGAACTATATGCATTCATAGAGTCTAATAAAATAATTAACAGTAGGCAGTTTGGATTTCAGAAGGGAAAAGGTACGGCCCATGCCATAACCACTTTATTAGAGAGAGTGCTGTGGGACTTGGACAGCTCCAAAAACACATACGGCCTGTTTTGTGATCTCTCCAAGGCATTTGACTGTGTCTGTCATAAAATATTACTCGCAAAACTAAATCATTATGGAATACGTAACAGGGAGCTTTCTATTATTAGGTCTTATCTTCAGAAGAGAACGCAAATAACCGAATGTAGCGGTTTTCGGTCAGAATCTAGTGAAATAGATATTGGAGTCCCTCAGGGATCTATATTAGGGCCTCTTCTGTTCATAATTTATATCAACGATATTGTTTCATGTGTAGAAAAGGAAGCAGACATAGTTCTTTTTGCTGACGACACGACTATTGTAGTCAGTGACAAAAATAAAGAAAAAGTAAACATGAAACTAGATAAGCTGATAATTAATATTGATAAATGGTTCGAGGTGAATAATCTCATATTAAATGTTGACAAAACCAATATTGTAAGATTTTTTCTGGGTAATACACAAAGTGCTGACCCGGTTTTTAAAACTATCGTAGAACATTCAATCACCGCTATTAATGATGTGAAATTTCTAGGGATTAAAATTGATAGTAAATTGACTTGGAACAGCCATATTGACTCTCTTGTAGGTAAACTGAAGTCGGCCGCTTATGCAATAAAAACCATAAGATTGCGCGAGCGAGATTGAATAATAAGTAAGCGGAGAACTAAATGAATGCTTGCTCCTCACTCTAATTTATAAAAGATATTATTATTTAAATATCCCTAAACATTTTCACACAGCCAACTAGTCCCAGGATAAGCAACTTAATGCAACCTCTGTGTCTCGGGCGGGTTGTGCCCACTTCGCCGCGGAGGTCGTAAGAAATTAGTACTTGCCTCCTGCACGCACTGCCTGCGAGCTTTAGTTCTGCGTCAGCGGAAAATGCTGCCAGGCTTGTCCTTTATAGTGCTCGCACTTCGGCCACATTCCTAGCTCCGCAGTTGTTTGTTGTCTGCTCGTTGCCTTACTGCGGTATGATGCGATGAGGCATAATCATTGCCAATTTTCCTGGTTACAATTGCTTCACACTTTATCGCACGAAGAAAAACACAAACGCCATTTTTCATTTTCCTCCACCACACCACAGAGTATGAGTAATTACAAAGTAGTTCACTCACTCACTTCACTACCCAATCCTTTTTTCTCTTTTTTGACATTTGAAATGTATCCCATAGAATATAAATTTATTTTATTTTTAACAAGTCAAGTCACCTCATCACTATGTCTCTTTATTTTTCTGTCAGTGTCACTTTATATCATTTTTGTGTGTTATGTCAATTTGCCGTTTATTTATTTTTATTTTTTTATCTTTATGTACATTCTTTTTAATACCTCGTCCCTGTCCGTAATGCCACTAGGGTACGGTCTGAAAACCAGCGCCTCCTCCTTTGGAGTGGCAATTTGCTGAGACCGGACCCTTTTGGTACAATGTTTGTCTGCTTTTGTGTTACCTACTATTTTATAATTTTTTGCTTAGTGTATTGTTTTCTTTTCTGTGTTAGGTATAAGTATATTTAGTTCTGTTCTGTACCTACTTGTACCAAATAAACGCTTTATCTATCTATCTATCTATCTATCTAAGATTACTCAGTGATGTAGATTCTGCCAAGGCAGTATATCATGCGTATTTTCATTCGTTGATGACGTATGGCATATTGGCTTGGGGAAACGCATCGCAATCAAACAGAGTGTTTATATTGCAAAAGCGGGCGATACGATTTATTTTGCAAATTGATAAATTAGAATCATGCAGACAGAGGTTTAAGGAATTAAATATTATGACATTAACTGGCGAGTATATATTTCAGAATTTAATTTATGCTAAACTAAATATTAATAATTATAATTTCAAAAGTGACATTCATAGTTATAATACGCGCAACAAAAGGGATGTGGTTCTGCCGAGTCATAGGCTTGCTAAAGTTGGTAATAGCTTTATTTGCATGTGTGTAAGTTTTTTTAATAAATTGCCTTTGGACATAAGAGACTTAGATTATAAGGAGTTTACTGCAAAAATTCGAAAATTATTATTGACAAAATCCTATTATAATATTGACGAAGCTCTAGCTGATGATCTTAGTACGTAATAGTACCTATACCTACCTACATTTTATTGTAATTTTATTTGATATAGGTACCTACCTAAGTAACTTTTTTATTGTAAAATATGACTTTTCCCAGTGTACCTATATGTGTATCAAAAAGGAATAAATGATTTTGTATTGTATTGTATTGTATTGTATTGTATTGTATAAAAGTAAAATTTTAGCTGAAGTGCAAAATAATGAGCCAATTTGTTATGTAGTCTTTACGAAAAGTAAGCGTAAAACATTAATGTAAAAAAAATCGACAAGGTATTTCAATTTTCACATGTTTCGATTTAATTGTAAGTATCTAAGTATTTAATAAAGTTAAAACCCGTAATTGCAACCAAGGCTAACATATCATCTATACTTCTATAGATACTTATATACTTATACTACTTATACTTATACTACTTATACTCATACTTATATACTTATTACTTATATTATTACTTATATACTTATTTACTTAAAGAATATTTATAGTCTATCTATAAAGTCCTGACATGAATGTTTGAGGAACTAAAATTATTCGTGTATCTGGCAGCACCAAACAAAGGTATAACAGCTGTCGTCAGCTGTCATCGAGTGAGTTCAAGAACATATTTTCCTCTATTTTTTATTGTTTTCTTAGTTAAACTGCAATGAAATGAAACCGAACTACGCACAAAAGTATCACAAATAAGTAAAGTAAATGAGAGTGACACGCGGGAAGTGATTTTTAAGTTTTTAAGCAATGTTTAGCGGAATACCAAGTTGGACATATTTTGTGGATTTGGATGATTTAAATGGGCGAACAGCATCTATAACGGGTATGTAATCGTTTTATTGGTTGTTTCTAATCTGCCTGAAGTAACAAATTGACCTAAATTACGATTTGGAGACCAAAAAAGGCATTGTTTACATTGCACATTTTTACGTCAGATTGAACATCACAGTAAGTCATGTTGTAGTGAGACCATCTAATCTTGATACATTAAAATGGCACACAGTCTAGCTACGTTTTCTGCCTACCTAAGTATTTAAAATTTTAACTAATTGCTTTATGTTTAAAATGCTTTTGATTACCTACTTTCAGTATTTTTTTTTTTAATTTTCAGGTAGGTAAATCAGAAAGTACCTACGGTTAGGCGAATTCAAGAATGATGGGAAGTTTGAAACTGCTGTGAAACACAGTAGGGTCTGCCAAGAAAGCAATGGACAATTTTAATATTTGTGCACTACGGCAAAAAATAAAATTCTTATAAAAATGACAATGAAATCCAATTTTGTTTCATTTGCCTTCACCTATGTACCTATGTATGAACACTCAACAGTTTAACCTTTTAATCCAACATTATTACACAGATAAGCACAAGATTTAAAAAATAAAACATGCCTTCCCAAATTCCCACCTAAAAGCTGGTAGGAACTTTTACATGGAACGAACTGCAAGTATCAAAATCAGTAGTCACACTATAGGGTTGCTATATACATTTTAGCAGCGCCCTCATTTATTGTCACGACTTTATAGACAGACTATACTTAAAGTAAAATTTGTTTGTTTGTTTGTTTATTTGTTTGACGGAGGTAATTTCCAAAACTACTAGACCGATTTCAAAAATTCTGGACGGTCCGGGTGGTATATTTTATCCCGGTAGCTTCATTAGTACACCCGTGCGAAGTTAGGGTTGCCACCTCTCCCGGAATTCCGGGAGTCTCCAGGAATTCGGTGATGAAAATTAAAATCTCCCGGCTCCCGGAAGGAAATTCAAATAATCAATATTCTCCCGGAATTTCAACAGTTAAAGACAGGGTTGGAAACTCATTGAAGAAAATAGTTTCATTCGTTTTGTCAATAGGTACTACTTACGTGTGTCAAATCAAGATGATTACTCTGAGGTCAAATCAAATGCCGCTTGTGAGCGCATTTTTAGTACTTACTTATTTATTGTTTTTTGATACCTATATGGATAAAAGAACGAAACCGCCTGAATGAAAAACAGGCCGAAATCCAAACCTTCTTCAATTTTAACATGGATTGCAGAGATTTTTTTAAATTTGTTAGTTTTAGGCCAGATATTTTAAAGTTCTTATATTTTTATTATTGTGTTAAACCACACACATAGTGGCTTCGTAGCTGGGTTGGAAACGCGAGTCCGCGTTTAGGATGATCGTTTGTATCATTGCAGGTTCGAATCCTGCCGCAGTTGTAACTTTTATTAAAATTTTTAAATTTTTCAGTTTAAATTGTTATTAAAAAAAAATCAGATAACTTCAACTTAAAGTCTGTACGTTCTGTCAAATGAGAAATATAAGTTTTAAATATACAAAAAATCGCTGGGTTTTTTTTTCTCCCGGAATTAGACTAATCAGAGGTGGCAACCCTAGTGCGAAGCCGGGACGTGCTACTACATAGTTTTAAATAAAACACCAAATCACTCACCAACTACGAGTATTATTACAATTTAAACTTTCGCGATCATTAGACATAATTTATATGAATATTACGGGACTTTATCACGTATTTACCTTATTATTTTATATTTCCCGACGTTTCGAGTGCGTTGCAGCGCTCGTGGTCACGGGCAGACTGATGTAACTGGAGCTACCGCCGCTAATTGAGAGTAGAATCCACGTCTACCCTCAATTAGCCTTCAGAATCAGGAATGGACAGTCGACGACACACAACACTGACAACATCTTCTTGCAATGGAGTTACCGGCTCAGAACGTTTCACACAACTACTAAAAACGGGATTCCACGAGGCAGAGAGACGAAAACCATCCTCACGGTTAAAATTCCGGTACTTCTTGATTTCTATAGCCTCTCGGACCATCCGCTTATAGTAGTGACGTTCACTGGAGAGTACTTTGGGATCGTGTAACTCGATCCAGTGATTCGTTCCTGAGTCCAATAAATGCTCCGCTACCGCTGACTTGTTCACCTGCCGATTTTGACCGCAGAAATATGCTCTTTAACGCGTTCAGCTATGGTCCGCTTAGTTTGACCAATATATGCACGGCCACAACAATTCAGTTTCAGTCAATACAGTCAATTTTATAGACACCAGGCATCTGCAGTGGTATAACATCTTTCGGCGTTCTTAGTAATTTTTGATACGTTCTGAGCCGGTAACTCCATTGCAAGAAGATGTTGTCAGTGTTGTGTGTCGTCGGCGGTAGCTCCAGTTACATCAGTCTGCCCGTGACCACGAGCGCTGCAACGCACTCGAAACGTCGGGAAATATAAAATAATAAGGTAAATACGTGATAAAGTCCCGTAATATTCATATAAATTACGAGTATTATGTAAATCATACCAGGTGTTTTGTTGTTTTGTTAATAAATGATAAGTTTTAGCTACGGTTTTAGCTACACGTGCCGTGCTAGATAATTAAAGTTTACGACCGACGCCTTACGCTGAACTAGGTTGCACTCTGTCTACGTGTGCACTAACTGTTTCCACAAAGTACCTAATAGGTACATAGAATTTTTGGAATATCGTAAATGTTACCTAAGCAAACAATCAATTGTTTTAACTTATTAAAATTTTTAGTTGCAAACGTGTCAAGATAATACCAATACCAATATTTAGATGTAAAAGTCTTCAATCAACAGGTTATATCAGGCTGTACTTACGGGTTTTACGCTGATTGCGTTACTTATATAGTGTAGCATGTAAGTAATGATGAGAATACAAACCGGCACTTCATTTAATGGCATTATTAATGACTGCCATGGTGTTTTACCAATTTCCAATAAATTAATAACCAATTTCACTTTCGATGCAAATGGTAAGTATAGGCTTGTAGGAAAATACACAGGAAAACAATTAAATTACAAAAACCCTACGAGTAGGTACCTATAATAATCTCCATCAACTAGAAAAGAGCTGATAATTTTCAGTTGAGCAGTACGTCTTGAAACGTAACTTTAAAGGTACACTTTAACAAATTCTGATAAAGCTACACGTGATTAGATTAGGAATTATTCAAGATAATAAATACAGTTAGTGCGCCTCAAATGTTGGCGTAGGTAAGTATTAATGCACTACAGCTACACGGTTCATATATTGATGGGAGTTGTTCAATTGGATTCAAGAATCAATAAACTGTGAAACTATACGAGTAAAAGTAGCAAAAACAAAAATATTTATTTGCAGTTTGACCTAAATAACAGAATTGCTATATAAAATTTCCATAGTAGTAGGAGACACTGCATCGACTTCATGAGGCGAATGGAGCGCTGCGTGCGCACATGCTTCGGGAGCAACGAGCGGCAAGTAGAGTTTAATCAATAAAATGGGACCCAAACAAACGCGATAGCTACTGACGTAAGCGACTGACCTATTTGCCAGTAGGCCAACAGCACCGGATACAACGTCGCTCTGCCGATTCCATGAGGAAATGCAACTCACAAAGATTGAATTCAGGAACTACGCTATCGAAAACGACGCAATGCACACATTAGTGTCGAATGCCTAAAAATGTGGAATTAGAATCTCTATCCGATTCCTATTTCTTTATAAGTTTAAATAATATTATTCAAAGCGTTCGATTCTTCCAATGCATTGCGTCGTTTTCGATAGCGTAGTTCCGTTTCGGACATTAGTCCAGGCATAGTCAACCAGTCTTAGATTTAATTTGAAAAAGATGCCATACTACAAAATACACAAAACAAAAGTATATCATCATGACCCTTTCTCAGCAACGGGTCCGAAACGGTCTTGCTTTTTTCAATAATAGTCATGTAGATATTAGCACAGATAAAATAATACTCTGTGAATTAATACATCTCTTAGACTTTGCCCTGCTGCTCCAATTTCGAATTCAGCAACGAAAGATATATTTAAGATTGCCACTTTAGGCTACTTTTAATAATAATTAGTCTTTATAATTTAGTTTACTAATATTATAAAGAGCTAAAGTTCGTTAGTTTGTTTGTTTGTAGAGGGTAATCTCCAAAACTGCTCATCTAATATCAAAAATTATTTCACCGATGTTAAGGTATAGTCTGCACTTTTCGAATTAACATAGGGTATATTTTATTCCGGTAAAATCCCGAGTTTTCTTAGTACACCCGCCCGTGCAAATCCTGGACGGGCTAGTCTATGCTTTTATAGCATTGTTTACGACATCAGACTAAAGGCCTAAGTAAGAAGACGAAAATAAAAAAAGTTAACATCGAAAACAGATAAAAACTATTTGCGTAGCTCATAGATAGCAATGTTTTCCAGTTAAAAAACTAACAGGAAAATCAATATCCTCAACTACCGGGAATTGCTAGAAAGGATGAAGACATCTCGTGCCAAAGAATTATTTACTTATACATCAAGATTTGGTGTTCGAAGACATACTTGTTATGCGTCCAAAATCTCGTGGTAAAAATAGTGTAGTGTATAGATGGGGGTGGAGGGGAGCGGTAAGCAAAGGTTGTCGTATTATTAACACATTCTAATTCGGGGGGACCCAAACAAACCACAACGTGAGCCAGGTGACCTATATTGGGTGCGTCTGCCAGTGAGTGATTCACGCAGGCAGGCGCAACGACGACGCCAGGCAGCGCCTGTTATTTACACTACCGGGAACTTTCAGACTTCGATTAACCCAGCCCGCTATTATTCATACCGGGAAATCCTGATTGTTTACTGATAACACGAAGACTTGGGTTGCATTGCAAACTAAGGATTGGTACTATAGGTATATTACACACAAACATTATATAAAAATTGCTGCTCTCCGCAGCTTCCGACGCGTGGGATCCGAACAATTGTAGCCTTTGGATGAGATAAGGATATACCTTTCCCAAGGTCTAGTGTATCTCTGTACTTACTAAAATTACTAAACTTATTACTAAATTTCATTAAAACCGGTTTATTGTTAAGTCGTGAAAGCGAGTCGTGAAAGACATTTATAATATCAGTAGACATGATACTGAATTGTGAACATCATACCGTATGTATGTGCGTGCATGCAGTGCAATCTAAAACTTAATGTTACTTATATAATACCAACAAGCACTATTATTAATGTCAATTTTCACACGAGACTTCAGCCCAAATAGTTTTTCGGAAAGGGGAGCAGCACAAATCATATAAACTCATATTAAACATGAATAGTTTTGTTTTGCCGTGTATGTTTGACCTAGTTTCATTGTGTAGCCTCAGCGCAGAGCCGTTTTGAAAGCTACTGCTTCTCCTTTCCTTCCCTCCGTACCTCACCGCACATTCCAGAAACATTCCAAGCGTAGCTAAATGTTTCATTTCAATGCAGTTCTGTATCACGCCAAATTATTTTAACCTCGATAGTATTTTAGAAATAATAGTTTGATGTTGCCAACATACGATCACGGGACTAACGCCAACGTTGGGAATAGGATTTATCCGTTCTGTCACCTCATGATGGAAATCAGATCAATTAAACTAACCAGTCAATAATGTTCTGATCTACTTGTTTCTGCGATTTATTATGACCAAAAGTCCGGTTCGCAGACATTTGCAGCTACCAGTTTTGTTCAAGAGCACAACACAGGGGTTTAGTTGCTTGCAATCGCAATACAGCTCGCTCAATTAGATTTTAATACTTAGATTATTAGACATTACCCCCTTATGCATATTCGACCAGTAAATATTAGCTAAAACACATATTAAATCTGTTGCTAAATCTTTTCGTTAACATATGCAAGAACAAAACGTTCTTTAAACCTATATTAAATTGTCAAGTTTTTATGAATAAGACCCTAAGTAAATTACACTCACCTACTTAAAAACTTTTTTATATATTGCATGATGTGTTTAACTGACTGTAAAAAACTGTGTACTTATACTTCATTTATTGAAACGAGCTAATAGGAAGAGAAATAAACACACGTGATTGGTCGTCGAAAATAATTATCTTTCTCGTGATTGGCTAGATTGTCAAATCAATTGTCAATTGTCAAATCTAGCCAATCCAATTATTTTCGACGACCAATCACGTGTTTATTTCTATTCCTATTAGCTCGTTTCAATAAATGAAGTATAGTTCATAATCTAGTTTATAACCTGTGTTATTATTAGTGTAACAGCTGTTGTAAACCAATAAATAAATAAATAAATAAATACAGCTGTAGGTCGACAGTACAAGTTACTTTTAAATACACTTGTTTCATACCTTATGTAGGTAAATGTGAAATATGTGCAGTGAAAAATGCATGTTAGTGACCTTAGCCCAGTTGCGGCGGCCGAGAGGCGACACGCGAGCGCGACGCAGCGGGCCACTCGGCGGCTGCGTGAAGCCCCGCGACACCCAACTGTGGTGACACGATTTCGACACACTCGGTATAGGTTGTCATGTCACTGTGTTGTGGTGAAGTACTAACTAACACAACAGGTATTGAATTATTGAAATATCATGTACTTAATCATGAAATATTGTCATTGTGAACTTACAAATTTTACAATATTGATTAACAGCTGGTAAGCGGTAACATGCAAATATTTACACCGTGTTTGTTGCACATGCGTTTGAGCAATTTATTGTATAGGTCACCACACCACTCACCAGACAAACACCCCAGGGAGTTATTTTTTTTAATTTCTAGGGACTACATACTCAAATTATAGGTAGAACACATTGTTAAATTGTTAATAGATCACTGAAAAAAAAGCTAGGCCCACCCCACACCGTTGTTGCCCGATTCTTTTTTTGTTCTTTAGCATTGGAACAAATACTCAATCCCCTATAACATAATGATGTCTACTGAATAATTCATTTTGGTTTTAAATTTTCGCCCCGGCAATTATTTCAGTTACTCCCAGAAATATTAGAATAGATGATCAAGCCTACGGTTGCCATCCGTCCGGGTTTCCCTGGATCTGGTGGTTCTCATGGATGTTGTCAACCATCCTGCTAAGTATGAGACGCCGGCGGAAAGAGTGCTAAGACTGACCAAGAGAAAAAAAAACCTGAAACCCCCAGTGTGTCCAAAGCTTAAAATTGCCGAGCACGCGTGTCGGTACCAAGCAGTAACAATATTTAACTCCTTACCAGTTGACATGAAAATTATTGACAATCCTAATATATTTAAGACGAAACTAGTAAAGATTCTGCTGGAGGAATGCTTTTATTCTTTAGATGATTATTTTAGTAAATTTTAATGTAAATTATTGTTATATGTAGTATTGTATTAATGTTAATTGCTCATTTTTTATTTTATTTTTCTATTATTATGTTGTTATGATTACTTTTTTCTTTTTAAATTGACATGTCTTGCTATTGAAATTAATGTTTGTGAAAATTTGTACATGCATGCATAGTTATTATTATTTATTATTTGGTGTTACAATTATTTTAGAATTACATTTAGCCTAGATAGAATTTCAAACACGTTTTGTAAAATGAATGTTATGAATAAATGAACTGAACTGAACTGAACTGAACTGATTTGTCCTAGTTTAGTTTAGAGGGCGTCCGGGGAGCGTCCGGGCGGGGTTTTATTTGTAGTCCGGGTAAATCCCGGACGACAAAATTTTAACGTCATGATCGCCCGAGACTCACGTAAGGGCGGATAAGCCCCTTGGGCTGAGCCTAGGTCCTGACCTAGGTAATGTTTTATGAATACCTGTGCATATATTTTTATTAAGCGACGTGATGGCCGAGTGTGTTAGTTCTCCGACTTTTTATGGGAACCGAACTGGCATGGCACTTCTCTACTACGGTCGATTGCGGCCAATCGTGGCAAACTAAAAATCGATAACAAGAAGTCGAGGATTTCTCAAAGAAATAATTTAAGGATGTGATGAAAACATTCAGATTTATGCTTCTCAGAGTTCAGAAGATTGAACTCTTTTACTTATTAATATTTTCACCTTGTATCTATTGAAATTCTTCGCTCCACTCGCTTCGTTCATAGATCGATTAGCAGTATCATACGTTATTTTCTTGAGAAAATTGTAACTATTGCTAGTAAAAATTATGTTTTTTTTCCTGAGAGCAGAATAAAAACCTACCTAACACCGATGCTTTTACCTAAAAAAATTTTGCTCGCTACGCTCGCAATTTTTCTACCACATTATTGTATAAATAAACCCTACCCTAAGGTGGTTTTACCTAAAAAAAAATTTCGCATCGTTTTTTTACGTCAGTATCTATACAAAACCAAGTACCTACCTTAAGCCATAACAAAGGCCTTTAGGCGGAACAAAAACTACATCGCTTGTTTAAAAAATGTCCGGGTTCTGACCTCTAAAATCCGGGGTTTTCAAACGTCTTGTCCTGGTTTCCAAATTTTAAAGATGGCAACCTTAACAAGCCTCGTGTAGTTTTCGGTGCACTTATAAAATCCCAATTCCAAACAAAAACATTGGGCCAGACAGTGATGGTAGGTAGGTTAGGTAGAGTAAGATTTGACTGAGTGGTGGCCAAGAACCGCACATAGAAATTGAGGACGTCCAAAGAGCTCGATGGTCGATGACATCAAAATAAATCATAGATTTTGAATGCCTGAGGCCGTGAGGCACAGAACCGAAAAGAATGGCGCAGACAAAGGGAGGCCTACACCCTCAGACCAAATAAAAAATATTTAGTCTGAGCCTACACCCAGCTGTAGGATAATACAGACTGATTGTTGAATACTATGAACCAAAAGCTCGTGTGATGCGAATGTTTGTTGCTCTATCACGCGAAAACTACTAAACGGCTTTGGCTGATTCTTGGCATACCTACCTATGCCCAAGTACAAAGTTTATGACCTGGAATAAGACAGGATACCTACTTTTTATCCAAGAATTTACCGCGGGGGCGAAGAGGCAACCGAGTAGTTCATTCATGAGCATAAAATAATGAATTATGTTCCAACAATAAAGCAAAAGAGCCACGACGTGAGTGACAGCTCAGCGGGGCGGCGCGCCGGCGTTTGCGCAGACGACCTTTCCGTGGCGTCGTCATTTGACTCGAGCCGAGAGGACTTTGTGATAGGATAGGTAGGTAGGTACGCTCACATTTGTTCATAAACTAGATCTTTTGTATCGTCTGACCATTCTCTTTTTATCCCTTTGAAACGAGACACCGAGTTAAATTCAACTTGATACTTACATCTAAGTTTTTATGTAACCAAACATTTAGAGGGGGCCTTTAGGTCCGAAGGACAACATTTATTTTCGTCTGCGAGCCCGCCATGTAAAACCATGAAACATTTTTTTACATTCGAGTAAGCAATCACACAACATTGTTTATTGCCAAATTGAGCTATTTTTTTTAAAGCTTTCTCCTTTCTGCCTTGGTCAGCGATGCGATTAACATGCGTTCGTACCTAATTAATTATGCTAAAATTAAATATTTAAATAAATAAGTTCTAGTTGATTTAAAATTCAGTTTCGTTCATTTAATTGTACACCAAAATTAACCTAATCAAAATTCCTAAGGTCTAGGCCCTTCCTTAGCCATTTATTAATCAGAAAGTTTAAAATTTAAAGGATAGGTTTAGCTTATTTTAAAATAAAGGGATATGTCCGTGAGTCACTACAAATTCTACCCACATTAAACTATTGAAATTTATAAAAGTAGGCCAGGCCAAGCCCGACGTAAACGTGACATTGCAATTTTTACGATCGATACGAGCACTAGAGTGCTGTCTTAGTTTTATGGGGGCGAGTAAAAATTTTCAAGATATGTAACAACTTATTTATACTGAGGACAATTTTATAATGTTATGAAACCGTATAAAATATTCATATCATCTCTTATCTTTAAGACTTTCGTTAATGACTGACTGACGGACACTACCTATGTCCACGGACAGCCTAAGAAACGATTATAGTACCTTTATTACGTACCTATATGCGCACTTATGCGGTTTGTAGTGAGCGGTTCACTCTCGCAAGTCTCGCAATATGGCAAGCAAGAGAGAGTCAATCGTCGTATTCGTCGTCTGGTTGTTGTTGTTGCAATAGCGTTTGTTTTGCAAAAACACCGCCTCTGGCAAGGCTGTCGACACCGCTTAAAGCCGGATCTTACAGATTTGTTTAAGACTAGTTGGATGTCGATGTGTGTCGTTTACATTCAATACTAGCTGTTCTCTTACTATCCTATCCAACTTCCTACTTAAATCCCACTAATATTATAAATGTGAAAGTTTGTGAGAATGTTTGTTATTCTTTCACGCAAAAACGGCTGGACAGATTTGGTTGAAATTTGGTATGTAGATAGGTGATACCCTGGATTAACACATAGGCTACTTTTTATCCCGATATTCCCGCGGGAACGGGACTTACGTTACGCGGGTGAAACCGCGGGGCGCAGCTAGTGTAAAATATGTAGTAACAAATAGCCTGGCTGTTGCCGGACATGTAAAAAAAAATGTTAGGTACTTACATCTTTATTTACTGGATGATTTATACAGCGAAAGGATTATCTTAAGGCGAATCTTTGCCTACCACTGAACGGGACACTGTAGTGCCTTGATAAAAAAACAAGGTAAATAAATAATGACAGGCACTATTCATCTTTTCCCATGTTTTTGCTCGTAAATTGAGGCTTCTTTAGCCTTACGTGACCGGCAATTCAAATCGTGTACACCGCCATTGGTTCCGTTAAAAATAACAGTTTCTTAGAATATGTACTCGCATCTACCTGAGTCTATTCGCTGCTCATAATTACGACCATACTGTGTACTAGAATGACGCAAATTGCGCAATGTCATAATTTTATGTTTCTCGTGAAGAATTACCACGTTATTAGGTACAATAAATTACACAAGAAACCTAGTTTATCAAAACCATCCAATTTTCCCTTGTCTTTGGTCCCGCGCTATTGTATTGTGATTTAAACTACCGCTAAAATAGGGGTCGCCTAGTATTACCGTTAGACCATGTTTAAAAACCAAGGTTTATTTTAGTTTTTTGTAATGAGGCCGTAAGACACTAGGTATTATTTAGGGATTGTTCCGCTCAGTCAAAGATTAAAAATTGAGTGTGGTTAAAAAAACATTCTCATGTCATGTTTAAGGTAACTGTTAGTTCAATTTATTTTATCATAATGAATACATAAAAACCACTTTTCAACTGGAAAGTGAAGTTCGTGTTGTGAATGTTGTGATGAAGCAACGAGCGTTCCGCGCCGTCAAAACAAGTTGCGCAACCCGCTCGCATTCCTCTGGCCGCGGATGTCGCTCTTTGTACCAACTTATTTTTCAGGCCAAATTAAACGCAAGCAAAATAGAGATTGATTCTTGACCTCTGAAAGCTATGTCGAATCCCAGCAAAAGTACTTTAGCTAGGGGAGTCGACATAGTGGTAAGACCCACAGGTAGTTCCAAGTCCACATTCTAGGATATAAATAAAACATAACCAGGAAGAGCCGAGGTTTGCACGAATGAAATTGTGCCAACGATAACAGTCGCGAAACGCAGTTGGCACACCCAAAAGAACATTATTAAAGACCTTCAGATCCTGCCGGATGTTGCTTCTTTTTTTTAACAAATTGTTTTTTTACATGCAGGTTTTGTCGCATTTCGCCATCTAGGTATGTTTTTCAAAACCTAACCAATATTTTCGTTGCGTAACTGTGAAAGTTGATCATTATCCGGGCATCTGATCAGGAAAGCTCCAACATTTACATTATTCATCAACCAATGTCGTTTTCCCGGTAACAACATGAAATGTTAAAGACAGTTTACATCAAATTATCTAGCGTAGAAAGGTAGCTAGCAGCTGTTTTACAAGATGGTGCTTTCACAATGGATGGCAGCGTGCAGAATGTGCAGATTCGTGCTCTACAATGAGTGTACGTGCCGTGAGCCCGTGACAGTGTCCGTCGGTCGGTGCGTGAGGTTTGTGGCATTCAAAGTATTGCTAAGTTGCATTTGTTTGTAAACATCATCGTCCTCAAGCATTGCTTTAGTAAAACATGCCTGCAGAAGCAGTATTGTGATGATTAAATAACGCATTTTAAAAATATTCGTTGACGGGTTTGGAATTGATATTTAAATAGTGGGAACGACACTTGATGCGGAGTGCGGTTTATACTTTTACTAGCATTCTCACAAACTTTCACATCCATCCATCCATCCACTTAATTAAAAGCGAAAGTGTGTGTGTCTGTCTGTTTGTTTCTCCGTCTTTCACGGCGAAACGGGGCGACGACGAATTGACGTGATATTTTAAGTGGTGGTATTTGAATGGATGGAGAGTGACATAGGCTACTTTTTATCCCGATATTCCCGCGGCAACGGGACTTACGCGGGTAAAACCGCAGGGCGCAGCTACTTTATAATATTACCTAGTAGGATTTACCTAGAAACTAGCAACACGTCCCGGCTTTGAGGTGTAGGTACTAATGAAACTACCGGGATAAATTAGGTATTAGGTAGTACCTAAAACCATCCCGGCAGCCCATTCTACACATCGGTGAAAGAATTTTTGAAATCGGCGAGAGTTTCTGAGATTACCTCC
This sequence comes from Xanthorhoe spadicearia, assembly GCA_947086425.1. NCBI lineage: Eukaryota > Metazoa > Arthropoda > Insecta > Lepidoptera > Geometridae > Xanthorhoe > Xanthorhoe spadicearia. Next base: position 4,963,871 of record OX352205.1, on the reverse strand, counting down.
GTCAAACAAACAAAAAACTCGTTACCTCTTTTTAATATTTATTATGCCTACTATCATACTTAAGTATAGATATTACCTATATAGAAAAGAAGAAGATTTCATTAAAGTAGGTAGGTAATAAGATGTTGCCCGTGTTAGTTGTAAAACATAACTAGCCCAGTCAAAACCTCAAGAAGCCCTAGCCAGTAATCCAATCGCACCTTCTTAGGGCGCGGGAGCGAAACTGGATAGATAGAAAGTCAAGTCACCTTCACAAATTACCTGCTTCAGTCGGTGTTTACAAAACATTTTTAGAACAGTCGCTACAATACCATACAAGGTTGTATTTCTTACTTACCTCGACGTCGGTCGTCGTTCCGCAGTGGCGACCCGGTTACGCGTATGGCGCCTTAACCCAGTTGCTGTTGCCCTTGTTCACCATCTGCCCGCGTGTTGACAACTCCTGCCCTGAAGTAATATACTACTTTACATATTCACATTTTTGGTTGATAAATAAATAAGTTTAAAACTTTCAGTTAAACTTTAGTGTAGGTAGGTACCCCTTCAAGACCTGGACAGCAGGATAAATATCTACGAACATTCTACCTACAAAGATCAAGCTATGTAATTGAATTGAATGTTTGTGTATACATGTATGGTAACCAGAAGACTACTATAGGTACTTAACTTAGGTAGATGGGTAAGGACCAAATTTTTGGCATACACGTGCGATTGAAAAATTGTCCCTCACTTTGAAGTCGTAGTATAAAAATAATTGTGAACTTAGGTAAGTTTTGAAACTTTGTTACTAAAGCTTAACTATTTTGGCATATTTTGCTTATTCTAAATTCAGATTTAATTCACTAGATTTCTGTAAAATTAATTTTAAGTAAATTATGATACCAAATTTATTTTCGTTTTTCATACAAAATGCGTTTTGTCCCTTTTTTACTTCTCTTGGTTATTTGGATTTTATTTAAAAAATAAAACACTTTCTCATTGACTTTAAGTTTTATTATATTAAGTGATAAATTATCTTTACGTTTCTATTATTCAAATCTTGTTAAACATTATAGTTTATTAATAATAACAATACAAAAAGTGAAAAGCTAATTATGTTCCTGTGTGCGACACAGTTGTGCGACAACATAACTCGAGAACTAGGCAATATTGGATAACAAATAATACTGTTTTGCAATTGCGACACAATCATCTAACTTGTGACTAAATTTTGGCCAATTCTGCCAAGTGGTTTTTGACTCAGTTGAAAAAACGTGTTGAAAATGCACGCGTACCACTAAATCCCGAGTTTCCGGAGGACTTTTAAAGTGTTTTTTGTCAACTTCTGTTACTTTGGATTAGTCATTCTATGAGCAAATTTTATCTACTATTTAATAACTTTGATGTGTATTCATTTAAGTGTTTATTCTCTGCTGTGTGAATTTTTAACTGACAGGCCGTGGAGTTTTTTATTCCGGTGTGCGACAAACGACACGAAATTGTTGTTAAGGTAGTTACACAATATTATTTTATGTCAGAAGGTCCTTGTTTGGTAGTTTTTATTTAAACATTTTAACTGTCTGAGTTTTTAATCCAATGCTTGTTAAATCATATTGAATTAAATTATTACACCTAATTTTAGTTGTAACCATTATGTTTTTAATAAATAATACATGTTCTAGTAAAGTAAATCAGTTGTTTTTTTTTGACAAGTAACATCCCCATCTATAAACAAGAAGTAAGTAACTAATAGAATAAATAAATCGTAGGAAAATCGTGACGTAAAGTTTTAGGTATGTAAATAAAATAAATCAATAAATTTTTTTTATGAAAAAGTGACAATGTACACTAAGCCTACAAACTCCGTTGTGCTACATCCGATGTGCAATGTATGCCAAAAATTTGGTCCTTACCCAGATATTATCATGGACGACATCGTCCTTGGTATTTCTTATGGTAGGTAAGGTACCTAGGTACATTTACAGCCTCCCGCCCGAGGTAGGATAGGTAACTGCCTACTAGGTACCATGTGTTGTACTCAGATGCCCCCAGAAAAATCAGGACATCTGGCAACACTGGCGATGGTACCTAGTGGCTGAAGGTGTACTTAATTTAAGTCTCTTAATTTGTCACCAAGGAAGTAGAGTAGGTAGGTACCTGGTCTACATACCTACTAACTATCGTGCGTGTGCCTATAGGTACTTACTTAAGTACCTATCTAGGTAGGTAGGTGGGTTTTGTAAGTAGGTACCTAAGTACCTACTTTACCTACAAAATGAATAAATGAATTAAGTAGGTACTTACCAATTTACCTAAACATAGGCTAGGCAGGTAGGTGAGTAGGTACCTACTACCATGGACGAATAACGTACCTACCTACTACCTATTCCTACCTAGGTAGACCGTCACACACAATCTACAAGGAGCTACCTTCCGAAGGTCTTGTGTTGGGTACCTACCTATACCTACTTACCTACTACACTACCCAGTGTTACCAAACAGTGACAATTAAAAAACATAGGTAGGTACTTAAATTACAAAAATGAGCATCAGACAAAATAAAATTATTGGTAAACAACGACATTGACTTGACAAGATTAGATTCAAGGCCGTCTTGTCTAGAGGTAGGTATTGGTTGTGTGGCAAAATCAGGCAAAAGTTAGGTTATGCAGGAGTTTTTGCACACTTCACTGGTAAGAAACACAATAATATCATAGCTATGTTAAAAATTTGAAACAGCCTATGAATGATACAAATTGAGGGAAATACTTACAAACCAACAATCACAAAGTCAGCCATTGCAAAATTTGACCTCAATTTTGTTACAAATTTTAAAGCAAACACGTAAATTGACTGTTTCATTAACTTCTGGTTAATGTTTTTCCATTTAATTTACTAAATATTAATAGGAACACTTCAATGAATTCACTCACAGTCCGTTATTGTCATAATTTTCGATTTTTCCAAAAAAACTTCACGTCAAATTGCCACTATCAGCCATTCAACCCAGAAATCGAGCATGACTACATTGTTTAGTTTCACGCCATCTAGCGGCAGATATCCCAACAAGGTTCAGATAAAGTATAAACTATAAAGGCGCGGCCCCACCGCGGTGCAAGGAGAGGCTACGCACGTGTATTAAGCTTCGCTTTGTAAGAAAATGTATGTGGTGGTGTCCACTGCAACCCACGGAGAGGCTACGCATGAATTGACGTCATTGATACACGCGTGGCTTGCTCGAATAGGCGGTTACATAGCTCAACGCTGTCAACGTGGGTCTACGTTTCCACTGGAGTACACGAATAAGACCCACGACTATGTACAGCTCGGTTATCGCAGAGCAGTTTTCAGTCATACACGTTGTCACTCTCCGTGCGCCGTGCCACGCTAAACATAGTCGTGGGTCTTCGTGTAGGTACTCCAGTGGAAACGTAGACCCACGTTGTCAAACAAATGAATACACGCAGCTAAAATGCGCCGCGTGCCCGTGCACAGCATGCACCGCGGTGTGGCCGCGCCTTAACAAGAGGAACCGAGGGATACGCACGACTGCACGAGGCACAGAATGTAAAATTAAATAATTAATGTAGGTACCTACATTTCTTTTTGTGATGTCTGCTACTTATCTGCTTGTTTTTCCGTTCCTTGCTTTGTATTCATAAATCCCAAATGGCTCATTTTGTTATTAGGGCATTTCAGGTAGTTAGGTATAGGTTATCATAATTTTTCAAACATCTGGGTTTTAAGAAGTAGAGGTAGAGGAATTAGGACTAGAGAGGTTTAGTTGAAAATAAATTATAATACGAAGTTATTTATACATTCATTTATTAATCTGAATTTAATACTGTATTACATAGAAGAAATGCACTTCTCAGAAACATTCAGAAGACTTCCCTTTGGGACAGTTTTATTATAAGGAGACTCACTCCATATATAATGTACTTTATAAATTGAATAAATACAAACTTTACTGTTGTTTGTTACATTTTAATCAATACGTATGATGATCTGCATTGCCACATACTTAAAAACCTATGTATATTTTTCACAATTTCTTTTGAAAATAAACTCTTAAATAGTAAAGCAAGAAGGTGCCTATGAGATATTGGTTGAATAAATAAAATTTTGCAAATTAACAACAATATTATACTCTACAGTTAGTTTACACTGTCGCTGCCACATAATTTGTCAACAACATTTTCCATCACAATAAATAAGGAAACCAATGAAAAAAAAAAACAAAACAAACAGAATATCGTTATTTTGGTGACCGTTTGGAAAGGCTTTTTGACACATATCCAACATAGTGACAATATATTTTTTGAAAAACTCAGTAGAGATAATAAAATTCTACGAATACAAATACAGACGTCTTAATTCATTCAGTCGAAGTGGAACAAGTATAAAATATTCATTTAATAAGAAATAATCAGTCTTGTTTAGAGAAAAAACATTTCGTCGAAACGCGGAGAGCACGCTTCGATATAATTATTATTATCACAATACAATATGTCAGATATGATGTCATCCCTTCTCTTGGACGTAACTAGTATATAAATCGCCTGCTACGCTACTTAGTGTTATTATCACAGTTGTTTAGTAGAGGTGGGTGTAGTACTTTGTACATAATAATACAGGAGTATCCTGAAACTCGCGATCATACTGACACGACACTCTTGCCGATCCGACAACACACACCACACTAGCCCGGCCGTCTTCCTGCCACCAGATAACAATCTAAAGCAGACCTTCATTTTCTGATCTGCGTTATCAATTGCAAGTCCTTACTGATAATCTTCCTGGACAGGCTAGCATTGGGATAAAAACACCATCTTTGAGATGAGTTATGCACATACTTATCCACATCCTTTCACGGCAGTCTTTCTCTTACAATGTACACATTAACAAAGCAAATCTCGCATTTGGATGAGTATAGTACGCGAGACTCATACACGTTGTTCACCCCCTATATTCGTTAAAAGCCTGTTGCTATTACACCATTATTCCATCAAACGGTATTCTTAAAAAGATAATAACTTTTACGTCCCTTTGAACTGGTTCAATTTCGTCACCTAACAGTAAACTGAAAACTAAATTGAATAACAATAAATTATTAAACCTTATAACTATTATAATATCTGTGAACGACTTGCAAGCTTTGTTATCACAAATATTTATGAAATTCGTTCAAATAGTCAAAAAATATATCTTTTTGTCTAGTAAAACACACTTCCCATAGTTGGATGCGTACTTATGTATTAACAATTGACCAAAACAATGACGGGCTCTATAGTAATGATATATCACAGATTTTTCCAAATCTTTGGACTGTAACGGGCGTTTGCGACTGAACACAAATTACAAGAGTTCAGAAAAAATTGTACCTATGTATCGTTCGACCTTACACCGTTATAACCCGCTTACGTACAAAGGAATTCTAGTTAGAAACCAGACAAGTATTTGAAATAATCATGCTATATAAAAGATATAAAACAAAAATCACATTATAGCTACAAAAGTAATGCTTTGTGTTTAAATATTTGTATTAAGTTCAGAATACTATCTCCCTACATTTAAATGCATGTTTTATATACATACCTTCTACCTTCAGAATGGTAAATGAGTTCAAAGCCTAACTTGTCTAGCGCCATAATTTGACTCTGACCAAAACCTCTAGGCATTATGTTCAAGTAGATAAGATCTAATCTTTAATATAAAAAATAAAATCAGTGACTGAAATGTCATTGACATCACATAAGAAAAATATTCACATTTTTATCTGGCAATACAGATTGTTAACTTGAATTATATCAAAAGCATTTATTTAACGCGCTTTATAAGTATCATTCTTCTAATACTAAGTTGTCCCATAATACCACTGGATCAATCGTTAACAATAAAATAAATTTTAATTACAATAAATCAGAAATATTTAACCTCCTTCGAAAATTTAACTCATCTTCTATATGTTTCGTGCATTTCGTACATTATACAGAAATTTTAAAGAAACGAAAGGCACCCAGGATTACACAGGAGGGTACCGACACCAACTACTCTAACAAATATAATGATTATTAAACCTAGTCGTGGAACTGCAAAAATTGAAACAGGTTCCACCAAAATTTTATAACAAATTGTGTGCTTCATTGATGATTATGTTCTTGTTTACTAGAAAAACAGAAGCCAGTCTGTACCATAAACACAAGCTATTTATCCAAAGAGAATCAAGTTATAATCATTATCATTCTTGTCACCAACTTATCCACAAATATTCTTCTTTGCAGAAACAAGTAAATAATAAATAGTTCACATAAGACTGACTTTTTCGGCAGTAATCAATGTCTAAGATGATCATTGAAAAACACAATTTGATATCTTATAAACCTAACACACATTAATTATGAAAATTGGATCTGAAAGAGAATTCACAAAAAAGTAACAGCGGTGCAAAGGTAGCCCTAATATAAATTTGAGTTTGTCCAATAGTTTCGCGATTACATTTTGTAACTAATACTCTTCAAATATTCCGTATGCAGTTATCTCCTGCAAAACTCTAGGTTAATTTTGCAAGCTTTCATTCAGATCTAAAATTGTATACAATAAAGAAAAAAGTTAAAACTAATCACAAGCATTGAAACAAATCTTGCTCAATTATTCTAGGAATCAGCTCTACAATATCCTACATCAATATTGAAAGACAACAATCAGAGCTCACATTAATCTTGTATTTAGAGAACAAATTAGTGAATAATCCTTACCTAAATCCACATTTATATTTGGAATATGCATGAATATTAAAGGAGAGCTGTTAGTGGGTGCAGTTTACTGCTGCACGGGGGCTGCGTAGAGAAGCGGGCCGGGTGGCAGGTGCGGATAGGCCACGCCGGCGCCCACCGCCGCCTGATACCCGCACGGGCCTGCGCCACCCACGCCTCCGCCGTAGTACTTGCCGCCTACACAACACATTCACACTTACTAATGGTCAACAGACTCCTACAAGCATCACTTCAAACTCTTGATAGCGACCAGCCAGAATTTTTAATAATAATTTACAAAATATTAAGTTTCTATGGATGTATCAATGTCTGTTACTTTTTCACACAGAAACAACTGAACAGATTTGGCTGAAACTTGGAATGTACATAGTTTATGACCGTGAATAACACATGCTATGCGGGTGGAAGCTTGTATTAACCTATCGCAATAAGTCATCGCCGTATAGTTACCTAGCATGTCCTGGTGATGGGGATGCATCTGTGGGTAGTGTGGAGGGGTGGCGAAGTGAGGCGGCGGCGATCCATACGACGAGCCTGAGCCGCTGGCTTTGTTGCCGTTCGCATTGTTGCCGCGATATTGCTGGCCCATGTTGCGAGAATCTGGACCAATAATAATAATAACACAATGTCAGTTATTTACTGTAAAACATAATAACATTAATGCCTTGGGTAATAAAATGAGGTTTAGGAAAATTTTCGCCAATAGTTGGCGCCAGTATGATGACTAGTCTATGTACTAACAACACACAAGGTTTGAATGCCTACCTAGTAAATTTCACAGACAGTAAACATTGCGATTCGGCAAACGCGATGACGAGACATCTTAGTGCAGCCACCTAGTGCATGCACAAAGTTTTTGTGTACAAATATAACTTACTGTTGTAAGGACGTTGACCATAACCATTCTGGTTCTGATAGCCGTTTTGATACCCATTGTTGTATCCTCCTTGGTAGTTGCTCATAGATTCAAAAACATTGGGGCTTGGGAAAGGTACTTGTGGTTTCTGATAATTATTTGGCCTGTAGCCCTGGTTTCCTTGGTTGTTGAATCTAGGAGCTTGGCCGGTGTTACGGTTCTGGTATGTGTTGACATTCTCTTCACTAGTGTTGGCCATCTTGTTGTTCCACTGGTTGCTTTGTTGGCGGGGAGAACTGGAACCACTGTTGCTGTTGTTGTTTTCTTTGCGTTGCTGCCAGCGATTGCGACCTAAAATACATAATATTATTTTATAAAATAACCTGATATGTACTATAAATCAAACAAATAATCCAAGTAGAGTCCATGTTGAATAATGTTCATGTCATCTGATAGTTCTTACCAGTACTGTTGTTGGAGTTGCGTGCCAAGTCAGCTAACTTTGCAGGCGGGTTTTGTCCAGTTTCCCTTAAGACAGCCAAAAGTCCACGAGCTTGTCTAGAGTCTCCAGGAGTGAAGTATGTGTAGGCAGTTCCAGATTGCTGGCAACGACCAGTGCGTCCTGTTAAAAGATAATATTATTTAATAGTAGGTATCTTAAAATACAACATTTTTAGATTTAGAATATTTTACATACCAATTCTGTGAATGTAATCTTCAGAAGAATTAGGGTAGTCAAAGTTGACTACAAACTTGACATCTTCCACATCAAGGCCACGAGCAGCAACATCAGTGGCAATCAGAATGGTAGTGGCACCGTTTCTGAACTCAGTCAGAACAGCATCTCGCTCAGGCTGAGACTTGTCACCATGAATGGCGAGAGCCTTGTGTCCCATGCGACGAACAGCGCGTGCAATGTCATCAACCTTAAAAAAATATAAGAAAAATAAGATACACGTTATTATTAAATTAAGTAAAGCAGTAGTTACTGTCAAACAGTAATTTTTTACCTTTTTCTTAGTTTCTACAAATACAATCACTTTGTTGTCCCTCTCCGAAGCAATCTCTTTCAGTAAGTTTGTCAGTTTCCCTTCTTTTTCATGTTCTTCACAGACTTCAATAATTTGCTTTATGTTGTTGTTAGCAGAAAGGTTCAAAGAGCCAATGTTAACCTTGACATAATCTGTCAAGAAATCTTCTGCCAAAGCTTGGATTTCCTTAGGCCATGTAGCTGACCACATTAGCACTTGGCGGTCTGGCCTGATCTGTTCAATAATCTTGCGAATCTGAGGCTCAAAGCCCATATCCAACATTCTGTCTGCTTCATCCAACACCAAGTAAGTGCATCTGCGCAGGTTGGTTGTGCCTCGCTCTAAGAAATCAATTAGTCTCCCAGGTGTAGCAATCACAATTTCAACACCTCTTTCAAGATCCCTGGCTTGTGGTCCCTTGGGAGAACCACCAAACAAACAGGTGTTTCTGATTGTGCCATGAGCACTGTAGGCCTGAGCTACAGATTGAATCTGTTGTGCTAACTCCCTGGTAGGAGCAAGAATGAGTGCTATGGGACCATCTCCTCGCTGGATGCGCTGCTGATGCACAATGTGAACTGCAGCTGGCAACATGTATGCTAGAGTTTTTCCAGACCCAGTCGAAGCAATGCCAACCATATCACGACCAGACAGAGCGATGGGCCAGCCCTGAGCTTGAATTCCTGTTGGTTCAGTGAAGCCTTGCTCCTTGACAATGCTCATCACATGATCAGGAAAATTGCCTTCATCAAAAACTTGGTTGGGTCTTGGCACATTATTACCACTGACAGTAATTTCCTTGGTAGAACGGAACATCTCCACTGCTTCTTCAGACCTCCCTTCAACATCAACATGTGGCTTATAGAAATCTTTTTCAATTGGCTCTAGATTGCTCAGATCCCATACTGGCTTTACTAAGCTGTCACCAGGGTGTTTTGCTTTCATGCTCTGCAGTTTGCGACCCTTGAAATCTTGTGGTAGCTGTGGTCCATTAGGGTTGAAAATCTTCTTTGGCATGAAATTCTGCTGACCATTTTGATTATTGTAATTCTTTTGATAATTTGGGGGACCACCAAACTCATTCTTTGCATTATAATACTGCACATTTCCTCCGGCTGGTTTATCACCATAGGTCTTTTGGGGTTGAGAATTATAATTGTTCCTAGGCCTGTTGTAGTCCTTTGGTCCGCCAAAGTCATTAGTGATACCATCATTTGGCTTGAAATCATTCCTTATACCATTGAAATCATTTCTTGGGCGAAAATTCTTATTACCCATGTTTCTAGGACCAAAGTTTTTTGGGCCACCAAAGTCAGGCATTCCATTGAAGAACGGCATTTTTCCGAATTGTTCGTTCCGATCTGGTCTGGGCCTGAAACTAATTTTATAAGAAAACAGTTCTATAAAAACCCACACCTAACAATATATGTAGCTACCTACTTGATATTTACCTACTTAAACAAACTGGGCAAATGCTTGGGCACTAAACAAAAAACTAGGCAGTTATTGAAAACTTTATAGTGTTCAAGTAAGTACTCTTTAGGTAAATCACAGAGTTACCTATTGTTGTTATGTACCTACCTAGATATCTAAATCCATAAACAGAGGTTAGAGAAAGAGTTGAGACTCTAGACAAAAGTTGTAGAACAAAATGTTGTTGCTTTATCTGATATGAATTCATTATGGTTTGAGAGATCACCCCGTAAATTTCAATAATAACTTTATATGGAAACCTATTGTACACGACATTCTACCAGCGCATCAAGATAAAAAATATTACACATTGAATTGAAAAGCGCATGGCCCGATGGCCGTGATTGCCATAGGAAGTTGCTACCCTTTCATTTCATTGCATTGCAACACGGCTATAAAAATGTTAGATACCTACAACGAACGGCATTGGAAGAAATTACTCTTCTTATAAGCCCAGAGACATCATAATTACAACGTTTCAGGCATTGTGAGACACACCTTATTCTCTTTGAACAAGGCCTACTTAGCACAAAAAACCTTTGTAGTTTGTATTGATTCTAATGTAGGTTGCGAGACCCAGCAGGTGCTCAGCTGTGTGGAATTAGAATGCACTTCACAAAATGGCCGCTGCCAGTCAAGTCGTAAGGTAATAGAAATGTGATAACATGGCCTATCGCTAGCTAGGACTATCATTGAAGATCGCGAAGAGTATCAGATACCTATTACTTACATGGGATGTTGGTTGTGAAATCCGTTGTACTGCATTTTGATGATGGATGTAGGATTATCGATTTGGGTGTTGTCGCTAATGATGGTTGATCTGGAACACACACATTTCATGATTATTTGCCACCACACATCTAAGTTAACGAAATTTTAGGATATACTATTAGCGCATTTAAAACTTACCTCTCGATTAGAGAGAATTTAGAAATTTTGTAGATTTTTCATTCACTAGCGACTTTTCACAGACCCAGCGAAAGAACAAATCGGTAGGCAATAATGGCTGCCTGCCGTTTGCCAGGCCAGCCAGCTTCGACGGAAACGGATCTGACGATTAACCATAGACAAGACAGACTTAGGTGTAACAGACAACGTTGCAAAAATAATAAAGCAGCAAGTCAGACGTTCAGTCAAGTTCTAATCGGGAGAGAAAATCAAATCAAAACATAGCAACATTGCAGGGGTGACGTAGGTTTTGCCAACTCTATCTGACAAAAAGTTGTCAACCTACGCTTGAAAAGTCGCTAGATGTCGTTAGCTACGGACAAAGATCCAATGTCGCTAGAAGTCACTAGAATGCAATTTTTGGGTCTGTTGGAATAAAAAAAAAATGATTTTCCAACCTAAATTTTCTTAAACAATTGAAAATTATAAAAATCAACTAAAATATTATGATTTCACAAACAAAAAATCAAAAACTTAACACTAAAAACAGTTTAAGATGAAAAAGTTCAGATTATTAGCGATACCTAGTTCGAATCAAAATCACGATTTATTCATCATCAGAACTATCGCTAATGTAATGAAAATCTGAAATGGTTGATGTATCCGCTCTGAAACTGAAGTCCTGAAGTCATTAGAATAGTCGCTAGATTTTTTTGGCCGCTAGATGCAAAATTTTGGCCGCTAAAGGATACAAAATGTCGCTAGATCTAACGACGAAGTCGCTAAATTGGCAACACTGGGTGACGTCGGCGTCGGTCGTCGTCGTGCGTGTCAAAGCAAGCAAAGCACCCATAAACTTTTAAATATATACATAGATTTATCCTCCTACTAATCCTATCCTACTTTCTACTTCCTATCCTACTATATTATATTATATATATTTATTATATATTATATATTATAATATATTATATGATATATTTTTTATTATAATATTATATTATAATAAATTAGATTCAAACATAAACATACACATCATACAGAAACAGGCAGCTATACACACAGTCACCATCATCAGTAAAGTTCTTGGAGATACAGTTTATGTAAATCGGGAGGGGGATAGTAGTGAGAGGGAGTCTGAGCAACCTTTTCCCTGAGGGTCTCGGGGCGGGTGCTTGGAATACGCCGAGTTTTACTCGAGTTGAAAGCAATTTCACAAAACATATTATATTATAATAATAATATAATAATAATAATCCTACTATCCTACTATCCTACTATCCTACTATCCTACTATCCTACTATCCTACTAATAATTATAAATGTGAAAGTTTGTGAGAATGTATGTCTGTATGTTTGTTATTCTTTCACGCAAAAACGGCTGGACCGATTTGGTTGAAATTTGGTATGTAGATAGGTGATACCCTGGATTAACACATAGGCTACTTTTTATCCCGATATTTACGCTCGACTTACGCGGGTGAAACCGCGGGGCGCAGCTAGTATTTATATATATTTATATTATTTATAGTCTGTCTAGTCGTGAAAATAAATGAGGGCGCTGCTTACATGTATATATAGCAACCCTATAGTGTGACCTAACTGATTTTGATACTTGCAGTTCGTTCCAAGTAAAAGTTCCTACCAGCTTTTTGGCAAGAATTTAAGAAGGCATGTTTGTACTACAATTTGAAATTAATTTTTTTAATGATAATTCCTAAAATAATAAGCCACATTTTTATTCCAGGTTTTAAGTACGATTTCATTTATTGGGAGGGAAACTTGGAATGTTGGAGAAACCTCTCAATCCGTTCGTAGTTTTGAATGAGTATCAAATAATTAAGTAACTTAACAATGAATATCCTTCCAAACTTTTAAAAACTAAAACTATTAAAAATTATAAGAAGAAAGTTTAATAAAAACCGTGTTTAACGCAAAGCCAAAAATAAAGAAAAGAAAAAAATAAACCTGATCTACAAACAGCATACAGAACCACAGACAGCTAAGTAACACAAACAGAGATTCCTCCTGTCGAACACGTCAGTACCTATCTGTTTGATCAACAAACATGGCGGATGGCGGACGTGACGGGGGCTGTATTTCCAAGATGCGATGTACATTTTTCAGATCTTTTTAGGCATTTTTAGTTATTTTACAAATGTTTAATGGAGTAGGATTCGAACTTACGATGTTTGGCTCGAAAGTCGAGGTTCTACCCCACTCGGCTACCACAGCTGACTTTATTTTATTTACTTACCTTCATTAAAAAAAACAAGAAAAACATGCATTCTTAAATTCCCGTAAAAAAATCCCTTGCAGATTTTAAAATTGAACATCCGCTCCCGCCCATCGCCTCTCGCAAGGCCGCGCGCAACACTGACGTGTGGATGGATCTCAAAACTGTTCGCCGAACACCCTTTGATCTTTGCAGAAAAATCGACTCATTTCCCGAACAGCTTCAAACACAGGTCAACTTTCACAAATAGCTATCCACACGACGGCGTTAGCTGTTTGTGGTTGTGGTAACTGCGAGCGTGTGGATGAGCTATTTATTTATTTATTATATATATATATATAAATTTAATTAAAAGCTGCCTATTTTTAAATACAGTTAAAAATAGGCAGCTTACAGTATATACCTACCAACACGCTACCTATTCTTTATTGAAACTTAAATAAAATCCTAGTGAATTACAAATGGTACATATGCTATCATTAAAATACAATCTTTATTTGAACCTCGTGTATAGTCTGTCTATAAAGTCGTAAAAATAAATGAGGGCGCTGCTAACATGTATATGGCAACCCTATAGTGTGCCTACTGATTTTGATACTTGCAGTTCGTTCTCAAAGTAAAAGTTCCTACCAGCTTTTTGGCGGGAATTTGAGAAGGCATGTTTTCTTTGTTTTATTTTTTAAATCTTGTGCTTAACTGTGTAATAATGTTGGATTAGAAGGTAACTCTTGAGTGTTCATACATTACATACATAGGTGAAGGCAAATGAAACAAAATTGGATTTCATTGTCTTTTTTATAAGAATTTTATTTTTTGCCGTAGTGCACAAATATTAAAATTGTCCATTGCTTTCTTGGCCGACCCTACTGTGTTTCACAGGAGTTTCATTCAAACTTCCCATCATTCTTGAATTCGCCTAACCGTACTTTCTGATTTACCTGAAAATTAAAAAAAAAATATTACTGAAAGTAATCAAAAGCATTTTAAGCAATTAGTTAAAATTTTAAATACTTAGGTAGGTAGAAAACGTAGCCAGACTGTGTGCCATTTTAATGTATCAAGATTAGATGGTTTCCTATAACATGACCTACTGTGATGTTCAATCTGACGTAAAAATGTGCAATGTAAACAATGCCTTTTTTACAATTAGACAATTAGACAATTATTTATTTTTAAAAGAATAACATGACAGAACTTATCCTAATGCGTTATTCTAAGATAAATTTAACAATAGCGAAATATTATATTTACAACATTTGACCAAACAATAAAACAAAATACTTAATAGGTATTAACCAACATAAAACAAAAACAAAAACAGTTTTCAAAAGTTTTAAAACTTAACACTTAATAATTAGGTACGTACTAACGTAATAGGAACATTTATTTACTTAAATAGTTACAAAATAAACAATAAAAAGTTAACATAGACACAAGGAAAGCTGTAAAAATAACAATTTGGGTATTTATATAAAACAATGTAGAAACTGGTAACTATAGAATACTAAATGGGTGATATCTAGTTTAAGGACTTCCATGGAACTAGAGAACTTGGGTCCTCACTGTAGGTCATAAAAGCTTTTATTAAAGTTTGCCAATTGTCAGAAAACACATCACACTCTGAGTATGTCAGCAGTGCATTCAGATGGCGTTGTACACGGCTTATGGGTGACTGTTGGTGAGCAACTGTACGGGAAGTTCTCGGAGCAAAAAGCGGCACACGCCCAGGGCGGAATCGGGCGCGATGCTCCGGCACATACAGCCTGCTCACCTCGGGAAGTAATTCGGGACAGTTAAGGTCTCCGCGCAGTATTCTACCGAATGTTGACAATTGCTCACATAGCCTTCGTGTTTCGAGCGAGTTGAAACCCATAGTACCGAGAACTCCAAATCGTAATTTAGGTCAATTTGTTACTTCAGGCAGATTAGAAACAAACAATAAAACGATTACATACCCTGTTCGCCCATAAATATCATCCAAATCCCACAAAATATGTCCAACTTGGTATTCCGCTGAACATTGCTGGAAAACTTTAAAAATCGTCGGCCACAACGCCTAAGTACCAACCATGTAGGTACATAAAGTGGCTATGACAGTGACACTGTAACACTGACAGTATCGATCGGTTTGATTGATCTTGTTTCGCAATTTCGCATTCTGCTGTCAATTTCAGAGGGCTGATTGGGAACCGTTTCTTTGACAATGCCTGCTTTCAGTTTCCGTCAAATTTGACAGATTTTCTATAGAAAATCTGTCAAATTTGACTGAAACTGCTTTCAGTTTCCGTCAAAAAAACGGTTCACAATCAGCCCTCTGAAGCCGTTTAAAAGAAGTGAGTGAAGTGAAGTGAAGACAATTTCTGTCATTTTGATGATGATGATAAGATCGATCGATCCGATTTTTAAAAATAAAAATAAATAAAAATCTTTGTGCAGTTGGCCGCTGGCTTATTATTTGAGTTGTGTGTGTTTTGAGCTGATATATAGTTTAATTTATAAATTAGAAACTCTGACTGAAGTGATATTTGAGTGAAACAATTGGAGAACTCTTGAAAAATTACTGGCGGTCTCAATCGAAATAAACACGAACCAGTAGTTTCCACACTCATGTTGAGATCTATGCAATGAAGTAATAAATATCACATTTCGTTGATCAGTTTCTGTTTTTGTTGTGTTAAAAAATCAATCCACCCGTAATATGGATACGTCTCTGCTTTCGGATACTGCTGCAGATAATTTGTACCCAGCTCTGTTCCAATGTTTCACAATAATTTTATGCGGGTAAGTTATTTTACACTGTTACTTCGCCTAATAAATCTTGTAAATTATTAAAAATACTTTTTGTTATTTGCCAGGTACATAGCAGGTCGTCTCAATGTTGTCACATCAACAGAATCAAAGGGCATTGCCACATTTGTGGGCACCTTTGCCCTTCCATCACTCATATTCCTTTCTTTGGCCAAATTGGACTTCAGTATGGTCAACTGGATATTTCTACTGGCCATATTGCTAGCGAAAGGTCTTATATTCTTTGGAGTCATGATAGTCACTATACTGGTATCTAAACCTGTGAATTTGGGAAGGGCTGGCATATTTGCTATATTTTGCACACAGAGCAATGATTTTGCTTTAGGATACCCTATCAGTAAGTAAAATATTTTTTAACTCTTGTTTAGAAAACACTGACTTAGTATTAGATGTTACAGTTCCAATTTTACATATTTGTTGTTATTTAATTAAAGATTATATTTAAGAACCTTCAACAAAAATAAATACTAGGTACAAAATAATAGTTTGTTCATTCGTTGGTTTGTATGAGCATGTGGCCAACTCTGGGGATGTAGTTATTATTTTATTAGTTGGCCCAAATAACTCTTTAAGTACATAAATAGGTAAGTATTTAACTTTTACTATTGTCGACATGAAGAAAGCTTTCAAGAATTTTGATGTCTTACCTAATGTTTGATCCAAAAGTTTGCATTTATTCTATTTTGAATTATACAGGCAAAAGTGAGTCCCTTTTACAACCAAAAATAATGTGTCTTTGAATAATAAACAAAACTTGAAGTTAAGCTAATTTGTCAATCACTCTTTATTGTAAGCATTCTTTTTTGTTTTTAATCTTTTTCAGTCAGTGCACTCTATGAAAAGACACATCCAGAGTATGCATTATACTTGTACCTGATGGCTCCGATATCTTTGGCAATACTGAACCCTGTAGCCTTTGTCCTGATGGAAATACATAAGCAAAAGATGCAGTCACAGTCTGTAGCCACTCCTGGACAGCCAGCCGCTAATCTGTGCACTGTAAAGCTATTGCGGCAGATTGCTACAGGGATTGCTTTTAACCCAGTCCTTGTTATGACTGTACTCGGGATAATTGGAAACATTGTTTTTAAGCATCAACTATCTATTTATTTGGAGGGATTACTGGAGGTAAGTTAAAAAAACTATCTGATATAAATGTACCATTACTTATAATATCTATAGTTAAATCATTGTAGCATGATAAATTTATAAGCATGATTAAAAAAAAATTGTAATTAAGATAATGATCTAGTTATAACACACATGCCCCAGGGTGGCCTTTTGGGAAATCCTGTCAGAGATCTCAAGGGGCATGAAGTTTTGGGATATTTAATCTAACTATTGTTATTTATGATTTTGAACCCAGTATAGACCAACTTGTTAAAAAGAGGAGTGTAAGTAAGCTTCCACAATAACAACCTAATAGGCATAATAATCGCGGGTAATAACTTTGTGCACAGCTGGTGAATCATATGACTACTTGGGGCATTCAGCCTATTACCCTGACATAAACTGTCACTAATCTGCATACACTTCATGGAACATTGGGTGGAGCAACCATATTCACTTCAGTTTGGTGCAGATCGGCCTAGAAGTATTCGCTCAGTGTAGTATAAACTTTATTCTTCATCTTATTTCCATTAACTTGGAATATTTCTTCAGGTGTTTGGACAAGCTTTTTCTGCCACTGCGCTATTCTTGCTAGGACTTCGCATGGTGGGTCAGATACACAGGCTCAGGGGACCCGCACTCTTGCTGCCCTGTGTACTGATTATGGTAAAATTGTGAGTAATATCTTCATTTCAAATGATTTCAAACGGGACTTTATCACGTAATTAACTTATTATATTTATATCCCAACATTTGAAATCATTTAATATGTATACTGATCGCGAAAGTTTATAAAATCTTCATATTTGTGGAAGGGGGAGAGGAATACTCATAACAAGATTCGTGAAAATGATTAACAGACACAACACATTCAAATTTTCTGAATTCTGATTCATAAAATGTATGGGGCGTAGTCACAAACGTGTTCAATAAGTATGATATTTGGCACTTGCTGACTTATTGCAAAAAGTATGTATGTAGGAAGTTAAATGAATCATAATGACTTTGACTGCATTGTTTATCAACAAAATTTCATACCTACGTAAACAAAGGTCATGCATGTACTGATGAATCTGTAATCAACTTGAATGACTGTTAAAATAATAGACTTGATTTTATTTTTTCGTCACATTCCTAGTGAAAACTGAGAAAGCTAAAAAAAACTTATGCAACCTGTCGGGTGCGCTGGAATGCTGGAACCAGTATGGTCCCTTATGATTAACAATAAAAAAAACAACTAAACATTAAATATTGATCTACTTTACTGGCCTAAACGCCCGCCAGCTATAATAAAATAAAAATTGTTCAAGATTCCATGCTCCCTAACTTCCCTATTATTTTTCTCACATCATTCCTTTTTGTTTTACTTCTTAATTTCTATTCATAATTTCTTGAACGTTCATTTATCCCAGTCATCGGTTCTGACGCTTAATGACCAATGAGTGAAAAGTTTAATACGCACTTTTTTTATTGAACTAGCGACCCGCCCCGGCTGCGCACGGGTCTAATAGTTATACATATAAACCTACCTATTGAATCACTCTATCTTATTAAAAAAACCGAATCAAAATCCTTTGCGTAGTTTTGCATGCATAGGGATATAGGGACTGAGAAAGCGACTTTGTTTTAAACTATGTAGTGATAAAAGTGATGAATACGCATATTGACACATAAGCATTATGAGGAAATGTTCCACAGAATAATTCTCCCTGTTGTGATGAGGGAATCCGTGAGCGCTCTCGATGCCGGCGCCAACGATTCCGAGACGGGATCGCTTTCAACGTACGCATTTCTGTACGGGACAATTCCGACTGCACCAGCTGTGTTTGTCTTCTCAAATTTGTACCAGCTTGAGATTGATTTGGTAAGGAGTTTGATATTTGATATCTATAAGAAGTACTAATAAGTATTATTAAGTACTAATATTATAAAGAGGTAAATGTTGGTTTGTTTGACTGAGGTAAGCTCCGAAACTACTCGACCGATTTCAAAAACTCGTTCACCGATGTGTGGATTGTAACTAATGACTGAAAAATTAAATAAATAACTCCTATTTCTGAAAATCTATCTTGTTACTTTCTCTCCCTTTCTTGTTATTTCTGTGACTTCGTTTTCATTATACAGGTGGCATCATCAATGGTTATCTGCACATTTCTTTCGGCGCCGATAATGTTTATGTCCGCGCAAGTGATATCGCTGAATCAGGATTATGCAGAGCAGTTGAAGAGATTTGGCTTCAGTATATCTATAGTGGCGCTCGTCGCCTCAATCTGGGTTATACTCGTGTTCACGATTACGAAGAAGTATAAACGTATGCCGCATCGATTGACGTTATGTCTTATAGTGTCTCAGGTGAGCCAATCTTTCCTACTTCTTATCCTACTTCCTACTAATTTCATAAATGCGAAAGTTTGTGAGTATGTATGTTTGTTCCTCTAACTAAAAACTACAAAACCGATTGCGATGAAATTTGAAATATAGGTAGCTAAAGACCTGGAATGACACATGAGCTACTTTTTATCCCGGGATTCCCGCGGAAACGGGACTTACGCGGGTGAACCGCGGGGCGCAGCAAGTAATTTGATAATGTTCACGTTTGCTTGTTAAACTTATCCCAGCTACACACATTATTACCATTGAATTGAAGCCCTCGTGGCGAAGCTGATAGATCTTCGAAGATAGCAAAGCAACGTTCTGAACAGTCACAACTGGGATGGGTGACCGCAAGTGGCATTATCAGCTGAGCAATCGTCTGTCTTGGCTTTTAAAGTCTTTAAGCCATGACGAATGCCTTTAGGCGGCCTAAAAATTCTCATCAGGCTTGGTCACTTTCTCATACGAACGAACGAACCACTGAATTCCTTAATAAAAACCAAAAAAACCATTTATAGCTACACCCAGGGAAATTATTTGATGATGAACTGAACAATTTATGAATTCGGACACAATACTAATATGCTTGACCAATGTTAGCTAACTAGTTTCTTTTTTATTCATAGATGCTTTTAGCTATCAGTGTGGTTTGGGACGGCCCAGGTACCAATCACACTCCATCGTGGCATACTACCGTGCAGCAATCTCTTTGCACATTCAGCATGTTTTCATGCATGCTGTGGACTTCCATGCTGTCTGTCGGAATTCTTATGTTAGAGGTAAGCTTAACGCATTCCCGGTCCTGTTACCACTACGTACCTAACTACGATCCGAAGGAAAAGACCGTGGCCTAGTGCAAATGATATGCGTCATGGACACTGATCGCGTTAATCAGTCTACAGTATAGTAACATGTTATTTTAAAGTATTAGACTAATAATAATTGTAACGCACATTTCATTCGACGGGAAATTCCCACAGTAAGCTTTGAGTAATTATTATAGTAACGTTTTCGTTTTTCTTTAAATACATTTTCAATCGTTAAATATAAAAAATAGATCCAGAGTTTACCAATTTTCCGTATAGTTTGGCAATTTTTTTGACATACCAAATCAATTTTTTTTTAATCCGTCCGTTCTTAAATGATACGCTTACGACAGAAAGCGAAATCAGTTACAGTGAAAGTTACTGTTCTGGATTAGTGAAAGTTACTTTAATAAGTTAACTAACTGTTAAGTATGTTTTCGGTTTTCGGTTTTCGGAGTAGAGGCCCTGAAATAGTGAAAGTTCTAAAACGAGACTGCATCGCCATTGTAGCTAATCGAAAAGAAACTAATAGCACGAAGATCAATTCACTTTATTCATGATCGAAGCCATTATGTTATAGAAATTGTCCCCGATACAAGGTTCTTTTAGCTAATGTAAACTTCTGTGAGCCTATGAACAAAACTGTTTACATTTTGATTATGGACAACCCTCGCCCTGTCGCTTTCTGCTTACATACATCATATTAATCATTAACTGATGACTATGGTTTGATCTGCATTTCGATTAAATTTTTGCTGTAATATTTAAATTTCAATACTTTCGTGAGATGCACTAGAGAGACACGATAACAAACTCGTGTTAGAATATCAATTTAGATACCCACAAAACTTACACTTATTTTTTTTTTACTGATTTTTATTAGACTTAAAAAAATAATTAGGTTTCTCAATTCGACTGCACCTATTTATTTTGCGTGTTCGCGGATAACTTTGTCGTTTATGAATTGATTTTGATGACTAGTTTTTTGTTGAAAAGGATTCAGGATGTTCCCAAAAAATAATTACCTGATGAAGATGAAATGAAAATGCACTTCGAAAGTGCAGGAAATTGGTCTCATCTCACGAAAACAAGTCAGTTTCAACATTTTGCTACATCCAACATGCAACCAACAAAACCTATTATCATCATATCATGTACAAAACCTATTTATAAATATTATCGAGACTTAATCGCATATTTAAATCATTTTATTTAAGTTATTTATGTACAAAACCTACTACACATTTGAGTTTTTAATATGTGTACAGAGTCGCGGGCCATGTTTCGTAGTGACCCTGTGGCCGGTACTCGGTTTCGTGGCGTGGGGCGCGCCGGCTGTCATGGTGGTGATGCTACTTATTACGAAGACCACTGTCGAACTTGACTCTAAGGCAATTGACGCTATACGGCTATGTCTCCTCGTGTTTTGCCTTACAGGTAAGTTTATAACTTTATATGCTAACCAATAATTGAGTATAATTATATTATTGTCAAATGAAATGAAATCTGACCACAAAAGTCTTAGGGCGTAGGCGGAGTGATAATAAGATTATAGTCAAATTAATAGTATTATAAACACTTGACACGAGATAATTACCATGATTTGTGTTGACAACCACAAATCATGGTACCTAATTATCTCGTGTCAAGTGTTTATAATGTTCAAAACCATGATAGTTTAAAAAGTTTTAAATTAATAGTACTTACTAAGGCGGCCCCTAGACCTACAATAACATTGCGCAATATTGTGAATTGTGCAATATAATTAATCGTCTAGGGCTATTATTGAAGAATGCGCAATGATTGAACGAAAGTTTGAGCGAGTTTAATTTTTATTGCACCAAATTTTTTTATTGCATCTTGTAGGGTCAGTATTGAGCAATATTTCTTCCCAAAATGGCAGAAAAAAACATTGCACAATTTGCGAAGTTCTTATTATTGTGCAATATAATTGAACGTTTGGATTCAAAACGCAATTCAATCTTTTTGTACAATTCAATATAATATAATTGTACAATGTTATTGTAGGTCTAGGGGCCGCCTTATAGAAAAAAAGAGGTACCTGTATAAAACTTTAAGTATTTATAGTTTATTTAAAAACTGCCTGTGACATTTGCTGCTATGAAGTAAGCTTTTAAAAATAGTTATAGACCTTTAGCCATTTTCACTTCAATATTAATAAGTCAAAAGAATAAAATGTCAATCTTACTTCAACACTAGAGGCGATTCAGATGTCGCCCAAACGAAACGAAACTAACTAAAGCTATTGCCGTCCCTTTCTTAACGATTGCAAGAAAAAGAAAGGCATCATTTTTAGTTAGTTTAGTTTAGTTTAAGTTTCGGCGAAACGTTACTACTAACTGATTATATGAATTATTTGTTATAGTAACAACGGGGTGTCTAATAGTGTACATTAGATTTCGCCGGCGCAGCGCTCAGTTCGCATCTCTATCAGCCGACTTGGCTGCGAGCCCGCCCGATGAAACCACCAGCCTCGTCGACAATGCTGATCCCATGTCACACACGCAGTCTATATCCAATAATGGTGGTAAGCAATAAATTACACTATATACCTACCAAGAGAGCAGTGGATCCGGCCGGATGGCACAACACCGCCAAGAGGCGTGATAGAGAAGAGGCCTTTACCCAGCAGTGGGTGTTACCGGCTGAGTAGATAGAGATAGATATACCTACCAAGCCGTGTAGGTGTGGACGAGCCTTACCTGACAAGCCTGCGTAATTTGATACAGAATCTGATACATTACATGTTACACGGCTAGGTACCCTGCTTACTATTAATAAAGTTCATGGCAAAAGCACAAATATGCGAAGCCAAGAAAAAAAAAGTTTAAAAGTTTGTGTATACGTGTGTTTGTTTCTCCTTCACGCTCAAATGACTGGACGGATATGCAATTTGTTTTATATCCTGGATTAATACTTAGGCTACTTTTGATCCCGGTTTGCCCAAGGCAGGGGGAACTATTCTCTACGAGGCACAGCTATTTTTTTAAGTTTCTTAGACAAATAGTTCAATTATGTTTGTTTTTTTATTGCTTCAGAAGACCCAGGTAACAAAATGAGCAATAATAAATAACTCTAATCAAATACTTATAACACCATAATATGATCATAACTACACACTTATGTCGGCTTACATTACTTGCCTCGCTATTAACATTTAATAGAGCTGCGACCTCGTTGCGACACCCACGTAGTGATGTCATACGATAATGTTCATAATAATAAATGAAATAATATTATAGGATCACGACTGTATCCCAGGGAGCGGTAGACATTTCTTTCAGATCTTTATAGAATTCTTTAGATCCTTTGAAGATGTCTAATGAGGTAGTCAGAGGTATGTCCAAATACATATTTGGCACATGCCCACTTTTTGCAGAAGTTAACTTTCCATACGTGACAGGTTGCAAGCTCATCGACGCTGCAGATACACAAGTATTTTACAAATGCAAATGTTAGTCCCATGGAATAGCACGCTCAAACTATTCTACTTTATATATATTTTTTAGGTGGCTCAACTGGTTCTATTTGTATTATGTACAATAATGTAAATAGTTTAGTTTCTGTAAATAAAGCTTTATATATTTGTTTCATGTAATATAAAGTTCCTACTAACGGTGTACTTAAAGGATGTGTTTTATCAGTTTCAGCATGTGGCTATAGAACAATCACAGCGTCTCCATCTCCAAATAAGAACGCAAACGGATGCTGCTCTGACGACCCCAACTGCGAGAATGGATTAGTCAACTCACATTCAAATGATATCGAAGACATTGCCAGCAACATCAAGTTAGAATCTTTTTATATAAATACTAGCTGCGCCCCGCGGTTTCACCCGCGTAAGTCCCGTTCCCGCGAGAATATCGAGATAAAAAGAAGCCTATGTTTTAATCCAGGGTACGCCTATCTACATACGACTGGACCATTCTGGCACAGAATAGGGATGAATGGAAGGAATGGGGGGAGGCCATTGCCCAGCAGTGGGACATTGAGGGCTGTTAATAATAATAATAATAATTTTGTGTCAGGGATTGCGCGTGCCCGCCATCTCAGAAGCATCGCTGCACCGCCCCAGGCGGCTGCACTTATTTGAGCGAGTTGGAACGCGCCGCCAGTCAGCTCGGCCTGCTGCCGCCGGAACAGACCCGCGGCCGAGGCGGACAGTTACTGAAACACACCGTGCTTATACTAGTATACAATCTGTCTATGTTCATTGTGAGTACTTAAGATTATTTAAAGTAACAAATCTATACTCAATTTATAAAAAGGTAAAATTTGTTTGTTTGACGGAGGTAATCTACGAAACTACTGAACCGATTTCAAAAATTCTTTTACTGATGTGTAGAATGGACTGTCTAGCTAGATGGTTATAGGCTATATCTTATCCCGGTAGGTACATTAGTACACACGTGCGAAACCGGGACGTGCTGCTAGTTTGATACAATTTCGTCTAGACGTTTGAACGTGAAGGAGGAACAAATATTCACACTTACACACAAATACTTATTAACCGATTTCACTTTCAAAACTATCGTGAGTTGTACTAGACATTATATTAATACAACGGGACATTACTCACGTAAAATTACTGTCAATTTAGATACCGACAATGTTTCGATTCTTCCGGAGAATCTTCATCTGGGTATGAGTGTGGTCACTCCTCGCGGGCACGACGTACACTGCGGGCGGTGTATCGCTCGGCGCGGGACGCAGGTCGCGGAGGAGGCGGCGGGGGGGGCGGCGCTGTTGTAGAAGCCGGTGTCGTCAGGAGAGTCTGTGCTGGGTCTTCATCCTCACTCGTACTGTCTTCAGATCCGATATTCAGACACGCAGCACTGACTGTATCTCTACCAGGCCCCGATGCACCACTATAACTTTTCGTACCCCGCAAGCAAGGTTTCCAGGCTGGAGCTAAAGCCCAACCTCTGTCTCGATTGAAATTCGGAACTCTGCTTATTTCAATAGCTTCACGAATTTTACGTGAGTAATGTCCCGTTGTATTAATATAATGACTTATTATCAGACTTCAAAAAGGAGGAGGTTCTAAGTTCCGCTGTTTACTACTATTTTGTTTATGTAGGTTTATCGATTACTCCGTCCTGATGGACCGATTTTGAAAATTATTTCTTTGTTTGAAATAATAAACTCCCGTACGTGATCCCATTAATTTCAAGATCTGATGATTTCGGAGTTATGAACAGAACTCGAAAATACTCGAGATTGCGGGAAGTTTCTCTCTTTTTACAAAGTCAGTTTAAAATATACGCCACTACATTATTGATGTGAATGTCCAGGGCATAACGTATACAGCGTGGCGGATGATGTCCAAAGATGAGAGCGGCGTCTTCATAGAGATAGAGTTTCTCGACATCGCGGCTAACTACGGACAGGCGCTTGTCATACTCATACTCTTCGGATTGGACCCGGAGGAGATACTTGTGCCTACAATCAGATATATCAAGACTAAGTGGTGAATTTTTGTACAATTTATATACATTCTTATTTAATTGGTTTGAAATCACAGGCACTATCATTTTTTTTTAACTGAAAGGAGATTCTCGAATCTGTGTAAATTCCATTTAATTTAGCAGGTGGATGTTATGATATAAACACAACACTACTGTACTCGCAGATGTATGTTCATACTAACTACATGTATGTATTTTATTTATTTTATGTATGCTACACAAACTTTCTTATTCGCATCTAGGACGAATAGTATTGCCTAGTCATTGCCGCACTTCAAATTAATTTAAAAATTTGTTTTGTAATCAACAGGCATGGAGCTGACATAGTGATCTTACCGGAAATTGAGGACTTGAGTTTCGAGACGAAGCATGTTTGCGACCAGTTTATTACGCATCACTTGGAACGGTGCAAGGAAGCCATTGCCAAAGACACCAGGTAATACATAATTCTTGCTGCTATCCACATTAGGTACCTATACTTTGAAGGCCACTTCTGTGAACTGATACGGTTACATAGGTCTTGATTAATCCGGTCTCAAATAACAGCACATAATACAGGGTGGCACATTTTGATTGGTCACTGGTCAGTATCGAAAAGTTTAAAATTATAAGACATACGAAGATCTCTTTTCGGGAACCATGTTATCGAAAGTAAGAAGTAACACTGCATTCAAACATTTTAAAAAACTTGTACTTGGATCGGGAATCGAACCCAGACGTTTTAAAAAACAGGACACAGTATAACTATTTAGATATCGCTTATGTAATTCTTATGGAGTAAATTATAGAATATAGTGACTAAAATAAATAAATTACATTGTTTTCAAGTTTTTACGTAAATACATTGCACTAACTTGAGCGAAATAGATGACCTCTACTAAATATAAATGTAAGTAATGTAAATGTTTATTTCAGATGGCGCATGCGCACATATCGCAACGTGTTCCGCGGGTCCTGTCTCGTGCGCTGGCTAGTAAGCTGCGGCCTCGCAAAGGACGAGCAAGAAGCGGTACAGTACGGCAGGCATTTGCTAAACGGTCGTCTGATTCAACACATCAACTGCAATCATCACTTCCTCAACTCGCCCCTGCTTTATACCTTCAACTAGACCATCTGTATTTGAACTAAACGAACATAACAGAAAATTAGAGTTTTTCACACAGCTTATTTCAGATCTACCTTTATATAGTATATTTCGGAATACTCCTAAATAATTTGACAGCGAGAGTTGAACAAAACATTATTTCCACAATGTTTTACGATGGCCCTGTACCTCAAAGTATGCATAAACTCTTTTTTGTATGAAATTAATTAAATAGACAACAGATGTTCTAAGCTTGCTAGAACATAATCTTTTATTCGCTACCTCTTTCAATACGTAAATCGCAAACATCATTACACCTGTACTTTCATAGACAAAATATGGGCCAAAAAACGGCATATCAATTTCATATGCAATATAATTTTATTAAGTAATTAATTATGAATCTTGTATCAAGTACATCATTACTTGTCGCCTCTGATAATAACAATAAGATGCTTTCTAGTATCTTATTCTTATAATAGGTAATTTAATACACTGTAAAATCTCCAAATATAGTTGTCTCAAGTCTGACGGCTAAGATAAGTTACTCTTTTATTATAACCCCATTATGCATATTCGACCAGTAAACCTGTATTAGCTAAAACGCATATTAAATCTGTTGCTATCTCTTTTCGTTGACATATGGGTGACAAGAAAAAAACGTTCTTAAAACCTGTATTAAATTGTCAAGTTTTTATGAATAAGACCCTAACTGTTTAATTTCTATAGCTAGTGATCATATTTTGTAAATGTGATGTGTTTAATAATCAAGTTAAAGTACTTAATAGGTATTCCGTAATATGTGTTAGTTTGAAGCCTCTTCTATATCGCATATGATAATACATAGTTTTATCGAAATATTCATATAAATTATGAACTTTTGTAAATACCTACTATCATTACAAAGAAGCTGACCAAAGTGTTTGTTATTGTTGCTATTTTTATTTGCATATTTCTTATGAATTACTTCACTTACCTATCCTTGGGGTATTTTGATGTTCAAAGACAGTTAATGTTTTATTTTTTGTTGATCTCAGCTGTCACAAAAAATATTTTAGAAAAAACATAATTAAATAATATATAATTATAATACAGATATTCATGTCCTATACCTAATATAGTACTATTACATATGTAGTTATTTATTAATGAATTTCATGTTCTGATTATTTTCTAAGAATCTAAGACTGGGCACTGAATTCCGAAGGAATTACTATTGTTTTGTGATTATTTGTGATTTAATTTATGCTATTGCTTTAGTTTTAGTAAGTATTTATAAGAACAGTACAGGGCTGTGTCAGAAATAACCTACGAGACGAGTCTTCAGCATTGGATAAGTTCCTCTATAACATTAGGATATCAAAATCAAGTGAAAATCCAATACAAATATATTTATTTTATTTTCTAAATATACGCCCCGCATATTCAATGTATAACTAACTAAGATTATTATTGATGTGGCCCTGAGATATGTGATAGTAAAAAAATATATAAAATGTAAGTTTAAAAGTGTTTTCCATCATGTTTACTAATCAACAGTGTGAGTGACCCCCGAATACTGAAACCTCAGAGCAATTATCTTCTTACTGCATCCTCAATGACTGAAACCCTACTTAAATATTTCGGACAGTTTGATAGAAATGAGTGTCTCAAATAGATCTCATAACTGTCGAATATGTATGGACAAACGTCAAATAATGTCTTAGCACCACTTGCCGCGTACAGTTTCAGTATTCCAGCGTTTGCCAAAGTAGACATCTCCCTAATTGTCAATAATATAGCTATTTAGCTGCTAAATGTATTCCTCTGTCTGATCATAAGAACACATTATCTCGTAACTTTGTCTTGGAAGTTGCTAAGATGAAGCTGTGCAAAATATCGTGTATTTTTTTATTTATTATAAAAACTTAAAACAAATACAAGTTACAGGTAAGTACTTGATAATTTTCACTTAGAAACAAAATAATGCTTGAGGTAAACATGGTGGAACCTAGCTTTAAGTAATCGGTAGCAAATTGTATTCATGTTATTTATATTGTTGTATTTTCTGATTGCGCATTCAAAAAGTAAAAAAAAATATATACATTGTTTAATAATCAAAACCAGTTTGTTTTATTTATTAGATTAGATAAATAGAATGTCTATAGAAAAGTATTCAATTCTCAGATTATTTATTAATAGTACCACAGTACTTACCCAAATAAATCTGTGATAGTACCTAACCTTTTACATTACATACCTACATACATTCACTTTAGGCTCAGAGCAATTCCTCATTGACTTTGGGGGTTTATCTGAGATTTGGTAGTTAAAATTCTGCTTCCTCATTGTTCAAATTGTATCAGAAATCAACTGTCATTCTGTGTCTGTGTCATGCATAACACAACAGAAAATTATAGTTTGTTTTTGTGTTGCATCTACCAAAATATGTGTGTAGAGCCAAATATTGGTTTTCCATTCAAATAATGTTAATTTAGAATTAAAAAAAAAAAACAATTAAGTATTAATTTTTTTAATCATCATCATCATCGTCTCCCCCTTGGCCAGCAGCTTCCCACCATGTCAGCAGCCCTAGTCCTGGTTCGTTGATGCCTCCAATTATTCTATATGGTGCTACTGTTTGTACCGTACTGCACTCTGTGCCAGGTGGACCACTAGGAAGGCTTTCTTCAAAAGCTTCACTTGTAACTCGGAATCTGATTGACTCTCCTAAAACAAAAAAAAAATGCTTGCCTTTGTTAACTTGAGGATTTACTAAATAGTTAAATATGAAGATGACTGTATCCTGAGGTGCTGTAGATATTATTTTGGATCACATTAATCACTTGCTATCTTTTCTAAGATAGCAATAGAAGTAGTCAAGAGGCTGCGAAAAGTGGGAAAAGTCAAATACATATGAAAATTGCCTATGTTGAAATATAATTTGTATTATCTACCTGAATCCATGAATAAGTCATGTTTGTCTCCATCTTCTACTGGATACTCCCAGACCCAAGCTTGATCAGTTTCATCAAATCTGGATGGATGCTGTAGTGCATTAACTGGTATTAGGATATCATCAAAAAATCCCAGTGTTACTGAAATTGAACATAAAGATTTCAATAAAATTATATAAATTGGTAGTTTTTAAATAAAGATTTTTTCATTTACCTAGTACTTAAATAAATACAAGGCTCATGTTTTCCTAGTACTTTAGTTTCCTATATATATTTCTGGTTAACTGTCTCAGGCCTTCGGCACCGGTACTCAGGCATCTTTACCAGATGATTTATACAGTATCAGGAAGCAATTTTTGCCTACACTTAACGGGACACTGTAGTGCCTGGGACATTGTTGAGACGGAATAGGCTTGCCCAGCACCTAAACCGTCATCATCATATTTTTTAATTGTCTATGAAAGAGCATTCCTTCACTTTTGGTAAATATGATTAAGTAAAAATTTTACCATGGACTCCTTCTCTGCTACAACTTTTAATTTTCCCAACCACTATTTCTTCAACAACAGGTCGAAATACTGTATATCTGAATTTGACTTCTGTATGTGAAGAACCATCGCCTGGGAATATATATGAGTGTCCAATGTCTGTTAAGTCATATAATGCTATGCATAAACCTACGTTCAAAACCACCTGAAAACAGAGGATTTGTAAATAAAAAAACCAACTTCTGTATCACTCCCAACTCCCAACATGTTTCTTAGGGCAGATCAACTGGATCAACATAGCCTGTGAGTGAAATAAATTAAACCGGACTATTTGCATGCTCTCGCTATAGGGATAGTATGTAAATATTTATACTGAAAGGTTGTGTTTTTGTTTACCTTATTTGCAAGTTTCCTATTGAGTAAAACAGTGATAGAATCAGTTAAACTTTGATGAAAATGTTCAGGGGTGACCCGAATCACGTCTTTCATTTCAGCCAAAACAAACATGACTTTAGGATTTCAATTAAATGAGTAATTACAGAATAAAATTAAAATTGTATGAAAAATGTTCTTGACTTCTCGTATCGTACGGGCTGGCCACACACACAAAATGAGAGTAGTTTATGTAAACACTATGTTTTATTTAGGCCTGCCTGGCTGGTCCACTTGTTTCCATTTATTCTTTCTTTGGAACATCTATAAGCTCATCCTTTTCAGATCACACTCACTCATCCATCCAATAATAATTAAGCTAGTTCACAGAGTACTTTGAGCTAGTTCTTTCAGTATATACAAATGTACTCTGTGGCTTGGTGGCTAGTTCACATATTTACTCAACTCTTCTTCTTCTTTTGTTTGACATAACATGACATTGACTTGATTTCACTTCACTTCTTCTTCTTCAGTGACTTGACTAGTGATGCCACAACTCTGCCAGTGTCCGTTTCGATTTTGACTTGATTTGATTGATCACTGGATGGAACCATGTTATTTGACATTGACATATAAAACATGAAAAAGCATAGACAAGCTATGACGAAATAAAAAAAAAATTGACATTGATGTATCGTTCGTTTGATTGAACTTTTATTTTAATGCTAGTGTTGTTCACAGACAGAGCCAGAAAATAAAAAGAAAAGAAGAAGAAGAAGGAAAGGAAGGAATGAAACTTGAATTTATGAAATAATTTTATTTCTCTTCTCAATCTTTCCGTGATCTTTCCTCTCCTCTCCCGGCCCCGCCCGACTCTCTCAAAAAATAGACTCTTGCCTTGCAGTTGAAGCCGTGAAGCGCACAAATTAAGAAAGTGTTTATTTTTGTTTCTTACGACTAGAACGCAGTATTTCCGAGAGCAAAGAACCAAGCATCATTCAACGCTACGCGAGGACTTGGCAATTGGGCTATTGTTCTTCATTCAGTTAGCTAGCAGCTTAAAACTTTAAAAGTCCTTTCTGGAGATAGTTCTACGAAATGCTTCAAGGTTAGTTAAATATATATTTGTTGAATTAAAGGTACTGAATTTTTTTTTGTCCTTTCTATCTGGAACTTCTCACGATAGTTGCGTTTTGTTTGTCATGTCTTGAACCTATTTCAGGTCGGAGAGATCGTTCAAGATCCCCAATAAAGGCGGATAATGTTGGCCGCAGAAGAGACAAAAATAATGATGGCAAAAATAATCCTCCAGACATGAACATGATGAACCAAATGATGATGTCTAATATGTATAGCCAAGGTAGGATGGGAACAAGATTTATTAAAAAAGTCACAATATCTAGTACTCTATACAAAAAAAATCCTCAGTAAGATGAGAGAGAAGAATAAGATGAACTTTGCAAAGTCACATAAATCACTATAGCAAACAAAATAACATCTAGTATTAAAAAATACCTTTTTTAGATTGGCTTAGGTTTAATGGAAGTAAAGGTTTAGACTACTTAAGTGTATCTACAAATTTTTCAGGTAATATGATGATGGGTGGAATGTTTCCTAACATGATGATGCCAGGCCCTATGATGCCTGGGGGAATTATGCCTTCAACAGGTATGGATATGATGCCTTCTTCTTCTGGAATGGACATAATGCCTCAGCCACCCATGGATATTTCATCGATGGGGGGGCAGTCTTCATCAGGAACTCCTATAGACATGAATATAATGGGAGGAATGATGATGGATCCTTCTATGATGGGAATGTACCCTGGCATGGGAGGTGGAGACATGCCAATGCAAGATAGAAAAGAGATTATTCTAAAACACTGTAAACTGTCTCCTCCTGAGCCAGGCACTCCTCACCCGCCGAGGAGGACTCGTCCTCCTGGATGTCGTACTATATTTGTTGGTGGGCTACCTGACAAGACCAGAGAATCAGTTGTAAGAGATATATTTGAAAACTATGGTCGGATTCACACACTCAGACTGTCCAAGAAGAACTTCTGTCATATTCGTTTTGATAGAGAAAGTTGTGTCGATGCTGCTATGGCAATATCTGGATACCGTATCACACTGACTGATGTCAAAGATAAAGATGCTGTTGAAGATGACACTTCTCATTCTACATCTGGTTGGTTACATGTTGATTATGCTGCTGTAAGTCTCATCAGTATTTCATAACAATTATACTTCATCACTTAAGATAAACAATAATTTTAATGTGCTTTAATTTGCAGAGCCGTGATGATCAGAATGAGTATGAAAGGCGCCAAAGACAAGTGATGCGAGCTCAACAGCAACAAATGCAACAACTGACTGCACAAGAGATGGCAACTCGCAGTATGAGCGCATCCTACAGACGCTCTCCTTCGCCTGTTAGAGTTCAGCCTTTCTCTACCACAGCCATAGTGCAGTTGGCAGAAAAAATTAAGAATGAAGAATATTTTGCAAATTCAATCCCGGTAAGTTTTCTAGCTGGACTTTGTGCTGTTTGTAAACACTTATGTTAAGTAGATAATCGAATAACCATATATGATAATAATCCCATTGTTTTAGACTCTACTTGCATGGTTGGAGCGAGGTGAATGTTCAAAAAAGAATGCCAACCAATTTTACTCTATGATACAAGCTACCAACTCGCATATTCGCCGTTTGTTCAATGAGAAAATGCAGGCTGAAGATGAATTGCAAGATTGCAAGGAAAGAGTAAAAAATAACATTCAGAATGTCATCATTCAACGTGAGTTTATATTATGTCATATCACCATGTTGGTAATATAATGGGCCAGCTCTGACTCTGTCTTAATGTAGTCTCAGACAAATATTTCTCTGTCTTTAAGTACACTGAATATTTCTCCAGTTTTAATTATAAATTTCAAAGGTAAGGTATTCTGGCAATGTCTCTGTATGGCAGCAGAGTTAGTTGGAACGAGACAAACAAGGTACAAATGTAAAGCAAATTATGCCTGATATTCATGCAACTAGTGGTCTGGTCACTCCATAGACATTCTATGATTATTATAATCTTTGGTCAGTCCTGTCTTGCAATAATGGATCTGCAGTGCTGAGCTGAGGCCTCCAAATAACAGAAAGCTAATTGAATCTGCAGTGTTGTACCAAAACTAAATTTTTTGGTATTAGGTGTTTGTTGTAAGTGTCCTGGCAATTTTATCTATATAATTTTGTAAAATTTTTGAATACACATGTGTTTTAAAACATAAATAATTGACGTTCAAATTATAGAGGTAAATTGTCATAGCGAATTCGAAGTGTTCACCACCAAAATCACATTTTGTTGTAGTGGACTATGCAAGGTGCTTACTATTAGGGTGCAAACACTAGTCAATGTTGGTATGTAGCTATTTGAAAATACAATATTGTGGTGTGTAGTATACATGTTTTCAATATTGCATTTGCTGTGACGACGACACTTACAATAGCTAAAGGTATGAATGCGTTTTTTGAAGAAATGGACTGTAAACTGCACGAAATGCGTGGTAATGCAATTTAAGTACACAGAAAGAGTACTCTGCTGATCTTGTTAGGTATGTTTCAAGTGTCATCATAGGAAAACATGCAGGTAAAAAACATCAATTAATATGATTGCACCCTAATAGTCTTCTAGTATCTCTACATAATAATGAAATTGTAACACTGTTTTTTCTTAAACTTTCGCGATCACAATTCATATTTTAGAACTATTTATACACAGGTTTTTATCGCGTTAATTACCTTATTTATATCCCGACGTTTCGACTATGTTACAATAGTCGTGGTCGCGGGCGGTGAGTCTGCCTGACTGAATTAACGCGATAAAAACCTGTGTATAAATAGTTCTAAAATATAAATTGTAACACGTTAATGTCTGTCATTTGAGATATGCAGTTTAAGAGCTCAATGCCTTGCAGTCCAGCATGACAATGCAGTGTTAGCCGGTACCGGTGGTGAACACTTGTGGCTCCCTCTGTCCGTGTCTCGCGACAACACTCTCTCGCTGTACGGCAATCTCTTCTACACTTGCACGTTACGGGTAGATGTGGAAACATCAAAACGGTCTCTGACGACAAATGTTGAGATCCTGGGACAGCCGGTCGCTAACGTACAGCTTGACGGTATGTGCAGTCATGTGGTGGCCTCCGACCTCTCATAACGATTATTTGTGAACCTCAGTCGAACAGGTGGCGAAAGTGCTAACTGCAGCGACTCATCAGCGAGCCTGGGACCACTTCACTAAACCACAGAGGAAGAATATAGAGACTTGGCAAAAAATGACTCAGGTAGTTATTTCGTTTTAAAACTTATTGGTAAAAGTTCCAACTACTTATTGATTAGCACACATACCTGCAGTCAGCATAGCACACGTTAGTTTCATAAGGAACTAGGTAGTATTGGTAGGTACTCTTAAAATTATACAAAAGAAAAAAATATCCACAATACTTACCTAATGTTGTGCATATTCAATTTGAATAATGCAATAGTTTCTTACGTCTCGTGAATAAAACTGCGCGGAACACAGGAGATTGCTGGAACAGGTACGTTCGATGTGTAGATCAGATGAAGAATGTCACCATGTATAATAAAAAGTCAGTGCTCATTTGGCACAATAGATTTGCAACAAATTAATACGCACTACATGAGAATTTTAATTTTCCAGGAATTTAATTCACTAAAAGAAGAGTTCAATGAAAAGTTTTATTCTGAAGATAATGATAATGCAAATGCTTACAACAATGGCTACAATAACAAAGCCTTGGAAATCGGTGGCAATACTAGCGAAGAGTACCAGCATTTGAAAGTAAGTATTATTCATTAGTAAGATGAAAATGCCGTTATTTTCTATGGTATCTGATGGCATTTTGTTTTCATTTTAGCGTGAGAACGAAAGTCTACTATTCCAACTTGAGGCTTACAAGAATGAAGTGGACGTCATCAAGTCTGATGCTCAAAAAGAAATGGAGAAGTTTAAAGCGCAATTCATTGCTCGTCAAGCTTTGCAAGGAGCCATGGATAAGAATGTGAGTTTTAAAATGTATATTTTAATTAAATGAAGAAAAAGAAATCTAAGCAAGAATCCAGGCGAGACAAGTCCAATAACTAATTAACTCTTAACTCTCATTTAGCAAGGGCTAATGAATAATTTTTTTCTTATATATAACTATGGGTTTTTGTTTTAGCCGCCATTGCCAAAACCAGTTGTTAAGCCACCACCACCTCCGCCACTTCCAGAAGATATTGACTCCAAAGTGAATGTGAAGGAAACTATAGACGCTGGTTGCGGTGAAGCCAAACTTATTGGCGTCATGTCTGCGTTCCTACAGGTACGTTATTTCAAAAATACATAATAAAGTGCGTATTCTATATATTTATTGCATGTGAAGTGCAGACAGAAACTAGCTTATAACAATATTAGCAATTAGAGCAAACATTATCTTTTCTACAGGTCCACCCACATGGTGCCAGTCTGGATTACGTAGTGTCGTACGTACGCGCGTTGTTTCCGAATGTTACTCAAGCATCCGTTCATCAAGTGCTTCAGAAACACACGGATGTGTTTGACCGTACGACCAGTGGTGTTGGTGCTAATATTGAGCATCGCTGGTCCTTCGTGGCATTCACAAAGCAGGAGCCCGTCGCCTAGCATAATAGACGTCAACGTGCTCTACCACGTAACAAACGAAAGCATATCACTGACTGAGACAGAATTCAAAGTGATTTTGTTTTTTCAGTGTTAAAAAGTAAGATTAGTTGCATTAGGCAAGATACCGATTGCATTACAAAATTGTAATAAAATGTATTACATCTGCATCGGAAAATTTATGGATCTTTCCAGCAGACGGTTAATGTTTTAGGTTTATTGAACAGACTTTTGCTGTTCCTGTAGCTCTTTTATTTTTTGCATATATTCGTCAGCGGCCTCTTCCAAATCTCTGTCGGTCGTTGTTGTATCGGAATCTGTTGCCTGCGGTCCGTTGTCGCGATCTTGGCGCATTTTCAATCGTATTTCGCGCATACGAGCTTCTAATATACGTTCTCGTTTATTTTCGCGTTCTAAAATCTAAAATCAATTGTTTTGTAAAAAGTAAAGTACAATATTTTTTAAGAGTTTCTTGATACTTACATGAGTTAAAAGCTGTTTATCATTTTTATCTGCTGTGCCGAGATTTGTAGAAAGTTCAGCAAGATAGACTGTACCCCTGCTGCTACCGCAGGCTACTAATAGGCCCTGTAAATTATTTAGTAGGTAGGTACATATTTGCTATAAATAACGTGTTCTGTGTGTACTTTTGATAAGCACTCATTTTTAAGATTAATAAAATAATGTCAAAAGAAAACGGGTTTATCAATTTTAAATCACAGGACTTACACCTTCATGTGGTCTCAAACATAGTAAAGGTTCATCACAAAGCTGTGCAGTGACGATAGGCCCACTTCGACGCCGTAACAAATCCCAACTAGACAGACATCCATCCCATTGTGTTATCAGCATCACAGAGAATCTGCAAAGATCTAAGTTTAACTACAAAATAATATTTTTATTTAAAAATACTTAATTTTTCCACCTGACAGGGTTCCATGCTCCATCAGTAAGCTTAGTTCGATGTGAATATGTCCAAATTATCGAAGACTCTCGACAATCTTCACTCCAAACTCTGGCTGTCCAATCACCAACTGTCATAAAGTTCTTTAGGAATGTTGGATTCCGTTTTAAAGAATATACAGGACCAAAATGGGCTTCATACTGAAACGATTAATAAAATATAACAAATTCTTATTTAAAGAAAGGTACTTATAGGTAAGAATTGATTATACCTTGGAAGGAAGCTTTTCCACTGCATTTTTCCCTTTTCGATTTCCACCAATCACAAGTCCAGTCTCTGTCCCCACCATGAATCTGTCATTAAAGCACAAGGTCCAAGGTCTATAAAATACAAACGCTCGCAAAATCAGCATACACTATCCCTTATAATTACCGAGTAGGTATCGTTGGTTCATACTCCAAAGCGGATATTCCAATTGCATTTTCGATAGTGGCAGTATCAGTTGGTAATTTTACCAGATCTATGATCATGGAATAGGTCGGTTCGCTCATGTTGCGTGTGTCCCACCTGCAATAAAAAAAAACTAGTTATTCTGTACATTCATAAAATTTCTTAAGATTAAGCGGTTCTTGGCTTACCATTTTACTACGCCATCAGGTGATGCAGATATGAATTCAGCACTAATTTTAGAGTTTATAAACAGAACGTTGCGTACAAGATCCCGATGTGCGACATGAGGTGGACAAATGCTCACTGCTTCTCCGCCTTTCCGCATGTCCCACCAGCCCACCTGGAATATTTATAAAAAAAAAACAATATAACTTATCTGCGGAATTGGGTTTATTTGAACTTACCTGCCCATTCATCATTCCACCCACTAAAGTGTGTTGATCTCGCGGATTGTACTGCAAGTCAAGTAAAGGCTGCGGTGGCTTTATGATTAACTCTGGGGCGTTCGCGTTGTCTGTCAAAAACATGGATATCATATGAACCTTTATCTAAAAACCTAATTAATTATATTAGGTAGGTACCGATCTGATGTTTTACCAATATCCCAAATGTAAGAATACTGTGGAGTTCTAGTATTTCTCATGAGTTCCACGTCAGCATGCGCCGCTGCTAGTTTAGCTCCACCATCTGACTGCCAAGAAAGCGACCTCACGGCTCTCTTTGCTCCTGGCTCGCGGTATACGTTCACTGTCTGACAACTGCTTTGTTCAACCGGCGGTATAGTAGGCAATTCAGTGTAATATGTTTGATACATATCAATAGCGTTGTTTTGTAATATATTGTGTTCCAAGCCCTGGAGATAAAATATGATTTGTTAATTAGCCTAAGTTTTTGTAAATAAACGCTGAACCTTACATGGCCAAGGTGCATAACCGCGTGAATGTAGGCATCATCTTTCTCTATTTTACGTCGGTATCTCTGTCCAGCTTCGGGGTCACTCAGGTTTATATCCTTTGGCCACCCACCTTCGATATGGTTTATGCCTGAGCAGGTGTATTCGGCCCTGTTCAAAGTTTTAAATTAAAGTGATTTAGGAATTAATCATACATGCAGGAACTAGATAAGACCATTGGTTTTATTCATCTCATGGAGAAGGTGACTAAAAACTATTAATAAATAACCATAACATAATTGATATAATACATAATTACTTACGTGACCGAATTAACCCAATGTTCGGACATATTCTTCGTATTTTGTATGCCGACATGGACAGGATTCCGCAGAATATAATTTTTGAAAATGGAAGGATTGCAGGGAATGCTGACAATAATTTCAGGTCCATGATCTTCAAATAACAATTGCTTCCCGTAAAACTTTCTACGTCTTGTGTATTCAAAAGTGAGTTCGTTTTTTTCGGGCTTTTCTACCATGACTTGCTTGCAAGTTATGGAGAAACATGTGGATTTGTTTAATCAATGTAACCAAGACCAAGAGAGAAGTGTCGTAGTCAATAGATATCGACAAAGCTAGAGGCATGTTTTACAATATGTATCTAATTAGTAACTCTTCATAGATAAAAGATAAAGCATTTTCTCAAATTTTAACTCTATTTAATAAAAAAAATGTAGCCTACGTTTATTATTTAATACAATGGTATAGGATCAGCTGGAGAGGCTCGCCGCAGAGTTAAAACAATCAATCGTGAATTAGAAGCTGCTAGCTTAGCGTTACACTGCTCCAAAAGAATTTTCCACCTGACTGTAGCTCGCTCATCAGCTGACATTGTCTTCAACTGTTCCAACTGTGGAAAGAAATAAATCGAATAAATCGTTACACATTCCACACAACGTCATCTAGTCCCAAGCTAAGTAATAAAACCATTATATATTTTTTGTAATAACATAGGTACACATCTGTTAATGTACAGAAAAATATCAAGACCAGGAACAATTAATGTCTGCAGAACATAGGTACTAGCTTTATTGCTTACTAGCAGGACGTCCCGGCTTCGCACGAGTGTAGGTACTAATGAAGCTACCGGGATAAAATATTTATATATATATATATTATGATACTTCATTCTACACAACCGTGAAAGAATTTTTGAAATCGTTTTCGGAGTAGTTTCGGAGATTACCTCCGTCAAACAAACAAACAAATTTTACCTCTTTATAATATTAGTATAGAGTATAGATATAGACTACCAAGCGCCCTAATCGCAATGTTTTTATTATATTAAAAATACATAGTTTCTTACAGAATAACCCAATGTCTCTTGCAGTGTGTTGATTGGCAAGCGCGCATTCAATTCTCCTGTGTGGTCTGTGAATCCGATTCGCAGTTCGTCGTTAATGTTGCCTCTAAAACATAAGAGATGATCGAAGTAAAGTATAGTACCTACGTATAAAAAGTTCAAAGAAAGAAGCCTTTGAATGCGTTGTTCATAAAAGCAGCCATTTTTAATGTAATGCAAGCTATTTTATCCATCGTACCTATCTTACTAAATCAAGTGAGTACCTACATAGGCTCGTCGGGTACGACGGCTCGTCCACACTACACCTACGTAGGTGAGTAAGTACTTGTTACAGTATCACACGGCTAGTGAGTACCTACCCTGCTTTTAAAGTTATACAAAATTAAGAATCCACGTACAAAGGGGAGACTAGCTCATCCAAGTCTAGATGAGTGATCAGTGCGTGTAAGTTTGCACAGAATGGCACGGCGCTGGCCAGCCTGTCGCGTATCTGAGCCACTGACGCAGCGCTCGCCCGCTCCCCGCTCCAAGCTGCCCATGCGGCGGCTTCACCACCACCAGCTGTACAGGATGGAAAGGTGGAATCATACTATTATAATTATGGTAACTTATTCTCTTGAAGTTGTAAAACTAGGTAAATTATGCAAGACAGGGTGTGTCTTGCGTTGCATAGTACCTACCTATAAAAGCTGGATTTTTAATGCCACTTGAATATTAGGCACATAATCAAAATCAAATCAAAAATCATTTATTTGGAACAAATTGCAAATTGTACAAAAAACAACAAGGAACGTTGACTGCCACAAAAGTTATATATATCAGGGATGGAACGGAGGTAGTTTATCGGAACCGAAGGCGGAGTCGGAGTTTTTAAATTTGCTTTACCGGATTCGGAACCGGAGTCGGAATCGGAGTCGGAGGCAGGGTCAGAAGTGGTGGCATGAGAGAATTTTTATTTAAGGACAAATAAAACATTTTTTTTAAGTTTCTTAGAGTAGGTAATTTGTTTTTTAGCATCCTGAAAAGGCGTCGAAGTCGAAGGCTGTATTTTTTTCAGTTTCTAACTTTATTAATTCTTCATATTCAGTAGCATTGACAAACTTCAGATGACCTTTTAAAGACCGTACTGTCGTACCTCCCTTTCTTGAATACGTCTTCATACAACTATTGATAAAATAAGCCACAAAAATCAAAACAAATATCTATAACTTATGAACGTGTGCGTAAAAATTAACAAGTGAAAAAATAACTGACGATAGAGTGCTCAGTGCACTAAATGGGAGTCGAGATGATTCCCCGCGCGACATGTATGAACCTGTTCATAAAAGTCGACGCAGGTCGGCGCACCGCCGCCGCTATGTACGACCTCCGATCAAAACCTTCGATTGAAAAGTGTCGGAACCGAAGTCGGAACCGAATGTCTAATAGTAATCGGAAGTTCCGACTTATCGGAACCGGAGTCGAAGCTCCGTAACATCCCTGATATATATAATGGGGACAACTAATTTCACCTAAAGCAAGGAATCATAATCATAAAAATTGCTTAACCTTTTTAGTTTTCATTTCCTCCTTTTAGAGCATCAATTATAAAACTAGGTATAATGCACTCTGAAATTTTTATAAATGAAATCCGTTACGTGTGTTAGCCTGGTTCCGGATATAAAGTTGCAAAGCCTCCGCGTCAGCTGTGTGCGGCTGATGAGTGATCACAGTGCGCGCACAAACTTGCACCTTCACCGGCAACCCTCGCCAGGCCACCTTGGCGTCCGCTATGAACAGTACGCTTTCGAGCGGCCTCCAATCTTCTGCTCTGTTTTTTAATAAAAAGTTGGTATATACATAAACCTAACCGGTAACTTTCTTACCTGCTTACTAAGTAGGTAATTTGTTTCGAGTCTGGGTGTTTCTATTTATAATAAGTACAAACAAAGAAACTTTACCTCTTTAATTAGTAGAGATGGTAGAGATAATAATCTATTCTAAGTAGTATTTTCAGTTTTAGTTGCTTCACGATGTGATTCTTGTGTAGTGTACCTTCTTGTTCTATTACATAATCCATGCTACTAGGTACCTACTTACAGTAGCCCTGCTATTCATAATGGATTTAGATAGAGCCAGAATCGAAGAATAGATACCTATACAGGTAGGCACCTCTGCCTCTTATTTGACATTAGAGTTACAAATAATACACCATTCTCGAAAGGTCTCTTAATATTAACATAAATAATAATTAATGTGGGAATAATGTCTTACCGCTGTATAGCATCGATATCAAACATATCCAACGAAAGTGAAGCTGGAGTAGTATTGTCCATTATTTCTACAGTGCGTACCAACATGTCTGTACCTAAAAACACAACTTGATTGCTTTAGTGTTCCTATATTTATTTACCTAGAATAGTCATAGATAATCTTAATATAACATAATAAAATGTATAATTTAGACGTATTTTACCCATTTTGGTCTTTATAGTTTTCGTTGGCTTCACAGATTTAACCACTACCAGTAAATCCACAAATGTGTTGGCGCTCTCTGTAAAATTTAAATAAGTAAGTAGGTAGACCCACTAACATTGTTCACTGTGATGATTTTTATGATAAATTCTCTTTCTCAATAGGTACCTATACTATTGGATGGGGTTGCTCTACTGTACCTATTTATACAATTTTTTTGTGCTATGATGATAAACAATTCGCTACTTACTTATAATAAAATATTAGTATTAAAGTAGTAAATTAGAGTAGGTAGGTATTTTTTTTATTTTCATAATGATATTTTATTTTATATTTTATATATATATATTATTTTATATTATTATTATTTTATATTTTATATATATATATATATTTTATTTTGGATATAGGTCTAGGGGAAGACCGAAGAAAAGATGGATGGATTGTGTGAGGGATGACATGAGTAAGAAAGGTGTGAGTGATGAGATGACGTCTGATAGAGGGAAATGGAAGAGGAACACGTGTTGTGCCGAC
Organism: Xanthorhoe spadicearia; assembly: GCA_947086425.1. Classification (NCBI taxonomy): domain Eukaryota; kingdom Metazoa; phylum Arthropoda; class Insecta; order Lepidoptera; family Geometridae; genus Xanthorhoe; species Xanthorhoe spadicearia. Next base: position 4,920,876 of record OX352205.1, on the reverse strand, counting down.
CCCACATAGGGATAAGGGCAGGAAAATGATGATGATATTTTATTTTATTGCTCGCTATCGCTGCCTGATTTGGATCTAGATCGCTCTTAAATTTAATTGGTAGATGTGTTCCTGTCTGAATTACCTATTTTAAAAGTTGGTACCTGGTAATTTTAATACTTCAGCAAGTCCATAGTATCCCGAAGACAGTTTCGTTGGAATGTGCAGCAAAGGTAAGTAGGAACCGAAGGTGTCTCCGCTGTGGATGCTTACGTCTGAAAATCCTTCATTTAGAGAAAGATAGAACGGGGACGAGACCTGTAAAAGTACAAGACCTTAAAACTTAAATTAGGTACTTAGTTAAATTTATGCGTAGGTTGTAGGTTTACTTTCTGGGACGCAGTTTCGGCTATATATATATACATTATTATACATACATTACATAATATATATATATATAATACATTATATAGGTATATAATAGGTAGGTAGGCCGTAGGCCTAATAACTATATTTAAAACTGGTTCGTTCTTACCTGGGGCCTAACATTTCATTGTTTCCACTTTTCACACAAATCTTCGGAGATGAAATTTCAACTGGAACCAAAAAATTCAGAAATACTTAGTAAACCTGCCTAAATATGAATTATTAAACATCCTTGGACATTTCAGACAGCGTCATCTAGTCCCTAGCTAAGCAACTTGATGCTTGTGCTAAGGTAACGATGACTGATGAGATTAAAATTTTAATTGTTTCTTTATGTATACGTACCAACATCACCCACAAGAAACCTTTCGTAAAAGGTCAAAACAAAATATTCGGAGCCCCACACATCAACATTAATCGTGTCAACATCAGAGTCTCTCAAAGTAAATGAAGTGACTCCTCTCGAGTCTCCATTTTTCTTTTTTGAACCTACAACACGTGGACTATTTTTTCCTATAACGATACCAACAACTAGACCATTTTTAATGTTCGGATTTAAATTATTAAGGCGAACTTTTTGAACTCCCGCCATTTTGATCGTATAGCAATGTTTTGTTTTTCCCGCCAGTTAATTTAGTTCATTACTTTCTTGAAGTTCGTCTCTCTCGTCACTTCCTCCATATTTTAGGCTCCCTTGCAGACGATCAGATACTCGCCAATCAACATGAAACTGATAAAACCATAGAGAATTTCTAAAACATTTATCAACAATGGCAACAATTTGGCATCTCAAATCTTTGTGTCAGTGTCATACTCGCACGCAATGTCAAATAACAAAAGCGCGAAAAATTAATTGTTTTCGTTTCGATTTGCTGTGCTGTGCGGTGTATTTTCTCTAGAAAAAATTAATTATATGTGAAAAATGCTTTTCAAAGTCAATACTGGTTCCAGTACCAATACCGAAAATGCATTTCAAACAGTGGAATTAGAAAGACAACGATTAGATTACACCGATTGTTCCAAACGGTTCTACCACGTCTCAAGAGATTTTTCAAAACAATATGCTCATATTTATTCTGCTAGACTGAATACATTTAGAAATATCTTAGCTCCTGTGATCAAGAAGAAGTGGTCACATAATTACAAGATCCTAAAACTATGCGAACTTCGAGACAAGGGCACCACTTGTATCATTGTCGGTACCATCTTCAAGCATCAAGAATTAAAACCTAGTATTCTGAAGGAATTGTCTGATAAATTAGAAATCATACCTCAGGAACCGAGGTAGGCATATAATCTAAATTGCTTGGTAATTGTGTAGGAATCAAAGGTTCTGAAATTTCTAAACATTGTATTATTTATAGAACTCACTTTGTTCATGATGCTGACAGTATGGTCTTGGAAGATGAACTCCAGAGGATCAAGTTGGTTGGGGACTGTATTAATGTGCACCAAGTAGTCACTGGTGTTGTGTGTGCTGTCTTAGGTAAGTTTTTCTTCACGACTAGGTATAAAGTTCAGATATTTGTTCCTCAATTCAGTTTAAAAGTTACTATGCGAAATGTTTTGTAAATACATATTTGAATAAAATAAACTGTTTGTCTCCACACAATGTTACGTAAAACCTCTTATTTTATAGGTTCAGAAGATGAAGATGGAATATTCACTGTGAAAGATGTCTGTTGGCCTGGCTGTAACATACAAAAGCCACTTCCAAAACTTGATGATGATAGGTTTGTTACTTAACCTTCATTTACATATTATTAGTTAAAACTAATAAAATAAATAAATTATTTCATAAATACACTGTAATAGAGTTGTCATTCTCACTAATTTATTTTTAGGTACATTGTGATCATGTCTGGTCTGAACATGTCTTCAAAGAAAGCAGAACATATGTTTTCACTTCATCTTCTTCTAGAGTGGTTGTCTGGTCTCGCAGGTACATCTGAGTATCAAGAAAATGTATCTAATATTGTGCGAGTCATTGTTGCAGGTAAGATTTCAATTATCATAATAGTTGATTGAACCCAAGGGTATACTGGTTAATTTCAACACAACACAAACTTATTTTACCAACACAATTTTTATTTTACCAAAATGATAACCAAACAGTGGGCGAAGTGGCTCTGCTGATAACAATGATTATGATGAAAATATGTAACAGCAAAAAGTTGAAGAATACTCTAACTAAAGTAACTTTTTGAATACAGGTGGTGTATTTGCAAATCATTCAACTGAAAAAGTACTGAATGAGTCTGATGTGATATCATCTGCTGGGTTGGTTGATTCATTTGTGGAGTCCATCAGCGCTGTAGCTCCATTGGATCTCATGCCTGGTTGCAAGGATCCAGCTGGAATTATGCTGCCTCAGAAACCATTTCATTACTGTGAGTTTTTTTGGAAAGATGCAACTTAATAAAATAAAGTATAGCTTTGAAATTGACATAACTATCTTTTCAGGTCTATTTCCGAAAGCAACAGAATACAAATCATTCAATAGAGTATCCAATCCTTATGAATGTGACATTGGAGGTAAGAACCTTTAAAACCAATAACATGAAAGTAACTTGTAATTTAGTAATTGGGTTTGCTTTACAAATTGCATTCTTTCTGTGGTTTGATTTTTTATTATGGATTGTAATATTCATGTTTGGTAAATATGTCATACTATAACTTTGTTCCAGGGTTTCTGTGCCTCGGAAGTTCTGGTGAACCGATCAAAGATATAATGCGTTACAGCAAGTTAGACAACAGCCTGTATGTATTGAGGAAAACACTGGAATGGCGTCACCTCGGTCCAACTTGTCCCCATACAGTTCCCTGCACGCCTTGCACTGATACTGATCCATTCACTATTTACAATTGCCCAGCTATATACTTCACAGGAAATGCTGAGCAATTTGCAACTGAACTTTATAAAGGTATTTATTTACATATAAAACCTAATTCATAGATTTTATAATAAATCACATAATCCCTTTGTACAGTTATGGTTAGTTAAGGCAGTAGTTTGATATCTTGTTTTTATTCGCTAACTAGCAGTATGTCCCAGCTTTGCAGGGGTGTGCTAAAGAAAGTACCAGGATAAATTATAACATTATGTATAACCATCCCAACAGTCATTCTACACATTGTTGAAATTAATTTTTGAAATTGACTGAGTAGTTTTGGAGATTACCTCCTTCAAACAAAGAAACAAATAAACCAACATTACTTCTTATAAGTATAGATTTGATATTGACTTTATGAATTATTACTTACTTTTATGAGTTTAAGAATTCAAAACATTATATTTTATATTTGAAAATGTATTTAATCACAATGTGACTCACATTTTAATCTTTAAGTACTAAAGAAAAAACGAAAATGATAAAATAGTACCAGATCAGTGAATGATATTCATAATGCTTTTTCTTGTTTTAGGGAATGAAGGTCAACAAGTGAGACTAGTATGTGTTCCTGATTTCTGTGAATCACAAACAGTTGCAGTTATAAACTTGGCGAATCTAGAGTGTTACAGCATGTCATTTTCTTAAGTTATTGAAGTAAAGTTATAACAAGTTAGTTTATTGTAAGTTTTTGTTAAACATTTTATGCATGTACAAGGCAAAGTACTAACTGTAACATATTGCAATGAGATTTTTCATGAGATCTAAGTTTATTTTGTGAATTTCATTTAAATAATAAATTGTTAACAAAGCGTTTGCTTGTGTGATTCCACTGAAGCTAATTAATGCTTCTAATTTATAATGATCAATTATCCTGGTAGATGGCGTTGTACTAAACTTTGTTTATTTTTTAGCATGGCAACTCTACTCTTTAGTTTCCCGCGCCCCCATTTCCCCTCGTCTCGCTTGGCCTGGCCCTTCCCCTCGGTCTATTACTCATCAATGGCTGGAAGTTAAAAGACGTATATTTGTTTTTCTCGTGCTTCATCGTGCTCAAGATGGGTTTCTAGTAACCAAAACCGCACACCTGCGTGTGCCGTACACACGAATCAAAAATGTTGTAAGTACAATTTTACTCACGTTTTATTTTCCTACTCAGAAAGTCGTTTAGCGTTTTGGCATATTGTTGTAAGTTTCACGCAATATTTGTCCAAATTACTCAATGGTGTCGAAATCTATCAGTATTTTGGGGTCCGTCCACAGAGTCTCAACAACTTGAAAAAAAAAGAAATATGATATAACTTCGCACTGTGTGAAGTAAAGTAACCTGCTTTCACCGTCGCTGTTGGGGGGAAGCCTATAATAACGTTGCGACATTTCTTCAGACGCTACAACTCTAAACAGATAAAGTGCCTTTCACTCATACGCTGTAGTGTAGATCCATTGTTGCAATTTTCAAATTAGTTCGCTGCATATTATGTACTGAAATGTAGTATTTGAGCACATTTTATTTGTGTAAAACCTCAGAGCAAACATCTTCTCAATTCTCAATGTGTAAAACTTACAAACATTACATTTTGTTGTTTATTTTTTACTTTTAAGTGCTTTTATTTAAAGCTAGCAGAAAATAAAACATCCAGATGCTTTAGAATTGTCTAAAGTTGCTTTTTTTTCAGTTTCATACCTACCGGGTTATCCAGAAAAGAGTACATTTTCTGTAGAAAACTATGTACTACTTAAATTAAATGATTATATGAGCTAAGTCATACCTCAGCCAAATTCAATGTTTGTAAACAAACTCTTACTCATAAAATGGAATAGCTTCATATGGGAAGGTTTATGACGCAGTTGAGATGCAGGCCACAATAAACTAATCATTGAGAAGTTTATGTTAAATTATTGCAATACAAGCTGACAATTCCTTTTTATGAATAAAATAGAAACAATTTTATTAAGTATATAAATTTAAAAAAGAAAGGATTCCATACTATGTACGTACCTATGTATTACAAATAACTGCTCTATAATGTAGGTATAATTTAATGCAAGTTAGTTTATTGAGACATAATGGATTACAACATAGACAAATGCTGATTTTGTAATTTTTTACAAACACAATTTATTATCTGATTTAGTGACACCTAGTAGGTACTTACGTACCTAGATGAAAAAGATATCTTTTTTTATAAATAGATCCTACAATAAAAATAAGTATATACCTACTTACCTAGCACTTAAAAAAATTATGTAACAAATTGTATTCATTGCAAATATGGATCAAATTTTATAGGTATTGTAGATAAAAAAGACGCTAATGATTAGGTACTTAAATAGATTACAATCCAAAATCTTTTTTTTTTTTTTTTTTTTTTTCCGAGTAGTATCTGCGATCAGTTTCTCAACTATGAGCAAATTGTTTGTAGGTGTTGTGTCGGGTAGAGTTCACTGAGGTTTTTCTCTCCAGAAGTCACTCTTCATTATTTAGTCACACTCATTTAGAGTGTGGACATCTTTCCTTTTTAGTCTTCTTTTGTAAGAGGGCTTTGTGAGTTGTCTCGCAAGTTGATTAGGGTGGGATTTCAGTTTTTCCTGGTATGTTAGAGCAGAGCAGAATCCAAAATCTGTTAAACGTAATCGTTCCTGATATTATTTGGTAGGTTTTTTTTTAAATCATAGTCCCTACCTACCTATGACTAGCTTGAGTGGTAGGTACCTACCATTGAGGAAGGAAGATAATTGCTCTGAGGTACCTACCTACCAACATTTTGAATAGCATCTAAGTTATTCCTAGCTATACCTAGTGTAGTGTTTGTATCTAGACAATAGATATACAACGTTGTCTCATGTATACCAATAGAGGGCGCAGCCGTCTACTAACCGTCAGTCTGGCTCTAGACGCGGTGCGGGTAGGACGTGCGCGTACGCTCGGATCTGGTGTAGTGGTGAGCCAATGTAATACGAGTGCCTAGTGGATTCCCTTAGTGTGATAGTGAACACTACATGTGGCGACGAGGGTAAAGGTCGGTGCAGTGCTTATGTAAATTTGTGAAAAAAAAAAAAACAGATAAAAGAGGAGGAAGGTTGAGTTGGTATGTATGCATTACATTACATTCAACATTATTAGGTGTGTACCACAGGCAATATTACTACGATCTTGTCTACGGAATGTTGGTCATGGAAAATGATGTTGACGAGTCATTAATTTGATTTGACTTGCATCGTCAAAGCTTGTAGGTAGGTAATTGAAAAATAAATAGGTATAGTAAAAAAACCATTGAATGCTTAGCTCAGAGACGTACCCTTCTTGTCTTTTAACAACATTAAAATAACTTTATTTTATTACCTACCCTAAAATTATTTCAAAACAGAACTAAAAGAATGAGTGAGTAACTATAGCTACCTATCTGGTCGAATGAATCATCATAATTATTGTGTGTTCAATAAGTAACGAAATGATTAGGTACATTGGATTTGGAAGACATAATTACTTACAATAATGTTAGCGGCATAAAATACTTGCCTACCCTTTAATATAAAATAAAATATGATGTTCGGTGTGCAGTGTAGGATGTTCTGTATAGGTGCCTAGGTGAGTTGTTTTGTTCCCAATATATACCTGCCCACGTACCCACCTATCTAAATCTACTTTTGCCTAAGTGCTTTGTGCAATGTTTTATCTTAGCTATCTTAGCTGTTTTAATTATGTTCGTTGGAGAGTTATTTATGTACATATTATGGTTTCCAAATAATAATAATAATAAAGATACTTTCATTCGATTAGCTAATTATTGCTGTGTTTCAAATTAAGTTTAAATAATGTTGAAAATCTTTCCAAAGATATTTTCATAAAACTAGTAATTAAAATCATAGACTTTCATGGATATTGAGATACCTACTGACTGTAGGTGTCGACGACCTCTGTGGCGCAGTGGGCGAGGGCCGGCTGAGGCGTGGGGTTTGCGGGTTCGATTCCCGGTACGGGACGGATGTTGTGTGTTCTGCGGATGTTTGTTCCGTGTCTGGGTGTTTCCTGTCTATAATATATTGTATGTATTTACAAGGGAAGAATGTATCTATGTATATATCGGTCATCTGGTTGCCATGACACGGGCATTGGATTGCTTGGCTTGGGACTGGATGGCGCTGTGTGGAGTGTCCAAGGATATGTATATATATATATATGCATTTATTTAAGGGTTTCCATTAAATTGGAAACAACTGGATTCCATTAAATTGGAATCAACTGGATTCCATTAAATTGGAATTAACTGGTTTCCATTAAATTGGAAGCAACTGGATTCCATTAAATTGGAATTAACTGGTTTTCATTAAATTGGAAACAACTGGATTCCATTAAATTGGAATTAACTGGTTTCCATTAAATTGGAAGCAACTGGTTTCCATTAAATTGGAAGCAACTGGTTTCCATTAAATTGGAAACAACTGGATTCCATTAAATTGGAAACAACTGGATTCCATTAAATTGGAAACAACTGGTCTCCATTAAATTGGAAACAAATGGTCTCCATTAAATTGGAAGCAACTGATCTCCGTTAAATTGGAAACAACAAAGAAGTTCATTGAGTTGAATTTAAACTTCTTTTGAATAAGAGGTATCCATAAACTGATAAGAGGTTTATCAAAGAAAAATAATTTATGTAAGTACCTATAGATTATGTTAATGAATAAACAATAATGTATTCCTATTCTATTCTATTAGCAAACTAGACGAGTAATATTCTCATTGTAGCTAGGTACTTATATTTTAATTTTCATGTTTCTTTGACTACATTTATTTCGTTTAAATTTCATGTGTGTGATTAAATTAATTAATTGTATGAATTCAAACACAATGTAAATTGTTGTTACTGAATAAACAAATGAATTGCCTACTTCTTATCTTGTAGGATAATCTTATAGGATATTGTAGCGTCGTCGGTGGTTAAATGAAAAGCTGAGGTTGTTATAAGTTGACTATATTGACGAAATTCGTGATTATAAAATTGTTGTGAAATAAAAAATGGCGTGCGTTTGGTTGACGTATGGTCGACGGCGAAAAGTGGTGATCCTTGGTCGGCACGGCGGGCGTCTGACGGATGCGGATATGGCGGCTATATGCGCTGTCCTTTCACTGGCAGGCTCTCGGCTTTGGAACGGTGCATTGGAAAAGGAAGGGACGGAGCGCGTTATAGGCTCTTCTCATGGTCCCTGTGTTTGTGTGAACATCGGCGACTCAGTTGATGCCGTCGGAGCCTGGGTAGACGGGAGCCATCGATTGGGGGCGCTCCGGTCATCCTTGATCAGGGCCACTTACGAATGTAGGTCATCGCAGATAAAGATCATCGGAATGTGTTGTGCGCTCGCAGTGTTTTCGAATTACTTTTGTTACCCAGTGTTGTGCTACGTACAATGATAATATCTTTATTTAAAACCTTACAAAAGTAGTCGTTGCATTCCTTGTACAGAATTCAGTAAAGGGTTATTTGGTACATTAGGTACAATGTTCTCACATTTACATAGGTGGTGAAAACTTGGCTTATACAACACAAACTAATAGGTAGATACCATAATATTATGGTGTTTTATACATAATGCGATTATTCTTAACGGTGTACATGACTGGGAGACTCCCAACTAGGTTGCCCTGTATTTGGGATATCGGTGATCCCCCTGTAGGATTTACAATGAATGATGCTTAATCATGTTTGCTGCCAGAGAAGCTATAAGCGCATCCTTGTATTTTATATTTTTGTGTTCCTCAAGTTGTTGAAGGTATTTTATGATAATAAGCTTTTATATTGTTCTAAGGAATATCTTTGAGTAACGTCTGGGACAAACCTAATGCGGTTTTTTAAATGTCTGTGAAGTGTATTATGAGACTTGGATATATCCATACTAACATTGTAAAGGTGTGTGTGAGTCTGTTGTCTATTTGTCCGTCTGTCGCGGCAGGGCGGAGCGCAGTTAGAAGGTACCTATATTAAATAAATGAAAAAAGGATGTCCCCAGGCTGTGACTGCCCCTGGTCCTAGCGCCATTTACTTTGCCTTTTTAAATCTGAAACGTAGGTACCTACTTGGTATGTAAGCGTTTACAAAAATGAACATTTAGAGCTTGTATTCTCCGGTATCTAGGTAGTGAAGTGACTGGCGAGACTTCTACTATCTTTGACTGACGAGGTTTACGACTGCCCTTCCTTTGTCAGTCAACACAAAACTTTGGATTACTAGGGTTAAAGGGACTAGATCTGATAAAAGAGGCTTCACAGGTCTACTATTAAAAAATGCCTAAATCTGTATTAAAATTGTATTTAATTCTTCATAAACTAAATGTGCCATTCCTTTTAAAATAAAATTTGATTGTGATGCATCTGCTAACCATTGAAATGTGGACTGTAGGTAGACTGGACTGAAATTGAAGTTGATTTCATTTTCATGGGAGTAGGCTATTACCTCGCTATAGTTGATTTTATGAATTTATTGGTTTCATTGTCGGAATACAAATTAGCTGGCTTACCTCTGCGAGCAATGAACCTACTAAGAGCTGTTAATGTAATACTGTGATGTTGGCTCGGTGACAAGTTTTAGGTATACCTACTGCTCAAACTGCCATACAAACAAACACACAGATGTATGCTTTTTGAAGGTTACAGCCTACCTTTTCTATCTGCTATCAGTATTGAGCCGCAGAAGTCAACACATGAACTTAAGAAAAGAAACTCACCTTGTAATCGCGGTTCTGGTAAGTTACCCATTATGGGTTGGTAAGTTTTCCCTGAGAACCTAAAACACGTCATGCAATTATGTGTTGTTTTTCGAACGAGATTACGGCATTACATATCCAAAAAAAAATATTAGTAAAGTAGGTAGCTTTCAACAGCTGTGTGGCAGTAGATAATTGTGATAACTTTCTACTAATAAATTTGTGATGTGGTGGGATGCATATAAGAGAATGGGAGTTCGGTTGTGATTAAAATTAGAATTTGATATTCTTCCTCCAACTTTTAACTAATTAGTTAATGTTCAAAAAAAAGGATTTAAATGTAGGTAGGTAGTAGTTGTCTTTAGATGACAGTGATGTTGTTTGTTATTGTGTGTACCTATTGTTTAGGGACCACATGTCTTTGTGTTATTAGGCACAGTGTTTATGTACTAGATTCCAATTCCCTGGTGGTTAGTGTACCTGAAATGATGAATGATGATGATGAGTGTACCCAATGAGTTTTATGTATGCAACTACCTACATGTTGCAGTTGCTGCATTGAGATTATTGCTCTATCACAAGTATTTATTGATCTATCTATCTGATCGTCAATAGATTTGTGTAGGTTTCAAAACCCTTTTGTCTAGCAATATTTGCTTATACATTTTTCTATGTCTGCGTGACGACAATTTGTGTTGGCGAAATCTAATCAAGATGCTGATTATATCTCCTTGTATTGTTGGACCTACGTATTGTATGTGATTGAAGATTCGCCTGAAGTTGTGACAGCTGATGCATCGAACACGGTCCTTAATTTTGTGGGTAGACTATTCTCGCGTAAAACACCATGTTGTGGTAGGTAGACCTAACTCTAAGTATTCGGTCATGAAATAAGTGTATAGTGTTTTGAATGGTGGATTGCGTTGAATTTGCGTTCTAATGACTGAAATTGTATGAGTTCTTGTTGTGATGAATCACCCAAATTGGATGGGTATTTCTTGAGTGGACTGTGAGTGGATGTGAACCACGAACCTGCCATCTTCTCGACGAACAATTGGTTGCATGAAAATTCTTTCACAACCACTCTCACCCTTGGTGAAAATTGTTGAGTGTCTGAAATGGATTCAAGTTCAAAGAACCTGCTGAGTTCTCTTCTAGTTCAATGTTTTGAGTGAAATGACAATGGGCTGCTTTGATGAATATGTGGACCAGATTATTATTTCTTTATATCTTTTATTAAAAGGAGGTTGGAGTCACATTGTGACTATGTCAGCTCGTGACAACTGTGAACCAGATAAAAGCCACCCTGGTTGTTTGATTAGTTTTGTTCAACTAATGCTGGTTGCCCTTGCCTAGTGACAAAGTGATGTGAGTACTTTCCAAAAAAGTAAAACTTGAACCTCTGACGGAGTATGAAATGTGGGGTCCGCGAGATGAATGTTTGATGGATTGTAAATAGTCTACAATTCACTTGTGTTGATGGAATGATTGTGTAAATTGTGGTACAATGAAAAAGTTGATGCTGCATTGTACCTGCTGTGTGTGAGTGACAATATTGCGATATCTCAGCGCGTCGAAATATGTGAAGCTTGATTCTTCTTGAGATTGAAATTCTTAATGCATAAGTAGATAACAATAAAACGATAAGGCAACTGGTATAATTTGATTACGAATAAATAAAATTCGTTAAAAAGGAAGGGATGTAGTGTTTGTATCTAGACAATAGATATACAACGTTGTCTCATGTATACCAATAGAGGGCGCAGCCGTCTACTAACCGTCAGTCTGGCTCTAGACGCGGTGCGGGTAGGACGTGCGCGTACGCTCGGATCTGGTGTAGTGGTGAGCCAATGTAATACGAGTGCCTAGTGGATTCCCTTAGTGTGATAGTGAACACTACACCTAGGTATATATTTATCTATTCTAAGTTAATCTAAATTGGTCCACTTGTGGCGTGAGTGATTCAATCAAAAGCATACAAGCAGTAGGATTAATACAAATGAAAGGGTTACGCTAGCCAGTTGCAATTGACGTCATCACTCAATTCATAATGCCACGGAATAAGATACCTCTACCTACTACTTTTACGCAAAATAGGTATGAGTAATGACGTAGTGGTAGAGGTATGTTATGTAGGTACCTGAACTGATGTAATCATACTTATTATAGGTAGATTTTTTCAAGAATGACCAACTATGCAGTGTAGTAGATTACATCTAAAGTTTTCCTCGTACCGACACAATGCGTTACTATTGAATTAACGCTTCCTTGTTTTTTTTTGTGTTTGTTTAATTATTTGAAAATCTTTAAACTTAAGTATCTGTTTGTTGTTTTTTTTGAACATCGGAGTGATTTAAAATTACCTAAATGATTGAAAGAAACTTGGAATAAATAGGTAATGTCGTATCATCAAGATTTGTTATCTTATCTATTCGTCACTAGAGTTTGTCACTTGTTAATATGAACGAACAATCTAAATATCTGCCCCTCTACAAACTGAAAACGATGCACAGTGGCAATAATCGCAGTTCATTAATTGTTGGTAATCTTTTCAATTTAGTTCAGTTCAGACCAACATAAGCTGACCTAAGATTATTGGCAAGATGTATCGTAGTATGGGACGGTGGCTATCGCAGAAAGAGAGACCTATGTCAGGTAGTGGGTACAAAATGGCGTATGATGATAATGACCTAGCAAAATAATAATAAATTTGCTTTTTTTTTCTATAAAAGGATTGGACTGGAGGAATCCATTTTGACCACTCCTTTAAATATGCATCTAATTCAACTCGTATTTCCATCTACGTCTGTCACATCGTTATAACCCGCGCGAAGAGTCATTCTCTCTAGTGGTTGCAAATAAATGTATATTTCCTAACCTGACCTAGCCTAACCAATGTTTTTTTCAATTTCAGTGCCACCATGGCGCCCTCACCGGACAGTTTTGTCCTTCGACACCAACAAAAACCATCTCTACCACCATCATCGATCATCCCTGGACTTGTGTCTCTATTAGTGGTAAGTTTAAAACCTAGACGAATAGTAGAAGTGCGAATCTATCGAAAATATGCACTCAAAATTTAACGTGTTCAAAAAGGTAAAACAAAATGTTATCTGGAATAGAGAGCTACGATGCTGAAAGCGTAGCTGTTGTAGTATGTAAAATAGCTTCTGCATGTGAAGCGAAGGTGATATTTATTTCTAGTTTATTCCATGAGGTCTTGATTTTTTTTTACAATACAAGTACTTCTCATATTTGGCATCTACGGAACCCTACATTGAGCGGGGCCTGATAGTTTTAGACAATCGTTTTGTGATATTTAGGTATAAGTTAAATGAGTACTGCTAATATGAAAACTTTAAATTTTCAGAGTTATCAACTCTCCAAATATGAGTGCAAGTCAGCTGGACCGGTTGTCGGCTTCGGCCGACGGCCTTCTCACTAATGAAGAGTGTTTCATGCTGCTCGATATTGACATCTTTAATGACGACGGTAAGTAAATTACGTACAAAAAAATGTTTATAAGTTTTTCAAATATGAACATTATTGTGCTTTTGTAGCTCAATCAATTCTTTCAATAAACGTCAATATTGCTACTGTTACTATTGTAAATTTCAATAAACGTCAATATTGCTACTGTTACTATTGTAAATTAAGTTTCGATAAAGTCATGACGGAGGCATTTAGGCGGCCTAGAAACTCCGACACCAGAGTTGGCCACTTGCTCATAGGAACGAACGAACAAGTTTCGAAAAATGTATATGCGCATAAACATGAGATCAAAACAGCGAAAATAACATAGTGAAGAAACCCGCGGCTTAGTCAGCCCCATATTGTCTTTCCTGTCGATATGACCTGCTAAGCTGAAAGGATGGTTTTGGTGCTGGTCAAGCTATTCCATCTCAACAATCTCTCAGGATTGTCTACTGTGTCCTACAGTGTCCCGTTAAACGGCGGCAAAGATTTCTTGACGCTGTATAAATCATCTAGAAAGGATTAAAGGCCTGCGTTACTATTGTACAGCTAGCACGCCTAGCACGTATTCAATTATTCGCAATTTAGTTCCTCGGTAAGTAGGGAAAATTTGAACCAAGGACTCATGCCTTATTAAATTCATAGCCATATTCGTCCATTCCATTTCCTCTTGTCAAACAAATAATACTGTTGAGGATGTATTTGTAATACAACAACCTATGTGTATATAAGTCTTAAGAGCTCAGCTCTTGTCGGTGTAAACCTACAAGAGTATAATTTTTTATACACTCCAAATAAATCATAATGACCTTTGGACTAAAATAATTGCCCACACGTTTTATCCGCATGTTCATAATTCAGCACACGTTTCTATGTGCTTTGTTGTACATTGTAATCAAATGAGACAGGTCAAAATGAATTTGGATAAGTTTATCTAGTCATAACCGCTCATCGCCGGCGTAATAGATCGACACTCCTCTCAATACAGATAACAAAAATACTTATTTATTACATCCTGTTTGATATAACTGTCACAACTGATGCTAGATGGCGCCACATTATATTGTTTTTTAATGACTTGCAAATAATTCATTGACAAAGAAAATAAAATTAATGTTCCTATAAAATAATTTGACACAATAGGTATATCCACCTAGCTCCGAATAAAGCAGAGCCTTGTGTCAACATATGATTTTTTGTAAGTTCATTCGTGTTAAACCTACACATAAAAAAGCCAGACCTGAGACAGGTGTTTCGCGGTGAGAATCGGGTCCACAAATTTCTGACTTTCACGCAGGCCTTCCCATTACGATAGCATAGAGATCGTCACACGTCTTTCCATGAATGGGCTCTAAAAGCGCCCGATGCTAAAGATATTGCTAAGACGATATTAATGTCATCTTTTATTTATTGGTTTATCCTCCTAACACCTGGGGATTTAAAATATTAGTTGTCAGAAAGACCGAACTGGCTTCCTGTAGAACAAAATGGCAACCATTGTCAAGTCCTGACAATCCTGAAATGACAGTTATCATTATGGCCGAACGTTCTATGAGAAGAACATATTTTATTTCTTAATTTGTGGCAACGTGTTAGATAGAAATTACGATAAATCAATATATATATATTCGTCTCTGTCATACGCGTTGAACGAAGTGAAAGCAAGTCGCCATTTTGATATCCAGTGCCCACGAACAGGTGACAATGGCAGCACGTCGTGAACAACGTGAGTAAATCCGTAAATATCTTATTGAAATAATGTGCATTTTTGAGAGAACAACTACTTTTTTATCTAAAATTATGTAAATAATTTCATAATTGTATTATTTTTGCAAGACCTGATCATGGAACGGAATAATTCGTTGCTTTTGAATTTGTTCTTTGTAAAGTTTGTTCGGTCTTCAGTTAATAAATTCGATACTATTGTTTGTTCTTTTAAAATCACATTCGGTCTCAGTGTATCAACTTTATGTCTTATTATTATTTCGTAACCTATTCATTTGAATCATATTTTGGTGATAAAAATTTAGAGGTAGCCCATCCACAAACTAATTTATAATTATTGTTAATTTATTTCAGCACTTCAAGACCAGGAAATTAACGACATTTTAAATAAATCTGAGATAGAAGATGCTGAGGATGATGAGGATCCGACTTACCAACAGCCTGAAATAGACGGACCTTCTTATGTTAATCTTGATGGGTACTTTTCAACATCAGAAAATAAAGACTCTAGTAGCTCGGAAAATAATATTAGTATTCCGTCTACCAGTGACTACCAGGGTAGAGCTCGAGGTAAGGCTGATGTGATTTTGCCAAAGTGCTATGCCAAAAGTGCCAATTAAAATAAATAAGACTTGTTTTTTTGTGATTATTAATGTTTGATTAGTGCTTTAGTTAGTTTGTGTTGAAAATTTAAATAATAAAGATTAAAATTTTATATTCTCTAAAAATGTTGTTTTTATTACTTAGTTTAAGCTGAGACCCAATGTTCTTTATAAAGAACAAAAGTATTGATATTTTCACTTAGTGCAAACAAATCTACTCATAATTACAAACAACTTTTGTTCTAACAAAAATTTCAAAGCTTATTCTAAACCAGTTAAAATCGGTGTAATACATTCAGGACTTAGTGACAATATTTATTTTGTTCTTTAAGAAGGACTTTCGGCCATAATGACAACTTCTACCTGGGTAATTCTAGGACTCAATTACGAACGCCATTTTGTTCTTTGCGAAGGCACTTGGGACTTAGGAGGATAGCATAAAGAGTAATTTTAAAGAAACTAACCAAAGCTTATTAAAAGCGAATTTGGCTGTTGAAATTCGCTAAAAATACTAACCAATAATTATAAAAAATTCAGTACAAAAATGTGCTTCGAAATTGTGTTTTCAACTACCTTATTTATATTTTGTAGATTGCTGATTGCTATACTTATTGGCTACGAGACGTATTGCATTAACTTTTATGTTAGGCGTTAATATATCTGAGGTTGAGCAGAAAAACGTGTCTTATCTTTGAAATGTTGGCAAGGCATGTTAACTAGAAACGTGATTAAACTATTTATAACTGTGTTGAATGTTACACGATACCACACCTCATCAATATAGATATAAAAATAAATGTCCATGGACATTCCATTTACTTAATAGGTTTTGTGAAATTGGACATACTTTTTATGATAACAGCGCATAGACTAACTGGGTAAGACGTCAATGTAACAGCATAACTTTTGAAGAACCTAAATTTTAATGTCATGAATACTTTTCACTCTTCGCCTTTAGTAGAATTGTTTCTTTTTGAGAGACCAATAAGTTAAAATAGAAAAGAATATTTTCATTACTCATACACGGAAAGTACGCACGAAGTTGCCTGATCATAAGGTTCAAAGTAGCATTTTCCGTCCCTAGGGAAAACAAGAACTTTCCTGCCCTAGGGCAGGAAAGTAAATAACTGTCAAATGTCAACTTCATTTTTGACATTTCTTTTGTGGCATGTCGATGCATGCCTAATATTCAAGTTCTTCTAACTCATTCATTCTATTATGTCTCTCTAGCACGAATATGTGCTCCTCTAGCACAAATTTGTTCATCCTTGCATGAACTATGAATTATGAAAAAAAAATACTGGTAGAATGCCTACTACATTTAGTGCCATTCTATATTTAGTCAGTATTTTTTGTTGTTGTTGTTTAGTCACTAAACAGCAGTTGACGATGGAATAGCTGCGTTTCAGTATAATTAAAAAAAAAAGCGAGACAGCTAATTTTAGAGTGTGAAATTTTCATATTTTTTTGGTAATTTCCTTTTATTCGTAATGAAAAGCAGAGTGCTTACCTCGGGGAAAAGGCTTTTCGATGCACTCGAACTATTATAAACCATCTCGTGCATAGAAAAAATGCCTTTGTCCCCTTGTATAGCAATCTACTATTTTATCATTGTTTTACAACGATGAGCATTAACCTTTATCCCTTCATGTTAACATTTGGAGATATTTATCAACCCACAAATATCACCACACGTCATTTTTTAAATCAGTTACCTATTTTTTTTTCTTGATTAGCTTAAATCAAGGAATAACTTTATGGACTTGTTACAAAAAACACGCAATTTATAATAAACAAGATTGAATGATGTTATTTGTTTAATAACCTAATATATTATGATAAATGATGTTGATCCTTGATTTTGTTATTCTGTATTTGCTTATCGGTCATTGCGTCGTAAAAATGATACTAATCAAAGGAACAGAACCCCCTGTTATAAATTATTGTTAAATGTACTCGTATCTTTAACTTGATAGTCCCAGATTTGAGAGCAGTATCTTGGTTTTTATCGCTAGAACGATAAACAGTGACCGTTTGACACTTGACAAATAATCTAAACGTGCGTCGTTTGCCGTACCCCCCACGGACCCGACTCATGCTCTCAGCTGATAACTCTGCTGGGTCAACTGGGTCCCCTAGGTCTCTCTAATTACCCTCGAGTTTATTTCCATTACTTCAAGGCTGTTCTGCACATCTTTATTTGGTATACATAAGTATACTTCCGTACAAGGTTTTTCAAAACATTCTAATTTGGGTAGGTACTTCATTTAAATATAGTCCCCAACCACGTTTACTACTTGTAATTTAAGACAAATAAAATATTAAGAAGAAACAGTAATTGTTATCTACTCAGACATGTTGAAGTTGTCTAATTTTAGAAAAATGCTGACGTAGACTGTATTGCTAATATTATTCTAAAATCCACTACATACATGTGTATTCGTAATATTTATAGCAAAATTTGTTCTAGCAGATTCAACCACAGCCTTGTTAAGTAAAATTGGGACATAATGGGATTGCATTCGTTAGATGGTGTTCTTGACTGTTGATTTGTATTATATTTTGGTATTAACAAAATTATATTGAGATTAGGGATATTTTTACAGGTTTTGGCTACCCACAAAATCATCATAGGCCACGCACTGTATGCATACTTCAAGTACTGTTAGACCCTGTAATGCTATAATGCCACCATGTGTAAATGAACAAAACGGTAGGTATTATTATTTTGGCCGAGCCAATGAAACGTTGCCCTTATACAGAGTGGCATGGAATATTTTTAACATTTAAATACTCAGTTAAATTATGAGATTGTGTTATCAAATTTTAAATAAACCGAGGGTTGCTATGCCGAAAACGTGGGTGTGTCTTGATAATCACTCTGCGTGATTGTGATGCTTGACGTCAAGGCGCTCTTCTAAAAACATATTTGTTTCGAGGTACTGGCCTCTGAACATGTTTTCAATTGCATATCTTGTTGGCTGTTTTCCACTCTTATCTTGTCTCCAATGAAAATATATTCTGTTTTGACATTAAATTTATAACATCTTGTTTGTCCAAGCTGCCTGCATAAAGATGTATGTATTCATAACATTTATGTAGGCTTTATATTGAATAGACCTGAAATCACCTATATGATAATGAATGTTTTGTTTCCATCACGTTTTAAATTGTAGAACGTGCAATCTAGATTAACCTATTAATACAGATAGCACTAACAAGTATTTTGGTACCAACCAACATAAACTACCTGCAAACATTTCCGGTGACAGAATCGAAATGGATAGACAGTAGGTTATTTTATTAGATTTTTAGTGTTCCGAAGTAAACAAGGAACCCTTAAAGTTTCGGTCTGTCCGTCCGTCCGTCCGCAGCTTTACTCAGAGACTATTGATACTAGAAAACTATAATTTGGCATATTTACGATGCCGACAAAGTGGTAGCATAAAATCGTAAAAATAGTTTTTGTTCAGAGTACTTTAAAAATATCAGGGGGTTTCAAAATAATTTTTCAATGTAAACATCCGTTTATGAAATATTTAGCTTTAAAGTGTTAATTTTTGTTACAGTCAGTGTCCCTCTTGCCGACCAAACCGTTGTATTTAGAAATGTAAAAAAATTATAGGAGTAGTGCCATATGATGAATTTAAAAGGAAAACTATCACGGCCAAGTAGGCTTTACAGGTTGAGTAATAATGGATCAACTAAAGTACTAAAGATGTGAGAGAGTCAAATGTCTGACGACGTCTAGGACAGGGCGAAGTAAAGGAAAACCGTCAGGAAAGCTGACCCCACTACCATGCAAAGCTTGAAAGAGAGAGATTGAGATTTACATCATCCCACTGTGGGATAATGTGGTATAATGTAAACGAAAATTTTAGGATTTCAAATAAAAAGTACCTAAACCAACATTGCGGTAATATATATTTTACTAGCAGATACTTCTGTAAAAAACAATCATTATAATTTTTTTAGATCCGCATTTGATAAACAAATGATTGGTGTAATATTCTTGCATATTTAATCATTTTTTTTCGGACAGGTACCTGTGTTTGTCGTAGATTTCTGATAACAGAGATTGTATAACTAACTAATTGTTACCGAGCAATCTTACCTACCTCGCAAACCTAATTATAATATCAACTCTTATGGCCTGTTCGGTGATTGTGTATTTTTATAACAAGAAATAATTGTTGTGACACTATCAAATAAGATTTAGCATCCCGACTTCTGGGCGTTACTTTGACGTAATATCGTGTGACAGATATCGTTCATATAAATATCGACGTCTTGAGACTCTTCGCCGTATTTTGTCCATTACTTATCTAAGCTCCTTACCTTGAAGTTTCTCCGATATATTCTAGCGAAGCCCGATTATTAAATTAATTATTTTTCTTTGCAATATTATTCGCGGACGTTTAATAAGGTTTTGTGTTAAAATGTGTTGTTACAAAAATAACGGCATGTGTGACATGTGTAGGGACTTTCAGCTGGCTCTTTTACATAGTAAGGATCTTTATATTTTATTTAAGTTTAGTGTGCTGTCTGCCATTTCTTATGTTTTTATACAAATATTATCAATCGTTTTTTCAGTGTGAATTCATTGTCCTCTTGTTCGAGCTATGTTATAAAAATTTTTTTTTAAATATGTATCTTATTTGTTTAATTAGTTTTAAATTCTACACACATACAGTGATATAATTTCTTAACTCGATTAAATATTGGCATATATAAATTACATAACGGCATCGGCATATATGAAAAGCATGTTTTTAATCAAAGAGTCCGTATATTTATCCATAACCTGTCAACGATATTTGTAATCATTATAATTAGATACGTGCCTCTGCCGAGCTTTTCCTTGATCTTTGCTAGTGTAATGTCAGACTAACATAGTGATATGTTCTGTACAGATCTGCTGAAGAACTTCCCCAGTGCTGCGAGGAACGAAGTTGGCTACTATCAGCACGATGAGGCATCCGCGAGCCTGTACCCGCCGTCGCCGGTCGAGACCAAACCCAACCCCGCCGAGCTCGCCAACGATCTTTTGCAGCAGCTGGATACTCAATGCAAGCAAGGTAACTTTACTTTACTTTTATATATTTTACATTACCGTGTAAATAATTTAACGTAAGTATATTGAAGACAAAATGATATTTAATGTAATTTATTAAAAATAAATATAAGCGGACCACGATTGTATTCCCAGGGCGGTCGGTATAAATTTCTTAGAAATAGATTTAATAAATAAAGTAAAAATAAACCTTATTTAAAAAAGGAGGCATGCTCTTTCAATGTTTTAGCTGTATCTTTGATCAGACTAACTTGAAATAGGTACCTACTACTCTAGATATTTCTTAGATTTCTCATACGGGTTGGCAGTGGGTAGAAATAGCTAGTTCTCAAGTTGGAAAATGCTGATGAATATGAACAAACGCCATCTAGCGGCAATTTTAAGAAACGTTACGAATTTCATGAACTTTTTAAAATAAGTATGTGTATGTTGTAAATTTTAATCGGATTTGTTCTGTGCAATTAAAACCATTGCATTATTAAGATGCAATTTGAAAATTTGAGTTTAAATACCTACATAATAATAAAAATGGAACAATTGCTATTATATTATCCGCTTTTAATTGACTCTCGACTCAAAAACTGGAATGACGCTCGAGTTTTTGCTGATAACGCATGTCTTACGCACATAAGGTCCGAGGTCACGAATAGAAATCGCGTAATTAGGATATTTTAGTTACTTAGAGATATCAAATTGTCATCTATAGATTTTATCTTTATTGATTCGTACCTACTTCTACCTTGCATGCCAATGGCACTACTAATTGTATCTTTATTAAGTCCTAAGGTATTCATAACGATTTAAATATTCGGACAGGCTATATTTGGTTGGTGACGTTTTCAAGTAAAATTACTTTGTCGGAACAGAATTTGTTGCAAGTCATCGTGACTTGCAACCATTCCCCACACCTACTCTTCATTTTTGAGTTATTGCGACTTATTCCTCTTAGCGCACCCATTTTGAAAAGCACCAAACACATAACTCCCACATAACTCACCCGTTTAGGTACTCTTCATTCAGTGAAATACCAGGGCCAAGGGAGTAATTAGTAAAAAGAAAGGAGTGTCTGGTTGACAGTAGCTGTAGGCGTTTCTGAGAGATACTGAGGTGATGATTTATAATGTATCTCGTGATGTATCACGGAATGACACACCTCTCGACACTGTCTATCATCATGTAACTGCGTGATTTGATAGTTTTTATCATTAGTACATAATTAACAAATATTTAAATTAAATAATTAACAAATTTTAGTTATTCGTATCTGTCTTGGGATTACATTATGAACATTTAACTTAATGCAACTCAAATTTATCTTCTTTTGCTTGAAAGTTTTGTTTAATTTATTCAATCAAAGGAATAGCAAAGTAAATAAATGTAAAACATATTTGCTTAACAAATACGTCATTGTTTTATCATTTGTACAAATTCTTCCATTACTTATCTCATCAGAACCAATAGAATATTAACTGTGAGCTAAAAGTAGGTGACATACTACATCCGATTACTTTATGAGCTGTTAACCATTGACTTATAAGGCCTTTGGGGCATTTTCATTCTTTGTTCCGGTGATCACAAAACGTATCCATTATTTTGAAAAAAAAAAAAATTGTCACAATGTTTAAATTCATATCATATTCATATTCATTTATTGTTTGGTGTTGGTACATTACTTCTTGTTTCTTGTTCAATCGCCGCTATAGTTTGTAAATTTTGTACTACTTTAGCTGCTCGCCCCGGCTTCAAACGGGTTTAATGAAGAAAATGATACGAAACTCTTCCCTTTACAGTGCGACCCTGTCATAATCAACCCTGTTATTTTTTGTCCTGATTGGGTTAGTAACAAATGCCCGAATATCCAAATTCTAACGTAATATTTAAGACCGTAGTAACTATTAAGGAAGTTCTTACTTGACAAATTCTGTAGACAAACGAAGTACTTACCATTTATTTTGATTAGCGTTTCATTATTCGGGCATTACTCACCGTTTGTTGAGTAACCTGTGGTGTGGTGTAGATTTTCAGGCAAAGTAACCACAACAACATTATTGTTGTATAATTTATTTGTTTATTCAATATAAATCTCCAATACTCAGAAATATTACTTAAATGGGAATTTCCTCTTTAAAGATTATCCTAGGTCTGGGGTAGGTTAAGTTTTTAGAGCTTAAGAAAGAAAGAAAGAAAGAAAGAAAGAAAGAGCTTCTCACTGAAGCTTGACTATTTAGATTGTTAAGGGATTGCTTCAAAAAAAAGCTAGGCCCAGACCACCAGGTTCTTGCCTGATTCTTTCCCTGGTGTAGGGAATTGTTTTGGAACAGGCAATAGAGTCAACTAGTTTTTAAGACTGTACGTTTTCGAGCGATCCTTGAGGTCCTATGAAATAATAGTAGATTGCTATACAAGGGGACAAAGGCAATTTTTCTATGCACGAGATGGTTTATCGCGCGAGCGTCAGCGAGTGCGATAATGTTTCGAGTGCATCGAAAAGCCTTTTCCCCGAGGTAAGCACTCTGCTTTTCACTACGAATATAAGGAAATTACCAAAAAAATAGATAAAAATTAAAATTTCACACACGAAAATTAGCTGTCTCGCCTTTTTTTTTTTAATCGACTAGTATAATATTGACTAACAGCAGTTGACGATGGCATGGCATAGCTGCGTTCCAGATTTAAAAAAAAATACTGACTGGTAGAATGGCTATAAAAGTAGTAGGCATTTTACTAGTAGTTTTATTTGATGATGATAAAATTTAAATAAATAAAATAAAATAAATAAATATAATATAATTAGTGCTAGAGAAGCACAAATTCGTGCAAGAGAGACATAATATCTAGCATCTGATTGAGTTAGAAGAACTTAAACACTTAGCATGCATCGACATGCCACAAAAGAAATGTCAAAAATGAAGTTGACATTTGACAGTTATTTACTTTCCTGCCCTAGGGCAGGAAAGTTCTTGTTTTCCCTAGGGACGGAAAATGCTACTTTGAACCCTATAATCAGGCACTTTCGTGCGTACTTTCCGTGTATGAGTAATGAAAACATATTTTTCTTTCTTTCTTTCTTTCTTTATTTAAAAGACTTTGGTACATAGGTACATGGTTTCTAATGTATGTATTATTGTATGTACTGCTCAATGATGACCAACTTTATAATATTTAATATTAATCGTCTAATGTTAAAACAACATAACATAACTCATACAAAATTCATAATTCATGTGGTTCCGCACGAAGTTACAATTTTCTTGCGTTTCTTGCATTTCTTCCAATTTGCAGGACAATCTTAGTTTATATCTTGATCATAATATTAACCTGTTCGCTTTCATTTCTGATTCTAAGTAAGCGAGGCAAATTCTCTACTCGTTATCAAACTATGATTAAAATATTTGCAAACTACTTGTTGTGGTTATGGTGAATATGATGATAAGAAAACCATCAAGGGATATCAATTTTATTTTTGCCTTCGTATTTGTTTGGAGTCTATTAAATCGCTATTGTTTCCATAATGTATTTGAGGAGTGTATTTGCTACTTATTTGAACAGGAAATTAATGCGTCAGGTGTTTGTTAGGGATACCCATTGGCCATAAAATAGTGAGTGTTGCCGTCGCTTGTGCTTCCGATGTTGGAATGTGAGAGTCGGCGTGCAGTACTGTTTGTTGCATGTGGTGGTGTGTCGGCTCGGCTCACTGACTCGCGGAGTCACGGGCCGCCGCCGGGGCGCGGTAGGGGGGCAGCTAGAGGCGCGCGCGCCGCGCTCGTTCAGTACCAAGTCGCGTTGCGTCGCGTTTGCTAGTGATCGCCTTTTGACCCGTGACAATAAATTCGATTCAAGGAGTTCGTATCGGGCGCTTGCGCTCGCGTAGCTGCATATGTCTGCCGCCATCGTCTATGCCCCTCCTGGACGCCGTTAGAATGAAGTGCCACTATCGCTGCATCTGGAACAAGGAAATTGTTTTCAACTCACAGAAACTTGTAAAGAGACGTTAGGTTCGGAGCCTGACCTGATCTCCCAACGACGACCACCGCTCGCCAAAGAGGATTCCACTATAGAGGATATACCATTGCCCATATAATCTCTAACATTAGACTGTACTTTAGCAGTAAGGACGAAAATACATTCGTGAAGGACTTGAAGAGAAGTGTTGGATACGTGATGGCACTGGCGGATATGTATATGGGTACGTGCTTCTGCAGGTTCTATTATTTATTATATCGTCTGTTGTTTGTTTTGGTTGTTATTGAAAGTCAACGCGGCGGAAAGGCTTTCAAGGCCCGTGTGCTCTACTTCTCGCTTCGGTTATTTACGTCATTAACAAGTGTACTTGTTTACAGATTTGGGTAGATTGGTTGTGTCGATTGAACGCTAAATTGGGTCAGTAACTGAACGCATAGTTATTATTTCGAGCGACAACCGAACTGCGCAACAAACTTGTTTGCTGCTTGCTCGATGTCGATACATTTCAATCCCAACGCGACGAATCAACATCATTAACATTATCGTATTAAAACCACAGCACCTATTCATTTTTTTATCGTGTAAGTAATGGTTCCTATATCAAGAAATAAAACAACACTAGACAGGATTTGCTTACATTACAAGATCTACTTCTATTTTGATGCACATTTACAATGTGACACGTATGTGTGCAGCAATGTGGCATAATTTAGCTTATTTAGCATTTATCGTATTGGCACTTGATGGAATTCATATTGCTTTGTTATAAAAGTATGTATGCCATAATTAGGCGATGGCTCAAGTCATGACATGATGCGTGCTGTCATGATTTTCCTCGTTACAATTTGCTAACCGGTACACTTGCTAGACCATATTCACATTCGTATCTGTCTTGTTTACCAACATGCATACTGATATCGAAGAATTATCCACAAGCCTAGCAACCAAACTCGAAGTTACACTAGCCAGCTAGACAAATGATGATCATGATATACTTCTCGTTTTGCAATCATCTAATTATATACAGATCATTCAGAGATGATAGATATAGCGTGGCTTGAACAGTTCAAATTAGTCACAGTATCAGTTACATTAAAAAGCGATTCTCCTATGACTCGCGTCGAGAATTCTGATAAACCAGTTCGCGGACAAGGCGGCCTCGGTTGCTGTTCGCCCAATAAAATTAAAGCGACATATTGACCACTTGTTTTCATTCTACTATTTCTACCAATATTGTAACCTATACGTTTCCAACACGCTTATTGAACATGAATAAACTTTGGTTTGTTTTATTTTTTCTTGCCAACCTTGATAACTTCACTTACATTATTAACTTTCATTATTAACTGCACGGTATCCTCCAATAAACAAGATCTACTTACAAACACCCAGTAGGAGGAAGTAAACATTCCACTGCTCTAAATCAATATCATTAGAAATCTACCCGGTACCTTGCTCCGGGCACCTATTGTTTAAACAAGTAAGCTCGCTTTATAAATACCAACTTTAATGAGCCCCGATGGAGATATCTTATTTAGAGTGGAATTTTCCTAATTTACACAAGTCGTTGACTCTAGCGGCTCTATTCTAATATGCTGGGAGAGCGACGTTCGCCGGCAGTTATCTGGTGATTTGCTATCGAGGGCGAGCACAGCGGCTCCGAACTCTGATTGCAGGTTTATCTGGGGTCATACTGTTGCAGCCAGTCGTGCGATGTTTTACTGACTAAAGTAGATATGTTTGTTGCTAATATAATCAAGTAACCTTGCCTGTCTTTACAATGATCACTTTATATCATTTATAGTGAAAATTGCTTTGAAAGCGTTTAAAATATACACAATTTGTAAAATTATCTAAGACAAAAGAAGAATATAGCTAAAAGATAGAATTTAATTAACAATGTTTATAAGTAGTTTCAGTCAGAGTCAAATGACCAAGTATGAAATGTTCCATTAAATTTCAGAGGCATGTTCTAACGCAAAGGTCGATTGATGAACTCAAAATATGCACGAAGAGAATTTCTCCAATGCGGCCTACCAATTTATGTTCAATTGATCGTTGATCAAGTCTGTCGCCTCGGTTAACCTCGTCAGTGTCATATCTATATCATTATGTTATATTTTAATTTATCACAAATACCGTTAATATAAACAACTGTACGTCATCGGTGCCAGCCAACTAAGGACAATATGAATAGAACTATTGAATTTATAAGGAAAATCGTAACAAAAATCTTGTTTTTCTAACACACTCGTTGAAAAGCAGATTAATTGGTTTAGGCGGGTAATACAAATAATAGTTTTAATTACCCATATAAAACTGTAAAATAAATTAGTTAATTTCAACATTTAAGTAAAGTCTTTTTCAGATCTTGATAATGAAATATTAACTTCCAAATGCCCAATCTTAATATTTCATTGAATACAAGTACAATCACTACTTGTGACAATCACCGAATTGATCCGGTTTTTGCGAGCTTGATTAGTGATTACGTTAGTAGAATGTCGCACAGCTACACGAAACTACTCGTAGCGTAGCAGCTATATGCTTGTATTGTAGCGTTTGACCACAGTGGTGTGTGAGGCATGTTCCGCATTGATTGCGCGCAGACACGATGTCCACTACCCACTTATGGAGGCCATACACGCTAGGTTTTGCATGATGGTTTTAGCCGTGCATGCAAAACCGACAAGCATAACCGAGTTTCATACTACACATACACGTTAGGTTTTGCATGCACCGTCTTGACATGAACTCTGAGTTGAGCTACGTAGTACGTGATGGTGTGTAGGACGCAATGGACGACGACGATGTGATAGCTGTACTTGGCCTAACACTTGTTCTGCAGAACAGAAAAAGAAAAAGAGAGCGCACTGAATGGTCTAAACCAGTAGTTCCCAAACTTATTTTTCTCGTGGACCACTTTCAGAATTTTACTGATTTCGGTGGACCCCCTCCCTGCTGTTACATTTATACCACATTCTTAAAGTCGCCAAAAAATAAAAAATATGTCGCTCGCTTCTGAGATCTGTCCCAATATTCCGATAGGCAAAATAAAAACGAAAAATGGTACCTACATTTTATAACACTTTATTTATTAATAGAATAGAATTACAAGGAAAAATTTATAAGGTAATATAGGTTCATTCAGGTCCTAATTTTAATTAATGGAAAGGATGTATTTGATGGAGTGTCAGCAAACGATCAATGTTTGGCTTTATTTTTGTGAGCAAGAACCGCAAATCCCCGCGCTCTGTGATGTTTAATTTGCTCCTTTTGTTTGTTAAGAGGTTTGTTACGGCACTAAAACTCCTTTCGACAAGGTATGACGAGGGAAAAGCTATTAAACATTTCCTTGCGATTGCCCACAGTCCAGGATATTTTTCGGGTATTTCTGCCTGCAGCCAAAATGTTTGGTAGCCTTTTCTAAATTTCACCTTCAGCTCCTCATTGGTGCTTAGCTCCAGCAGCTCCACTTGTAATACAATATTGGCCACTTCCGTTTCATCAAATGGATTTATGATCCATCGTCAGCATATCTTCAAACCTGGTTTTGAAGTCATCATGCAGGGCACTTAAATGTTGACTGTAGGTATAGATATCCTCATCAATACATTCTACCTGCGACAAGTTTGGAAATTGAGAGAATTCGCGCCGACTAATGTTTTGCTTCATAAATTTCAATTTCCCAAGAAAAGCCGAAATTATAATATATCCCCTTTGTTTTTATTAAATTGAGGCTGTCCCCTTGTAACTGCAAGTTAATATCATTAATTTTTTTGTGGACCCCCATTAACATCTTATGGACCCCCATTTTTTGTTTGCGTCTACGTAGACCCCCAGCAAGTCTCCCGTGGACCCCTGGGGGTCCACCTGGACCACTTTGGGAATCACTGGTCTAAACGCTGGTTATTGAAAAGAAAGCAATATTCTCCCACGTAAATTTGATAAATGAATTGAGATTTACATTCAATTCAATTTCAATTCTTCTAATGTGGCATTGCGCTTGCGGCTCGCCATTTTCGCGAGGATGAGCGCGCGCGACCTTCCGCCGTCACAAACAATTAAAAACTGAGAACTGTGGCAGGCAAGCTCGCCGGACGCCACACACGCTCGGTTATGCTCGCGCGCAAACATAACCGAGCGGCATAAAATATCAATTTTGATATTTGCTCGGTTGCATGTACATGCACCGATAACTGTACAGTTTAATCACATACACGCTAGGGCTTGCCTGTCGGTTATGCATGCACGGCTAAAACCATCATGCAAAACCTAGCGTGTATGGCCTCCATTACAGTATAGGAGCCATGTCGCATGGCAGTCGTTCGGTCGGATGGTCGTCAAACTCTATGTACGTTAGTTAAGGCATTATCGCATCCGAAGTGACCGTCTAGGCGGCTGCATCGCTTCGCGTGCAACATGAGACATTGTTTATTTAGTTCAGGGAGGATACCTACCTCGCCTCGGACGACCGCGGTGCGAATGCTTTGTTGCAAAATGAATTATAAAGATTTGTATAATTTGTTCAATAGCTCAAGGAAATTTCCTAACAAACCGGTGCGGTGCTTTGAATATGTAATGGTATTTGTAAAGGTATCTGTCGTTCTAGAACTCGTGCCAGTTTATTCATTTAATATTTATAGAGTTTAACTATGCGTCTAATTAATTTGTATTTTATATACTCATATAATAATCTATGCATAAATATATTATATACCCAGTATAGTCAATATTTACTTCAATGTCACATTACACATGTGCCAGATCTTCGTAATCGGACTGTCTAAAAATCCGAACGAACCTTCACCTCTCTGGGGATGCAATCGTTAAGATATATAGGCTAGCGACTCTCAACAGAGGATAATCTGCGTATCTGTTTTAAATCGTTAATAATATTAAATTTCGTTTGTTACAGAGAATATTTTCTCGAACTGGCTCGAGGAGAAAGTGGAGCTGCCGATGTTCGAGAGCATCCCCGTGGCGGAGCGCGTGGAGCCGTCGCCGCTGTACGCGCCCGCCGCCGCCGGGCACACCGAGGAGCTGCTGCGCGAGTTCGAGACCGTGTACGGCGCCGTGGAGCTCACCCACCTCACGCCGCCGCAGAGTCCCCCCGGCCCGCCCGGCCCGCCCGGCCCGCCCGGTCCCGCCGCGCAGCTGCTCGTCAGCTACGCGCAGCAGGCCGCCGAGCCGTGGCTGGCGCCGCCCGCCGACTCGAGCTGGCCGCACGACCCCGTAGAGGAGCTGGTCCGCGCCGGCGCCGCGCACCTGCCCTCCCCGCGCACCTCGGAGGCCAGCTCGCCGCCCTCGTCTCCGCGCTCCTCCGGCACCGAGGAGGAGTGGTCGGGCCCGCAGCGCCCGAAGCCGTACGCGAGGCACGCGGACGACCGTCGCTCGCGCAAGAAGGAACAGAACAAGAACGCCGCTACGCGCTACCGCCAGAAGAAGAAGGCGGAGATCGAGGTGCTGCTCGGCGAGGAGGCGACGCTGCGCCAGCGGCACGGCGAGCTCGGAGACAAGTGCGCCGACCTGCAGCGCGAGATCCGATACCTCAAGGGCCTCATGCGCGACCTCTTCAAGGCCAAGGGCCTCATCAAATAGCCGCCCGTCGTCGCTCCGCCGACAGAATTTAAAGGAACCGCGCGACTTCTGTGGCGCCAGGCGATCTCTCCCGAAGGAAGCGTTCTCTAGGAGTATCACATTTATTTTGATTTGACCAATATATTTTTGTATGTTATATTGATAAGTATTTCGGTTAAGCGGATAATTTCGAGCAGCATGATTACAATTATCACTCATCGTTAGTTAAGAGTAACTCCAGATAAAATATTGGTGGCGCCAATTTCATCTTTCATTTTCTTTATTAGAGGATAGGTCGCATTCGTTGTTATGAAAATATATTTTACTACTCTAAGTGTTTGCAATTTGTTTGCAGATTATGAATAATTTTACCTTTACATGTTGTTATATTTTCAATACAATATAAGGAATGCGATGGCGGAATTGTTGTTTCATTTATTTCACAAGACTTTACCTATAAGTACCTACTTTTATTCAGTCCGACTGAAGACGTCCTGGGTATTAAAAAATCTGTAAATTACTGCCTTGTGTTAGTTAACGTGTTATGTAATCATCCTTGTAATTAAGCAGTAAATAATTTATAGGGCATTAGAAAACAACTCTACTTGGTTGGAGGCGCTATTATAAGTAATCATTGGTTTGACGTACCGATTATTGTTAGTTATTTCTTCGAATAAACCTTGCCTGAGAGTGACTTGGTCAACATGCAATAGAATAATATACTAATTTGTCAATAGATTTCTTTGTTGTTTAATTAGATCGGAAAACTACCTAACTCAAATCCACCTAAAATGGTAATATCCAGTTTACCTATAGTATTTAAAATGTTTATAAACAATAGGTAATTTCAGAAGTTATTTTTATCTTTAGCAGTTACCTATTTAACCGCTGTTCTTGTGTTCATTTTAGAAGCAGATTTACTAATAAGTATTTTATGTCTTACAAACACACCAAGAGAAGGCCTAACTACCTATCATCTAAATAAATTGTTTTATAATCTAATTTACAATCTAGGTCGCTCACGAACAACTTCATTAACAACAATAACAATCATTGTTATCATAACGTCCTTACTACTGATTGAGGGAAAACTTTTTTAATGGAAGTTCGTATGAGCTAGTATCCAACTACTTAAGGTATATTATAAATAAATAAATATCCTTGGACATTCCACACAGCGTCATCTAGTCCCAAGCTAAGCAACTTAATGCTTGTGTTATGGTAACCAGATGACTGATAATAATACATAGATACATTTTTTTTTTGTAAATACATACATATTATAGATAGAAAACACCCAGACACGGAACAAATATCTGCAGAACATACAAACATTTGTCCCGTAGCGGGGATCGAACCCGCAACCTCGGCGTCTCAGCCGAGCGTTCAACCAACTGCGCCACTGAGGTCGTGATATTATTAGTCTGTGGTATTAGTTAAAGTATCTAGGGTACCTTTTCGATCATGGCTTACCGATTTTAAAAAAGCCGGGAGGATTTTAATTTAACGAGCCTTCCGAAGCACGGAAGCGCTGAACTTTAATGCCACTCACGTCACTCCCTCATCCTAAGTGAGACCAAAGATAAATACAATGACTACGTAAGAAGTTAAAATTTCATTCAAAAATTGGTATTTAGTATTAATAATAGGTCGCCCACTACCTACCATTCCGTTACCGTGCTTACCAAAGTGCTCTAACGTCAAACTGCAAAGTGTTTTTTCGTGTTTCTTTCTATAGGTTACCTGTATATACTTAGTAGGAATGATACGTGGTGTAGGCGTTAGGACTTTAATCCACTCTTTGAAAGTTAAGAAGCATTTAATTTTATCTATTTTTTTTACAGACTTAAAAAAAGGAGGTGTTTCTAACGTTTCGTACGTTTCTTGTAGGTACACCTACAATAGAACAA
Source organism: Xanthorhoe spadicearia (assembly GCA_947086425.1). Lineage (NCBI taxonomy): Eukaryota > Metazoa > Arthropoda > Insecta > Lepidoptera > Geometridae > Xanthorhoe > Xanthorhoe spadicearia. The sequence continues at coordinate 4,888,550 of OX352205.1, read as the reverse complement.
TAAAGAACTTCTCACGTAGGTACTTAATCTAGCTAGATTAAGAAGCTACGCTTAGTGGCTTTAACTACTTACCTATTTAATTGTATTTTCTCTATAAATGAATTTGTGAATTTTTTTGAGAAAATAAATGGTTAAACCTAAACCTAACCTATATTTTTATAATTAAGTTATGTTCAGCGATTTTTCCGTCAAATAGAGGAATAAAAATTGGATCTGATGCAATGCTTGTTGAGATTCAGAAAGGCCTAATGAGAAATCTTTTCCCCAACATTTTACAATATTAACAAATTATTTCATGTGCCAATTGGTAGATATGCTTCAGTAGTTCAGACTTCTAGGTATCCATCTCTTACAAAAAGGGTTCTGCAAAATATACAAAGGCCGACGAGAAAATCAAAACGCGACGGTTTATTTTGGTTTGTCCGATGCCAGAGAGTTGGTTTAGTGTTCGAAAAATACCACCGAGATTAGTTGCGCTTGCGCCCCGCGGTGCCGATGCCGCCGCGTCGGTGGTCGGCGTGAGTCGGGTTATATGTACCTACCTATAGTTATTTGGGCAACAAGAGAACAAAATTGATTTATGCTGCGACCTGCGACGAGTGCTGATTTAAGTCTACCTACCTCATACATTTACCATAGGTACCTAATAAATTTATTTAAAGCGTTTTCAAAAAAATCTTAAATATTGGTATGTTCGGAATATACACCTTTGGGCATCTTCGGGTATCCGTATATTAAGGCTCCGATATAAAATATAGGTACTAGGTGTCATTAACTACCTGTTCAATAGAAAATCATTCATAAAATGGGTAGGTACAGATTAATACGAGAAAGTAATCGATTTTAGGTGTACCTATACATCAAGAATGGAATAACCTAGCTACCTAGAAGGAGGCACGTTTGGCAAAAGAGCTACAAAATCTTACGACGCCTTTGGGAGCGTTTAGTTCGCCCGATACATTTGACGCTGCGAGATGTCTTACAAATTGTTTTATACAATGTGATTTGGTGGTAAGCACAATATAAAGAAAACTTGGGGAGCAGCAAATAAAAATAGAACTAAGGATTGGTTGTAGCGACAAATTTCCTTATGGTGTGTTTTATCAGTAGGAAGTAATATTATATTTTAAGTAGGTACAATACTTATTAATACATTATGTATTATTGTGACAGCCAATAGTAATAAAAATAGCTATCTATTTGTTTGTGGCGGGGCGGGTGCATCGAGTTAGGTAGAGGCTCTACGAAAAGTTACTCGTAGAGCGGATGCTACGCGTGCTACGAGAACAAGTAATTCATCAAGTTTTTAATAAGTATACCTATTATCGAAGTACCTAAAACAATAAGTTATCTTGTAAGTGAAAAACAAACTAAGTATTTTTTTTTGTAGGTCTATACCACCTTATACGATGTTTCTACTTAAGTCCGCTTACTGTTTGAGACTCTTTTAATGTTAAATGGCATTGTGACTTGTAGTAGATATTCATTTACCAGCTTATATAAACTTTTGAAACGTTGTCTCATCACGCATTTAACACATCAAGTGCACATTGGCACAGATTGGGTAGTGTTCTTAATTTATCGACCTGTACATTCTAGGTATCAGGTATTTTTTCTACTAGGTTCATATATTTTTGTTCGTAGGTATTGTTTTTAAATAAATGTGACCTGAGAGTTGGTAGGTAGTATAGGTACCTTTGTGGTGGTGGTAGATGGACGTGCTCGTCGCCTTTTAGGATTATCGCGATATTCCCGCCACACGGTTTCGTGTCCCGCCGGGCTCCACTATCGATCACTATCGTGATACCAGACAGGTACCTACCTACCTTCTTAACCAAGACTTACTTTTATGCATTTTCGTCCTGGGTATTTTACTAGGTTATGAGTTATTGTAATGTTGGTGACTATTGTAAAAACTTTCCTTGCTTATAAATAAGCTTGTATCCCGTCTGATTACGTTTACACAGATGTTTCGCCGTGAAAGCAAAAAGCAAAAAGTTATTCATAACGAACAGAGAGTTGTGTCAGCAAACCGATGGATCAAGTCAACGCAATACCTATAACAAAGGAAAATATTTGAAATTCAGAGCGAATAAATCTGTTTTTTTTTTCCATTATGATTGCAGTAGCTCAGCCCATCCGCTCACCTCTGTCAAGGATGCTGCAAATAGGAGCCGTGATATTGGTGAGTGGATGCGGCCGATGCGGGGCGAGGTCGGAGAGGTGCGCGGGTGCCGGGGCGGGGGTGCGCCTTCGCGCGCAGGGCGGGCGGCACGTAACAAGTGAAGCGAGCCTGGGAGCAACAGTCTGCCGCAGCCCGGCCACGCGGCCTCACTCGCCACACACGCGCCGGGATCTCTTCATCACCGCGCACCCGCGTAAGTAACCCTCACCGATACTCATTTACCTGTAGATCCTCCCCGCAGCTCAAGGACGCGGCGCCCTCCTCTCGGGGCGCTCCGTTCCTCTCCACACTCTGAAGCCAGTCTTTGACCCTGACGGGCACAGTGTGCCCTGTACCCGTGCTCACCTTTCGTGTGTACCTGGGGTCAGATCTCTTTAAGTAATTGCACTTACCTGTTGAATGCGTGACGAGACAATTTAAAACTTGCCACCGCCATTTAATTATAACGTAGGCATATAAGTACTTAATTAATGTGATTAATTATTTTGTTCTGTACACGAATGTATTTTCTCTTCGTCTACAATTAAGTATTTTTTATTTACGTGGAAAGACAATTCGTTTATTTGTCGTTTGTTTAGTTGTTTTCTAACACAAAACATTAGTATCTACTAATCTAAAGTAATGAATATTACAATTTTTTTTTTGTATTATAGACGTAAAGTTTTCTTGAATGTTTAATAATTGTAATTACAAATTACAAATCAGCAAGGCCGAGTCGTAAAAGTAGTAATGCAGCGGGTTCATTCAAAATCAATGAGAAGAGCCACGAATCGGTTTGTAATTCGCATGTGCAGTGGCTCTCGACCTCTTTTCCACTGCTTATTTCAGATGGGAGGTAAATTCAAATCTGAAATCGCATCCTCAATTTACGGCTTTAAGAATACTGATTAAGATGACTGAACTAAAAGCTAATCCCTTCACTTTACCTATTTAATACTAGATATTGTTAAATTTTTAGTTTTATTATTAATCATTGTCAAAACAAAGACCCGATTCAGGCTTAGGTTAATGGAGTAACCTACATTGTTTCATAAGTTCGTCAATTTAAGTTTGAAAAGATAGTTGGCTCTTTTAAATGTTTACTCAGAACAAACCATTGTAGATATTTGTTTTGTTTAACATTTTATTTGCGAATAGTTTTCGGGTTTACAAAGAATCTTACAAAGTCTGTGAAATATTAGAGAAGACTTTGAAAAACTTTTTCATTAAAGATAAGCTTGTTAAGATACGTTGAAACACGACATTCGCAGCTCACCTTCGAGAGCGAATTGAGAGTTAGATAGAGATAAGATAACAATGAATCTTAGCGAACATTTCATGTACTTACCTAATTGGACGCGAACATCCCTTTGAATTAACAAGAGTATAACGTTATGCACAAAGAGATTTGATTAACGGGCTAGAACGGACTAAGTAAACAGAACTTGTGTGGATACGAAGCCTTTTAAATTCACCAGGGTCTGAGTGTTCTGACATGTTCACTGGGCAGAACACATTTAGGTACTTTGAATCTTTCAACTTTTTCTTTGTGATTAGATCAGTTTAGTTTATTTTATTGCTATAAATTGCAATTATTAAACATACTTAAATACCAAATCACAACATCAATACGGATAGGTACCTACCTAGTTCAAAAAATAAATGTAACTAACGCCTACACCTATTATTTACCTTAATTCTAATCAGAGCGCAAACAATACCAAGATGCAAGTCAAGACTGGCTTAGCCAAACCTATTTCAACTAAGCCTCCTATAGGATTTGAGTCGAAAGCCAAATCTCGAAAGGTTGGACTCTTGAGTACCTACCTACATACCAATTTCAGCAAACGTCCGATGGAATAATTTCACTAAGGATTTAGTCAAATTGGTGGTAATGTTATAAAATAAAAGCTAATAGGTCATATTGCTGCCACAGTAATTGTGTTTATTGAGACTCTAGTTGTAGAAGTTATTATTATGTGGTTAAATAAATTTATTCTCAAAAAGACTACAAAAAGTCACTTATACAAGAAGGTCGACAGTTTCCAAGTCTGCCATTGTTGGAAAATTCAGAGTCAGTAGATAGGTATGTAGGTATGGTACGCGTCACCTAAAAAGAAGGCTGGAAGAAAGTGGAGTGTGAACTTATTTCTGAACTAGTGATCAATTTTGATGATTTTTTTTTGTTGGAAATGAGATACCTATTTCAAGGTTGGTCCTACAGCATTAAGTTTATAGATTTTTAATTATGCTACGACGTGACCTTATCTGTACTTGTAGTACTTTTAAGTAAATTAACGACCCCAACGTTCGTAATTATTATTTGCGTGGAAGAAGAAGAAACTAATTACTGTCTAACTATGTAAAGTAACTGTAGAAACTATCTTACAATGTGAGTTTGAAGTAGGTCCCGGGTATATTGCATGCTTGCATGCCGGGACGTGACTAAATATGGGCGTCTAAGTTAGTGAAGACTTTGAACATACATCTGTATTCCCTGGAGAGTTTGAGCTGCTAACCTAGAGTTTCCTAACTTACATAAATAATGAGAAACTTAGACTATTTTGCTTTATATTTGAACCGTTTCCAAATATAATTTGATAACGTAAGTAATTCAAATACGTTTACCTACTTTTAGTGGGTTTCGCAAAGTGAAATTAATTGTGTGTGTCGGCGACAATGATGATGTCAGACATTTAAAGACAAGTGTTGAGGGCGCCATGACCGTATCGAATCGATCCTAACCTAAGTGATAGTAAAAAAGTAATTGCTGCCTCCCAGTTTTCGTTTAGAGCATAACTTGTGGAGCATATTGCTAATGCCGGCCGGTCCGCGTCGACAATAAAAAGATAAGGGCGAGCGGCGAGCAGCGAGCGACGGAGACAATAAAATAGGCTTATCGTTACAAAGGGCTGTAGCAACTCCACCTGAAACGTTACTTGTACACTGAAGAAAAAAGATTTACTATGTAGTAGCATCACAAAGAACCCCATTTTAATTTGATTCAATTGTGAATCAAGCAAATAAAAATTCTGAGTACCAACTTGCTTTCTCTACTTGTATCTTTGTATTCTTTTGCGGATTTAAACTCTGTGTTTTCAATTCCCAAGCTTCTTTATGTTAAATTTATCTTAGATTTATTTTTCTTGGACCAACACAGCGAAACTTTAGCTAGGTATAAAAGAGATGTTATTACTACGATCATACATTAAAACTGACTTTGCTATGATATTAAAAAGCGAATAGGTACTTATGCATTTTTCATTATGTTTTAACAGAGAGTATTTTATAGAAGTAAATTAGCTGCCACGCTAAAAAGCTTGAATAATGTGGAATTTAATAAACATTGTTTTCTTGCTTAGTTGGTTGTTCGCTGTAATATCCGGTGTTAAAGGAGCTCTAAGAAATGAATATGTCTTTTATTACTTTTTACAAAGATGGTAATAGGGTTTGAAAGCGCAGAGAATATTTTACCACCGAGTTTTTGATGAGTGCAGCTGATGGTACTATAAAAAAAAAACAGACTAACTGCGAGTAGGACTCGCACAATGAGGGCTCCTTAGCACCGCACAACTTTAGAATAAGTACTTATTTCAATAGTTTATTAAAAAGATAATAAACACATGTTTTAATGAAAGTGCGCCAGGTCCTCTAATTGAAGGCGTCCGGCGGACGAATGATTGACATTGTCTTTTAATTAGAAGGTTCATCTAAATAAGATTCAATTCGAATAATACGTTTGACTTCATTTATTTACAGAATTGTAGAACTTGACCTAAAATCCAAACTTTATTTAATTATAAGAAAAATAGGCGGTCTAAGAAAATTTTGGTGAAATCCTCATTAGATAAAGTGTTTTTCTATTCTATGGACATTTAATTTGAACTGTAACTAAAGTAGTTATTGAGAAATATAAATCAAATTTCGAAAGTACCTACTTAAAACAACAAATTTATCAAGAAAAGTTATCTTCAGTTTCTGATTTTGGTTGTAATGAGCAATAGAAAAAACTGCAAATAACCATATTCTTGAAGTTCTATGTTGATGGCATGTTTGGTTTACCTAAGTACCCACAGTTTGTATCCAAAGTAGGTACCCCAATTAAAAAAATTTAAAAGGAGCCTCGACTTATACTCGAATATTTGCACACTTTTTCAAATTCATTCAAGCACAGCGAACAGCACCACACCACCAAAATAAACCTACCTAGTGTCACCAATTCTTACTAGATCTAATCTATACCACAGATAAAATAATACTATGTACAGATACACCATCTAGAACATCAATTTCACTCCGGTTTCGCTTCGGGCTATTTTTTTGTGTTTGATTTTGCGGCGCCCCTAGCAGTGTTTAGGTCTTGCCTGCAATCAAAAATATTAGCACTATATGGAGTTACTTATTTTTGATTGCAGGCAAGACCTAAACACTGATAGGGGCGCCGCAAAATCAAACACAAAAAAATAGCCCGAAGAAAAACCGGAGTAAAATTGATGTTCTAGATGGTGTATCTGTACATAGTATTATTTTATCTGTGTCTATACCTATAAACCACACGCTTTCCTTGACTTTATAACTTTTTCCTTCCAAACCTTAAAATGTGCTGGTTTGGGGTAAAAATGTAATGTTTGCTGAAGTTAGAACAATGGAAAGTGAATGGTTGGATGGGCTGGGCACGCCTCCTCGTTCGGGCGGATGTACCCGCAGACCATGATCAGCGATTTTTTATAGCTTTCATTTCTAAGTCAAAAGGTTAATCATTTCATTTTTAGTTTTTTTGTGGTTTTAACAGATACATATCAAGTAAGAAGTACGTAGCAACAAGTATTGCTGTTATTGAAATGTAATATAATAGACATACTTACTTAAATAAATTTTAGTAAAAAAAAATGTTTTGACTTTAACAGCCGCCGCGCGCCGTAACGAATACCCTGTTTTCAAATGACCGTGACCTTAATTCGAAGTACCTATCTTCAGACGTCTTTATCTTAGCGGGTTTAATCCGAATAAGTCAGTCGTGCCTTAGTTAGAAAAGCCGGCCCTGCCGAGAAGGGTCACCTCCTAGCGGGTATTTCGACTCACAATACTTAGCATGCAAATCACTTCCGCAACTCAGTTCATAGTCATTGCCCGTAGACTCGCTGTAAGTAAACCTACTTAGGTATTTTTGAAACTTAAACATTTCTTTTGGGCACTCAAACTTTCTTAAGTTAACTTTATTATGCATATCCGAACTCGAAATACAAGTAAGATACGCAACTTAAGAATTTTGTTATCATTTGAAATAAACTTTTTATTTTATTATTATTTCATTATATACCTTAATATATATAAGAATAAGAATAAGAATAAGAATATATTTATTACAGAAAGATTTAACTTCATAACAAATCAGTTAGTTCATCTTATGTAGTATCAAAGCTGGTTAGTTAAGGTGCTTATCATCGAGATCCAAACTAGGCGTGAAGTGCCTGTGTCTTGGGGCTCGAGGGTTCGGTCAACTTACACAGGATAACAGTAATACATTGAATAAGTCGCTAGGATGAGTACAATATGATTTGTTTATGTGCAAGGTAGAAGTGGGAGGAACAATAAACTAATTTAATCTAATCTAATCTAGGTAGTAATTATGTAATGGAAAGCGGACAGGGCAATACGAATTTCAATGAGTGTGGTGAGTGTGTGTGTGTGTGTCTGTGTGTGTGTGTTTGTGTGTGTGTGTGTGTGTGTGTGTGTGTGAGAGAGAGAGAGAGAGTGTATGTTTATGAGTGTATGTGTATGAGAGAGTGTGCGCAGGTACGCATGTGTCGGTAAGTGGTTTTATGATTTTATTATTTTATTATTTATCTGTTATTAGTTTTTCTGCATCGTCGTAGGATAATTTAAGGAGCCAGTCTTTAACAATTTTCTTACATGTGAATGGGGGATATTTATTTATGTTACATAGTCTGTTAACTTTATTGTACGTACAAGGGAGTGAGTAACTGGGGCTGCGTCTAACTATTTCCGATTCCACTCTGGGAAGTGGAATTCTGAAGGCACGTCTTCTCGAAATTTCGTCGTAGTCAGGTCTGATTTTAAGGGTTTTGTGTATTTTCATACTAGCACTAAGGATGAAAAGATGTCTAACCCTAAGGACTGCGAACTCACCGTATAATTCGTCAGTAGGAAATCTAAAAGGCTTATTGAGCATTACTTTGATGAGCGATCTTTGGGCTCTTTCCGCTAGAATTAGGTAACATTTAGCCGCACTACCCCAAATAGTGATACAATATTGTATTATTGATTGACACAGTGCGATGTAAACCATTTTCAGTATGTCCACGTTAGTACAGTCTTTAAGCCTTTTCATGACGAAGATTAGTCTTCTCACCCGACCTGCAAGTATATGATATATATTAAGGTATAATATTATTATTATAATATAATAATATTGTTATTATTATATTAAACCTTAATATATATATATATACACACATCAACAAAGTCTAGGGATATTGTACATTTCATCAAATATCTAAAAATCGGTGAAGAATTTTTAAAAACAGTAAATGCCAAAATGGTAGGTAATTTTAAGGTCTATAATAATAAAATAAAACATTATGTAATTCTGTTGTTTTTAATATTAATAATATTATTTTTTTAACTCCATAGAAAATTTGTATGATAAAAATAATAATTTCTGACTGTTTTTTTTCTTAAATTTAAAATCTAATTTTAAGTTATTAGTGTTACTACCTCTTACATTAATTACACATCGATATTTTTGGTTGATACTTAAAATTAAATTGCCAATTTCTTATTGCGGAGTTGTCGGTGAGCGCCCGCGCGGTATGGACATTAGCATTATCGTGTTTGAGTAAAAGTTCTTAGCCCATTTGGATTCTGTGAGGGACAACGACAGATTCTAGTACCTCCTCGTGGTATTTTTATGCAGTCATGTTGCCTTGGATCCAAACGAGCTGGGTTCGTGCGCCAAGACTAATTTCTGCCCAAAGCGTGATTGTTCAGCCTTGGTATGGGGGGACCTCTTGAGGGTGCTGCAGGCGACTAACTCTTCCTAGAGTTTGGCAAACGCGTGATGTTCTTGAATCCGGATGAAAATTAAACCGAAACTCATTGATGAACAGTACCAAAGACCAATGTTCGTCACTCGATGTTAAATGCTCCCGAGCTCGCAAATGCAGCCGACCGCGATTGCCACGTCGCAACGCTGTAACATGCAACGGTCTTCGAACATGAAGACCAACTTCATGCAAGCTCATTTGCACGGTTTGGACGCTTATCAGCAGCTGGGGGTCCCCCTAGAGCCTTTTTACTACTTACATCGCTGTAAAATTCAGTGGTCTTCTAGCGGTCATTTGGAAAAATCAATCCTATCTCTGCGTAGTAACACCGAATCTAACCTTAGGCAGTTTTACTACATCCCTATTACTAAGATAACGTGATCACAATCCTGTTATCACGTCTTGGCTGGCGTGTATGGCCTCAGCAACAACGCGTTAAATAGCACCATTTTCTAACGTGCCCACGGCTCACGGGTTTCATCTCGACTCAAATGACCATGTAAAATTGCTCTTTAAACTCATACGGCCCAACAAATTATAAAAAAAAAACAATACAATCCCTTTTTCAATAATTAATTTCAATAAAACAATTTAATTTTTTCTCGTCGAAACACACCTCTAACAATTTTGCCTCCGTACTATTAATAATTCTTTTTTTTTAATTTCCATTTAAAAAAAATTAAAATAGAATAAAAGAGGTTTCAATCCGTATATAAACTTTTAATGAAAACAAACAAGATTTTAAAATATCAAAGCGAAAATAATGTGGTAACATGATATCCCTAGACTTTGTTGATGTGTGTATATATATTTAATTTAATTTTAATCGGTGGTATCTCTTTCCATCGAAACCTGGTTATCTAGACGTCCATTGAGTGTGTTGAAATAAATATAAGCGAAACCTTACTGGTTGGTACCTAACACACGAAGGTTTTCACAAATAAATAGATGCTAGCTTTTGTATTATCCGCGTGTGTTAAACTAATGATAGTAATTTATGTGACGGTTCCCACGGGATGGCCCGCCGTGTAACTACCTTCTTACCGATTTCTATTAAATAGTAAAGAATTCTTTGTTGAACCTCAGAAATCCTTTTCAGTGCGATAAAAAGGGTTTTATCGGTGTTGGGTCAGCAAAGTGTATGTAAATGAGAACTCGCTGGCCCCCGATAGAATAAAGGGGAATAGGCGTCATCTAAAACTTTTTTAATCAGTTCGACGTATACAGTACACTGTATAACTATTTATTTAATCTAAGTACACAACGTTATTTTTACCAATATTTAAATGAAAACTGCTCTATGTGCATGTAAATTTAAGAATATTTTGTAAAAACTGAAAACTCGACAAAGTTAAATCTAGACGACTAGTAGCACGTCCCGGCTTCGCACGGGTGTACTAATGAAGCTACCGGACTAAAGTATAGCCTATAACCTCCCGGACAGTCCATTCTACACACCCGTGAAAGAACTTTTGAAGTCGGTTGAGTAGTTTCGGAGATTACCTCCGTCAAACAAACAAACAAACAAATTTTACCTCTTTATAATATTAGTGTAGAAGTGTAGATATGATTGTCCTCAACTCGAATAAAACATGCAATACCACGAATGTGGCAGCTATGACGGCTGCTAGCAGGTATCGATTGTTCGGTCATACCTATATAGTTCTATCTATTTTGTAAGCATTGAACGTTTCGCGCGGAACGAGCCAATATTGGTGAAAGCAGCTGTTACCTCGTAACGGGCTAACTGTCGTTTTTGGCTCCTCAATAACTGAACACATAAAAAAGATGGACTATTGAGTGTTTTGTTGAGTGTTTATTGGATAATAAATAGGTTCAGGTTTCTTGTCATGTTTAGTAAATAGCAGGTTTTCGTAACTATGAGAAAGAAATTAATTTACAATGGAAATGGGGAAACTTGAATTATTAGGGACATTAACTGACGCCGTTCTGTCTGATTTCACATTATAGTTATAAATCACGTTCGCAATCTAAATCAGTTTATTGTGAATTTCGGTAAATCCCTTTTATGTGTTCATCTTGTACAACACCGTCTGTTTTTTTGCTTTCCCGCAGAATATATCCACAAATATATAAACTGCATATATGCCTGCCTCTACACACCCATTAGGTATTCTCTTCTTTTTAACTTGAAGTCACTCAACTGCGAAGCGAAAACGAATGACACATCTCGAGAGCCTCAGGGTTCTTAAGCCCAGTGACGTCATCAAGATTTCCAATTTACTCACGAGTTCATTCTGAAGGATAGGGGTTTTATCCTCCTATTCGTTCATCTTTCTAAACATTATCGACCTTTTAAACTACAGCAGCCCAATATTCAGGTCCTAAGGTTAAACTAGAGCTAATTTACATAACACAGTCTTACTTTTCAAAGTCAAATTATAATAAACAGAAAATTCTTATTGAGCTAAGCACCTACCTACCTGCGACGAAATTTCGTCATTTGAAAGCTACGTACGACTACACACATATACGTATTAAAACACATATACGTATTGAAGAGTACTCAATTATTCGAGGCCGGGTCCTTTAATTGTTTATTCAGGTAGGTAGGTGTTTAGCTCAATAAGAATTTTCTGTTTATTATAATTTGACTTTGAAAAGTAAGACTGAGTATGCTTAAATTACGGATCTATGATTGATGATATTAAAAAGACAATCAACCATATCACAGACTTGTAATTTATGAACCAATAATAATAGTTAGGTACCTATACATTCATAAATAGAAGGAAAAAAAGTCTAAAAGTACGGCCAATTTCACGGTAGTAACAAAGCACATTATAATTCATCGGAGTTTTCGTTTTGCGAATCTTCTCATTTCGCGGAGTTTAATAAAACAAAACTAGAGAGGTCTCTCGCAGCTGCGGCGACAAACGGATGTTACGAGAAGGCGAGGACCGAAAGACATTTCATTTCCTGCTGTTGGTACCAATGGGGTGATATTATGAGACGATCCCATAGTATTAGTCTTATTTTCATTAACGTTACAGAGTAGTAATTACGTTGTACGTTTACGTAAGTAAGGTACGTTGACCTAATTTTGTGAGATTAAAAATTGTATTAGGTATCATCATCATCTCATCTTTCGTCCAAGCCCGATTTACCCACTGCTGGGTATAGGCTTCCCTCAGCTAGTATTAGTTATTTTAAGCTATTGCATAGCTTCTATCGCGGGCCTCGGCGGGGTGACCGAATCCAGAAATTCCGTAACGAAAAATTCCGACCCGCGTTCGACGAGGTTAGAAGTTTGAAGTTTTATTCGCCTCTAGGTGGCATGCAATAGCTTTACCGCGGCAGTCCTCGAGTGACGTCTTTCTTTTTTTACGGTAATTTAAAAACATGTTCTCTGTTTCAGGTAATTAAATAATCTGCTGAAGGTAAGTTCTAATCTCGAAATCCCTCTAGGATAAACCCGTCACAATCTATAACAGAAGGCGTTGCGAAAAAACGGATTCTGTGATAGCAGCCTTCTCAGGCAATTATTATGTTCAATGTGCCATTAGAGTCACAAGTTGCGCCATTCTTACCTAATTTATGTCCGCTTTACTTCGTCCGGTCCTTGTTCTTGGTTCGACCTTATTTGGAGTAGGCCCAATCCTACAATACTTCTTGATTGCTAGTTGGATAACTACAGCCATTATGTGGGCATTTACCTACATAAACTTGATACCTACTTGTACAAGACAAAAAAATATATGCTAGAGCCACAAAGCGACTTGAAAAGAGAGATATAATGGGATAGAAGTGAATATAGTGTTATTTTCCCTATCTTTGTGAATATTAATACAAACGAATTTGTAATTCGTACATCCAACCGCTTTCAAACATTTTTCTAAGTATGACACTGTTTAGAACCAAAATTAAACGCGCAGATAATTATGTAATAGACATTCTGCGGTTTCCGTTCGAGAAGACTTACGTGAAGAAGAATGCAGATACGTTTTAATTCAATCGTTGTTAATTGCCTTAGGTACTCATGAATTTTTTATACTTTTTGCGAACGTAAAATAGGACCTTTTGAATAACGCAATTATAAAGTGATGTCTAGGGTAGTATTCAAAAGACATTCGCAAAATTTGTAAAGAAAATTGCTATAAGTTTGTTTGGAACCAAAAGCGTTCCGTTCATCAAATCCTATTAAAAGTTTTTCCATTAAATATTATTCTGTACAAAAAATATTTTATCTCACACCTTGATTAAATAAATGGTATTATTTTTGTTTCACCATTTAAACTTTAATTAATTACCTACCTTATATAAAAAAATCGTTGCTTTTATGTTATAAGGAAGATATACTTAGTAGGTACCTTCAAATAAAAAGAATCTCGTATACACTGAATTAGATGAGTTTATTTTAGACTCAGGTCTTTTATATCTTAATCCTGAATTTATCATTACAGGATCTGAATTTTGTAAATTCTGTAGAATAGACTACTTGAAATTTCTTTTTTAGAAACACCTATATGAATAATTGAAAGTGTGCATACCTAGATTACAACCGACTGAAAAATAATTATATTCGTATAGGACTTAGGTAATAGGTACATATACCACGATATTCCCAGCTCAATTAAAACCGATGTTATCATCGGTTATATTATTAATACTGTCAAAGATGGAATACAAATAATTTGACGGTAAAATGAATGTTACAGAATTTAAAATATCGCAACAGAAACGTCGATATTAAAGTTTTCGATAACGATAGATATTTTTTTCTTTTTAAGCCTGTAAGGAACAAAAAACATGTTTTCGAAACTTATTTGTAAATATAAACATTATAACACAGGCAATAAACAAACTTCAGCATTCATCCCATACAATGTTTGATTGGAATCCGACCTACAATCTCCAAGAAAGACAATGATCAGTCAGACCATATCTCACTTATATATATATATATATAAGTGAGCTCTCGAAAAAGCTTTAATGTATTCTGCGCTTCAGAAGCAGTGAGGTCGCTCGGCAAGGCTCAATTAGAGGGGGGACTTTACAAATTATGCAAATGCAAGCAGTCTACACGTGCTCTCGTCATTAAAATCTAACGCGCTGTTGACCCGACAGACATGCCATTTTTTTCACTGTTAATAAACATGAAAATTTAAAAACAACACCCAAATGTCAACTCAACACTTAACTTGACTTTTCAAGTTTTAGCATATTTTTTTTTAGTTTGCAAATGTTTGTATTGTTGACAGCAGTTAATATGACTTTAGAAGTGACGTGAAGTTCGCTTGTTAGTACGATGCGATGAATGTACCTATTTGACACAAATAATGATTCTGAGGCCACTATTATGTATTAGGTTCTACTATGGTACCTACTAAAAAAGTCAAATTTGTATAAAATGTCCAATAATGAAAATATTGCTGACATTAATGCATTATTGTTATTTTGTGCGCAATAAAATATTTACCATAATAGAGTTGAGGTAGTTTTTATAAGTTTTTAATATTCTTCATCTAACATCAGCCCAACTGAGCCGGCTGAGACGTGGAGGTTGCGGGTTCGATCCCCGCTACGGGACAAATGTTTGTATGTTCTGCAGATAATTGTTCCGTGTATGGGTGTTTTCTATCTATAATATGTATGTATTTACAAAAAAAAATTATCTAAGTATTATATCAGTCATCTGGTTAATAACACAAGCATTAAGTTGCTTAGCTTGGGACTAGATGACGCTATGTGGAATGTCCAAGGATATTTATTTATTTATTTTATTTATTTAACTCTACGCTTGCTTTAGGTATTCCTACTGAAATTAAAATAAGTTCCCAGATGTCTTTTTAGGAGTACCTACCTATACTTATGTTACATTTTATGTGGAAATCCATAATTACAGCATAGGTAGGTGTTTTGAATAAGTTAAGAGAGATTAACAAAAAATAAATCATTGAAATAGAGTGTCCACGCGTTGAGCGTGTCACATTTTGTGGTCAAATTGCATATGAGAGGGTGGCGGCAAACTTGCCACATAACGTTTGTTTTCACTCAATATCAAAAGCTAGCGGTGTTTACCTATTAGTTCATGTTTTGTTGTTGGTTATTCACAAGAGCAGGTTTATACCTACTACAATGATTAATACAATGATTTAATTATTTATGTCAAGTAAATGTCATTGTGATTTTTGCAAAATATGGGCACAACAAAAATCTTTTTTGATGTGTAGGGTAGATCGATCCCCTTACGACATTTTAATACGATCAATCCGATCAAAGATCCGTGAAAATACTATATCTTAAAAGAAGAGCGGTCCTGTTGTAATGGCGTTTTTTATCTTTAAACAGTGGTTATTGGTCCTTAAAAATATGTCCTAATGTTGTCCAACATTTAAGTTAACGATCATATGGCTTCAGTAATGATAGTAATAGATATAACCGGTTATTATTTTGATAGTCACGTACAAAATGACTCGTGTCACTTCGTAAGCTGCACGGATATCGGTCACAGAAGTCGGTCAGGGTCACGCTTCCTTTAACATACCCGTTGCTTCAACAATAGATATGCTCTGACCGGGCCGAGGCCTGCATGACTGCGTTTGTACATATAGGTACTTATCTTAGTTAGTATTGCATATCAATCAAAAGTTTTACTGATTACGTTTGAAACTGTTCTTCTTTACTACTTTTTCTTATGTTTTAATGATAAAGAGATGAACCATAAGTATAATTTTAGTCTATGTAAATATAACTGAATTTAAAATATATGTTTGCATTTTATTTCTTATTGAGATTAATTTTTCAATCTGATGAAACTTGAGAATAATTTTATTATTTCATTAAAGGTCGCCAACTTCGGCCTTTCTAAAATAAGTTTCGAATATGATTAGAAAACAAAGTATAAAGAAAGTGATATAAAATATTCAAAAGAAAGTTAGTCTAAACGTCGAGGAGCGGCCGCCATTAAGGACCTCCGCGCCCGGGATACCTATCCAAAGATTCATCTTTATTTATTCATGTTACTTAATCATTTTAAATTATGTAATAAAATAACTAAGTGTTGGTAAAATCTGTGCTTGTGTGTTAAAAATGTGTATATCAGTAATCGAGTTATTATTAGTAAAAGACTATGTAAAAAGTAAGACATTCATATTTTGGGTCATGTTACATTGTTAATGGATGAAGTGAAGGTAAGCCTACGTACAGACCCGATAGGCGCATCATATTAGGTTTTATTGACTCTACCTGGAAACAACGAGTTTTCCAAGGGTTGCCAAACGTGATTTTATATGAGCATTATTTGAGATTTTACCAGACCTCGAACTTGTCCGAGATTTATATATTTTTAGCGAATATCTGGATTGTCTTTTTTGTCATCGACAAAATATATAGGTACAAGCAGTAAGCAAAACCAAAGATTGATGGCTAAAGAGACTGGCCGTCATGTTTACTAACTTTACATTGGTGCCAGAAAAGAGAATCTTAAATATATGCTCATGGATACTGTTGGCATTATTTACCTTATTTACTAAAATCTCAACATCTGTGATTTTGTTCAGATTTAGATAAAAAATAAAATTAAATAAATATTCTTGGACCTTCCACACAGCGTCATCTAGTCCCAAGCTAAGCAACTTAATGCTTGTGTTATGGTAACCGGATGACTGATAATACATAAATACATTTTTTTTTTTAAATAAGTATAATTATAGACAGAAAACACCCAAAAAATACAAAAAAAAAATCGAACAAGGTTTTAATAAATTTTGAAGGTCTTTTTATATCTTGCATGTATCGCTCAAGCCTTGCAATTGTTCCAAAATAATACACATAACTTTGTCTAATTACTGACAGTGTCAAAATATAAAAAGTCTACATTATTTCGACAAAGTCCTAAAATGTTACCTAAAAACGAGAGAACATTTTTTGTTGCCCACATGTCTATTGAATTAATGATGAACCAGAGCAACTTCGTATAAGGATGTTCATTAAATCATTGCAATATTTAGTAACTAGGCTCGCTAGTACCAACCGCTCGCTATCATTACATATTTCATTTTCTCGGTCCCTTGGCGGCTGCCAAACTGGAATAAACTTGACGCGTTAAAAACAAATATAGGTACCTGCTTATTACTTACTGACTCATAACATTTTGAGATGCAACAATCTATGTAACTTACGTACTCATAATTAAGAAATTGTTCATTAAAATTGAATATGATGAAACCTATGAAGCGCTAATTAAGTTGCAGCTAGGCTGTATCAAATAGGCACCTACGTCATTTTAACTCTACACTAATAAGCTGTCCGGAAACCTAATACGCGCCTAAGGTACCTGCGGCAAATAAGGGCCACTTAATTTCAATTCAAAATATTTTCAAAATCAGACGGATATGAATGAAAAACAGGACATTTTAAGAATGTTTACTTCATAAGCAGTCTGAAAAAGTATGATTTATTTGGTTTTAATTGAAATTTATCATCAATATTGAGGTTTTTCAAAACCCTTCCTTTGGTCCTTATTAGCCGACGGTAGTTTAATATGGGCCACTTAACAAAAACATTCATTTTGTCTTTTATCATTGTAAACTCTAGCTATACAATCTCTCGCAGACTTTTAGATTGATTTTCTAGTGAGTTACGCTTGACGATTTATTTAAATCACGGAAAAAAACAGTGATGGCCCTTATTAAACTAATGAAACGAAAAGTTTGAAAAAAAAGCATTAATTGACTAAATTTGTTCAAAATTATCATATTCTTGAAAAAGTTATTAGTTTCACTACTTATAACTCAAAAAAAAAATCAAAAATAGCATAATATTTTATTGAAAATTTTCTTGAATTGGTGGCTCTTATTAAACTTATGAAAGTTTACGTTTTGGAACTTTGCTCTATTATGTTTCCTCCAAGTTTTTAGGAGTCCTGTGAAGTATTATGTACTTATATTGGGCATACTCACTCAAACGCAAGACTAATCTTTTGTGTTGTGTGTGTGTGAGAATGTGTGAAGTATGTGTGAAGGCCGGTTTCGATCCCACAAGCTTCAGAACTAAAGTCAAAGTAACAAAAAAAAAATTCTATTCGTTCTTATTGTTCATTTTGTTCTTTTTGTTCTTTTTGTTCTTTTTGTTCTTTTTGTTCTTTTTGTTCTTTTTGTTCTTTTTGTTCTTTTTGTTCTTTTTGTTCTTTTTGTTCTTTTTGTTCTTTTTGTTCTTTTTGTTCTTTTTGTTCTTTTTGTTCTTTTTGTTCTTTTTGTTCTTTTTGTTCTTTTTGTTCTTTTTGTTCTTTTTGTTCTTTTTGTTCTTTTTGTTCTTTTTGTTCTTTTTGTTCTTTTTGTTCTTTTTGTTCTTTTTGTTCTTTTTGTTCTTTTTGTTCTTTTTGTTCTTTTTGTTCTTTTTGTTCTTTTTGTTCTTTTTGTTCTTTTTGTTCTTTTTGTTCTTTTTGTTCTTTTTGTTCTTTTTGTTCTTTTTGTTCTTTTTGTTCTTTTTGTTCTTTTTGTTCTTTTTGTTCTTTTTGTTCTTTTTGTTCTTTTTGTTCTTTTTGTTCTTTTTGTTCTTTTTGTTCTTTTTGTTCTTCTTGTTCTTCTTGTTCTGTTTGTTCTTTTTGTTCATCAGTCGTCAGTCGTCAGTCGTCAGTCGTCAGTCGTCAGTCGTCAGTCGTCAGTCGTCAGTCGTCAGTCGTCAGTCGTCAGTCGTCAGTCGTCAGTCGTCAGTCGTCAGTCGTCAGTCGTCAGTCGACAGTCGTCAGTCGTCAGTCGTCAGTCGTCAGTCGTCAGTCTTTAGTCACCAGTCACCTTGCCCTTTGCATCTGTTTTTGTGTACCAGTATAATAACCAGTCTTTGTCCTTCATTATTATCAATCGCTTTTAACTGAAATAGCAAAAAAAAGAAAGAAAATACATTCATATTTTAACCTCAGAACACGTATACACAATAAAAACAGATATAATAGAACACGACTTCGAAAGAAGACCTGAAAGCCTTGTAATTGACGGCCCTTACTACCCGCCTTGGGGGTGGCCCTTATTAGCCGCCTGCGTCAAGTTCGACAAAATTCACTGTAAAATCATGAAAAATTTATATTTATATTTAAACTTAACTTAATCAGGAAACATGATAAATTTATGTTATATTAATAACAGCAGATTAAAAAAAAAAAGTCTATGGTACTCACAATTAATCAGTTTTCGTGGAGATTTTTTTCTAGTAGAGCGATTTTTACAAACATCGTTTAAATAAATGTGTCTACTGACATGAAGGCGAATAGGAAGGCGATACCACCGCGGATATTAGCCTTCCTAATGGTCCTCTATAATGTAGGCTTGGTTTGAGTCTAATAATAATATTGGAAGTATGTTAAAATAGAAGTGGCCCTTATTACCCGCCGGCCCATATTTGACGCACCTACCCTATGTGTTCTAGCCTGAAAATATAACGTGAAATATGGACGGGGCGTGAGCTCTCAACGGGTCGTGTAGCCTGGACTGCGAAGCCTTTTTCATATTAGAGCTTCAGAATAAAATGGCTAGATCGGCTTTATACCCGCGTTCTTGGAAACAGTGTAGGCATGCTCGTTTTGAATAAACAATTTTTCACGAGTGGGATAAAATGTAAACAGCTTAATATAGTGAAGTATCCTGAAAAAGTGCTTAAATGCGAATAGTTATTACTAAAAATACATAGTAACTAGCTGACCCGGCGAACTTCGTACCGCCATATTTTATTTCTCTAATCGCAACTGAGGAAATAAAATCCTTCCGGTAAATTCGAATTAGCTAAATTGGAAATTATAAAACTGGAGTAAAAGGAACTGAACTGCGGTGACACTCGGCGCCAGTATTTATACCTGAACCTTGTATTTCCCGAACGTTCTAGTTCTCATGCTTCGAGAAAAATCGATTGATCGATTAAACAGAACACAGCGCCATCTATTGGGTGTATTTGCAACCTAGATGTCAAACAATATTGTAAGAATTTTATCGATGAATCAACGTACACCGCCATTTATGAGAACTTCATAAAACTAAACAGTAAATGAAACAATTAATTGATACATTTTATTCGTAATAAGCGAATAATTGAGATGATAACTATCTTTTAAGTTAGACCAAAATACGGGTACATGTGAAATTTGATTGAAATCGGTTCAGTAGTTTTGGAGTTTATCGGCAACAAACATCGTGACACAAGATTTTTATATATATATATATATATAAGATTGAATTTTACTTATTCCTAATTGACTTACTTGAGATAATTATTTCGATAGTACCTATACATACATATACGGGTACTTGACTGGTATAATATGTAGTTACATACATCATATTGCCTACTAAATTCATTTATGGTAATGCAGAGGGACCATCATAACTATGACGTTGGTCGTTTTTATATTCCATGGTTTTTCTGATATTTAAGTAAACGTACGGACCCCTAATGCGAATTTAACTACGTGCCCTTTCTGATGTGATGCACAAAGACGAGCGCCCGACGGAAGAAATTTTTACCCTCCGGCACATTTACGACCTCCGGACATTCTGATACTGAAATAAATTATTATGCTAAGCTACAAGTATGGGATCTATCTATAGCCTGCCTGAATCAGTTAATAAAAACGTCGGGCATTAAATATATTTTTATTTATTCGGATAGTAATTTAAAACTATAAAATTCTATTACCTTACCATAAAAGTTTCAACGGGATACAATAATAACATTTCGTAAAATATAATGATTAATAAAAACCAACCTATAAACTAAAATGTACAAGCGTATTAGATTTCATTGCTAGTAGACTCTTTCACTTTCTTGGTTTAAGATTTACCATAAACAGTTAAATTAAAACAAAGTATTTAAAACAATGTTTTAATGCGTATACTTGGGTCTGAAAGAATGTTTTTTTTCTTGTTATTAATGTGACAACGAAAAGAGATAGCAACAGATTTAATACCTATGCGTTTTAGCTATTATAGGTTTACTGATCGAATATGTATATGTAAGTAAGTATAATATATAATATGTACAAGGGGGTAAGTAGTATATACCTAATAAATAAGTAATTTAAAACTATAAAATTCTATTACCTTACCATAAAAGTTTCAACGGGATACAATAATAACATTTCGTAAAATATAATGATTAATAAAAACCAACCTATAAACTAAAATGTACAAGCGTATTGAAAATAAAATAGATAAATAGTGGATCTTAACGCAGTTTTTCCAAGGAAGGTTGCGATCGCGATTGTTTATTATTTACTATCCACTTCTACGCGCTTCGGTTTCGGAAACTAAATAAAATATCCTTTTCATAAATAAACCATAGGAATAGATTTTTACTTTATTCTCTGACCGATGAGCGATTTGTTACGGAAGACGTTATAGTGCCCATGAAATATCTATGTTCAAGCTTGTAGAAGAGTTTTTCTAAATCACCTTTTATTATCGATTTACTGCATCGATTAACGAATTAGCGAATGATTGAAGTACATCAGTGATTGATATTAATAAAATAATATTCGAATCGTTCAAGTATCATATCATATCATCAACAATATCCTGTGAACGAGGATAAAATCTGAACAAATTGGTTCTTGTAAACAGAAGAGGTATTTAATTCGTCTGTTTGGCGTGCACAGGCCAGCGTACTAGGTGCGCTATCGATCGGTCGCCGAGCGCCGCCGTCCTGCAAGCTATGTGCAGGTAAATTTGAAAACTGAGCCAATTCAACTGACATAATCCGAATAACTTCATATTTACAAATTTTGGATTGAGAATGTACCTATACTATGTCTAGAAAAACTTTAAAGCTCAAAAACATCATAATTACAGCTTAACTGTAGGTTTAGAGAATAAGGGTAGGTATTAATATCAACCTCAACCCAAAAAACATATTAACAGACTTTTACAAGTAGGTAGAAAAAAGTAATCTACGAGAAATATTTACATCAACTTTCGTCAAGTACACTGCAATATCTTTTCGTCCTTTATAAACTCCACAAGAACATATTTGTATTCTCAGACGGTACAATGTCGATAAAAAGACGCGGGTAGGCGGTTTTGCGTCCTTATTAACTGTCTTGTGAACATTGATATGGTATACGAACGGAGTTTTAAGCCTTTATTCTGTGAAGAGTTATTGACGATAAAGGCGAATGGCAGCGTAGCGCTTCGTAGACTCGTAGCTCACTCGTAGCACTCACGTAGCACACGCGTAGCACTCACGTAGCACCTGGGCACGCCAGATTATCGTAAATTTTTTGCATAAAATCGGTCTTCACTCGGAGAAGAGAGTTCAGGTTATGGGTAAGATATGGTAATTTCATATTGGTTTGGGTAATATGACTAATATGAAATCTTTCCACATTGCAACCAAAACTATAATTGTTTTTCGTAGAAGATTGGATTTCTTTATTAATCTTATGGAATAACAGGAAGTAAAAGTGGAAAGTAAACAATCTTACCAATAAAATAACTAATGTTGAGTACAACATCTAGATTACAAATCACTGTAGTTTTTTTTTTCATATATACTCGTAGTCGATTCGTAATCCGCTGCCTATTGTCACTATCATCATAAAATATTCATGCGTACCATTTGGAGCACGAGTCATTTGCACGGGGCTGTTGCCGTGCCGTGGAATAATCACAGCCATATTATTCTAAAATAAATATAAAAAATATACTGCCCTTGGACATTTTACATAGCGTCATCTAGACCCAAGCATCTTGAAACTTGTGTTGAATACTTTTTTGAGCAATTATCAGTATTAAAACACTCCTCTATCATCCTCCTCTTTCACAAAAAAATAATGAAAATGGTCCACTAAGAAATTTACTGAATATTCTTTGAATATACATAAAAAACAACTTTGATATATAACTACACCTTTTTTTGAAGTTGGTTAAATATAAAATTACGTTTATAAAAGAGCATGCTTCACCCAGAATAAATACTTACGCAAATCAATGAGTTTATTAATAAAATACTAATATTTTGACATATCCAGTAATTCTTAGTTCGGGCATCACGTCGGCAGTTCAAAGGAACCACATAATTAAGATGAGTGAAGCTACCTCAATAAGACACAAAGTAAACGCTAGGTCATAAAGTCGCAGACAACCTCGCAAAGTGTATGCTAGTAGACATCACAATAATCCAACTTTAGCCTACTCATAATAAACGTACATGTTCAGAGAGAATTCATTTTAAACTAATATATACCTTCTGAAATACCTACCTAATGTAGTTATTGGCAGACGAAGCGGTCTACCCTCTTTCTGTTAGTGTTGTGTGTCGTGATCGAGTTGCGTTCGAAAATGAAACCGGTGGTACGGGTGTTTTACGAAATACCTACCTAATGTCGCTTTTTTTAAGGAGATAATATTAAAAAGTCATTAAAAAAAAATAGTACAAAATGAAACATTGTTTGTTTTGTCCAGCCAATAGACGCCTCGGGCAACACATTTTCAATGCATCGATTTTCCCCGTTCAGAATAGATGGGCGTAGTATCAACGGGATCAGTAACATAAACTGTAGCCAATTAAGGTCATTATAAAAGTACATTTTGTCGAGAAAGTTTGTGAAAGAAACTGTATCGGGATCATCCAATCAAAGTGATTAGGAACCTGACAACGTGGCCGGGGGCGGGCGGCCTCTCCAGGGATATGCTCACTAAACCGAGATCAGTCGAGGACACTCCTGTCAAAGCGAGTGGACTCTCAAATTAATGACGAATGTGGAATTATTTCACAGTAAAATATTCAGAGCATATTTTCCTTTACTTCTTCAACGACAAACCAAATGTATGTGTGGTGACTTTGACAGTTCAACGACAGTTGCGTAACTAACAATTAACCTTTTGAGCGCTTGACCTTAAACCTGTACAACGTGTATTGAATGTTTAAAATATTAACCCCATTATTAAGGGCGACGGCGTCTGAGACACAGTTTTGACGACTTGTGCGGCGCAGTGGGTGAAGGCGTTCTTCTGAAACGCATTAGGTTATTGCGAATTCGATACTCGCTACGGAACAATTGTTAGAATATTTTGAAGATATTTGTACCGGGTTTGTGTTTTTCTATCTAATGTATTCACAAAAAAAGTAAGTAGGTTAGTAGTAGTGTTAGTTTAGTAAGTGTATTTTTTCTTTTTTTATTAAAATTTTATTTTATTAAAATATGGTTAACTTTGTACCTAAAATAAGCTTTTCATAAAAATTACTTTTTATCCCAAATTATATTGTATTTTTAAATGCGTCGAATAAAACTCGAATCATCAATCATTTCTGTCTTTTAAGACGAAATAACATTGCTAATATTTAACCAATTTATTGTGAAAATGTTAAATATTTAGAGCTTATTTGGATATCTAAAAAACCATCTTTGTCAGTTATAATTAAATTTTAAAATTATTTATATCTTGTTTTCTGAAATTCGAATCGGATGTTTTATTAATTTCAAAATTAACAAAGAGTACAAATTGGAGCCAAGATGGTAACAAATTGGCCAAAGGTATTTCGAAAAGAACCTTTCTCATGTCAAATTTGAGAAATTATTGAAGTTGAAAAGTACGTAAGTACGACATAATCAGTTCCTTCTCCTACTGCAATTGTTACATAATAATTACGTAAAAAGTATATAGATTTCGTTTTTTTCTGTAATAAAATTTCATAATAACTGTAGGTTTGGAAATTGTATTAATTTTTATAACAAAATATATGAAAACTAACACTAACAAGAACATTTTAGTTCTTAAAATTTTTTACAGGTTCTTTTCTAACAAGGGTTACGATTACATGGTTTCCGTTTTATTCCAAGGGACTAAGAGATTTTTTTTTTCAATAGCAAGATATTCTAAAAAGTTTCCTCAAAGTGAACTTTCTAAGCTTGGTTTTCTGAAAGCGACTGTTATTCTAATTATTGAAGGTTATACTGTTTGTTAGTTACTGCATATAGGGCCCAGTAATTCTCACAAACTCCAATATTTTATCGTATTGGAATCCCAACCGTGATCATGGCGAAGTTTCTGCTGCCTATCACAAATGGATTGCTAACTATATTTTTGGGCACGTCTTTTTAGTTACTTCGGTGGATCCATGCCCTAACTGTTCTAATCCGGATTTATAATCGACCCGTTTCTTATTGTGTAGGTCTTGTCTTATTCTTGATGTACCTAGATACTTAAAACCTACAACTTTCTAATAATAATACTGATAGAATTTCTATTTGGAGAAGTTCAGGTCATACCGACTAACCATATTTCCTTACCATTTGTGATTTATGCGCCACTTGCTTGGTTATACATAACAAAATATGTAGGTAGGTACAAAAAGGTAATATAAACTAACCTCTCGCATATCTTTTTAAATCGGTAGGTAGTTACGGTAGGTGCTCAAAGTTAATTTTGCCATCCACACAATCTAAAAAGTTTTTTCTCCGATTTTATCGCGTCGAATTGGCTTTCGAATCTCTAATGAACTGTGAATAGCCCGCCGCCGCCCCAATCGATGAATACCATAAACCCTCATGGAGTTCTACCTACAGATAGGCAAGAAAGCCCACACGTGAGAACAATGTTGTGTTTGAACCATGAACGAACCCTGTTATCTTTTATTGATGCCTCTAACCGCAGCGTGATCCATTTAAAATATTAATGGAATAAAGGTCTGCCTTTCTATCGCAGTACATCATTATTAATATTGTGCCATATTATTCATTCAGACAAACGACCGTTATAGATTATGAAGTAAATAATAAAGACCGGAACGGAATAGAGCTACGGCACTTCCTAACATTTTTGTTGAATAAAAGACGTTGACAAAGGAATTTATCGTCCTAATTTTGATGGAAGCGTTTTATCTCTCCTCTGGAGCTGTGTTATAGGGCTGGTGTAAACAGTGAATGATATGAGACCATTCGTCCTCATTGCACGACTTTGTGGGGTGATCCGGGTAAAACACCATTTTGATTCAATCGCTTTCCTGGGGGTAATATCTGAGTAAGTAGTTAATATAAGTAAACCATTGTCATTGTACCAAATGAAGCATTCAAATGTAATACCTACTGGTTTGCTTGTCATTTACTTCTTGTAAGATGTTCAAATTCTTCACTTTTAAGAAGGGTATAAATAAACAGAAAGTAATTACGAAGAGAAATCTTGCCAATGAAAAGAGTTTATCCGGTTTATTCGTTTACCCAAACGCTTAAAAAGTTGCAAAGTAAGCTAAGAGAGATACGAATAACATACATTGCGGTGGGCTAGCTGCGAAAGTAAGCACACATATAACATGTTTGTAAATTTACTTTATCGTATTGATATTTACTTGGTTAGTAAATAGCAATGTCACAAAAAATACTGCGGTTTCTAAAACCAATGCTTGCCTCCCCCAGTATTTATGTGGCGGAAACTTATTCTTTACAAGTTTCCTAGATGAATTAAGATTTTTTTTGTATAATTTTAATAAAAATAACAAAGTAGGGACTCAACACACCATCAGAATTATACAATAAAAGAACAGAAGAGATATGGATCGATTATTCTTCTTATACGATGCGCGTTCGTGATCGTTATGTACTGGAGGGGGCCTGCGCTGGAGGTGTATCTGGTTATAACAACACTAATTTTCTTCTGAAAACCTTAATAATAATAACAAAGGAAACGAGCTTCATAGTGTTTATAGAGGTCTGTAGATAGGCCCAAAGTTCAAATATTGATGTAACAAATGTGTGGTTACACAAAGGTAAAGTTATTCTGTAATATTGATGGGGTGAAAGCGGTAGCTAATTAGCGTGGGCCCGGAGCTCCGGGTAAAGCGCACGGGGCGGGCGGTCCACGGCTTTTGCGGCCGACGACGCCCGCCGACGCGTCGCTTCCTAGGCTTTTCCAGTTTTGCAGACTAATTTACGACACCCCTCATTTTTTATTTCATTAAAAGTTTTTAAGACTCCGGATTACAATTTGGTCTGTGTATATTAAGGACACTTGCCATGTCCAAAAAATTGGAACAGTAGATGATTACAGAGATTCAAGTATAATTAATGTAGATTTGTTTAAACCAAGTGCGCAAAAGTTGTACCACTCCGTACAACTTTTGCGATAAACTAATACAAACCTACATACTATATTCAATTTCATACTTTTCAAGTAGTTTTTTCCGCATTATTTGGTAGTCGACAACGATATCGAAGCGCGAAAACTGCCCTCTGTTCTCTCATCTTGATAACTCCATAATCCAAGCCAACTTAATAGGCCATAATTACTTTGTTAAATATTTGATAAGTGACTCATATTTTCTGCAGAGTTAGGAAGTAGGTTTTAAGTTTCTTGTGATCGGTGGTTTACTCAAATAATGGAGAATCGCAATTATGAACGAATAAATTACGCTCGGAGAAGCCTGCGTTTATGGGCCAGAAGAAATGATTTATTTTATAAATTGTAACTTTTGAGGAAAAGCAGCGCTTTAGGCCTGTTATAAAATAATTGCCGATTTTAATTTATGACCTCTTCTGAAAAAGAAATACTGTTGCTGATTTCTTGGGTTGCACTTTGCATTACAGTATTTTCTTTGGTTCCATTTCATTTTTCTAGAAACTTGTACTCGTAGAAATAAAAAATGAGTCAGTTTAGAAAAATGAAATAATGAAAATGAAAATGTGTTATCAGTACCCAATAACGTAATGTTTGAATGCTTGTGAGTGCCCGATCCGGCGTTATAGGTCGAGCTACAGGTTTCCCATCAGATCTCGTGCACTCATAATTTTTTGTACAACACCATTAAAACCGTGTAGGCCGATTTATGATTAAAATTGTATTCCAGCTAAAATACTTACTGATATTTGAAAATATAAATTATATGAAAATTGAAGTTTAATTTATATCAATGTAAAAGATTTATAGGCGTATTTTAATTAAATTTCGTTTTAGATTAAATAATTGCGGATTGTTCATGACCTTTGATATTCTCATGAACCTAGCTTGTTAATCAATATTCTCAAAGCCAAAAACTTCATTACACGAATGGGATTTAAAAAAGTTAGAAACACTTTTATTCGATATAATTGAAATGAAAATCCATGAACCAGAGGATTCATTTAATTTCAATGGGTTTAAATTTGCCTATCGCCTTGCCAAGGACTAAAATGAGTGCCTAAATTACGAGATCAATTATCTTTTCCAATATTGAATAGAATGGCACGGTTAGATAGCCATTTGGGTTCAATTATGTTATTCAATCAAAATGATCTATTCAGTAAAGAGTAGATTACCCGAATCAAGTTCTGGATATGCTATTACTATTTGCCGCTATCAAAATTTGCCAAGCTCATGTCGAGGCGAGGTTATAAATAAACAGTGGATATGTAGAGAATGTTGCTTAATTGACACTCATCTCGGATTCAAAGGGCAGCAGACCCACATAATGGCAGATATTTATAAACCTCGCCCGACACTCACTCAGACACTCCTACTCTTATTTTATACAAATAACTTTATATTCGGTTTCAGATATACAATTTAGCACCGAGGCTAAATTTACAAATAATTTTAGTTGAGCTGTGGAACACGACAAATCGTTTCACATTCAAATAATATTACTAAATAAAACTGTAGTTGCCGGTTAGTCAGAGAGTGCTCTAGAAAGTTAGTGTATTTTAAATAGATGATCAATAAATGGACGACCAACGTCAATTTACCCTTAATGCGATTATTCGGACAGAACAATGGCCGCGTTAATGGACATTGATGTACGATAGTCGTAGGTACCTATGTACCGCTATACGAGTCGCCCATGTATACCTGTACGAGATAGGCCGTGTGTGCCTTTGTGCATCCTTTGAATACTCCGCTCAATACCGTTCGACTGATATCAAAGGCTTTTGAATACCTACCTACTTAATACTGGATGGTATGGATGGCTCTGCAGGCGCTATATTGGAATTAACTTTACTACGCTAGTACACAGCTAAACTAAAGGAGAATGCGTGCTTGACTAATATGTTAGGGTGAAGATTATATGTAAAGTTCGCTTTATAACGTTATTATAGCGAAAAAAAGAACAATCATTTATTGCTTATATCTAAAACTCTGAAAAAGCAATTGGAACTAGAGAGATAGTATATTGACTCATAGTTTAACACATACATGTTTAATCACTAAACGCCTACTCTAGTAGAGTGCTTTAATTTGATAGAGTACATTGGCTAATGCTACCTATTCAAACCTCAAAAAATATTTTGTTATTTTGATAACATCCAGTTTATTATTGAAGTAACGCAGTAAAATCCATACTAACTACATTATAATACCGTTAATGTTTATGACATTTTTATTTTTAAAAATATGAACTAGTCACTGTGTCAAGTTTTTTGGAGGGAGTTAAAACTTGTTCATAATTGAAAGATTCCTATGTAATGATTAAGGGGCAGACCGAAACTATTATCTCCCAAAAGTTTGCAATCATGGTCCCGTGAGTTCGATCGGAAAACTAATTCCGTTTAATGATTTGACACTTTTACGGCATTTCCAGATTGTGATACGGTCGTGTGTCTGCGCTTTATTGAAGCGATCAGGGACGCTTTTATTACGAATTGCCCTTTAAGCAATTACCCGTAGGCCATCTACAAATTAATGTTCTCAAATAAATGTAGAGCTAATTTTTCTCACGTACTTTTCCCGAGTTTTCTCAAATAGCTGCAAATGCAAACAGGAGAGCTAGTTACTTGTTCGTTTTACTCGTTTATTTGCTGGCAGCGCTTCGACGACGAGGGAGACCAACAAAAGTGGCACTCGCGCCTGCTCATTGCAGGAACACTTTTCAGATATTACACGCCGATACCAGAGACGGCACTAATTATTTAATTTCCTTTTCGTTTTGCGAGCTTGGAAATAGCGGTCGGGCAACTCAGGCAGGATAAAGAATCAATCGCTGGATCGAATCTGGAAAAAAGCTTCTGGTCCATGAAAAAGCTAATAAGGATAAATCTCCCTACGACACTAGAACATAAACTCATCGACTAGTCCTCACCCGGCTCACCTCCACCACCAAGGTTTGCAAAAGGGACCTCAGTGTACATAGATGGAGCCAAGAGGAACAACAGTGTCCGTAACACCAAGCTGCGCTCAGAAATTGCTTGATGCAGAAAATAATTCCGCTAGGTAAAAGTAGGAGTAGGCCACCTGTGAAATACACACCTTTAAAAGTATTATGCTAAATCCTATCTATCATTTAGAATCTGCTCAAAGCTCACACATTTAACTTTAAAGTTTTGTAGCACGGGAAAGTTTTCTGCTGTTACGATGTATCTGTAGTTAGGTAGTTTATGAATTCGCTAAAATAAGTTAAAGAGTTTGTGGTTTATATATAGAGTAGTTTTTTTTTGCTTTTTATCTTTGGTGGTTTTTGGCTAGATTATACTAAATAGCTATTAGGCATTTATTTGAACTGTAGCAGTTAGTACCTATCACATGACACATAAATATTCTTAATCACTCTCTAAACAAGATTAGCACGATTTAGAAACGCTGCCTTTCAGGATCGATAAATCTTTGAAGGACATTGATTCTCTGAAAAGGAAATAAATTAAACTATATTAAAATGTTTACCAGTTGCCGACGTATGTCGAGTCTTAATGCGAAATCAATGTAACTTTTAGCAGCAGTGTTGTTGACACTAAATAATGTCCACTCGTGTCGTCGCGGCAAAGTGTGTGCACAACGATGTTCATAGTGAAAACTTTTCACTATGAACTTTTCACTGAAAAGTTATTATACTCGTATTCCGAATGGCTATTCACTCTTCGCTCTCACCAGCACTTCAGCGAATAGAGCATGTCCTATTCACGTTTTATTCAAAACACGTTTTGTAGTTCAAATCATCATATTTAATAATGAATACTTCCTAAGATGCGGTTGGCAGCCGACCTTGACGAAGTTTATGAGATCGTAAATTGAATATGAGCATTTGAATTATTAAAGACGAGACGCCTCCATCTTCAGCCTTCGCGGTACTAATCATTTGGTCCGAAGCTTTCAATGAAATATTTTTTTCTAAGAGACATTGGGTGAAGCAGAATTGTAAAACCGTTTACCAGTTTTTGGTGGTTAACCTATTCAAGAAATTAATTTGAAATTGTTACATTAAGGCACAATTAAATGTTTTAGATCTTATGGGCCTTCATTTTCACTTCATCCTTTATTGCCCTTAGACTTGTTTAGTAAGCAAACATGCTTAATAAACATGAGCGTAACAAACTCAGTGATGTGTAACAAACGACGGCACTCCGACTCCGGCTAATCTGAGGGGAAACGGCGTCTTATGTTGCAGTAAAGCGGGACTTACCTACGGGAAGATTACGCAGAATTTTAGCGATAAACCGCCGCACACAATGCGCCGGTAGATTCTTGCGCGGAGCTTTATTCCTCAGTCGTGAGTACCGGCGATTAGCCGAACGTGAAATCTTAATTCTACTGTCTCGTTTGTGAAGTACTAGCAACTACGTACCTACTGCGAGTCGAACGGCTCTTTCCACTAGAGAAGCGCTTAAAACGTGAAGGTTGTTATTTTATTTTCAACACAAACATTTACCAAAAAACTGTATGTAAATAAGTAAAATCTTCAATTCTATTGACACATAAAATTACTTTTAATAGACCTATAACTGACACTGTGAAAACAATCCAATGCTATTGTGGATTGGTGTCAAAGGTAAAGTATTAATTTATGTCAGTTTGTATTGTGATGATAAAACCTTTGGCATTTATTTACGGTTGTAGCACGAAACCCGGTCGAGGCTGTTCCGCTATGCTCGAAATAAAACAAGGCTGTGGAGAACTATTTTGCTAGGCGACGACTATTTAAGCTGAAAATAAAGTCAACGGTCATCAAATATTCTAAAATGTTATGTGTTTTTTTTTCAATGTAGGTAGCACTGAGTGGAATTCGCTGAATTGGTGAAAGATAAATTTTCGGATTTAATTGATTTTTATCACATTTATACTTACTTCATGGAAAACAGCGAAAGTCAGGATTTAAGGGATTTACTCTCAAATATTTATAAAAGAGGTAAGTATTGAAACGTGATTTGATAGATGTATGTACCTACGAAGATGTTGGGCGTTAATCGATTTCGTTGAAATAATTAGAAATCTGGTCTCCGGAACGGAGGTAATAACCCCTACGACTCGTAGCAAAAGTACTACGCAATTTTCTACTTAGATTCTACGACACAGGCAGCTTTCCGGAAGTATAAGCTTGTAAATACTATACTTAAAATGCTCAAACCATTGCAACCGTATAACTTATGGAAAGTTAACTCCTGAAAAATGTGCTTATGTTCCAAATAATTAATGTATTTGGACATACCTCTGACTACCAATTTAGACATCTTTAAAGGATAAAGAATTTATAAAGATCTGAAAGAAATGTCTACCGCTGCCTGGGATACAGTCGTGATCATTTTCATTTTTCATATCATTTCAACATGCTCAAATGATTATGGTGTACCTACCTCTATTTACAGAAACTAAAGTACCTTTTTATACTGTGAAAAGTTTATGAAGCAATTTGAAAGTTACATTTTATTGCATGATAAATACATATTTGTTAGTGGTGAAGTTGACCTTTTAGTTACATTTATGATGAGCCTAAATAGGGTCAGCCCTAATTAAAGGCGATATGAGTATGCATAGACTCGAGTGTCGTCAGCGTGACTCGGCTTTGTGTCGCTCTTTGCGTTTCGGGAACTATAATTATATGATCAACTAACTAAATAATTATGACGGTTATGATTGATTACTATACGGATTCATTGGGTACCTACTAAATGCTCTGTTTTCTAACAAACTGATTAAGTAGTTGCGCTATAATTTCTTTATTGTAGTATAGACACTACCATTATATTTTATATTATGTATTTGGAAGTTATATCAGCTAACCAGTCAACTATTTATTTAGCCCGTGTACGAAAAATATGAAAATACCTATTTTTATATCTCAATGTAAACTAGGCCGCGGTTGGTGAAAATAAATAATTCTATTAGTAACTTTACCAACTGAGCTGTGAACGAGCAGTCCAGCTTGAATCTCTCAACTCTCTCGCTCAGGAATAAGACAGTATTGAAATGCACGTAATATATCTACCTATTACCAAAACAGGTAAGGTGTCTTAGGGTAAGATCGGACAAGGGGTAAGTCCGTACAAGTCGCATAACTACTAAATTTGGCGATATTTTACAATTATGGCAACATTGCCTTTTGTGCCATTTTGTTATGCACCCCCCTACATCCTGCGACTGACGCTAGGCCCAGCCGAACGCGAGTAATCATCGTTCTAGCAAAAGATGGGAAAAAAATGAAAAAGGAGACGATCCGATGTTTCACTTCAAACTTTCAACAAGCAATTTGGTAAGTAGTTTTCATGATTTTTTAAGTTTTGCAGCTTTATTACTATGAGTGTAGTTAAATTTATTGATTAATATTATACATTCACGTCTAAGACGTTTGTAAACAGAGATCCGATCTTTAGCCTCGGAAATTTCAATAGGTGAAGTTCGGACTATGATCATCCGGTCATTTTTTCGGTTTCGTTTCCCAGTGAATTATTTAATGTATTTGCAAATTCCTATGTTAGTTGATCAACTTGTTCATTTTCTTACCATTTTTTACTAATATTAATTGGTTAACTAGTTCAAAAGTCAGAGTTTCAGACATGCAGGGGTAAGATCGGCATAGAGGCAAAAAATTTTTACATAATCCAAGCTAAAACTCAAAGTTGTGAAGGGATTCAATCCATTTTTTACTATGTTTTTACTAGGATAAGTCCGAATGTTTTCTAGTGATAGAGCTTATTCTATCTGTTACAGGGGTGGTTTTATTAGATAGTCCGGTCTTACTCTCACACGCTCCGATCTTTCCCTGGCCATTTTGAAAAATTATGCTCTTTTCTATCATTCATAAAACATCGACCGTTGGGTTTATCTAAAAACTAAATATAAGAAATGAAACCTCTGTATTTTTGCATTTGTTGACACCCTATTGCGTTAGGAAAGAATAACCAGAGGCCATACAAAAAAATATTTTCAAACACTCGATTGGTTTTCTGAAAACTAGTCCGATCTTACCCTAAGACACCTTATATATATTATAATAATATTATAAATGTAAAAGTTTGTGAGAATGTATGTATGTTTGTTATTCTTTCACGCAAAAACGGCTGGACCGATTTGTTTGAAATTTGGTATGTAAATAGGTGATACCCTGGATTAACACATAGGCTACTTTTTATCCCGATATTCCCTCGGGAACGGGACTTACGCGGGTGAAACCGCGGGGCGCAGCTAGTATATTATATATACTCATTTCGCAAACGTAATATTATGTACTATATGTACAATATACTTAATGGTATTACGAATACTTTGGTAATACAATATCACGAATGTAGAGTAGGCGACATAAGAAAATAAATCACCTATGACAAGGGTTAACGGATCCATTGTAGCGTCTACACGGGGACGTGTCACAGATGCCGTATATTACCTTCATTTTATAATAATGATTACTCTATAAGTACATAGTCTGGGTAAATCTTAAACTTTACTTTTCTATTAGGAAACTTTTCGGCTTGAGCAGATGTAAATGTTGATGTTCGTTACATTTGAATAACGAGACGGGGCTGCCTACTTCTTAGGAAAAAATTGAACATACCTACCGGTCTGTCTGTCTATAAATATATATTAGTCAGAAAAGATGTTATAAAGATGAAATTAAACTCATTAGAAAAAGCGTTACCGACAAATATTATTCAAATATAAACTTATAATAAGAGACATGATTGTGAGTATTATTTTGACTTGATTTTTTTTACAAAATAGAGCTATACCTCCATTATTTAATACGTACTAGACTACTTAGCGTAGTTTATTAACTACCTACCATCACTAATGCTTGCCTACCATCGCTTTAATCACCTTCCTCACCTACATTAAAATAACAGGTTTTTTTAAAGTGAAACGCGCCAGCGCATTGATAATATTTACTGCGTGGGCCGGGTTTGTTTTGAAATTTAATTTCCGCAATAGTCATGGCGGAAGTGGGGTGTGATGGCAAAGCGACAAATTGCCGTACACTCAAAGATATTTCGAGGTTTATCGTCGAATTACGGAAGTGGAGCCTGTCAGTCAAGTTGATGCACTTAGCCAGACTCGGTGCCCTCGTCTCTGCTGGATCCACATCTGACGCGTAATCCACGCGTCAGATGTGGATCCTACATGACTAACTACATGACAGATGTTCTTTAATTACGAGTAACTTGTTAAAACTCGCCTGCCTTAGCGCCGCACGTCAATCAATCCACCTCCCTGGTTAACGACAGTACATAGTATTATTTTATCTGTGCCGACAGCTACAAGTTAGCTCGCAAGTCCTTTGTGGCTTACAATATAATTAGATTGAAGCAAATTTACAAGTCCCCTTGTCACCTAAATTGTGAACAAGCGCACAGAATTCAATTAAGGCGCCGAAAGGCACAAATCGTAAACATAGCTAAATTCATATCACACTTAGATGATTCTGATATTATGACCTACTTACGTTTTTATTATAGATTAGAAATATTAGAGAGGGCGGTGTACCTGTAGACTCAGTGGAATGAACCTAGAATTTTAGAATCTCGGGCATTTATCAATGTATTTTCTACTAAGGTGGAAAAAATTTTGCTGTGAGAAATAAATAGGTTTTATAGTATATGTATTTTGTATTTTACTTTGAAATTTATAAAAGTTTTATTAGAACTAAACTCGCTTGCGTTAAAAAAGGTTTTCTTTAAGAAAACTCTTTGTAAGGTTAAGGTTAGGTATTGTACAATAAAGAATTAACAAAATAGGTTTTTAGACAAAAAGTTGTTGAGTCAACAACCAGAAATATAAAGTAAGTAACACAAAATGATTATTAACGAATTTTAAACTATGTAATTTTAAATAGACTTCGAAGACAAAGAACCCGTAAAAACTATAACGAATGTTCTTGTAGTAAGGGATTGTAGTAAGCAAATACATTTACAACTCGGCAGTGACGTACCCATAGTGGTAGTCAGAAATAACTACCAAATAAATCATGAGCCAACGATGCGCGAGTTCTCTTCCTTGTTGAACTATAAGTTAGTATACAGAATGTCGCACAAGCTCTGCACGGACAATGAGGAAATTCGCGGTTTCGTCAAGTACAGTCGCATTGACTTCTTGCTGAGATTATTTTATAGGTAGGTATTTAGCTAGATATATGTATTTTTATATAATATGTATTTGGACATACCTCTGACTACCCCATTAGACATCTTCAAAGGATCTAAAGAATTACACAGAGGAAAGAAATGTCTACCGCTTCCTTAGATACAGTCGTGATCATATATAAATATATAACAGCGTCCCCAGCAGGTACTTTTAGAAATCGATTAAAAAAATAATCAATTTTTTGTGTTTGTTTAAGCGTGCCAATCTCCGAAATCACTCGTAGGCTACTCGTAGGATTAGGATTCGGAAAGGCTGCCTTCTCTTCACTATCAATATCATCATCATCATCATCATCATCATCATCAACGCATACCTATGCCTTTAGATGGATAACGCCGCGAGGGTGTAGTTAGTACCTAATAGATACTAATACCCACTTCAATCATCAAAATTTCACTTTAATAGCACTTGTAGTTTCAGAGAAACCTTGTTGCATACGTTTTAACCACTCCTTTATATAATATAGATTATGGCAAGTCGATCCATCAAACGGAAATAAGTAGGTACCTACCTACCTAATATTTTTTCGGTACGGTGTGGTGGCACTGTTATGTTTAGATCCGGGCACGGGTTAGGTCTAGCCGCTCGATGTCGACGTGTCTTTCTATAGATACTACATAAGATACATACATATAGTAGTGTCAGTACTTTATTTATATTCACACAATGGGAATATGCCGCCGAGAAAATGTACCTTCCAACGGCGACCCATCTGGGTAAATCTGACAAAATAAATTGCGGAAAACTTGGAAAGACTGGCCAATAAGTGCTCGTTTTGCACGATTTTGCAGTATCAGCACACAACTAACATTCTTTAGACTTGTGTAGGTCTACTATGACTTTGAACAGACCCTTTAAGCTATTATTAGGTACTTAGATATTTTGTTCCTCTGGCCCGTTTTCATAACTGTTTTTCATAAATTATTACAAAAAAAAGGATTTCCTTCACTGTTCCATAACTAGTGATGTTTAATTATTTTAACCCGTGAAACTATGTGAAGCGTAATATTTACCTATTATTATCTCCGTTGCAGTGATCCATTAAATCATTGGCGTGGAATCATAGATAACATGAGAAGGCTTCAATTTATAGCACATAAACATTGTTTATGCCCGTTAGGTTTGTAGGTCTAGGTATTAATACTCATATTCATTGGATATTTATTAATGGTAGTGGTAAAAGCGTGCTAAATAGGTCGGTGGCCGGGGGAAGCCTAGTGACATATCTACCTACCCACACACATTATTACATAATATTGTGATGGTTACGACAATTAAAAGAATTTTAAAAAGTTTAATAAATAGATATAGAGATTTGGCGAATTACATTTATAAAATTAAATGAGCATAAAAAAAAAGAAAACAGCCGCGTTGACCAAGTGGATTAGTAGTTACCTAGTGTAACCTACCTACCTCGATTTTTATCATTAGCTTAGGAAATATAATTTAAGTTTTATCTATTATATGGACGTTTTTTTGGTTTACAATTTAAAAAGGTTTTTTAAATTAGGTATAAAAATACATAGATTTAAAAATACATAAGTACCTACTTATTATAAAAAATAGAGCTTGGCAATACAAAGGCGCTGTGCTGCTCGTTTCAGCAAATTGAACTCCGGAGAGAGGTCGGGTGCGACAAATGAGAACAACTCATAAAAGAGGATTTAATTACCCTCTTCGCTCTCCGGCCTCCGCCATTTAAACAGTCTGTGTTATGTTTTCCTTCGGTGATGACAAATACGTACAACGCACCCTAAATAGCAACAAATGCAACAATAGACCAATTCTCAGATGAATTTATCAGAGGGTTATCAGTTATCACATATTGGATAATTCAATTTGAGAGGAATAAACGTGGTGATAAGTTGATAAAAAATTGGCTTTATATATATATATATATATATATATATATATATATATATATAAGTATAGATATAGGTATTAAGAGCCGGTAATACTTAGGTGACAAGTGAACCATAGTTTTATATTTACTATCAAATCAAATCAAATCAAAATATCTTTATTGTGGACACAGTTTGCGACACAAATATAAATGGGTTTAAGTATAGTAGATACAGCATCCAACAATCGGCGGTCTTATCGCACACGGCGATTTCTTCCAGACAACCGGAAACTAAAACTAAGGAGAAATGCCAGACACCAGTAAACGAAATTTAGCGCTTTGGATATTCACTAGCCACTAGTATAGAAAGGTTTACTCGTACATTACACCTACTTAGGTCGGATAAGTAGAAAGTTAAAGTTAACAATGAGGAATTATTAAATTATTTCGAGTTCTGTTCGTTTCATACGATTTCAGGAAATAACTATCTACGTATCCAGCTTCCAGCTACCCTTCTTGTAATGCATTTATCTTGTACGCCTCCTTCGTAATACCTAAATTCAAATATCAGGACTAATCATGAGTTTACACACAAAAAAAAATGGCGCGAAGTACGAACAGTGGAAAATTTTTACTAATTCGTATTTAATTCAATATTGCGGCTATTTATCTTTTGTCTCTCCCAAAATTGTAATTACAACGTATACTTTCATCATATAGACTGAAACAGTACATTTCGTAGAGCGCAACTTCATTTTCAACTTTTTGGATCTGCCGGCTTTGCCGCGCGTGGAACATGGAATCTGTCTGAATGAAGTAGACAATACTGTCGAGATTGCTGACGAAACCGAGTTGATTGTACCAGATGATATGGAACTAGAGACCGGAACTAGTAATGGGAAAAGAAAAGACAGGGAGGAATCAAGTAATTCCGAAGAAGAATGGACGCAAGTGACGAAAGGGAGAAAGGTTCTGAGGAAAGAAGGAGAAGTTGAAGAAGAGGATATTATAAAAGTATGTGTGACTAGTTCGACTAATTTGCCAAAACAATTTGCACTAGCAAGAATATTTGAAGAGCATGGAATCAGTAATATATTGAAAGTCAAGTATGTGAGTACCTTTAAAATGATCATAACTTTTGATATGGCGTCTGAAGCTAATAAATTCGTTCAAACGAATGCTTTTTCGGAGTTGGGATGGCGATGCAGTAAAACTTCTGAGGTTGCCGTATCTTATAGAGTTTTAAGAAACATGGATATGGATCTATCTGAAGACGAACTAATCAAACATCTGTCGAGCTCACACGAGGTAGTTTCTGCCAAAAGACTCATGAGACGCAATATGGATCCCAAAGGTGCTGCATGGTTGGCCAGTGAGTCCATTAGAACACGGACGTAGCTATAGCTTTCCTATGGGGGGGGTCAAAGGCATCAAAGTTACCTTACCCCCCCCTACCCCCGACTTTTGCTAACATTTTTTGTAAATGTAGGCATGATTGTTTTGTTTGGTTTAGGGCTGGTTAATTTATCGTTGTACAAACGACGCGAGCGTAGCGAGCGAAATTTTTTTTACTTAAAAGCAGCGTTTTATTTCGGTTCTCATTTTTTCTTCCACCGGTACTTACCTATTATTACAAAAACGACGCGAGCGGAGCGAGAGAAAATTTTTTGAGATAAAAGCAACGATTTAGGTTCGTTATTTTTCAAGAAAAGACGCTAGCGAAAGCGCGTTATTATTATTTTGATAGAAGTCAAAAGTAGATGTCGGCCTCAACTAAGTACGTAGAGGTTGTCTGATGGAGTTTTAAGGGTCTCCAAAGACCTTTCAAATCAAATTCCATTAGAAAAAAAGTAAAAGTACCAACGTTTACATGTGCTGTTTTTGTGCTTCTTTGTTTTCAGATTGAAGTCTCATTCTAAAAACAGATTGAGTACTCTTCTATTTAATGTTCTTGACTTACCTAGCACATTTCATTGTTACCACACATTTTATTGTCAATTTTTTTTTTCGCCGTATGCTAAGGGGGGGGTCCGGACCCCCTGGACCCCCCCCTTATATACGTCCATGCATTAGAATAGGATTCAGAGGCGCGTCAGTTCCGGCATATGTTTTTATCTACAAGATGCGCATTAAGGTGGAACCCTATGTATTTCCAGTGACACAATGTGGCAGATGCTGAAAGTATGGCCATACTACCAAATTTTGTCCGAACAATAAAATCGTATGCCCAAAATGCACTAAAAATCATGAAAACTGTGAGACAATCTCCTTTCAATGTGCTAACTGCCGAGGACCTCATATGGCGATGAACAAAACATGTCCAGTTTTTAAAAAGGAGAAACGAGTCCGTGAGTTAATGTCAGAATTCAATATAACTTACAGAAAAGCATTAGCAATGTATGTTTCACCTACTCCTGTATCAGAAAGGCTGGTTAGAGATCCGGAAGCTGACAATCATCAAACCACTTCGGTTCCTGTGAACCCTACTACTCAAAACGTTGGTCTTACATACGCAGATACTGTTAAGAATCAAAATTTTAAAAAAGGCACAGTCAAGGAAACCGTCAGTAGGAGTCAGATGCAACCAAATAGAAGTCAAGAGGCAGGTGTTACACAACAACAAAACTATAAAGAAAACGAAGGAGCAAAGAGAGTTGTACCAGAGCAAGCAGAAGGATTGGGTGTAGGGCGAGGTCGACGTAAACAAAAGAAGCGGAAACTAGCTCAACCACAGCCATCCAGCACATTCGGGTGGGATTATGAGGCGTCGGAATGTTCGGAAGAGGAGCCCTCGGTTCTTCCTGAGCCTTCAATACCGAAAGAAGACAAGCCTGCGGAGAAAGAATTTGGTTTTACACAGATGTTAGGTGAGATTATGAGTATTGTGTTGAGTGGACAGTCATTTGTTAAGAAGATTGAGTTAGCTGTTAAAGTTCTTATTGAATGGGTAATGACGAAAGTATTCGGTGGTACTTCGGCCGGAACTTTTCTCAATTCATTCTTTAAATTATGGATTGTAGATAGTGTTCTCAGAAGTGTATAATTTTTTGATTTTTTTTTCTCTTGCTCTTTTTGTTATTTTTGTATTGATACTTACATGCTTTGATAACCTACTATAATTAGCTATAAGACTATTTTATGTATTCCAATAGGGCGATGTTGTCGCCCAGCGACAAAGCCCTTTTAATTTAAATAAAAAAAAAAAAAAAAAAAACACAGATATACAAATGAATCTATAAAAAGATCCATAAATTTCTGGAAATTATAAATAACACCGGTAGCGTCGCCAGCGACACGCAGTTATTTTGTTTTTATAATAAACGCACGACGTATTATGTCATTGGTGAAAGGGTTATCATGGCATGCGCATGAAAATTATAAAAAAATTAACGTCATTTCAAAACTGCGAGACACAAAGGATTATGTCACTTCAAGTAAATAAGTAGGACCTGAATTACCTATCTAAATACTTAGAATAACCCTTCTTCTTCTGAAAATTCTTTCACGGGTGGGTATGTGGTGGACTGTCCGGGATACGGTTATAGGCTATATTTTATCCCGGTAGCTCCATTAGTACACCCGTGCGAAGCCGGGACGTGCTACTAGTACTTAATATAAAACTATGGTTCACTTGTCACCTTTTACCGGCTCTTTATACTTATATTATCTATATATATAAAGGAGTGGAAGAGACACGGTTTCTCTGAAACTACAAGTGCTATTAAAGTGAAATTTTGCATGTAGGTTTTTGTGGTGACGTAGATGAGCGTTAAGAACGGATTTTTCGATCAGAGGTCAATTCAAGGTCAGAGGTTACTTTTTTTATAACTTTTGAATGGTGACAGTTAGATTGTTGGAATTTTGATTGTAGATTTTTGATTTGAAATAAACAAACACCTATTTTAGGATTTTTCAAAATTTTTACCCAAAGGGTCAATTTGATTGGGTCAAAGTTAGGTATTTTTTGACCTTTTCCGATATCTCTGTAACCAGAAGAGGTATAATGTTGAAACTTTGCATGTAGGTTCCTTTTAATACTCGGGCACCCGTTATGGACAAAATTTAAGGTCAAAGGTCAAGGAAGAGGTCAAAAGTCATATTTTTTGTAGTTCCGAATTGGTGACAGCTGGATTCTTAGCTGAAAATAAAGGTAAACCTGTTTTAGGTTTTTTCAAAATTTTAACCCTAAAGGTCAATAAAGCAGAGTCATAGTTTTGTAAAATTTTAACTTTTCATGATATCTCTGGTGTTAGAGGAGTTTGAAAGTTCAAATTTGGCATGTAGGTTTGTTTTCAGATGTAGGCACCTATTATGAGTGAATTTTGAAATCAAAGGTCAAATTCGATGTCTAAATGCAAATTAAAAAAAATATGATTTACCTTTCAACGCATCTTCGAACCCACAAGTGCTACGAAGCTGAAATTTTGCATGTAGGTTCCTAATAAAACGAAAATTCATGCTTAAAACGGATTTTTCGATCAAAGGTCAATTTGAGGTCAGAGTTCAACTTTTTTTTAACTTCTGTATCGTGATGGCTGGAACGTCAAAATTTTGAATGTAGATTTTTGACCTAAAATAAACGAACACCTATTTCAGGATTTTTCAAAATTTTGACCCTAAAGGTCAATTTGGTAGAGTTAAAGTTGGGCATTTTTTTACCTTTTGCGATATCTTTGTAGCTAGAAGAGCTATGATGATGAAACTTTGCATGTAAGTTCCTTTTAACACTCGAGCACTTAATATGGACAAATTTTAAGGTCAAAGGTCAAGGGAGAGGTCAAAAGTCATATTTTTCATAGCTACAAAATGGTCACAGTTGGAGCTTCAAAATTTCAAGTGTAGATTTTTAGCTGACAATAAAGGTAAACCTATTTAGGTTTTTTCAAAACTTTAACCCTAAAGGTCAATTTGGCGGAGTCAAAGTTGGTAAAAATGTTGACTTTTACGATATCTTTGAAACTACAAGAATTTTGAAGCTCAAATTTTGCAGGCTGGTTCCTTGAGGAACAGAAGCGCCGCTTTTTTACAAATTGTTCCTAGCCGTTGCTTCTAAAGTAATCGCGAATGAAATCGCGCGCGGGACGGCTAGTTATTTATAAGCCAATAATTTTTTTTATCAACTTATCACCTCGTTTATTCCGCTCAAATTGAATTATCCAATATGTGACAACTGATAACCCTCTGATAAATTAATATTTAGGGTGCGTTGTAGGTATTTGTCATCACCGAAGGAAAACACATAACACAATGGCTGAGGCCGGAGGAGAGCGAAGAGGGTAAGTAATTAAATCCTCTTTTATGAGTTGTTCTCATTTGTCGCACCCGACCTCTCTCCAGAGTTCAATTTGCTGAAACGAGCAGCACAGCGCCTTTGTATTGCCAAGCCCTATTTTTTATGATAAGTACCTACTTATGTATTTTTATATCTATGTATTTTTATACCTCATTTCAAAAACCTTTTTAAATCGACCCGAATTACCTATCTACTTAGAATAACCCTTCCTCATAAAGTAAATTAACTCATTGCATCCATTAGAGATAGTACCTAGGTGGTTGGGTGGGAGTGACCTCAGTCGGTGAGAAGCCTTTCGATTTAGGTACCAAATTTGAGTGTAGGAACACGGTGGTACGTGTGGATTCGCCGGGTGTCGCCCGCTCGACAGATTACCAATTACCCCAACCGATTGCACGAAATTAACCTGCTCAGTCTTTCATTTCCTTCACCTCGTACCTTCCTTACCTAAACGCTACGCCATGTTTGTGTTCTGCTCTACCTCTACCTCTATCGGGAAGCCGTTTGCCGTTTAGCCTTTGTGCTCGTAAAATAAGCTAAGCCTGCGAAGTGAAGTTCGGTTTTTAAACGATTTTGATTAGTATCGTTGGTACCTGTACTGTATATGTATATAAACCAACTTCGACGCTGATAAAACGAAAATCTGTAGAATTATAAAAATCTCTAGCCTCTCTAGGAATCAAGGCTAGCTAAGAGCTATCTAAGTAGGTAGATACTTAATATGTATATACATCTGTGCTTGCTTATACTTAGTTACGTACCTATATATAAGTAAAGAGGGTTTTAATTAACCGACTTCAAAAAACAGGAGGTTTTATGTTTTACTGTATGTAGGTATTTTAAATGGATTTTTGCGGATTACTCCATCAATTAATAGTGGACCGATTGTGAAAATTATTTTTATGGTTGAAAGAATATGTAGGTAGGTACACCCTCCTCGAGGTGAACTTATAAACAAATTTTGAGGAGTTGAAAGTTCAGGAAAAAGCTCTCTTTTCACGGAATTGAAGTCGGTTTAATAAAGTTTTGAATTTTGCCACAATTGTATTTAGGTAGGTATATGGCTCAACTAAGGCATTTTTAATAAGGCTAGATAAATAATAATTTAATAAACAAATTAGGTAGGCAGGAGGTAGATACTTACAAAATTGGCACACCTATCCTCGCAATCTGCCGGTGTTTATTTTCTTGCATTATCATCATAGGGCTTTGTTGCGACTGTTGTTTTACATTGGCTCGAGAACATGATCATTTTGTGAAACGCG
Organism: Xanthorhoe spadicearia; assembly: GCA_947086425.1. Classification (NCBI taxonomy): domain Eukaryota; kingdom Metazoa; phylum Arthropoda; class Insecta; order Lepidoptera; family Geometridae; genus Xanthorhoe; species Xanthorhoe spadicearia. The sequence continues at coordinate 4,843,664 of OX352205.1, read as the reverse complement.
GCGTTGCGCAGAAGGTAAACACAATATAATTTGAGTTGAGTGCGAGAAGTGCGAAAACCTACCTATCTACCTACACCCTTTTAGATACGCTGAATATAAAGGGGTGTATTGTATTTAATTAACGATCATTAGTTCTATTCTTCTTGAAGGTATTTGGAGATATCACAGTCGTGACTCGTGATTGACTGATTTACGAGCGCTAGAAAGCGCGGTTTACCCTTTGCGTTCCGTAGGCGTAGGTAGGTAGGTACTAGGTACCCAAAGAGTATTATAATAAAATTATCAGTTTTGCAACTTACCTATTACCTAGTAGGTAATAGGTACTAGTAATAATAATAAATAAATATCCTTGGACATTCCATACAGGATCATCTAGGCCACTGGACGTTCAAGTGGTTATCCCGTACTGGGGATCGAACCCGCAACTTTCGCGTTTCAGCCGGGCCTTCGCCCACCACAGAGGTCGTCAAACTAGTGGGTCCTATTTGATGTTATCCTACTATCCTTCCTACTATCCTACTTCCTACTATCCTACTTCCTATCCTACTTTCTACTAAGCCTACTAATATTATAAATGAAAGTTTGTGAGAATGTACCTATACCTATGTATTTTTGTTATTCTTTCACGCAAAAAAGGCTGGACCGATTTGGTTGAAATTGGTAGATGGGTGATATCCTAGAATAACACATAGGCTACTTTTTATCCCGGTATTCCCGCGGGAACGGGACTTCCGCGGGTGAAACCGCGGGGCGCAGCTAGTATTACAATAAGTAGCAATTATTGTCCCTCCGTCGTTTTTGGAAAAAAATACAGTAAGTAGGTAGGTAGGTACCTAGTACTTACATAAAAAAATACGTAGGGTAAACGGTACTATTATTGGTACCCCCCCCCAATGATTGGCACTCTAGTCGTTTTTCTTGAATATTATGAAAGTTTTCATCCTTTCAACTGTGGAAACCTATATAAACGGCAAAATATCATATAAAAAATATATCTGGAAAAGTTGCTGAATTTTAGTGATTTTGTTAACCTTTAACGTCACGGACGGGGTCTAAGCAGCCCCCACAGGCTGTTTTGGGTATTTTTTGAATTTGACAAGTTAAGATCTCGCGTTTTCGGCTAATCTCAGTGCGACGCGAGGCCTTTCGGCGAGTGGAAGTTTGTCGCTTTTCTGCTAAGGTAAGTTACACTTTTGCCTATGTGGGGATACCTGCAGACCCCACCCGTGATTTGACGTAGTAACTTTCTTCACTTGGGTGATGTTTGTTTTTGTTTCTTTTTCAGAATTTGGTGTTGTATACATGGAAAAATGAGTTGCCGACTAAAGGAAAATGAAATTGCACAAAAGATAAGAGCAAGATAGGGGAACCTGTTGTACCTCGGTACCACCACTTTAAAAAAACAGTGACATAATATAGGCTCCGGAAATAAGTTGCCTTGCATAGTAATATTATTAAGGTATAACATAAAAATAATTGGAAGCAATAGACAAACGCCTACTAAGTAAAAATAAAGATATAACAAAAAGTGGGTTTCGGGCCGAGGTACAACACCCCTGATGTACCTAGGACCACCCCCCGTTGTACCTCGGTCACCCATTACTAACATCTCAATAAATAACATTATTATAATTTAGATCAACTTTTATCATGAAAAACGACACAAGAACCTTATAAAAAAATAGAGATCACATTTTCAATGCCACATACCTGTTTTAACTTTAACTTGTTTTTACTTTCTTATTATTATAATTATAAACACCTATTTATATGAAATATCGTATTATTTGTTTATAAAGTGCCATAACTTAACATAAACTAACATAATTTTAACAAATTTACCTGTATTTAACTTATTTTTTTTTACTTAAATTTTTTAGTCGTCCTGGCCATAGGCCAAGGGGGTCCAAGGTACAACGTCTTTTTGTGGTCCAAGGTACAACACCCCTAACCACTGATGTAAAAACAGTGATAGTTTTTTTAGGTCCTGTCTTTAGCAAATCATTTTACTCAATTCAAATCAACTTAAAACAACAATTTAATAAAACTGGAATGTTAACGTTTAAGTTGAATGTACGTCGTGTAATTAAAAAAATACAACAAGAGAAAAAGTTACTTTTTGGCTTCTAAAACGTTTCAGAATTTTTTACCAAAAAACGCCGCGAAATAGCCATAAGCAACTAACTTCACATTGATCCGTATTGAATGAAGATTATATGACCATAGAAAAATCATCTAAAAGTTAGCTGGAACATTAAAAAAAATGAAAGGTAGCGAGGTACATCAGGTCTCAAGGTACAACAGGTTCCCCTATAGGTACGAGCAATTATGTGCAAGTTGATCGACAACCTTTGCCTGTTTCAGATGAAGCTGGTCCTAGTGCCCCAAAAATGAAGCAAAGATGCTTTTATTGTCCCAGATCCAAGGATAAAAAAAAGTACTATTGTCTGTAAGTCTTGCAAGAAAACTATTTGGAAGCCTCATTCAGTAATACTTCTGGACCCCACGCGTGACGGAATGTTATCAACAACGCGTGTACTTAAAAGGTCTGGTGGGTAGAGTTCGCAGTAAAAATAGGTGTTTTTTGGGAAGTTTGCAAAATATTTTCTATTTAGGTGTTTGAGCCTTCGCTTAAACCACCTTGAGATTACGCTTCATGTTACAGTCACTCACACACCCAAATACCTTGTCTGTGTGCGTAGAGAGCTCCATTCGTATACTGTTTCCGTCTCTTTCTCTCACCTCAACAGCGCCCGGGGCGGCGCGCGCGCCGCCTTCCTCAGTACGCTTTTAATATTGGAACAAGTCACTCGTGCAGATAAGTCAGTGTGGTGTAACTCGTGAAACTTGCAAAAATATTTTCCGTGAGTATATACCATACTTTGACGACATTCAGTAGTTATTACGTAGTCTCACTTTCCGCTCGGCGCCCCTGGCCCAGCGACGACTCAGGTGTCTTGCACCTCCCCTGCCGGATCGAGACGGCACGGCGTCGCCTGACTTGTCCAAACATGTTGTGACCCTTACATGAATGGACTGTTCGGACACCCGGTACGGGTCGAACTACAAGGCGACGTCGCCGCACCGCGCGCTCGACGCGCGGAGACGACGAGCTGGCGCGACAGCTCGTCACCGGCGCACGAGTCGTGCGGCCAGCGTCTGACCTGACGCCTCAGGCTACATGTACAAGCTTGCTACACTAGCTAAGACGACGGCGCCGCCGTGTCGTGCCGATTTATCGTCCTCCTCGAGACGACATACCTGATTGATATTCGTTATGCCTTATCATCAGCAATAGTGAACTAGTGAACTCCATTTTTCAGAACATGGAAGTTACTACGCTGGGTTGTCTGGCCGACCGAGCCTGTCCCACGGAGGATGCGTTGGCGTTCGACGCAGTGATCGATGCACTTGATCTTAATTTTCCAAAAGATTGGCGGTCTTGGAATGTTCACGATTATTCGTTTGAAGATTTGTTCGGCAACGAAATATCCGTGTCCTTAGACAGCAAGCTCAGGTTTGCAATACCGACTGCAGATTTAGCAAGAGCGTTCAGTCCAGACTGCAAATCCCTGTCTGAGAGACGATACAGGTCTATCAGGACGAAAGTTCTGCAGTGGCCTTTGGGAAGAGCCCTGATCTACGCTCCGCACAACATTATGGAGAAGATACATGGATCGGGCGAAGGATACTTTAAGTTTATGAATGCCGTTCATTCCATAAAGAACAAGCTGAAGAACCGCAAAAACACTTCAGCGGAGCTTCGAGGCCAACAGGTAACCTCGGACAGCCCCTCGACCTCCGAGTGCTCTACTAGACGAAAACGACCAGGAGAATTGATAAAAGAAATAGATAGTGTGTGCTCAAAGAAAGGTAGCGGGGAACAGTTCCTAACTACCATTCTGAGCCAGCATACGGAAATGTTTAATCGTATTTTGACTACACAAAATGAGCAAAATGATAAAATAGAGAAAATTATATCGAGAAATAATCCTGATCTAAACGAGTCTCTGGCGTCAATACCAGATAGCACTCAAATGGAGAGTGAAGATAGTCAGTGTTGCCCTAGTCTGCGTCTACCGGGTGAGGCTAACGTGTCCCGAGAACACAGAGATTTGCGAGAATCTGAGCTGAGAGACAACATATGCTCGGCGCAGAGGGAACTTGCCGCGCTTAGATCTGAGCCCGACGATATGTATGACTTCAGCCCTTCAACAGTAGAGGCAGAACCAAAAGTAGCAATAACGGAGCCCTTCTTCCTGAAACAAGGAGTACATTGTCAAAGATTTAATCAAGAGGGGTGGCGAAATCTCAGATATGCAGAATATCAAAAACAGTTTCAGGCATCACCAGCTTTCTGCGCTCTAAAAGTCAACAATATTTTAGCTAGCGTAACACCAAATTGGAAATCAGCCGCTGTCCTTGAAAAATTTGACCTAACCTTAGGTGCAATCACTCACGGCCTTTTTCAACAAAGAAAAATATTTCGAGACATTTTTGATTTACTGCCAGCTGAGGTAAAAGGAAAGATTGGTAAGGACTTTTTAACAGCAGACTCCGCATTTAAGAAAAAATCTGATGCCCTTCTGCAATATGTTTGCGGTCGAAGAGCGGAGGTGATTGAACAAAGAAGAAATGCATTTAGAGTACCAAGTAAAGCCATGAATAACATTCTACACAATATCCCACCGTCAGATACTCACCTCTTCGCAGATGAAGCTTTATCAAAGGCTGTAAAAGATTGCTCTAACGATGACATCCGGAAGTTCTTTCCATCACCCACTCGAAAGAAGCCATTTCCGAGGTCACGGGGGGGGGGCAGACAAAACAAGAGTTGAACGTTCGCAGTTTCCCACAAAAAGTTCCTCTGATTACAATAATTGGAAAACGCGAGGATCCTACAAATTCACAAACTCGACACCGAAAAAACAAACCCGATACACCCGGTCACATGAGGTTGACTACAACAACAGCAACAATTTAAGAAAAAAAAGGGGTTAATGGCAAAAGAAAATGACTCCTTCAAAGCAAGGCGCTCGCAGGAGTGTGCTCATCAATGGACCGCAGTACCAACAGTTATACAACATTCTATTCAGGGGTACAAGATCCCTTTTCAGAGCGAAACCTCTATTACAAATATTTTCAAAGAAAAACATCACCTGATTTCAAACAAGAGCATCTCCCGATATGGCGATACAAATTCAAGAGCTTTTAAAATCAGGAACCATCCAGAAAAGCAAATTTAAAATCAGGAACCATCCAGAAAAGCAAATTTCCAAACTGGTTTCTTTAGAAATGTTTCTAAGAAGGAAAGCAGATCCAATCGTCCGATCTTCATTTTAAAAAGGTTGAATCGTTACGAGCCCACACCAAAGTTTCGTTCCTTAATCATTAGACGATTCCAAAACTCATAAACAAAGAAGACCACATGATGAAGCTAGACTCTTTACAAACTTACTTCCACCTGCCAGTAGCTACAGGCCACCGTCGCCTCTTGTCTCTGAGCGTTCAAGGTATTTCAGATGCCATGTCTCACTTCTGGTCTCGCCAGCGCTTCAGCTGCCTTTGCCAAGGTAACCAAATGGATAGCATACCTTGAGACAAGATGGCCTCAGAGTTGCTGTCTACCGGGACGACTTTTTCTGATTCACCACGCACGAACCGACCACTTTGGGTCGACAAGCAGAATACGTGAAAAGATATCTGATACACCTGGGATAGAAAGTGAACCTAAAGAAACCTTCACTTGTCCTGACAACGAAGTTAGAATACTTAGACATTACATGCTACACAAAAACAATCAGAAGTCAAGAAAAGCCAGTGGTTTCTCAAATCCAGTGATTTGGCAAGGTTCGAAGAACATTCTCGGAATGCTAAACTTTGACCCACATGTGATACCTCTCGGACGTGTGTACAGCCGTACTTTACAGCGAGAGTAGAGCCGATTAGTTCAATTCCAACCACATCTGAAGTTGCCAACTCCTCAACGCAAAGAGTTGGTTTGATGGCGTGACCACATTCAACAAAGTTCATTTCTAAAAATACCAAAACCATTAGTCTTCATAACGACAGATGCTGCAGACCTAGGTTGGGGTGATGTAGCAAACGGACAAAAATTTAATTACATACCTGGAGTTTACTATTGACTAGCCGACAGTCTCTTCAGAGAGAAAGGTTCACCCGAATGGAATCTAAGGTCTCAACTCAAGCAACCTTAGCGTTATTTCAGAAGATGCCCGAGATAGATTGATTTTTGGCCCACTCAGCAGTAGTACCGAGATATTACGGAACGGCGAAGACACAAAGGACTGCCAGTTCACAGACGCATTCAGCATGACGTGGCAATTCAAACTGCTTTGAATATTTCCGCCACCTGCTATAATACCCCAAGTACTTTGTTACCTGCTATAATACCCCAAGTACTTCGTCACCTGCAAACATCAACAGGGACTTGCCTGATTTTAGCACCCAGCTGGAACAAAGCATTTTGGGAACCCAGTTTGAGGAAGCGAGAAATATGCTCTCCAGTAGAGATACCAAATCTGAAGAGGAACTTAATAGATCTACGAACGAATCATCCACTTCAAAACGTACAAAAGCTAAATTTATGGGTTTGGAAGGTAATGCTGGTCAAAGCACTTAACAAAATGGTTGTACAGCGAGGTAAACCTAATGGAATCTTCTTGGAGAAAATCAACTACCTATCAAAAATATAAATCCGCTTGAGAGCGATGGTACACTTGGTCTCGTTAAAGTCATATAGATTTGAACAACCCAGAACCTTCAGAGTTAGCAAAATACCTTTGTCTCTCCAACTTAGTACCCCGCACTATATGTTTGCACAAATCAATAATAACTGCAATAGCTGATGCCATGACGTTCAGAAGAAATGAGTTCTCATCCCTCAGTGAAACAAGTTCTCAAAGCAATTTCACTGAAAAAACCACAAGTTAAGAAAACTTTACCGTGGACGAATAGTGATACCTACTCTTGATTTTATGAAAGTTCATGATATAAATGCTGAGAGGGTGGTTTAGGTGCTGGGCAAGCCTATTCCATCTCAACAATGTCCCAGGCACTACAGTGTCCCGTTAAGTGTAGGCAAAGATTGCCCCCTGACGCTGTATAAATCATCTACTATAGATGCAAAGGCCTGAGGCACACGTGTGTTACTTACTAAGCATAAAAAAGGACACCCTTCTTGATAATAGGGATGAAATTATGTTTTGGCCGAAATTTGGCTTTGAAACTGACTGTAGTACTTATAGGCAGTCAGGTTGGGTACTGAAGAATAACACAACACACCGCGATGAGCGGCTAAATCGTACGTCGTGGGTTCGGAAGTCAATATCCATTTCGGAGAGTCGACGCAGAGGAAAGAACCTTAATAACTTATTTATTACGACGCGGGGATGCGTGAAAGATGCTTCACGTCCTATCATATCCAGTTGGATTCGGACTCTCTTCAAAGAAGCGGGAATTAGCGCCTCATCAGGGAGCTTTAGAGCAGCAGTTGCTTCAGATAACTGGTCAAACAATAGGTATGATATTGATGAAGTTTTAAAAAGAGGTAATTGGATTGGAGATCAAGAAATACCTTTTTCAACAATTAAGTACCAAAGATATTATGTACCAAAGATTATTTCAAGGAAGTTTCTAAGGAAGCTTAAAGAAACGAATAGTTACGCTACTTCAAGCCCTTATTTAACTATTATTTGATTCACAATGTGTAAAATTTAATTGCACACAAGTACATGGTCATTAAGTACCTATTCTGTTAAGTTTTTTCTGTTAAGTTTTTTAAGTTAATTTACGAATAATAATTTATAAATGATCTCATAATACTACCTAAGTAATTAGTTTATAATAAACCAAGACTTTGTTTTCCTTACTTTCTCTTTGTTTTAATTTTATCACCATAGAAGCCTTAACCACTTCCATCACAGTACGCATAAGCACCAGCGCCGGCAGAATGTAAACACGTCTCAAGGTGGTTTAAGCGAAGGCTCAAACACCTAAATAGAACCGTTTTCCCCCCGAAGGGTAGAAAACGGATATTTAGGTTTTAGCCGAAGCTTAAACCACCAAATTTTTAATGGACCTTGCCGGCTCATTCAATTTGACGGTACTGAGGAAGGCGGCGCGCGCGCCGCCCCGGGCGCTGTTGAGGTGAGAGAAAGAGACGGAAACAGTATACGAATGGAGCTCTCTACGCACACAGACAAGGTATTTGGGTGTGTGAGTGACTGTAACATGAAGCGTAATCTCAAGGTGGTTTAAGCTTCGGCTAAAACCTAAATATCCGTTTTCTACCCTTCGGGGGGAAAACGGTTCTATTTATTCAATACATCAAACTATTTATGGCGTGCTAAGAGTGGTTTTAGCGTTGTTAATTTAATACAACGGCTTTTTCATGGGTGCCAATGACTATACCAGAATTTGTTTAACTAACTACCTACATAATGATTGGCACATTGCCACCCACTGAAAGAACCAATATATCCACTACAACCCCTTGACCGATTAAGCTCATTAGCTTAGCCGGGAAACTACATAATTATCACTACATAATATACCTTTCAAGCTTCATGAAGATTGGATGACGGTTTTACAGTTATTATACCGGAATATACCTACCTACATACAGCGCAAAATCATCTATGTTGCCACTAAGATCTTTTCGCTTGCTCACTCGAAGGATGATAAAAACTTATTTGGTCTGAGATAAAAACGAACAGAATAGTATCACGGACGTAGATAATATGCTATGCTAGTCTATTTCAGCAACATACATACAAAGAAATTTTGAGGTTGAGTTCGAGTCCTATCAATTTTTAATACTGCCAATAGTGCCAATGACTATACTAAATCGTAGTGCCAATCACTATACCCAGGTGCCAATGATTGTACTTTTCCGTACCTACATTTGAGTTCAATTACATTTTATAGTTACCTACTAAAAAGTTTATTTTTCATTTTATTTAGTTTTTGTATTCATGCCTAGATATACCTACTAATACACGAAAAATCGGTCATACCTACATATAAGGGCCCCCGCAGACGGCCGACTTTTTGTAGGTGGAAAAGTAGGTCGCTTTTTCAACCGATTTTTTCACCTACTTTGTCACCGACTCCAACGCACACGACCGTCACTTTGTAGGTGGCTAGTGAGGGGACAACATCGAAAAATACTAGAACGGTGGATTCGCAAAGGAAGATAATTAAGTAGATAATATAGTAGAAGATAAGACTACCTAGCTTTCTTTTCTTATAATGCAGCCGAAATATACTTCGGTTATAATCCTTTCTACTAATCCTACGAAAATTCCTACTATAATTTACTTATCGAAAGTTTGTGAGTATGGATGTATGGTTATTTCTCTTTCACGAAAAAACTACAAAACCTTTTGTATACCTACTTTGGGATATAGGTAGCTAATGACATGGTATTATACATAGGCTACTTTTATCCTGATATTCCCGCGGAATTCGTTGAAATTACTTTAAATTACAATAAGTACTTAATAAATTACATGGTTAGGTAAGTACCTACTTGTAATATTATTATTATTAATCCAATAACAATAAATTATAATTATGAATGATTGAACCTACTTATCTACCAGAAGTGTACCTAGGTATCTAAGCAAATAAAATTCGGAGTAAATAGTCCACTTGCGGAGTAAGCTCTATCACTTATTCCGAAAAGCGCATCACTAAACGACCTACACATTCGGAGTCGGTGTCGGGTCGGTCGGAATGCCACCTACTTTTTTCTCACCTACTTTTTGTAGGTCGTGTGCGTTGCACTATTGTTGTCAGTACGTTCTATTTTTCGACCGATTTTTCCACCTACAAAAAGTCGGCCGTCTGCGGGGGCCTTATTGTAGGCTTTGTAATAAGTCTGTTCTCAATATTCTTTCTTCGAAAAGTTTAAAAATAAATAATTACCAAGAATGTGGCCAGATTCGGTGGGCGTGGCTTATTAGGGCTTTAGTTTTTGATCTCTCTCGGGCATTTTGTTTGAGCACGCACTCTCGCTCGACCGCCAGTCCAGTCATTCGTCGTCCGTCGCGTCTCGCGTGTTCCAGTCCAGTCGAGTTCATCGAGTCGATCATGGGTTTTGCTCTGCGCCGAAGCTCTGCGCATTACACACGAGCCCGGTCTGTCACGCATGCGCTACGTATTTTTAATCTGTAGGCAACATCGTTCGGTGCCATAGACTAGGTTTTTATTATCTGACATGTCTGTCTGTCAATTCAATCTGTCACATTTTCATTTGCTGTCTTGTCCATTGATTGAAGAACGCAAATCTTTTTGTTTGTAGGTTAGGTTTTATTGATAGGAATTGTCAAAATTAGTTAATTATTGAAATTTACGCCGAAATGGAGTGGAAGTGAACTTTAGGTTTATTCAACGGTCGTACACTAGTGCCAAGAAGTCCGGTCGATTACTCCTGTTCTGTTTCCGATCTCAGTTTCCGATAAAGTAATGATCGGTTAGGCCTCGGTGCCTAGTTACTTGACATTGAGTACCTAGTTGAAGTGTAAATCGAAATAAACAGGCATTCGTCTTGTCATTGCAATAAGCTATAGATGAGGATTACAAGATAAGCTTGTGAAGTAAATATCATTTAGTAGTAAAGCGGTACCTGGCTGCATAAAATCCATCGAAAATGACGATGAGTCAACTATCCGTTCTAAAACTTTACAACACAGTCGTCGACGACGTGATAGCTGGAGTACGGGACTGTTTCCTGGACGATGGTGTCGACGAGCAAGTGTTGCAGGAGCTAAAACAGCTGTGGAAGACCAAGCTGCAGGCGAGCGGTGCAATGGATCCGCCCCAACCGGAGCCCGCGATGGCACCTCCGCCCGTTCTTCAAAATTTTCACAATTCCAAAACTAATGTTATACCGAAAGTAACGACACAGAGTACAAGCCAACAGAACACGAGTGCAGAGCACGGCGCGCCCTCGTCCACCGTCGCCGGCGCGCACCCGCATCACGTGCTGGATCCTCACAATAGAGTGCCCGTGCAGCTGACGCTACCAGCGCAGCCGGGAGTACCCGGTTCACAGCCTAGATCATTCACCATTCAAATTCCTGCATCTGCTCTCAATGGAAACAAATTACATCAAGTCCTAACAGGACCAATCATAAACGCCACTATCAGTCTGCCTCAGCCATTGGCGGCTACCCTGCTGCAGCAACACATAAACTCTGCGCTAGCAGGGCAGCAGAACGAGTTTGATGGTGGTGGTGGTGGAGGTCGGGGCAGCGGGGCACCTTTTTCTCTGGATGGAGCGATGGACTCTTCAGAGGATGAAGGCTCAAATGCAGGAGAGGGCTCAGACGAGGCAGGCGCGGAGGAGGAGGATGAGGAAGAGTCTGCAGAGGAACGAGCGGAGGAGGAGGAGGAGGAGCGTGAGGATAGTGCGGGTGCAGACGAGGAGCCACTCAACTCCAGCGACGATGTCTCCGATGAGGAGCCCGGCGATATGTTTGATACTGATAATGTTGTTGTCTGCCAGTATGACAAAATAACTCGCAGTCGCAACAAGTGGAAGTTCTACCTGAAAGATGGCATCATGAACTTAGCAGGAAAAGATTTTGTATTCCAAAAGGCCAATGGTGATGCGGAATGGTGATGTGTCTTTTTGTGTACAGATGTATGAGCTATGTATTTTTATAGATGGTGTAAACTTGTTATATTTTGAGCATTAGAATGTAACTCCTTGAGTATATGAAAGACACAGACTATTGTTATCTCAAATCGGTTGAGTATCATTAAGACTATCTGTAACCAACTTTTGTCCATAGATTTACATGGTTCATTAAAATCATAATGCGCATATTGTGTGCAAATTGATTATTTTTAAAGTTGCAAATGTATGAGTATTTTCCTGCTTTACTCTAATTATATCATTTTTCAACTTAATATGTATTGATATGTGATGATATTATTTAAATGTTTCCATTTGTGATAGGAATAGGTATGTTATTGACTAAGGGTTTTGCTCCAGTTCATTATCTTGAAGTAGATTTATCTTTGCAACATCCATGCAGTTTTTAACTTCTTTCATTAACTACTATGTCTCAATTTTTTATGTGCAAATTCTCATTACTTGCAAAAAAATTCAATAGATCCTCACTGTGGAGTTTTACTTATTGAACTGTAATATACTATGTACTTATACAAAGACTAGCAGCACGTCCCGGCTTTGCACGAGTGTACTGATGAAACTACCTGAATAAAATATAGCCTATATCCACCGGGACAGTCCATTCTACACATCCGTTAAAGAATTATTGAAATCGGTTGAGTAGTTTCGAAGATTACCTTCGTCAAACAAACAAACATTACCTCTTTATAAGATTAGTGTAGATATCTATAGGCATCCATCAGCTGACATTTGAAGCTGTACCTATATTGTTTAGGATTATTTTCATTAAACAGCATTTTAATGTTAGATGGATTTTCTTTGCCTTATTGAGCCTAACTATTTACTCATACAAATTTCGAAAATATTCACACTGTATTTATATTAAATATTTTACATCAATATATAAAAAAGGGGTGAAACTATGTCATTGTAATGATCATTACTACTAGGTACACAAATTACTACATGATGTCGTCTTTCTCTGAACATATTTATTCTAAAATATACTAAAATCTACATAACATCTGTTAAATAATTACCTAAGCATTTTTTTGTAAGTGTCTTCTACTTTTTAAACATTCAAATACTTCACCTCAACTTCATCCAGTCCTAGGTCTTTCTGAATTAGTACTTACATCAATTTATTATCTTTGATACTAACTGCAATGTACGCAGCTTGGCCTATTGAAATAAATTAACTTGGTCTGATAATGTTATTTTTTTAATATGAGTCCCTACATTATTTTATTTTGATTTCAGGCAATATGGTATTGATCTCATGCCTACCATTTCAATGATAACAATACTGTGCTTTCTCTTTCCACTTGATATGAATAGGTAGGTAGGTGGTATATTCCTTGTAGGTGCCTGTGTATATTATATGCCTATATCTACTTCAAACGTCAGCGAACGATGTATTCTACAGTTGAACAATGGACAATGCATCTTAGAAACAAAAAATGTATTTATAGTAAATAGTAGAATCAGACCTGAAATATACATTTCAGGTCTGATTCTATTACTTACTACATAACTGAAGAAACATCTATTATGACAATACTGTCATAATAGATGTTTCTTCAGTTAGGTACCTACCTACTTACAGTTAGCGGTTTTTTTCCGGGTAGATTTGAATTAGAGAATTAAGTAGGTACCTACTTATGAGTTACTAATGAGTTTGTTTTACCTTACAATGTATATAGATAGATGGTTTTATGAAACTGGTATTAAATAAATAAATAATTTTAAATCCCTTGCAGTCTTTTTTTATTCAAATAACTGTCTACTGACTAGCGTCTTTAAAGAACTTGTAGGTCTATTTAATTGCGATGGAATCTTTTTTGCATTCCCATTTAAACTATAACATACTCACTCATATAGAGAAGAGCTTTAAGTTTAAGGTAGGTGATCTCTTCTCCGACTATCCATAAAGACGTGGACATGTGACATGAGTACTTACTCGTAATCTACCTTATATTTAAATATTTTAGTAGGTAAGATGACTGACATATTTTGTCTTTATCCACATGTAATTTTGAAGTGAGCAACAAAATATGGTACTATACCTACATGAGTTAGAGATACAAGCCCGCCCGACGCACGACGCCGTTTTATGAAAGTTTACTGGTTTCCAGTGAATTTCTCAAGATGTTTTCCGTCATAGTTTAGAACACGTGTACCTACATTTTACCTTCGGAACTAAAGTTCTACTTGAAAAGAGTTGATGAGGTAAGTGGGGCATGTATGTAGGTACCTACCTATTAACACAAGTGGTTATCAATGAAAGAACGAAAGAAAAATATCGCCGTCCCCACCGAATAAAATGGTTATCGTAAAATCCAAATTGTTCAAGAGAATTAAAAAACGGTTTTTGGTCTATAACTTTTCTGTTAGTTTACCTAGGAAGATCGTTTATATGCCAAAACATGGCTTAAAATATAGCAAATAATATAATGTTACTAAAACAAATCTACAATTTACCACAACCCAGATATTTAAAGAATAAATATTACCATAAATCAATAATTTTATTTACTATTGTAAACTAACAATACCATATTATTCGTGTAAAACGTTGACATGATCTGTACAGTAATAGTCAAACGCGATAGTATTGACTGCAAAAATGCGGTATCGACTGTATCTGTCTGCCTCTGTATTGTGATGTTACCATAATATTCGGTGTAATAAAAAATAATGTCAAATATAGTAAAACTGGATTACGATGTTTTTCCATGGCAAGTGAATGAAGTTTGATTATTGTAATAACGAATACCGTTTAAAATCTTAATGTACATTTCGTCGCAATCGTGTTAGAAAACTAGCTTAATGGCCTGCAGCTAAAACTACGTTGTACCTACAGGTATTAAAAGTAGCCTATATTTTATTCTAGGTCATAAACTAAATTTATTCTAAGTTTCAGCCAAATTTGTTCAGTACTTTTGGCGTGAAAGACTAACAAACATCCAGACATCCAAATTTTCATTCATTTATGTATTACCCATGTATTTTCACAAATTGTTGCATTTTTAATGTTATTGATTATTAAAATAGTTTATTATTAAGTAAAGAATATCTAAATTCATGATCATTGGACTAGTATAAAAATAATCATTGTTTTGGAAAGGAAACGTAATCTTATATTTTAGTACCTACTAACTTATTATAGCAATTTATTGCTTATTGCCCGCAGATAAAACTACGTTGTACCTACCTGTATAAAATGTGGCTTATATGTTAATTCAGGTCATAAACTAGATATACTCCAAGTTTCAGCCAAATTCGTTTATTGGTTTTTGTGTAAAAGAGTAACAAACATCCACACACCCATTTTTTTCTCCATCTATCTATTTATCAATGTACTCTCAAAAATTGTTGCATTTTTAATATTATTGATTAGTAGAAAGGTATAATATTACGTAAAGAGTACCTACATTCATAGTCATTCGGTCTAGTTTAAAAAAAAATCATTGGTTTGAAAGGGAAATGCAATCTTCTATTTAGATCCCTACTTACCACATCAACCTATCCATATTCCTACTATTATTTAATTATGGCCTTCCCTATTAAGTTATTGTCCACCTGAAGTTAAGGTGGACATTCCTATTCCATCGTAAAGGTAAGTAGGTACTGCAGTCTCCCGTTGAGCGTGTGTAATGAAGGTTCTATAGAATAAACCATCTAGTGAAAATGGTTGGAATTGTTTTGATATCAAGCCGTTATACAAACGAATGCATACTATTCACTCTGATTGAAGGGCAGTCTCAATAAAACATTGTATTTTAGTTTATCAACCAATCGTTTTAACTTGTAAGGGCTTAGATAATAGTGGCAAAAACTGGTGATGATCTATTTTTCCTTTTTTAACAGTAAAAAGCAACTCCATATTGTTGCCTACCCCTGTCATGGTTGTGAATTTGGCTTCTTGAAGTTGTTGATGCGTACGTGTAGGTACCTAGGACAGAGTGTCCATTAGGTACAACATAAGGTCAAACTTAGATAAGTCAGTCAGTCAAGAGTAAGAATAATATTATTGTAAATTGACATTACCAAAAATAAGATGACTATATCTTACACGAATATTAACGTAACTACTGTTTACTGAAAACAGTAAGCCAATTCTTGGTCGGTATTAACCTGTTACGATGTTATTCGGGGGAAAAGGTGTTCATAGTTTCCGGCGAATAATACTTTAATAACCATTACATATTGTCTAAATCCTAAAGTACTCGTACGAATGAGTTGAAAAAAATTTACAAGGTGTAATCGGGCCTCTACAATAATTATTTCGAATAAAAGTACTTCTATCGTAATGGTCGATTACAATGATATTCGGTGGGGGCGGCGATATGTTTTCATTACTCATACACGGAAAGTACGCACAAAGTTGCCTGATTATAGGGTTCAAAGTAGCATTTTCTGTCCCTAGGGAAAACAAGTACTTTCCTGCCCTAGGGCAGGAAAGTAAATAACTGTCAAATGTCAACTTCATTTTTGACATTTCTTTTGTGGCATGTCGATGCGTGCTAAGTGTTCAAGTTCTTTTAACTCAATCTGAGGGCTGATTGTGAACCGTTTTTTTGACAATGCCTGCTTTCAGTTTCCGTCAAATTTGACAGATTTACTATAGGAAATCTGTCAAATTTGACTGAAACTGCTTTCAGTTTCCGTCAGAAAAACGGTTCACAATCAGCCCCCAGATGCTAGATATTATGTCTCTCTTGCACGAATTTGTGCTTCTCTAGCACTAATTATATTATATTTATTTATTTTATTTTATTTATCTCAATTTTTTCACGATCAAAAAAAACGACTGGTAGAATGCCTACTACTTTTATAGCCATTCTACCAGTCAGTAATTTTTTTAAATCTGGAACGCAGCTATGCCATGCTATCGTTAGCTGCTTTTAGTCAATATTAAACTATACTTCATTTCTTGAAGCGAACTAATAGAGAAGAAAAATAATCTCACGTAATTGGTCGTCAAAATTCATTGGATTGGCTAGATTTGACAATTGACAATTGATTTGACAATCTAGCCAATTACGAGAAATACAATTATCTTCGACGACCAATCACGTGCGTTTATTTTTGTTCCTATTAGCTCGATTCAAGAAATGAAGTATAGTCGATTTAAAAAAAAGCGAGACAGCTAATTTTCGTGTGTGAAATTTAAATTTTACATCAATTTTTTTGGTAATTTCCTTATATTCGTAATGAAAAGTAGAGTACATACCTCGGAAGAAAGGCCCTTCGATGCACTCGAACTATTATCGCACTCGCTGACGCTCGCGCGATAAACCATCTCGTGCATCGAAATCTTTGCCTTTCTTCCTCGTGTAGTAATCTACTATTATTTCGTAGGACCTCAAGGATCGCTCAAAAACGTACAGTCTTAAAAGCTAGTTGACTCTATTGCCTGTTCCAAAACAATTCCCTACACCGCGCACCGGGGAAAGAATCAGGCAAGAACCTGGTGGTCTGGGCCTAGCTTTTTTTTAGAGCAATCCCCTAACAATCTAAATAGTCAAGCTTCAGTGAGGAATAAATAATAACTGGATTTGTCGATGGTCTGCCCATGCCCGTCGGAGTCCCTTTACAAGGTACACCTAGGTATCTATGGCTCTAATAGCAGGCATACAATCGTATTTGTCAATTCGAGATTTATTTTATTTATAAATGGCCGCCGGCGCCGTTTCAAATAAATAACGCTCTAAAATACGGAGACGTCAAAATCAGATCAAGAAATTCTTCTGGTGATCGTAATTTTTTAGAATATACCCATCAAATGTTTGAAAGCCTAGATTCGGTTTTGTATTTAATGAAATTTGATTTTTATTCCAAAATCGAAAGTCGAAACGGAAACTACAATAGGTACAGTAAGTACCATACAATACAATACAGACAAACCACGCCTGATCGAGCCGTAGCGGTCATAGCTTCGGCTACGTACGGTAATCCGGCGCGTAGCGTAGAGCGAGCCGCGTAGATAGCCGCTGTCGCTGTTAACGACTTACCAGCGATTTAATAACGCACTCAATGTCCCAACGAAATATTAACGCTATTTGCATAATTGCCTTTGAGACTGTAAATTATTGAAACTATGGTCACTGTGCTGTGGTACTGGTAGAGTCCCGCGATTATAGTTAGGTAGGTACCTACCTACATCTTTGGCTTTTCTAATCGTAGCTAGGTAGCTACTTACATCGATTATTTCGGGTACCTACCTACCTGAAATATGTAGGATCTTCTAATTGTAAAGTGGGTAGATACGATGGAGCAGTAAAATTAAACATTACTGTCGGAACTTACCTAGTAGTATTCTTTAATGTTAGTAGCATGGACCTTTGTTGTCTGTGTTAGTAGGTTACATTATGATTGTACCTATTTGTAATAGTCCCTTTTTTATATAGATTAGGTAGGTACTACGTCCAACTGAATAAACAGCCCACCTTGCAGGCGCTCTGTAATTTTAGTTCTGAAAGCCCTTGGGCCACTACGAGTAGATGTAAATATGATTAAATGGGTACGCAAAGTCCTTGAAAAATGTTACCTATAGGAACTGAAATTATGGAATCTTTCCGTTTCGTGGAGGCATCCGGTGAATGTCTACTAGATAGGTATCGTGTATTGATTACTGGCGATGCAATCTTCCCCGGATAAGAAGGTAAACTCGATTCGGATAGCATACCTACAGAAATAGAACGAGCCTCTCACACTTTATACCTATTTTGTACCTAGAATAATTTCTGTTTTGCTTAGATATAACTGATTTCTTAGACGATTTACTAAGCTAATCTTACCTTGTTCAATGAGCAGGAGGGCAGTTTTAGTTTATCATCGTTTTAAGGATGTAGGATTGAGAATACCTACCTACCTACACCAACAAATTCACAATTAATTTGACAGAGTAGGTATAGGTACTAAGAGTATAAGTAATAAGAATGTCCTAGTGTTCTTGATAGGTAGTTAGGTATATAAACCCACAACTCTATTATCTATTAGGTAACAAAACCTATTACGGATTTTAATTAAGTAGGTAGGTACCTAACTGCCTCTGGCAGATTGGTGTTTTTCCAAAAGCATAAGTGTAAGTAGGTAAGTGGGAAAGCAGAAAGTACCTAGGTACCTATTATAAAATAGTTCAGTTCCAAATTAAAGTAAATTTATATTACCTATTATTATTAAAGGTAGCTAGGTACCTTACCTACCAACATACCTTAACCTACTAATAGGTAGGTAATATAAATTTACTTTAATTTGGAACTGAACTAGGTATTTTATAATACTTTCTGCATTCCCACTTACCTACTTACTTTTGGAAAAACCAAAACTGAAACAAAGTTTCATAATTTGAGTCGAGATGTAATTTAAAAAGTGTATATATAGGTTTTATTCATCTACGACTGGCAAAGAGATCTCTATGATTTCCTAAAATCGTAGTAGGTAGGTAGGTAGCCAACTAGCACCTATGTATAAATAAATAAATATAAATATCCTGGGACATTCCACACAGCGTCATCTTGCTTGTGTTATGGTAACTAGATGACTGATATAATACTTAGAAAGATAGATATACTTAGTGTATGTAACCGTATAACACCAATTTAGAAATACGAAGCCCTTTTCGGTACTTACATCTTACTGTTAAGTATCCTAAAGAAGGACGAACAAAGTAGATACCTGTTGAGTACGTAGGATAGGAGCGGGGCGCGCCATTCCATCCCCGCTCTCCCGGCGCGACGGTCGGGAACTCGGGATCCGTGAAGTCAAACCGTTTCAGTCAATACTCTAGCTAGGTAATCACCTATTGCAACACTTCACTGTTTTATCTAAAAAATGTAAAAGGTAGGTACCTATTAATTTTTTTTTGTCATTGTTTCAGGTGGATTGGAGTACAGCTGTGTTGTGAATATAAATAAAAATGTCGAGTTTTAGTGGAAGTGTTCTGATTCCTGACTAAGTAGATAATTGTAGGCGGCACGACTATTTCGTGTGGTGTGGTAGAAGTGTGATGTGATATGTGATTGTGATTAGTGAAGTGCCATTGCCAGAACAAAGCGCCACCATGCTGCCTACCAACGTGATGTCTTTTATGAAGAAGGTGAGTTTAAAAGCAATTATTAAATCATGTTCTGCTAAATTGCTAATATAATTTGAGCTATGAACCTACCTATTTGTATAATTTTTCCAGTTCAAAATCATAATTTTTTGTAATGTGTTATTATAAATTTCGAGACTATAAATGATAATTCCCATCTTTCCAGTAATTAGGTACTCGTAAGATCATTTTTAATTAAATCTAGAGTGATGTTGGTACTCACTTGGTAGACTACATCAATCAGACATAAATATAGATAAAGCACATTACTGTTAGGTACCTAGTTGTATGCGTCGAACCAGCGCCGCCACCTACAAAGGTTAGACAAGCAACTAAGTAGGTAGGTATTGTACAATAGTTAATATGAAATCCACTTAATTTTTTTATACCTAACATCAATTACAAAATCCAATTTTTGGTTAGGGTCTGTTGATTGATGAGTGAAACACTTTTAAGAGTATGTGCTTACTTCTAAGTGGACGAGCTGACGTATGAAAATTAAGATTGCCACGCTCGTTTGCCAATCAATCATGATACTGTACTTTCCTATCTATACTATATAATATTGTAAAGAGGTACTGTTGGTTTGTTTGTTTGTTTGACGGAGGTATTCTCCGAAACTACTCAGCCGATTTCAAAAATTCATTCACCGACGACGTCTAGAATGGAATGTCGGGATGGTTATACATAGGCTATATTTTATACCGGTAGTTTCATTAGTACACCCATGCAAAGCCGGGACGTGCTGCTAGTACATAATACAAAAATAAAAATGTGCATCTGGATTGAGGGGCCCACTTCACCGATCGTGTTCAATCCCAGTATGCCAGCCGCCCACGATCAATTTTACCGTCAAGTTTGCAGCGGGCTTGATGTGGTTACATGACAAGCCTACATTGCCAATTATCTAAGTTGCCAATATAGTAAGTAGTAAATTAACATGGAATATTATTACGCGCACGTCTTGACAATAAAAATAAAAAAAAGGTAGAGTCCCGAAAAGTCGGATCATTGTTTTGATAAAATTCTTTGCAGTCGTCGGCACTCGCCTCTATAGCCTAAATAATAGCACTGTACCTACTTTAAAATACCTACATAGGTACTGCTTTTTCTGTTCTACATTCCTCTCGTTTATTTAGCTCAGCTCAAATAGGGCACGAATACTTATGCATTTCGGCAAGTATCTACGTGCTCCTCTTTTTATCAGTACCTTTACCTTACCGAAGTTGAATAGAGGTTAGACAAGTAGAGAAGCTGAATGAGATCAGTGACAACGGATTAAGCAAGTTATTAATCGTGCTAATTAAAGACATTAAATATAGCATCTTAACATCAAGTACCTACTTATTTATTATTTTTTCTTACCACATTTTACTTTACGTATACCTACATAGGCTCATGGTTGGGTTAGCTTCTTTGAATAAGTTAACTATTTTCTTTCTTTTTTATAATAATAAGTAGATACCGCTCCCGATCCAACAATAACAAAACATAAAAAAGATCCATTTATAAAGTTTAAAGTTAAAACGATACATTTAACTTAGCTTATCTAGACCACTTTCCGCCGCTAGCATCTTTATTCTGTGACACTAGCTCTGAAATATGGAAATATTCTGATGAATCAGAAAGCACTCGGCCTGCAAATGCTACCACTAACTAAGAGCAAAAACCTTTGAAAAATTTTCTACGACTTTTTGGAAATGTGTATTTTTAGGGTTCCGAAGTAAACAATGAACTCTTATAGTTTCGGTCTGTCCGTCCGTCCGTCCGCAGCTTTTCTCAGAGACTATTGATACTAGAAAACTAAAATTTAGCAGAAATATACATATTTACGATGCTGACAAAGTAGTGGTATAAAATTTTAAAAAATTTTAAAAGTTTTTTTTCAGGGTACCTGTATATAGTGTCTTTCGCTCCTAATAATATAATGTAAGCTATCGTTGGATAGGTCTTTTGAAAATATAACGGGGTTTCTAAACTCAATTTTCAATGAAAACATCCGTTTGTGAAATATTTAGCTTTAAAGTGTTAATTTTCGTTGGAGTCTAGTGTCCCCCCCCCCCCCCCCCACCCCTGCAGGCCAAACCGTTGTACTTAGAAATGTGAAAAAAATACAGTAGTAGTGCCATAATTATGGTCAAGTAGGCTTGTCAGGTTGACGAGTAATAATGGATCAACTAAATATGTAAAAAAATCGTAGAAAATCACTCGTACTTCAATGTAATTTTTTGACGGTTGAAACATCATTTTTAACCTAAATACCTACTAGTCTAAAACTTTGGAACCCTACATTAGCGTGGCCCGACTCGCGCTTGGCCATTTATTTATTTTCAAACGTCTATTTGTAGCTCTATGAAATAAAGCGAGATTGCATTGTCCTCACATAATTCGTTGCCAAACCGAAGTAAAGCGTTGCATCGCAGAGAGTAGAGTAAAGAAAACAAAAAGTTGTAGGTATAAAAAAAATAACAAAAAACAAAAGAACGTAGAACAAATGTTACTTTTGGTGATAGGAATTATTGTTTCAAGAGGTTTCTGGAACTCTCTATTTCAATAGTTAAATTTGAACTCTGAAAAAAAAGTCTATAAAAAATTAAATGGCTTTATTTCAGGCAAAAAAATGACCCATATCACAATACAATTATAAGGCGATTTTTTTGAGACTCAGCTCAGGTCTTAGTTCTTACCGATTTTACTAGGAAATAATACGACAGCGCTTTGATTTAGATGCTATTTACATCTGTAAAAAACAAAGTCAATTAATCTTTATTGACTTGGGTTTTTTATTTAGCTTGCATTGCCGAAAACTGATATTAGGTCCCCATATTATCACAATAAGAAAACAAAAGCTTGCCCAATTTCTAGGCAAGCCGTCAGCTAATTTCCTACCACAAGTTCCTCAAAATAATAAGCGAGCAGAATTGAGATATCTATTCACACGGCTGGTTATCTCACGGGCAGGTGAGCGCTCACTAGTTCCTGTGAGGAGAATTAACGCTCCGCCGAGCGGAAGCGTCTTTCTTTCAAAACAATATAGGTACCCACCTACACGTATCAGCACGGTTCCACATGCGCTTGTTCACTACACTACAATGTGCTTTGAAGCAACGTTGCTTTGTGCCTTTGGGACATATTCCCACTTTACTGACGATAACTTCTGAAATAGACTGCTTAATACTGTAAGTTCTTTGTTTTTAACGGTTTTTCGTAAGACAACAAAATAATAACAAATTATTATACTTACTTACTTTGTAGGTTAGTACCTACTCACTCTAATATCTTCGTACATTTATTATGAGGTTTCGTAATGAATCGAGTGAAAGCTACACGCCAAAATTGTTCTTATTAGCCTGATCCACCTACGTATTCATCTACATCCAAGATAATTTGCAATCATGAAGGAAAATATACATACCTATGGGTTCAAAGATAATGTGTAAGCGTTCCATTCAGCTGATTTTGTTTTGTTTAAATGTCGAGATAATAAATTAGATTAATAAACGCAGAAAATTATTTTAGTATCGTGGCAATAGATTTTCTATTGGTTCATCATTGTTTATTTTATCTTCAAGAACCTCATTTTAAATTAAACCTCCGTCTATTTCTTAGACTTTAAGATGATGGTGGTTAAATAAAATGGGACGAATAAATGAATACAATACATACCTACATAAATAGTTGAGAGAGGCCACAGATTCAACTCTCTAAGATACTGATAAGCATGTTTTGAGTAACACACAATATCTTTTAATGTTACGAATAAAGATGTTGGATAAAATATTGCTTCTTCTGTAGATCCAACTCCTATAAAAATGAGTTTTTTTTATTTCTTTGAAAGAAAATTGAAAGTAAAGCGTTTGGTGAAAGGGTCACTTTAATATGCGCTTTGATAAGCTGGCTGTGTGCAGCGCTGTGCTAATAGAGTCGTCAAAGTGGGTCGCCATTAAGTGCAACTCTATTCACCGGACCCAGGTCTCGATTCCCAGCTTCTACGAGCGCACATTTATTTAGGATATTTTATTTTTCTATTGCGAGTTAAGCGTTTAGCTTTCCTGTAGATATCGGTTATACAAATTTAGGTTTATACTCATTATTTGTGGTATCCATATTGACTCCAGAGTGCGTAATTCTATACTTAAATAAGAAATTATAAGACCCCACAAATATTGGTAATCACACAGTGCATCGCTTCCACCGATGCGACGCAGTTTCATTTTCGACACCAACTTATTCTAAAATTGTAACCCCTTATTACTGGAAGAGATGTCCTTGACTTAATATGTGATTAAATAGGCTACAACAATATGAACGGATTCGTAGACGCTTATGCATAATCGCACCATCCACTGCATCGAAACGAAACCACGGCACGCTGCACAACAGCCCTACCATCAGTTTTCGAGTTGTATAGTCCTATCCTGGCCAACGGGTCAAGTATTTCAAATGAAATTATTAGTAACGAAGACTAGACTTATAGCTAAAGCAGTTAATTTCACTTTTAGAGAAATCGTACCTACCACAGCGACATAATTGCAACTCCGTCATCAGACTTGTTCATAAGAAGAACGAACAAACTACGATTAGCTTAAAACCAATGCATCTAGAATTCCAATACAAAAAAAAACATAGTGATATTGATTATCTAACTTCTCGAGTTAAATCGATTTCATACATTAGTAATGTGCTCTATAATATGATAGTGGAATACGGAGATGCAAATTTTTGAGCAGTTTTGTTTGAAAGCTCGTTAAAAGGTTCAAAGTAACCCAAAATTGTGGTTTTAGCAAATAGTGAATCAAAAACTTAAGAAAAAACAAACTGTTAAAATGAATGAGCATTAGATACTATCGATGTCAGAGGATATTTTTTTATTTCTTGGCCATGTTTTTTATTGTTTATTTGTGTGGTTTTAGGAGTGTGGTCTACCAACGACATCGTTGTACATACCAGTGTAGGTAGGTACATCTTTACTACCTACATCGGATCGAAGTATAGTCGACAAAGAAATTGGTTTACCACTCTAAGGCTGAATATCATTTGCATGTACAAAACATCAAGGTCTATTTTCGCTTGACAGATTTATAACTGCTACGTCAGAATCTGTCATTCCTGTTTATTTAAACTCAGAACTGTTGGCTTGCAATTTAACCTCCTGCTACTTTATGTGCAATAAAACTTTTTGTTTAGTTTCGACGTAAAATAATTGAATTTTGAATCTAGGGAATTGAACTTTATTATATATGTTTTTAATAGATTTAAAAACATTAATTTAGCCATTCAACGAGGTAACGCTGCCAGCCTTTTGGGCACCCTACCTGCGGCCGGTGACCTGAACTCTGTATTCTATCTTTAGGTGATACTAGGTTAGAATACAGAGTTCATTTTTATTAAATTAGTTTTTAAGTAGTGTAGGTATTTTTTGTTTGTTTCTGATATAAAACTTTGTTTGAGTAATAAATAAATAATAGATTTAAAAACGTCCCATTTCCTGCTAGTAGCGTAAAGGGTTTTAGGATTCATAATAAACAATGATTTATCATTTAAAAATAACTTTATTGTCCTTCATAAAACGTAACAGTATCATTTAATTGTAAAAAAAATTATAGGGAAATATCAGCCTAATAACGCGTGTTTCCACCATTAGCTTCGATGACTGCTAACAAGCGACTTCTCATAGAGCCAACGAGGCGTGAACAAATGTCTGTTCCGCGCAAAGCCTCCCAAACTTCATGGCAATGACTATCGATGGCATCTCGATTAGCGTAACGTCTGTAATGCAATCCCATACTATGCAAATGCTGCTGAATGGTCTCTTTCGTAACATCGAATTCTTCTGCAAAATCGCTGGTAGAAGTGAAGCTGTTCTCTTCGTACTGACGTCTCATTGTTTCTCTTTGCTCGCTGGACAGTGCAGGCGGCCGACCACTTCGCCTATGATCTTGAAGATTACCTTCTTCCCCTTCACGTCTTATCCAAAAACGTGCCGTATATCGCTATATGTTCAGTTCTCTAGAAATATCACTTATAGTCACAACCGATGTAATGATATAATTTCGGCTCTTTCCTGTATTTTCTTGACATTAAGTGACTCGAGTTGATCAATAACTGACACTTGACAGATCATAAGTCAAAAGCGATTCGAAAATGAATAAGTTTTTTTAAGTATGGTAGGTATCTAGCATAAACCTCCTTGATTTATAAGGACAAGTTGGTTTGTGTTTACAAAAAATATTCTCTATTGCGTTGTCATCACAGTTCAAGTTGCATGTTCTTTTAACCATTGCTCTGTGATTGGCTCACAGTTAACCAATTACGTTAATGTAATACAGTAATCCTTATCGAATAATTATGTTACTGGGAGATGTCATCAAAAGTGGTAAACCAATTTCTTTGTCGACTATACATCGGCTACATCTTTTTAGTTGGGACTTACAGATAGATTTATACAATGACAGATATTGTACGTTTCATCCAAATGACTACTATAATTCAGTCTCAACAGAAAATAGTCATATTTATTAAAATGTTAAATAAATTGCTTTCAAAGATTTTTCTAAAGACTTTCCTACAATCCCGAGTCAGCTTTGAGCTTTTTACAAAAATTTATAAAGTGTTCACATTGAAAGCTTTGTATTGTAATTGCTTCTAAATGTTTTACGGATGCACAAAACGGTCAGTTCGCTGCATGAATTTAATTTTGTTCATTCAACTTTAGTTTTTACAATTTGCATCGAAATACCTATAGCACGTTTGTTTTCTGCTACTATTACATAATGCAGGATACACTCTTTCGATCGAGCAAAGCGAGAAAAGAATTTAGAGCCTAGCCAGCCACTCTACGTTTTTCGAAGGAGCACACTATTTAGTTTTATATTACTCATAAAACGAATTAAAAAAAGATTGTAAATATGCAGTCCAATACGTGCGCTTTCGAAAAAGTGATTTTTCGTGGCGAACACAGACTCGCAAATTATATGAATTTGTTTTGTATGTTTCACTTTTTTATGCTCGTATAACTATTGAACCGTTTATCCAATCTCCACGAAACTTGGTACTTAAGTATATTTATAGGTCGTGCTATAAAAAATGCTGTTAATCTTATAAGCTTAATCGGTAAAGCGGGGTTGTAAAGATATTGGGTTCCTAAGGGAGAAAAAAACTTAGTTATGCAAATACTTTGAGTAGGGTATAGATTCTACTAGCTGCGCCCCGCAGTTTCACCCGCGTAATGTAAGTCTCGTTCCCGCGGGAATATCGGGATAAAAAGTAGCCTGTGTGTTAATCCACCTATCTACATACCAAATTTCAATCAAATCGGTCCAGCCGTTTTTGCGTGAAAGAATAGCAAACATTCTCACAAACTTTCACATTTATAATATTAGTAGGATTAAGTAGGATAATTGATTTTTCATTACTCATACACGGAAAGTACGCACGAAGTTGTCTGATCATAGGGTTCAAAGTAGCATTTTCCGTCCCTAGGGAAAACATGAACTTTCCTGCCCTAGGGCAGAAAAGAAAATAACTGTCAAATGTCAACTTCATTTTAGACATCTCCTTTGTGGCATGTCGATGCATGCTAACTATGCTAAGTATTCAAGTTCTTCTAACTCATTCACTCATTCATTCTATTATGTCTCTCTAGCACGAATATGTGCTCCTCTAGCACAAATTTGTTCATCCTTGCATGAATTATGAATTATGAAAAAAAATACTGGTAGAATGCCTACTACATTTAGTGCCATTCTACCAGTCAGTATTTTTTTTTGTTGAATAGCTGCGTTTCAGATTAAAAAAAATACTGACTGGTAGAAGAATGGCACTAAATGTAGTAGGCATTCTACCAGTATTTTTTTTTTATAATTCATAATTCAAGCAAAGGTGAACTTTGTGCTATAGTTAGGAAGTCAATTATTAGTCGATTTAAAAAAAAAGCGAGACTAGCGAAGCTAATTTTCGTGTGTGAAATTTTCATATTTTTTTGGTAATTTCCTTATATTCGTAATGAAAAGCAGCTTACCTCGGGGAAAAGGCTTTTCGATGCACTCGAACTATTATCGCACTCGCTGACGCTCGCGCGATAAACCATCTCGTGCATAGAAAAAATGCCTTTGTCCCCTTGTATAGCAATCTACTATTGTTATTAGATACTCTAGGAAACTCATTTTTACAATAAGGCGATGTAAAATAAATAAATATCCTGGGACATTCCACACGTCATCTAGTTACAAGATAAGCAACTTAATGCTTGTGTTATGGCACAGATATATTTTATCTGTGGTTATGATAACCAGATGACTGATATAATACTTAGATATCTAGATTTTTTTTGTAAATACATACATATTATACATAGAAAACAACCAGACACGGACCAAAAATCTGCAGAACATACAAACATTTCCCGTAGCGGGGATCGAACCCGCAACCCCTGCGTCTCAGCCGGGCTTTTGCCCACTGCGCCACACAGAGGTCGTCAACGTTCGAAACCTTGTATTTTGACCCCCTTGATTTGATAAATCTCTATAGCCTATCGGTAGTCGAGCCAGTGCGTCCTAGGCACCCAACTTGTTAATCATATTATAGCACCATAGACTTTGGAAAAAGAATACATTGACGAGAACGAGGCCTGCCACCTTGCAAAAAAAAGCACGTGAATTTGAACTCATAATAGTTGAGAATGTCAATGTTTACAAACTAAAATTGTTTTTTGAGCTGCTGTAAGTAGTCGAAAGTTTGCTACCTCTTACTCGTATTTATTTGTTTGTTTAAAGACTTGACGGCAAAATACTTAGGTAATCAAAGACAATTAAAACAGCTAATATTGCCTTACTTAGCTGTTAATTAAACACAATGAGGTTAATTAAGATTTGACTTAAATTAACGGTTTTCATACAAACCAAATAATAAATAATACCTACCAATTATGAGTCATAAATGACGATGTGGACAACATTACTAAAGAAACCTATTAGGACTGCGAAGCGAGTTTGTAACGCATACGATAGACATCTCAAGTTTGTATTGTATCTGGGCCAAATGCATTGCAATAAGTCTGAATTTCAGTAATACGAAAGCCTACGGGTGAACTGTAACGGGTAAAATTATGCGACTTGAGTCCTGGGTCGACTCTACCACGTAGATGAAAGGATTACCGAGGTTATGTTACCCCGACCCTGCCATAAAGGCTTACGCTCGAATACTTTAGGATTCTTGCTTGCTTCAACACAATCCCATTTGTAGGTACCTATTTCAGAAATTTTGATACGCTATATAGTATAACGAAAAGCTACGTAATATCTAGTTCAATTTAATGAATCTGGTTAGACTTTACCATTATGAATGCGGCACATAAAGTTATGATACCGCGGAGAAACTGTAGTTTATGTATTTATACTAACTCATCATATTCGTATGCGCAGTGAGCTCGAACAAAGCCTAATTTAAAGGCTTCGCTCGCCCCTAATGTGAAAGCCATAATGAACCTAATGTATTTTTCCCCCTCTCTTTATGCAGGTATATAGGTACCTGCTTTATATTACACCTCCAAAGCGACTGACTAATCAATCTTATTCGTAAGGAACTCTAGTTAAAATATTATGTAACTTTGGTGGAAATGAATTAAACTTCTTTTAATTTACTTTCAATGTCGTCGGAAATAGTAGATTACTACACGAGGAAGAAAGGCAAAGATATCGATGCACGAGATGGTTTATCGCGTGAGCGTCAGCGAGTGCGATAATAGTTCGAGTGCATCGAAGGGCCTTTCTTCAGAGGTATGTAGTGTACTCTGCTTTTCATTACGAATATAAGGAAATTACCAAAAAAATAGATGAAAATTTAAATTACACACACGAAAATTAGCTGTCTCGCTTTTTTTTTAAATAGACTACTAATAAATTGACAGCAGCTAAGGATGGCATGGCATAGTTGCGTTTCAGATTTTAAAAAAAATACCAACTGGTAGAATGGCTATAAACGTAGTAGGCATTCTACCAGTAGTTTTTTATTCATATTTCATACATAATGCAAGGATGAACAAATTCAAATAAATAAAATCAAATAAATAAATATACTTTAATTTGTGCTAGAGGAGCACAAATTCGTGCAAGAGAGACATAATATCTAGCCTATGATTGAGTTAGAAGAACTTGAACACTTAGCATGCATCGACATGCCACAAAAGAAATGTCAAAAATGAAGTTGACATTTTGACAATTATTTAAGGGAGGGACAGTTATTTTAGGGAAAACAAGAACTTTCCTGTCCTAGGGCAGGAAAGTTCTGGTTTTCCTTTGGGACGGAAAATGCAACTTTTTTTTTCCGTGTATGAGTAATGAAAAACCTAGCACACATTAAAGTATATTTATTTATTTTATTTTATGTATTTAAATTTGTTAATCTTTGCAATAAGTATGAAATATAAAAAAAAAAACTACTGGTAGAATGCCTACTACGTTTATAGCCATTCTACCAGTTGGTATTTTTTTTTAAATCTGAAACGCAACTATGCCATGCCATCCTTAGCTGCTGTCAATTTATTAGTAGTCTATTTAAAAAAAAAGCGAGACAGCTAATTTTCGTGTGTGTAATTTAAATTTTCATCTATTTTTTGGTAATTTCCTTATATTCGTAATGAAAAGCAGAGTACACTACATACCTCTGAAGAAAGGCCCTTCGATGCACTCGAACTATTATCGCACTCGCTGACGCTCGCGCGATTAACCATCTCGTACATCGAAATCTTTGCCTTTCTTCCTCGTGTAGTAATCTACTATTTTATTCAAAATGGGGGAAGGGGGCTTTTCAAATGACAGATTCAATTGATTTGAAATACAAAACAATAAAAAGTCAGTTTGGTAAGAAGATTTGGGTTTTCCGTTCCGTCTGACGTTGATTTAGATTTATTGGACTGTGGAAAGTTCCGGTTGAACTGACTGTACCGCAGTTATTTTTAGAGGAAACTCTTACTTTTATTACTATTGGGATATGGTTTTATGGTTATTCCGAACATAGCTATAGAAAATCTGATCCCACTTTATATCCTACCATAAAAAAATTATATACAAACATTATGTAGGTATGTGTGATAATATAAAATCAAAACACGGACAAAAAACTTCTCAAGATCGAGTTCAGTTTTATAAAACAAAATCGGCACCCGTCATGAGCGCGATAAAATATTAAACGGGGGTGAAATAAAGAGCAACGGGGTTGTTCGTGTGTTTGGCGCGTAATTACATTCCTTTGTAGTGTCCTGCTACTGGCCCTCCAGCGGCCGCCGCCGCCGACGGAGCACGTGAACGAACTTCAGCTATTGTTGGAGACCTCTTTGTAAAAGAAAAAATCGATGACTGGCTGGGAATGAGAGCTTTGACGTTTAATTAATTGATCAATCGCTATCGGTGAAATTAAATAAAGTGGTTACTTTGTGAGGTAAGTAGGTTGGTAGGTATATACGAGTAGGTACTGTAAAAAGTTTTTCACTCGCATTTTTTATAAGATACTTTCTTAGTGATGCACACGAATATTATAACGAGTTAGATTAAGTTGTTTTAAGTATTTGGGTAATGATATTGAGTTGACATTCTTAGATCCAATAAAAATCCCTCTCTGTATTTACAGTAACAAGTTGGAAATGATAAAAACCTATTCACACTTGAAATGAAAATCTTGACAGCTCGGATTTACCGTGAGCCAACAACAAATTAAGGAAGGTCGATCCCAAGGTGGTGATAAAGTAAAGGCCTACACCTGCCTGCGAATAGCAATTAGAGTTGTAATGTAAATAGCGGGTGAGGGCACAGATTAAATAACAATTACCAAGGAGAAGGCAACAAGTGGGTCAAACACCGGCCCCCGCGCCCTCCCCTTGCACCTCACTAGTGGGTCATGAACGAGCAATGTTCATGACCCATTTCGTCTCAAAATCTGCGCAAGTACGACTCAATCGATATGTCCATCAGTGGTAATGAGATGCTGGAAACGAGATTCAAAGCAATCTGTTAATAGTTTTCAAATGGAAATTCTGTTTTTATAAGTATCCCAACTTACGATGCCTGATGAATGCATAAATCAATAAAATTGTAGCTCAGCAGCATGATATAATGTGAAAAATTAACATAATTTTTAATAAATACTTTCAATAAAATCGGTAATGTTTTGTTTTGTGTAGAAAAGCTCGGGTTGGGGAGCGTCGTATAACAAGCGGCTGACAAAGTGGCCAAAGGGTCGGTCAAGTGGAATCCATTCCCAACAGTTGACAGTCTTCCAATTATAAATTTGGGTACCTATCGGAAAACCCACTTAGCAAAACGTTGTATGTTTAAGAACGCCCTAATCGTAAAATGTCATTGTTTCGAAATAGTCATACAAGTAAAATGACATGGTAGCAAAACGTCTGGTTTGCTTGATGCAAGTACAGTCATATTTGAGAAAAGGTGTCACCATTACAATTCCTCAAAAATGTAACCCATATAAAGCGTATTTTATTTGGAGATAAATTTTAAAATGACACGTAAAGAACATAAGTACCAAGCCCAGCCTACTACTACTACTACAGGTTCATCGAAATTGTTAAGTATGCGGAATCTTTAAGTTTAAAGGCGATACCTAGGTATACATAATTTTTTTGTTTCATTTAAATTTATAATTGCTTATTTAGTTGTTATTATGTTTTACTAGACTGACTGTACCAGACATTTCATTATAAAGGACTATTTAAAATTCCAGACGTTTTGCTAAAAGGTCATTTTCACGTCTTGGTCAATTCAGCTGTGTGTTCATTTTGCTTTCTAGGTGTTCCGATAGTAACCCATTTGAATCAAACATAGCCTACTGAAATTGTGATCCTAAATTGTAGTTCAAAGTTATAGTAACTCTTCAATCACCTAACTTATGGGTCTCTCAGACGCGACCAAAGCGAATTAAGCTATAGAAACGTTAAACCGCAAATTCATTACCTAGTAAAATAGAGCTCACAAAGTCCATAACGTATTTAAGCAGAAAGCTTGTGGTCGAGCGCGGTCGCTTTGCTCGCAAATCCAATAACGTCAGGAACAGTTGGCTGGGAAGCTGGGAAGCGCGACGACCGACCTTCTTGTACGAAAAACTATCGCGGCCACGAAACTACGCTACATCTAATAGTACAAAGTGACCTGTCCTACAGCTCCGCTCACATGCATCACTGAATAATTTATATGACGGAATAATTTTAATGCTCTGTAATATTTACATTATTTTTATTGATTTTACTATTAGATATTTTTATATTCCTTATTACAGAAGGTACAATTTTGGTGGTCTTATCACTAGAATCGAATTTACCGAACCATTGCTCTTATACCACATTGCACGCAAGCAAGATACTTTTGCACATTATCGACTGTTGATAATGTGCAAAAGTCTCAGATCTTTCCTCGACTGGCAAATTCCGCAAGAACAAGCCGGGTTCGTCAAGGGAAAAGGGACAAGGGAACAAATCCTGAACATGAGACAAATTGTCGAAAAATGCCATGAGTTCAACACCCCACTGATAATGTGTTTCGTGGACTACCAGAAAGCGTTCGACTGTGTAAAATGGCAGAACCTGTGGTTCATCTTAAAGGAGCTTGGGGTACCAGCACACCTAGTGCACCTGATACGAAGTTTGTATGAAAAGGATTACGGTACAATCAGCTTAGGGAACACCACTTCTAACCCCTTCGGTTTTCAAAAAGGAGTTCGTCAAGGCTGTGTCATTTCTCCCATATTATTCAATATATATGGTGAATACATAATGCGTAAGATCTTAGAAGATTGGAGAGGTGGTGTGAAGGTCCGAAGAGTCACCATTTCTAACCTTCGATACGCCGATGACACAACTTTATTCGCGTCTACGGAAGCCGAAATGGTCGAACTTTTAAACCGGCTAAAATCGGTAAGTGCGGAGATGGGACTCTTAATAAACCAGAAAAAAACCAAGCTGATGATTGTTGATCGCTCTGACTCTATCCACCTGTCGGACGCTCTGAGGGAATACGATACCGTAGATGAATTCCAATACCTAGGTTCAATGATCAACAACAAGGGAAAAAGCGAACCAGAAATCCGTCGACGCATCGGCATGGCCAAAACAGCCATGAACCAGCTAAATAGGATATGGAGGGACAGTAACATTAGTAGGAAAACTAAAATACAAGTCATCCGGACGCTAGTATTCCCCATATTCCTATATGGCTCCGAGACATGGACCATCAAAGCAACTGACCGGAAGCGAATAGACGCGTTTGAAATGTGGGTTTGGAGACGCCTATTGAGAATCCCCTGGACGGCTAAAAGAACGAACGTCTCCGTTCTAAAGGAGCTTGAGCGATCCAAACGCCTGTCATCTGTTTGCCTACAGCGAGTACTGCAGTACTTTGGACATATCGCACGGAGAAAAGCCGATAACATGGAGAGGCTATTAATAACAGGCAAAATA
This sequence comes from Xanthorhoe spadicearia, assembly GCA_947086425.1. NCBI lineage: Eukaryota > Metazoa > Arthropoda > Insecta > Lepidoptera > Geometridae > Xanthorhoe > Xanthorhoe spadicearia. The sequence goes on along the minus strand of OX352205.1, from coordinate 4,809,437 downwards.
GAGGGCAAAAAACGCAGAGGCAGAAGCCCAAAACGATGGTCTGACCAGGTCTCCGAACACCTAGACATACCCGTCAGTATCGCTCTCCATCAAGCCGAAAACCGAGGCAGATGGAGGAAAACCATTGAAAAAATAATACTTGCGCGGAGTCACGATCCTCAACTGTGGGGGAACGACTAAGGAGGATCACTAGAATCGACCTGGAATAGGCAACCTTCAGCTTGAGCCATATCGTAACTCAATACAGCCATAGCTTTATTAAAAGAATTGCTTTAAGAGTTTCAATAATTTTGTTAAATATTTCGATAACTTAAATTAAATAAGCATTAAAACATTCATACCTAATCTTCGTTCTGTGCTAACTCAGAGCAATCATCTTCTCTTTGTGCTAAGGTCGAATAGATCAGCTTCCATATTTTTATTAGGTATATTTACTCGTATTTATATTTTTATAAAATATGGTAATCAATACCTACAGTATGCATAGGCAAACCTCTACCTACCTACATATTACATACTTACTAGTACATTCCTACATAGCGGCGTCTTATGCCGCGTGATCCCTCAGGAATTCACTATGCCGGCGTGTGACCATCCAATATTCATGGGTATTGTCTAAACAACTCGCCTATATCGGAACAACCGTTCATCCATTTGTGAAAATGACCTATTTCTGAGTGAATTGTCTTCTGTTTTATAAGTACGTGAACTTATTAGTTCACGTGAACAGTCACATGAATTCGTGATGATCATGCTTGAACATTCTTGAAAGAGTTCTACACTGTCACAGTGTCTTATTAGACACTGTGACAGTGTAGAACTCTTTCAAGAATGTTCAAGCATGATCATCACGAATTCACGACCAATGAGGAATAAATTCTTCTGTATTTTCTCTTTTTACTTCCACCAGCGGCATAGTTAACAACCTATGCACATTACGTTTTTCGTATATGACTGCGCGTTTGTATCAATAGTGATGCGATACAAAGAATTCGATCTTTTGATCTGCGCTGAAAATGCTGACTGCACGCCGTCAACACCATCCTCGCGTTTGTAAAACGTGCAGCGAATAACAAGTGACGCGCTGCGCTACACAAAATCGTGCAGAGACGGCTCGTTCTAAAAACGTAGTGTGCATCGGCTGTAACGTCATAACGTAAACAAAATTTCAAAATAAATTCTTGACTTTTTGTTTATTTTTTCTTTGCCATTTACCGAACTTTTAAAAATCTTAATAAAAGTTACGACTTCGGCAGGATTTGAACCTGCGATGATACAAAAGATCGTCCTAAACGCGGACTCGAAATTTTTCTGATGAAGACCTGTGTGGTTTAACACAATAGAATAATAAAGAATAAGAATATAAGTTATTTATTTCAGAACTTAAGGTTAACAAAAAGATATAATAATAATAATAAAAATATAAGAACATTTACCAAACGTACCGAAACTGAATAAACTATCTACATTGTTTTATAAATGGACTTTTCAAAATGAATGCACTTATTATGTATAAAATATGTATGAAATATGAAGCGTGGTCGGTCTCCGGGTCATGACGGTCTAAGTATTGAGCATCTGTTGTATGCGGGCCAGCATATCTGCGAGGTGCTAGCGCGGTTTTATTCTCTCTGCCTGAAGCACTGTCACCTTCCTGAAGAGCTAATCCGTGCCTTGGTTGTTCCCATAACAAAAAACAAAACGGGTGATATCTCGAGCATGGCCAACTATAGGCCCATCTCTTTAGCTACAATCTTAGCCAAGGTATTGGACCGAATAATACAATCCCATCTTAGTGTTGTGCGGTTCAATGACGGACAGTTTGGCTTTCGCCCCCAAGTATCGACGGACATGGCCATATTCTCACTGAAACAGGTCGTTCGCTACTATACGCAAGAAGGTACGTCAGTTTACGACGTGTTCCTTGACCTCAGCCGCGCATTCGACACCTTAAATCACACTCACCTCTGGGGGAAGCTGCGAGACGGCACAGACGTTCCGGCTGACGTTGTTGATCTGCTTGAGTTCTGGTACCGCAACCAGACTAACAACGTCAGGTGGGGCACCGAGTTGTCTGATAGCTACCAACTGTCTTGCGGTGTGAGGCAGGGAGGGCTCAGCTCACCTGATCTATTTAATGTATATGTGAATGATTTGATCGAGGAGCTGAGTAGAACCCCAGTAGGGCTCAGGTTGGAGGGCAGATATGTCAACAATCTGAGCTACGCTGACGACATGGTTCTGCTCAGCCCTTCGATCAAAGGACTACGGAAGCTACTAGCCACGTGTGAAAAATATGCACTAGATCACGATCTAATTTACAATGTTAAAAAGACGGAAATGGTTATTTTTAGATCAGGAAAAGGCCCAGAGAACGTACCTAAAGTCTGCCTTAGCGGACGACCTGTTCAAATAGTAGATACTTTTAAATATCTTGGTCACATCGTCACGTCGAACTTGAAGGATGACGCGGACATGGAAAGACAGCGAAGGTCACTGTGCGTGGTCGGTAATATGATCGCTAGGAAGTTTTTTAACTCCTCGCCTGACGTGAAAATTACACTGTTCAAATCGTTTTGTCAGTCGTTTTACACATGTCAACTCTGGACTCATTATACTAAGAGATCTCACGATGGTATAAGAGTGGCCTATAACAACATCTTCAGACATCTCATGGGCCTGAAGCGGTATTGTAGCGCTTCAGAAATGTACACAGAAACCCGTGTCGACTCTTTCAATGCCATCCAAAGAAAGAGAATAGCGTCATTCATGTCCAGAGTTGACATGTGTAAGAACCAAATAATTAAAAGTCTGTCTGACCGTCTGATGTTGTCAGACACTTTTAGACGTTGGGTGGCTATTGCCACCTGAGATATACTAATTATTACGTAAGTAATATCTCTGTTTTAAATTTTTTTGTGTGTGTATTTTACTGTGTACTGTGTGTCAATGGATCTCGTGTCCGCAATAAAAAGTTTTATTATTATTATTATTATTATTATATTATTTCACCAACACTTTAACATCATTTAGTGAAAGTCCTTGTTGATGAGAACATAGCATGCTTAATAAATATTACTTAATTACGATTGAAACTAATTTGTATAGATTCATCGATTGTGTTGTGTCCAATAGTTATTGCAGTAATGGTAAACTCGGGATAAAGACAAACAATTTTTTTTTAATTATTTTATGTGGATCGTGTTGGCTGAGTGGGCAAGTGCCTCGGTTTTGGATCCGAAGGTCGTGGGATCAAATTTGGCCGTGCTTTATTGGATTACTTATTCAACTAAACGGTGCAGGAAAACATCAAGAATCGCAGAGAACGTACCTCTGTCATACGCAAAAACCATAAAATTCACATACAGAGTGAGAGTTAGAAAGACCTGGAATAACACATAGACTACCTTTTGTCTAGGTAAGAAAAAGCGGGCGAAGCCGCGAGGGGAAGCTAAGTATTAGATATCAAGTTATCATTGTAAAAAATGGTTTAGAATTTAAATCAAGACAAGACTTAGTTAAATTGAGCTTCGAAATTAATTGCGAAGTAGCAGCGATTGAAATAAAATTCTGTAAATTAGTAGTTGTCTGTCTTTATAGGCCAAATTATGATTTTTTAATATTTGAGGATGTACTAACTAAAATTTTAGAGAATACCACTAAGGAAGGGAACAAAATTGTAATTGCGGGAGATTTTAAGTTAAATGTGCCTAAAGATAACAAATATAATAAAAAAGAAGTCAAACAATTTCTTAAACTTTTAGATGAATTTAAATGTAAAGCCATAATCAATGAACCAACAAGAATAATTAAAAAAGCTGCAACATGCATAGACAACTTTGTTGTAAATAATGACGATGGTATAAAATTTCATGTGGGAAAAGTTTTAGATGTAAAATTATCAGATCATAAAGTTATTGCTCTTCAATATAAATTAAACTGTAAGAAAGTTAAAACTGTGAATGAAAAAATATTAATAAGACAGATAACAAGCTGTAACAAAAAGTATTTTCACTACCTTTTTTGTAAAGATTATGAAATGATATACCACTGTGTAAACGATGCTCACGATGCAAGTGAGAAAATGAAAATCCTCATGGAACATTTCAAGTTTTGTTATGACACTGCCTTTCCAATAAAATCTATTTTAAAAAATATTAATAACAAAGCAAAATTGACCACTCAAGGTATAAAAACTTCTACAAATAATATTATGAAACTAGAGATTTTACAAAACATAGCTCCCAGCGCAAAAACGAAACAAAAACTTAAAACCAGTAAGAAAATTTTGAAAAAGGTTTTGAAAACTGCAAAAAAACTTAACAATGCATCCAGAATACAGAGATCAACAAACAAAATTAAAATGGCATGGAAGATAGTAAAGGAACAAGAAACGAAAAATGGTAGAAATGTTAGAAATAAGATCGATAAAATTCGTAACGAAAACGGACAACTGATAACGGATAGCAAAAATATAGCAACTAATTTTAATAAATTCTTCTGTAATATTCTCATAACTTGACGAAAAAAATAAATATAAACGCTAAAAATTGTGACATTTTCTTAGGCAATCCACCAACTACTAAAATAATATTTGACCTAATCTCACGTAACGAACTTAAAAAAATAATTAGTAACATAAAAAGTAAACCCTGTGCGATTACTTTTAGTGTCTATTTTGTTTTTTATCATTTTATGTGCAAAGTATAAATAAATAAATAAATAAATAAGTAAACCCTCAAGAGATATTTATGACATGGATACTAAAACAGTTAAGGAATTGATTTTGACCATTGAGAATTTGTTTGACATTATTTTACTTGTATTTAATCATTGTATTACTCAGGGGGTTTTTACAGACATTTTGAAAAAAGGTAAAATAGTACCACTTTACAAAAAAGGAGAATTTATTGACATATCGAATTACAGGCCAGTATGCATATTGCCAGTTTTTTCAAAGTTTTTAGAAAAAGCTATTCAAACTAGAATAATGACATATTTCGAATTAAATAATTTATTTAGAGACAACCAATTTGGATTTAGAAAAAAGAGATCTACTGAAATGGCCATCAGGAACACTGTATACTACATACTGGAAGCGATGGATGGATCGCAGAAGGTTTCCAGTATTTTCTGCGATTTATCCAAAGCATTTGATTGCTTACGGCATGACATTTTAATCCATAAACTATCTTTTTATGGAATTGAGGGTACCGAGTTAAAACTGCTTCAGTCATATCTGGGAAACAGATCACAAGTAGTAATTGTTGATAAAAATAAATCAGACTCAGAACCAATTCATATAGGTGTACCACAAGGCTCAATCCTTGGTCCACTACTTTTTTTGATATACATCAATGATTTAACTAACTGTTTACCAGACTGGGCTATTAGTGACCTTATTCGCAGATGACACTCATGTAGGAATTAAAGATAAAAAAATCGAAATAGTAGAAGAACATACCAACCTAATAGTTGAACTCCTAAAACAGTGGTTTGAATCAAATGGAATAATTTTAAATGCCGACAAAACTAATATTATGGACTACTCGAGTAAACGGAAAAGTAAAAATGACGAAATCAAAGAAGTTAATTTTCTTGGATGTACTCTAGATTCAACTCTTTCTTACGATAGTCATATAGATAAAATATGCAAACGACTAAACAGTGCAAACTATGTTTTACTAAAACTGAATCCAATAATTGACAGAAATACCCTTGTATCTGTTTACTATGCCTACTGTCATTCTATTATTAACTACGCCATAACGATCTGGGGAAATGCTGCCCAGATTAAGAGGGTTCAAATTTGCCAAAAAAGATCTATCCGAATAATATGTGGATTACATAGGTTAACCTCTGCAAGAAGTTACTTCAAAAAAACAAAGATACTGACAGTGATATCATTATTTATTGTTAACTCACTGAAGTGCACTTGTGTAGTGATAATTTACTCACAAAAATGCAAATACACGGTCGAAATACTAGAAACAAGGAAAAACTATTCATACCCAGAACAAGACTAGTAAAAACTAAAAATCAAGGACTTGGTATTAAGCTCCAAATGTACAATAAATTGCCGTCAAAAATATCTAGACTTTCTTTAAATAAATTTAAAAATGTATTAAAAATATTCTTTGAATCCCATCCATTTTACCATATTGATGAATACATGAATTGTTCATTTTCTAACTCGTCTTCGGATTAGCAATATTGTTTTTTTTAATTACCTATTTATATTTAACGCCTAACTTTAAGAAATGATGTACCCTGACTTGCCAATGTTATGCTATGTAACTTTGTGGCTAAATAAATAACTTGAAACTTGAAACTTGTTACATAGTTTTGAACATGAATCAAATAAATAAATCTCATGATCCTTCCCAGAAGTATAACAAAAAAGTTATAAATTTATTATTAGTGTATCCTTCCCACAAGCCATCTATTTTAGAACTCTCCCGTTTATAACATCCGTGTGGGTTCTCTGTCGACTCTAACAAAGCAATAAAGTGCTAAGACTACGTTTTCTTTTTAGCTCTAAACCCACGTTGCTGTTAGTGTTATATTAAAATAACTTCTATTTTTTTAAGTGAATTCGGTACATGTTTGTGAATTGTCTACTTTGGTGTGGTGGTTTTCTTAATATTATTTTGCACCTTTCATAAATATTCGTATGTTATTTTCGGAAAAGTTTATCAACATTTATACGAATACCTATCAAAAATCTTTTTATTATAGGAATATTCTACTTACTTATAGTATAAACACAAAAATTTGCTTGGAATATACATGTTTTAGTGCATTAAATAACAAATAGGCTACTTTTTATCCGGGTTAGTACCACGCGAGCGAAGCTGCGGGCGGAAGCTTGTTTGTAATGAAACAACATTATATTTGCAGTAGGTAATGCTTTTTATAATGAATGTTTAATTGCTACGAAATGTGACGAAAACTCTTAGTTGATTTGGGAGCGACGCAATAAACCCTCCGATGTCGAATTCGGAGGCAGAAATATTGATTTTCCCGGCCCCGATGTATTTCATTCTCCATCTGTTGCTCTCCATAAAATTTACGACAGTATTACTGAGTCGTTATTTGTGTATGAAGAGTTTTATCGCCTTAGCGCATCACTTTCCGCGACATGAGTTTTTCGTCAAAGACAAGTGTTTTTATTGAGATCACTAATTCTGTGTTTTTATTATCACTTATCTATGTTTACGCGTAATTTCAAAGGTCTAAGGACTGGGTTTCGATTTTTCATACATATTTTCATTGTAAATGGAAGTAAGTAGTAATGAGATGGTTGTTGTACTGTACACAGATGGTGGCGACGGAGGAGGCGAGCTCGGTGCCGGGGCAGATCGAGACGCCGGGCACGTTCGGCAAACTGCGACAGACACTCTCCTCCTCTCTGCTTACAGCGCAGGATAAAGGTATAATAGTTTTTAATAACTTACAGTTGCTCTCAATAGACTTAACTACATGTCGGAAGTTATCCAACCTAGTTAGGAGTTCTGTTCTGAGAACACTGAGTAAAGTTACCGGGATTTATATCGAGCTCCAAACAACTGAAACACTTCATCAGACTGAAATAGGTACTTACAAGTAGTATGTTATTTCAAGAGAATAAAAAACGTTTTTTTCTATGAATATAAGAAAAAATAGGATTGGTGGCACTTGGTGGAACCTAGCAAAAGACCGAAAGAGATGTAAACAATTCGGGGAGACCTTTGCCCAGCAGTGAGAAAATATAGGCTAAAAATATACGCATAGATTAAAATAAAATAAATAAGAAATAAACATCCTTAGATATTACATACATAAAACTAAGTTAAGTACATGAATACTTGTGTTATGGTAACAAATGGGCATAAACTTCAATAAAGTCTTGTGTCATACTGATATATACATAGTTGGATATACGTACTACTCGTATTTAAGCAAGTATAATGCCCACTAATGAGTTTCATTTGACAACACTAATATTGAACTATAGTTAAGGGCAAAGGTACAGTAAATTGAAGTTGCTAAGAAGTTACGTAGCAGAGGTTCCTAAGTTGCGTAATAACTTAACGAAACTCTACAGCCTCTACAGGTAACTTCCTACAAAGTAAATAGCAAATCACCTTTCTTAATCTTCTTTTTATAGAGAACATTTTATAATAAAACTAGCACTTTGCAATCTAAAATATCTCACATTATTTTCAAATATGTAGAGTACTTATTCCAAATAAGTCAGTCGTATTTCCTATTGTTTTAGTTTTTGAAATAAAACTATTTCCAAAACTAAGCAAAAGCTCTCATCTACCTTTCTGTTTATTTATGAGAAACATCCTAAATAACTTGTAAATGCGAACCGCGGTAGAAGGAAGGGCAAGGGACTGGCGTGCTTTTAAGCGGCATTTCAACCTTTATTACTTCTGCGGTTGACCAATTCTGAGGTTTGACCCATTTCTATAGCAACATAGAGGATTACGTGGGTTCGATCCGTCATAGAGACAAAAATTACAAAAGCTGTGTTCGTATAGGAGCGGCATTTCTCCCGGTCACACGCCGGAAAATCAAAATTCCGGCTCCACAGGCCGTTTGATCCAAAGCACCCCTCTATCTACGCATTACACACCTATCTTACCGTGAACAATACCCATTCATCACCGGTGGGATAAAAATCTTTTTATCATAAAAGAGGAAAATATCACGTATAGTCATGATTACGAGAACAAAGCGGATTCAGCTATAAAGCCGAGCCCGTTCTCGTAGATAATCAGTAGCTGTAGGTTCATTTATATGTATAGTAGGTATATATTCAAAGTAACCCCAAGTTTCGGCTTCGTATGTAAAATAATTCAGTGCGATATCTATGCGTAATACGAAGTCTTCAACTAGCAAACTATCCCTACTAGTTCGGAGATTACGGTGAAGTTTCGTGCTTGTTTATGTGAACCCGTTATAAACTCTTTGAGGCTCCCAAGGCCAGATATCGACTCTCATTACCTAATAACTTGAGGTACTAGATACTCGTAGAAAAATTAATAAATGAAATAAACCTTGGATTGAACTTTATCTAAAGATAGAACAGCTTAAACTGAAATAATTTATTTTATTGATAGGCTAAAGTAGATGCACGTTGTAGGTATAAACCACAAAATTCAATAACTGCCATAACATCATATAGACATTAAGATGTCTATAACACAAAAACTCGCGAAGTATTTGGCATCGTCGTCTGTATTCTGTGGCATCGTTTAATAGAGTGCGCGATGGAATTTATGATTATTTCTCAATATTCATAGCTGAATATCGCAGGCTGCGCAAGGGAGGGTGTCTCTGCAAGCGATGTTAGTAGATTCCTTCTTGAAAGGTAGACACAAACTGGGGACTTATTTGAATTCCTAACATTTCATTCAAGTTCAGCATTTCATAACAACAAGCTGAATTTAATTTCAGACCGAATAACGCTATCATCACTGTACTAAAACATAAAAACAACTAGTTTATATGTGTGTTTGTTACGCATTGAAACAATTTAATAACAGATATTCATTGTTTCGCAAACGTTCTTGCGTGCTACGCCGTAGACAAGCTACGAGGGCTGCCTACGCAGATACTCGTTGCTACGATACCTACGCCGTGTGGGAAGATCTATTTATAAGCGTGCACATCTACGGTATTTACATAATTAATACTGTAGCATTTGATTCCATTATCTGGATTCGAGATATTGGATCGCTTAGTTTATATTCAACTCTTAATAGATAAGATATTGTATGGGGCATTTCGAAGATGAAGCACTAACATTTCCCATCTTAAAAACAGAAAATATACAAAAAATCTATGTATTCAAATGCGTGACTTCATAATCATAATAATGATATTAGTAGGTATATTGTGTTAGAAGGTGATGCTGATGTCATTACAAAATGAGAAAAAAATAGATGAAAATAATGAAAATAATACTTACGGCTGCTTAATCAAATTCAAAGAAATAGATCGCGTGACGCAGAGCTGTCATTTTTGACGCACAATTCTATGGAGGCGGCGGAAAAAAGTGATACGTCCTCTCGCTGGGAGGACCCGGGATCGACTAATTGGAAGACGATTGCGCGGCCGGATATATAGTGATTATAAAATAATCCTGTAAATTACTGGGTGCTCAAAATTGATTGAAAAAAAAACTGTACGTTAAGAAATACCTATATTTTCACAATATAAATAAAAATATTATGTTCTTATTCAAATACTAGTAAAAAATATGTGTTAAAGTGAAACGATTTTGTACTTTTTAAATATAGTTTTCATTACCTTTAGAGGCAATTTTTTCATTGTTTTGCTCAGTAGTGCATTATGAGACTATATTTTCAGTTCAACAAACGCTTAAAATAAAACATTTTCTCACATTACAATGGTGATATCCCTTCTGAAAGACAGCTCTGACGCTCATTTTCGTAAAACGCTATGACGGGATTGACTTCTCCTTCAAAAACTATAATCAAATATAATGTTTTCTCTCTGTAGTACACTATAATAAAGATTAATCTTTCTAAAACCGTAAAATTCTTTTAATAATCTGATCACATTATTGAGATATGGCTCTCGAAATACAGCTCAAATAAGCTAATGACGACTACACGCTCTTAATAAAAATCTTATTTATAAAATGAGAACGAAGCTATGACATATATAGTCATCTCTTCCCTTGTTGGTGGATTATAAAGTGTGTTATGGTTGTATGTAGTGACAAAGCTCGGCCCTCGGCAAGCGGTGCAGGAGCCCCCGGAACCGGCACCAACGCCGCCACCAGCGCAGCCTCCGCCTGCACCTGCTAAGACTGAACGGTACGTTTCATCTAGATTATAAAAATGTAATGATGTTTGTCGGTTATAGCATAATTTAAAAAATTAGCTAGGACTCATTTTGTTAAAAATCTTTAAGAAGGATACTTAGTTGAGGAAATTATACCTTAGCATTTACGACTAGCACAGTTTAGTGCCACCTGACGCTTTCCTAATCACCTACATCCGATCCAAAAGACAAAGAAAAACTTGTAAGAAATTCTTGAAACTCAACGCCATAGGTCAGAGTTTTTCTCGGAAATGTCGAGTACCTATTCCTTATGATCCTCATTAAACTTTTACGAATTGAATACCTATCTATTCAAAACAAAATGGTTCGTTGGTATTTAAACGTGTACAATTTCATAAATGTTTGTTAATAATATTTTAATGGCTAAAAAATAGGAGATTACACAGGTAATAATCGTCGAGCGAGGCAGCTGGTTAGAAATATATACAAAATATGTACATTGAATGTGTGTTGAATCAGTGAGGCGGGCAAGGCGCCGTCTCGAGTGGGCGCGTGCCGCGTGTGCCTGAAAGCGCTGAAGCCGGGTGAAGTGTACCACACCTGCAATGGCTGCCAGCATCGTGTCTGCGAAGACTGCTCCTCCTACTCCAAACCCTCAAGCGAAGAGGAAGCGGTAAGCCAATTTAATTCTCAAACCACTCTATTTAATTGAAGTTTCAAGGCAGCGGTTATCACAAACCTTCGTCGACCCGTATCCGCGTGAATTCTAAGCTAGCTAACAAACAATGTGAAGTTTGAACGTGAATAATAAAATAAATAAAATAAATAAATAAATATCCTTGGACATTCCACACAGCGTCATCTAGTCCCAAGCTAAGCAACTTAATGCTTGTGTTATGGTAACTAGATGACTGATATAGTACATAGATACATTTTTTTTTGTAAATACATACATATTATTATAGATAGAAAACACCCATAATGATTGCTTGTTGATAAAAAAATTAATAAGTTATGTGATGTTTTTAATTATGGTTTAGGACATATCCGCCAAATTCTACATTTGTCAGTGTTTCAGAGAAATAAGCCAAAATTGTTAAACTTGTACAGTGGACTGGTAGAAGGACAGCTCACACAATTACATAAAAATGTATCACCGAAAAGTGAGCTTGGCCCAAAGTCATATTAGTTGCCCTGGATCTTCAATAATTAACCGCAACAAATAGTAGTAGAATCACTCAGCTAGACATCACAATCCCAGAGGTCATCCTATGGGAATGATTTTTGACTTTGTGTAGAATTCGTGGCGATGCTCGGTGTGCCGGCGCAAGGCAGCACCGCGCCTGCCGCCCGCGGCTCAGGACAGCACGGACTCGCTGCTGGACATCCCCATGCTGGACGCGCTGCAGCGGCGGCACTCGGAGGCGCGCCTCGGCAGCGGCGGCGGGAACTCCGGCCTGGCACCGCCGCGCTCGCCAGAGCTGCGCCGACACTCAGACGTCTCACCTGCCTCGCTCAAGGAGTTGGAGAAGGTAATGTTTGTTACTATTTTTATTGATTGCCGAACGGGTTAGGGCCCCGCCTTTCACTCAAAGGTCGTTGGTTCGATTCCAGCCGTTTCAATGGATTTGTCATATCGAACATTTTAAGATCCTTTTAAAGACCTCTAAACGATGACATCATCGTGAGGATAATAGTCAGTTTTCTAAGAACATCGATGGACTTGCTACCTGCAACGTGTATACGTTTTTACATTTACTTCTGCAATATGTAGGAATGTACCAAAATGTATTTGGAATACCACTGACTACCCCATCGAGGTCTAGGAGGTCTCTAGGTAATGCCTCCTAAGGGTGACAAATCAACATCGAGCTGTGCTGCGCTGTACTGCGCTGTGCTGCGCTGTGTTTCTTACGCTACGTTTTTTTAACAATCAACATCAAGCTGCGCTGCGCTTTGTTTTTCTCAGTATTAAAACTAATCGGCAAACAAAAACATAGCACAGCTCGGCCTAGCACGGCGGGTAGCGCGAATCGCTCGAGACGACTGACGTTTTAAACAGAGCGTAGCCTCGCACAGCGCAGCACAGCATGGTTTGTTTGTATCCTCATTGAAATATAAGACGAGCGAGTTGACAAAACATAGCACAGCGCAGTACAGCGCAGCACAGCTCGATGTTGATTTGTCACCCTGGGGGATATTGGATGCATATTGGTGGTGATTTGACGCTGCACTGACTAATCAAAAATTTCTTAATTCGAAAGCTCTTATTTTGCGTAAACTGCGTAATTTTAGAACTGTCACTCAGACTGTCATTTTGTTTTGAACTTTATTGTGAACAAAATAAGAGCTTTCGAATTTAGAAATTTTTAATTAGTCAGTGCAGCGTCGAAACACCACCATTGTACCTGTAAACCTATATTAGCTAAAACCGATATTAAATCTGTTGTTATCTCGTTTCGTTGTCATATGAGTAACAAGAAAAACACATTTCAATCCTATATTAAATTGACAAATCTCTTTATGAATAAGACCATTATTAATTATTAGGTAAACAAAATACATAGCTATATATGTAGATTTAAATTCGTAGGGAACAACTACATACCTACATATTTACAAATGGTTAAAAACATGCCAATCACAATCAGGCCTCTTCGTAATCATATTTATTACCTACCTACCTACTTGGTCTTGTTTAAAAAAGCATTATCATTCAAATAAACATTTAAATACCACAACAGCGTAACAGTATCATCCACTATAGAATGAACTCGGCTTTTATACTGGCTAATAAAAATGCTATTTAAATTTTTCATAGCGTTCACTGGAAATTAGGTATACTTATGCAAGTCTCCAAATAAGTATTCATGAATTCGTTCCTCGCGTCAAGCCGCTTATAAAAGCTGGCACAAACTGACGATCTTAGCTGGAAATTATTGCTAACATTTTGTACAATAGACGAAGATTTTATTCTATATTCACGGAGCTCACAAGGTGAGCTTTTAAGTCCATGACTTCAGTGAAAACGTTTTGTGAGAGAAGGCACTTTAATTGCATTTTATAATCGTTTTGCTAGGCAACTAGGTTGAGAGAAGCAAAGTTTTGAGAGCAATGCAAAGTAATGCATTTATAAACGACAATGGATTTTCTTTTAAACTTTTTCCAAGCACTATGTGAGCATCTGGTTCGCTTTTCTCACAATGGGTACCTAGATAAGTATAATAACCATTCTGTAACATTCATTAACATTAAAACGATTACATAATGAATGATTGATTACTTGAGGATGAGATGAAAAGATTACTCTGGGATATTGCAATGGTTGGAGGATGATGAAGAGTCCTCAGCCCAGCAATGTGACGATAAATTATTAACGTAGTAACATCAGTAGTTTATCGCAAAAAAATGCAAGGCAGACAGACAACTATTCTGATTAAATATACTTATTATAACTTACACTCTCGACTCTTCTATAAAGAGCTATGATGCAACAAACAGATACACACATACAAACACACTACAAACTAATAACATGTTAATGTATCAAGATTTCTAATGCACTCAAACCAGTTCTATCTCTTCTCCTATAAATATAACAAATAGTTTAAATTAAAAAGATAAATGTTCGTAATCGTAAGTGTTGTTAACCACGCTGCCCTCGCGGCAGTTAAAGGGTGGTGGCAGCAAGACGCCGGACGAGTCCCGTCGTCCGAGCATGGCCACGCCGGCGCGGCGCCGCTCCGTGCGCACGCCGCGCCAGCGCTCCTGCGACGAGGACCAGCCGCCCGCCGCCGCGCAGCCCGCGCTTGCTGCGCCGCCGCCCATGTCACGCAGGTTATTAACCTTTTAGGTACTTTATTTATTAACAGATCATCCCTTCGTCGACCCAAACACATCCTATATGATAACATCATCTCGGCCAACGCGGTGATAATGAACTAGTCCCCCGCCGACGCCGACAGAGGGGACGTTTTTTCTTCAGGGCCGGGCAAATCAGATCAAGATTTTGGCAGCCTTGCTAGGCAGCAGCCCAAGCCGAAGTCCGTACCACTTTGGTGCCCTTGAGCATAGTTGCCTTTAACTTTCAGCTGTGTGTTCATTTTGCTTTCTAGGTGTTCCGATAGTAACCCAAAATATTCAAAACAAAACAAAGTAATGCTCGCTCGTACCATCTCATATAAGCCGTGTAACTGTCACATTGCGATATCGTAGACAATCATAACAAGTATAGTGTCATTACCAGAGCATCAGCAGTGGACGTGGTGGGTGGAGCGACGTCGCGGCGCGGCTCGTACCGCCCGCCCGACGATGCCGAGTCCACGCCGCAGATAGCAGGACTAACTGTGGACGAGGACCGACCCATCAGACGCCGCGGCAGCCAACTGTAAGCGCTTTCTTCGTACAATAGTATATTCAAATCAAATATAAGCTTTATTCTGAGACACTATGTACTGTCCCTATTTACTTTCACGAGTTGCTAGTTTAACAGGTTGAGCTCTTAAATTACATGGTTTCTCGTGTAACAGGTTTACGTGCTCTCGCTATTCAGATAAATGAAGAGATTATCCTGCCTAAGCCCGCGTGATAGATTGTGTACCCACACCCTCTTGATTATGCAACGGATAATATATTGCTAAGGCAAAATGAACCAAACATAATGTTTCGGTTGTTTGTTCACTTTACTGGTAAATAATTGTGCGTTTACAATAACTATTACCTCCAATGTTTGCGTTGATTTTTATTTCTGAAAATGTTTACTTTGTTAGGTGCCTGTCTGCGTCGACTTGATCGATTTTACATTTATGTTTGTTTACCTAATCTAAAATTTGCGGTACCTAACCGATTGGTACTGTTCTTGTATTGTTATCGTGTGCCTCCCAGGCCAGACATAGCAGCACTACAACAGCGAACAGGCACGCTAGGGTCCCTAGGGTCGATGTCGTCCTCGGAGCAGTCGAGTGCGTCGAGCGCGGCCGCCGCGGCCGCCGCCGCCGCCGCCGCGCGTCAGATGTCCGTCGACGCGGAAGCCATCAAGATCGTCATTCACGATGTGGACGACCGCTCGCCGCGTTGCGTCTCACTGCGTCGTGACCCTAATGATAAAGGACATCGGTGTAAGTGTCCTTGTAAAACGTCAAGTCAAAAGCCATATTGAAGAATTGAAGCCATTAATCTCTGCTAACCTTTTTAAGGGCTCGTAATTTTGGTTTACGCAGTCCTAAAATTTAATCATATTAATTAATTTAAAATATACATTATGGATCCAAATATATACGTGGAATTAATTGAAAATCGTAGCAAGTATTAATGACGCCCACCGCAATTTCTCATTTTCACCGTGATCGTACCGTATCAGTGTCAGACCGCAAAAGCAAATTAATTACATTTGCCAGATCGGACCTACCGAACTTTACTTTTTGTCGACAAATGAGCTTTAATGTTTTTTAAATTGTGAGCGATTCAAAAGCTCATAAAAGGCCTTCGTACGGTAGGTCTGTGAAATTAATGAATTACAGCTCGCGGTTTCGGCATGCGGGTGGTCGGGGGTAAGCCGGACGCGAGCGGCCGCCGCGAGGCCGTCATCGTGTGGACCGTGCCCGGCGGGCCCGCTGACCTGGCCGGCCTCTCGCAGGGTGACAAGGTACCCACCTACTAATCTATTGGCAGACGAACGCAAACATTTTGTGGAGATTAATCTCCGTACTTGTAAACAAAATCTGGATAAATCATTCTAGGTATAACGCAAATATGGTTTAAAATATTTTCCCAGGAACGCTTTCGATGTTTAACGATACTTTATTCAGAGTTTTTTTTATATTTAAACAACGCCCTTGAAATCTTTCTTAATTAGAAAACCTTTTTCCTGATTTTCATATTGACTGTTACGAATCTCGGTAAAGAAAGGCTTTTGCCAATAATCTTTTTGTACCTATACTTTGCCTTCACTAACTTGATCGTCTCTTCAGTTTTCTCGTTATAGGGTGCTTTAGATAATAGAGGTAATTCAAGGGATCTAAAATGGCCACTTTTAGTACTTATTTCATAAAATGATTAATTAAGTAAATTTTACCACGGACAACGCGGTTTTACCCGCAGTAGTGTTCCCGTTCAAGTGGGAAGACCGGGATTAAAAGCATGTAGGTATGTGTTAT
Organism: Xanthorhoe spadicearia; assembly: GCA_947086425.1. Taxonomy (NCBI): domain Eukaryota; kingdom Metazoa; phylum Arthropoda; class Insecta; order Lepidoptera; family Geometridae; genus Xanthorhoe; species Xanthorhoe spadicearia. The sequence continues at coordinate 4,792,479 of OX352205.1, read as the reverse complement.
TCTGATATGCAAGCTAATATTATTAGCGATATTTTTGTGAAGTTTCATCAAAATCCATTCATTATTTTTTGCGTGAAAGAGCAAAAAACATAACATACATCCGCACAAACTTTTGCGTTCGTAGGATAGTATAGGCCCAGGACTAACCGCATGAATATGGTGTGCAGGTGCTAGAATGGGGAGGCGTGCCACTGACAGAGCGCAGCTTCGAGGAGGTGTGCGCGGTGCTGGAGCGCGGCGGCGACAGCGTGGAGCTGCTGGTGGAGCCGGCCGCGCCGCTGCAGGACGAGCCGCCCGCGCAGCCCGCGCACCACCATCACGCGCTATACGGTACACAAACACACACACACTCATCCGTTTACGGACAGTCTCAATAATGAATTTGTCCTTGTATTTGCTTAAGTACGCCATACACGAAACGAACATTGGTAATATGCAGGTACCAATGTTCGGTCTATTCCCACTCACGTTCCAGTCTACCTGCAGGTAGACCTTGCCGGTGGACTGTAAAGTGTATGGCCTAATTAACTGTGGTTAGAAATTTGACGTTTTTTGTATGGGAGTAATGTCAATCTACCTACAGTAAACAAAACCAAAGTTAAATAAGTTATTGAGATTGGCCGTTAACAACAGCGCAATTGACTAAACATATAAAAAATTAAAGTAGGTACTTTCAGACTATACCATTACCGTGGAAATTGCATGTAAGATGATCACGACTGCATTTCCACCGCAACATTACCGTGCTCAAAATCCGTATATCCGTAGTAGAAAAGTGGCAAGCTAAAAACATCGTATTTTATAATGAGAAAACACACTGGCTATGCGTTCTGCCATTGACTAACACCATAGCAAGTTGATTTATTATGTTACCATGTCAATTCAATAAATTTTTATGCCTGATACGGTTATGGTGCGGTAATGGTATGAAACATGATAGTCGCAAAGTCCTTAACAACGTGAAAAAAATGCAAAATCAACATTGATGAGATACATCGCTGTAGTTAGTCAAATGTGCTGTTAACTAATAGCTATGGTATGTTGTAATATTACAAGATAAATATTTGATATTTGAGAGTATTTTGCCAAACTTAAAGAATACCTTCTATTTCCATAGCTATTAAGTACATACCTACTTTAAATAATCACAAATTTAAGTGCTATTTTCACAAATAAATATAAAATCACGATTCTGCTTTGTCATTTAATACAGAAACTAAAGCACTAAAATTTTGCACAAAATGGTGACAAGCAATATTTTTCTATTTTATGCTAATTCATAAGAATCATTATTTTCTAACTTCTCTTTTCTCTTTCAGCTTCCTTTCCTGTTTAATGATTAGTTCATAATTTGTTTATAGAGCACAGTTGTTTTAGCACCTTAACCTTCAAGCATTCTTCTACTTCTTCCGAACTTCCTAATGGTATTTCATATTTGTTTTGTCACACACCTGTCCGTAGATGTGATTTAGGTAAGCTAAAACTTCGCGAAAGTCGCGTAGGCTAAGTAGTAGTATAATGCACATTATTTTGGTTCGCAGAACCGGATACGGACAAATCGCCATCGTCGCCGACCCGACGGAAATTGCCGAAAACCCCGGTATAATACCCATAGGCTTTAATTGTAACAATATGTGTTGTGAACCCATGAGACACTGAGCGGAAATGCTCATCCTTCATATAAGTAGAGACTGTCACCCGGTGCCTACTCCTCTGCGCTTTTCGGATCATTCATATTTAAACATCCGTGCTCTACAACGATCCTTTTGTAACAACCAGTAATTGGATCAACTTTACATATTACTTTTTGTTGAGTGTGGCCACTACTCAGCAAGTTTATTAAAAAGAAATCCCGGATCAGTAATGGCACTCTTTTGCATATGAAAGATGATCCATTAACTGAATTATCTAGGTATGTATATTTATTACTCCGTAGTAATGTACGTGGAAGAAAATAGAAAACACAGTGTTCAACAAGTCGTCTAACTCTCCTTCGAACTATTCATTGTTTACTGGAAGCGTTTATGTGATAGTTATTAGCAAGTGAAAATTAATTGGTAACGTGAATGGTTTGAAATTGATCAGATGACTTACTTGGATCTGTGAAAAAGAGGCATTTGTGTGTTTATCAATCATTCTTTACACGTTATGAGGCCGTTTCGCATTTTATAACTTTATTCGTTTTTGTCCCTTGTCCAATTTGAAATCGAATTAAATACGAAAGTACTCGTATTTCTTGATGCAAACTAATTGCTGTTTTTCGAATGGACGAGGTGACGCGAGTGCAGAAACTGGTCTCCGTTGATCTGCTGTGATACTGTAGAACTAATCAGTTAAAATATCTTCCACGTTAGCCTAGTTGTAAGAAATTAGTGTTTCTATTTACCTACGGTCGTAGGGTTACTCTAACTTTGTTAACCTTTACTATTTAAAGAAAGGGATACTTTGTTTACTCAAAAAAAATATTATAAGTACCTCGTATATTTTTATTTGTTGGTTTTTACAAGTATATTCGTTAAACGTTATCGTTTATATGGTATTTTTATTATCCTAAGTGTGTGAAAAAATGCTACCTACTTATTTTCAGATTTTTATTTTTTCTATCACCCACCAATTTCATAATGCCGACATCGGCGCCGGACAAACTTAGGGAAAAATCGGCATAAACAAAGATGAATCGCATAACGATTTAAGTAAGTGTAGATCCACGCTAAACAGAGATTTTAGAGTTCGATGGTAGTGTAGGGGAAAGATCCCGATGTCGAACATCATCTATCGGATACCACGGATGATTAGACTTTTATCCGGCCAGTAAAGATCTATGTAGCGAGGTAGTTGCCGCCGCTTTCAGCTTAGCTATGAAAACTTTTACATTCACTAGCGCGTTCAACGCTGTAACAATCAATGTAGACAAGTTATGCACGGCCGAAGAAGGAAGTGACGAAAGCGGACAGGACTAAGTTTAATGAACTGCGACAAGAGTAAAGAAGATCAAAAGTGCTGAAGCGGCGAAGGACATCTGCGGAGCCGCTCACCCCGAAGTGGAGTCAAGCGCACGCATCCGTTTGTACAGCCATTATATTGAGCATCGAGTGTCTGTTACCGAGTCTTGCTGTTACGTTAGTGTAGGTACTGGTAGTGTGATGTGGCACAATCGAGAGACGCTCGCAGCGATAGTCTCTTTAGGAGCTTGGAGTGGTGGAGCACGGTACACCGCACTGGAACACCTTGAGCGACAGGCGCGCACAGACGCTTCTGTCATGTGATGACGTCACCCCCGGCGACACGTGTACATACCTGCTCTGCTCTATCAGTAGTAGTGTTCGTTGTTACTCTTATAAAACTCATTATCTACAGATTGAGATATGCATGTAGTGGCACAATATAATTATGTGCATATGATCTAGTAACAGCACCGAAATGAACGCCTCTGATGATGTGGTGATACTAATTTTACTTACGATCTGCTCTGCTCAAAATCGAAATGTTTTGTTTTTTGTGATTGTCATGAGTGTTTATGATAAAATCAGGAATGTGTTTTATGCTTTGAACATTTTAAAATATACAGTTGTGCTCGATGTGAATGAGCGCCTGAAAAGTATTATTTTCGATAGGCATACATCGCACATTCACCACAATGCAAAACTCATTATTTTCTAAAATATCTACAGAGTAAGTCCCTAGTCAATATGTACTACCTAATAGTAGATTTATCAATAGCGAACAGTAACTTCAGCATAACATACCTACCTAAAATTGCTGCTTTAGTTAAAATTTTGCTATTATATTTCCCCTTTTTAAAATAGATTTGTTGTAACCAAAATATTTCATATTTAGACTTACTAGTTAGGTTATATCAATTCGGCAACACAACTAGATAAAACGTAGAGCCTTCGGGCCTTGCGCTAAATTTGAAGTAGAAATTGTAATAACTATAATAGATGATACAAGTCCCTCAAACCTTAAAAGCTTTCGCAACTTAATGAAACGTTGATAGACTTGCAGGCATAATATCTTACATGTGTCCTTAGAATATTACTTGCATAAAGAGTGGGTTTCAAATGTAGGAGTGCAGGTTCATGCAGATGCAGCTTGTGATACCAGTATCAGCATGATACAGCTTTCTGCATGGCGGATGACAATATCCGATTTTATTCATTACTTTGTGTTTGATAGAAATGCCTCAGCCCGATGCATGTTATATTAAATTTGCAACTGAAATGGACATGATAATACGATTAATATTCACATTTCAATGGTAACATGATTGCATCGCTATGGAACGCACACAGTGAATGATGAATTAAATGGAAAACTGTACTGCTGGACGATTAACATAATACATAGCTGGTGGTTGCTGCATGTTACTCGATTATGCAATGCATTCCCCAAAGTTTACGACTGAATTAGATTTGCAGTCCGATTCTTGAAATAACTGTTTTTCAAATTTTTTGTGCTACCACGTTTGTTATCTTAGCCCATGAGGGATAAAAGTTGCACCTTGAGACCTATAGTAATATTTTTTGGAATCAATGAACATTGATATAGTAAAAAGTCAAGATTGATGTTTACTTAAGGTCATATAGGAGCAACTTATTTAATTTACAGTATATTTAAACTGCATTTGTGTGTCTGAAGGAACAAGACCGAGCGGAGAGAGCCCGCGAGCAGCAGCGCCCGCCCGCCCGAGCGCAGTTACAAGTTTGGTTCGAGAGCGAGATTCGCAAGCTCGTCGTCGTGCTGATTGCGGCCGATGACCTGCCCTCGAGGGATCCCTCACTAGGATATGGTGACGAACCAGAAGCATTTGCCAGAATAAGGCTCCTGCCATCTCTGTAAGTCACTCGTCAGTCACACACACATGCTCGTACTCACTATGTTGTTTGTTATACCAACTTCTGAATAATTTGTTACAAAACTGAATTAACATTATTAACAAGATGACTCATCTTTTGCTAGCGAAACATGTCCACCCGTGGAAACAGACCCAGCGTCTGCATCTTGCAACCCTGTTTGGAATGCTACGCTTGGATTCGGGGGTCTAACAGCGGACCTTCTAGCTGGTCGAGCCATAGAACTAACGCTCTGGGACGCCTGCCCCGGCATCGACCCATTACTTATTGGAGAATGCACTGTAAGTATTGTTTGTGAAAGTACTCTGTTATTGTATACCCTATGCTAACGCAATTGCTAACCCAAATGTCACAACTGTACGATACACAATTGGGTATTTGAATTTTTTTTTTTCTTAGAATAATGGAAAGATCTTATAAATTTTCTTATAAAACAATTTTTATTTTTTTATTTTTTGCAATAATTAAAAAGTTGTATCAAAATAAAAATTAATTTTTGAATCCAGCTCCGAAGACGCGCCGACAACTCCCGAACAAATCCGAGCGCATTGTGACGTCATATTGTTAGATTTTACTCATGGTAGAATAATAGCTGTAAACGCTGAACTGTAATCAAATTGCTTATTATGGAGTCACACACAAGTATGGTGGCAAATTGTGGTGCGTTCGCAGTCACGTGACTTTTCATTGAATTTTATCAATTTTTAATCGCTTATAATTAAATGAAAAAATATTTTTTTTTTCGTTTTTTACGTTAGGTACATATCAATAAAATTAATAATTTAGCTTTAAAATATATGAAAAAATATTTTTTAAATTTTTTCAAACTCCCAATTGCAAACTTTACGTCTTGCATAAATGTCGTATTGTTTTTTATTTAACCATCCCACTATTGGGCAAAGAGCTTCCGTATTTCCGTCTAATAAGCGTGATCACCCGCCGCTGGTCGTACCAGTCTTTTTTGAAAAGTAGGTAAATTATGGATACAGTAGGTAATAAATGTAGGTATTTCAAATGGATTTCTCTTTTTCAGATGGAAGTGGAAAAAGCATTTGCAGAGGAGCGTGCAGTTTGGTGGACACTGGAAGAGCGCGGAGTCCGTTCAGCGAACACGTCGCCGCGAGGCTCCCTAACCGGCGCCCGAGCCCTGCGCCGCGGAGACTTCGCCTCGCAACGTTCTGTGTCCGGTACAACACATTACCTTTATTGGTGTTGTCCTGTTCTCTATGTTTCCCTTCTAAACCCTCCTTGACGAATTGGATCTGGTATTTATCAGTCAGAATAGTTCTGTTTGATCTTCTAGCTTGACTTTCTGGATGTTTGGATAACAAGACTGTCAAATCAATAAAGAAAGAAAAGAAAGAAAAATATGTTTAGTTCGTAGGACCTCAAGGATCGCTCATTAAGTACTTTAACGTCGTATTTTCTTATATTCATGAATTGCTAACTGGAAATCTATGACATAGAAATAAACTAACATTCAATTATTCTAACAACGTATTTCACATAAAACTAGCAAGTCACTTTCATTCAATGAGGAAGCAGTAAGGATGATTGCTCTGAGCTTTCATTACACAACGTTGACAGCATTCTATACTTGTTTTACTAACATGTTTTTTTTCAGAAAACCATTTTAATACAGTTTTATAATTAAAAGCGTAAAAGGACGCGGTTCCCTTCCAGATGACGTGGACTCCATCGGAGAGTGTGCGTCGCTGTTGCACCCGGACCACGCGTGGGTCGGCGGCTCGCGGCGCGGCTCCTCTCAATCCGAGACCCTGGAGGTAGAAGTTTACCAACTGGGGAAAGACTTCTCTCGCTCACTTCCCGGCTCTCGTCGCTCATCCTTCCAACAAGCGGAAAAGGGTATAATTTTTATTAAACTTCACAGCTTGCTTATTACACTTTTTTAAGCACTGACGTCAGATGAACTAAGTTGACCAATACCATACGTTCTTAACATACCTAACCATAAAAAAATCTTAACCATAATATTTTTTATGTCTTAGAACAATACTAATCAAACATGGCCACATTTTTGTGACGAGATCCAAAATGTACATTTACTGAAGTAATAAGGCTAATGTTAGAGAAGAGAGTGAGTGGTGGGTATGAGTATGGCGTGTATAGAGGGTGCAGGCGCGGAGCCGGTGCCGCGCCGCAACGAGCGGCGTCGCTCCTCGTGCGTGCGGCGCGACCCCGACGACATCCTGCGCTCGCTGCGCGCCGTCAAGGGAGAGCTGGGACGCACGCTCTCGCTCTCAGGCTCCACGGCAAGGCGTAAGTACAGCCTTCACTGACACGCATTTTTTGTTACGCTCGGACTTGCTCGGAATATAACAAGCTACTCGCTATTTGGGCTCCTTAATAAGTACCTTGTTACAGTTCCGACAGAGTACCTATTGCTGTAATTAGTATAATGTGCCGTTACCGATATTTACATAACTAGAAAATCAAATATTAGGCATTTTAATTGCGAAGAGACCTACTTGTAAGAATGTATCATAAATGCCAAAGATTTAATAATTTAGGCTAAAGTTTAAAACAAACTATTTCTTGTGCTTCTGAGACATTATTTTATTTTTATTACTTACATGATTTATTTTCTGCCATCACGACGTACGGTTCCAAATCACAGAGCACTACTGCCGGATTTCAGGTGTACTTCCCACACCGAAACATGAGTCCAACGAGAACATCTCCCTATCGACCCCCCCACCTAACACTGTTCATCAAAACCCTAGAGTATACAAACATTGAGGGTAGTACTGATCGTACTGTGTTGTGCTTGTTTGGTCAGCAGCGACGGACCGTTAGCGCCTCGGTAAGCGACTGTTGAGTGGTGCCGGTGCCGGCGCAGGCGCCCTTCTTGGGCGTGTGCACGGCGCCGGCGTCGGGCACGAGATCCCTTGTGACGTCCGAGCCGGCCGCAGTAGTAGCATGGTCATACATCGCTTGTGCGGCGGCCGCGCGCACGCACCGTTGAATGTGGCTGCGCCCGACGCTTCTCATCACTTCACTATGTCTGTACTGTTCTGTCCTGACGCATGCCCGGTCGCGGGCGATCACGCTCGCTTCATCAGTTTCTGTGTACCGTCTGTTCGGCTGTCTAACTTCATCTCGATGGCATTGTGTCGCCTGGGATGTTTGGATTTCATTACCTCTGTCTGCAATCGTTTCACTCATTGTTTGTTCGAAGCGCATTCTATTAGTTTTCTTGTAAATAAATATTAAGTTGTCCTCTCCGTAGGTGTAGAAGATTTTACCTTAAACAATTTTGTCGTTTTGATTTGAAGAGCTTAGGATATGAATTAAAAAACATAAATTAGGCCGCGATCGCGCATGAATGGCTCCTGCGGCTCGCCGCAGCCGCGGACGAGCTTAGTATCAAACCTTCCACGACCCGCAATTTTTCTTACCGTTCAAGTTTGGTTGCTCATAACACGGAATGCTTACTATAAAAGTCAAAGATCGCTTAAGAGAACTATTAGAAATTCGACTCCACTCTTGGCTGCACACGTTTGTCGCTTTCTCTTCCATCTGTATGTTTAGGTCGGAGACGTTTAGGGTCACTGAATGTATGCCGAGAACCGTATACACCGGCACGAAGCTGTTTGACGTGCTTTATTTTCGTGTAATGTTTATTTTTGGTAACTTTGAGTGTTCATTTAAGTGGTTTTGATATCGTTCCGTACTTTAATAAATGTTGATAATGTGTGTGTGGTGTAACACTCTACCGGGCGGCTCGATGCTGGCCGGTGGAGTGTGCGCTCGGGCGCTGACTTGTGTGGTGCGCACTGCGCAGGCACGGCGACGGGCCGCAAGGGCAGCATGTGGGCGGCCGTGCCGGCGGCGGCGGCTTGCGACGCGGTCGGCGACGACGACAGCGTGCCGCTCGGACCCGGTCAGATGCCGCCGCGCAACACCATGCTGCCGCCGCTGCACGCAGAGATCAACATCAGTATCATCATGGTCAAGGGACAGTTGGAACTAGAGGTTACACTATCTTACTTTTATACATCATCTTTACGATTCTTTCCCATTAACGAGGAGATACCTGAAACAAAATCCATAACAAAATCGTTGACTAGTTCTCTGAAAATAACAAAAAATCACTGGTTTCAACAGAAAAAAAATATATTCTCACACAGATTTCACACGCACGTCGAGTGTATGGTGTGAACGGTGAAGTACCAGATTCGTACGTGAAGTGCTATTTGCGCGATGGAGACAAGTGGTTACACAAGCGGAAAACACGCGTCGTCCGCCGCACTACGGAGCCGCATTTCAAGCAAACTCTTAAATATCAGGTAAGAATGAAACAAAGCGAGAATGATAGTTTTCAATAAATGTTGTGAATAATCGTGAATGTGTTTACACAGTCTTCTGAGTATCTCGGACGCACGCTGGTCGTAATGCTGTGGCAGCGATGCGGCGGCTTCGAGCACAACCTCGCTTTGGGAGGAGTAGAAATCTGTTTGGAAAAGCTGACGCTCCCTCAGCGCACGTACGGCTGGTACCCGCTGTTCCCCGCCACCACGCTCGGCGCCGACGAGTCCCCCGACTGATCCAGAGAGCCGTCGCCGGAACGCCGCGAGGACTACTAATGGCGACCACGACGGCTTTTATCAATAGTCATGATGATATTGTACGTTAAACTGTGTGACGTGTGGAACCTAGAGTGATGATTTTGTAGAATAATCGGTATATTGTATCTAGATGTAAAGTGTTGTTGGCAATAAATCGTTTGAGGTCTCATTTTAGTCGTAGCGGTAAAACCATTCTGAGTTGAAAGAATAACTCAGTTTGGCTTTACTATTTGTCATATTGTACCAAAATAATGTTGCTAAGATTTCCTGTTTCTATACTCATTCAAGCAACTTCTAGTTCCAAGGATATTACTTATATAAGTAGTTAAAAGTAATTCACTTTTGGTTCTAGGAACGTCACACAGGATAACATTTCGATGATGTTGATGATGTGTTGGTATGCTGTACATTTGCCTTTTCGTCTCATTGTGTATCAGGCGGTGTATTAGTGTCTAAGTAATTGATGTCCATTTTCAGTAAGAAATGTGCTTTATTGTAACCGAATTAGTAACAAAAAGCAAGCGCAAAAGTATGTATTATTAAATGGTTTAGATATTCTGCAGTGGGGCGGTGCCTAGGCCATTCGTTTGAGTCCCTGCTTCCAGGACTTAATTAAATTTGATAACAACCTCGTTTTATGTTCTTTGGCATAAAATAGACATTTAAAATTATAAAATCAAAGTGTTATTCTGTTGTAGTTAAAAGTAGTCGTACAATGTAAAACACGTGTGGGTAGTATTATTTCAGTGTATTTTTATTAGGTACTTCTTTGCAACTAAGAAATACATAATATACTCACGTTATTATCATTCTGTAAATAAATACAATTACTTACAGTATTCATTCTTCATAATTGTATCGGACTTTCCATCGTCATTATTTTTGTAGAAAATAATGACCGTGTTGTGTACCCAAAGTCGTACATTCTATCTCATTTCTAATGAAAAATCTTTAGATTTTACGTATAAATACCTTATTCTCGTATATGAATATCATTGAAACCCCAATTTCAACACTTTGCCTTATATGATTAACTTTTCTAATGTTATTCTAGTGAGTAAGTGCGTCTAGATACTATTCTTCCAAGGTTGTGCTTTAGTGAAATTTCCAATGTATACCTATGATCTTTTATTTCTCTACGAAACTGTACATACGTAACTAATTTTTCAAAATTTTCTACTACGCACAACTCCTTCGTGATAGCATTTAAGTCTAATCTTTTGTAATGTTTAGACTCAATCGAATCTAACACATTTGTGACAAATAGTTCAATTTAATGTCTTCGTAAATAAAAACTATTGTAAAGTCTTAAGTAAACGTGATCTTTGTTTATATTACAAAATACATCAAATTCCTTTAGACCTCGTGTAAGGAATTTACAATCAAAACTCTGTGAATTTTAACTAGTAGGTATTATCGTAGTGATCAAGTCGTACAAGAATCGATAAATCCTACTGCGATCCGTACTGAACCGTACCGGCCCACCTAGCTCATTGGTTAGTCATACCTAGTACTCTTGTAGGTTTAATATTTGTGGTTTATCGGTGTTAGGAAAAAACTACGTTACATATCCTCAGTATCTTAACGTAGTAGGTATTCTTATATCAAAATCTGTGTTCTTCCAGTTTATCAGTATCACAGCTTAGAGCTCGTATCAATATTATCTTGCTAATATTAATTAGAAAGACACCAATAGTAAGCTTCTAATACTCGTATTGATGTCAGGAGAATTCTCCGTCGTTTACCAAATTATAGGTCACGGAGGCGGCGGTATCGTAATTGCCTTAAAGTGAAAAGGCCTAAACGCTGGTTGAAACAGATCTTGATTACAGGCTCAGGCAGCGTCAGTCCATTCAATACATTTCAAAATCGTCAACAGTGTTTTAAAGGCTCAAATTGATGCTGCGCTTTTGATCGAATCTTAGGAATTATTATAACTGGCCGGGTTTCTTTTGATCAAATTTACTAAAACAATATTTTTCCAACCCTAAAAATATTCCCTCTAACGTTCAAATAATATTTTGAGAAACATATATTTTCATGTAAAAATTTATATCAATCGTACATTTCCTAAGAGAGAGAAAATTATACAATACATATTATATTGTTCTTAAAATAATACTCAATGCCTAAATTATATATCATGTAGCAGTATATTTTTACACATTAATTTTTAAAATTGTCTTTGTTATTAACAAAGTTATTTTACTATATTAAAAAAGTGGTCTATTGTGAAAATACCAATTTTTTAATTTAAAAGTGAATTACTCATAGTTTTCAAAACATAAGTTATATCTACATAAAAACTTTAACCATCACGATTGGGTTTTCAAAATAGACCGCATTATATGAGAGTAAAATGTACTATACTAATATTTATTAAAATTATATTTAACCATCTATTCTAACAATGTTAGAATCGATCAAAACTTACGCTTATTATCTTGATATACTAGTGGATAAATATAATAATATTCTATTTAAATGTGTAAGAGACAATCTAATATGATTACGTGCCTCGAAATCCCGATACCATCTAATATCAAGTTTGTGAAGAAGTCGTAAAGTTCAAAAGAATGAAATAATTATGAGAAATAAAGTATTACAGACTAAAAGGTCTTTTGACTTCAATTTCCGAAATACATTTTCTTCACAATAATATTGACATAAGAGATTGCATTTAATGTTTTCATACCCATATCAAGTAAAAAATGTGGTATCGGATATTATACTCCTTAATTCTTTAGAAATAAAATGTTTCTTCTTAGATACAAATTCCCTCTACACAATTGTTTTTGATTTATACTGTCTTGAAACAATGTAATTCTAAGTCTAATAGAAGTCACATTATGAAAATATCTTGAACAATAAGAATAACAAGTCCGTAGACATTTCAGTATAAATCAAAATATCGTACATAGTGTGTCTACAATTCCTAGTACGTAAAAATATTTGTGTCAAAGTATATTATTGAATAAATGTGATAACAAATGAGTTTATTATAGCCATATAAACAAAATCGAATCGTTTCATTTTCATGTTTCTCATTAAATGCTCAAGACGAGTTCTAATATGGCAGATGGTAATACGAAAACGTTAAATACTCGTCTAAAGTTATTCCTAGTCCCTGCCTGTGATACACCTCCCGTGGTTGTACCAGGGGCATTTTATTTTCTATCAGTGATAACTGAGTGTTGGTTCACCTATGTACCTACATAATCATAATAACGCTATGCTATGCAAAGGTCATGGGTGCAAGGCTGATATTAAAAACAACGAACCAATACATTAAAATTTTATTAAACTTTGATTGAATGAAAGCTAATTGCACATAGTTATAGTATATAATTAGATTGGTATATAATTAGAATAGTTATTCTAATTATCACGTAACGCATAACTTTCTTTACATAATACTGATAAAAGCGATCGACTTGCAACCTGACATATACGTGCTGAATGAGGCTTCCTTCATCATGTCAATAATGTAGGGAAAAATTTACTTATCATACTCAAAGAAAAAATCAAAAATATTCCGAACAGTTTTCAAATTTAATTGAAATGAGTACCTTCTCCACTGTGTTATGTATGTAACACTCATGTGTATAAAGTGTGAAAGAAATCACAAGCCGATATGTGTATCAACTTTGTGTCGCAAACACAACACACAATCTGTGCAAGTTACACTATTATCCGATAGACATTAGGCCTATGTTTAAAGTTAGACATGTGCGTAATCCGCGGGTCCGCACCAATGCGTGATGTGTTGCAAGATGGCGGCGGCCGGGGCGGCGGTGCGAGCTGCACTCGATAACCGCGACCAATTCTCGCGGTTCGCGCATCGTCCTATACAAAGTTATTGATATAGGGTAGAAATTGCGTTTTTTTAGTGGTATGTTATAATTATAAAATCACTGCACGCTCTGTTGTCAATCGATAAGGCAATTTCCTTACTTGTCGCAAAACGAAATTCGTCGCCTTAACGAATAAATTATCAAATTTGACAGAAACCACCCAACCATCTTTACTGTCAAATCTGACACATTCACTGTCATATTTGACACGTTTCGTCGTGATGCCTTTAAGAGCCTGTCCAGTAGCCCTACCATGAGTTTTCGAGTTGTATAGTTAACTATCCTCGCTAACGAGTCAAGTATTTCAAATGTATGAAATTATTAGTTCATGCAAGTTACCGGGGGCGGCGCTGCGCTGGATTCTCATATATTTTGCGATACTTGACTCGGTATCGAGGATAGTATCAATACTACAGTAAACTCATGGTAGGGCTACAGAAAGCGCGATTTACGCGCGTGTCAACTCGCGCGTAAGCACTCGCGCGTTCTCGAGAAACTAGAGCTACATACATCCCGTCCAGATGCCCTCGCGCGTTACCTCACACGCGCGTAAAACGCTTGCAATGAGCGGGACTCTCGACTCGCGCGTTTTACGCCGTGCGCCGCGCGAGTCGAGATACTCCGGCGCCATTGCTGCGTCCAGTACTACGCGCGTGTCCGTGGCGAGTGGACGTATTTATCTCATATTCGTCTCATCACATGCGCGCGTGAAACGCGAGTGATTTCGCCGCATCTGGACGCAATACAAATCATACGCGCGAGTGGAAACGCGCGCAAATCGCGCTTTCTGGACAGGCTCTTAAGCTTGATCTTGCGACAAATTAGGCCCTGCAGATCACATAGATTTTTTTGTTTTAAAAATATGAGTTGCCACGCGCAGCTTCACTAGCGATACTCTAAAAAGCAGCCATTCTAAGTTTCAGATTAATTACTGAAGATAATTTGAGTATTTTCTAATAAACTTACCATTTGTGAAAGTGACCAGCCTTTCTGAAAGCGGATAGCCCGTAAGTGCACAACACGGCTCAGAATCGCCAACATACGAGCTGTACAGGCCTCTGCTATCCACAGGCAAAGTCTGTAGAAAAATTATAACAAGACATAAAAAGTGTTATAATGCATAAACTATATTGGGTGCCAAGCGGGCAACGACGACGCGGCAAACTCAAAAAAAGATGGCGCGACGACCTGGATGAATTCGACTCCACATGGCCGGAAACAGGAATGGACCGGGATGTGTGGAAGGAGAAAGGGGAGACCTTTGCCCAGCAGTGGGACAGTATAGGTTAAGTAAAAAAAAATGCATAAACTATTTAGATATGAAGGTTAAAAGTAAATTATTCAAGGCAAAATGTTTACCTGTTCTACAGCTTGATCCATAGAAACAGCAAGAACCCACTCTCTAACTTCGTCCAAAGTTGAGCCGCGAACGCAACCACTGTCCAAAAGTAGCGGCTGGTGTGACCAATCGGTACATTCTAAAAGCAAAACATAGAACTATCTGTGCATTGAAAAAAATAGAAGTCTCTATCTATGAATTTGTATTTATATCTTTGTTGTTGGTCAGAATAAGACAAAGCTCCTTAATGTTACATGTTATAATGATAGACTTACCAAAGTCTGCATAGTCGAGTAAATGCGCAGATTCGTCGTCAGCTGCCTCTACTAGATCAAGACATCTATTCAGCATCACAAACGCTTCGCGAGCGCCATTACTGCCCTCTCCTCGAATGCACATACCACACACGTAGAAAGCTAAAACAAAAAAACATAATAATCATAGTAAACCTAGCCCATTCCATGTTTAGGTAAAAAAAAGACCTTACAGTTATAATAGATAACAAAGTGTGAGTGAAATGGAAAGTTAGGCACTTATAGCGACAGGCATGAAACCCTTCTGCCAGCTGAATTAAACTTTGTTGTCGTAATAAAAGTCGCTATTTACAATGTACAAGTATAAGTACGTGTTCTTTCATTGTTCTATTATTATTAATTTTGTGGTAGTGGGTCGAAATCAAGCTAAATTCAACGGATTCACTGAATAGAAATGTGACTAAGGACAACAGAGTGTTTTGACTACTTTGATCAAGTTCCTGTCTGTAATAACGTTAAACTTTGAGTATGTTTTCCAATTACTCTTGCCTTTAGGCTTATATTATGCTTACTAAATTGCTACAATAATAAACAAGCATGTAAGAAAAAAGGTCGCGTTGAAATCTTTAAGCATCGACATAATGCTTAACAGTTATGGCTACGAGTGCTACGAATGATTTTTAAATAATACTAATTAATAAAAATACAAATTATTAACATAATCCCACCTTTACTCACCGGAACTATATATTCGGTGGAACCATTCGTAGCATCGTAGTGAGTCTACGAGGTTTCGTAGACTCACTGCTACGAACTTCTTTACGAGTTTCTATAGATGCTACTTTCTATAAGTTGCTATTGTACCGATTATTTGTAGTCTTAATTAAATATTACTTACCAACATCAGCAACAATGATATCCGAATAGCGTGGGAGGGCACGTGCCGCTTTTGAGGCTATTTGAGGTACGTGCAGTGCCATTAGTAGCGTTAGCGCCTGAGACAAAACATTATTTATATTTATTTACTGCGTTTACAGATACATCTCAGTTGAAATAAGTACTGCTGTGGACGATACATATATAAATCAATTTTCTGAGATACGGACTAGGTAATACTATACATTCAAACAGGATCATAATCACAGTGGACTTTCTTTAATGAAAATCAAGAATTTAAACTATTTTATGTTTAGAAGCGGAGAAAAATTTATACAAAACTAACCAACCTGCATAGCTCTGTCATCTGCGCCCGCCGCTGTCAAAACTACGCCTGCATCCTTCAAAGCCGTCATCGCTTTAGGTGACATAGAGACTCTGACCAAGATCTCAGTGCACACAGCTTTAGCTAAGGGCACGTCGTTATTGGAGACTGAATCTGAACTGTCTGTAGCGAGGTACTGGCGAAGCGCTTCTAATGCTTGGGATAAAGCTTCGGATGGTTCTTCGCTTTCAATATCGAGATTTTCCATGCGCTAGAAAACAATTAAAACAATTTATTTTTAAGTTTTTTAAGTCCTAATAAGTAAAATTAAAAAAAACAAGTGAAACACTGGAATATGTTTCAGTTAAGAATTCGCAATTTTCATATTTTTCTCTTAGTTTTGATACTATACTCATTGGAGTCAGTAGCATAATAATGTCTGCTTAAACGTTGTTGTAACACAACTGTAATACCGGCATGTGATTTTACTTAATTATTTGGCATTTTAATATCATAACTGACACGACGTCGACGTTTTCACTTATTTTACAAAAAAAAACTGTTATGGCAAACATTAAACAAAGGGCAATTTAGCTAAAAATGAATTGTCAAAATATTCATAAAGCCCATTATCTCAGAATTATACATAGTTGTTACAGCTAAAACACACCGGGTGAGCTTTAAACAAGTGCGCGGCGTATCGAAGCGCGTAATGCGGTGCTTTTCTACCCGCATGAGCCAGACATCTTGCCCAGTGCCCGGCTCGAGCAAGTCGTTCCAACGCTTCTGCTTCTGCTTCTGCTTCCGTATCCTCCTGAGGTTGAACAGCACTAGTCTCTGCTTCGTACTCGCTTGCTGCTTCTTGCGCGTCTTCTTCGCCCGCGGAATCGTTCTCGGTCAAGGCTGCTTGTAATTGCTCACCGATCTCGCTTTGACCGATTGCGGCGAACCTAAATGTAAAGATTTGCAAAGTTTATACAGAAAGTACCAACTTAGAATTATGCATTTAAATATTTCTGTGCCTTAAAAAGTATCTATAGTATTTTTGGATAAAAACCTAAATAACTAATAGAAAAACTAATTAAATTAACAAAATAAAGAGAGAGTTAAAGATGTTTCTTAATAAATAAATTAACTTAATAAATCGACTAATAAAATATATGAGTTAGACTGGTAAACAAAAGGAGCCCTTCACTTTCAGATATGTACTTACATAGGTAATAATGAAAGTTGTTGAGGTGAGAGGTAAAGGGTTCTATTCATCTAAACAAGAATACTGGGCGAGGTCGTCGGTCGACGGGCGTTTTACGAATATTGAACAGTGCTGCTTGTTTTGAATAACTGATGAATTATTCTAAGCATTCAAACACCTAAAAATAGCTTTCAAGGAAATAAAAATGAACGTGATATTTAGTAGTATTCCAAGAATAATCTTCTGAGGTTATTTTAGGTTATATAGATTATTGATACAAATGAACAAGTAAATTTGGGGTGAAGTATGAAACACTATCTAAACATGATAATGATGATCCTCCTATTCTAACATTCAGGTCTTTATTTGTACCTCTGTTACATATGTTCATTACTATTCATGTGTGATAAAGAGAAGTTAGTAACTGCCTGCCTTCTCGGCTAGAAAAGCTCAAGTATTTCAAAGCAAGCTCATTAAAATGACTGCACTGCTCAAACAACAAGCAGACGACAGCTCAAACAACAGCGACAAGTCACCGTGTCTAGTCATCCAGTCTCCTAGTGTGGGCCTAAGTTTAGCAGCTTTGAGCCAGTAGCTCTATCATGAAGATACATGGTCTCAGCGAGTAGATGTGCAGCATCCCGCCTCGCCTCTCCATGCAGATGGTCTCTTGCAAGCCTGGCTGCCCTAATCGCGGCTCGCTCAGCCAGGCGGCGAGCGCTGCTAGCTCTGTCGCGCGGGCTAGTGGCTCGCCGCCAATCACAGGTCTCGGTCTCACAGGACCCACAACACTGGTCTCGTGCCAGTCTCGCGGCCCGCAGCGCAGCTCGCTCGGCCAGACGACGCGGCGGCGAGGGAGCGTTGCTAGTTCTGTCGCGCGGGCCTGTAGCTCCAGCATGAAGACACACAGTTACCTACCGTTCTGCAAGTAGATGTGCAGCGTCCCGCCTCGCCTCTCCATGCAGATGGTCCCGCGCCAGCCTCGCGGCCCGCAGCGCGGCTCGCTCCGCCAGTCTTGGCGCGGTGGCGGCGGCGGCGGCGCTGGCGGCGGCGAGGGCCCTCACGGCGGCGGGCCAGGCCGCGCGTGCTGCTAGCTCTGCGGCGCGCGCTAGTAGCTCCGGCACGCCGCTCGGAACTGGCTCCCCGCCGGTGACGTCAGCGCTGGAGGGGAGGTACTCGCGGGATACGCGCCGCGCCTCCTCCCATAACTCTGCATGCAAATATCTAACTATTCTAATACCTTACACGAGGAATAAATATAAAATCGTCAGTTTATTCATTCGTGTTCATGTCGACGTGCTTAATCATAATATTTCTTATTTACATTTTGGAATAAAAATTGTGTTGATAAAAAATATATATAAAAATATAGGTATACTTTTCCCGGTCCAACTACCACGGTCGTCTCCGAAAGAGAGGACCGTGTTGCACCACTCGCAATTAATCCATCATCATGGGCAGTGAACGAGTGAAATGTACACAATGCAAACAAAATGCACTTTAACTCCAGCTTAGGATAGAAAACACAGTAAAGATATCAGTCGAATTAGTAGAGTCAGTTTTTATGTGAAGTTGACTTACCGAGATCTTTATAATGCTGTACAACTTCCCTCGGCCTGTTGGCGCGAATCATGAGAGTTTCAAACTGAGGCAGGTCTCCACGCTCGGCCGCCGCCCGCGCTCCTTCCACCAATACTTCCTCCACCTGACAAATCCGAGAAATATTTACAACATGTCCCAGTACCTACTTGAACTAAATGGTAACAATTTTCCTAATTAGGCCCTCGGTTACTTGTTTTATTAAGCAATTTTAATATTATACCACTTCTGGGCAAGTTTGATTTCCTTACGCTATTCAATAGAATTGAGAATTGAGTAATAGAGTAGCGTAATAACGCTATTCTATTACTCAATATAAAATATTTTATTTTGGTAAGATCTCAAAAATTACATGGACATTGCCATGTGATTCTATTTTCTGTTCTAACGCAACATACACAGGAAAACAACACTGGTGGTGTGGGTCTGGCTTTTAAAGCGATCCCTTAACAATCTGAATAGTCAAGCTTCAGTGTGAAGCTAACTAAAGTAATACCATACCATATGCGAGGCATGTTCTTCTGCCAAAGCCAAGGCCCGCTGATGGCTACCCTTAGCCAGCCACATCCTGACCGCGTCCTCAGGCGCGCCAGCTCGCAAGAATGCTAACTCAGCTTCTTCAGGCTGCTCGTCTGCAAGCGAAGCTGCTTCGTGCCGAGATACTTCGCGTCGCGTTATACCACCGCCTAACTCGCTTAGCTCCATGGCTATGTCCCATCTGTTACATAATATTATACTTAAAACGGGATATTTACAATAATTCGTAGTATTCGTTAATAAATCTACGAATCATGGTAAATATCCCGTTTTAAGTGTTTATAATGTTCAAAACTATAATAGTTTATAAAATTTGTTGCATAATATATTTATGTATTTATAACTAGCAGCCCGACCCGGCTTTGAACGGGTGTAAGTACTAATGATAATAATCTATGTGCGTAAAAAACCGTAATTAACATACGGTTTTTATGCACATATTGTAGCCCAATTCGAAACAAAAATACGTCCGCAAGAACAGTATTTATTTGTTGCAATGCCACAGTCACATGCGGGTTTCACCGTCCTTCAATTAAGATGTTGCTACCCTAGAAAACCCAGGCAGGTAACTCAAAAATAAAGCGTGTTGGATATATTTTTTGGAGTGTAGGTTTTATACGGAAATTAAGAAACACATTATCTCAAAACAGAAACTTTTTGAGTTCCGTTTCATCTAGTTTTTTACCTCTGCGCTTGTAAGGCCCAGCGTGCGCCCAAAGCTGCCAATCCCCGAGCAGAGAGTAATCTTGCGGCCGATGCGCCGCCTAACACCGCTGCCCATTGCAATGCCACCTTAAATACACATTAACCTTGAAAGGTAAGAAAACAGTTTTCCTATTACAATATTGATTAGTCATTCGATACCATATCCTAAATATATCAATTCGAAGGTCGTGGTATCGAATCAAGGCAATTGTTTAAATCTTACTTGTTGTTGCACATTATTAGGTGCGTGCGCTCTGGCCACTCTTTCTGCGCCTTCCCATTGGCCAGCGGTGCGGTACATTTGTATGGCACTCTTCCAGTCACCTAAAGATAAATATTTTACTATTAAAAATTCATTGATGGACGATTGAATAATTAAATGGTACAGAAAAAAATACTTAATAATGACAAATAAACATACAAAAATTGTCAATTTCCAAATGCTAAAATATAATAAAATACCTAAAGAGACCACTTACAATGTACCAAACGGCAAACAATAAGAAATATTAAGCAAATATTGTCCGCAGGTAAATTAATCCGCATTTCTACGGATTCCAAATCAGGAAAATACAACAGGAAATAAGTTATGTAAATTAAGCTTGTTTTTGTGAAACAATAAATAAGTGGAACAAGAGCTATCTAGTGACCCGCCCGGATTTGCACGGGTATTTATTCTACCCTTATACTATATTTCCTTCCTTTTTAAAGTCATTAAAGTCATTTATTTGGTAAACACTACGTCACATCATATTATCATCGTCACATCATTTTATATAACCCATATCAATGTAAACTGCATTCAAAGCCGTTGTGTAGTTTAAAAGAAAGAAAGCGCACAGACGAACTGACTAAACCTACAGGAGCTAAAATATTAAATCTGTTGCTATCTCTTCTCGTTGCCATAGGAGTAACAAGAAAAAAACTTATTTAAAACACATACTTAATTGACACATCTTTATAAATAAGACCATAGGTACCTATGTAGAGATGTAAAATACTTACCAGCTTGTATGTAATAGTTTTCAGCGGCACGTAAGTCGCCCTGGGCGTGCAAAGCCTGAGCCACGTGCCTTCGAGTGGCCTCCAGCAACTCGGATCGATGCGCTCCCACTAAACGCAACATGGCTTCGTACTGCGTCGCTTCCTACACAATACAATAACAATAATAGCCCGAACTCTATAAATCAACTTAAGAATGTCCGTTTCTCTATCAAAATTAACTTTGTTTTTACAACATAAAATGT
Organism: Xanthorhoe spadicearia; assembly: GCA_947086425.1. NCBI lineage: Eukaryota > Metazoa > Arthropoda > Insecta > Lepidoptera > Geometridae > Xanthorhoe > Xanthorhoe spadicearia. The sequence goes on along the minus strand of OX352205.1, from coordinate 4,771,109 downwards.
AATACTTTTTCGTAATACCCTATTCCGGGCAAAGACAAATAAAAAACTATGGAACTGTTTAACCGTTCTCGAGTTACAAGTGTTGAAACTAACACAACTTTGTTTTATAATATGTATAGTTATCTGTTGAACTGTAGTTTCTTTTGAAAATGTAACATATAGTATTAAAAACTTACTTTATACATAGAAATAGCCTCATCCGGTTCCCCTAGTCCAATATAAATCTGCTCAGCCTTCCTCAGCTGTCCTTCTTGTCTCAGCTGTTCCGCTAAAGGCATGTATATTTCTCTGGTATCTTCTTCTGAAAGTTGAGCCGCCGACAGTCTGAGGCCTTCAGAGATTCGACCAGCCGAGTTGTAGGCTCTAACGCAACGCTCTGCCATCCCACAAGTGGTTAGAACACGTTCTGCTGTTTCCCACTCCTAAATAAATAAAAATATCTGTTATACATACAAATAAATCAGTTTATCTAAATGAATCACCAAATAATAATAATCCAAGTGCTAGTCGGATTAGCCCACGAAAGATTACGTACGTTTCTGTGAATATTTCAATACATTGTCGTTTGTCGTTGTTAAAATCGAGTAAAAACCGTAACAAAAAATCACGTTTGTTTTATGGAATTCCCTAGAGTCCCCAAGTCTCCTTTATATATTTGTTTTATTGTAGATAAAATAACAGGCAGATGGACAGCGGAGTCTTAGTAATAGGGTTCCATTTTACCGTTTGGGTAACGGAACTCTAAATACATGGGCGAGTTAATAAGAACAACATAATAAAACTTATAAAAATCTTCAGACGCCCTTCATTGAACCCGTGGCTAATCCTTTCTAAGCTTTTTGACTAAGTACAGATTTAAGATAACTAATGGACATCGAAAACATCGGAAACAATCGAATTAGGAACAAACTACTTGTTGCCAATCATTTTTGTAATGTAATACGATTATTTTTGTTATTTCTGAAGCCCATTATTTATCTTGAAGTAGGTACTGTACTGATATTACTTGTCCAAATTCGTGGTCAAGTAGTTATCGAGATTTCGTATTTATTCTGTGGATGATTTGATTTCTTTCTCTTTCGAAATACTGAAACGCTAGTGAAAGTGGTACTTATCTATGACATAATTTGACATTTGTCCATACAAATCTGTCAAAAAATGACTTCCTAACGGTTAAAAACGACCTTAAATATTTAATTAACGTTTTAATATTCGCGCATTTTTTGTTTGTTTTACAATAAAACGAATTAGGTAATACAAACTAGCATTAGTGCTTCAATAAATAAGCCTGCATAGAGTGGTTGTAATCATTAAATAAATTATATATATATTTTTTTCATTATAACTGATTTAATTGAAAGTGGTCTTACTTGTACAGCGATATAATGATCTCCCAGCTGCTCACATTGTTCTCTGATAGACTCTTTGTCGTCAATTGCCTGAAAATATCAATTTTATTAAAAAAATGAAAAAAAACTATTGACTTAACTTGATAAATGTTTTCAAGATATAAAAAAAACAAATGCAGAATACTTGATTCTAAATAGTAGACTACCTGTTCCACACGGCTTTCCACGCGTGGTACCCGAGCAAAATGTAAAATGTGTCCTTTCCTAAGGTCTAGTCTAATACAATATTGCAATATTTCAACAATATTTATTATTATGAGGTAGACACAGGAAGTGCTGCTAGTATTTTACATACCTGTATAATCTGCAACGCCTTGTTATAATGATGTGCCTTCAAAGCGGCGGTTAGGGCTCCCCTAGTGTCCCCGGCTTCTATGAGATGCGGGACCGCGGCGCCGGCCTGTCGGAGCCCTACGAGCCAGTGACCCCACGCTCGCTCCAACTCTATCACTTCACCTGGACACGTCTAAACAAAAATATGTTCAAAACAGCCGCCTTATTCTCCAATTAACCATGTCTTGACGTGGCACGTCACGGCGTGGTTATTTTGAAAAATGCTATGGATAACATGCAATCTATTACCGCGTCATGTTTTAAAAGTCGTAGAGAATGTAGCTGTTTGCAAACGTATCAGGTGAAACTATGGATTATTTATGAAAAAAAACGCGACTATTTCAACCAAAGCGGGACATTACGTGAACTCGTCTATAAACCCAGCCGGTATTTCTATAAACAATGTTTTTTAGTTTGTTTGATGTTTTCTTAATTATAAACGGCGGGACTGGCCCCGAATACTGAAACGCTAATTAAAGTAAGTGGTGCTTATCTATGACATAATTTGACATGTATGTACACAAATCTGTCAAAATTGAACGTCCTTAGTAGTACGGCCTTAAATATTTAATTAACGTTTCAGTATTCGGGTATGAGCCAGTCACGAGCTAAACATTTAATTTTACGCTAGAAAGCCAGACGTAATTGTCAGACAGGATCAAGAGCCTACATTAACACAAAACAAAATCGAGAACAAAAGCAACTTTAAATAGTTGAAATACTTTTCCAAAGGCTGATTATACCTCCGTTTATATATTTTTATAGTGTTAAACCACACTTGGGCATTTCATTTTTTTAGAGGCTGAGTGGTAAGGCAGTCCGGCTTGAGGACGATCGCTTGTATCACGCGGGTTCCAATCCCTTTGAAGCCAACTTTTAGTAAGATTTTCATTTATAACTGACTAGCTGCGCCCCGCGGTTTCACCCGCGTAAATCCCGTTCCCGCGGGAATATCGGGATAAAAAGTATGTCACTCGCCACCCCTTCAACTATCACCACTCAAAAAATCACCTCAATTCGTCGCCCCGTTTTGCCGTGAAAGACGGACAAACAGACAAACAGACAGACAGACAGGCACACACACTTTCCCTTTTATTACATTAGTACGGATTATACCTCTCTAGCAAGTTGGACAGCCCTTGCGTAGTTATTTCCCTTGGCGTAGTAATCTACAGCCGTTCGACTGTCCCCTCTGCGCTCAGATATCTCTCCGGCCATCTCCCACCATTCCTCCTGCGAATTATATCAAACTATTGTGGAATAGAATAGAGTAGAGAAGAATTTATTTAGACACACACACACAGAGAAAAGATAGTACATAATAAAACAAGGACTCACAGTGCAGAAAACATAAGTACAAAAAAGATACATAAAACAATACCTATATACCTAGGTTTGTATAAACAATTCGATCCTAAGAGATTTTTTATCCCTTTACTAAATGAATACGACTCTCGCTTTGAAAGCCCATGGGAAAATACGAACTCGGAAAATAGACTGTATTTTCTGATGCTCAAATTTTGTATTTAGATACCGAAAATATTAGCGAACGCAAAAAGATTGCAGAATTATATTCTTCTTGCGGTGTATAATATAAGTACTGCAAATAAGAACGAACATAATATTTTTTATTGCGGGAACTGCGAGTGGAAACTGGTATCTAATTTAAAAGAAATCGGACACTGGTAAGAGTTTTCTTTGAAAGTTACTGAAAATGTAACAAGTGTTGCATATTTGAAGCGTTTGGGGTGTAGCTCGCTTATTCGCTCTTTATTATATCGTTGAAGTAAACATTATGAGCGGTAAACATTTGCATAGGTGACCTGGCTCTTGACTACCATAGTATAAAACAAAGTCGCTTCCTCTGTCCCTATATCCCTATGTATGCTTAAATCTTTAAAACTACGCAACGGATTTGGATGCGGTTTTTTTTAATAGATTGAGTGTTTAAAGAGGAAGGTTCATATGTATAGCATGCATTGTACCCGTGCGAAGCCGGTGCGGTTCGATAGTTCTGAATAAAATAGTGTGCAGACTAACCTGTATGATTATAAACACTTGAAACAAGTGCTTATACAGTTGCATGCGCCATGATCACGGTTAATCTCAGTTAATCAAGGAAACTCACACCACAAATCATGGTAAATATCTCGTTTCAAGTGTTTATAATGTTCAAAACCATGATAGTTTAAAAAGTTTTAACCTGTATTAGTTGTCCATGCACTGCTTCGACGAGTTCATTATCTCTGAGCAAGTAAGGATGCTGTAGGATAAGCGTAGCCGCCCTCCTAGCGCGGCTGCCTTTCAGCCAGAGCCTCACCGCGCCTTGCACGTCGCCAGTCGACGACAATACTGCGCCCGCTTCACCATACCTACCTAAACACATTATAAATATTATAAACACTTGAAACGAGATATTTGTTGCCGAGGTCGAAACTATCATTAAGATCAAATTATCGGTTTTGAGCACCGATGTGTGCAACCTATAATTTGACCGATAACACTCTAATGGCTAGACTATAAAAGAAATTTGATAACAGGATTGTTTAAATCCTAGATTGACACAAAGGCTTTTGATTCCGGTATTCCGGTATTCGGAGTCCAGGAATTATTAAAAGTGGCTAACACCGCGGAGCGCAGATATTTATAAATAACAGAGAAAGATATGTTTTTAATTTCCCGAAATAAAAGGTCATAAAAGCATTGAGTATCAAAGAATCTTCTATTTAATAATGAACAAGCACATTAACGATATTCTAAGTACGCTAAAAGGCAGATAAGTACCTTTTAACGTTGATTCTTGTTGTAACATCCTGTCGCCTGTGTTGTTCTTTTGTAACGACACAATGACGACTGTTTATTGCCGCCTCGTAAAGTCTATCCTCTTTACCGCTAAAATTAGTGGAATTTGTGTTTCATCTCGTGTCTACATATGTTTTGCGTATGTCTTGTTTTTGTAGATAAATTTCATGCTTAAATTTTCCAAGAAATAATACCTCTCGATCATTTTTATCTTTATTTATCTGTTTTTTTAGAGTATTACTTTTATAAATACCTTCCTACAGTAGAACATTTATAAATATGTAAACCTTTTATACTGAAATTCTACTTAAATATTTGTGCATGAACTATTGGAACGGTATATCTATCAGATTTCTATAGAAAAACGATAAATGATGTAAGACATTAATTAACGTTTTTCTATAGAAATCTGGTACCACTTACATTACAGCATTTTAGCATTCAGGCGTTAGACATGTTACAAAACATTATTCGCAGTCCGCGTTTAGGACGATCGCTTGTATCATCGCAGGTTCGAATCCTGCCGGAGTCTTATTATTTCTTATATTTTTAAATCTGATATTACAAAACCCTTACCAGTAGAAGTTAAATAGTCCATATACTGATGTTTGAGATCAGAAGCCGACGCTCTATCAGTTTTCTCAGCGAGTGCTATCGCATCGGACCACCTGTTGAATTGCTTGTACATATCGACCGCTAAGTCGGCTCGGTTCGCCTTCTTCACGTAACATTCCTCAGCCGTTTGTAAATCACCAGAGAATATGGCGAGTCGGGCTTTTACTGTGGCACTTGTGAATCCTAGAAAAAAGGTTTACGGTAAAATGATGAAATAGAAAAGACCTCCTTATAAAAAAGTTGGTATTGGTTTGGAACCCGGTTTTACACTTATTATTATAAGTGTAAAACCGAGTTCCAATTTTAACCCAACAAACTCATCAAAATGAATCAATCCATCTTAGATGAGAAGAAAAGCCATCTCTGGGATTTTTATTTATTAAAGATTTAGAAATAATTTCGTAAAATAATCGGCTTGATACTTCACAGTTCAAAGCAAATATAAAAAGAGCTTACCCATTTGAATGTCGCCATTTCCTTCATGAGTGGCCATCTCAACTGTCTTGTCGAGATAAAACGTGCGCGCGTCATCGCCCACTTCTCGGTAGCATTTCGCAGCCAACTGGAAATAAAAACATATTGTAGGGAAATTTCATTTTTTTAAACATTCAAACAGATCATTTTGAAATTTTTATAATCATTTTCGTATTGATGTAAACATAAGATAAAGAAAAAATATTAGATTTGATGATTCTCAATCACGTCAAATAATTACGAATTTGACTTTTCGGAGTTCATGTTGAATTATCGGTCCCGGCCTTTGAAGTCGTTAAGCCATGTCTTTAGACAGCCAAAAAAGACTGTCATCATAGTTAGCCATTTGCTCATGCGAACGAACGAACGATGATCACGAATTTGAAAGAAACCTGAAAATTGTGGATGAAACTAAAAAATGAGCTGTAAAAGAATGATACTTTATGAGCTAAGCCGCAGCTTAAAATCTAGTATTGAATAGGCAATTTGAAGTATACATACTTGAATATCATGATTGGCCAGCGCCTGTTCTGCCAATTGCCTCCACAATGGAGCCACTTCAGCATTATTGGCCACGCCGTCCAAATACCGAGCGCAGCCCGCCAAATCACCGCTCCGCAAAGCATTGTCTGCAAATGTTATACAACTTTAATTCGGCTGGGTTTGAATCTTTAGATGGTATTATACTAAAAAAATCCATACTAATATAATAAAAAGGAAAGTGTGTGTGTGTGTGTGTCTGTCTGTTTGTTTGTCCGTCTTTCACGGCAAAACGGGGCGACGAATTGATGTGATTTTTTGTGTGGTGTGGTGATAGTTGAAGGGATGGAGAGTTTCCATTGACTATCCAACAAAAATGATACTCAAGAAAACAATACACACTCAACAAATATTACTCTCCTAATGGGCGTTTTTCCATTAGCCGGCCCGGCACTGGCACGGCACCGGCATGGCCGTGCACCGGCACCGGCGCCGGGGTTTCGTTTTTCCACTGCGCCGGTGTCGATGCCGGTGCCGGTGCCGGTGAGTGGTACAGTACTGACACGGACTTACACACTCACACAGCTACAATTCATATAAATATGCAACACATGCAATTTTGCCGGGCCGGCACCGGGTGGGAAGCTTGCTACCCCGGCGACGGCGACGGCGCCGGCAGTACTCAATGCCGGGCCGGCGCCGGCGCCGGTAAGTGAAAAAGCGAGCCATACATTTTCATACATTTTTGCTTCCCCGGCCCGGCACCGGCACCGGCGCCGGTGCCGGTGCCGGTGCCGGGCCGGCTAATGGAAAAACGCCCAATATCAGAAGTCCTCTTAAAATATGGTTAGTAGATCTATTACGATAATACTTGGCACAAATGTAAATCTGACCTATAATTTCATAAAAGCTATTATAATTGACACGAGTAGTAACTTACTAAATGCAAGGCGATGTTCATCCAACTGTAGATATGGCAGTTGACCACCTTCTAGTATAACACGATTGGCTGATACTTCTATAACGACGCCGCCGCCACATTCAGCCATCTCTACACTACTGGGGTCCCAGGCACGATACCTGAAGAAGTAGCCATTTAATAATAGTAGAGGTGAAAACAAAAAACACCAAACAATTCATGTTCAATAAATAATTATGATACGAGATATAACACTAAAGATACAAGAACCACGGCGCAGTAGACATTTTAGAATTCATTTTTATAGTGATGTTAAGAGGCACGTTAAATACAATTCCAGCATATGTTGACATTTTAAAAAGTTATCATTCCATAGGTACAGGAACAGCAAGCTCATTCTTAATAGATCCACAATGCTACGGTAGATCTAAAATTCCTACGCTAAAGCTGGCGTAGTTACTGAAATACAGTATAAATTTCCAATACAATGGTTCAGTTCAATAATTTTAACGGAACGAATACAAATCTTACCAGATAAGAAGATGTGTAGGCGTTTGTGCTACAACCGCGTCGCTATTTTCAATCCACTGAACAAATCCCACGCCACTTGCAATGATCTCCTGCAAAATAAATATCCTGAACACGCTACGCGAAATGCTACGGCGTAGACTCCAGCTACGCGTACTACGAAAAGCGTAGACACAAACTAAGAGTAACTTTCAAGAACAAAAATAAACAATCGAGAGTTATATATTATTACAAAGTACAAATGTTGTGGATGCCACGAAGTTTACTATAGCTAAGCTGATTTGTGTTACAAAGTTCACGAGTAAATTTAAACCTTTTGTGTAGTGATTATGATTGAAAATCCCAGAAACCTTATCGCCAGTATTAAGCTGCAACAAGGCAAGTCGTCTCCGTGTATCGCGCAGTAGAAGCAACTGCCCGCTTTCATTCAGTTCCAACCAGTCCACTCGAGCTTCATGCCACCATTGTCCTAGTTGCACTCCTATTGTTTTTGGGATAGAGTTCAAATTTATAAATCAAAGTAAAATAATTTATTTAAGAACGCTATTTTCACTGTGTTACGAAATCAAGATCTTTTTGATTGAAATAAATCGGATTGTTACAAAGGTTTTATATAAGTATTCCCATAATTTTTCGTGAAATCTTTTCGAGATTTTTTTTTCTTGAGACTTTTTATCAAAATTGCACGTCTCCAAAACGGTTTTATGGTCCCGTACACCTCAATTACAAGCCCTATAAACGTTATTAGGAAATAATTAATCAATGAGATCGTAAAACAAGCAGAGTAGTAAAATATAACCTGTAGTAAGGTCAACGACAGCTATAGTCTGCCTGTCGAGTAGGTACGCGAGATGTTTCCTCTCCTCGCCGTCTCCGATCCCTTCGTTGATCCTCACACTTAGCACGTGAGGGTTCACCCTTTCTGTACGCACCTATTTAAAATTACTGTTTAATTAGCAATAAAAATTTAAAAATATTAATTTATACTTATATCTTACCCGCGGTAAACAGTTCCCGTTCCCATGGGAATACCGGGATCAAAAGTAGTCTGTGTTTTGTCAAGCATCTTGAATATATTGTGTATCTTGATATATTATATTATTGAGTCATTCAAGATATTTTAAGCTATTCTGGTACAAAATTTCATCTAAATCCATCGAGCAGTTTGAGCGTGAAAGGGTAACAAACATTCACACTTACACACTTTCAGATAAAATTTCATCTTTATAATATTATTGTGATTCAGTTAAAACGGATTTCAGATGGAATAAACAGACGATGGAAGACGGATTAACTTTACAATGAAAACAGCTTATACTTTGCATAATGAGTCTAAGCTACCGAGTTTCAACGCAGTTTAAGTACGATTATTTTCATAAATGTATGAACTAGTATTTTTCCTCGTGAGGAAAAAAAACGTCACTAAAATCTGTTACAAAATTTGCGAAGTATTAAAAAGACTACTAATGATTTAAAACCGTTTTAATAAGTTACTTTTCAAAGGTAAAAAGTTATATGGTGTATAGATAAATGTGTACCAACCGTGTGCAAAACTCTGTCCAGTCCATATTCGACTAAGCTTAGTTCCCCTGCTCTGTGTAGCAGACAGGCGCCTCCTACCGCCGCGTAGATCCTTTCGCCGCTACCAGACCATGGAATCTAACAATAAATTGTATTTAACAAGGTAAAACATAATATAGGAATCCTATCTATACTAATGATATTATAAAGAGTTAAATGTTTGTTTTTTTTGACGGAGGTAATCTCTGAAACTACTCTCCGTTCTACTCAGCCGATTTTAAAATTGTTTTCCCTGATGTATAGAATAGATTGTCGGTCGCGATTATAAGCTATATTAATCCCGGTAGTTTCATTAGTACACCCATGCGAATCCGGGACGTGCTGCTAGTATCTAATCTAATAAGTCTTTTTTAGAATACTTCCATTCTATAATATTATCCTTTGAAGAATGCTGGTGGGATACAGCCATGGATAGAGATGGTTGGTGGAGTTTGGGGAAAACCTATAACCAGTAGTGGGACGAATGATGTTAATAAAAGGATATAAATTTTATGGTACTCCTTAAATAAATAATCCTGTGAACTTTTAACAAAACTAAAAATAATATGGTACTATGCATATTTTTGCCATATTCTTTTTATTTCCCTAAAAGCTAAAAATACAAAGACATCAACGTAGAATAAGAGCCATCGAACAAACAATGATCTCTCATTCGCCAACACCGGCGTCGAACAATAGAATGTGTGAAAATAGGGAAACGAGCTAAGCTCTCATTTCAGGTAGAAATTCCAACTGGAACAGATGAGACAATAAGACACTCTTGTTTTAAGGTTTCAGGTTCTATTCAGTTCGTGGATGCCAGAAAGTTTGAAACATGTTAATTTTATTAATATTAGAGGAAGCGGTAGCTGAGTTGGTCGTAGTTCGCAAGCCACAGAATAATGGGTCCACCAGTAGAAAATAACTGGCAACTTTTGTGTTACGAAAGGCGTTTTAAGCTGCAGGTAACTTTAAAGTTATTTTAGTCGTGACATAGTAGCAGGTGACATCATAGCTCGTTCCCGCGCTTTATTCACTATCGTAAGTTTAACAATTTAGTATAGTCATTTCATCGCGGTGTACTTTTGCTTACCTCACACACACAAATTATGCAGACACTCTCATCTTGATCCCTGTTATTTTTTTATTTCATCCTTCAGTATCTTGTTTGGCATTCGGTCATTATTTAGACTTACCTCACTAGTTAATCCTCGAGCAATATCGCACAATATCAAAGTGCTGCCAGTTCGACAAACAGCATACCAATCATTACCTAGAAATAAATCAAAAGTAAATAAATCAAACCTTTAATATACAAGCTACGGATATAAGTACATAATTGACAACTCTATAGTTCATGACTTTCAACGTTAGCCCTTCTTCATTCAAATAAAATAATGGCATGTCTCCATAAGTATAGTAGATGCTACTAATTAAATCTAGATTCACACCTGTTGAACACTTACATACATAAACATTTGAAACATATTATGTTTATGGCATACCTACAAAATGCTTTATTGCAATATACATGTATCTAATCTATAATTTATAGTTACGACATTTTATAACTGTATTAAGTAGCTACAATCTCAATAATATATATCTCACCTATAAACCGTACATTAAAGATGTCAGTGGCGTGTTTAGTGGTGATCGTTAGCGGCGGTGAGTCGTTAGCCAGTCGAGTCACCACCAGTTGCTTCGGACTCACGTGTTGTACCTCTACTGTGTCACGCCACAACCATCGCCTATTAATATATACTTGAATCGTAAAATCGAAAGTATAGGTTGCGCCACGTAAGAAGAACGCTAAGGGGAAAAGCTTCGCAGTAGGCGATTTGAAGGAATGTTAGGTGGGATTGGTGGAGGGGTGACGCGGTGCACTTAACCCCATTGATTTAGCGCGTGCTATTGGTTCGTGAGCGAGAGAGCCATGCGCAAAATTTTTTTCCCCTCATCGTTCTTTTTACGTGACGCTACTTATAAGTTACTCGACTCCAATACTATAAGACCCCGTGCCAATTGGTGAGGCATCCTGTGTCAGGGAGATCTCTTGTATCGACGCAGATTCGAATCTTGCCGATGTCGTAACTTTTATTATGATTTTTTTTATTATGACACTACTTATAATAAAAATAAATATATTATAAACTATCGAGCGTAAGTTGGTGAAGATGAATAGAATTTACACAAAGCTTTACAATATAAATTTGAGTTTTCAAAAGTCGAGATCGCCCTTACGTTACCTTGGCTACGACTTCACATTAACACATCAGACTGCCAAAGTTTTGCGGCATTTGCCCCAATTACCGACATGCATCCGGCTAATATGACCCGCTCGTAACAATATAGGGTGGGTGTACCAGTCCCAAACCACGTACCTGTGGTTGACCACTTGCACATTCAATTGAATAAAATAAGAAAACGCGGGCATTTTTTAATAAATAATTCGTTTTGATATCTTGGCCAGACTGTAACCAACCACCCGATAATAACGTATGAGTGAGTGCATCAACGATATCACTACAATACTCTTTTAAACAGACTAGTGTCTCGATCACTTGCTTTCCGGCCGCCATCACAGTTAGAAGTGTATGTGGATATGGTAAGTATAATCTTTAAAAATCACCTATTATTTTAAAGTGGTTGTCATAAAGTTATATTATTTCGAAAATTGTATGTTAAGTGATGAGCTGGAAGCTATTATTTTTTATAGATAATGTCAAAATAAGGTAATTTTAAGAGTGGTTAACTACTGGAATACGCTTTGTACTGGGTTCCAATTGTTGACCAAGTGGTTTGCTACTGGTGATCGGCAATAATTTCTTGCTTTCACTATTTTTTTCATGGTGATGCTTTTCTTTCATAATTCAGTGCGTTTTAGATGTTATTCAAATGGTATTTTGCAGTGTGCTCCCGTAATTGACCACTGGTTTGTTATTGGTTCTCAGTTATAAAAAAGTGTTCCTAAGGATGACCAGATTAGAGTTTTATCGTTCTGTCTCATTGTTTTAGGCTCAAAATGCCCCCCCAAAAAGGCATTTAAGTGTCTAGATGAAATTAGTAAAGAAGCGAAGATAAGGGCCACAAGTAGAAATTATGATTGTCACTCATTCGACTTTAATAAACAAACTAAAAATGAGACATCCGGTACAAAGGAAAATGGGATCACAAACCATCTTGACACCACAATAAGATTACTATTAACGAAGTTTAATAAATGAAAGTATTCTATAATAATATTGTTTTATTCTCACCCAAAAAGTGGTCAACTACTAGGACAAAATGTGGTTATTTATGGGAGCGCGCTGGTCAAACTTAGGTACATTCCCGTTTTTGGTATTTTTCATAAAATAACTAATAAACTCGCATATTTATGTTGAATTTTTGTATTAATATTGCATTATTAATAAACAATAAGCACATATACAGTAACTTTTCTCAGTTAAAGCTATTTATTACCAGTTTAGAGACTTTCAAAGTCTAAATCTCACCTTAAATGGTTTGGGACTGGTACATGATAATCGTGCTGCTTATTTAAATGTAAACTCCCAAAATGATTGGGTTCTAGTTTTCAAATTGTCGCACCTTTCATTCCTTGACTATACAATGATCAAAGACCAACATTTTTTTATTTCTATCACAAACAACATGCGATTTTGATGTCGCCAAAACTAAATGAAAACGAATTTAACAACATTAAAATTGTACCACTCTTTCTTATATCAATCGTTAAAAGGGACGGCAAATTATTATTATTATCATTTTATTATTTAAAGCCTGTGGTGTCCCACTGCAAATTCATCATCATCATCATCATCTCAGCCCATTTCCACCCACTGTTGGGTACAGGCCTCCTCGCTATTACGCCACTCATTAAAAAAAAAAAAAAAAAAACTAATTAAAAAAAAAAAAAAAAAAACACTGCAAATTCATCATCATCATCTCCCTGCCCTTATCCCACTAGGTGGGGTCGGCACAACACGTTTCTCTCTTCCATTTCCCTCTATCGCTCGTCATCTCAGTACTCACTCCTTTCACACAAATTAATTTAAAAAAATAAATACAGTTAATCATCATCATGGGCAGAGCTGAAATTATAGCCCACCCACTGCTGGGTAAGCCTCTTCCCTCAAACGCCATTCTAATGACCTGTGCTGTTCTCATCAATACAGTTAGTAATAATTCAAAGATAAGTTCTAGAAATAGGTAAAAAAACTCTCACTTCAATACAGCCTCCAGCTGTATAACAGCGCCGGTCTGCGAAGCTACCACCAGTTTAGTAGCGTCCCCGCTCCAAGCCAGCGCTCGTCCGGCGTACAAGTTGGGAATGTTCAGCATAGAGAGCTCGAGACTGCCATCCTTCATCTCACCGATAAGACATCCGTCGAACACACCGAATGCTACTGTCTGAACAAATACATTATCAAAAGCAAAGTACTCATTTCGCAACATAGATTAACACAAAGGCTATTATTAGACCTTTATGCCGCAGTGGGTATTACTACGTCTGAGGCTCAGGAGGTTGCGGGTTCGATCCCCAACACGCAAAATGTTCATTCATATCAAAATTCGAATTTTCACATGTAATCTTACTTCACACTTACCTGTCCCGACGGACTCGGCGTAGCGGTAATGAGATCTCGTCTATCCGGGGGGAGAGTTGGCTCCAAGCTGCGAAGTAACGCTCCACGCTGAATCTCATAAACAGACACTCGCCCGTCGCAAGAGCCTACGATGAGCTGAAATATTTTAAAATGGTTTTATATAAAACCAGTACTTGGCTACAGTTAGACAAAGTACAAAATATATTGCCACAACTTTCAACGTATCTACTTATGCACGCCAGAGAAATCGCGTCGGAATCTACCAGATATTTAACTCCTGCTTCAGCGTAAATATACCATCTACTATTTTATTTAAACAAAACTCAGTAGGTACCTATAATGAAAAAATGCAATCCTTACATGTGGTGGCAGTAACGCTAACGCAGTGGGCGGCAAAGCGTACCGCAGAAGTAATCTGCCGTTCACATAAAGAGTGCCATCGACATGGCCCGACGCTATGGTGCCTTCGCTGCGAGCCAACGAAACGCAACAAGCGCCCGCCGTCCATACGCTAGAGCTTTTATTGCTTTTGCAGTCTAGGCTCCTGTAAGTTTATGTTATTTACTTAGAAATCTGTGTTTGTGTGTTTGTGTGTTAGTGTGTGTGTATGTTTGTGTGTAAAAGATAAACGCGTGTAGGGGTGGGTAAGCGTGTGGGGGTGGGAGTATCTTAGTGGGTGTGAGAGGAGTAGGTACCTTACCACAAACTTCAAAATACCTACGTTATGCTTACCTAATCTTCCCATCACTAGTTCCGGTAAAGAAACCGTTTTCAGCCGGTAGCAGTTTCATAGGCGCGCCAGTTAGCGGGAACTTATTACATATAACTTTCTTCCCGGTCCAGTCGGAACCAACGCGGTAAACAAACACCATGTTGTCGCTTTGGGCTACGCCAAGGAGTTCTGAATTATCACTGAATGAGATACCTGTATGGAACGTATCGCCATTATTTCTTTAATCTAAAAATAATCCCTGGTATCACTCAGGGTAATTTACAACTACAACATAATAATGTTGACGAACTAAAAATAAATAAATAAAAACATTATTAGATGATAGGTAGATAAGACGATCCCAAATCACACGGATCAATCAATATTACCTACGTAATTAATATTAATTTGGGGGGTTTGCTTCCTCAATCAAACCTCAGCCGACAGGTGTATCATCAAATTACTCATCCATCAGTACCTATAGATACCCACCTACTAGACTGCCTGAATCAAATCGTGAATTTTTTTTCATACAACATCATCATCATCATCTCCCTGCCCTTATCCCACTAGGTGGGTCGGCACAACACGTTTCTCTCTTCCATTTCCCTCTATCGCTCATTTATTCATATATATATTTTTTCATACAACATACTTGTTATAACATACGACTTTTTTCCTGCAGCAGAATCAGCTGGTTTCGTTGAAAATTTGTCCCGTCTTGTGCCATCCCGGTCAAACAGCAGCACCAAACGTTCACATGTTGCAACGGCGAGTTTTACATTATTTGGAGACCAACAAATGTCGACAACTGGGCTCTCCAATTCCTAAAAATAAAACACTTTAAAATAGTCCTAAACAGGTGATAGTTATTAAAACTATCATCATTTAATTGTCCTAAACACATAATAAAATTTGGGCTTGCCTGAGATTCAATAAAGGTTTTCGAATATTTTAAGCGCATTTTGTCTTTTGGAATCTTATTCATTTAACAGTTTGTTGTGGCTTTCGAGTTGCTTAGTAACTTGGTTTAAAAATCATACAATCCAAAACTGCCGCCATTTAATATGGACGTTTCGGACGGCCGGAAGTGGGACCATAAACCATAGAGTTTCTGATGGTAGAAATTGGTAGGAAATTGAAAAGGTTGAATCATTCTTTTTTCATCGTTTTTTTGACAATGCCTGCTTTCAGTTTCCGTCAAAAAAACGGTTCACAATCAGCCCCCAGCCCCCAGCTCTTCTTTGAAGTACCGAAGCAAACAATCAGTCTATCAATCAAGTTTCATCAGCAATTTTATCATTCACTCTTTTCACTACGTTCTGAAAATGGCAACTCTCAAAGATTATGTCAAACTGACAGTTCTCCCCGGAACTTCTTTTACGTGTGTAATTTGTTTGTGAAGAGACGTTGTGAGGTTAGATTATTTTTATCCATTTCAATCTATGTGAATATGCAAGTTTCCTATGTTTTGTCCTCTACTCGGTGATTGTTAACGCAAGATCCTTCTGTGTTTGGGTGTATTTTGTGTATATCTATCCAAAATGTGAAGATAAGATTGTGTCGGCGGTGGTCTCAAAACTTTGTTTTGAACTTGTTATTTTAGAAGCTTACTCCAAAACTTCTTCAAAGGTATAGAGTTTTCAAGCAGTGTGTTTGTTGCAGGACGTCATGCCATTCGAAAGGTACGTGGAACCGGGGCGCGTCGCCCTGGTCGCTGAGGGTCCCTTGAAGGGAAAGTTAGTGAGCGTGGTTGATGTCATCGACCAGACTCGCGCTCTCGTTGACGGCCCTTGCAGCGGCGTTTCAAGACAGCAGATCCGCCTGAACCAGCTGCACTTGACTAAGTTCCTCCTGAAGTACCCATTCACAGCACCCACACGTGTGGTGAGGAAAGCATGGACAGAAGCTAAGCTGAATGAGAAATGGGCAGATAGCCAATGGGCCCAGAAACTCGCTAACAAGGAGAAGCGCGCTCAGATGACTGACTACGATAGGTTCAAGCTTACATCGGCCCGCGTTAAGAGGAACCGTGCGAGAACAACCGTATTCAAGAGTCTAAGAAGTAAAGCGGCGCGTGCGGGCACCTTCGGCAAGAAGAGGATTCCCAAGACCAACCCCAAGAAGCCCCGCATTAAAAAACCCGCGGCTAAGAAACCAGCGAAGAAGTAATTCTTTTGTGTCTAAGTAACAGTGACTCGTGGACTTATAAATAAAGAATTACTCTAAGTTAAAAGCCAATTTTGTTATTGTGTATCTACCACTCTTTCCTAAAGTGTGGATAAATGGTGAGTTTTGTTGGTTTTATAAAACATGTGATGTTTTTTCTTTACTCAATTTTCTTTCTGTTTCAGATGATTAGAGGTTAACATAGCAATCAAAGGTGAGCAAACAATTACATTAGCTTAGAATTTCTCCCAAGTGTCTTTACATGATGAATTTGTATTATAGTCTCGTTCGTATGAATTTTATTGATTCCAAACTCACCAATTTGCTGAATTCATTGTTTTACCAAATTTACATAACTTATGCATTTCAGTTTCTATAAAATCACTATATTATTGTTTCAGAGGTTATGTGCGTTTAACATCAATAAAAAACCATGCTCAAAATGAAAACGGAAGGAAGTGTTCGTTGAATGGATTTTAACAGGTAATAGTTAACTCTGTACCTATTTAGATTGATTGTTCTGACTCAATTTAAGTGATGAATTCTATATTAAAGTCTCGTTCGTATGAAAATCAATGATTTCAAACTTACCACTTCACTGATCTCATGACATGTAAATAGAAACTTGATTGTTTTGAGTACTGTGTACTGATGCACTTTTCTTTTATTTCAGATGAAACTTCTGCTCACAAATTCCACGATCACATGTAAAAGGTAAGTTTCAAACACCTACACTTTGGTTTTAATTTGTTTGATAATTTTGTAGTAAACGCTGAATGTATGTTGTCATACAAAAATGTTAGTATCTATAATAATATTATAGAGAGATAATGTTGGTTTGTTTGATGTAGGTAATAAAGGAACATAAATAGTTTATGTAAATAATATATTATTATGTAACTAATTAGCAACATAGAAACTACCCTACCAAAGCCGATGTGTGATCAGAAACACCTATCATGCGTGACTCTGGATAGGAACATTACCACACTCCGTGTAAGATGTTGAGTTCCCTATAACTCCACATCCAAGGGTTGAGTGTGACATTCACACAAAACATACAGTTTTGAGGTTATAAAGTTGTGTATCCATGAGAAAGTTAGCAAGTTGTATTGTTACAGATGCCCTAAATAACAAGTTGTGCAATCAAATACAATGAACTTCAATAAGAGATTATCGCTTCGAAAAAAGTAAAAGGTAAGTTCTGGCATAGATTTTATCATCTCTAGTACTAAAGTTGTTATTGCCTACAGAATTTTTATAAATTCCGGCTTGATGCTGAAATATTTTCTTAGTCATTATTATGGGCTGCTATACATAATACCTATTAATTGGTAGATTGTTAAATAACATCCATGTAGCTGCTTTACCAAGCTGTACTTTTAAAAATATTGATTGAACCCACTAAAGTTAAAAGAATTTTACCCTACCAAAGCCGATGTGTGTCCAGAAACAACTGGCATACGTGACTCTGGTTAGGAACATTATCACACTCCGTGTAAGATGTCTAGTTTTCATAGCTACACATCCAAGGGTTGAGTGTGACAAACTTTAATATTTATCATTATTTGTTTTAAATCAAAATGAACAATAAATTATAACTAAATCAATTCTCTGTTGCAGTACAGCTACTACTACACTGGACATCTTAATTAAGGTTTGACTTTTTTTTTTATAAGTACATACTACCTAAATTGTTACTGTACATGAATATGCAGAATACTGCCTATTGAAAGTCTTCCTTACTATGATGATGGTATTAAAGTCTAAAGAAAACTAAAAGAATTTTATCGTTTTTCCAGATAACAAACAACACTAAACTTGATTGTTTTACTTATTATGATTTGTTATGATGATTTTAATATCGCCCCAGTCTGAAACGAAAAGAATGTTGATCGATTTTTCTGATTTAAAACAATATAATTCATAATTTACCATATTGTTTCCATTGTAAAATAAAAATAAAAAAAATAAAAATAAAATTGTAATTAAACATATTTATTTATCATTCACAGATTTTACAAAATGGATAACAATAACAAAATGAAATCTGTAAATTACCAAACTAAAATTGGACTAAGGTAAGTTTAAAAAAAATTACTTTTACTAGTACCTAATAGAGTCTATTTATTGTGATGATTTTAATATCGCCCCAGTCTGAAACGAAAAGAATGTTGATCGATTTTTCTGATTCTATTACCTTTTTTATAAAGATATGTGCTTTTTTACGATGTTTTAAAGTTTCATTTATTTTACAGATGCAACCATTTTGGCGAGATGAAAAATAAAACAAATACGGTAATTAATTTTGACTCAATCTCCTAAAACCAGTATCGCTAAATCATGATGAATATAATATCGCCCCAGTCTGAAACGAAAAGAATGTTGATCGATTTTTCTGAACTATTCTTTTTACAAATTTATTATCAGTGTGCCTGTCAGTTTTTTACTAGTTTTATATTTTTTGCAGAAATACTGGAGGACTGCTTTTGGCAAAGAAAGCTTTGTTGCTGTGAAGTTATTTTAAAAAGTAAGTTTCACAGCATTATGATTATATTTTTGCTGTGACCTTAGATATTTGTTATGATGAATGATCGTTATCCCTGTCTCACCAAATCGTGGGGAATATATGGTATGGTAACTTCTGACATACTAATTAAAAAATATAAATTAACACTGCAGGGTTTGCTTTTATTGACACTATAATACTTGTTTCAGAAACTCTTCTCCATCCACCAAACTGCAATGAACAATTAAGCTAGGTAAGCAGTTACCTATATTAAACTTATTTATGCTTTGTTAAAAACTTAAATGATGAACAATCGTTATCCCTGTCTCACAAAATCATGGAGAAAATATGGTTCTGGTAACTTCTGAGCTAGCACTAAAACTGTTTGCATAATTTTAAATGTGATTAATTAATCTTGAAACTCATTGTATTGAATTTTTACAGATGGACAACAAAACCATTACTACAGATGGACCGAAAAACCACTAAACACAAGCTGCTTAATCAATCAGCTGAAGTTCCTATGTTGACTTTTAGGTAAGACACTTTCAAATTGAAATAAATTATGCAAAATGTATTTGAAAATGATGAAATAATTAGTTATCCCTGGCTCACTAAACCGTGGGGACAACTATGGTATGGTAACAACTGAAAATTAATTTCTATGATGCAAAATTCACATGTTGTAGACATCTACTAAGTTTTCATATTATTTCAGGTTGCCGTTCAGGGAGTGGCTAGCTGCGTTGATGCAATGCAATACATAAAAGGTAAATACAACAGCAGGAACATGATTGAATCCACAAAATCTATTTACACATACAAATTATAGATTAATTTATTTTTAAACTATCTGAGACAGAAAGTGTCTTGCCAGACTTCTAATGAGTTTTAAATTGTTTCACATATCAAGACTATACTTCATTTCTTGAAGCAAACTAATAGGAAGAAAAATAATCTCACGTGATTGGTCGTCGAAATTCATTGGATTGGCTAGATTTGACAATTGATTTTACAATCTAGCCAACTACGAGGAATTACATTATTTTCGACGACCAATCACGTGCGTTTATTTTTGTTCCTATTAACTCGATTCAAGAAATGAAGTATACATTAATTACAACAGCTGTAACCAATTAGCTAGCCATTCAGCCAAGATAAGGACAAGGTACATTTTATTCAAATTGATTCTAAACTATTCAGGAGGAAGAATTTAAAATTTTTAAATACTACTAAATTTTTATGCAGACATAATTATTATAGTAAACTACACCTAATGTAATGATGAATTGCTAAGTTATCCCTGGCTCACTTATTCGTGGGGAGAATATGGTATGGTAATTACTGAAATCTAAAAGTAACCATAAGGATAAAATTTCCTGAGGTCTATTTTTACACTAATTTCATTTTCATTTGCAGAAAACTTGGAAATTGCACAATGGAGAGAAATTGAAGACATCTAAATCAAGGTTGGTAATTGTAAAAATAAAACATAAACTTACGTATTCGTATTGAGTTTTTTCAATGATGAATATAATTTGACAAGCATATATCTAGATCTTTTTGAAGACAAATATTACTGACAAAACTGTTAAAATTTAGTAAAGCATTGTTATGTAATGGGTACTCATTTAACAACCTATTTTCAGGAACCTTCTGTGGTGTGAAGAATGCTGGCGTGTGCTACATTCTATCAGAATCAAAAGGTACACAAGATATCAATTTATGATATCAAAGTTAAAATTAAAACAGTAGAATGATGAAGATAATAAAGACAAGCATATATCTAGAATTCTTTGAAGAAAACTTAAACCTGATCACCTCTTATTACCACAGTAAACAATTCCGTTAAAACAAGGCAGTGATAATGTTTTTTTCTCTTTTCAGATCACACTGTTCTCAACAGATCAAGAATATTATGATTTCTTAATATAGGTAACTATTAAGTACTTGTACACATTTGAATGTATCACAAATCATTTAAAATAAATTTATGAAATATTTTCGAAATCTTGTTATCTTTCTAAACCACATCCTGACCAATTCGATAACCAGCTATTATAAATATTCCATCCAACTGATTTATTCCTTACTCTTGTGGCACAAAATGCATTACATAGTCGTCATTGAGTTAGAATCAGTTGGTTTTACATCATGCAAAATACAGGTAGGTTATTGTTTTTTTAAACTCTTATTTTGTTTGACTGGACACAGTCGCGTAGTCGTAAGGTAATGCCTGTCTATGACTTCTCTCTTTTCACTGAACTTCATTCATAATGGCTACAATAAAAAAGAAGCTTGGTGTGTCTTTAGGTTGTAAACCGCACTACCACCAGTACCTAGTGCGTTTTCCAATGAATGGTGACGATGAAATAGGCATAACCGCCTCTGTTTTTCGATAAGAGCGGGAATAGCTTAGTACCTACCCACATTTTTTTTATTAGGTACCCCTACCTAATTACCTTCGTAGGATTTTTAAGCTATTACATACATAGCTTCTATCGCGGGCCTTGAGCGTGGAGAGTGGAGACCGAATCCAGAAATTCCGTAACGAAAAAACCTAACGCTTGTCACTTTAGTTCAGCAACTCGCCTCTAGGTGGTATGCAATAGCTTTAACGCGGCATGCGGCAGTCCCCGAGTGCCACACGTCTTTTTTTTAGTTGTCATAAGGCCCACCAGTGGGGATTATGACAATCTAATTTCCCTTTTTCTTTTTAGAAAAAAGTAAAAGTCCTACGATATTTTTCTAGCTTGTTGCTAAATCTAAATTTTATCTCTAGGCTTTACCGTCGAAGGAAGTTACAAGTCTAGACAATTTGGTTAAAAGTCTCAATTTGCCTTCAAATAAACAAAACGAAAGCTTTTATGAAGTAGATACTCCGGCAATCAGGATGATCAATATTTTGGCGGACGCAGCCTATGGGTATGTGCAGTTCAACACAACAAGTATTTAGACTTAGATAATGAAAAAAATCATTTATTAAGATTTTTAAATTTTTCCATACCGTATGGTTTAAGTTAACACACAAAATAATAAAATCTTTCTCCGACGAAGTGATCAAGTTTGACTAGGTAGTAGGTACCTAAGTTAGCTTTTGACTTAATTGAATCCAGGTATATAATCTACTCCCAAAACGATAGGTCATTAACATAGAATTTAAATCTATGGTCATTAATATTGTTTCTACAGTTACAGAGTATGCAGTCAATCCATGGTAATAGAAAAATCAACCATTGGAAGTCGTGATATACAGATCCAGAAGACAATTTGGACAATGTTCGCTGGAGTTTAAAAAAACAGAAGTTTGAAGTAGCAATAATATTTTAATTCTTTAAGTATTAGGTATAGAAATAAATGATATAAAACATAAAAATATATTAATTTGCATTCTCTACTGATAGTTCACTCTGACAGTCGCTTGGTACTCTATCTGTAAATAATTCTGGAATCTGAAAAAATAGGATAAAATTAAATTCACCGGAGTTAATTGAGCGACCGGCCAATGAGCATTTTAAATTATTATTTACCTGCGGTGTATATGCTTCAACTCGATCAAGTAAAGAATCTGAATATCCAGGTGTGTAGTATCTGAAATCAAAATGACACGGCGCGAATTAATCTACTTAATCCTTGCCTAGTTGACTCAACCATCTCTCCTTGATGATGTATTTGGGGGTAGTCAGAGATAAGTCCACATTTACAGAAGTTATATTTCTTAGGTATCATTTCTGGTAATTTAGTTCTAACTTCTATAGAAGTTAGAACTAAATTAACCTGTTATGACGTTAATAATAATTCATACCTTACAATTTCTTCAGGGAAACAGCTGTTTATTATATTTATGTATTCTTTTAGTGAAGTACCGGGAACTGAGTCAATCTCCTGAACTCGTTTCAAAGCGCCTGTAGTTACAAAGAGTCTTCGTGCTCTGGCATCATTTGGAAGTATCTGGATAAAAAATTTAATAGTTTTCTCATTCTAAATAAATTTACTGTTTTTTAGAAAAGTAGTACAACAGGTTTAGAGGGAACAGCAGACGTCTCACAGACTGACTGAACCAGTTTAAAAAAGTTTTGCGCCTAAGTCACTGTCATTAATCATTTTGAAAGACCACGTCAAAAACACATGACAATTGGCATGATGTGATGATGGCTGGCTGCTCTCTATCTATAGTATTTTACTAAGTTCTGTGGCTGGCTGGCAGTAAGTACGTAAATAAAGGACGGACGTGTAAGTAAATAGAACCGTAAATTTGTTTCATATCACAATTTATGAATTAAAATCTCACTAAAGTCTTTTGTAAATCGACAAATCATGGCTGGAAGGGGCAGAGGTCGCGGTACTGGGTTGTCACTTAACCCAGATCAACTGCAACTACTCGGAATCACTCGACAAGACAATAACTACATTACACCAACTGCACCGCCTCCTCTCTTCCCTAAGTTAATGGCAAAGCCTTTGCCCTTAAATTGTGATGCAGCTACTGACTACATGCTTATCGTAAAGGACCAGTTTATAGAATACTTGCACGATTCTCCAGCTTATGTGAAAGCAAAAACGAGGACCGACGGCGTTGAGCGTTATTCTGATAAGTACAAAGTTTTAGCTCAAGATGCAAAGAAAGGAAAGATACTAGATTGTAACTGGTCACATATGCCAACGGAGCTAAAACCCCAGGCTAGCAGGAACCGAGCTGTAGCACGAAAACGCAAGCTAGAAGACTCTGCTGACATAGATAAAAGACTGCTAACTTTGGAGAAGAAAGAAACCCTTGAGAGTGAAGATAATATGGAGACTAATGAAGAGGAAAGTGCTGCAAAGAAAGCAGAGAATGATGATGAAGAATTGGAAGATGAAAACGAGCAGGAGGATGAAGTTGATGATGGGACTGACTATGCCAACAATTACTTTGACAATGGTGAAGACTATGATGAAGAAGATGATAATCTCGATGATGTTCCTGTTTTTTAATGTAAGTGTTTTTTAAGTGTTTATAAGACTATTTTTACAATAAAGTGATTATTATTAAACTTTGATATCTCACCTTGGCATATTGAGCTAGCACATATTTGAGAATACAAGCAGGTGCAGCATGTAGAAGAGGTTCCAGTGCCGGACGATGCAGGCAACATTGCAAGGCCTGCTTCAAGGCACAAGATGTCCGAGCACGCACCTCTCCTGATGACTTAGGATTTGTGTATAGCTGCAATCATAAAGTAATTGTGATGTCGCTTACTTAGTTATTTTTATGTTGTTAGCGTTGTACAACACTGCATAGACCCACAGTGGTTGTAGAGTAAAGAAATAATAGAAACAGTATAACCTGCAAAAGCCTAGGGAAGGCATTAGCAACAGCCACGGACAGGCTGTGCTGTGGCGAGTGTTTAGCGATGTGGCCGAGCGTCCATGCGCATGCGCATATCTCGGCATCCTCCGCCTCCGTGTTCTGGAGGATCTCCACTAGAGCTGGAATAGCCTGTAAGCACAAAGTTAGTAAATAAAAATGAAAATGATCACAACTGTATCCCAGGGAGCAGTAGACATTTCTTTCAGATCTTTATGTAATCCTTTAGATCCTTTTGAAGATGTCTAATGGGGCCAGTAGTTACTTCTGCAAAATATGGGTATGTAAGTACCAAATATGTATTTGGACATACCTCTGACTACCCCATTAGAAAGTAAGTAGGTAGACTATTTAATAATAAGCAGGTGAATTCGGGTGGCGCAGTTTCAAAGCCATGGCATTACTACCTATTACTGTATCTTGTTTGACGACCTCTGTGGCGCAGTGGACGAAAGCCCGCCTGAGAAGCGGGCTTTTAGAGGTTGCGTTCGATTACCCCTGCGGGACAAATGTTTGTATATGATCTGCAAATATTTGACTCGAGTCTGGGTGTACTGTTTATATGTACAATATATGTATTTAAAAAAGTAGTGTAGGTAAGTATCAAAGTAGTATAATAACAGTCATCAGGTTATCATAACACAAGCATTTAGTTGCTTAGCTTAGGACTAGATGACCTGTCGGCCTAAGATGTGCAACACGAGAAATTATCTCGTCGTCGACAAAACATTCTCTCCTGCTCTAACATAGTACGTTAGAGCAGTCTGACATGATCGAGAAATTTCATTTGTCGTGTCGAAACGTTGCACATGTTAGGCCTACTGGGATGTAATCTACGCAGGAAGGCGTGCCGTATAATTATATAATTAGACAGTAGGTACGTGAGCTGACCTTAGACTCGATAACAGCCATAGCGAGCTGGTCCGACTGTCCGGCGATGAAGCCGAGCGCCATGCAGGCCGGCACGCGCATGCCGCCCGCCGGCTCCGTCAGCAGCTCTACCAGCGGCCCGCACCCGCCCGTGTTCACTACCAGCTGAGCCAACTACAAACAAACTAACTTTATACTCAACGGCTTCGTAAATTAATCTGAACAGCGTTAACGACGATAAAAAAAAATCCGACGTGGATTAAATATGAAACTATACAGGGAACTAAACTTCAGTCAAGTTGATTTTTAGTCTTAAGGGAATGATGACAAATGAGAAATATGACCGTATAGTCGCCTGCATTAAGAAGTTCACATTCAAACGCTTTGGCAACTTGTCAAATTATCAATTCTCATCCATGTATTTTCCGTTGCGCACGATGCCAAAAGGTGGACGCTTAGGTTTAGGCTCGCTCTGAATGCTTACGTCTACGGAGTGTTTGACGATGTCCCTGAGCAGTGCAGCGGCTGCGCGGCGCACCGGCGCGGCGTCATGCCCGGCGTGGAGCAGTGCCGGCGGCAGCGCGCCGCCCGCCACCACCGCCTCCGCCAGCTCGGAGCGCGCGCCCGCCACCGCGCCCAGCGCGCACAGCGTACTCCGCTGACACATACAACCACCATTTTCAACTATTGTGTTATAGATTGTTTGGTTTTAACACTAATTAACAAAAAACATAATCACGACTGCGCAGCCATATAGCTAGCTGCGATGCGCGGTGTCACCCGCACTGAAGCATTCTCGTGGGAGTACCGGGATCGCATGTGTTATTCCCATCACCATTACCATTGCCACATATCTCATCACCATTGTGCGTCAAGGTCACGCATTGAAATGAAAAAGTGCACACCCGTGTGTGCAATAAACATTTATTAGGATATCCAGGATGTAAGCTATCCTGGTACCAAATTTTATTCAATTTCAGCCAGCCAGCGCGGGTTGAGCGAGAAATAGTACAAAGGCACGCATTGAAATGAAAAAGTGCACACCCATTCATCATCATCATTTTCCTGCCCTTATCCCTATGTGGGGTCGGCACAACACGTGTTCCTCTTCCATTTCCCTCTATCAGACGTCATCTCAGCACTCACACCTTTCTTACTCATGTCATCCTTCACACAATCCATCCATCTTTTCTTTGGTCTTCCCCTAGACCTATATCCATCCACATTCATATCTAGTACTCTCCTAGTAACATGACATTCTTCCCTCCTCATAACATGACCATACCAAGCTAATCTACTACTACTCATCTTTTCATTCACTGGAGCCACTTTCACACTTCCTCTTATGTACTCATTCCTTATCTTGTCCATTCGCGTCACTCCACACATCCACCTTAACATTCGCATCTCAGCCGCATGTATTTTTCGTTCATGAGTCCCTTTCATAGCCCAACATTCAGATCCATACATTACGACAGGTCTAACGATTGATTTGTAAATTTTCCCCTTGAGTTTAAGGGGCATACGTGAATCGCACGTTGTTCCGGAGACCTGTCGCCATTTCATCCATCCCGCATTTATCCTACTTCTTACATCCCTGTCTATCTCACCATCATTCTGTATGACAGAGCCGAGGTACCGAAAATCGGAGCAGGCTGGTAGGGATACACCGTCTAAGGCAATATGGACAAAATAAAAGTAAAAAAGAAAAAGTGCACACCCGTGTGTGCAATAAACATTTATTAGGATATCCAGGATGTAAGCTATCCTGGTACCAAATTTTATTCAATTTCAGCCAGCCAGCGGGTTGAGCGTGAAATAGTACAAAGATACATCTACCTACATACATACATATAATCACGCCTCTTTCCCATGGGGGTAGGCAGAGACCACGGATCTCCACTTGCTACGATCCTGACATACCTCTTTCGCCTCACTCACTCTCATATATACATACATACATCTACCTATCCGTATTCAAAGTAGGACACAGCTTCGTAATGGCCATATAGACGAGGTAGCATTTTCCACAGCCGGGCCCTTGGTTGCACACACAGGCCCTACAACTACGGCGATGTTTGGCTAGCTAGAGGATGGGGTGGGGTGGGTGTAACTAGGCTTATCTAAAATGTTAAAAAGTTACCTTCAACTTAGGATCTTGATTCTCCAGACCATGCACTAGATGGCATATTGCTCCGGCATCTACTACTGCTTCTGGTTTGTGCTGGGCTAAGTCGATGAGAGCTCCTGCTGAAATCTGGGAACCAAAATCGTTAAACTACATGCGTAAGAAAATAACGCTGTGCTAAATATAAAAACGAACCACGACGTAGCGTTCGTAGCAAAGTGCGTAGCAGCGTAGATAGGACACGCGTTTATCTTTTATCTTTTCTTTTGCAAAAAAAACGTAGCACATGCCGTAGCTAATAGCTACGTAGCGTAGTATACACGCGTTGACGTCTTTTGAATGGAGAAATATAGGTAGCATTTATAAACTTTAGGTACGTACACTCGTATACGTTACCTAGAATATTGTTAGCAAACTACTATCGTGCTAATAGTGCCTACCTGTTTGAGACTCATCTCGGGCTCCTGAAAAGCTAGGACTAGCAAAGGTAAGGTCCCAGCATCGACCACTAATCCTGCGAGCTGCTCGCTATGTTTCCCGATATATCCAAGCGCCCAAGCTGCATTTTCTTTTACCTAAAGAAACAACTTTATTTTTATAACAAGAAAATGTATACTTAAGTACCTAATTACATTTTTCCTAGTACTTACACAAGGCGCGGTAGATCATCTCTCAAATCAAGATATTTTGAAGACAAGCTAGATTAGATCGTTCTTAAGGATACGGCATCGACACGGATATAGGTAGGTATAATTTACTTTAGTTAGAGTAGGTACCTAGATAATCATAAGTACCTAATAGGTACCTGAGTATCAAAGTCTTCTAGACAGGAAACGATGTGTTCCAACGCCCCGAGTCGTACAATCGCTGATGCTAATTCTTCATTATGTCTACAATTCAAGTTGACAAATTATTTTATATCTACTTCACTAAAAATACACTAGCAAAACATAATATATACTAACTTGGCCACAGCGCGTAATAGGTAAAGCGCAGATCGTTTGTAGTAAACCTGTGAACAAGTAGATACTTAGTCCATAAACTTTTAGAAAGCACCAAATCAGAAGGTAATTAATTAAGCATCTAACTAGGTTAGGTATGTATGTATAACTGGTATAACTCATGATTTTCAAAATACTATCTACTGAGAGTAAATAGGACTGCTCACATTGTATTTATTAAGGTTTTCCAGCGTGACAGTGATCATTCCTGAGTTTAGCAGCTGCCTGGCCACTCCCTCGTCGTGTTCGGAGAGCCTCGCGGCGGCCACCACTGCGCATTGTCGAACTGTGCTGCACGCGTCAGATAGTAGAGGACGGAGGAGATCTACGAACGAAGATAACACTAACATCATTGTATCCGCCCATTGCCGTGCCTACAGTACCTCACAGATTCCCTAAAAAATATTTTCCTAGATAGGTACATGTCCTCGAGCAGTTTAGGTAAAAAGTCATGGCATATTATTATTATCTAGCTACATCTAAGATATAATAGGAAGGCGTTCTGCAATGGATCAGTGATTTCGATGAAGTGGGACTGCGAGTGTGAAATAGGTTCTCACCCAGAACTCCAGCACTTTCAAGGCATTTGACGTTGGTGGCTCTTGTGGCCAGCTCGGCCATAGTCTGGACAAACACGAGGCGAGCTTTTTGGTACGTCTCGAACACTAAAACGTTTACAAATATCAAGTAGACCTACACCATACACTTCGCAAATAATAAAGTAGGTATGATAAAGTTAGGTAATAAAGGTTCATATTACAAAGGCATTTGACACGATGCATACCTAATTGAATATTCCTCGGACTGCTCATAGAATGACTCATGTTAAGACTCGGCTACAGATCTTTACAAAGGCAAAAATCTTCGAAAAATTCGTATTTTAGCTTGAGATGGATGTTATTGATTTTGCGACCATTTGTGACAACGTCCATTATGACAAATAGGTAGGTAGGTACTTACCTATATAGGTAGATCATAATTTTGATTGATTTGCTTGTCGTCGTTTCGAAAAGGACCTTATTATAGATGAAGTTATAGATAATGTTATCTAACTAATCCTTTGATCTAAGCAGTTTTGCTACCAGTAAAACAGCTTTACAAGTTGTTTCAATAACAATTGCATTGTTGGGGAGTGCGAGCGTCGAAGGCAGCGCTCGCGCAGTCAAGCACCCGTGAAGGCCATGTGACCAACGACGTCACGGCGCACCAGTACAAGGCACGGGCAAGTGAACCGACCACGTATGCGGGCAGTAGGTACCAGGCAGAGTTCACTCACACATGAACACACAACCAGTCGGCGAGCCGGCCGCGTGCTGTCATTCCGCCCAGTACAGCGTAGCGAGGTCACGCTCGTAAAATGAACTCAAATCACCGGTGATTGTTTACTAGTAATATATCAAGATGCCGTACATAATGGTGATGGGAAGCCTCAGCGCTCAGCATTTGTCCAAGGATGAAGGTGCTACTGTCTACGGATTGAAGAGTGAAGAACGCGCTACGTTAGTGAGGGTAAAAATGAGCATTATTTATTCTATTTAAACTAGAGCTCGAACAAGCATGTCTAAAACTGAACATAAATCTATGCGGATCAGGAAAATATCTTTGAGAAGTTACTCTTAACTTTGGTAACAAATTTGTACCTAGGTAGGAACTTACCTATAGTGGCTTTAATGCAGTCATCCATAAATGCAATCTTGAAAACGTGACTGAAGAAGCAATATTATGAGTAGCTAAGTGGGTATCATTATTGATTCAAGTTCCCCAAACGTCGCCGTCTTAGATATTACCCTACATAGCGCAAAAATTAAGTTTTAAAAATAACCCATACTTACCTAGGTAATTGTACTTACCTACTTATTTTTAATCATTACCATTTGTGACGATATTACCTATATTGTTAAATTCACACATAGGTACCTACAGTTTATCATTATTAAACAAAGTTTTGTAAATATTCCACCTACGTGAATTGGTATTTTCATTTCAACATGAGAAGAATACTAAATTGTATGTGTCAAGTTAAGCGTTCACATTGTTCTTTATTTCAGGAACTCAACTCCAATTTCGGGATGTCGATAGCTACTAATTCAGAACAGGAACGGACAGTCAGAATCACTCAGAAAGGCTTGACTTTGGTCGTAGTGAACCGTCTTCATGGTATATTTGGGTATGACGTCGTCTCGCATTCAATGGCGATGACCAACGCGAACCGCGAGCTGGTATCCTTCTCCATGTACAAGAAATCTAGCCCCAGTTCTTTCGGTCACTCACACAGCCATAGCCACAGTCACAGCCACAGTGGCCACAGCCACGGCAGCTCATACAAGAATCAACACAAACCACAACAGCAACAGCCGCCCTCAATTACGCAAAAGTCTGGAAATGTGGTCACGCTTTGATAAGGATAGATGAATAACTCTTTTATTTTGTTTGTTTTGTAAACTACCTACGATAACAAAGGATCGTTAAACTATAGATTTTTTTTTATAATTATTGTGTCCTTACATAATGTCCTTTTCATATTTTTTTGATATTATGGCCAATTGATTCAGAAGTTTATTATTTAGCTGTCTACAGAGCAGTAGTTAGTACTGTACTAAGTGACTTTAGGATTACGTTTAAAAGTATTATAAATTATCGTTAGTCAACGAGGTCGTCGGTAAAATATCTATATTACTTACATAACTAATGTACTTACTAAAAAATTATAAACTGTATGCATTCCTAACCTAGAATTTAAGATAAAGTAACTAATGAAACAAAATAGCTGTGTTTAAATGAATATTATTCAAAGATCTCACAAAGTGCATGTTTAAATAATATAAAATTCAGTCTTATTTACATACAGGAGTGCATATTATGGAATGCAGATTTAGTTATAAAAGTAGAAATATTATTGCTGTAAAGTAAGACTAGCTAGATGTTAATTCTATATGGCGAGATTATTGCACTTTAGCTTTAGGCACGGATACCTATATGTTTTACTATTGTCAAAGCTAAATATAGCTTTAAGCCGAATCGTCGGTAAACAAAGTAAAAATATCCAACTGTTAAACATGTTTTAAATGCATGTCTGGCTTATAGAAATTTGGAGCTTTATTCAAATCACAAAATCTCTTACAAATTTTAGTTAACCAGTTTTCCTACATTTTTTTTAATTAACTTGTTTTTTAACGCAACCCATTTCGTTTTAGTGCTTTGCAAGGTTTTTCATACCTAAAATATTTACTTACTTAATACATATCCACATCCTACTAATCCTTCCTACTTCCTACTAATATTATAAATGTGAAAGTTTGTGAGAATGTATGTATGTTTGTTATTCTTTCACGCAAAAAAGGCTGGTCCGATTTGGTTGAAATTTAGTATGTAGATAGGTGATACCCTGATTAACATATAGGCTACTTTTTATCCCGATATTCTCGCGGGAACAGGCCTTACGCGGGTGAAACAAAGGTATTGTAATAACTTAACTTAATTCAATCAATGCAAGTTCAAACCTTAATTTGCTTTAAACTATGTAAAACATAACAATACAAATTCAATAACTTCCAAAAGCTAAATTTAATGCGACGATAGGCCAATTGTCAAATGATTTAGCTTACCTTAGAGATTTTTTTATATATAACTTTCGAGTTACACAGATAATATCATCCACAACTCTACCATGAGGCAAATGGCCGCTTTCCAACGTTGCAACTGATTGAACGCAATAGCAGAGCTAGGTATACCAACAATAAATATGCTCCCAACTCGGTTAGACTATCAGATATCCAATACTGAGGAAAAGAGATGTCTATCTTATGCTAATTTTCTGTCTCTCCGCTGCTAACTTCTTCAAAGCCGCTGCGTACTGTCGTTGAACGTCCATTAATCTCGAGTACTCTTCGTAAAGAGCAGTCTTCTGATATTTCTCGCGAACGAATTTTTCTTCCACTTTCTCGACGGTTTGTTTCACCCAATCGACTATAGATTCGAATTGCGTCATGAACTCCTCGCGCTTTCTCGGTGACGACATTGCTCTGAAAATAAACAAGGGACTTTATTTTTAACAAGTTATTGCTCCACAGTTGCGAAATAGATGAAATATTAAATAATTAGACATTTCACACATCGTAATACCTAGCTAAGCATTTAGCTGTTGTCTCTTTTTACACAAGCGTAAAGTGATTTTAAATGAGTTCAAATGCCAATTTTTTATAACTATAAATACAAAAATAGCAAACTATTTTTTTTTAGGTGTTTTATGTAACAAATACTCACTCATCATAGTTATCTAGGATGGAATTCAGTAAGCTCAACTCCTTAGATGTATAAAGTTTAACTTCCAAAAGTGTATTGTAGAATATGTAATACTGTTTCGTTTCTTTGTGTTTTGATGCCACTGAAAGAGAATAATATATTTTTTAACTATAAACGGTAAAATAACATTTTATTATTACATTTACTTGCAATCTCTGTCTTGTTTATTAATTCTATAGATGCAATAGGTCAATAACTGTTGGGTTGGAAAAAACATCAGCCACTGATTATTACATTACTATACATTAGATTACTATGGATCTACTGGCAAGTATAGATTTACTGCCTATAAAAAGTGCAAATTGCTCAAACAATGAATGTACTGTACACCCATATTTTGTACCTTGATTATAAAGTTCCATAAACCTCTTCTCATATTGCAGTAGCTCAGCCGTCCCAGGTATCTCATCAACGGCCACTGTGTACTTCAGTACTTCCCGGTTAAGCTTAGCCAGCTCCAATCTCATGTTTGTGATGAAACACTTCAGTTTCGTCTCTCTCTCTTCAAACTCCTTCTGTTCGGTCGGCGTGAGGGGTTGCTCTTCGTTTATATTTGCATTTGGATCTTGTGCATGTCTAAATAGATAACATAAATATTATGTTTTGCTCTGGTTAAAATACAGTTACTTATAGTTAAAATTCACCATCATTTAAAAGTATTTAACTAATTTAACTAAGCTCGGAACATGTCATTAACATAAAGCTGTATCACGAAAATTTTCATGTTGAACCATTTTCAGTCAAGAATAGGGCTTGGAATAGTTGAACTTAAAATGTACATGTTAGTACATAATTTATCTGTACAAGTACATACCTCAACTCATTCTCAAGCCTTTGATGTTCCCTCTCTCTGTGTTGGATTACTTGAAGTAGCTCATTCCTTTCTCTTGCCAGATCTTTTAAGGAACTGTAGAACTCTTTTGCGCTTTTATCACTGGAAGAATACAATAAATATATTTAAATTTATTTTTCATACTGCAAAAGAATTATCAAAAATATAGAATAAATAACATGATAAAATAACAATAATAGAAAACACCCACCTATAATCATCAGATTTTATTAACTTAAAAGTAATTTTCTTCAGTTTCCCCAAAACATCAGTATAATGCTTCTTGGCATCTTCCATTTTGGCTTCATGATCGTCCTTGAATGATGACACATCTTTCTCTAACAAATCTACAGATTTTGCGAGTTTATCCACATCTTGTGAATACTTGATCTTTTCACTGTGTTCCAGTTCTTTAGAAACTTCACCTGTTAGTTCTGAGTGGAGCACAGCATAGTGTATCTTGGTGTCACCAGTAGTTGTGTTTATATTAGGATCTTTTGTATACCTGTCAGTCTGAAAGTCAATTATAATCAAATTAAAAACTGATTTTCAACCAAATCATTTTACAAGGTTAGACATACTACCACAAGCTACTGTTTATTGAGCGAGACAAGCTGTTGGTGAGTAAGTTTGTAAATAATATTTTTGATTATTACAATTAGATTAGTAACAAAAATGAGACAGCATAAATGAGTGGGTTTTTTTCTTTCTCAACCCCTGCAAGCTGAATGTTGTAAAAAATTACCTCTGTTGTAATGTTAGATGGATCAGCCAGTGTTTTTTCATAATCATACTGTAAAAAAAGTATTAACTGAGATATCAAGGTTCATAAAGGTGGTAGATAAAAACTACAGCTTTTAGCATTTGCATGTACATTTTTCAATTATCATACCTGTTTAGATAGATATTTTACCATGATAAACTGATCAGAAAACTATTGAATATGAGGCTGTTTTTATGTCTTCCTGACATTTTATTTATAACTAGCTGCTACCCGCGGTTTCACCCGCGTAAGTCCCGTTCCCGCGGGAATATCGGGATAAAAAGTAGCCTATGTCACTCGTGGATAATGTAGCTTTCGAATGGTGAAAGAATTTTTAAAATCGGTCCAGTAGTTTTTGAGCCTATTCATTACAACCAAACAAACAAACAAACAAACAAAGTTTTCCTCTTTATAATATTAGTGTAGATTGTTTACTGCTCATTATAGTTTTGAAAATGCTTACCAAGAAATCAAGCCCTTCATCTTTCTTAGTATCTTCCTTGTTAGAAGAGACATGCAATAATGTCCTCCTATCATATTCTGACAGTGTGGCATTCACTTGCTCAAGCTCATTGGTTGGGAGACCACCTTTCCTCTTACGGACTCTGCAAGGTTTGTATAAATTCTGGAAACATGAACAACTATAAAGATATGCTTATGAATGATCACAATTCTTAACAATTATCATGAATGATCAACATAATAAATCAAATATAATAGAGAGGTTGATGATAGTGCAAGCTCTCATACCAAGGATGATGGAGGTAATATGCACTATGTACAAATAAATATAAGCTAACAATAGGTACATGCATTTGAAAGATAAACAAACCTGCACAGCAGCTAGATTCCTCAACAATTTCTCCTTCTGTACAAACTTATCTCTGTCTGACTCAAAAATATAGCTTTTATCATACTGCATGACTGCAAACTGCCTGAGTTCATCTTCCTTTGCTTCTCTGAACTCACTTGAATATTTTATAAGCCACTGAACAAGTGGAAATATGTTGATGAAGTCTAAACCTTGTATTTGATGTGGTTCTATGATATATGGACATTTCATTGAAGGTAAAACTTTCACAATCTTTTCAGTTAAAGATCTGTAAATTGAAAATAACAATTGAAGAATAGAAAATAAGTACCTAGTAGGTACTTGTTTTATTGGTAGAGTTTCAGATTACTGAGAGTAAGTAAGTACTTACATTTTCTTTCCAATGGTAAGATTTTCTTCAAACAGTAAGCTAACGTCTACATCTATGTCACACAGTTCGATACACCAAGTGAGCCCGCCCACAATCTTATCAAACGCCGAAAGCCCTTGCAATTGAGCCCGGTAGTATCCGGCCGTAACTAACGCATCAGAGATCTCATGCCACTTCACCAGCTGCTCTGCATCCTCACGAACTTCCACCTAAACATTTACAGAGCTATAATTGAGGATCGCAGCCAGAAAATACAACTTTATCAGTCGTTCAGACTTACCTCTTTTCCTTCATCGTCTACACCACTGTATATCTTCATCAACGGCTTACTTCTAGTAAATATATTTTTCTGTTTGGCTGCCATAGTTGCTTCGATACCCTTTCAAATCAAGAAACTTTTTGTCAACTAGACAATAGACATCGAACGACGAAAGCTCGTCCATTTGTTGTTGGCGAGCCGACTTAGTTTTGATTTTGGCTGAAGGTCAACGGTCAAGTTTACCTTGCCGGCCGACTGCCGTTTCAACAAAAGTTTCAATAATTAATTACAAATTAATTACAAAAGTACAGAGGGCTGATTGTGAACCGTTTTTTTGACGGAAACTGAAAGCAGTTTCAGTCAAATTTGACAGATTTTCTATAGTAAATCTGTCAAATTTGACGGAAACTGAAAGCAGGCATTGTCAAAAAAACGGTTCACAATCAGCCCCCTGAGGGCTGATTGTGAACCTTTTTTTTGACGGAAACTGAAAGCAGTTTCAGTCAAATTTGACAGATTTCCTATAGTAAATCTGTCAAATTTGACGGAAACTGAAAGCAGGCATTGTCAAAAAAACGGTTCACAATCAGCCCTCAGATCTACAATTTTGACAATTTCAATCATCAAGAATCAAAATCAAGCAAGCATGACATGACATGTTTTGACTGCAAAGTTAACCATGGACCATGTATGTCACTCATGTCACTGCCTATGCCTGTCCGAAGAACATAATACTCAAGAGTCAAGGTGCCTGTCGGACTGATGACATAAACATGACTAGACGAAGACAACGAACGAAAACATTTTAAACTCTGTAATGCTCCTTGAACCTTGATTGAATAGTTTTCATTCAACTCAACACGATTTTCGTTTCGTTTCACAATATCTTTCATGAATTACATTTTTATATTTTTGCGGTTTAATTTAGTTAGATAATCAGCTCTGAATTTGAAATAGAGCCAAGTAGCACCGTACGAGCTCAAGTATGAGCAAATTACCGAGGATTCTTCACTGTAAGTAACTTAATTGTGTTTTTACATGCAGTCCTTGCATGTAAAAAACCGGGCTGTTTTGTTTTTTCCTTCTAGAAATTCATCATTTGCAGGTGACAATCTTACATTACAATTAATTTCAGAGTTCATTGGATTACAGAACTCTTGAGCGTATAGTTCACATTATGACACAAATCGACGTCGTCGATTTAATTTCTACGTTACTGGATGCAGGAAAAGTTAAAGAAGCTTTAGCTGTACCAAATGAAGAAAGACTAAAGGATCAGTTCAAAGACAACTGCTGGGACTTGATAGCTGTAGTTATTGAAAAAGTACATGATGACACCATTGTCCTTAAACCATCTCTTTATGGTGCTTGTGAGCAGCTTCTATCGATTGTACTTGAAAAGTGCTCTCCCGAGGAAGCCCTCCTAGAATTCATTGAACGCATTGAGCTTGCTAAGAATGATGCCCAGTTTGGATTAGTCTTACCACCACTACAAACACTATTGAAGAAACTCGCATCAAAACGAGGCAGATCACTAGAATGGTCTTTGAATTCTATATCAACTTACATTGAAAAGATACCGGTCCCTGAACATAAGCTTGAAGGTGATGAACGCAAACTGATGGATAGTGATCCAAACTTTAGAAGGGTGGTCAGAGTATACTCAATGCTTCCTTCATTTTATAAACCATTCATTGATGAATTACTTGAAGCAGAAGTACAGAATGTGCAGGCTAAGCAAATAATAACAGCATTTCTTATTAGCCTTCTAGGCAAGCCCTTGATATTTATTGACATGGATCCAAGTACTAATGAAAGAAGTGAAGCAAGGCAGGTATGTCTACAACTTTTACAAGATATCTGCAAGTTAGAAAGAAATTTGTTAAAGTTTTTAACCCTTATAGAAATATGTTCAAAAGAGACAGTGAAAACCAAAAGTCCTATTGATAGTGAACTATCACCTTATGAGCACAGGGAAAAAATCAACATGACAACATTGTCTGGCTTGTTCTACACTGTATACTCTGGACATTTTGATATTCCAGGGACAGCACTTCCACAAGTGTACAGCATGGAGTATGTGATTGAAACAGTTATGCTCACTGTCATTCACTTTCTGAATAATGTTGAATATGGACCATTGATGAAGGCACTAGCAACTTGCAAAGCTCTCACCAACCGATTGGCAGATAACACCCCTCACACAGTCCTTTCTTCATCTGTTCATTTCATTTTAATCAAAAGTTTGGTAAATGTTGCCATATATTCCAACTATCCATCTGTACGTTTGGCTGCCTTGAACTGTATAGGAAGCCTTATTGAAAAATTTGATTACAAGGGCAAAGTAATGATAATCAAATACCTGATACAGAGTGCAAATCATTCTGGTATGATTGGATATGCTATAACACAGTATAAGGATGCTCTTCATGAGTCTTTTAAAGATCCATCTTTAAATGAGTGTTTCTGTGGCACACATTTACTTACTATGATCAGGTTGATAAGTAATCTACCTCATGGCATTGAATCAGACTTAATGGAGCTTGCAGATCAAATAATTTCTGTGCTGAATTTTCTTATATACTTGGTTTTGAAAGACAAGGAGAACCTATCAGGCATCAAAGATCATTTCCCAACAATTGAGAAGGAATATTTAGAGACACTGAGAACTGCTTTGAAGATGTCAAGAGCTCACTACAAAGCCAAGCTTTCAGAAATAGAAGAGGGAAAGAATCTCCCTGAAGAAAGTGTTCAACTGAATGTTGGAGGAAACATTCTAGACTCAATACCTACAGACAAAAAGAAGGAAATCATACAATCTGCACTCAATGGATTTGATGTGATTGAATATCTTGTAGCTAGACTTACTGAATTCATGAATAACTAATTATTAAGTTTTGAGCTAATCATGTATAACATGTAGCAATGCATAACATAATCAGATGCCTGGATTAACTTATGATTTTTACGTTTTTAATATATCTTGTTGAAAACTAATAGGAATTTTCTTTCATGACCCATCATTCAATACATAGGTAGGTACTATTTTCTACATAAGCATGATTAAATTTTCATACAAAATATAATTTAATTTTGTCAACAGCACTGAGGGCTGCCCGTAGACTGAACCTACCTCTTGCAACTACTGTTCCTATCAATAACTCTCAAAAACTATTCAGACATTATTGTCAAGGCAATCTTGAAAAGGAGGTAAAGGCACCACCTGTTGCAATAGAAAATGAAGAACGCCAATATGAAGAGAATGTGAAGAATCAGATTTTGGAAAAGGCTTTAGAGTTTGTTCCAAAGAGTGGATGGACAGTAGAGTCCTTGAGTGCTGGAGCTAAAGCCACTGGGTACCCCAGTATAACTCATGGACTGTTCCCTAATGGTGGGGGAGATTTAGTTCATTACTTCAAT
The DNA here is from genome assembly GCA_947086425.1 of Xanthorhoe spadicearia. Classification (NCBI taxonomy): domain Eukaryota; kingdom Metazoa; phylum Arthropoda; class Insecta; order Lepidoptera; family Geometridae; genus Xanthorhoe; species Xanthorhoe spadicearia. The sequence continues at coordinate 4,731,865 of OX352205.1, read as the reverse complement.
GTTAAATGTAATGAGGAATTGGTGGCACAAATGAAAACTGTAAGTGCTGCAAATCAACGTAAGTAGGTATTTAAAAAATCTTAAAATTGTTGCTTATTTAAAATGTTTTTCATCCTTCCAGTGGCCAAAGGAGGAATTGAAGGAATCAAAAGTACCAGCTAAGTTCATTGAAAATGCAATAATGTCAAGATTACTTATGCTTGAACCTTACAAGTGAGTGTTCTTCTAATTTCTCATGCAAAGCAAGGTGCCATAAAATACAAAGAAATAGCTGTCATATTATTTATGTCTACATCAGGCAGGATACGTTTGTCTATAGTGGGAACTCAAATCCGCAGATCAAATGTAGAAGGCAGATGCACTAACTGAGTATGCTGAGTATAACATTTACTATTTGTTCCAGGAGCACTTGGCCCAAAGCAATGGCTATTCAGACTCTACCAAACAATGTTCCTAACTGTTTAGCAACTTTATTATCCCTTGTGGATGATATATGCTATCATTCAGGAGATAGAAGTGTAGATGTAAGTAATTAGTTTAATTAACATCTTGATGAACAAAGAACATATAAATGTGACAAGGCTGTAAATAATGTCAATAAAAAGAGATCTACTGATTTTAGCAGTTAGTAAATATACATCTTAAACTTTTATAAAGAACTTTCTGCAGTTGTGTTTTCCATTGTGGTACAAAAGATCTTTTTAAAAATTAATTATTTTTTCAGTTCAACTGGTATGTAAGAAGAGTAGGACTGGCTGGTATTTACAAAACAGCCGAGTTGTTTTACCTCACAGACAACACCCAGGGCAACAGTGGCACTAGAAACTTTGTGTCTTCGAGGATAGGGGATGCTCAGCTGATACAGGCAGCCTTGAACCTGAACCCTGTTGCAGCAGCACCATCCACGCTAAGTGCAGCTTTTGTCACGGTATGTATGACTTGCTCCTGTCTACTAACCACTTCATAATTCATTTAGGATTCTGAATTTGCTTATTACTTTTTGTAGGTACAAAAGGTAGGCAAATTCAATTCTATCCTAAAATAAAAGTTTTATTCAAATCTTGGAATGTGACCTTGAAAAGCAATTAAAGCTCTTGAATATGAAATATGTCGTTAGTAATTTATTAAGATAGGATCTATAATTTTTGTGTACTCAAGCAAGACAAAATAATAACAAGACATTTCTTTTGTTCACAGGCCAAAAACATTCTTGGTATCAATACATTGAAGTAATGAACAGTAAGAGTATTTGAGATTTATAATTAGAGTATTTTATGTGTAAGTTTTGTCTGAATAAATAGTTGTTGTTGCATCTTTTCTTTTCATTATCATTTTCTTAAAATTATAAATAACATTATTACATTTACAGGGCATTTATCTTTAATAAAATATTTGTTTTAGTATAAAATTTATAAACAATTTACATACATAGTAGTAGTAGACATAGTACATAATTGGTAACAATAAAGATCTATTCATATTACAATAAAACTGGCACTAAGAGCGGACAATGGACTTTATAATACCATTTTATGTTGTGTCTCATTGTAAAATGAACACACCTTAATAGATTATAAGACTTACAATAATGATAATGCAGACATTTGAAGGCACAATATTCAGTCAGCTATGAGGGTACTATGTAGTCGCTGCCCATTTCTATGTATCTGATAAGGTTTGGAGGGAGAGGCAGTTTATCCCATGAATTGGCAGATACTGTTTGGCGTATAACAAATCTACAGATCATTTGTAAGGTATCCAGTTTGGCAAATCTGAAACAAGAAATGAGAAGCATATTTGTAAGGTACAAATACAAAGAATACAAGCATATTTGTAAGGTACAAATACAAAGAATATCTATAACTGATCAGATACTAGATAAATCATAGTAAGTACCTGTTTAAAGGTCTAGCTAACTTCACTGGCATCTCAAAGAGGTGCGACTTGACATCCACAGCAGCACAATGCTCTGATATTCTATTGGCTGGCACAAAGGTCTCATTGTTCAAAGAGAATAGGCCATTGGCATGTCTCAGACGAGCATGTAAAGTGCGTCCAACACATCTGAATGAGACACAGAGTATGTGGCGGGAGTCATTTGAATCTCTAACAAGGAACACATTGTCATGTTGTCCAGCTAACAGCTCCTCAGCTTCACTTGATGTGACACTGCCCCAGTACCATCCATGTCTGAAAAAGAATAATCAGATTGAGATGAGATGAGGCAAGTTTTTAAGGAGTTCTAAATTGAATTATTGTTAGTAATTAAATTTATTTTAAAGCAATATCACATTAGTCTTTGTTTCAGAAGTGCCACAAGGTTTAGGTACAGATAAAACAATAACATGTAGGGAATTCTTACTTTGATAATTGGCAGTAGATAGCACATGTTTCAACAGAAGCATGATGGTGATGACCACGAAGAACTAAATGACCGTCTGAATGCTGGCACTTAGCTGCTTGCTTGTACATAACATCTTTCCTTGCTTCATGCGTGTGTTGTGTATTTGACACAATTATTTTGTCTGATGAAGTAGAAGGATCGCAGCCTTTATTGAGATTGCAAATATAGTCACCACCACCATTTTTATGGCCAAAATATCTCTGAAGGGATCTGACGCTGCCAGTAAGGAAGAGTTTGTTTTTCCAAAACTTAACAAACTTACTGGTGTTCACCGCAACTTTACGATCAGACAAAAACACCTCGTTCACAAAATCAGTATCGTCGAAATCTCTTTTGCTATCGATATTTCGTTGTAAATGTTTACATTCCATTGCATTGGGTTTTATCCATTTGCGAAGACAACCTGTAGCCAGCCACTTACGACGATTGCAGTGGGTGCACCTTTCGTAGTTTTTGTTCATGGTTAATTTTAAAAAGGTGACATTGATTTGTTGAATTTATTTCACGAGAATTTGTTTATTGTTTATAATCTTCTAGAAACAGAATGAATAGTTATACACAACAGAAATATCAATTTCAGATTTGCAATTTGCAACTCGCCACAAACAAAACTATAGTTTGGTTGGTTTGGTACTTGGTTCATTCAATGAATGACAATCGGTGTGAGTGATTGATACTGGCAGACAGATTGCAGCTGTGCTGTGCCAGCTGTAAAACTTGACACTTTATAAAACTGACATTGACTTATAGGAGTAGTGAGGTGAAAATATTGGACGTTTTTTACCTGTGGGATCGATTCCGATTCCTAAATTTTTGATGAGACTGTAATGTTTAGTTACTTAAACTAGCCTTTAAAATATTACTTCTTATTTTTCAGAGATTAATTAGCTAATCAGTGTACATATATTGTACTTGATCGGTTTTTCTTTTCATGTATGAAATATTTTTCTAAAGTTCAATCGATCGAAATGGGATCCAGAGTAGCAATAGTGATGACCCCATCATTCCATTTATTTATTTTGTCATTTTGAATGTTTCTCTACTCTACTGTATTGTATTGTATTATCTGTGGTTGTAAATTTTTATCGCGGATGGAGGATGGTGTTGTTTTGTGATTTTGTGCTCTCTACATTTGACAAAATAAATTATTTCTCGGAAATGAACAAATTGATTATAAAAGAAATAACCTGTTAATCGTTATCATCATAATTTATTTACCTATCATTAGGATGAAACACTGGTTCTTTCAAAATTTAGTTCCACTGGAGTAATGACACTCAAGAAAATTGCAAAAATGTCAATAAAATCGCAAATTTCCACTGAACTAAGCGGTAAGTTTATAAAATTTGGTTAAAACGCACCTTTAAAAATTTATTCATACACAAACAAGCCTATTTTTGTCTTTATTTAACCAAAGTAAGAAATATACTAAATCAATTAATAATTCTCAATTCTTAATTCTAATTATGTACCTACTTTCAGATGGCATTAGCAATGTTCTTGGAAAAAAAGTTAAAATTCTTTATAAAAATCTTATACGAATGGAATCTAGAGGTGACAAAGTGGACAACAGAGTACTGGTGAGTATTTCAATCTGGGTCAGCAAAAATCTAAAACTTTACCACTAAAACTATGTTACCTTGGTCTAAGATAGTAAAAATGCAGTTAATTAATTTATATTTGCTTTTAGTTTTACAATAAACAATATTTAATGAACTAATTTCATATGATGAAAACATAACAATTTGATGTATTCTACACACATCAACAAAGTCTAGGGATATCACGGTACCACATTATTTTCGCTTTGATATTTTAAAATCTTGTTTGTTTTCATTAAAAGTTTATATACCGATTGAAACCTCTTTTATTCTATTTTCAATTTTTTTAAATGGAAATTAAAAAAAAAAAGAATTATTAATAGTACGGAGGCAAAATTGTTAGAGGTGTGTTTCGACGAGAAAAAATTAAATTGTTTTATTGAAATTAATTATTGAAAAAGGGATTGTATTGTTTTTATTTTATAATTTCTTGGGCCGTATGAGTTTAAAGAGCAATTTTACATCGTCATTTGAGTCGAGGTGAAACCCGTGAGCCGTGGGCACGTTAGAAAATGGTGCGATTTAACGCGTTGTTGCTGAGGCCATACACGCCAGCCAAGACGTGATAACAGGATTGTGATCACGTTATCTTAGTAATAGGGATGTAGTAAAACTGCCCAAGGTTAGATTCGGTGTTACTACGCAGAGACAGGATTGATTTTTCCAAATGACCGCTAGAAGACCACTGAATTTTACAGCGGTGTAACTAGTAAAAAGGCTCTAGGGGGACCCCCAGCTGCTGGTAAGCGTCCAAACCGTGCAAATGAGGTCGCATGAAGTTGGTCTTCATGTTCGAAGACCGTTGCATGTTACAGCGTTGCGACGTGGCAATCGCGATCGGCTGCTTTTGCGAGCTCGGTAGCATTTAACATCGAGTGACGAACATTGGTCTTTGGTACTGTTCATCGATGAGTTCTGGTTTAATTTTCAACCGGATTCAAGAAGAACACGCGTTTGCCAAACTCTAGGAAGAGTTAGTCGCCTGCAGCACCCTCAAGAGGTCCCCCCATACCAAGGCGGAACAATCACGCTTTGGGCAGAAATTCGTCTTGGCGCACGAACCCAGCTCGTTTGGATCCAAGGCAACATGACTGCACTAAAATACCACGAGGAGGTACTAGAGTCTGTCGTGGTCCCTCACAGAATCCAAATGGGTTAAGAACTTTTACTCAAACACGGTAATGCTAATGTCCATACCGCGCGACTGGTGTCAGCCGCTCACCGCAACAAGAAATGGCAATTTAATTTTAAGTATCAACCAAAAATATCGATGTGTAATTAATGTAAGAGGTATCAACACTAATTACTTCATATAAGATTTTAAATTTAATAACAAAACTGTAAGAAATTAAGTTTTTTTATCATAGTAATTTGCTATGGCGTTAAAAAAATAACATTATTAATATTAAAAACAAAAGAATCACGGAATGTTTTATTTTATTATCAAAGACCTTGAAATGACCTACCATTTTGCCATTTACTGTTTATAAAAATTCCTCATAGATTTTTAGATATTGGATGAAATGTACAATATCCCTAGACTTTGTTGATGTGTGTATTTTCATAACTATATTTTCATTACCTACATTTTACTATTTGATTACTACTAAATTGACTATTGTTATTGATAAGGTTCCTTGCTTTGACATGAGTCATTAGGTGTGCCCATACCAAGTACCTACACAGTATGTATGTGTGCTGTATCTGCTCACACCCACATTGTAATACTGTGGTCAATTTTAGACCAAAATAGAATCAATTCAATTGACTGTGATACTGTAGTCCATTCATCTGTAACATGCAGTAAGGTGAAACTATGACCAAAGCGAATACAATATTATTACAATCTGAAACAATTTCTATTAATGTGTACAGTAAAAGAAAGAATACATGCAAAATTCCTTTGTAATATTTAAAACAAAATGTACATACTTGTCAACATACTAATTATAAAGCAATTATACTTAACATCTATTTCTTCATAGATAAGATAGCACTACTAACTTATTTCTCCTAAATATTAATGACTTGCAAATAGTGCAGCTAAAACCCTCTTAATGTTCGATAAAAAGATCATAATCATAACAAATAAAAATCTGTGATCTCTGACAACTCCTTCTTGGCGGGAGAATTTATCCCGTTCCCTACTAGTTTTAAAAACATGAAACATCTGGATATATGAGTAAATGTTTGTTACTCTTTCATGCAAAAGCTACTGATCGGATTAGCTGAAACTTTGACTACAACTTTGGCACCTACATTGTTTATGAATCATGCAAGTGAACCCACTTGTGATTATGCTTGTTGAAAATGAAATGAAATTTTTCAACAAACATAATCACAAGTGGGTTGTTTAATAAATTAAATAAGAATTGTATCACATATAGTGCTTCATATAAACAAATATACACATAAATATTATTTTACAGGTAGTGACAGCATATAGAGTTTTCATTACAACAGCAAAGGTCCCTCCTAAGGTAATTTTTTATTAAATCTTATTTAATTGACAGTCATAAACAGTCTTCCAATTAATATTGATCCACTCCACAAAAACAAGTTTCTAACCACAAGGAATTGTCACAATCAAAATTCCTTTGTGGTTTTCATTCATCTGACTCAGTGGCAAAAGGGGGACTTAGTTATTGTTCATGTGTGTTGGTTGTGTATACACTGTAGTGACTGCATGCATGAGTTCACCCATAGGTTGATTGTAAAGTATAGATTGTATTGTAATTGTATTGTGAAAGTGGCACATTGGATAAATTGACTAAGCACCTACTATATACTCATCATTTGTAAAGGGCATATTCAAAAACTTCTTAGGTTGACATGGAAATCTGCAGTCTACAATGTTCCTAAAACACATGCCAAGTTAATGGATTTTCTTTTGCTACCTTGAAAGATTTAAACATTTGTATGCATGCTTGAACCAATGCTGTTTTATAACATTACAATGTATGTTGTGTATGGGTTACATTAACAGCTAAGCGCTTCCATGCTCTGGAGAGTACGGACTTGGTTTTTGAAATTGTCAAGCCATGGCGGAGTCCTTTACGCGGCCTTAAAACTTATTACTAGGATTGGCCACTTACTCATACAAATTTATTTATCAGAAAAAACATACATACATACATACATAAAATCACGCCTCTTTCCCATGGGGGTAGGCAAATAAATCTAGGTAAAAGCCTCTACTTCCGAACAAGGGTCGATAATTTGAAGAATAGCTTATTACAGACCACTAAAACTGTAAAATCGATTGTTTGGTGGACCTCATTCGGTATTCCTATATTTTTTATGAATTTGTATGAAAATAAACAAATACACAGTTACCATGCTATTAGACCGGCATGGAAAGCTAGTACTTATACTAATCTAATAAAAGTAATTCCATAGAATGACGAATATGTATTTTGTGACAGATTGACAATGGATTTCACTTGATGGAGATTGAGGCGTTGGAAAGCAAAAAGCCAAACCACTTGTCCATCACGCTTATTCACGAGCACAAACCTCTGTCTATTCTTATAGGTAAGTTTTCCGCTATTGTGTGCTAATCGACAGTTGACGAATTCATTTAACGCGCCACAGAGCAACGGTAGTTACTACTGTAGCTGCGTGTCTGATGCTGTGACTCAAGGGCATTCTATTTTCCTTATATCTAAATATTTCACCTAACATCAAACATCGCCAGATTTGAGGAAAATAATGTATTACGAATGTAGCTTCATTTAACTACATATCTAAAGGCAAATGAAACTACATTTTTGTAGTGTAGTACTATTTTGTTTGATTTTGTTTTGTGTATCTATACTATACCTACCTTTATGGAAACCTTTGTATGAGGAAATTAATGGTTCTGATTATTAATTAATACAATTTTACATTGATTGAAGACCTAAACAGCTAACTTGAACCTAAGAGAAAGTGATTATTTTGTACCTATGTTCCATTTGACGACCACTGTGGCGCAGTTGGGTGAACGCCCGGCTGAGATGCGGAGGTCGCGGGTTCGATCCCCGCTACGGGACAAATGTTTGTATGTTCTGCAGATATTTGTTCCGTGTCTGGGTGTTTTCTATCTATAATATGTATGTATTTACAAAAAAAAATGTATCTAAGTATTATAACAGCCATCTGGTTACCATAACACAAGCATTAAGTTGCTTAGCTTGGGACTAGATGACGCTGTGTGAAATGTCCAAAGATATTTATTTATTTATTTCTAAAATGATAATCTTTGGTTAGGTATTATAAATTAACATTTTGAAGTTCAAAAATAATACCGAACTTTGAAGTGAGTGATATTGTTTGTATAATGATACAAATAATATTATTATCTGAAAATGCTTATTGCAAAAACTTTCTGTATTTAATATACCAGGCCTGACAAACTTTCATTATTCAAATCAAAACATGAGTAGCATTTCGAGTCGTCTTACGTGACTTTAGGCTTGTTACTCCCACGTCTTAGTTTCTAAGAAAGAAGACTCACTTTCAGCTATTATATTTTGTTACAGGCGAAGAAGGCTCCCCGGAAGGCGTTCTAAACGTTTTACACGCGCTTAGTGCTGCGTTCGACGATCTATTCCCTAATGTTGCTATGGAAGATATTATATCTAAGGTAAACGTATCTTATAGTTCTGGATAATGTGTTAAACTGATATTTCGGATGATACTCGTAGATGTTCGTAGAAAATATTGTATGTTTCCAAATCCAGAATTATCAATCTAATCAAGTATTGACAAGATAAATATGCCTCGTATAGATATAGCTATGACTAATTAAAGTGCGTTGCATAATGTCTCAGAATGTATCACTATTCGTCTTATTCTAATTATCTTTCATTTTGGTATGTATAAGAATCAAATAAATCTTTTGACTAACAGTCAGTCTGGTCGTATTAGCGTAAAAGTGATATCAATTGACTACGTTCATTCATGACTAATATCGCAGACAGTACAATTACAATTAGCTAAATTAACCAAATTGACGTATAAAAATGAAACACATCCTGAGTTTTAAATACGAAAGCTGGTACTTGTTTTCAAATAAAATCAACTGAAGAGGTATTATTTGAATATTCACACACAGCTTACATAGTGATGGAAGGCCTAAAACCGTCAATAAAGTTTACAATAAACTAACATTAAACTAGTATCACAAAAAAAGATAAAAAGCAATTTCAATGATGATTTATTTCAGGTTAATTTGCCGTTCCCACTACCGCAAGCAACTGGCACGAGAAAACATTCGACTTGCGGTGACTTTTCAAACCAATATGCAGCAATGTGCGACTTGTGTCAAACACCATTTAGGTAATTTACAGAACAGAATTACCGTTTTGTACCTCATCTTACTGAAATTTGTGAAGCATATCTTTATTAATTTAAGTTTGTAGTAAAAGAGATGGCTAAGTATTTATACTCGTTGACTAATTCTGTCACAAAGTCGGGTTAGTTAAACCATTTATAACTCAAGAATGGCGGTACGATGTTCGTTGGATGTACAGATAAATGAGAGTTTTGAAGTTTGTTAACGAAGTTATCAAATAAAATATCTACTGGAATTTCAACATACCTACAAATTACATTTACTTTACATTTCTATAAAGCACAACAGGAAAGGTGAGTTCATTATTTTTCCTGAATTGATACTGATGTATATTCCTACGTGGTAACGTTACTAAATAGTTGAAGATTTCTTTGGCGCAGTGGTAAAACTCGCCTGAGGCGCAGGAGTTTACGGGTTCGATTCCCGCCGCGGGACAAATTTATCTTGTATTATTATTATAAATCTTGTATTTACAAAAAAAAATCTGGTTACCATAACACAGCAATTGAAATGCTTTGTATGGGACTAGATGTTGGTGAAATGTTCAAGGATATTAATTATTGATTTGTTATTATAAGGAAATATTATTTCACTTTCAAAAACATTGTCGGTATCTAAATCGACAATATTTTTACGTGAGTATTTTCCCGTTGTATTAATATAATGTAAGGAAATATTGTCTGAATTATTGAAAGTGAAAATATAATTTACTAGCTGCTCCCCGCGGTTTCACCCGCGTAAGTCCCGTTCCCGCGGGAATATCGGGATAAAAAGTAGCCTATGTTACTCGTGGATAATGTAGCTTTCGAATGGTGAAAGAATTTTTAAAATCGGTCCAGTAGTTTTTGAGCCTATTCATTACAACCAAACAAACCTATAAAATTATATTAGTGTAGATAGTGTAGATATTCCTGTTTGTAAAATGAACCTAATTAGTAATAAGTAGTTGTTTTATTCCGTAAATAAATGTATTCGTTACATTATTCAATGATTAGTAATAAAAAAGGAAAAAGTAATTAATTGTGTACTTAATAATTATTTTTCAGAGCTGAAGTTGCATGGGACATCGACACGATATATTTGGCGCACGATATAAGAATGCTGCATCTAAAAGATTTCGATCATCTAGATCAAAGGTATTTTTAAAACACATTATATTTCACTTTTAATTGTATCCTGAGTTATATTAGACGTTAATAATAATAATACACGAGAAATTTCTCAAGTTAAGTTAGACAGCTGTGTGAGACGCGCTCGCGAAACTATACTCATATTTATATCCAGATGTAGATTCTCCGGATGAGAAGATCCGAAACATTGTTGGTATCTAAATAAACGATATTTTTACTGAAGTAATTTTCCGTGTTAGTTATAACATCAATATGAATTTCTTAAGACATAATAAAACATTCCTCCATATTCTCCTCTATTGAATAGAGACCAAACAATTTGTTAGTTATTTACTTGTATCATAACTTATTATTGTAAATGACCTTCCAGATTGGCCCACTGCGGCCAAAGATAGAAAAAGCTAGAAGGAAGGGAGGGAGGCCTTTGCCCTGCAGTGGGATAATAGGGTATAAAAATAAAAAATTAATAAAAATAAATACTCAAATGATCTATTTACAGAGATTTGATACCACTTATAATGGCGTTGCAACACAACACGTGGTTCCTTGGCGTGTGCGGCGACAGTGTCCGAGCGAGCGGCGAAGCTTGGGAGAGCGTATGTCGCTCGGTGCGGCTCGCTAAGCCTCCGCCGCAGAAACTGAGCTGGCGCGCCGCTCAGCTTAGACACGATCACGCGGCGAGGCTGGGGCATGCGCTGCTGAAGGCAAAACACACGCCGGCTATGCACACGCTTGACTTTACTCAGAACCATATTGAAGACAAAGGTGAGATAAAGTCGCTCTTATTATGATGATCAGCGCTCGACCACAGATTAGATAATACTATATTTCTTGAAGCAATCTCTATATACTTCATTTCTTGAAGCAAAAATAATTGTCTATCTCGTAATTGGCTAGATTGTCAAATCTAGCCAATCCGAGAATAGACAATTATTTTCGACGATCAAGCACGTGCGTTTATTTTTCTTCCTATTAGCTCGCTTCAAGAAATGAAGTATAGTCTATAGACTAGACGTAAAGAGAACCATTCCAAAAAACTACACAAAAAACCTGATAATTATCAAAACCATGGTCTAACTAACCCGATTCAATTACGTTGACAGATCCAATTTTTTATCTGGTCTATAGTGCCGCGCGGTTGTATTGTGACTCAAACCACCAATAAACTAGGAGTGCCTAGGTTTAGCGTTAGACAAACCTAACCAAACCACTGAATAATAACAACATAACCACTAATTTATTTATTTTTAGAGTAAAAATATTACTACAACTACAACTGTTTGTTGATGTAACGTCTTCGAAATTATTAAAGGAATTGGATGATATCATTAATTACATGTTTACATAACTATTGTTATGCATTTTGTAGAATTTGTCAACAATTATCAATTTTGAATCAACAAACAGTACCTATTATAAAACAGCTGTAATTTAATATGCTGTGTCATTTGTGTTGTGATTTTACCTTGAAACCGCGTATCTAGATTTCAATATTTTTTTTAAAGTTGCATTTGGACTTTGTTTATTAAAATCACAAGTCAGCATTCGCGTCAGCGTCTTCTTTACCAGAATAATCTTGAGGTAGGTTCAGTGCCCACTGCGTCACACGTATATGATCCGCAGATTCTGACCCCAATACAAGAAGATATCACAGTTTTCACTGTTAATGTTAGTATACAGTATAATAGTTAGTTAATTCACCGTTATTTTTGATACAAGAAAGCTGTTGGATCTCCAATTAATAAGTAAATAAATAAAGATTATTCTATTCAACAATCTGATCTCAGTGTTATATTCCAGGTGCTATTAGTATTCTAACTGGTCTATCAAAGAACCAGGACGGGTTACGTCACATTGCGCTATCCCAGTGCGGCATCACGGGCAAGGCGGTGACGCATCTCGCGGCCATGCTCAACGATAACCCGAACCATCTCTCCACATTGTCACATCTAGACCTCTCGCAGAATAACCTGAAGGATGATGTTCATGTAAGTAATAGAAGCATTTATATTATATAAGAAAGAACTACCAGCACGTCCCGGCTTTGTACAGGTGTACTAATTAAAGTACCGGAAATGTAGCCTATAGCCATCCCAAAAGTCCTTTCTATTTATACAACAATGGTGAAAATATTTTTGGAAATCGGATATACTTTCGGAGATTACCTTCGTCAAACAAACAAACTTAGAACCAGCACAGGTTACGTTATATTGCGTTATCCCAGTGCACTTTCCATGTATGAGTCATGAAAATGTATTTTGTTTCAGAATTTATACAATTTTCTTGCTCAACCAAACGTACTAACGCATTTGAATTTAACGAACACGGAGACCACCTTAGAAAATGTGAGTACATTATTATAATTCATAGTTCGTATTTATGATTTTTAATCTTATCTATACATCAAAGTTAAATATAACCTTAATCTTTTATACCTGTTTGTACCTGCTTTAGTAATAAATAATGTTGTTTCAGATGTGGGGTGCGTTATTGCGTGGGTGTGCCGCGCGCTTGTCCGATCTGCTAGTCGGCCGCAACCCGTGGACGTCCTCGAGGCGGCCCAAGGACCCCCCGCCTTCATTCCGACAGTTCTTCACTGCGTGTCTTGCTCTGACCAACCTTGACTTTTCATATTGCAAGATGCCACCAGATGCTCTCAAGTAAGTGAACAAAATAATTATTCAAAGTGCTTATTCTGTCCTGCAGGGCTATTGGCTAACTTGTCGCAAAACGAAATTCGTCGCCACCACCAGTCAATATGACAAGAAATCGCGAAAGAAACTGTCATATTTGACAGTTCATTCGCTATGGCGATAAAACTTCGTTTTCACGACAAGTTAAGCAATAACCCTGAAGTTATTGTTTGAACTTTTTCAATACTACATTCTACATGTATGTAATTTACAATTGAGCTTTCCTAGGAAATTTTTTATCATGTATCATGTATAATCTGTGTCCCACTTCTGGGCAAAGGTCTTCCCCGAAATCTTTGGCGATCTAGCACTACTTCTTAAGCATGGCAAGATCGTCCCGCCAGCGCTTTCTCGGCCGGCTCGTCGTCTACCGTTCTCAGGCAAGGAAAGTACGAAAGGTATATTAATATTTGTTGTTCCAGGAGCCTACTCCTCGGTCTGGCGTGCAATGAGAGTGCTACCGGCGTGCAGTTGAATCTGTCGGGAGTGCTGGCGTCTTCGCAGGCGGCTCACGTGCTAGACTCGTGCATACACGGCGTGCGCTGTCTCAGCACTTTGGACCTTTCTGATAATAGTACGTACTAGAGGCTAGTGAAGCTCGATATATGGCTGTTATATAATATTATTAAGAGGGGAGGTTCAGGGGTTGGGACAAAAAATAATTTTTGATTTCAAAACTGCTCTCGAACATTTTATTACTCTTAACAATATTGTTTATTTATATTTGTAATAGGTTTACTTTTGACTTCGGGGCTTTCGGAGTCATTGATGATTTGTATTTCTTTTCAAGGTATGGAATTTGAACTATCTGGCATAGTGAGAGCAATAGGAAAGAACCATTCCATAACTCATCTGTCCCTTAGTCGGCTCACTGGTAAACGATCGTATGCTCCTCCTTTGATACAAGTAAGTCATTTATATATTTATATTTATGTACGAAAAACTAAAATTGTTTTAAAGTCCATACTTCCCTTAGGTGTGTTGGTAAGCTGGTTGAAAATGCATTTGGCATTTCAGAAATGATGCATTAAGTTTGTAATTTTTAAGCAATAAAGAGATTTGTAGTTGAATTTGAATCCATGTAGCTTACTTTATGCATTAGTGATTTTATGATATTTTTTCAGGCTTTAGTTCACGTTTTACAAGAACCAGACACTGCGTTAACGTCTTTGGACCTTAGTGAATGCAAATTAAAGGTATGCTAACATATTTTTAATTAACTGTTAAGTTTGTTTTGTCTCAATTTTAGTCTGTTAGATGTTATTGAGTCACAAATGAACAAAACTTCATTACATAAATACAACTAAAATCCATTAGATATAGATCTTTAGGTGTGAACTGTGAAGTCTAAAACCCTTTATATCACTTTCAGGCGGATTTATATGGATTGCTAAACGCGTTAGGCGGCGCCCGTCGGCTCCGCTCATTGGATGTCGGCGGTAACTTGGCGGGCGACGCCGGCGCGAGACTTCTGGCTAAAGCATTGCAGTGTAACTGCACTTTACAGACCTTGCATATTGATAGAAATGCGTTTAGTTTGCAAGGTAAGTTATTTGTAAACTTTAAAATTCGTAAATGGAACCGGGCGGTGTGTAGATGCGAATGTGTCGGAAGATCGTTTTTGTAAATGGGGTTTTTTTCTATAAATACGGGAACGTTTCGGATATAAGTAGTTGACGGATTTGTATTGGATTTTCAGAGACTCCCTGGGCTTTGGTATCGTCATTGTAATGTGACATTTTGTGCAGGTTTGACGGATATCGCGACGGCGCTGCGTCGCTCGGTGTCGGTGCGTCGCGTCGAGTTCCCGGGGTGCGACGCGGCGGCCGGCGGGCGCGGCGCCAGCGAGCGCGTCGCGCAGCTCTGGAGGGATCTACATGAGCGGTGAGCGTTTCTACGCGCTTGTACCTTTTATCTTCTTTATGTGATCGAAGTTATAATGTTTGATGTTTTGCAGGTTGGCGAACAATAACAGTCCAGGTCACGCGCACACGCTCCGGGCGCTGGCCTTGGAGCGTGCGTGGGCGGGAGGCGAGGCGGCGGCGGCTCTGGCGGCGCAGGCGGCCGCCGCGCTGCCCCCGCCGCCGCTGCCGGCCGCGCTGGAGCGGGCCGCCAGCGCCGCGCACCACCTGCTGCACCAGTACCTGCAGGTACCACACACTACAGGGAGGTAGGCGAGGCGGCGGCGGCGCTGGCGGCGCAGGCGGCCGCCGCGCTGCCCCCGCCGCCGCTGCCGGCCGCGCTGGAGCGGGCCGCCAGCGCCGCGCACCACCTGCTGCACCAGTACCTGCAGGTACCACACACTACAGGGAGGTAGGCGAGGCGGTGGCGGCGCTGGCGGCGCAGGCGGCCGCCGCGCTGCCCCCGCCGCCGCTGCCGGCCGCGCTGGAGCGGGCCGCCAGCGCCGCGCACCACCTGCTGCACCAGTACCTGCAGGTACCACACACTACAGGGAGGTAGGCGAGGCGGCGGCGGCGCTGGCGGCGCAGGCGGCCGCCGCGCTGCCCCCGCCGCCGCTGCCGGCCGCGCTGGAGCGGGCCGCCAGCGCCGCGCACCACCTGCTGCACCAGTACCTGCAGGTACCACACACTACAGGGAGGTAGGCGAGGCGGTGGCGGCGCTGGCGGCGCAGGCGGCCGCCGCGCTGCCCCCGCCGCCGCTGCCGGCCGCGCTGGAGCGGGCCGCCAGCGCCGCGCACCACCTGCTGCACCAGTACCTGCAGGTACCACACACTACAGGGAGGTAGGCGAGGCGGTGGCGGCGCTGGCGGCGCAGGCGGCCGCCGCGCTGCCCCCGCCGCCGCTGCCGGCCGCGCTGGAGCGGGCCGCCAGCGCCGCGCACCACCTGCTGCACCAGTACCTGCAGGTACCACACACTACAGGGAGGTAGGCGAGGCGGCGGCGGCGCTGGCGGCGCAGGCGGCCGCCGCGCTGCCCCCGCCGCCGCTGCCGGCCGCGCTGGAGCGGGCCGCCAGCGCCGCGCACCACCTGCTGCACCAGTACCTGCAGGTACCACACACTACAGGGAGGTAGGCGAGGCGGTGGCGGCGCTGGCGGCGCAGGCGGCCGCCGCGCTGCCCCCGCCGCCGCTGCCGGCCGCGCTGGAGCGGGCCGCCAGCGCCGCGCACCACCTGCTGCACCAGTACCTGCAGGTACCACACACTACAGGGAGGTAGGCGAGGCGGTGGCGGCGCTGGCGGCGCAGGCGGCCGCCGCGCTGCCCCCGCCGCCGCTGCCGGCCGCGCTGGAGCGGGCCGCCAGCGCCGCGCACCACCTGCTGCACCAGTACCTGCAGGTACCACACACTACAGGGAGGTAGGCGAGGCGGCGGCGGCGCTGGCGGCGCAGGCGGCCGCCGCGCTGCCCCCGCCGCCGCTGCCGGCCGCGCTGGAGCGGGCCGCCAGCGCCGCGCACCACCTGCTGCACCAGTACCTGCAGGTACCACACACTACAGGGAGGTAGGCGAGGCGGTGGCGGCGCTGGCGGCGCAGGCGGCCGCCGCGCTGCCCCCGCCGCCGCTGCCGGCCGCGCTGGAGCGGGCCGCCAGCGCCGCGCACCACCTGCTGCACCAGTACCTGCAGGTACCACACACTACAGGGAGGTAGGCGAGGCGGCGGCGGCGCTGGCGGCGCAGGCGGCCGCCGCGCTGCCCCCGCCGCCGCTGCCGGCCGCGCTGGAGCGGGCCGCCAGCGCCGCGCACCACCTGCTGCACCAGTACCTGCAGGTACCACACACTACAGGGAGGTAGGCGAGGCGGCGGCGGCGCTGGCGGCGGCGGCGTCCGCCGCGCTGCCCCCGCCGCCGCTGCCGGCCGCGCTGGAGCGGGCCGCCAGCGCCGCGCACCACCTGCTGCACCAGTACCTGCAGGTACCACACACTACAGGGAGGTAGGCGAGGCGGCGGCGGCGCTGGCGGCGCAGGCGGCCGCCGCGCTGCCCCCGCCGCCGCTGCCGGCCGCGCTGGAGCGGGCCGCCAGCGCCGCGCACCACCTGCTGCACCAGTACCTGCAGGTACCACACACTACAGGGAGGTAGGCGAGGCGGTGGCGGCGCTGGCGGCGCAGGCGGCCGCCGCGCTGCCCCCGCCGCCGCTGCCGGCCGCGCTGGAGCGGGCCGCCAGCGCCGCGCACCACCTGCTGCACCAGTACCTGCAGGTACCACACACTACAGGGAGGTAGGCGAGGCGGTGGCGGCGCTGGCGGCGCAGGCGGCCGCCGCGCTGCCCCCGCCGCCGCTGCCGGCCGCGCTGGAGCGGGCCGCCAGCGCCGCGCACCACCTGCTGCACCAGTACCTGCAGGTACCACACACTACAGGGAGGTAGGCGAGGCGGCGGCGGCGCTGGCGGCGCAGGCGGCCGCCGCGCTGCCCCCGCCGCCGCTGCCGGCCGCGCTGGAGCGGGCCGCCAGCGCCGCGCACCACCTGCTGCACCAGTACCTGCAGGTACCACACACTACAGGGAGGTAGGCGAGGCGGTGGCGGCGCTGGCGGCGCAGGCGGCCGCCGCGCTGCCCCCGCCGCCGCTGCCGGCCGCGCTGGAGCGGGCCGCCAGCGCCGCGCACCACCTGCTGCACCAGTACCTGCAGGTACCACACACTACAGGGAGGTAGGCGAGGCGGCGGCGGCGCTGGCGGCGGCGGCGTCCGCCGCGCTGCCCCCGCCGCCGCTGCCGGCCGCGCTGGAGCGGGCCGCCAGCGCCGCGCACCACCTGCTGCACCAGTACCTGCAGGTACCACACACTACAGGGAGGTAGACGAGGCGGCGGCGGCGCTGGCGGCGGCGGCGGCCGCCGCGCTGCCCCCGCCGCCGCTGCCGGCCGCGCTGGAGCGGGCCGCCAGCGCCGCGCACCACCTGCTGCACCAGTACCTGCAGGTACCACACACTACAGGGAGGTAGACGAGGCGGCGGCGGCGCTGGCGGCGGCGGCGGCCGCCGCGCTGCCCCCGCCGCCGCTGCCGGCCGCGCTGGAGCGGGCCGCCAGCGCCGCGCACCACCTGCTGCACCAGTACCTGCAGGTACCACACACTACAGGGAGGTAGGCGAGGCGGCGGCGGCGCTGGCGGCGGCGGCGGCGGCGGAGAATCACCCACACACATAAACTTTTTTCTACCTGTCCTGCAGCGGCACATAGCGAGTATCATCAACTATCAAGCACTTAATTTGGCGTAGCTGTAGCCCGGTGCCCGGTTACTACGTTGCGTTCCGGAAATATATAATCAGAGCCCCGCATGATTGGAGGATGGCCACGAGATTGGTGTTGTACGGACGGGATGACCGCACTCTATGCTGGGATGGTTTTGAAAGAAAGATTTTTCCTCTATTAAATGTCTATTTATTTCTACCCTTGACAGTTCGAAGCTGAATGCTGAACACTTGTAATTCGAGTTAGGTATAGAACTAATTCTAAACACTAAACTCTAAAGCTGAAGTTAACTAGGTATTTCAATTACAACACTTTACTATTACACTTGTAGTTAGGAGAATTAAACTGTTCTTAATTCTTCCGATTACAAATTGAAACTGTTCTTAACACTTCAAGTTATAGAATGAAACTGACTCGTTGCACACCGGCGCGACTATTTATACTACGGTTACTCGGGCTCAGGTACTTTCCAGAAAATTCGCAAACAATCAGGAGTAGGTACCGTAGGTATATTTGGTGCGCGCAAGCAGATATCTCTATCTCTTTCGCACGCGTGCGGCGCGCGGCGCGCCGCCGCGCGGTAGGTATCTATCGAGAAATATCTGTTTCTAGAGTTTTCTAGTGAAGTAAGAAAACATGTAAAAGTTATGTATCTAACTAGAGTTCTAGAATTTTCGAGCGAAATACGGATTCTACCTAAAGTTATGTAGGTACCTACTAGATAAAACACAATTGTACTAAATTGACTAGGTACCTACTTGCTATCTATTAACTTAAATCTATTTCCGCATTATTTTAATGCACCGTCTCGTACAGGTGTTTAGTGGCTCGTCGGAGCTTTGCGTCTTTAATCATGTGACTTGGTACCCGATTAAAGAGTTTTTCAGACTCTCGTCTGTCTACGGTCTGAAGTTAAATGTTAAACCGCTACTTTGCTGCATTCTTGGGCTTACCACATATTTATACAGGCAGCGTTTGAGCAGCACTTTCTTTTCCGCGGATGCTTAATCTAGTTGATTGATAGAAATCTGTTATTATGTTTATTTTATTAGTTTTTTTAGTATTATCCTACCTATGATATTGTGTAGTGTACCTACGATAGGCTACAACTTTGGACTGCTTCCAGTCCACATCTTGTTCACCTTTACATAATATGTATGTTATTTATATACGTGAAAACCTCTAATTGGCTTTTTGTGTCTTATTAAGTTTACCTATTTGTTATTATGAGCTGTTGGTTTTCCTATAAATCTATAAATTTATTCCACTTGATAATAATATATAATTTTTCAGAGATGCAGTGAAGTGTTCGCCGCGATGGGCGGCAACGGGGTCGGCGGAGAGATAGTTTCACTGCAGGCTGTGAGGGACGCAATGGCGCCCTGCAATACTACCATACAAGATTTGCTCAAGTAAGTTACTAACTGAGTGTAGTATCACATATCAGGATCGGTCTGAAAACCAGCGTTGCTCTGTACCTATTTGGTGCAGGGCGACCCAAAGCTGAGACCGGTCCTTTTTTGGGGGCCACACTGTGCAGACGCTGCCCGTCCAAAAATGTATCTATACTTCATTTATTGAAACGAGCTAATAGGAAGAGAAATAAACACACGTGATTGGTCGTCGAAAATAATTGGATTGGCTAGATTTGACAATTGACAATTGATTTGACAATCTAGCCAATCACGAGAAAGATAACTATTTTCGACGACCAATCACGTGTGTTTATTTCTCTTCCTATTAGCTCGTTTCAATAAATGAAGTATTGGTATGTTATTTTGTTCTGGAGCCGTACCATGAGGTGTTAGCGATTCAGTTTAGGTTCTGTCTGACTGTCAAAACTTTACGTCAGCGCCTTACTTTACGTCAAAACTGGTTCGTAGTTGGACCTAAACTGAATCGCTATAAACGGTCATGGTACGCCCGCTGTACTTATTACTTTTGTCTTTTTTAATTCTAGTTACTTATAGTTTCTGTTATTGTGTTCGTCTGTGCTGTGTGTACTCTGAAATAAAGATAATCTTATTCTTCTTATTCTTATATCTTTGGAACGTGTAACATTACGTTATGTATTATTAAACTAAGTACATTTCAAGTTTCATCCAAAAAGACAGTTAGAGAGAAGATGCAAAGCGTTGTACATTCCTATTGGTATTAATGGTCCAAAAACTCAGTTGATACGAACGACCATCAAATCATATGGCAGTTAAACTAACGTTTGAATTGTTTGTTCACTTGCTTTCCAGTCAAGCGGTAGAAAATCTAGCTCTAATGGCGTGCGAGAACGTAGACAACGGGGACAGTGAACCGATCCCGTGCTCTGAGGGAGATATACCTGACTTGTTGACGCCTATGTCTCATTCTGGGGTAAGTCTTCATTATTTATATTCATTTTTTTTATTAATCTATGTTGTCCCACTGCTGGGCAAATGTCTCTCCCAATTATAAATATAAAGTAGATTATTAATAAGTGTATATAATTTTTATGTAAATTGAATTATACATGGTGTGTTTATATTATCATAAATGTTTTCACGCTGCTAAGAAACTGGAATACCTGAACTTGGTAAGATATTCATACTGAATTACATTTTGCTAGCATCACCAGACTTGTGACAAATTTAACGAGTTACATTTTATTGATTCCTCATTTCTTCACTTTGTAATGCTAACTTCTGCAAATTTGGCCATCTACCAAAATATGTGTTCATTAATATTTTTACGAGGACTGGCAAGAGAAGCGTCGGACGACCAGCAGCACGATGGGTCGACGATATTGCCAACGTCGTGGGCCGGCAGTGGATCAGGCAAGCGCAGGACCGTGAGAAATGGCAGAAACAAAGGGAGGCCTATTCCCAGCAGTGGGAGAAATCAGGCTGCGGATGATGATGATGATGAATATTTTTACATCTTTAATGAATTTGGGGATGGCACGTCGAGCAAATTCTTAAAATCTGAAGTACAAGATGTATACAATTTCTAGAAGTTATTCAGATACAGTCGTGATTCTTTTAAAATTTAATTAATCATTTTATTAATTAAGTAATGAAATAGTTAAAATCTAAGTAATACATTCCCCTACCAGGCCACGCCTCTGGGCTGTAGACGTCGCGAGCGCGGCTGCCGCCGTGTCCGACCGAAGTCGGTTGCTGAGCAACAGTTCAGCAGCAACGAGATGCTGTCCTTACCGCCATTGCACGCAGAAGCTGCTGACGCGTTGGCCGATCTACCGGCGCATAAGCTTAGACATCTTGTTAAAGGTGAACTATATTTTATTAACACAAACACAAATTTTATATTATAACTAACAGCTCGTCCCGGCTTTGCACGGGGTATTATCTACATTCTGTATTATGTTATTTTTAGGACGACCGAGAAGGACTAAAACTAGAGCCCCAACACGACCCATCACAGATCAGTCTCAAGATATTGACGAAGGTAACCTTTAACTTGATTATACACTTACAGTGGAACCCCTTGGGAATACCGGGTTCAAAAGCCTATGTGTGAAGTAAGGATTTAAGTTATCCTGGAACCAAAATTTCATATAAATCCGTTAAGCCGTGTGAGGGTGAAGGAGTAACAAACATTCACACTTTCACTAGCACTAGATGGAGTTACTTATTTTTGATTGCAGGCAAGACCTAAACGCCGCTAGGGGTGCCACAGAAATCAAACACCAAAAAATAGCCCGAAGAAATATAGGAGTGATATCAATGTTCGAGATGAGGTATCTGTACTTATGTAATCTGTGCTTTCACACACAAACTTTCACCTTTGTAATATTAGTGTGATTGTTCCACTGATTATGATATGATATGACAGGATTAGAGGAGTTCTGGCGCACATGTCGCACGCCGCCCGGCAGCGAGGACGCGTCGTCCCTCTCCGCCCGCACGCCGCTGACGTCGCGCTCGCTGCACTCGCTGTCCTCGCTCGCGTCGCCCTCGCCGCTGCGACACTCGCCCACTCTGCAGCGAGACGACACCATGTTAGTATTAACAGTAGTTCTGGCGCACATGTCGCACGCCGCCCGGCAGCGAGGACGCGTCGTCCCTCTCCGCCCGCACGCCGCTGACGTCGCGCTCGCTGCACTCGCTGTCCTCGCTCGCGTCGCCCTCGCCGCTGCGACACTCGCCCACTCTGCAGCGAGACGACACCATGTTAGTATTAACAATAGTTCTGGCGCACATGTCGCACGCCGCCCGGCAGCGAGGACGCGTCGTCCCTCTCCGCCCGCACGCCGCTGACGTCGCGCTCGCTGCACTCGCTGTCCTCGCTCGCGTCGCCCTCGCCGCTGCGACACTCGCCCACTCTGCAGCGAGACGACACCATGTTAGTATTAACAGTAGTTCTGGCGCACATGTCGCACGCCGCCCGGCAGCGAGGACGCGTCGTCCCTCTCCGCCCGCACGCCGCTGACGTCGCGCTCGCTGCACTCGCTGTCCTCGCTCGCGTCGCCCTCGCCGCTGCGACACTCGCCCACTCTGCAGCGAGACGACACCATGTTAGTATTAACAGTAGTTCTGGCGCACATGTCGCACGCCGCCCGGCAGCGAGGACGCGTCGTCCCTCTCCGCCCGCACGCCGCTGACGTCGCGCTCGCTGCACTCGCTGTCCTCGCTCGCGTCGCCCTCGCCGCTGCGACACTCGCCCACTCTGCAGCGAGACGACACCATGTTAGTATTAACAATAGTTCTGGCGCACATGTCGCACGCCGCCCGGCAGCGAGGACGCGTCGTCCCTCTCCGCCCGCACGCCGCTCACGTCGCGCTCGCTGCACTCGCTGTCCTCGCTCGCGTCGCCCTCGCCGCTGCGACACTCGCCCACTCTGCAGCGAGACGACACCATGTTAGTATTAACAATAGTTCTGGCGCACATGTCGCACGCCGCCCGGCAGCGAGGACGCGTCGTCCCTCTCCGCCCGCACGCCGCTGACGTCGCGCTCGCTGCACTCGCTGTCCTCGCTCGCGTCGCCCTCGCCGCTGCGACACTCGCCCACTCTGCAGCGAGACGACACCATGTTAGTATTAACAGAAGATAAACATTAGTAGCGATTCCGACCCCGCCAAAACATAAACTAAAGTAACTAAAGATGATGCCATCCTTTTCACTTCGACCGTTATAAAAGGGACGGCAACATCTTTAGTTGGTTTAGTTTTACTTTACGCGACATCAGAATCGCCACTGATGACGACCGACCTCATTGGCACTGCCTCCGCCAAGTCGAGCAAATCCACATTGACACAGTCCATCTGCCTTTACTTAGGTCTACCCGAAGTTTAAATATAAATCGTATTCAAATATTATATTTTTTATCAGGTACAGCGTCACATCAGGCGAAAGCACGCCTGTATTACTAGAATGCGGTAAGTTCTATACTAAACTTTCAAATTATAATGGACTTATTTAGTCTTATTGAATTTTAACATAAACTTTTACAGAAGTATCCCGATGCAAATCCACTGACAATGTAGGAAGTAAGGCCCAGACTACACCGCCACCTTCGCGGTCCTCTGACAACGTTAACACAATGGGTACGTCATACTTTTAAAATGTATAATGTAATTTGTGACACTGAGAAAGCACTGAAGCTTTAAAAGCACTGTGTAAGTGATTGTACTTGTGGTTTCGCTTATGTGGAGCTCCCGCTCATGTTAGCTTACTGAGCTTCGATATACGGGAAAAACGAAAGAAAAACAGTTTGTCAGTATAATTTCCACAGATATTATTTTCCTAAAACTAATATCATTATATCATTGAAATGTACTCGCCATTTGGGGTCTTTACATCATTTAAGCTCATGCATCAAAATGTACTCGCCATTTGGGGTCATTACATGATTTAAGTTCATGCATCACGTCATTGGGAAAACTAATTTAATTCATCATCATATGGGACTCAACAGAACATTTATTACAGAAACATTTATCTTTTTTGCTACATAACCAAGGTTTGTTATTGTGCTAAATTTTGAAACTGATTTACAAAACTCACTAGTTCATTAAATTTAATGCATGTCAAGGTTGCAATGCCTTTCTCACCACAAACGAAGGCTATCAAGTTAGCTACCAAACGGGAATATTTGAATCTAACCAATATCACAATGCACGAAGGGAACAAAACCTCTATAGAAATTTTATAAAGAATCTACTACTTCAAATAATTCAGTAAAGTCGTTATTTTAACGTTAATTGCATTACATGTAAGAGTACCATCGATCACCAATAAATAGATAAAGTAGAGTTTGACCGTATACAGGCTGCTTTATTATAAGGCCACTTCCTCTGCAACAGTGAAAGTTACCAGAAGGGAATGGCAGAAGCCTGCAAATAACAATACAATTCTTCTTTCATTGTGATATTTTTAAATATCAGTTTCCCAATTGAGCACAATAATAATGTGCGAGGTGCATAGGTAACGGGTGCGCGCGCACGCCGGGCAAGGCGCGCCCGTGGTCCGTGGCGGGCGTCAACGCGGACAATAACGCGGCGGCTTGCACCACCGGTGAGATACTGCATGCTTTACTATGTTAGGTTACTGGACGGAAATAAAACATGCATTCAATATATATCAAACCTATAAGTATAATAATAACAGTTATCAGCTAATAACCATAGAATAATTATTCGTCTGTGCCATAAGCGTTAAGTTACTTAGCTTGACACTAGATGACAGTGTGTGGAATATCCAAGGATATTTATTTATTTAGTATCGATCAATAGACAATGCTACCAGCAACCTAAACTATGGAAATGAGAACAGTTTTAAACTGTTGTTTATATGACGTACATTGTTTACAAAACATTGAAAGATTTCTTATCTAAAATTTTGGATTGAGCACCTATAAGTCGGTCACATTAACTCGACGCATCTCTGGAATGCGGGTCCCCGCCCGCTTCCCCCCGCATGCCCTTAGCTCGCCCGGCAAGTGTCAAAGAGAGAGAGAGAGCCCCAAAATGACGTCATCAACGCCAAGCGTCTAGTTAATGTGACCGCGTTATAAATATCTTGAATGCCAACCATGTTTTATTTGTGTTCACTAACTACTCCACAACAGAAATTTATACATCCGAGCCACAAAGGATATGCGTCTCGCATACAGCGCAATTTTACGCCTGTCAAGTAAGTTTCTGTTGCGGAGTACAAAGTAGAATGCAGTTGAATGGATTAGGTATTGAATGTGTTTAACAATCAAATAATACACCTACTTTATCCATTCAACCCGTAGTTGAAACACGAATGCGAATGCCACTTATTCATGCGAAGATTAACGGTTCAACTTTTCTATTTTCGATATTAATTTGCATTGGCACGAACTTTTCTATTCTGGCTAACAAAAATCATTATCTTCAAAATTACTCTTGAATAAAAACTAGATCTCAACATTTATAAAAAAACGAATTTGTTAAATTAACATTTTCCCATGAAAATACATTTATCACAGTCACAGCAGAATAATTTGCTTTTATTGTTTTTCAGATAGAAGAAACAAATGTCTGTTTGTTTTAGAGATCTGATGATGCATGCTCTTAGCTATTTTCTATTTAAATGTCTCTATTTTTTTTATTAAATAATTGAATGATATACAATTAATAATCTCTTTCTGAAATGATGGAGCATTTCTTTGGAATGCATTATTTGCAATGAAGTATTTCTTTGGAAAAACGTTTTTTGCTTTTTCAAAGTAAGTTTAGTGTTTGAACGTTATCAATTTGCTCATTAGTTTACTTAATTCACTACATCTAAATAAAATTACCTCAAAATACCACTATCAATAATATGAATTCATCCATCAAAGTTATAAATTGCAACAAACATTGAATTCATCGTAATATCAACATCGTTGAATGTAGCATGCGAAATATTTGCAAACTCAAGTGAATATTTTTTTATTATTTTTCAAACTAGATACAGTAAGCGCAATAATGTAACCGGGCCGAACTTGGGCCCTCCACTCCCTCCAGGCGGTAACGCATTATGAAAGAGCTCAACAGTCGCATCGACAGCAAATGAAACTTCGGCGTTACTCGCATTAACTATGTTCACTACGGTCAACTTAGATTGCGCTTACTGTACAAGAAAATCTATATCGAAAATTATCATTTTCTTACGCGTTATCTCATAAGAAAAAGATCTTTTAATCTTCTTCCACCTGCAGTAAAAAAGATCTCGTTTAATGTATCTTCAGAATAAAAAGCTTGAGTTTGCAAGTCCGTGCGCGGGCTAGTGTATAAACATTTGGTGGTGGTCTACAGAAGGCGTGGAGGCGTGCGTCGGCGGAAGCATCGTAGGAATCACGCCGGGCGCCGCACTAACCAGTAACCAACTTTCTGACGCTATACTGTACTGATGCTAGTGTCAATGTTGCCGGCGCTGTATAGGTAAAGCTTCGCTGCTTTGTGTTACTGTTGTCGCATGCTTTTACGAATAATAACTGTTAACAATACTTGCAATATTAATATTTCAATTTTCTTACTACTTAATCATTTTCTTTATTCACTAATGCTCCGTGTCTATATTTAATTTAAGTATGACCGTAAACCTATCGCAAAAGTAAGATTAACATTAAAAAATTACAAATTAAATGTATGTGTGTGTGTTTTATAAACAACGTTGCTAATGTGATAGAGGTACGTTCATTCGTAAGTTGAATGTTGAAACCGGGCACTAATCGTCTTACCAACCACAACAAAGGTGTGATCATTTTAGTTTAGTAAACATCTAGTATTGTAACCAAGGAAAGTACAAGTCAAGGAAAGGTAATTTTCAACAAAAAGTTTTTCAGGTGAATTATATGTTATTTCATACTTCGTTAACATTATTATACTCGTATAAAAAAATATTACTTAAGTATATTCTTTTTCATAACGTTTGGCTTCAAAAAGTATATGCAGTGCTCGAGATTATTCGAACAAAAATATAGATTTAGGCGTTGCTGCACGATTTTTATTATTTGAAATTTTCATACTTAGCAATTTTAATGATCTAATAGGTAGATAAACTTGCATGTCTGTCGTAGTTAAATTATATTCTTTAAAATCAAGGAAACATTGTAAAATAAATCTTTATAATTTCCAGGCTCAATGTTGCGAGATCATCCTTTAACTCCAGGTGAGCAAACTTGACTTTAAAAACATTAGGGTTGCAAATATGCTGTTAGTCTTGTAGTTATTCAAACTGGAAGAAACTGATCTACACTCTACATGATCTTATTATAAAAGATCCTTTGGAGCAAAAATAGGGTATATCAGCCACACAGACTAACTATCTGTGATCAGCCATATGCGGGCTAAACACCCAAGCCACAATAACTAACAACTAAGCCAATGTCTCTGTAGCCGAAAACGGCCAGGAAGACTATATAATGATTTTTAATTTTGTTGTTTCAGAAGGCACAGAAACCTAAGCGAAGCGCAGGTGTAGCCGTGCGCTCGGGGTAACACTACGTGATAACATGAGCAGGGTTCTTTGTCCACTCGCGTTCAACGAATCCTATCAGGATGCTCACAATTGTGCCAGATTGAATTTTATCCCTTTTACTATCGGCTTATCACTTATCCTAAATTACTGCTAGTGGTTGGCAGCCTTTGATACAGACGTTATAAGTATACTTTTTCTCTCGTGTATGGGCTCCCAGCGGCTAATCACTAGATTTTGGATAAAGGCCTTAGACGTAGAACAATATTAAGACTTCTTACTATCTTCATAAATTATGAAAATAGTAAAGCCTAGTTTACGCCAAAAGAATAACGCTGAGAGCTCGATTGGGTTGTGCCATTATTGCAAATATTGCAATATCACATAATGGGACATCTCAACCGAGTACTTTTCAGGCGTAAAATGATAACATGTAGTGTTTCTTACATAAATTCAAATTCTTTATTTCAGAACGAATTTTAAAATAATTTAGGATTTTACATAATTAATCTAAAGTCAGTCATAATAATAATACCAAGTAAGTTACATACTCTTAGAAGTAAATTATATTCATTTTATATTTCCTGTGATTGATTTAGTATTATTTAATATGTTATTGGGTCATTATAGTCATTAAATTATTTAACCACATTTATGTTATTTTTAACCTTTCTGTATTAGGAATAAATTGAAACTTATCACTATCTTTTGTATCATCTACCAAAGTGAACTTCTCGGTTTGTGCCTATATAAAGTGAAAGTTGCCTTAAAATTAAATCTCCTTGATAACAAAATTGATTGGTGATGAGTTTTACTTTATAAGCTTTTGAAAGGGTAAGGGGCCTTAGGATTATGTCTGTTACTTTAGGCCTATTGTAATACAATTCTTGTCTTTTCCAATCTCTTAATAATGTATGTATGTATACCTATAGTGTTGCCATATAAACTTGCCATCACTGAACAAAACTATTGTATAATTGAATCGCAAAGGGTGAAAGATCTGTATCTAGAGAGAGAGAGCGCAGTGGATCCAATGATTTGGCTGATCACCACATACAAGTGTATGACAAATACTTATGGATGACAGAGAATTTGCTTATGCTGTGCTCATTAAATTGAAGAAGCATCTTTATTGTATTGAATACAACGAGATAATACATAGAATATAATGCATTTCAAGTAGATTTCAATGTACACTTTCCTTGTAATATAAATTAGTAGCTGGTATAGTATCTGCCAAGCAATCTTTCGTAACTAGTCATAATATATTTTAAATGAATGGCCTATGTTTTACGCACAAATATTGCTGTAATCTACCGCATCAAATTACCAATCTTCCAATTTTTACATTCCCTTTAAATTTTACGTAGGATTTCGAAATATTCAAGTGTGATTAAAATGAAGTTCAAAACATGAAATGAATTTTAGAATAGTAGGTACTCATTGCAGTGATGTAAGGTTCAATTTTAAGATAATTCTGTAAATTAGGAAACGCCCTATGAATTAAGTGTTCACTAGAGTAAATATTTATAAAAAAATACATTACAATTCTTTCTCTCAGTAAGGTTGTCTTTTATTGGATTTCATGTATGTAAAATTACAACTTAAAAATGTAGATGTATATGGCTAAATTATTTCATAGTATTTTTATATTATTCATTCCAATTATTTGTTTTTAAGCCTTTTGGTACCAGACTGATTTTAAGGTACTTTTATTTTATGGTGCAATGTATGTCTAGAGCGTTGTGATAATCTGTTTTAATTACATACAGTAATAAAGCGATAAAATGTAAGTATTGTTTTACTGTGTCATTACAAAAAGGCGACATACCAACCCCTGCTGCACACTCTGCACAGGGCCTCAATAGGTTAAATAGGCGATAAAGGGAGCTTTTCCATCAGAGATGTACCGTTTCCACCTATACTTAGCGCATCTTCCTCGCACGCACAGCTACATAGCATGTACAATAGATGTAGGTGATAAACGCAAGCCTTCTACATGACTCGCATCCAGGGCAGGCATCTTTTCATGCAAAAGTCAACTTATTTGAACCCCTTTTCACCATGCTATACAAACCAATGAAAATGATTGGTGGATATAAGACGCATCCATAGCAATATAGCGTGGCGCATCTTTGATGGAAAGGCATCCTAATGCACGACTAGCGCAACAGCAACGTTGAGCACGCGGGCATGGTGTTGTATGTTGTGTGGATAACATCTACGTGAGACGCATGAGCCACGCGTGGGTCAATTCATGCGTAGCGCGTATCCGTGGGTTACTGTGGACTAGCTTCTCCCTGCGTAGCAGTTGATCTGCAGTTTTAACGATGGAGGTAGCAAAATAAAAATGAATTTGTTTCTCACATTTTTGATATATTGAACCATACAAAATATATTTACAACCTTAATTTCTAAAGAGAAAATTGAAAATATCATTATTACTCCCTCTCTAGTCACTATTTATATCCTTAATTCTAACAGTTTCAAATAACATTGAGATTTGTAACGAAACTAAATAATAAATATCATGGATATAAAATAAAAGACGTGTGGCACTCGAGGACTGCCGCGGTAAAGCTATTGAATGCCACCTAGAGGCGAGTTGCTGAACTAAAGAGACAAGCGTTGGGTTATTTTCGTTACGGAATTTCTGGATTCGGTCTCCACGCTCAAGGCCCGCGATAGAAGCTATGCAATAGCTTAAAAATAGTTAGCTAGAAAAATCTTTAATAGGAGTGAAGAAAAGCCAAGCCAACGCTCAAACAGTTGTTACCATCAGCAAAACTTATCTGACTAAACTAGAATAACAGCAAAACCCAGGCACTATGTTCGACCTCTGGTAAATAATTTTAATTAAATGTTGGAGGCTCGACATCCCTAACCAATAGAATCAAATAAACATAGATTAAATTGAATGTGGTGAAAATATTAAATTACTAAACAATGCTGTGATTCTTTTTTTAATTCCAATCATTTACAAAATCAGTCCTTGATATAAAAATAAATGCTAAATAATATTGGATATAACTTTACCAGGAAACAGCAAAGTCCTGTTTCCTTGGAAAATTTGTCTATGGAGAAGATGTATGCTCTCAAAATCTTCAAACATTTACCAAGCCTACCGCCGCTTCCTGCAGAAAATTAATATAAGACTTCGAATATTAAACCTATATTAAAATCTTTACTTTTAAATGCTTTTAAACCCCTAAGTAATAAGTTACGGAAAACGCAAGAAGCATTGTTTCCAAATTTTAATGCAGTGTTTGGCTGTGATCGACTTCCAAATGGGTAGGTAACATTTTTACAATTATAATAGGTTTCGTAGGACTTAGTAATGTTTGGGTTCTTTGTAAGTAATCATAATATTTCAATACAATTTAAATAGTACTTAAATCGAATATAAAACTAAAACTCTTGCTAATGTACTAAATGTATAGACAAAAAGATAACATCTTTACTCTATAATAAAAATAACACTAGGAATAACGAAAGGATTCGATCTGAATTTTGGAAATGCCACCATGTAAGCATTTTAACTAACTAACGGCGTACGAAAAAATAACAAAATGATTAAACGAACGTACCTTGTATGTTTAGGACAGAATTAAAGTTTCACCATAGACAGAGCACATACAAGGTAAGTTCATTAATGTTTTTTCTATGGGCGATAGTAATGTAATGCGAAGACTGAGCACAAGTATAATAATACCAGAAAGACTTACAATGTAAGGCTTGCATTATACAATGAATTAATTATATATTCGATAGGATTTTTATGCTGTTGTTCAAGGTGACTGCCTCAGCTTAACCATATCTGTAGGTAGTAGGTATATTTGACAATTCAAAACAAATATAAACGATGTACCAGAGTTGAAATGAGATAAAATAACTTAGTATATAACTAAAACGATAAATTAGAAATACTTACCAAAAAGTTATACTAGATTATTGCTTTTGAACGCTTGCCTTGCAATGTGCAACATACGTCAAAGAACTACAGACAGCAAAAAACATTTTTTAATTACTTATACACGGAAAATACGCATGAAGTTGCCTGATAATAGGATTGAAAGTAACACTTTACACTCTCAGGGTCGTAAATTTATTCTCGACACTAGGCAATTAATCAAAATGTCACTTTTAATTTTAACATTTTCTTTTGATTTTGTGATCCTAATTACATTATTTTACTAAAATGCTATGTCTAATTTAACAATGGAAATATCTCGAGACTCAACACTTGCAAAAATACTGTTAACAAAACTCCCTAACCACTTTCTTCAAAGTTCACACTGGATTTTACAGAATTAAAAATTCGTAAGGTTTAGAATTTCGGAAACATTCGTAGTGTAGTAATAATGTGTCTATTCACTTTGAACGCGAAACCTGTGCTTAAAACGGTTGCTGTACCGCATATGCCTAAACACGTATGTGCTCCAATATTTCATTGGGCATCCATGAATTGCCATGTTTATTTGGCATTTTCAAACACACATCGCGTTTCTTGAGGGAACTCTGTCCATATTTTAGCGGAAACATCAGGGATTTGGCGCCAAGTCTTTCTTTGGTTCCTCCACACTACTGATATTCTTTACGTCGTCTTTTGTGTCTTCAGCTGTAAGGGAATCGTTAATTAAACATTATTTATATTTCAATGATCAGTGTCTTACTTAGAATTAATTTATTACGTAGTGGACATTTCAGCCCGCGGGTTGACTGAGGTGCGGGCTGAGTTGACCCAAATATCATTGCTTACGTCCGTGACCTCAAATCGAGATATTTTCATAATTGAACCAAACTATCGGTTACTCAATAGACAATACTGTTATCTGAATAATTTGTTACAATAAAGAGCAACTCACGTTTGAGATCATCCTTTATTTGCGAGGAGTCTTTGTCGAGGCGCGGTCGCTTGCGCGGCTGTGGGTTCCTGTAGGAGCGGTTGTCGCGTCGCCCTTCGCCTTCGTCCTCGGAGTCAGAAAGCTCGCCGTCGCCAGTTATTCGCTTATCCTAGGAAAAAGATAATTTTTATTTTGACGATATGGCCGACGTATATTGCAGTGCGAAATTCGCGCGCAAGGCTGCGCAATAGCGTTTTTAGGAACCAAATGGTAAAAAAAATAAGTTTTTTTAAGAGTGTACTGTACATACGTGAATATTGCAGATCCTATGTGTCGCCAATTTACGTCGGTTGTATTGTAAGTACACTTCGAAAAATTTAGATGCGATCTCGAGCTCTAAACGTTGAAGGACAACTGTGTGAATGTACCAAAATGTATTTGGACTTAGCTCTGACTACCCCATTAGACATTTTCATAGGATCTAATATTTTCAGGGATGAAGCTGAAATGGGCGGAGCATATGTCGAGGCACATATTTTGACGATGTTGCATCTCTGATTTTACCTAACTGAAATTGTATTATACACATGAAGAAGCTAACCTTTTCAATTTGTGGCATTCTCTCATCTTTGTCGATTTTATCTTCATCTTCAGATTCATCATTGACTGCGTCTTCAGGAATTGCTTGAACCTATAAACAAAATATTTCTATCAAGGTTTTCTTAGAGTACAATAATTTAAAAATGAATTAAGTATGATCAAAGATTAATTGAAGTTGTTGTGTTCAAAAAGTTACACTAAATTACCTGAACACCAGGCGCATGAGGCAACATCCTTAGATTTTCGAAAAGTCTGTTCTTGATTTTCTCCAAGTATTCCGGTGTGTTTTGGTTGGACATGTTGCTTGGCGATATATGCAGTTTGAAGTCCGGTCCAAAGTACTCAAAGTAATCATTGTAAGGCAGCTCATTGGCTATCTCGACGCCGAGCGCGACGGACGTCTCGTAAGTCCAGCAGCGGGAAACGTTGCGAATTGTGTAACTGAAGGAAAGTTTAATGTCAGATTTAAATTTTTAAGAAAAAAAGACGTGTGGCACTCGGGAACTGCCGCGGTAAAGCTATTTCATGCCACCTGAAGGCGAGTTGATAAACTAAAGTGACAGCGTTAGGTGTTTTCGTTACGGAATTTCTGGATTCGGTCTCCACGCTCAAGGCCCGCAATAGAAGTTATGCAATAGCTTAAATATACTTGGTCAATTCAATCATTGATAAATGATTACAGTCAATCAGCCTTAGAAAAAGTTAAGAAACATACCCCCCGCCGCCAACGAGAAGGAATGGTAGACCAAATCTCTTCACCAATTCGACGCAACGCCCGTGGCCGCGTACTGTTAGATTGAAGCATCCAAGTCTGTCGCCTGGTAACATAAGAAAAAATAATATTAAACACCTGTTATAACCCGCGCAGATAGAGAATAGATATGAAAATGGCGTCCGCTCGCATGCGTTCTCGCTCACTCTCTATCGCTGTCTATACTCACACAGTGAAGTACGCGCTACAAAAAAATAGTCAGTCAGGATTCGCTTTCCACGCTACTTGACGCACTCCGAGTTATAGTTAAATTCGTTCCGTTATTTTGTTGTTTTCGTTGATATTCATTGTTGTTTTTGTTGAGTTTGATTGTTATTTGTTTGCGTTACGTTTGATTGTTATTTATTTTCGTTAAGTTTTTGTTACGAACGTTTGTTTGAAAAAAATTTACTTCAAATTCTCTGTCTGATTCGTACATTTTTAAGCTAAATCCTTTTCTTGTGTCTTGTAGAGAACTTATAATCATTTAGCTAGGCAGGTACCGCCTGTCTTGTTCAAAAACCAGCAACAACAAAAAAGTCAATAAAAATCGATGTTTGAGAACTTGTTTTGCCAACCGTACCATGAGTACTCGCCGCCATTTACAGATCTTTTCTCTATCTGCGCGGCTTATACATAAGATAAACTTTGTAGGAATGAAATATAAAGTTTAGGCACTTTTATTAATCGGCACGAATCATTTCTGAGCTGAATTGCACTTTGTTGCGTCGTTGTACACTATTTAAATTGATAATTTATCGAAGTTGTTCTGATATTTATTCTGCGGTATAATTTCAATGCTTACCAGTAAGAGAGTCAGCGCCACACTGCAAAACAACTGCGCTCGGTTGGAAAGTCTCCATAACTTTCGAGATGATGGGCACGAATATAGACTCGTAAGACTCATCGTCCATCCCATCGCGAAGTGGTATGTTCACTGCATAGTATTTTCCTTTGCCGGCTCCAATGTCGCGTAGATCACCTATGTTGAAATATTTTCGTAAATGATAATGTAGCTAAACATTTAACGTAATATTACATTCTCAAAATGTAACAGTTTTCTGCATGTTAAAATCTATTGTATGACACTCATTTTACTTAACTTTGATTTTTCCATTTCGTGTAATGGTAAAACTGTTGGTAAATCATACTTATCCCAAACAAACAAATAACCAAACAGGTAAGCAAAATCATTCAAAATACAAGATGGCTACAAAACAATACACACCAGTGCCAGGGAAGTACTCTCCGTACTTATGGAAAGACACAGTCATAACTCTGTCAGTTGTATAGAAAGCCTCTTCAACTCCGTCTCCATGGTGCACGTCAATATCAATGTACAGTACTCTCTGATGGTACTTCAACAGCTCTAGAATACCAAGTACAATATCATTGACATAGCAGAAACCTGATGCCTCCGACTTCTTAGCGTGATGGAGGCCACCACCCCAGTTTATGCAGATCTCTGATGCCTGAAATAATGTTTATGGTTATGCAACAATATTATAATTTAAACTATGATGAAAGAAAAAAAAATACTTGTTTGAATAGTGAAACACTGAAAGTGGTGATTGATTATCATAGACCTTATTTGATGTTTGTCTTTACAAATCTGACAAGTAAGAACACATACATTATCAAATATTTTACCTGTTTATTCAATTTGACTGCTGCAGCCACAGATCCTCCAGCAGACAGCTGACAGAACTCATACAAGCCATCAAATACAGGACAATCTTCACCAACATTAACTGCAAAAAAATAATTAAAATTAATGTTTTGTACAATACTGTTGAATCTGTTGATCCCTTGAGATATTTGAAACTGAACTCGAATCACAAGTGTCCAATTTATTTTTTTAATAAATTCAATTTTATGAAGAGATAAATTTCCTCCACCAGGTGCATTTCTGATTATAACTCTTTAAGGTAGTAGTACCTACTTAATGTGGTAAAGAATTTATTTTTAATTCATATTGTCCTACTGCAGGACAAAGGACTCGCTCCCTTCTTTCCAACTTTTTCTATCCTTGGCCACAGTGGGCCAATCAAGAAGGTGCAAATGTAACTCGTCCTGCCATCTCAGTGGTGGTCTGTTTTGTAAAGAATTAGATAATCAAATTTGTACTTACATCTCTGCATCTGTTTGTTGTATTCAGACATGTTATCAGGCCTGATAGAGCGGAGGAACCTAATGTAGTCATCTGAATGGAACTTGGTCATTTCTTCAGCAGTGGCCTTGTGCGGTCTCTGTGTAAAAAGAAATTACATTAGTTCTTTCTAATAAACACTCACCTCATCTGCTTATATTCACATTGACTGATTGCAAGATATTTTTATTGAAAAAAAATAGTTATTATTAAAACTAGCATAGCATTATTTATATCAGGAGTTTTTAAATAAACAAACACAATGATATAAAATTTTGTACCAGATATCTAGGAAATACTTTCTTTCATACTTTATAAATACAAAAAATTAACTGAAACAACAAACACAAAACAAAAAGAATCATCCAATTAGGTGCAGTTGATTAGAATAGAAGTACTTATTTTATTATGCACACTTTACTTTAACTATCGGTACTCTGCAAGATGAGTGGGTATTGAAGTTTTAAATTGAGTTTGTTTTTTATCAGTATTTAGGTATGTGTGCCAAATTCAGGCCCAACTAACATAACTATGATCAGTGTCCCTCCGGTCTAGGTACTCAGATTGTGCTTACAGCATGTATTTTTTTGGTGAAACTTACATAAATTTCCATTTTTCTGTATAAACCATAATTTAATAACAAATTATGTGTCATGCGTATGCGATGCGGTTTCATGGGATGTCCTTGGCCATAGTAATAATTGCCTATATCACCTGAAATATCATACCAAAAATATAGTACCAGTTTCAGTTTTATACAAACATGTTACTCAGGTCATTTTATATTCTGACACAATTCGTCTGTACCATGCTCCACGCTAGGCAAACTTGAACCATGTAGCCAATGGGAGCGTTGAACGCTTGACAGACGCCATGAAATGGACTGGTTTACATAGCGGTAAAAGTGTGAAGACGGTTATAGTCAGTGTTTAAACAACAATTCCCGAGTTTGATTAACAGAGTATCATATAAACTAAAGCAAACACTAGTTGGACTTTCAAATACTAATCTATTAGCAAATCTTTACAGATATAATTATGTGATTGTGTGTGGCGGGTAATAAACTCTTAGGGCACTCACTGTCGTAATAATAGCAGACTCTTTTCTTGCTGTGTGGTTGCATAGCCATTTTATCAGTTTGATATTACTGTTTTTATTATTTTTATGACACTTTGAGGCACTATTTTTAATTATTATTAATAATTAACCAAACCACGCTCCGCTACGCGCGGACACAAACTAAACTACCCCGTGTATTACTTTACTTACTCTATGACACAAACTTTCCAGCTGAACAAGAATGAATGAATGAGAACGAAAATTGAATGAAATTTAAATGAAATGAATGAATAAGAATCAAGGTAGGAATGAAACCTCTTGAGTATTGGGAGAAAAACTGACTTTTGCTCACGCTAGGTGGCGCATGAACGATTGTACCTTTATTTGACATTTCAAATGTCAAATTGTATGAACTTTTTGTAAATACTTGGTAAATACTTCGAAAACTTTGTTTGTTTTTCAAAAATGCCTCAATGTAGTGCTTTAAACTGTCGTAATAGAGGAGTTCATTATATTTCCCAAGAACTAAAACCGCAGAAGAAAGTAGGAAAACGCTTTACGTATTAAAAACTTTATTAAAAAGTTTAACATCTACTACATATGCAACTTTCTTCATACTAGCTTTGCACTGTCCACGTAGTTAAGTAAAAGTGCCATCAGAAGAGTAACGAGCGGTCAGAAGGTGTCGTGATTCGTACAGAAGTTGCCCTTTTTGATAGGTGTCGGATCTGTAAAAGAAATTATAAGATACTTCATCTGCACGTAAACAAAACTTGTTGTAATGACAATGCAAGAAACTATATAGTTTACCTTTGGAAATATTCTTGTATTTCATGTCTGCTGATGTTAGGAAGTGAGGAATCAGCATTTATGTCTCTGAATGTATCAGAGGCTGGACATGTAAATGACTGGTCCTCTTGGACATCGATATCGTCACCAAAGTTTTGGTTACGATCATATGCTTCCAACCTAAAAATAAAAAGAACACTTAGAACACGAAACTGATAAAAAATACAAGAAATACGAACTTAACCTCAAATTTTTTAAGTGGTTTACCTTTCTATCAGAGCGGCCTTTTACCAGCCACAGACGCTTTTCTCCTTCGAAGCTCAGCTTGAAGTTCACGCACAGTCAAAAGCGAGTACATTTTGTGTTATTTATCGCACGCAAACCGAGAAAATTCGCAATCATAAACTTGACACGAAACGTAAACAAGGTACAGTCGTCAAGAGCGCCATCTGCTTCCAGCTTCTAGTGCTGCACCCAATTATGTTCTGTGAATGAAACTCACTCAAAAAACACTCACTCAAAAAAAAGATGTGAAAGAAAAAGATTAAAATATATTGAAAAATAGGATAGGTAGGATGGATAAAAATAATTGGGATGGATGATGGATGGACCTCTGGCAGGCAGGATGGACTGCGTACTCTCCCGCGGGATTCCGATCTTGTCGCGATAAAGGAGCTCAGTAGCCGTGGTGGGGTCCACGGTGAAGCTGAAACAAGGAGGAAACCAAGGAGGGGACGCTCCGAGCGGGCCTAGAGGTGGGCCCTGCTCTGGATGCGTCTAAGGAGGGTGCGGTGCGGAGGACGGAGTTTTCTGTTCCCCGCAGGAGGGGTCGCGGAAGGAGAGGCGTGTCGGTGTGTCGTTGCCGCTCGCCTTAACTTCCGCGCGCGACCAAACGGCGGTGGGGACGCAGGGGAAGAGGAGTGTCGGTGTGTCGTTGCCACTCTCCCTGTCCTCTGCGGCCGTTGTTGTATGGGGGTCGGTCTTGGCTTCTCCCGTCTCCGGCTATGAGACCGTAGATGTTGGGACCGACCCCCATAAGACAGGCCTTGACGGTAGAACCGGGGGGTGCTTCCGTCCCAGAAAGGCCTAGAGGTGGGTGCGAGTTCCACATATCCCTCTCGCCTCCCGCCCCCGCGGTGGGAGATTGCTCCCACCGCTTGCTTTAAAAACATTGCATTGGCAATGTTTTTTAATAAATCATTGTCGCAATGGCAATACCATGGACGAATAAGTTCTATTTCGTCTATGGCAATACTTTGAGAAGATTGAGATGACCAAAGACCTTATATTATATACTAGACTGTGCAGTATGGCGCAAAAACCGGTCCGCGTGAGAGGGCTTCCGTTGGTAGTGTGTCCCGTTCTAATGAGGTAACCATGACCAAACAAAATATGGGACAAATTGCTTATAAAAATTATTGTACAAGCATCTTGATATAATTGTGTTACCTACTTATCTACGCTACCTACGCCTAATTCGTCGTAAGAAAAAAAACTTAAACATAGTGTAGGTACCTACCAAATAACCTAACCAAACAAACCATTTTATAAATGGGTGGGGTGGAGTAGAAAAAAAAAACTTATATTTGAATACAATTTTATTGAGATGATTTTACCTATACATTACTGAACAACACAGTTTTATGCAATTTTTGACGTAATGTAGCCTTATCTCCTGCGTCTTTGATCTTTGATCTCGACTTTGATATATTTCCAGGCACTGCATTTTTCCACTTTAATTTCTGGTTTTCATTATTCGGCAATCTACAACATAGGAATTATAATTAACTAGTGGCCGGTCCCAGCTTCGTACGGGTGGACATTTTTTTATTTTTATTAAATAGCCTATATTAATCAGTGATAATGTACCTAGCACTCAATTGATAAAATAATTATTAAAATCGGTCCTATACTTTTTGAGCCAATTCGTTACAAACATACTTACATACAAATATTTTCTCTTTATAATATTAGTATAGAGTATAGATAACAACATACGTTATCGGTGCAAAGTTAAGGACACGACAACAATAAAAAATAACGGAAATTCTACCTACCCACTACTACGAGCTTGTTAAAATTCCTGCATCAACAAAATTCATGGTTACACTAAGGAATATGATTGTTGTTTTTACTTACCTGTGGAAAGAAAAAGGGCTACCGGGATAGGATTAATTTTTGCACCCTGTCACACAACAAGAATTTACCATTATTCATAAAAAAATTAACACAATCACAAAGAGAAGCGCTAGAATAAACCAAATATCAATTCGGCAAACCCGTCTCATTCAAGTGAGCAAATCGCCATCTTAGATTTAGTATTACCAGGTCCTAACTCTTACTTCTTACCATACTTACGTGTTACTCATCACTAATGACTTATCTTTAAAATATAACGAATTGATTAAATAGTGTATAAATATGTTAATACTTTTCAATATTTATAAATCATTTGTTTGGTAAATCAATGAAAAGAAAAATATTTATTTTTTCTACCATTACGAACACACTCAAAGATTAGTTGAGCTGGCAACATGTCAGACAAGGACACACTACCACCGGGAGTCCTCTCATCAGGACCGTTTTTGGTTAGCTACAGCTTGCAAGGAAAAAGCTACTCTAGTCCATCAAAAATAAATCTCATTTTGGCTAAACAAAAATTTCCCGTGCACAGTCTAGTATTTAGTATAAGGTCTTTGGAGATGACAAAACAGAATGAAATAAACTTGACGACTGACGGACTGAGTCTCATTCACTCACTTCACTTATTTTCTATCTCGCTTGCTCTTAAAACATTAGCTGTATATCTAGCTCTTTCGTTGATCAATGTGAAGCTAGCGTAAATGCAAGGGCCAATCACATTCGTCAGCACTCAATTCTCAATTTCTCATTCATTTTTTGCCAACTTCCTCATTCCTACTGCTCTGTAAATTCATTCTTTCTCTGATAGCAGTGGTCTAGGTAGGTTGTGTGTGTACTTGTGTTGCGAAAGTATTTAAATAAATTGCTAAGTTTGTCACTGTGGGGTGGGATAAAATTGATCCGTGTGACTAGTCTATTTTTTAAATACAACAATACCAGTGCTGTGCAGTGCGTCCTGAAGTGATAATCATCTCATCTTGCTCGTCTCTCATTCGTTACAGACGACCCTGCTCGAGGTGAATACTACATCCTTCAACATCTCTGCAATCTCCAATAGAAATATCTAAATAGCCATGTGAGTATGCTCTTTTCTGTACCTATGATCATTATATCTGATGATTTTTTAAATTGTGTATTATGTTGCCTGTAAGTACTCAATCGAATATTTAGACACATCTTCTATTCCCAACGTGTGAATTAGATACGTCATTCATCTTGTCTCGTGTAAAATCATTATCTTGTAACTTCACCTAGAATTTGTAATTTGAATTTTCCATTTTTGAGCATCTCCGAACCGCATTGCGTATATTTTATCGATCTACTATGGCGCATGCTCAGAAAATAGCTAGTGTCGGTACGGTAGCCATTTTGTTGATTTTGTCATAGGCTACGACTCTGCGTATGTTCAGCTAAGTGTATTATTGTAGTGGAGTTGAGTTGAGGCCAAGCCCCTGCCAGTGCTTTATCAGTATATTCATTATGTACGTTCAAAATAGCACGTGGTCTGGCAAGCTTATGGGCTCATGAATCAACAAATTCTTAACTGAAAGGTGTACATTCTCTTCCACGTAAGCAATTTATTTTACCGTTTTGTTGTAGGTCTGGAAATTGGAATAATAGCCGCGGTGGTAGCGGTGGTTCCAAGTTTGGAGGTGGTGGCGGAGGTTCGAGATACGGAGGCGGCGGCGGTGGTGGTGGAGGCCGGTTCGGCGGCGGCGGTGGATTTGGCGGCAAGAAAGAATTCTCTGGTGGTCAAAACATGCGCCGCCCTAACTGGGACTCCATGTCTCTGCAACCTTTCAACAAAAACTTCTACAATCCCCACCCATCAGTTCTAAACAGATCACCATATGAAGTGGAAGAGTACAGAAATAAGCATGAGATCACTGTCAGTGGTGTTGATGTACCTAATGCCATCCAACTCTTTGACGAAGGAAATTTTCCTGATTATGTAAACAGCAGTATCACTGGCATGGGATACAAAGAACCTACACCAATTCAAGCACAGGGCTGGCCTATTGCCATGTCGGGAAAGAACTTAGTTGGCATTGCACAGACTGGCTCAGGAAAGACTCTAGCCTACATTTTACCTGCTATTGTACACATCAACAATCAACCTCCTATCAGTCATGGGGATGGCCCCATTGCTTTAGTTCTGGCACCTACCAGAGAGCTAGCCCAACAGATTCAACAAGTAGCATCTGACTT
The DNA here is from genome assembly GCA_947086425.1 of Xanthorhoe spadicearia. Taxonomy (NCBI): domain Eukaryota; kingdom Metazoa; phylum Arthropoda; class Insecta; order Lepidoptera; family Geometridae; genus Xanthorhoe; species Xanthorhoe spadicearia. The sequence goes on along the minus strand of OX352205.1, from coordinate 4,689,599 downwards.
TGGTAACTCTGCCTATGTCCGAAATACATGCATATTTGGAGGTGCTCCTAAAAGAGAACAAGCTCGTGATTTGGAAAGGGGGGTTGAAATTGTGATTGCAACACCAGGGAGATTGATTGATTTTCTTGAGAAAGGCACCACAAACCTTCAGCGTTGCACTTATTTGGTGCTTGATGAAGCTGACCGTATGTTGGACATGGGTTTTGAACCCCAGATCAGAAAGATTATTGAGCAGATTCGACCTGATAGACAGACTGTAATGTGGTCTGCCACATGGCCCAAGGAAGTTAGGAAATTAGCTGAAGATTATCTTGGTGACTATGTGCAGATCAATGTAGGATCAATGCAGTTATCTGCCAATCACAATATCCTTCAAATTGTTGATGTATGCCAGGAACATGAAAAAGAAAATAAGTAAGTTTCTAATCTATCACAATGTCATAATTCCCTGCACCCTTCATAAAATGATGAGTACTTCAAGGAGTCTGAACCATTTTTGATTAGAATTACAAGAAGTTCTCCTCTAAGAAGATCTGACCTAATTTCATAATTTCAAAATTTATTTACGAAATTGCCGTACATAGATTTTAATTCATTTATTATTTTTCAGATTAAATGTGCTATTGCAAGAAATTGGCCAGAGTCAAGAACCTGGTGCCAAAACAATTATTTTTGTTGAAACTAAGAGGAAAGTAGAAAATATCACTAGGAATATCAGACGCTATGGATGGCCTGCCGTGTGCATGCATGGTGACAAAACACAGCAAGAGAGAGATGAAGTATTATATCAATTTAAGCAAGGAAGAGCTAGTATCCTAGTTGCAACTGATGTTGCCGCCCGTGGGCTTGGTGAGTACACTTGCTCTCTTGATATCTGCTCAGGTTCTCATTGTATGATCAACATTATTACTCTATGGATTTAATAATAACTTTGTTTTGTGTATACTTTCAGAGGCACTGGCGGAAAGTTATTGTGTTCTATCTGATTACTGCCTCAGACTATCAGGCATGTTACTTCTGCAATGGATTACATGATGACCCATTTGTCTGATGCAGTTAAGAACTGTCCAGAATGCAATAACTCGTCATTATTATGGTGCCTCAAGTGTGCCTTTCACTGTGATGGGACCCAAGGCCGGAAAACTTGATGGTATGTCCGTAAAACATGCGGATACACTTGAGAGTGGAAAACCTGGTGATGCACTACTTCTTTTTGAAAACATTTGCATAAGAGATAGATACGTCCAATGGTGCATCATGAAAAACTTGACTATTATTGATGAGATGAGCAGCAACAGGTCAAGGGTTTTCTGTTTCGGCCACTATGGAGCTTTGAAGAGGGCAATGATGTAAATTGAACATTGGTAAACAGAGTAAATCCAATGCCCTTTATAAGTCTCCAGGGTTCTGAGTGAGAGGCAACTATGTATTGAATGTTGTATTTGATCATACTGTGTAACTCGTATTCATGTAAGTAATACAACTATGAGTTACATCAACCTGATTTAGATTATTTTGTTTCAAGTATATAACTGATCTTTTCCATGAGGTGTTTCCAAAGAAGTCATTGAGCTTTAGAATCTAACCTCTGCTTTTAAAACTATACATAATGAATATTAATATGAGATAAAATTTTAGATGTGGATGGAATCAAATATGTTATCAATTTTGATTATCCCAATTCATCTGAGGACTATATTCACCGAATTGGCAGAACAGGAAGGTCTAAATCAAAAGGCACATCCTATGCCTTCTTCACACCATCAAATTCCCGACAAGCCAAAGACCTTGTATCAGTCCTGCAAGAAGCCAATCAGGTATGTAAAAATAATTACAGAAATAATACTATTAGACTAGCTAAATAGTCAATCTCTCTTATCCTCATACCTTTGGCATGGGTACGTTTTTTCTATAGCGTAACATGAATGCGAGTATGAGGTATAGTAAAACAGCTACATGCCTTCGGTGTTCACACATATTTTGTCTGGATCCCATCCTCAGATGCTGTCACATTTAAAAAGTAACACAGATTTTAACCCAAAGGAAATGCTGGCAAGCAGATTTCTATAAGACTGTTTTCTTTTATAGGTGGTGAACCCTCAGTTGCAAACCATGGCAGAGCGCTCAGGAGGTGGTGGAGGATGGAACAGGAGCAGATACGGAAGTGGTCGCGGAGGTGGTGGCTCCTTCAAACGCGGGAGCAGCAGCTTTGGCGGCGGAAAAGGACCGGGACACAAACGATTCAATGATTATTAACTTTATCAATAGTTTAGTATCTAATGTAATAGCAAATCCTCATAGGAGTACTATTTATGTGAAAGTTATGAATTTAGAACCTGGATGAATGTTATTACAGTGATCGCTAGTTTAATTTAATTTATTCAAGATGTGTCTTAGACTTTCTCTTTTAATATCCTGTAAACTTGTACGGTTTGTAATTTAGTTGGATACTGTGATATTTTTTTTAGCTGTGAGGATTAGCTGATGTCATGTTTGTGTCTGAGTAGACAATGTACTCTATTTTTTGGAAAAATTGATTTCTAATTCAGTGTTTTGAAATACCGTCTCATTTGGGTATGAACATGTTTTTGTCATTCCAATTCCTTGTTCCATGTCCTTTTACTTCTGGAGAAGTTCAATATAAATAATAAGTACTTATGTAATAGATTGTTTCATTTGTTCGCAAGGTATAGATTGGAGGTCGAAGCGTTGAAAAGAAACCCTATAGTTTACCTTTTCACTAATAGAGGTGGACTAGTGCGCAGTAAAGAACATCTCGTCGCTACGTGTCCAGAGGAATTTGATAGAAATGTTGACCATTTCATTGGCGGTGATTCGGCGGGGCACTGACTAACTAAAAATTCCTAAATTCGAGAGCTCTTATTTCGTTCACACTAAAGTTCAAATCAAATAGACCGTCTGAGTGACAGTTTTAAAATTACGTACCTATTTTACGTCAAATTCCAGTGAATGTATGCAATTTTAGTCAGTAGCCTTGATAAGTTTGATTAAAACTACACACATTTACCTCAATTTGACGTTAAATACGTAATTTTAGAACTGTCACTCGGACGGTCTATTTGATTTGAACTTTATTGAGAACGAAATAAGAGCTCTCGAATTTAGGAATTTTTAGTTAGTTAGTGCCCCGCCGAATCACCGCCATTGACTACCTAGGTACCTAATTTGTTAGTCTAGCTTGAAAAACTAGCCTCTTGTATCTCGGGCAATAAGTAGGTAGGTAGGTACCTATATTTCATTTCTTGATCGAGTTATTAGGAACAAAAATAAACGCACGTGATTGGTCGTCGAAAATAATTGTATTTCTCGTAATTGGCTAGATTGTCAAATCAATTGTCAAATCTAGCCAATCCAATGAATTTCGACGACCAATCACGTGAGATTATTTTTCTTCCTATTAGTTCGCTTCAAGAAATGAAGTAGGTATACACACAAACTTTCATCCTCAGAGCAATCATCTTCTTCATTCTTTCACTGCTTCCTCATTGCTTTCATCTTTTCAGCACGGCGCCGGCGCCCGGCTCACAGCTTACTATAGGCCCGGCTTCGCACGAGACGTGTAGGTAGGTAGGTGGGTTATTTTCAAAATAATTGTACAGAGTGACACAAAAGAAACACAAGAGAATTGTTACACACAAGAAAAATGTTACACAAAATAATTATAAGCCACTGTTCATAATGATTTTATTTTTACCTATAAAATTGAGTAGAAAGAAGCAGGTACAGTAAAAAGTTTTTCTGACGTTCTGCTGCAGTCATCCCCATTATTTTTCGTCACCTAAAAATAACCCATTTAAATTAATACTAACAGCCAAGTTTTGCACAGGTTTACTTTTGAAAGGATACTAAAAAAAAATCTATAGGTACAAACTAACGAACGAACAATCTAACTTCACCTCGTTATAATATTCCTTAAGTATAGAAAATAAATATATTAAGGGCTAGTTGTGTAATTTGTAAAAATTTACACCATTTTAATTTATAATAGTATCTAATAGATTATTCATCACATTTTCTATTCCCAACTTAAAATAGTTATTTTATGCTTTGTATATGCAGCTTTAGGGCCCCCGCAGACGGCAGACTTTTTGTAGGTCGAAAAATCGGTCATACCTACTGACAAAACGACTACTGCAAGGAAAAATATTGTAACTCACATTTTGGCCAAATTGAGTTAGAATCATATTCGTGCTGAGCGTATCTGAGCTCAATTTTTAAATGTGACTTTCGTATCTCTTTATTGTTAAACGAATAAAAACAAGATAAAGAGCAAAAAGTATTATTTTTATAAATATTTTCTAACGTTGTTGCTTATAACTTCTTTTTTAGTTGATTTATGGCAAAAAGTTATAGCAACATATTGGTAGGTAAAACAATTTGCTACAAATTATGTCTTGTCATTTTTGTTGTAAGACGCAAAGTTTAAGAGATTTCTCAAAATAAGAGTTTTCATCCCTTTTTTTCAAAATGGCGGCCGTGGAACAAGAGTGGCGACCCCACAAACTTGAGGTTAAACTTTTATTGACCCCCCACACATGTCCTAAAAATAAAATTGCGTCCTCTTACAAATGCAAAGCTCATGGTAGTAACATTTCAATGAACTATTATGTAAAGTTACGTATAATAATCTAGCCCATTCATAATAAGATAACAGTAACAAAATTGCAACATAATTTACAGTCATTATTAGACTTAAATGAATTTTTTGAAACTTTAACACGCTCCCCTAAAAAGTAGTGAAAAATGGGTTACAATGCTTTTCCTTGTAGGCGCCAAAAAAGTCGGTGAGAAATAAAATCGGTGCATTCCGACTAGGGATGGGTCATACTTATAAAATCGAGTACCAGGGCTTGCAAGTGCGTTTAAAAACCAGGGCTCAATACCTTCAAAGTATTTTAAGGGTCCGACTTTCTTCTTCATTCGGAGCGAGCGCGAGTGCGCCAAAAAGTCTTTTTCTACATAGTATTTTACCTGGAAATATTAATTCACGTATATTACGGCGTATTACGCCGTAATGCTTTTTATTTGGATGAACAAAGAGATTATTATTCTTCAAAAGTATTTTTGGCTTGAAGTATTTTTAGCAAAAAAGTTTTTTCTGCAAAGCACACAATTATGATATGACAAAAGGGGTTTTAATTCTTTAATAGTATTTTTGAGATGGACCTTATTTTTTTTAAAGTATTTTTGACATTGACGTATTTTCTGCATAGGTACCTACCTACCTACTCAATTATGCTTTTTGAGTAAATGGAAACAAAGATCATTCTAAAGTGAATACCTACAACTAAGTCATAAAAATATGACTTTTAATTGGATAGATAGGTACCTATCTACTTACTTTTTGTTAATTACGTACATTCAATAAGTAATTTACTACAACCTTTTATAAAATTACGTTAATTAGTTTTTGATTTGACCGCGATTTTTCAATTAGCCAGGCAAAATTATTATGGAACTTACATACGTAAGTAGGTAACTAAATAAATTAATAGAAAATTGTTTAGAGGAATTACTCGCATACGTACTCACTCTTACCTACGGTCACCCCGTGGGTAGAAGTGAGTATGCGAGTATGCGTACTGTCCCCTCACTAGCACCGACAAGAGAGTCGGTGACAAAATTTTTCGTAGGTATGACCGATTTTTCGACCTACAAAAAGTCGGCCGTCTGCGGGGGCCCTAACCTATGATTTTACGTCACACAAAAGAAATGTAACGGAGTATGTTACACATTGGAACGAAAAACCAAGATGGAGACACAATAAAATATTCGTAACAAAAATTATACCGTCAATTATTGCAAACTATCATCTTTACCATAATGCTACTGAATAAAACTATACAATACATTATAATGCTTGTGATTATCATCAGAACTTAGCAAGATATCTCGTTACACAGACACAATAATTTTTTTCATTAAAAACCTGAACCACCACATTTCGTCGAATAACAGATAAACCACAATGGCTGCGATTTATTTTGTTAGGTTGGCAGTTCCGTGCAGTGTTGCAAGGTTTGAAAAATTATAGATGCGTTCACTACTCGCAAAATATTTCGATTGGGAACAGTTACAAACTCCGTTACACAAAAGAGCGAAAAACGTGACCACAACTTTAAACTTAATTAAATTAATGACATTTTAATATTTTAACACCTTTGTTACCGATTTGAAATAGAACAACATTTTGACTAATGGTTTAAAAACTTTTTACAGTAATATTTAAAAAAAATATATATTAATTCATGCATTTAAGTCTCAGAGCAATTATCTTCCTTCAGAAGGAGACGACATTGTCAATTTTTGACATGCTTTCCCCGCAGCCAAGGTCCTTGGACCAACAATCATTCTCCCTAAGTAAAACCCCGCGCGCCGCTGGTTTCGCGTCATTTGTCAATCACGGTACACGCGGAAGGATATAAGTATAAAATGCCAAATTGCAGAGTTTTCGCATTTCCTAAAATATTGGAAACTTTCAGGTTACAAAAGGATGATGTGACTTTCCATCTGCAAGTATTCATTCCTCTAAATATTAACAATTTATGCACTAAATTTGAATAAAACTAAAATTTATATAATGTTGCCAACAAATCGTAACAGATTCCATTTTAGCGTATTTTGCTATGCCGAGATTGCCGAGTTGGCCAAGTGGATTGCTACTTCGACTTTGATCCGAAAGGCGTAGGATTGAATCCGCATGAATTCCACTATTCCATCACTCATATTCATGCTACCTATTTATTTTGTTATCTAGCACGAATCCCGAATTATGAAAAATAATACTCTTAGTGGCATATTATATTTTTATTTTATTCTTTTTTTTAATTTGAAAAGTAGCTGTTCTATCTTCTGTTGCTTGGTCAATATTTGCAAGTCGGTTTAATTAAACGAATTAAAGTTCCTAGAATTTTTTGTATTACCTCGTACACGTTATAATAGATAAAAGCATTATATTTCTGCATTGAGTAAAAAAACAATAAAATAGGTAGGTAGGTAGGTACACAAAACACCTACATACCTACCTACTTCAAAACTAGTAGATAGTGCTTACGTCGGAAGAAAGACTTTTCAATGCACTTGAAAAAAAAAATTTGCAAATCATCCCGTGCATCGAAATATGTGCATATAACAAAATACTACTTTTTATCTAGATTTATCATTATCGGTGCACAATAAATTAGGTATCTATACCACCCCTATACCTCCAACTTACTAATTATATACCTACGTAAGCTTTCAGGACGTTAAGTAGGTAGTTAAACTTCTGGCTGTTAAACTTCTGTTAAAATCATAGGTAAACTTTATTAAAAAAATATTTACTATCCTCACAATATCGCGGAAATAGGTATTTTTAGTTGGACACACTGCTTGTCACTGCAGCAAAATTAGTGAAGGGACAGTTCAAAATAACTTATCGATATTGACTTACAGCCCAGTCGGATTAGCTCACCAGTAGAGGGGTAACCTGAAATTGATTAAAGGACGATTTTTTTTCCGCCAATGATTGTATAGGTGTGGTTTATAGCTTAATCGAAAAACTCAACCAAATCCGACTAGAACATTAGCCGCCATTATTGGTTTAAAGTTCAAACCTTTTTTAAGCCATAATACCTATCTCCGTTACTTCTAATTTTTACAAAAATGAATGAGAACCAAAATTGTTGTGATTTTATACAACTTTGGACCTCTCAATTTTCATCGTATTATCAACATTTACATAAATAACTGCAAAAAACAAGATAAAGAATAATTTCGCCTGTATTTCGATTATTTACGAATTTATCTAAAATTAAAGAAACAAAGATATAATTTTTTCCTTTGGCTACCACTTAAAACCACGCCAAAAGACGCTGTGATGACAGAAAAGGCTTAAATATTGATTTAAGTATAAAAAAATCAGAAAAAAGAGGGTTCAAAGCCAGTTTTGAATTTTTCGTTACAGAATTTCTGGATTCGGTCACCCCGCCAAGGCCCGCGATAGAAGCTATGCAATAGCTTAAATCAAATCAATTTGTGATTTAATTTGTCAATAACATTAAAATTTGTCATACAACCAATACCTACCGTATTGGCCGCACTCATCGTTCTCTTCTCTTGTTTCTATTTTTACAACCTACCTTAAATTACTTTAAAATGTGTGTTTTTTGCGGGGCCGCAGCACACACATAAACCTACGGCACTACGGAAGACCAGCGCTGCGACAGATTCTCTGGTTTTTGTTGCAGCAATACGCTGAGTAGTTGCCAATTTTGTCAATGTCCAACTTATTTTAATGTGTCTTATGTGTAACGCGTTTTTGACAAAATAAATATTTTTCTTTCTTTCTTTTCTTTCTTTCTTTCTTTCATCGATAATAAACTATCGATAGCTTCAAGCACTATGATTTTTACACAAAAATTGACATTTACTTATTGACAGACAGTTCCTCGTCCCCCGCAGAAAGTGACCTTCTTAGCGTCATAGAAAATAAAACTGATGGCTCCTCCCCTTACTGCATCCTCAATGATTTAAGTCGTCCGCACCGACGTGACCAACACAAAATTTGTACTGAGAGTAAAATTGGCAAAATTTTCTGTGTTAATTTAAATATAGTAATTAATAAAAATAAAACTAAATAATGCATTAGATTTATAAAACGATGTTCAAGCAACAAGAACCTACAATTTTGAAACCTGTACACCACCCAGTTTTTTTTTTATTTCAAATTGAATCCGTGACCATAATTTTGTGTAACTATGTACAATTATTTTGAAAATCACCCAGGTACTAATGAAACTATACTTAATTTCTTGAATCGAGCTAATAGGAAGAAAAATAATGGCACGTGATTGGTCGTCGAAATTCATTGGGTTGGCTAGATTTGACAATTGATTTGACAATCTAGCCAATTACGAGAAATTCAAATATTTTCGACGACCAATCACGTGCGTTTATTTTTGTTCCTGTTAGCTCGATTCAAGAAATGAAGTATACAGGGTTATTAATGACATTGTAACTTGGTGTTACCAATAAAAATATTGTATTGTATTGTTAAAATCACAGGTTAAAATATAGCCTACTAGCTGCGCCCCGCGGTTTCACCCGCGTAAGTCCCGTTCCCGCGGGAATATCAGGATACAAAGTAGCCAATGTGTTAATCCAGCCAGGGTATCACCTATCTACATACCAAATTTCAACAAAATCAGTCCAGCCGTTTTTGCGTGAAAGAATAACAAACATATTATAGGTACCTACAATCTCACAAACTTTCACATATCAAAGTAGGAAGGATAACTATCCCAACCAATGAGGAAGCAGTAAGGATGATTGCTCTGAGATCCCAACAGTCCATTCTACGCAATGAGGAAGCAGAAGATGATTGCTCTGAGATTCTACGCATCGTTGAAAGAATTTTTTTAAATTATTAGTAATTCAAGTCGATAATCTCGCAACGATAGTTACTGATCGTCTGTGGGCGCCTATGCAATGCAATTTTTTTTTCTATTGACATTGACTTAAGCATTTTTGAAAGATTCATTTTGGATATGCCAAAAAGAATCATTCATTCACAATAATCACATTCTTTCTTTCATTCATTTTTCAAAAAAAGTGAAATTTTCTCGAGTGGTGTTGGAATATCGTGTTCGCTCGTAATTAAGAATACGTAATTACAAAATAAAATACTTATCTAATTTCTCCTATTCACAGCTTGTAGCTAACCCAACAGTTCCTGGAGTTTATGATTTACGTAATTTGCCAAGCGTGAAAATAAATAGAAATAACCTTAAAGTTACCTTGTGCAGTGCAACTGGAGACAGTCCTCGATAGATATACCGAATTCAAAGCATTGGAACTGAACACAAACAGCAATGGCTTTAAATACGATAGCAAAGCTTGTGAAAAGAAAGGATCTTCTCAAAGTGTAAGTTGTGCTTTGAGTCAACAGCTATCCATAAAACGTAACATTAAGATCTAAGTACTCATATTACTTACTCATTTTTAATACTTTACCAAAAACGAATAAATTTATTAATGCAGTAATGTTTTCTTTTCAGGTTTTCTCAAAATGTAAAACATAATGTTGAAAGTCCATACTGTAACTCAATCATAAATGGTCGTATTTTCTACACAACTCTTCAGAAACAGTACTTTGCAACTCATGCCCTCACAAGGCAGTTAGGTGGAATAAGATTATATTCCGTAAAACCAAATCAGAATGAAATTGATGATTATCGCACCGAGCACAATGTGACAATAATCGGAGAAGACATTCCCAATCCTTACATTGACATAGAAAATTGCGAGTTCCCTGATTACATAAAAGACTTTTTGAAAAGCCAAGGATTTTCAAAACCCACAGTGATACAATCACAAGCATGGCCTATTGTTATGAGTGGTCAAAATTTTGTGGGCATAGCACAGACAGGTACTGGCAAAACATTGGCTTATCTTTTACCTGCTGTGATACACTTGAAAGAGAAGAAAGCAAGTAAAGGTCTTGGTCCGGTCGCACTAGTACTTGCACCCACAAGAGAACTGGCACGACAGATTGAACAAGTTGCCAAACAATTTGAAAGGAAATTTAATATACGCTGTGCATGTATTTACGGTGGAGCTGGAAAAGGATATCAAGCACAATTGTTGCAGTCCGGTGTTGATATAGTCATTGCTACACCCGGGAGGTTAAATGACTTCCTCACTAGTAAGACTACCACACTCTCGAGATGTACTTATGTGGTGTTGGATGAAGCTGATAGAATGTTGGACATGGGCTTTGAGCCTCAGATACGACAGGCTTTGGAGGGAGTTCCCCTTGAGAGGCAAATATTGATGTTTTCAGCCACATGGCCTATTGAAGTTCAGTCTCTAGCCAAAGATTATTTGGGGGAGTTTGTACAAGTGAATGTTGGATCAACAGAACTAACTGCAAACCACAACATCCAACAACATGTTCATATTTGTGAACAACATGATAAATTATTGAAGTATGTATTGTATTATGCAGTAATGTTGTGACTTTCTCTGTGTTATTGTTTCTTTTATAAATTCAACCTTAACCAGCTCTTATTAAATAAAATAAAGAAGGGTCTTTAATTAAAACTTTTATTAACCATTAATGTTATAAAATGCTTGACTTTTTCTTACAATTTACCTATGCTAAATGATATAATGCTAATAAAAAACCCTTTTCCTTACAGATTCAAGAATATTATGCATCAAATATCAGAAGAAGGCTTTGGAAAGATTTTAGTGTTTACCAACACAAAGAGATTTGTTGATAACCTCGCTCGCGCTCTTAGTGGCAACGGCTGGCCAGCGCAGGGCATCCATGGAGACAAGACACAGAACCAAAGAGACTACATTATACAGAAGTTCAAGAGGGCCAGTAAGAGCATTCTTGTTGCCACTGATGTAGCAGCCAGAGGACTTGGTAAGACAATAAAACTTTAAACTATCATGGTTTTGAACATTATAAACACTTAAAATGAACGAATTATGGTAAATATCCCGTTTTAAGTGTTTATAATTAAATTAAATTTATAATTAAATTGTTAAGATAACATCTTAAAGTAGATGATAATGGTTCAATCAACTCATTAACAATTATTCTTTTATTTCATATTTATAGACGTTGACGGCGTTACGCACGTGATCAACTATGATTTCCCCAACACAACCGAAGACTACATCCATAGAATCGGTCGCACCGGCCGTCAACAGAACAAAGGAGTCTCACACACCATCCTTACTCAAGAAGATGGCCGCCAGGCGAAGAATCTTATTGCTGTACTGAAGGAGGCTAACCAGGTATGAACTTCCAATCATTTGTTATTGATTTTATTAAAACACACTATAATTATTCTCGTAAAGTAGATTTATTTATGGCTTACAATTGCTTAATACAAACTTACAAACTTTTTATATAAGTGGAGGTAAGAATAAGGGATTTGCGGACTTCCTTTTATGATACATCATCAAATTTGGAAACCTACACTACACTATACATATTCAGAATTACTGAAAGAAACTACACTTAAGAAAATGTAATTATGCTCGACGTTTTTAGAAAAGGTTTTCTTTGCTTTAAGAACTATTTACATCATCATAAAAGTATTGTTATTGTTAAGCGCATTTGTAGGTAACTTTTTTTTTCTTTCTTTGTCTACAACGCTAATCGTGTCTAGCCTTATTCACTGTCGTAAGACGACGTTGTCATTCTCATGGGTCTCAATTTTAATTCAAGCATCCATCTTTCTCCATCACTTCATTATATTATATTATATTCATCATCATCATCCGCAGCCTGATTTTTCCCACTGCTGGGAATAGGCCTCCCTTTGTTTCTGCCATTTCTCACGGTCCTGATTATATTATTTCATAACTATTTAATGTAAAATAGATATAGCGATTTGGTGCCAAACTGTAATGTTATAGTCTATAATGTGTGTAATAAATAAATAAATAAATAAATAAATAAATAAATAAATTCATCCTACATCTAAACCTACTGATTTACACTCCTATATTTTTCAGGAAATACCGCAAGAGTTGGAAGACTTAGGGCACTCCTCCATCGCCAACAAGTCTAAGGACAGGCAATTCAAGAAGTTCAATAACTTCTCCAACAACAGAAGACCAAACTGGCAGAATAACTCACGAAAATGGAATCCTTCACGAAACTATGAATCACGGAGCTGGGAGGATTCAGACAACTGGAACTCAAATTCGAATAAAGGATGGGACAATAGAGGTCGGAACAACCGATCGTCCCGCAATTTAGATGATGATGATAGTAGATACTTCTAAACCATTATTTTAGTGAGTAGTGGAATAGCTTTACTTACCAGTTTGTTGTATTATACTTTAGAGTAATATAACATCATTCTTGGAGAGAATTGGATTTATTTCATTTATTATCCGAAGACGCAGGTCTGAGCCTTCGCTTGAGCGAAACCTCTTGAGTGGTACTTAATAAGAAAATATTTTTTAAACTAATAAGTAAACTAATAAGTATTAGATAATTTACCTATTATTCAGAGAACCTGTGCAGAATGTAACCCAGTTTAGCTCCTGAGCAGTCAAGTGTATGTGATACCTATGTAAGGATATTCAGCTCAAAACCACAGATAAGTGAACATTTTAAACTAGACAGACATAGTACATAAATCTACGGGTATTTATCCAGGAGGTAAATATTTTATATCCTATGCAAATAACTTTATCGAACGACATTAATCTGTCTCTATAGCAACTGTCAGAAGAAATTTCGATGGCGTCGAGTGTATTGTATTTACAAAGAGAATATAATCACTACGTTATAGTATTTAGTGTAATTCGCTAAATAACATATTTTTAGTCCATTATCAATGAAAAGATTAAGGTCATAATTTTGGATAAACATGGCGTTACAATTGCCAGATCTTGATGTGAAATCTGTTTTGGATGTTGTTGAAGAGAACTTCAAAAAGGCTGCATTGGTAAGTTCAATCTTTATTTTTATAATTATTTCAATATAGAAAACACGAGTTCTATGCTAGTTAATAAATAAATTTGTTGCCCACTTGTTTTATATTTCCAGAAAGCTTACGCCATTCGCGCTATTTATATCGGCGAGCATATGGCACCCAAAGATGAATTTATTTATTACATTCGAAAAACTATACAAAATGTGAACTCCGGCTATTGTGAAATCAATGTTAATGGGCTACTGTTGGTGTATGATAGCTATTTTGTGCATATTATTGAGGTCAGTAAAGAAACGAGGATATTACACTTGTAGTCGTATTTTCCGTAGGATTGGCTCAGTTGCGGTTGTGTTTGTCTTGTGAGCTTCCGATTGAAGTGATATTCGCTGACACTTCGGGTAGCGATCTCCAAAGCGTAGATAGGTTCTCATACTACCTACCTATCTATGGTTCATTCATCGCTTAATAATAAATAGTTGAAGACCCTTACTAAACAATCTCATTCATTCTTTTCTTACGACATCTTTGGGTCAGGGTTCAGAAGACACAGTCCACAGGCAGATGAGATTTCTATTCAGGACTGAAAGCGAGTGGATCGACTTCACGATACGCCGAGACGCCGAGGCTCGTAGAGTAGCGATCCAGGAGGCGCGCGAGGCGGCTGAAGAAGCCGGAGTACCCTTTGTGGAACCGGAGGAAGAACCACCTAAAGAGAGGAAAATGTTCAAGAGAATGAAGTTGCTGATGGTCTATCATTCTATTAAGTTGGTGAGCGTTATGCTATTAGCACAGACAACTTTTTTGGCTATGCTATTAGCAAATTAAGTTGTATATAAGTATTTATATTAGCAAATTAAGTGTAATATAGTTGTAACTAATCAAAACATACCGGCTAAAGACAGTCCTACCTAACTATATCATCGGCAAGTATTTGTGGTTTAGGTATGTATGTGTGCATTGGCGGCTTGTGTGCCGAATGTGCCGAATGTGCCGATGGACGTTACTCAGTCTCTCAGATGCATTTATATTTTGTTGATAATGATTTCTCTAGCTAGCTAGGAGCTCGTTAAGCCAAGGTCTATAATTTTTTAAATAATAATACTTGACAGGTTGCATGCCCATTGCTGGGTATTGGGTATTGTAGGTCCAATACCTAGGTACTCCCGAATTTTCTTACCCTTTTCAAATTCAGTCAGTTTTACAAAAGATCCTTTTCGAAGTTTTCTAATACTTGCGAACTTACGAATGTTATTTCAGGCAATAGTCACCTAGCTTATAAATATATCCTTGGGGTACAAAAACAAACATATTTTTCTTTCTTTCTTTTCAGTTGACATTCTACAGCTGGCGTGCCGTGATCGCGCGGCCCCCTTCTCTGGTCGGCCGTCTGGACGTGCACGGCACTCTGTCTGAGCACATGGAACAGCTGCGTATCTGTCTCGACAAGATCACCAAGCTCTGTGGACTAGCAAAACAGGATGATGACGTAGGTTCTATGGAAATATGACTTTTTCACTATTAAAAAGCAGGTTAAAAGGGCGCTCTCAACTAAAATTGTACTAGATTTTTTTTTAATTAAGATATCACGAAATGTTTACGAGACATGGTCGTATTGTCCCACTTTAGGGCAAATACCTGCATTGCCTTTTTCCGGACTACGCAAACAAAATAAGTAAACAATATTTCTTTACTTACCTACAGTGGCAATTAGGTACAATTGGATAAAGGCTTTTCGATGTTGAAATAATACCTATAGAATTAGGCTTGTGTAATTTAGCGAGTTAACGAGGTAGGTAGTATCCTACCGAATATTGTTACATTGTAGCAATTTATCCGCAATTGTGTATTGCCTCAAATTGAGCAACGTCTGTGTTACTAGACGGATCCTGTATAAAATTGTCGGTGAAATTGGCGGAATTACAAACATGTTCTTTGACTACCGACCGCAATGCAGCACCGCGGTTCTTATTTACATGCTGAATCATTTATAGCACAAAATTGGCACTTACTTATTTCACTGTAAGGCAATGCAGTAAAATAGGTAGTAAAGTAAAATTTATCCGGTAGTCAAAGACGTAAGTTTCATCCCAGGTTGAAACTTAATTTACAGTCTGAAAAATCTTTCTGACTAAAATGTCTAAGATGGCAAAAGTTTAATAATGTCTCATTCGTTAGGGATGTGCACAACAGAATCGTCACAAACAGAGTCACCAATTCCTGACTACAGGGTCTCTCTCTACCATAGGGATACCTATCTACGATATTACGAGTTTTAAGGTTGACATTATTTTTAAATAATTTCAGCTATCCTTCGAAGGTCTCAGCGCGGCTGATCCAAAGATGGATGCTCTCCCAGAAGTGGCGCTACTGGACTTTTTGATACAATCACCACACGTATTAGACTTCCGTCATACCTTGCATTTGCATCGGAGGGTCGACGATTACTGCTTCTATTTCGGTAAGCCTAAGAATTACACAGTACCCACTAAATATAGTTTTAGGTAGGTATCGATTAAAATATTTATAAACAACCACTTAATATTAAGTAGCTACTCAGTTAAGATTTTTTCAAAATCTCCCAACAATTTCAACAATTTTCACAATGATTAGAATTTTTAAATTTACAATTGTTTTTTTTTAACTTTAATAAAAACACCTTAAATGAGGTAGTATTATTTTCAAACCCTTGCTTTATAATTTGTCTTCTCCCTGAACAGAAAGCGTATGGCCCCTTCCAACTCACTTTACACCACGGCTGCTTTACAAGCTGAAGGTGGATGACTCCTTCGTTGAGCCCTTGCCGGTGATGCCCTGGGAGATGGTCAAGAAGGAGGCCAATGAGGATGAGGAGCGAGAGGAGAGGCAGAGTATGAGTTCTGACAGCGATTAACACATTCCCTGCCCTAGAACCGGCACTTCGATCTAAGAAGTGAATCATGAACTTGATATTGTTGAAAGTGAGTGAAGTTTTCTAGTCATTTTTAGTGAATTATACAACATTGCTAAGACGGAATAAAAGATTAGTTCGTTGAATAAATCTTTAACAGTTGTTTTTGTCTAAGTACTTAAAAAACATATTCCTCAGATCTCAACAGAATAGATTTAAGTTCCTTGAATCGTTTCGTTTAGTACCCATAGAGTTATTTCTCGTCTAAACAGAAAATTACATTTTGATTTATTTTGAATGTAGGTACTTATCACGTTTCTATAGATACGTACAGAGTAATGCGATAACGAAGTTTTCTTACTCCTCGATGTTGCTATAGCGATATCGATTTCTCAATACATTCCAAGAATAGAATAATTCCAAGTTAACTTTATATAAAAAGCCATGGAAGAAAAAATAAAGAAAAAAATAAAGAAGAGGACATCACGAAAAACTATTGCTGGTATTAAGCTACCTCCGATAGAACCGGGGAATGAAGGAAATGTTCGAACAATAGTTGACGTCGATCCCTCGTTCTATAGCATACTAGAAGGCCGCCCGGTGAGACCCAACACCTCCATACATTTGTACAAACAAAACATAAAAGACGTAGCCCTGAAACGTACATTACACGGCTTCTTAGTCGATGAAATTCTAAGGATCGAAAAAGAAATGGAAAGCGAAAGGAACATTTTCGAAACTGCATCAAATCATTTCAACGAGTACCAGAACAGCTTTGACAAGTTTCTCGCCGACGACAATAATAAAACAATCGCAATAATGAAGAAATCTGATACGCTCGCCAAAGATCTGCTGAATCAGACCGAAGAACATAAATCTGCAAATTACGAGATGGCAAACATTAAATCCAAGCTGCAATATACTGATGAAACGCTACTGATCTTACTGTCATTTCAAAACTTTCTCCATAAATCATCTCCGATTTTATGGTTGGAAAGGGAGAACGTAACTTTGGACATAAAACATCCTGAGATATTTGGTATGGATTCAGATTTATTTCGCAAAATTGATATTCAGGCTATAGAAGAACGACTAAACAATTTGCCTCCACCGAAACTCTACTTCGAAATGCCAGAGCAGTTAGTGACGGTATTTTCAATGTTGGAAAAACAAAATCTGAATTATTTACTTGTGACTGAAGAGCTCAACTCTGAAAAAAATAAGTTTCTTAAAGCTTTAGACATGCTGAAGAGGCAACTGTATGAAGAACTGAAATTTACACAGCAAAAGGTAACTTTTTCCTGTAAAAACCATCGTAGGTACTCGTTTATTAAACTACCATCACGGTCAGAAGCGATATTTTCCGAAAAATGTTAGTAAACTGATTCTTTTAAGTTTATATTAATATAATTACCTGACCCTATACTAAACTACTTCCTACTTCAAAGAGTACAGGAATGACTTTGTTACCGGAGTAGTCGTACCTCTAACTACGTATACCTACGTACTAGCTCACACGAATACTTGTGTAAATGATCTTTTTTTTTTGTTTTAGATCAAGGAAACAGACGAAATGATCACAAGAAACGAGATTCGTGAAGTCGAAGTTAAAGAAATTTTCTTCAAAATATTGGAAGAAAAAATTAAGTACCTCGTTTCATCAGAGACTGCGTTAAAACTATTGACCTACGTCGAGTTTACTTACGAAAATATAATAGCTCCCAACGAAACTAAACTTAATGCGGTTGAACTGATGCAAGGCTTAGAGCTGGAATATGATAATTTGATGATGGATATTTCTGCGTATGATTTGGAACTTGTGAAGGAAATCGAAAAGGAAGTTTATGATGCAGGCGCCAAGGAGATTAAAACTTCTAAAGAGGCATCAAAGATGTTGAAGGAAGTGGACAAGATGAGCAGGCGGTTGAAATCCTCTTACGAACCATCTAGAAGAAAAACATACGACTAGAAAAAAACTATTTGTCTGCGGCTGTTATAAAACTTTTTACTGAATTCACTTTGATTAACATCATTCTTTAAGACAAGAGAAAAAAACAAATGTCATAGAAGATGCTGTATGTCTTTATGACAGCATCATAAAATCAATTTTGGTTTTTATTTATTTAGAGTTCATTGTTATAATTTCGAGTAGTTTTACTTAATATTTAGAATCATGTCGTGTCTTAAAAAGGAACGCAAGCCAATGGTTCCTATCAAGACTTTAGATGTAATTTTTAGACGTCGATACGTGCCCAACACTCAATTTTATTTTGCCAACCGAAAGCATGCTGTGTCCAAAGAAAAGACTAAACCAGGAAAACCTTTTCGTGTACCTCGATCTGAGAAACTTCTGTCATATATCAAGTACAGTGATCGCAAAGAAAAGTTAATATCAAGAGACAGACTAGCACAACCTCTACATAAGAAAGACAATTTGAGAATAGCTGCTACTAGAGACATATCAAAACGACTTTTCTTAGAAGAACCGCCAGATGATGTCAGAGCGGTTGTAGAAATCCATCCAGAATTTTACACAGTTATTGAGGGCCGACCGCTGCGCTGCTTCGATGATATCAAAGTGTATACAAACAATATTCGATCATATGCGATGAACCGCCAACAAATAGGCTATCGGCGTGACTTGATCATGAAAATTGAACAAAGCGTAGTTGAGGAAACAGTACAGCACGATCGCATCGTTGAAGAACTGAAACTCCACATTAAAAACTTTCAAAAGTTTCTTACTGAAGATTACAAAAAAGCTTGCTCAAAAGTAGCCAAAACGGAAAAAGTTTTTGCCGATTTGGTGGCCAAAAATTCCGAATTTTTAGGCTATGTCACGAAACTAACAATTTTGAACAATATTTTATTCAAATTGGACGCTATTCGAGGAGTACTTAAAATTTATAGGACTTACTTAATATTCGTTGCTCCATTGTCATGGAGACAGACCTACGACGAGACACTGAGAGGAAAGTTACAGTCGATACAATTTGAATCTGGAGAGTTTGCGACCGATAATGATTTAGTTGAAACTTTAGATATTGACAAAATGGTAGAGGTCGCCAGGAATGAGTTGAAAAATCCATTACCAGCCAGTATCTATTTCAAGAATCCCGAGCAAATGATTTACATTTTCCGTACAATGGAATTACAGAGTAGAGAATATTTGACTCAACTGTCTAAAACTGATGCTCCCTTTAGACTGTTACAAGAACGCATCAAGCAGTTGAAAGCAGCTACAAAACAAGAGCTCGATTACTTCCAGTATTATATCGACGGTATCAATAATGAAATATCAAGAGAAGTATACAATGAAGCACATCTACAAGAAAAGTTCTTCCGAATATTAAATGATTCTTTTTATGACAGTGTCGCTAGCCCTAGTACACTAAAGCTTAAAATTTGTATAGAGTATGTGTATGAGCAAGTGTTTGGAAAATGTGAAGAAGGCCATCAAAGCTTGCAAGATCCTATGAAAATCCTTGAAGTTATGTACGAAGATTATAACTTGAGACTTGACTCGCTTGATTTCAAGATAGTCAATCAAGCCCGAAACGACTTCTTTGCACAAGATTTGAAAATGATGCTGAACGCTTACAAAGCTCAACGCGAACTCAGAGCTTTCAGGGAGATGACAAATGCTATGAATAAAGCTTTCTTACCGCCATCAAAGTTTGCACGACCGGTTTTAAAGAAGTTCCTCGACAAAAAGAGTAGGATTAGTCTCGCAATTGCAGAAAAAAAGAAATCACAGATGTTAAGTGGAGCCCGAATGAAGCCGAAGAAATACAAAATATCTTCTGAAGAACGAGATGGCTTATTGCTGTTCACAGAATGGTGTGATGGAATGAATCCCGGGCCTTATTTGAGAGAATACTATGCTTATGTTAAACCAGCATTTGACTGGCTTCCACGTAAATCTATTATGCCATAACTTTGTGTTTTCATTTGTGCTGATTTATACCTACTAAAAAAAACTTATCTAATAAAATATTTGTTAGAAGTGACTCTTGTTTGACCTACTGTACTGTTTTTAAACTACCTTCCAACTACGCTATTAAATTTTAGCGGGTCTAGGCCGGTGTTTATTATTGTTGTGACCAATTCCTAATTGCTCATACTTACATTTACCTACTTACGTCATTTTTCATCATCAGACAGATATAGTATTTGATCAAAATATTTCCAGAATCCAGGTGGCTATGAGTTTTGTTTGGCATAAAACTTTAAATACATTTCAATTTTAATACCTTCCGTTATTTTATCGAATGTATAATGGATGAACACGATGCGGCATCAGTTATTATAAATATACCAAAACCAAGAAAATATGCTACCAGGGAAGTCCATAGGAGAAATATAAAAAAAAGAATAGTTGAGAAAATCGAGAGGAAACCATCTGAAGCTTCATTGAGAAAATATTCCTTGCAAAGCGCGAAACCTGTACACGTGAGTGCCTTCGAAAATGATGATTTACTGAATTCTTATACGCTATTTTTTAAAAAACAAAATCAATTGAGACATAAACAACGATTAGCTATTGGCATTATCGAGAAATATAAGATTCAATATACAGATTTGCGTAAACGCTTACATACAGAAGATCCAGTAGATGATGTATTTGCGGTCACTGATATTGATGCTGGGTACTTTCTGTCTCTGAACGGACGTCAGTTATCGCAGCATATTCCTATGTTTAAAACCTTGAAAAGTATTTGTAACCAACAACTACGCCTGAACCATGAGATAGGCTGCCGTCGTGATTGTCTTATTAATATTGAAGTCAATCATAGAAAAGAGGAAAAAATGTATGATATTAGCAAAAAAAGATGCATGAAACATGTAAAACTGTTTGATACTTTTATTTCTGAAGATTATAAGAATTCTATGAAATGCCTAAAGAGGTGGGAGGATTTAAAAGAACAAGTAAATGATAAAGTTTCAGAGCTTGAACATTTGGCGACTAAAAAGTTTACTATTATATCCAAATTAATCGGTCTGGATTATATGTACGGTCTTCAACAAAAATACGGAAGATTTTTGTATTATCTGTCTCCTCCAAGTTGGCGGTCTCAAAACAGAGATTTTGCCCGTTCAGTCGAAATAGAAGCTAAAGGTTTCGATATCGGCGCGTCCAGTGAAGAAGACACTTTCAACAATATTTTTAAAAAGATGCAAAATGAATGTGTTTCTGGCTTAATAAAACCACCGCTATATTTTACGGAACCAGATAATTTAATGAATTTATTCGAATCTTTGGAACAGCAGCAGTTGCATCACTTTACCTATGTGACCTACCTGGCACCCTATGCAAATAAATTGAAGAAGAACTTAAAACTTCTTCAAGAGATAAACGCTGCTGATAGTGCAATACTTTTCTATATGATCAAAAAATTTGAAAAGCTTCTAGAGTTCGCTGAAGATCAGGAAACTCGACTAACAACGAAATTTTTCAGAGTATTAAATGGTCTTTTCTATGATAGTGTAGGTGCTCCGGATGTCTTAAAACTTCAGATTCATTTGGAGTTCTGTTACGAAAAAATC
Source organism: Xanthorhoe spadicearia (assembly GCA_947086425.1). NCBI lineage: Eukaryota > Metazoa > Arthropoda > Insecta > Lepidoptera > Geometridae > Xanthorhoe > Xanthorhoe spadicearia. The sequence goes on along the minus strand of OX352205.1, from coordinate 4,667,696 downwards.
TACATTGACAAACCTCACAACATGCCAATTTGCACACTCGCTAAAGCTTTAGAGGATTCCTACATGAGTTATACATATAAATTGGATGAAATACATAGCAATAAAATTAGGAATGCAACGAAGCATTATATAGAGCTTCAAAAAATGAAGTTAAAGCGAGCTAAAACGGCTTCTAGAGAATTGCGGTTATTTGGAAGGCTGGAGCGATCGCTGCTTCGTGCATTTGCACCTATTGCTTCAAAAGGGTCCACAGTGACACCTGATCAGAGTATTTACCAACGAAACAAACGCAAGACAACTTCCCAGTTACCTAAAGCAATTCAAAACAAGTCCACTCAACATGAGATTACCGAAACTGAAATTGAATATTTCGCCGTCCCCGGGGAATAAAAAGATAACTAACAAATCGTAAATTTTCAGGAGAGCCAAAAAACATGTTTTTGTCTATAACTTCTAAAATACTAGACGTAGAAACATGATTGAATGTTTTAAAAAAAGTAGAATTTTAAAGAATTTTAGATAATAATGAGTAGCTCATGTAAGTTATGTTTGAACGGAGATATTTAAAAAACAAGAAGTTAGTCAAAACCAATCGTCACCTGTGTTACGTAATGTCCGTTATCATTTTATTCACGGTATTTTCTAACCAAAGTCATATATTGCACCTCAGCTATATCATTTTATTCATAGGGTTATGAGATTTCAAACGCAAATGATAATACAATCATATCATTTTGTTCTCGTCAACATTCTACTACCATTTTTATGTTTAATGAACTATACAATCCTACTTCCTACTAATATTATAAATGTGAAAGTTTGTGAGAATGTTTGTTATTCTTTCACGCAAAAACGGCTGGACCGATTTGGCTGAAATTTGGTATGTAGATAGGTGATACCCTGGATTAACACATAGGCTTCGTTTTATCCCGATATTCCCGCGGGAACGGGACTTACGCGGGTGAAACCGCGGGGCGCAGCTAGTATACATTAAATTTCCTCTTTCACTCAATCCATACATTTCTTCCTCGGCCTTCCTTTACTTGTATGTCCATCCACAGTTCCACACTCATACTCAAAACTTTCTTAGTGATATGACTTTCATCCCTCCACATAAATAAATAAATAAATAATCTTCATTGCCCAACACTCTGATCCATACAACGCGACAGGTCTTATTATGGTATTGTAAATTTTCCCCCTAAGTTTAAGGAGCATTCGGCGGTCTCATACCGTCACTGAGACTTGTCGCCACTTCATTCATCCCACATTCATCCTGTTGTTAATGTCCCGGTCAATATTGTAGTCGTTTTGGAGAAGTAAACCAAGGTAGGTACTTGAAATCGGAGCAGACTGGTAGGGTTACACCATCTAAGGCAATCCAGGAGAAACTAGAGGAGCCACCAAAGTTACAAAACAGATGTTCTGTTTTAGTGCGGCTGATCTTCAGGCCTACTCTCTCTTGTTCCTCTTTCCATTTTCTCAGTTTACTCTGTACCTCGATTGCCTCCTCTCCGACGAGAACAATGTCATTTGCAAATAACATGCACCAGGGTGCTTCCTCCTGTATGTCTGATGTCAAAGCATCCGTTACCAGGAGGAACAAATAAGGGCTTAAAGCCGATCCCTGGTGCAAACCTTCTGCCACATTGAACTCGCCAGTTTCGCCAGCTTCGGACCACACATTCGTGTGTGCATCGCATTCACAAGCCTAACATACCTACTTCCCTGGCATTTCCTTTTCTTTCAAAACCCACCACAGAACCTCCCGGAAGACACGGTCATACGCCTTCTCTAGAAAAATGAAAACCCAGAGCAAGTTCTTGTGCGCACGGCGGTATTTTTCGCAGAGTTGGCGTAGAGCAAATATTGCATCCGTTGTCCCTCGTCCCGGCATAAAATCAAATTGGTCCTGCCTGTACATCACCCTTATTCTCGAAGATGGGCACCAGTGAACTACTGCACCACTCTTCGGGGATTGCCTCCTCTCGTAACAACTTATTGAAGAATAAAGTCAGCCACTTCCATCCATCCGCCTTTAAAATCATCCATCCTTCAACTGGTATTCCATTTGGACCAATCATTCTAACTTCATCCACGCTTATCTCTCCTACCAAATCCAAATTTACTGACACATCCTCTAGTTTTCCACTCCACACATTCTCTTCATTCATCAACCTTTTAAAATGTCCCTTCCAACGATCTTCTATTTCTTCATCTTGCATTAAAACTCTTCCATTTTCATCTTTTATACATTTCACATGCGTTATAATTACATATCTCTAGCATTCTTAACTCTCATTTTTGCTGGTGGGCTTTTTGTCCACTAGGGCTTCCGAGCTTTTCATACAGTTCATCTTGGACCGTACCTCTAGCAATTGCTACCTCTCTCTTTGCTTTCTTCTTGCATTCATAATTATGTAGGTACCTATCTGTGCTGATACTGAGTAAGTTACCAATGTTAACTTACTTATTAAAATGGCTGGCAAGGCACACAGCTTCTGTCCACTTGATACCTACCTATCTTTCTGTATCAAATTTCTCAATGAATTACAATGGTGAGCAGGTTTCAAGCTAGAGGTCTATATCTGATCAAGATTTTACTGAGTTTAAATAGGAGGTACATACCATTATTAAAATTTTCTGGCTCCTCTTCACTCTGATCAACATTATTCATTATAGCTATCAGCCGCGCAGTCCTTTGTTAATTAATTTTTTTCTGTCACTAAAGTCTTAAAATATATTTTTGTCGTGTTATGACACCGCACTCAACAATAATCAATTAAAAACTAATTAGCACATTGTTTACGCAACAACACTCATCTGCAAACTGAGAGTGTAAACAAAAATTATTGTAAATAATGTGAGAGAAGAGTATGGCAATACGTTTGACCATTCGCAACAGTAAAAATAGTTTTACTATAAGACACCTTATACGTATACGCATCAGACTGTTTTTACAAGAATAAAATGATAACTGCTTTTTATCATAATCTAGTCGAATAGCTTTCACGAGAAAATAATTGCAAGACTGTTTGTCATACAATAAAGTATGAACACGTTTAGATAATAGTACATTATATTTTTGTTCTTGAAATGTCAGGTATGAGTAGAATCGTAGAATAGTAATGTAATATTTTGTAACTTCGTGAGTAACACTACAATATTTATGAAAAAAATTGAGCAGATGTATTAGTACCCAAAGACCTCAAAAATGGTATAACACTAAGACAATGATAATGGTAGTTATCATTTTGTTCCCCGGGGACAGCGATTTGTCCTTGTTTACCGATTGGACCAAGGATGAGGATCCTTCTCAGTATATCCATTTTGAGGAAAACGAAGATACATAATGAAACATCGCAGTTTATTGAAAACAGACTTTATTTACGGGGTCGACATTAGAAAAGTCTATTGTATTTGCATACAAATACAACACAAGTTAAGTAAGTAATGATTAAATTATAGATATTTTAAACAAATATTTTAGTAACAAAATTTACACATTCTACTCACATTATAAAGTAATGTTTGGTTTCATGGTATTGACAAATAACTACTTGGAATTTACATATTTACAAAGTGAGTTAGGTAAATAAACTGGTAAAAGCTTAACATAAATTGTATGGGGATTACACTATCACACTAATCTATGAGTGAATAAATAAATACTTAGTAAAACACTAATCAGACACGTACAGTCGCCTACACTAAAAATATGTTAAAATGATCTATTTTGGTTATTTCTAATGAAGATGGCACAGGTTTCTTGATAAGTTGCTTGACTTGTTCTGTACACAAATGTAAATATGTATGTGTCATTCATTACAAACTTCTTAAATTACACATATATCTTACTGTTGGCGACTGTACATTATCGTTATTACCTACTGCAGTTTATATCGTGTCAGTAATTTAAAGCTTTGCTTGTAATCGTCCGTTATCTATAGTCAGGGACTACTCTTGTAGCTAAATTTTCGTCAGTATTGGTATTCAGTAGGTATTGTACTACAGCTGGCGTTGATAAAATGTTTTGAGTTCAGCTTACACTATTATGTATTGCGAAGCCGCAATAATGACTCGATATATCGATTTGTAGAGTAAGGCTGTTGGCTCATGTTCACAACTTCGTTTTTTTGAAAATGTATGCACTAGCAATTTACTTTTTCGTTGGGTACCAAATAGCATCCACACTTTGAAAGACTTCGCTTTGTGGTGACCATAGTTATTATTTTGTAAAGTACCTACATGATCTGGTAGTTGTAAAGAATACTTAATACATTTATTTTAAAGATGTGTGAAATTTTTCCAGAATATTCAAGAATTTCATGGTTTTATATATTTACACATTATTTACAAAGAGAAGCAGTCTACACAATTGATAAGCCTCTTCCATCAAATCAAGATAGATAAGTATTCATAACATCCTACGAACTTAATTTCACAGTAATGAAGATAATATTTCATGAAAGGAATTTCTAGAGGCGAAGATAAAGTTTTATATAAGTAGCAAGAGGGAAATAGAACATGTAATTTCTATCAAGTTGTAGAAAATATATAGGGGACATGCGTGGGTAACATTGATACTAGGACACAAAACAGTGAAACGACATCAAGAGGTTTTTCAAATACATTCACATCGTGCCTATTACTTGATAACAAGCACACACAACTGATTCGAACAACGAATACTCATAAATAAAGAGATAATTTTCTATACGATTTGAATACCCATGTTTCCACATTACTGGAGACATGCGTTCTAAAATATTAAAGCCCTCTCACTCTTACTATTTTCCGACATCGCACAAATCTTCCCCAATACTTTATTCTAAGTAACACTACTGGTCCCACGGAATATTCTACCTGGGTTTGTGTTTTATCAATGAAAAACTAGAGAAATTCGTACCGTGGGATTTGCATACTTGTTGGTTGACTTGAGTGATGCAATTACAATTGCTCGTGAAGCACTTGCACAAGCTGCTACTTCGCCTCGTCATGACGAAGGTTTAACGCGTCAAACTCATTATCTAATTAATTTTTGCCGTCGATTTATCTTCACCTAGCTATTTTCAAAAGAAAATGACTAGTAGTTAAAATTAATTTCAAAATACCTATTAATTCCCTTCAAAATGTTCAATATAAATTGAGCAACATTATGATGGAATAATTCATAAGACGTTACACATCTATTCATAAAACAATATTTGGTGTTTTAGCGGACGTTACAAAAATCATCCGTACGATTAAATGAGCATCAAAATACTTGCAATAACCGCACTACTTAGTTCACCGTACAGTTGATCCGTAACCAACTTTCTGCCATAGTATCGTCGCCTATCTGACACGTTTTTTGTGCAATTTAGCAAGTTTTCTCCTCTTGAGTATCATCTCATAGAGCGCGTCCAGTCCCTCGTGCAGCCCCTCACCGGTGATGGCGCAGGCGGGCTGCACGTGCCAGGCGTGCGCGTCGCGCGATCCGTGCGGCGACGCCACCAGCTCGTGCAGCCCCAGCAGCTTCTCCAGCTCGCGCGGCTCCTTAGCGCCCGGCAGGTCCTGCTTGTTCGCCAACACAAGGATCGGCACGCCGTTGTTGTCCGGAGATTTCGCCGTCCGTATCAACTCCATCTTCGCTTCTTCCATCCTTTCCACATCTACAGAATCTAGAACGAATATGATCCCGTCCGTGCATCTCGTGTACGACTTCCAGAGAGGCCGTAGTTTTTCTTGTCCGCCGACATCCCACACGAGGAAGTTGACGCCTTTGGATTTACCGATGGTGCCCTTGACTTTCTCGCAGTTGAATCCTATCGTCGGGACGGTGTTGAGGTACTGATCGAACTTGAGCCGGTAGAGCGCGGTGGTCTTGCCGGCGGAGTCGAGTCCGAGCATGACGACGTGGAGCGTGCCCTGCGCGGACGGGAGGGCGTCGAGCAAGCTCGAGTTCTTGCCCATGTTCGCACCCATGCTGCGGCCTATCTCACGCTGTCGTCGAACCGAAACATTGTAACTTTTTGTTTACACCTGTAAAAGAAAGAAATTATTTAACTTCTAATATTTTCAATTGTTATTTCAAAGGGTAGAATAAGTTGCCACCGCATTTGTTTACTTCAACGGGAGTAAATATGATATGGATTTGTTAGTTTATTGCAACCAGTGTCTCCATATACACGGTAATTACCGTAGATGCACCGTAATCTGACATAATCTACGGTCAAGGTAAACGTGCATTACCGTGTCGTAATTCTACCGTAATAAGGTGATGAATAACTTTTCGCATTTTTGATATTTTTTTGATTACGTGTAACGAAACGTAACTTTTTAAAACACAAAATTTTAGATGGCAACACTCAGCACCTAGTTCAGGGGTAAAACCCTACTGTTTACTTTTTATGTAGGCTACTTTTACTCACACATCGACCGTCACACCTTCGCAGTTTATTTTATTTTCGTCCTTAAGTTTAAATTCATTACAAAAAATTCTAATTTTAATGTAACAAATACTATTATGTAGGTATTAAAAATTAAATATTGATTGTAATTTAATTATTGATTTTAAATTCCCTTTAAATTTGTTTTTTATCTACTTATTTACCAATTTTACCATACACTTTAACATTACACGGTAATTACGGTAGATTTTTGACTGACACACCGTAAAACACCGTATTTTCACCCTGGCAACACGGTAATCCTTAATTTTCATATGGAGACACTGATTGCAACGTTAAATCCTGTTCTATTCTGGTACGCGTCTGCGCTCCGCCACATGTTCGCAAGATAATAGCGTTTTCCTAATAATACGCCGGGATCGTGCAGTTAATTATGGTAATGCCGATAATAAAATAATAGTCTTGCTTGCGAGTTGCAACACTGAAATTGCAGTTTCGTAGTCGTAATCGTTTTAATTTTTTATTAAAGTTATTAATGGTCCAACTGCTTAAATTTTTTTTTTTGCGAATAAAGTCAGAAGTCCACTACAGATGAATTACAATCAAATTTTGTACTACGAACAAGCACCGTTTTTAAAACCGAAAGATAATAAATATAAGTAACATCCATTTACCCAATCATTACGCACCAACACCGACTTGTACATTGGGGCGTCAATCAATCGATAGACACATTAGCAATAACACGTGCTTTAATACTGTCTGACCGAAAACACGTGTTCGGGTATAATTTACAAAATAGCTTTGGTCAATATATTTTATCTCTTCATTTGCTACGAACAATTTTCCTAGCGGGATATTTTGATTGCTTTCGCAATCATCATTTGGGTTAGTTTGTATTATTTGCTCTAAATGTTTTATGGCTATAGAGACGCCCGACATCATTGTTCCAAATGTTATCTGATATACAAAATTTTAGTGGCTTATGTTAACGTTCAATACTGTGCAAGTGTGCAAAAGTACATTTCGCTTTTAGGCACATGGTTTCTTTTACAGTGCATGTTTGTTAAGTTGTGTAACTGTATAAGCGAGACAGGTGGTAGTGGAGCGAGCGAGAGAAGGGCCACATCGAGACGAGACAAGATGTCGCCATGCTGTGCCCTTTTAATAATTATTCGCGGCAGTCTTTCGGAGTCGACGACTTTTTGCTCCGAGCCGCGGCTGCCCGGGTAGCGATGCGAAGTTACAGTACGGTCAACGCACCTGCCGTCTCTGTAACCTGTAATTGAAGGTCGTAAAGTTCAAATTTGAACTTATTGAGCCACTAAAAAGATTGCTAAACTTAATGCAGTATAAATCAGTTTTGTACCTGTGCCGGTTAGGTATAAAAATTTGGTCTCTGCAATATAGGAGTAGGTAATGACCGATCGTAAATTAGATACTGTTGAATAATAAATAAAAAACTCATCAAATAAAGCTTTCTTCAGAATTATTTTTACTGAGAAGTAAACATTATTGTAAGCGTTTGTATTTATTAAAATCTTAATTCATATTCATCAACCCAAAATTTTTATATTAAGTACTTACCTAATTACCTATACATTATTTAACTATGTAGTCTGCTGATAAGACCGTTAGGTATTCAGAATCGAAATCGTATAGTCTCCAATTATTGTAGAGCAACGAAAGTTTTTTAATTTAAAAATTTCGAGGTCGACCGAATCGCAAGTGGGACTTGGACATTGGCAGGCATCTTGAAAAACTAGTATTGCAACTTTTGTTTTTAATCGACACGAAAAGAGGCTAACAAAGGTTACTGTGTCGATTAGACCTCATCCGAATAGGTAAGTACACCTAATAAGAAAAAATGTTTCAACGAAAATGTATGAAGGGAGTGGGAATTAAAACTACTTTGTTGGAAGAGTTTTATTTACATTCCCGTGGGTTGTGTACACACACACCCCATATTGGAAGCTGAAATCTTTTTATCTCATTTAAACTAAACGGATACAAATCCTAATAGGTAAGGTATACCTAAACAGCCCTGGAAATGAATAAGGTAGTGGAATTATTCAGTCTACACGTTCTTTGTAGGGTTAAAAGAGTCAAGTGAAAGTATGAGACGAATGGTGGCCCTTACTTTCTCTGCTTGAGCCACGCCTTAGCGTTACCAACTACTCAACAGATTACTCGGGGTCTCGCTAATGCCTGATTATTAATCAGGATCTTAGTTGAGTACGTTTTATTATCCTAGATGATAGAGATCTTCCAAGCTGGGATTAGCAGTAATTGCTATTTGGCGTAATCAAACAGAAATAGGTTTCTTGTTATAATTTTAATCATTATTTATAGTTATTTACTTTCAAATCTTTGCTTTCTGCGAATGAGACAATGGCCTATTTAGAGCTTATTCTCAGTAATTTCTTCACTTTTATGAGTAAGATTTGCTTTCGCGTACGTTGCAACGCATTCACTTTCATTAGGGGCGAATCTAGGGCACCTTCAGAGCGGAGTTCAATACACTACGTATAGATTGGTAAAATACGATAAGTTCAGTACCTACCTATGTAAATAAATAATTTTCTATTCTCTTTTGTTCTATGTTATACCTTCTTTTCTCAGCACTAGTTTTTATTAAGTTATTAATATGCCTGAATTTTATTTCTAACACTGCTTGTTGAGAGCATGATTTACTTCATAATTATTTTGTCCTCTGACACTTTGATGAAATGCCCATTTATTGCCGGCTTATCGAATGGGCAATGGGCAGGCACAATAACTTCTATAAGATGTGACCAGTCCAGTTAGGTGCCGCTATTCAGCCTGGTATGCATTGCAACAGGTCCATCCATATGCAGCTCGCACGTTGAATACGCCCTGGTTCCGATGACCACGACATCTTCCGCTATAGTGATTATTTTTTCCGTTCTATACCCAATTCTATTAAATTTTTATTTAAGTATTAGTCATGGGCAGTTCGTGAACGTGATGCTTAAATGACTTGAAACGAGGTTATACTCTAGGTAGAATAGAACGTACCTACGTGCGCTATTTCATCATGGTCCACGGTAATGAGATTTTACGCTATTCTTTCATTTGCTAAAGCAACTCAGAAATTAGCTTTAGAAATCAACTAGTGGTAGAATTGTGGAGGAGGCTTACGATGTTGGGTGCATATGACAGAGGCTGAAAATGGTGGTGATGATTTAGAAATGATAATTATGTACCATGCATCCGTATTTGTAACTTCTTTTAATGTTATCTTGTAATAATTAAGGAACAAATATAGGTAATTGTTAGAGCTAAACATGTATCGGAATTTATCTTCTCCTGAGACTAGAGCAAGGTAATTATAATACACATACTATTATCGGCCAAGACTTTCAGTATGCATTTAGTTTGCCTATCATTAGACTAGGTAATTCGACCTGGTTCCGATAGAAAGCTGTTATATCCGCTCTTTCATCGTTTACATTGCTCTACATCATTGATTTTATCTGTTTAAGAGACTTGACAACGAGATCAATAATTGCCTTGGTGATTGATTGAAGTTTTAGTACTCATACACTGTTTTTATTTAATTTTACATACCTTGAAATGGACTGAAAATCTGCGAACCCGTAATTAAATGTTATGATGTGACGTATTTGCTTTTATTGATAGTGCAATGCAGACAGAAGTGCGTTTTACAAAGTTACCGTTCGTGATTCGGATGTTTTAATTAAAAACAGAATATCTACGGTACGGTGTATTTTCGCAAGCAGTTTTTATTATCCGGTAAATAGCCTATTAATTTCGCAATTATGCTTTTTAATTATAACTGGCTCCAACTTTTTCATAAGCGTAGTTATATAAAATGAAGGAAAGTAATCCTCGCGTTGTTTCCTATTTAGTTGAAAATTACATGTAAATGTTCCACTTACAGTAAAAATCCTCGATTCCCTCCAATTACTTCACACTCTAATGCTGGTTCTGTAACAACGAAAAAAAAATCAATTAACATTGGTTTTTATAAGTTCGAGGAAGTTGTAGTTCCGTGTTTTTTGTTTCCCTTAATCATAATTGGTTCAAGAAGATGGTTTAGTTGAAGTAATCTCCAAGGTGATCTGGCTCTCTAGTCCTGTTTCCGTGAGATATAGGATGTTTCCCATCGAGGGCACGAGCGAGTAGTGCGGATAGTGGCAGATAGCAATTTCCGCTTTTCCGCTCTCGCACTTGTAATGAAAGAAACGGCTCCGCCTCTGCCATCCTGTTCTATTGGCAGATTGCTGGATATTAGTGGATAGTGGATACTCGTTTTTGAAACGGAAGCTTCGGATGTTTTTTCTATTTATGGAATAGAAAAAGCAAACTGGTAGAGTCTAGAGACTTGTTAGTAGGTATTTCTGAAAATTCGCTAGAAATTCTGGTTAAAGAATTTATTTTCTCATAAAGAAATACAATTTCACTTACATGAGAAATAATACTAACTAAGAAATTAAATAAAGCATTTGGAGTTCTCATTTTGTAGCGAGCATTGTGACAATAAAATTGGACTGTTACGTGAATCATGACTCAGACTGCGAATGGAAGATTCGTCAATGAAAATTGTGTAATGAGTTACGTGACCAATAGACTAATCAATTCGTTTAATAATGATCGCGGTATAACCGTACGCGATTTAAAATTAAATGCGTTCATTTATAAATGAATTTCATATAACATTAGTACGAGCGATTACATAAGTACAGATACCTCACCTCGAGCATTGAAATGACTCCTTCTTTTTTCTTCGGGCTATTTTTGTGTTTGATTTTTGCGAGTTCCATGTTTTGAGATGAGGTACCAGTTATACGAGTAAAGTTGTATGTATCTCTAATTATAGCTGTAAGTGTAGATTGTAAATATTCACATAGATTAAGTTCTTCAACGTGATATTTGCAATTTGATATCGTAAGATGAACTTCTAGGTAACTGATAGCCGTTCTAGAAATATAACACCTCATTGGTTGTTCTATAGCTATAGTTAATGATTAGGTATGCTATTTGTATGGTGGGCAGTTGTTGGATATTAATTTTATTATTAGGTAAGCCGTTTTTCAAAACACCGACAAGGAGATACTAAGCAGTTGTAATTTGATTAAAAAAATTAATAAATAAGACAAGGTAAGCTGACTAATAAAAGCTATTTAAGTAATTTAAGGCGGCGTGTTGCCTTTTAAATTCAGTAGGTCCCTCCCTATAAAAAGCAAAGCAATTTCATTTTAACCTTGATAGTTTCAACATAAACGCATTCTTGTGAATGTGAAATTCACGGCGTTCCCGTAGTGATATAACGGAACATTGTAAAATGACAAAACATTACAAATTACAAGTACCGAGTTGGTACCTACTAGACGTTGCGGTATCTTCCGACAATAAGAGAAATAGAGACGCTTCACGAAAACGTGCAGATAAATATTGAGAGAGATTTCACATCACGAGCCAACAAATGCTAGTGTACAGTTTAATAAACAGTTACAACTGCACAAAAACTACCTGTTTTAAGTAAATTTTTAATGACAATATATTTTTAATATAATTTTTAATGGTAGGCGAGGTGGGAATAGATTAACAAAAATATGAGAAATAAGAATGGTTTGTGCATGTAGAGCGATGCGAGATGATGCGTTTAACGAAACAGGTGTATAAGATGAGTGTTAAATGCTTAGAGAATTTCTCTAAGGAAGAGGAAGACCTAGAGGTAAACTTGTTTGGACCAAAATGGTAACTATTTAGATAAACAAGTCAGATGGACCTTAAACCGGAGAGCGTGTTTGAAGAATGTTATGAGAGTGAATGAGGCGAAAGAGATATGTCAAGGTAGTGATCGAAGCCTACCCTTACGGGAGACGAGATTTTACGTATGTAAGTATATGTAGGTAGAAAGTTACTTTACCTAGTAATAATCGAGCTATAAACATCAGTTAGAAAATAACGCGGAGATGTCACCGTCATGGCACGGTATTGTTGAATGTTGCATGACTAGCTTAACTTTAGCAACGTTACTTCCTATAGGTAAATTACTGTTTCAGTTACGCTGTTCAACAAAGTCTTAGAAGGTAGTTCTATCTATTAATACTTATTTTGTGCACGATTAGAAAACAAACAAAAATAATCACAGCAATCAACCGGCTGTAGGTACTATAGACGATATTATAGACGAGGCAAAAATAATAATAATAATAAATAAATAAATATCCTTGGACATTCCACACAGCGTCATCTAGTCCCAAGCTAAGCAACTTAATACTTGTGTTATGGTAACCAGATGACTGATATAAAACTTAGATACATTTTTTTTTGTATATACATGATACACATTATATAGAAAACACCCAGACTAATAATTAGAAGAAAAATAATATCGCTTTTATTAAAACGATTATAAAGACAGTATTTTCATGCACTTTCGAGGTGTATTTCTGTTCATAGTTCCAAAGATTCTCATCAGATCCTCAATTTTTTATAAAGAACGAAAAATAATCATAAACGACGAGGTCATCAGCGAACACACAAAAAGTTAATATAAATGGTCGAATTGAGAAAACCCTTTTTTAAGTTGTTTAAAAAGTAATGAACTTTTAAATTATTGACTAGTTAACATGTAGAGTAGCGTATGCCATTTCATTTTCCGTAGCCAGTAGCCACCTGGCTCGCACGGCTCATCCACAGAATGTGAGCAAAAACAACCTACCTCGTATCATCCAACGATTCACTCGACGCGTGGAATTCAATTATAAGTGGCAATTTAATTAATCGGACAGAGGTTACGACTCCAATGCCGCCAAACTTAAAACTTAACCTTCAAAAGTATTGTAAGTTGTGTTAGACATTGTATTAATACAACGGAAAATTACTCACGTAAAAATATTCTCGATATAGATAATTTAGTAAGAGAACCATAGAGTAAACTTCTTTATTTCAGCCAAGAAAATGTATTGTAAAATGTATGTTTACTAAAGACTAGGTAACATTTTGTTTATTTGTGATTCCTTTATTAATCTGGTTAATTTTAAATATCCCGTATAAGCTTAACCTTGCTCCGAATTTGAATGGGCGGGATTGAATAACAGATTTATAAGCTCAACGCCCTTGATTTGGAACAAAAACAACTGATAATTTTTGTAAAATATTAAAGCTTCTTCCTCGTTTCTCGCATCTAATTGTTTTCATGTTCATTTCAGCGAATGATTTATATTATTATCTCGAAGCTAATTAATATAACAGTGGCGATTCAGATGTTGCCAAAACTAAGACTAAACTAATTAAAGATGATGCCATTCTTTTTATTTCGATTGTTATGAAAGTTATCTACGGCAACAATTTTAGTTAGTTTAGTTTTAGTTTTGGCGACATCTGAATTGCCACTAAAGTGTACTTATTGATGAAATACTTACATTTGCTGAACTTCTGAAGCTGTGGATGTGCAACACAAACAAACATACATAAAAGAAAATTTTCTTTTAATTTAACTTTGGCTTTGTATTGCAACAAACACAAATATTTCTAAAATAAACATAGGTAGAGCAGTTGTTTCGCAATCTATGACCGAAGACGGAAGTTACCGTTTTGCTCCGTTCAATGGAGGCGTAGGATAAATATGGATTGTATGCTAATATCGATTATAATGTTATTGGCATAATGTTCGTGGGAGTGAGCCACCTTGTACAAACCTTTACATTGTTTAGAGTCGGGTTGTTAACCTAATGGGGTTTTAATTTAAAACGTGTTTACTAAACAATTAAAAATTGTTTTTCCTCATCGATGGATGTGATTACTAATATTGCCGTACAGGGAAGGAATGGGATGCACTGAATCGAGCGAAATGATGTTTATGGGTGTATATCTTATGCCGAGAGATACAAGAAGCCGCCAATCATGACTATGAATGCCAATCACATAGAACCCACATTTAATGTGTTGTAAATTACCTACTTAGTTATTAGATACATTAGTGAGGTATGAATGAAAACTGAAAATGGAATCAATCTTGAAATATAACGTTATCAAATAAATCGTTCATAAAGTTGAAGTGTAATATTTCTAATTTGATTTCATTCAGTCTCAGAGAAAATTTTCGGAATCAATTTACGATTTTAAGCTGTAAATTGAAAGGCAAACTTTTTATTGGTTTCCTGAGTGAAGGCTGATTAAATTGCCGGGAGCATCAAAGGCTAGCTATTTAGGTCAAGTTGGAAACTAACGCTAGAAAAGCCACATTATAGCTAGTAGTTACTATGCCACGGGCAGTACTTGATCCTCATCAAAAGACCCTTGTTTTTGCTTGTCAAACTGAACTGCTCGTATAATGTATGAAATTTCGTTAGTGTGGACTTCGATGTAAAATGAGGCGTTCCGGTTGCTATAAATTGGTAAACTGATATAATAATAATAACATGAGTTCCGCGCGAGGAAGGTAATTAATTTAATTCACTATCAAGATGCGAAGAGTTGACAATTAGGTTAAACGGTTTAAGATTTCTTTATTTCTCAAAAGATTAACAATAATCACTTACTGAGAAACAATGATAGCACATTTTAGTTATACAAACATGTGGTGAGCGTCAGAGGGACACTTAGTAGGTAGTTCATGCATTAATTAGAACAAATTATATTTCGCAATAACAAACACGCAATGACAGTTCACATTAACACCTTATCAAAAAAATAATAATAAGAATAATTGAGGGTATACCTAAGACAAGAATAGACGGAGTTCATAAATATTTCACACACAAAAGAAGATAGATACTATTAGTTGTTAACAGAAATACTACAAAATGTGAGGGTAGTTAGCAAACAGTAGGGCCGGTTGCATAATGTTAACGGACGGTTAAGGTTAATTTGACTTTATGATACTAGACTATTATGATTTAATCTTTTTATTAGTTTGTGTTTAGTTTTGTTATAGGTATATTTTCATTGGCAATTGGTATTAATGGCATTAGTATAAATTTATCGTTTCGTATAAATTATACTTAAATTTTTAATAATACCTACATATTTTTAACTCATAATATTCTATTACGAGTATAATAAGTCTATTTTGCTTCAATAATATATAGGTATTGCTTCAATAATGATAAGTAATAATTGTTAAAATTAAAATTGTTGCTATTTGGTATGTATGAATGTAATTATATTTTTTTTTTTTTTTTTTTTTTTTAATTAACCTATTTCGTCCTTATTATGTTATTATTATTATGTCTATGCTCTTCTTGTAGCGACTTCATGAAAGCTTGCTGTTAGATAGATAGATAGATAAAGGTCTTTATTGACACACACACACACACACACATTACAAACAGGTTCAAAGAAGAAAAAAAAAAAATTATTTTAATTATTATTATTTTATTTTTTACCATGCTACATGCCTTATACTGTAGCTTTATACTACCGTATCGAATAGTTTATTAATATTAATTTTCGATTATTAATGAAGTAGTATTTGCCTTCCCTGAGAGCGTTAATTTATTATAACGAATTAAGTCTTCGTATGCGTTGGTTCTATCCAGTTTCTACTATTTTAGGTGTCCCCTTGACATATTTGATAGTAATGTTATTTTCACCTTTGCTTTGGCGCTCCTTTAGCTCTTCTTGTAGCGACTTCATGAAAGCTTGCTGTTAGATAGATAGATAGATAAAGGTCTTTATTGACACACACACACACACACATTACAAACAGGTTCAAAGAAGAAAAAAAAAAATATAACAAGTTCATAACTAAACCTACACATGGGCAACATACAAAAGAACGATAAAAGAAACTTTACTAGGAAGTGTAGGTACCTCCGAGTAAAAAGGAACTGAGTGCCAATAGGTCTGTGCTGTGGTGGGTGAGTCAGAAGGGACAGTCTCAGCTTTTTGTTGCTTTGCGCCTGTTGAGGTGTCTTGTCGGTGTATATTTTTATGTTGTCTTCATGCATCTTGTTTCTATTTTTTAGTATGTCTCTCGCACACTCGGCTGATGGTAGGGTAACTTTCAGAGGTCTGGCAATGTTAGGTCTATATTTACCTAGTCGGTTGGTGTAAGTAGGGTTTGCGCATTCGGGAGAAACGATTTTAATTATTTTATTTGCCTCGCTTATGTCATATGCTGCCCTTTCGTTAGGGTCAGCTGATATAATCTCTTGAATGCCTGTGACAATGACGTTGGTTTCCCTGGAAAGTCTTTCACGGAACTCGGTTATAAAGTCTTCACACTTTGTAATCGACATGTCAGTAGTCTTTATTTCTGACTTCTTTAGTGTTAGTAGATCTTCTTCTATAGATGATACTCGCCGTTCCGTGGCACCAAAGCATGTTTTCAGCTCCGAGATCTCGAGTTTCAGTTTATTTTGTTCAATCATAATGCTGTCGGTTTTTGTTTCAATATTCTGCATTTGTTTTTTGATTGATGAGACATCCTCTGCGACTTTATTCATATTATAGTTTTGAAGTCTTGTAGACTCTTTTAGTATCTCTAGTATTTCACTGCGGAAATTTGCGAACTCCTCTTTCAAGATAGTTTGGTCGTCGGGCTGGTTTCTTTTGCGAGTCGTTTGTGACAGACCGCTGTGGCCAATGCGGTATCCCGTCTGCATATGAGGAGGTTCTTCGGACCCACTAGGAATTGGAGTGCCTGGAGGGCTACGTCGAGTACCCATGGTCGTGTTTTTAGTATTAAATAACAATTATATTACCTTTGGTTAAACAGTCGGTTAAGAGTTGGTTTAACCCGTCCAGTTTTTTGTAGAGGAGCAAGTGCTATTCAATAGCTTATCGCTGCGACTCAGATGCTTATAAGAGGAGCGTCACAAGCGCCACAAGGTGTCAGTTCAGAAATGCACTTTGAGAAAGACTGGGTAAGATTGGTTTTTCTTAGACACGTTTTTTATAATTTTGCGTAATATTACTCGGCACGTCTACTCAGCGCGCTCACCACTGAGCAAACCTTATAGGTACTTGTTTTACGGGCATTTTTAGTATAGAAGTCGGTAATGTTAATATGTAGTTAGCTACCACATTGGGCAAAATCACTTTAAAATAGTATATTATAGAAATTTGATGTTTAATAATCTATATTAGACTTCAAACAAGGTCATTAAACATGACTATTTGTAAGAAAGTATTATTTTAAATGATAGGCGTGAACTGACCTGTTTTGTTGATCACTCGCCATGACACTATGACTACCTAAGCAGGTAGTCCTACTTAAACTTAATGAATGTATGTGGTGGTTACTAGTACCTATACACTAGTGTTACAATCGTAAACACAAGTCAAACTAAAAAAAACAAGGTTTACTTAACAATAGATGATGTAGTCTTGGCTCTACCACGTGTGAAAAACATTATTGCAACTCTTTGCTTCATCAACAGTAATTGCATAAGATGTTTGAGTAGATTATGTACGGTGATTATGAATAGAATTCACTAGCTGACATAAAATGAGTTTATTCGACGGAAATTTAGAGCTCACTCGTAAAATGCCATTGCAATATGTAAGTATACGAAGTGTTCGACCTACTTCAAAATTAGAAGGAAACAGCTCTCTCAAATAGTCTTGATGATTGAAATTTAGCAACGTTCTGAGCAATCACAAGTTGGATGGGTGTCTGCAAGTGGCATTAATAACTGAGCGCTTTCGTGTTTCAAAGGATACGTTAAAATCTAGATCTATCGTCTAGTCTTTAGACCATGACGGAGGCATTTAGTCGGCCTATAAACTCCGTCACTAGAGTTAGCAACTCACTCATAAGTACGAACTTACTTTACTTTAAACTTTGTCGATGACTGTAGGTACTAATACCCGTTGAACTCAATCGTGATTACCATGAGGCGCGATTTCTGTTAAGTTCGTTACATTTCGTGACTTGGCCTTACCCATCTACTGCTTTTTGCGTTACTTTACTAAGCCAATTAAAAAACCTGCTTAACAAATTTTGTTAGCAGTAAAACATTGAATAATTATTAGAATTATTTTAAAGATTTATGTTCGTTAAAGCGGATTAAGTTCCCGTTTCGTTTAAAAAGTAATTAAGACTTATTGAATTAGAAATGTAATATCAGTAATAGTAGCCGAGGTAGAAAAATATAATTCAGGAGATAATTATCTACGAGAACACTAGGTACTGTCTGTTTTATTGGTAGATGGCCCTCGATTCACGGATACGGGCAATACAAAAGAGAGAATAGGTATCTACATGCAGACAATGGCACAATGCAGAATGGTTCAGTAGTTCTAGAGATCTCTTGCAACCATACTCTCACATACCCTGCTGATTATCTGATTGGTAAAGGAATTTGCGTTGTTGTATGAAGAACTCGATTATCTATCTACTGGTTGCACAATTTTTTTTAAATAATAACTTTGAAACGACTCACATAAATTGTTGATGGTGTTTGAATTTTCTATTCACCGCAAAATATTTATTTAAGTAAAAGTTACTCGCAGTAGGTACCTACCTAAATAAATCACTATCCACTATCCACGAAATAATTGTAAATTCAAAAACTTATATATTTAAATCATCTATTGTGTGGAATTGGCAAGGATAAAGAGATTGAAATAATTCCCTGAAGAGTAAATAATTTTTTTCTAAGTCCCTACACAAACAAAATGTTAGGTACATATAGCTTTTTGCAGACAGTGAAATTCTGAATATAAGTCGAATATTTATATAACTCTGAATTAAGTGGGTATTCAGATAATTGTGAATAACAAAAGCATATAAGATAATTATCCTGTTTTTGCGTTTATTTAGGTACAAATGATAAAGGTTAAACAATAATATCTGCTTCAAAACCTGATTGCATGATCTCAGAATTATGACCTCACTTTTTATTTTATTTTTAAGGTTCTTTTAAGCCTACAAAGTAGCTAAGTCCTACATTCTGGCTCTTGTTAAATCGATTTAGACTTTATACTAACCTAGAACCAGGAGGCATTCGGTGGGCTTACCAGTTAATGCGCCGCAATACGGATTAGTTTTCAGACAAATTGCTGCATTAGTTCTGGATTCAATTTAGAATATTCAAATCCCAAACGTTCAGTAAAGTTCTGTCAAAGCCATAGCCTATAGACATTACAGTGACCGTTAGCGGTTGCGGACAAGTGAGGAGCCGCAATTGAATAACTGAAAGCAAGAATTGAAACTCCAATAAATCACAAATTTCTGTTATTGAACATGAGACGTGACCGAGAAAAGCGGAGCTAGGAATGACCTGCCCTCACGTGTCGCACAGGCACGTAAGTTTCGCTTCCACGTAATATTTATTTGATGTCCACGGTCAGATTGGGGCCGAACCGCAAGGCTCACTAGGTTTCCAATTTGCTTTCTATTTGATCCAGGCTCAATGTTTGGAGAGCTGGATTAAAAGTTGCATCTGGATTCTGTTTGTCGCCACCTGGATTGAGTCCCATTACAAACTTAGTTTTATCTGGAATGCCAGAGTTCCGACTTAGCTCTGTTAAATTTGAATTTGGCTGCAACTAAATTAACTTTAACATGAACAACATAATACAAATATAGTCAATTGAATCCAGCTTCTCTTTGCAGTAAACTGCTATAAATAAGGTAGAGTAGACCTTGAGAGAGCATAGACTAAGAGGATTATAAGTTGCTCTGCATATACTTAAGTGATTACACTTAAGTACATAATTATCATAATATATAATAACTTCATACGAGGATATCATAACTATCTAATGTCAATCGTTTTCTACGTCTGTCACAATCGTATCAGTTATTCCATCACTAATTTCCAAGGCAATTCACGCAGAGCTTGCTTACAGCACGCTACGTAGATAAATTGCACGAGACAACGAGTATTGTTCACGCTCATAAATATAGCCAATCACAATAGGGTGTTAGACAATCGGAGTAGTGGGTCACGTGGCGACATAGCGGCTTCAGCCTTCGATCACTCGTCAAGTTCAAAACTCGTTTCTATACAACAGGTTAGTTGTCCGTGTTTGAAACCAGCTGGTTGATGTCAAACTAGGCAGAACATATGATTTTATTTATCTTCTTTTATTTTTAGCCCATATTGTCCCACTGCAGGGCAAAGGCCTCCGTCCCTCCCTTCCAGCTTTTTCTATCTTTGGCCGCAGTGGTTTAACTTTTATGATTTTAACTTAAAAGTAATTTAAAAAAGCAAGTAACATTTTTGCGAATTCTCTAATAGGATTTTTTTATCTTTCTATTTTACTTAAAACTCAATTTGACTAATTAAAATCAAGTTAGCCAAATATATGTTTTTTTTAAGTTTTGCCCTTACTCGTACTAACGAATTTAATTTAATTTTCATTTATTAAAAGAGATTTTAATCTTTTGTACTGCATGACACCTTCAAATAGTACGAGTAGTACTCGTAAGTAACATATTTTTTCGGACATGGTAGGTACCACTACCATGTAGAACAGGGTTTTTCTGCCGTGATCTTTAGCTCATCCATCATCTAGGAACAAACTTGTTTTTCTAAGTGGTTATGTGAGAATGTTTGTTTTTATTTCTCATCATGTTGACGATACCATAATAACAAACAAATAAATATTAATTAATAGGTTTATATACGAATGTTGATAAAATACGAATTTGTGATGGCTGATATAGCATCAATCTCGCGAGATTGCGTCGTCTCGTCGAGGTTTATAAGACACATCAAATGTAATGTTTGAACTGTCCGTATTGTATCCGAAGATAAAGAAAAGCTACGTCCTAATTCGAGTATAGAGGCTATTTGACAGTATAAAAAAAAGCGATGTTTTATTGGCATCTGCGTAGAAACAATTTCGCTCTAGAAACATTAAAAATAAAAACATTTTCATCAAAAACCCAAAAGAAATTATTTGTTTTGAGGTTGGAACGCGCAAAATGATTAGTATGATCCTTATACCATCAAAAAATAATGTGAGATAGTTTTTAAGAACTTGTCTATCTTTTACTAAAGTTTTATTGATACCATGTCAATATAGACACTGTAGCATGTTGTAATATTATATAATAATATATAATTAGATATAATTATGTACCTACATAGCATGCTACTCTACAGCATACCTACCTGACTAGGTACTTGTCAATAAACTTCCGTTTATGAACAAACGTAGGTTCAAACCAAGCTTTCATAAACTTTCCCTCAAGTAAAGTGGAATTGGTAATTCGATGCAGTAAACTGTAATTTTACTACAAGGGGCTTTCTATGGTTTGAGATGAGAACCCGTTTTCAGAGAAGCTTGGCCACGCCTTGACTGCCATTGGCAAGTTTCGATTATAATTCTACCTCAAGTAGATAAATGTGTAAGTACTTATAGTTGAAATGTAGTTTCTTTTAACAACAATGTACTGTAAAAGTCGAAAGAAAGTTTAAAGCTTGTATTGAAGTTTAAACCTTGAGTTGGTCAGGGTAGGCAATAGCGGTCAATGACTTGCTGATGAGTTTTCCTTAAGCATTTTTGCATAACTAGCAAGCCTGTTAATAATTAATGTCTGCTGCTAGTTAAGTGGCAATTACGGCGACACAGACAGGATCTAACAGTAAAAATACCTGGATTATTATCAAATAAAATAATTTCTAATAAGTAACATTTATAAGATTTAGTATGACAGCGCAGCCCAGGCACATAGCCTTTGCTCAAAATGACAATTATCCAATTAGCAGTCTACCACTAAACCGTTCCGACCTTGCCACAACACTGCAGAATCAAATAATCTAAGAAACCCAAGGTCTCCAATTGTACAGTAATTATAGTATTCGAATAAGGCAGGTGTGCGTTGTGTTGTTTAGAAATCGATAGAAACTGTCGATGAAAATAGGCATTCGATTAACCTTGAACCTTTGAATACGCGCGATCATTAGTGTCGGCACCGCTGATCGATCGAGCTAATAATCGTACATAACCAATAAGAGCCAAGTCATCCAGGTAGTTTAATTAGGAAACCTGAAATTTCCTGGTTTCATTACGAAGCCCGCAAATCGTTGCTGGCTTTTTTATACGGTTTATGAAACTTTATTCTCATAAGAATTTACAATTCAGTTATATAACTTAAAAAACTAAAATACTTATAATTAAACACCTGATAGATCGTTTGCGAGTTATTTTTTTGTAATGTAGTTTAAAATGTTCTTAGTTCACGCGTAACAGTTGTAAGTTTTTAAAGCAAATGAGTTAACTTGTATAGGTGCGTCTAATTTATTGATCTGGTTAGTTGCATACCACGCCTAAATGTAAAAAAGTTGGTTATTATGTTTTGTTAGTTGCATAAAAATCAATAAAAACTTATTCAGGTACAGCACTAGACGCAGCGTACCTTGACGACAACCTGCAGACATGCCAAATTACGGACCATCGAACCGGAATATCGCATCTCAGGTCAAGTCCGTCTGTATTCTGTGGTCAAGTCATAAATATTCATGCCAGCTGCTAGAACTGCCTTCGTCTGTGATATATTGATGATGAGGGCCTACTTTTTTGGAAATCTGTGGTAGTCTATATTTTTTTTTAACAGAATCGACTCTATACTAGCTGACGAATGTAACAACTTCGCTTGGGAATATAATGCTCATCCTTTAAACGTAGGTAAGTATATAATATATAATATATTCTGAGTGCAAATCAAATCAAATAGCCATAAGTTAAGTTCTATTATTACTCTGTGCTCATATCTACTCAATTAAAGTAGATAGAAGCTTCAGTAACAAAAAATGCTCTACTGAAAATGGCTTAAGATACTAAGAATGCTATAAGAGAAATTCATACTACGGAATTTAAAATTATAACTAAATATTTGAAAATGGTCTTAATGAATTGGCTTAACTGGAGCACAATATCGCAAAGAGAATATCTCATGGAAGGGTTAATTAACAATTCTAATGAGTTCCAATGAATTAGGAGTTGCAGTTACCGACCCTTGCTCTGGCACAAGAATCAAAACAAGATCCTAACTTAGTTGAACATAATTTTGAAACACTTTTGATAAATATAGATAGATAGATAGATAAAGGTCTTTATTGACACACACACACACACACACACACATTACAAACAGGTTCAAAGAAGAAAAAAAAAATATAACAAGTTCATAACTAAACCTACACATGGGCAACATACAAAAAAACGATAAAAGAAACTTTACTAGGAAGTGTAGGTACCTCCGAGTAAAAAGGAACTGAGTGCCAATAGGTCTGTGCTGTGGTGGGTGAGTCAGAAGGGACAGTCTCAGCTTTTTGTTGCTTTGCGCCTTCGTCAGTCGCAAAGCAACACTGATTTTCAGACTGTGCCTGAAAAGATGAAATATAAAGTTATGTTTTTAAATCTTTACAAATTGATGGCTGATATGGGAATAGGAATAAATAAGTAGGTACATGTCAGTCATTTGCCCCACTAGGACAGTGAGATGATGATTATCTATTATTATTTCAACATCTGGGAGAAGTAATAGTACAAAGAGCTAGAACGACTTTAAGAAAAACAAGAAATTAAAAGATTGTGAATAATCTATTTGATGTCACTAAAAATACGCCTTGTACTGCGCCACTAATGTTATCATGAGGTCAACAGTTGCAGTCTGAGTTGACGACAGACCTTGTTCTGTTTAAAGTGTGTTTCATTTCCTCGAATGATAACGCAACAGAAGTCAGTAAACACTTGTGAGCGTAAATACATAATTATAATGGAAACATTCGTGGAAATAAGGACACATAGGTATCTACTTTTTGCTAACAGCCTTATAAGTTCATACAATAATGTAAATAAAAAAAACCTTTAATTATCGTGTTTTTGTCTCATTCAGCCCCCATTTTTAGTGATAGTAAATCTTCTGTAGTATATTTTTTTAATAACTGAAAGAATCCACGTTTACCCTTAACTGATTCTAGTGTATGTACCTACTCAGTTGGCGAGATGTTGGCGAGATTTTAGTACGAATTTTTGTGTGAGCATGACGAATACCAGATAAGAAAATGGAGTTCTCCACGTTATGATACGATTTGTTTTACGATTGTTATGAAACGAATGTGGTAAGTTCGATTTGCTGAAAAAGGAATACTTTCTTTTATTGTTCCTTTTTACGACTACAGTTTGGTTTCGGTAGGTCTGTCGTTCGGTAACAGCCGTAGGAAGAAATGATGGATAGGCAGTTCATTTTATTGTATTGAACTAGTTTCTGTGTGCCAGATATTATAAGGTTTGTGTGCTATGATGGCTGAAAGCAAGCCATAGGTATATTTATACACATAGGGAGGTAGGTATAGGCAAGCGGTCGCGATTTAAATTGGAGAATGATAATTTTATTGTTTACGTAAACAGTTGCGTTGAGAATGTTATACTTAAAATTCAAATTGCTTAGTAAATAACATTTATTACAAAACAGAATATTATTTTGAGATCTACGGACTTACTGATAGTAATATAGAATTGCTTAATAGATTCAGAGCAAATGGGAGTTATAAAAAGCCAATTTTCAACTTTATTTCAATGTACGTTAATAAAAATATCAAATAATCTTTACTAGTACTTTTACAGTATAATTTAGTACGCAGAAAGTACTACCCTTGGAAGTATTACCTTGTGCATAAATCTTGAAGCCTAGACATGATCCCCCGGGCGATCTCGTAAAAAACGTTCCAAGACGGACTTCTTATGCCCTAAGGATGATACGCTATCCTGTGAATGGGGATCTCGTGTCGTTTTGTATCAATAATTCATATGGTGACTGATGCTTGGCTTCGTGTTTCTCCCTAACTTTCATGGATGTTGGGTAGAAGCGTCATGGGAATTTATAAATAGAGAAAAAAGGATTATAGGTACTCGGTCCACCAACATAACCTGGGAAGCTTTTTGGGAGTGTCAGGGTCAATGGGAGTCTAACTGACAAAGGCAATTTTAATAATAATAAATTATTAAAATTGCCTTTGTCTCTGTTTACTTGTAGTTGCTAAGTGACTTGATGAATAATGCACTTTTTTTACAAAACATTGTTCAAAAAATATCTCTATAGGTAGTATTTTTACACACACCACATACACGCACATTTTCGCAAAAAGCGATAAATTCAAGCCGGACGCATTCGGTTGCGAACGATGACATGAAAAACGCCTTCCCCTATATGGAAAGTGAATTGAAAACGAAATCCTGTCGCAAATAAATCAATGGTTACCCCAGCAGTGAGAATGCGACCCAGTTGGCCGGTCTCATTTCTGTCCCCTAATATCCGACCTACTTTCCCACCCATCACTTTGCCAGTAAGAGCAGTTGCCTAATCAACATTTAGGGGAACGATTTGCTAACAATATGAACACCCGTGTATTGAGCAATTTCAGGGGTGAATTAGATAAATGGGACTGTTGATTGTGCTATGGGTTATGAAGAATTTCCTTATTAAGTAGAAGTCATAGTTTATTGGTTCTGAGATGTACAACCCGATGAGTAAAACATTCTTAGTGAATTCATTAAAATAACCTGTTATTTCTACTGACTTTCCTTATAACATGGTTATAAATAAAGATCCAACTTTTGACACTGTTTAATAACTTACTTTAGAGTTATTATTTGGTACCAGTTAAAGATAAAATCGTCTAGATTTCTATACCTAGAATAGCTGGCACTAGAATATAAATAAACTTCGGCTTTCTCCACGGTTTATTTGAAAACCTAATGGTAAGGAAAGACGTCAACAGTCGAATTGCTTGGGTGAAGTTGTAGGTCAAGGTGACCGCAGGCAAGCGGCATTTAAATAAAGACCCCATCATTCTGATGCTATCAAGCTTTTATGACTTGGCTGGTATTCGTAAACAGACATTAATCGAATTTAAACACAAGAATACTTGTGATAAACTGTTTGAGGAAATAGATTCATTTGATGTTTGTTTAAGATTACGGTAGAGTTAACGGTTTTGTCGTACATCAGTTGAATCGAAACATTTTATGTTGTTTTTAGTTCAATAATTGTAAATGATTAAAACCGCTTCCGAATAAAAATATCGAAATTGGAAAAAATACTTTGTTGGACATATTTTTTGATATCGTTATCATTATTTTGTTTTTATTTGTTAGGTCTTACTACTACGTTATATTTTTCAATGTTATTTAAAATGTAGCATATTGTGGGATTCCGTCTAATGAATTAGTTTCATAAGTACTTATTGTAATTCTAAAACTGATGTCACGGTCATACACAGAAAAAGTTGCGGTTTGTGTGTTGTCTGATGTCATAATCACTGTTTTTTTACAGAACAGAGTTTTATACGTAGAAAATAATATACCGTATTGTCTTTACTTTGTGAGCCTTTGTCCATTGTCTGATGTCGCTGAGCATAACATTATGGTTTTTATTGCTTTTGTGCTGTTATAGTGCTGTAACGGTCTTTTGACTTGAAGATTATGGTGTTCAAATGAGATTTGAACAGAAGATGAAAACGACTGTATGTTTTGCCTTTTAGTAATCTGGTTAAAAGTATTTTTCTATGTAGCTGCCACTTTAAGGCGTTACTCGGATCATCATCATCATCATCATCCACGGCCCGACTTCACCCACTGCTGGGTATAGGTCTCCCTCAGTTTGTGCCATCCACCACGGTCCTGTACTCGGATAATAATAAGAAATAGCATAGGTAATAATATTCTTCCTGGGATAAGTACAATCTTTATCCATGACAAATTTTATCGTCATATTCTTTCTACTACATCATTATATTCGTCAGCGGATAATGCGTGAAATGGATAACAGATAAACAGATACAATAAACAGAGTTACTTGTACCTAATATATAATATAAACTTACATGTTCAATCTCTATTCATTTCATGTCAATATCGATGATGGTGAAAGTTTTGGAAAAGCTTCACTCAAAAATTTGTAAGTCCCTTAGTATGCTCTGTAT
The DNA here is from genome assembly GCA_947086425.1 of Xanthorhoe spadicearia. Classification (NCBI taxonomy): domain Eukaryota; kingdom Metazoa; phylum Arthropoda; class Insecta; order Lepidoptera; family Geometridae; genus Xanthorhoe; species Xanthorhoe spadicearia. The sequence goes on along the minus strand of OX352205.1, from coordinate 4,640,419 downwards.
TAGAATCATAAATTATAATTTACATTATAAGCTGCTTACTTACATGAATAAGTACTGATTTGAATAATTTACGAATAATTTTCGGAATATTGATCTGAAAGTTATACTTAATCTGATATTTCATCTATTCTTATGCTAGACATGTTTTCGGCTTTAATAAGATTGCTTTATGTGAGAATTAGTTTATTAATGTGATGACATAGTGCGTTCAAGTCTGTAATATTGCTAGGATTATTACGTTAGTATTATAATTCTATATTAAGCAAGTTTTGGCCGTTGGGCCCGAAAAGTTTTCGAATGGAGACCGCGGATCTTCAAGGACCAACGAGATGGACGGATGGTTTTGTAAAAGCTGAAGATTCACGGTGGATGCAAGCTTCCAACCGAAACAACTGTAAATATAAACTCCATTGGAGAGTTTGCTTCATGCAGGCATAACTCCAGCGGACGTCCTTCGGCTGAGCTGATAATGATGATGATTTGGCCACGTTTGATTACTTCTTGATTATGTCATGAATTATCATTATTAAGCTGTTCTACTTTTTTGTAAAAAAAATATAAACAAATATGTAGGAAAAAGATGTAATATGATGTAGGTGTATTTTGCACATGTTATAGAAATAGATTGCGTTAATATCCGGTGAGTTGTCGAAAGCCAAATATCAAACACAGCTGTGAATACACCCTTAATGTTCATGGCATGACAAGCTGCTTATTTTTTACTCTCATTTTAATTTACTCTATTGGCTTCTATTTAATACTTTGTGAAAAATGTGCTGTGCGAACATCTATTTCTAAGTTTGATAGCTAGTATAGATAATAGCATATAATATATATAAACAGAAACTAAACTAATACATATTTACATAACTGTACAAAATACAAATAGAACCAGTTGAGCCATCTAAGGCCCGTTGCAAACGGTGTATAGGTAGCTCAACTGATCCAAACCACTGCCAGACGGAAGCGTGCCCAAAATAGCTTGATTATCGAGGAAGGTTATAGGCATCATCATCATCATCATCATCATTGTGCCGGTAAAGCCGCAAAGGGGGCAGCTAGTTTTAAATTTTTCAATTGTGGTTTGAACTTTCAAGCTTTTTCAGTATGAGAGGCACTTTTACATACCAACTAGCCAACTTTCTATTTAAAACTAAATCAGGATACTTCAAATTCACATATCCGCTCTGTTGGTTACACCTTGCATCCCCTATGGGCACATGGGGATGAAAGTTCCCACACCCCACATGTGCTATTAATCCGTGCTTTTAGTACAAACCACTTTATTCTGAGCCCCAAAACGCTTATAGGGGTATTTAGCATGTGGGGGTGAAAGAGATCTTTTTAATTTGGTCTGTGCTCGTGTGAAATTACCGTCCACACGAACTACGTTCACACGAGAGACACGACTGTTGTTTTGGTTTAATATAAATAAATGTACAAGAGTCGGGCACGTCTAAATTAGGTAGTTTACCTAAATCTCCTAGAAGATGACAAATCTTAATGTTATTAATTTTTAATGTTGTCAATGCATTTGATTCCTTACTTAATATTATAAAAATATCTATACCTAAAACTAGTACTTACATTACACACTTAGGTAAAACAGTATCATTGGGTAGGTACTTATTTTAACATTTTGTAAATATTTTGTGTTTTTGTTTGTGTACTCACCGGCTGTGTGTCGTTGCAATGCTCGTATCTGAAATAAATAAAAAACAAATTAAGGACTTGTTAAAAACTGTAAGTTTTTAGTTTTTTAATGAGGCAAAAACGTCACAATAAATTAAATTATTAAACTATTTGAAATTACGATCAAGTCAGTAACATTATACGTTAGTCTACTTCTTAAATCTTAAGAGCTTGGCGGTGTACCTAATGATGCAATGTCCTCCATTTACTTATTATCAATGGAATCACTTTTACTTCTTGATACGTCAGTGCCTAAAAAAGTTGAATCCTTCGAATCACTTTCATCGTTCTTATTTCAAACAAAAGCCATAGAAAGTGCGAAAACCTTTCGAACTAGCGTTAGTTCGCTACATTTTGTACGTTTACGTGATTGGTTCCCCTACATATCCATTGAGCGGTGCGTAAGTGGGTAATTACTTCGTACGGTTCACTGGTATGCTGTTTTACGGGAGACTGATCGGCGCGATTCCACAGGAATTCCCGCCCGTTGTTTTTGTCTAACGTTTATTTATAAAATCACTGGAGTTTTTTGGGCTTCACTTTTCCTTGGGAAATAGTGTGCTTAAATACCATGTTGTGTTGATACCACAGATCCGTGCATGCATCTACATATTTGTAAAAAAATATAACCATGTATGCTGTATTCACAAGTTACGGTAGACATATTCTCTCAGATCTATATGTCTTATGTTTAGGTTCTTTGAACAAGTCTAAGGAGGTAGTCAGAGTGATGTCTGAATACATTTACGGTGCCACACCCAACGACGTTGCCCCGTCACCGTCTAAAGTTTGGGATATATCGATAGATAATTTCAAAGTAAAAAATTCTAAGAATAAATATACCCAAATAACATCTCATCGATTTCTTAGAAACTTTGAAATTCAACTTTACTATGGAAAGCCAAGAATACTGAGCAGTTAAAGTGATTTGAATTCGAATGACTTTAATTGTGATGCAAATGAGATTGAAAATCAAAATCACGAACAGGCCATGGGAATTTAAGTCTTAGTCCAAAAGTACTTGAAGATTATTATCTATCTCATTAGAATAGAAATGAAAAAGTTTAATTAATCCTTCTTTCAGAACTTCTTTATAAAGTTAAATAGAAACTCAAAACTTTCGATGAGTTGATATCTCGAAGATTATGAATTTGTTTTTAAAACTATATAGATAACAATAAATAAGGAACAATCAGCTAACATTGTTTTCTGAATCAAAAGTTAATCAGTATCAAATTAATTAATTTTTCTTTGTTTCATTGTTTTTGTTTTAGATCATCTTCTCTATATCTTGTAACATGTCATTTCTAAACATGGAGACGTAGAAAATGAAAAGCTTTTTATTCGCATCACTAGTTCGGAAATCACTGTAAATGCAAAACATTCCATATCTACGACAAATTGAAAGGAATTTCTCAAAAATATGCTCCATCTACAAACAAGCTTCTTCAAACGACCTGAGTGCCTCTAGAGTTCAAAATAATCTTGTTTCATAAGGCTTTCGCAGTCTACTCGTCCAGAATCATCGCACATTACAAGACGTTTCACTAACTGTGAAATGTAGTTCGAAATAAACAACGAATAGACCAGAGTTGACCAGACTAAACTTTTATTTATTTCCTCTTACTACAATGTTACTGTCTTCAAAGCTTAATTAGTTAAGTGCTTATATGAGGCTCCTCATGAGTTGAATTTATTACTTCCCATATTTAGTTTCAATTAGGATTAATAGCATATAGTATTACGTAATCAACTTCGACCATAATAATGTTTGAAACCTACTAAAATAAAAACAAAAAGGCTTTGTTTCCTGTAAGGAATACATCAAAAAAACTTAATAAATTTCTCACTACTTATGCTTCCCTTTATCCAGCAGGTTCTTTCAACGGTGTCATAAAATTCTTCATATATTCAGAATGTGTTGAAAAATTCCTACACGTTTTCATTCTCACACTTCGCCTATCACATAGCACTATGGCTATGTTAGCGAGCTTGTTATATTTTTCAGTCCACACCGGGATGAGTTTCTGCCAGGATAAATTTAGTAAAGATATCCCTTTGAGGGATTGAATCCGACATCTATCCGGACTGTAACGAGATCAATCCGACGGCAGACGTCGGGAAATATTCTTAGACAGTTAACACTGCTCTAGACTTTGGCTATTTTTGGTGATCAGCTTTATTTCGGTCGATGTAAAGGTGAAGTAGGATCACTCACCTACTTACAACATAAAAATAATAATAGTAGAGTTTCATTTTTGTAACAACTAAAACACGAGAAATAGAAGAACTTTCAAATGGTCACAGCGATTCTATTATACATCAGTTACCATTATTTGATGATCTATAATGTGGTTTTCATCTGATTTGGTGCTCACCTATCAACCTATCAACAATATTTTACCGCATCAGAGTTCCGTAAATCCGCAAAGCATCCAATACTGTACATATTTGTATAAACCTCTGGTATTCCACCGGTATTGATTTAGAGGTACGCAACAATGTCACATCTCCACAACATTGTTAGGCTCTACATCCCATTGTTTCACTCACGCATCTCCGGGGCGCACGCATCCTATACTAAACCTCTTGTTGTAACAACCTCTCGAACTTCGCTGAACTGGGACAGCTAACCCTCGTAAATGCCAGGGATTTGAGCTCAGTTCAATTATTTAAGCTCAATTGACAAAGCTTTCTAGAAAATCATTATCTTTTGTGAAATTTAAATCTCATCAAGTTTTTAGAATTTATGAATTTGAAAGAATGTTATCGCATTATCTGTCTTTACAACCAAATTTTTATCATTGTGGGATTTTCAATACGAAAATAAATTAACATTATTACATATAAGTATATATAATATACATGTATGGCAATGGATAGAAAAAGCAGGAAAGAGGGAAGGGAGGCCTTTGCCCTGCAGTGGGACATTTTAGGCTAAAAATACAATAAATAAAAAAAAAAAAACATTTATAGAGTGACCTCAAAGCTGCGTTGACCCATTATAATTTCCCCCATACTGCGCAGTAAATCACATAACTGATTGCATCCGTCAAATCAACGTGCCAGTCACTGGAACATGAATGCAGTGCTGACAATGGGAGGATGTCGTAAAAGGTCAATGGTTTGTTTATGAATATTATTGCTGTTTACCTCAATTCGCTGCATTTCCTCGATAAATGAAATTTACTGATTTCATAACAATAAGAGAAGGTAGGTACTTATATTGAATGTGAAGGTGTTATTTATTTGACAAACGTGTTTAATTGTTAAATTATTTCTAAATAATCGTACAAACATTAGCAGTAATTTTGAAGAAGACAAGAAAGTTTGCAAATCGTAAAGAGCATTGAACATTTTAGCATACCTACTTGTCCGCCATTTTGAAAAAAAACATGTTTCGGCGGCCAGTGATGAAACCTATGCCAATCGATAGAGTAAATAATTACAAACAAAAAGTGTAAAATGTAAAGTGTGTGCCGAGTACTACAAAAAAATGAATTACTCGGACACCTTATTTGGCATGGTATGGTTTCATGGGTGGAGTTGCCTAACATATCTGCAAAACCAAAGCTTTACATAAATCAGTCAAAAAGCGGGGCACAGAAGCCCCTTTCCATACCATAGAGTTGGTAGAGTTGGATTGCATGATGAGCGCACGCGCCGTCACTTCCGGTGTTCATTGTACTGGTACCGAAGCCGGAAGTACTGATACCATCTATGCAATGCCGGTGCTCGTGCTATTATGGGGCTTACGGTACGGCTCACTAAAATAATGGGCGAAAGAGCCATTCGTTACCACTTAACCTGAAAGTTTTATCGCTGCATGCAGTGTGCATGTGGCTTTGAAACCAATTTGTAACCTACAAACAGCTTGAGGTCAATGAACTCAGATGACTGAACTTAGGCCGTTCGTCTGTGAACTTTTTGATAAAGGAAAGTTTTTGATCTGAAGCGTTTATCGGCTTCACGTCTTTGAGGGACTGCCTATTGAAAACGAATTTAATTAAATACTTGAGAAATTAGCTTTCACTTTAAGTACCTACTATACACTTTTACAAGTGTTTTTCAAAAAATTGAGCTCGGTAATTAAGATTACTGAAAATTTAACAACCTCTTGACCATAACCAATTCATTCGCTCAGACCATCCTAAGACACTTCTAACTACAAATCTGTTTCAAAAGACCTTGTCCATTATCACGTATTACACTGTTACGGTATCATATTCGAAGCCAGCATGTCCATGTTCGCTCTGCTAAAGAATTAATTTTAAAGAATTATCTACATAATATATTGTGGATCTATGTTAATATTAAGGCTGGTTAGTGGTTATATACTGTTGTAGAGCATTCCTAATTTAGAATCTGATTTGGTGTCGTCGGCTCTGTTTATGTTAAAACAGTTCCACGCTTCAGCAATTGGGGCGTTGTTTCGGTCTACATTGTATAAACCCTTTGTGATACATTCAGTTCAATTCCGCTTTTAATTAAACAAGTTTAAACAGATGCGGTAAAATGTAACAGATTTAGCTTTGTTTTAAAATTACACACGTTTCACCAGCAGTAAATAAAACTTGTTATATAAATAATCAGGAGGAGTCTTAGATACATTGGCATTTTTCCTAGTTATATTTTGATGTTAGTTTATAGATGATAGTCAATTAATAAAAAAAGGGTAAGAGAAGCATTTAACGTTCTGCAGTACGATGGGATGACGATATTGCAAACGTCGTGGGACAGCAATGGATCAGGCAAGCGCAAAACCGTGAGAAAATAAATTGGCAAAAACAAATATAGGCCTGCCTATTTCTAGAATTGGGAGAGATGATGATGATAATGATGATGATGAAAAACTGAAGTACAATTTATTTCCCTATTTTACGATAAATTAAACCCCAACTTACATATTGTGTTTATTAAGAAATTGCTTTCTCCAATAAATAAAATTATGTTGTAGGTAAGTAAAATGGATCTTACCGCCGCGCAGGTGTATTTTACTACCGACGCAATCATATCTGCAGGCAAAACACGGAATCACTCTACTATAATGGAAACTGCTTGGTAAGGGATCTCTTATTATACAGGTTGGAGTAAGAAAATATTAACTTTATGGAACAAAATTATATTGCATTTCAAATACCTACATAAGATTTTTGGTCACAATTTGTTTAATCGTTTGCAGCATTAACAGCTAAGCGCAATCGTTAAATGTATTAAGAATCTTAGCTATAAATAAACACAGACTTCCTCAGGTTATGTCATCAAAACTAAGTACGACTATCAACAACTTTTGGCCCTTACCAAAACTTTTTCTTCCACATAAAACTTTCAGACAGTGACTAAACAGCTTTCTAACTAAAACCATCGATCACTAACTCAACAAAAATAGCGGACCCAACTTTTGCTAACAGAGAAAAGATCATGCTGACTTGCATAATAAATGTGTTGAGCTCCCTTCGCCACGAAGTTATTTCTTGACTTCTAATTAAGATAGTTGCTGCTTCAAGGCAATTTTACGGCAATTTACTTTCCCTATGGTACTGGTTCATTTCTCAATGTCCTTAGTGAAACAATTGTTGAAAAGGTGAAAATTGCAATGGAAATCATCAAAACCAAATTTTACTTGTAATTAAAAACGGTAAACACTAGATTACTGACTCGGTAAACGGTAAACACTCCATTACTGATTTGAATATTCAGTATTAGTACTCCAAATCCCAAAAATATTATAATTTGCTTTGCTCCTATATCTATCTGTTACTTGTTCTATATCACCACGATGTTGGCACTCTTCTTCAAGTTGTTATTCTGACGTCGTGGATATAAATAGGTCATCAGAAAAATGATGTTTTGCTTTTTGTTGTATAAACTATTGTTCACTTCTAGGCAAAGGTATTATCGACACATTACTTGAAGTGCAAGATATACTATTTGCAGTTTGTAATAGGTACGTAAATGCAATTAATTTGGATAGAAGCCATAGCTGTAGAATGTGTAGAAGTTTTAATAGTGCGAATGGGTAATCTCGGTAATGAACTTGACCAAATTAGGTTCATCGGCAATGATTCGAAATAACTTTACATTTTTCGGTAAAGGTATTATGTACTTACAATATCCTTTCCAGGTTAATATAAGGATCTCTGTGGCCAATGTAAATAAAGTAAATTTGGGAAAACTAAAAAAATATTAAGCCTTATCTATAGTAGATAATAAATAAAATATATACTTACGTAATCTTCGATTCGCAGATTTATAGGTAGTTATTACACCATCATATAAAAATATAAAGTCGAGGAGAAAAATCGTTCCTGTAAGGTCAGTGTAGTGCAAATACCACTAACAAATCCAAGCCACTTCTAAATCTCAGAGATCGATATCTAAATGAACGACACGAGATGTGGGCCGTTTTCATATCGAAAATAGGCCATCGAGGGATAAAACCGATTCAACTGAGGAATTGCGTACAGCGAGCTCAAATATTTATACACGTTTCAACGTGCCGATGTATTTTATGTTTATTTTAGACTTTATTTTGATACTGAGCTGAGTACATGTAACTGGACAGGTTGTTAAACTTATCTAAACAATTTTATGATAAACGCAGTAATAAACGTGGATAAACAAACACTTTTATGGCACGATTCAATTAACACTTTTGAAGATTAGAACTTTCAAACCATTAGAACAGTCAAACTGTTCTTTTAACTGGCGATATAACTTTTCAAAGTCCTTAAAGATGTCTTAAGCGTTTGTAGTATCGCAATTGTCGTGCAAGGGTTCCAGAAAGTGCCATTATCTTACCATTCCCTTCGGTCTCTTGCGAGTGTTTATTGGAGCTCAAGGAGCGAATGCAATAACCAGAGAGTAACCCTAAGCCAAGATAGGCACAGGGATAAAACATTGTATCCGGGACACGTTTTATTACATTTCGTTGGAATAGCCTTTTTTACGAGTTGCGTGAGGATGTCGATCTAAAAATAGCTTAAGACATTACCTAGGCTTTTTATTTACGATCCTTTCTAATATGGTTCAAAGGAAATATTTACAAAGCCGCACTGTCAGTAATTTCAGGACGATATATCAAACCTTTTTTGCGGAAGCGTGGTGCTGGAGAGGGCAGGAACTTTGCCCGCGTGTGACCCAGGACGTGAGTCTATTCTTTATTAATATTTTATGATTCATGCCGCTTCTACATGCGTATTATTATTATCGTATAAATTGAGACGTTTGTTACACAAACGCAACAGTAGAAACGAAAAACAGAGTTTTACAATTACAGGCATTGAATCAACATAATAATTGCTATACAGGCACACAGTTTCATTATAAGGTATTGCACAAGGAGAATACTCGTACCAATGTGCTATCATTACGACAAACGCACGTGCCAGCAGATTCTTCTTAGTAATCATTGCGTTATAGGAATGGTGCATCCCACGCTATAACGCGATGCCACGGTAAAATACTGCCTAGCAATTTCCTTATTATATCGCAGATGGTGTGAAATTACGATTTTACATCATACATAATCGCCGTGTAACACACCGAATCAGTAATGTTACCATCGGTTATTATTGCAGATTTTAATCCATTTGTTCAAGTTTGTACGGTTAGCGTACCGAATGTTTGGTAAACTTTGGTATACTTTTGTTTTTATGTAATGCCGTTTCCATACATAAGTAGGAGTAGTATGTGTTCTGTGATTGTGATTTTACATCACTTACATAATCATGAATGGGTACGAATAAGGACGAAGCTTGTGTTGTTACCCGCGAGTCGGTGGCTTGGCATACATTTTAAATGTAATTCCAACAAAGAAGCTGGAATGAAAATCTGTTGTTTGCTTTTCCTTTCTGGGTGGCAGGGCCGGGACGATGAAGTTTTGATTACGTTTTGTGTCTCTTAATCCAAAATAGCTCTAGGCGATGGAGAAGTTACACTTACCAAACAAGAAAGTAGGAAATAATAGAAAACATTCTATCGTCTATCGATTGGTCTAATAAAAATTCATGTGGACGTCACGACATCGTCGGCGGCATTTTCAAACAAATATAGAATGTCTGTTTGTTGTTTGCGTCAATAGTTTTAATGACTTCATAAGTCTATACGATCGGTATACCAGGCAGCGCCAGTGATAGAGTGTAGGTACCTAGTCTAGACTTATTCAAGGCTGTCTCTTTATTATTTTGATGAACTCAATAAGCCAATTTTCTGTGATGATCTTTATACATTTACCTTTGCATTAATTTATGTTATTTGGTTTTTATATTGTAATAGATGGATTTTTATTCCTCCCTTAAAAAACTGTAGTCATATTGCACCCGCGTTTTGTTTCATCGTGTCATTGAACTACAGTTGGGAAACGCACTCGCAGCAAAGTGTGAAACCGTTTTTAGACGGTCTATTTGCAGAAACAAGGAAAATGACGCCAAGTGAAAGTCATTTTATGAACTCAGCCAGCAGTAAAATATAAGGCAAAGGTTATGTTTTACTACTTAATGTAGTGGGTGTTTTTTCTATTCTAAACCACGCAAGAAATGATAATGATCACGCTTGATCGCCGGTGATGTGAACTTAGACCGTGGGAATAAGTTTAGACGCAACATATTCTTTATAGAAAGACGTTATTGTCGCTGATGCCATAATCATAAAACTTTTGGCTTTTTGACAAACTATAACTACGTAAATATCCCAAATAGAAAATTCTTGTTACATGACGACGTATGGCATAACAAAGTGGGTGTTAGAATAAAAATAAACATTCTTGGTCAGTCGATTTTAGAGCTCAATGTCAGCATTATTCTTAGTTTATTTTTAAAGTTCCAGCGCGAACGGTCCCGATGACAAAATATTGCGTGGAACGTTCTGGTTTAATCCAAAATGACATGATTTCGTCACGCGCACATAAATACCTAGTAAATCTAATAAATTAGTATTTGCACAAAGCAGCTAGGTAAGTAATATTTCCTTAAAGTCAACAATACAAAATTCCTTAGAAATTACCAGCCTTCTTAATCTACCTTCTTTGAAAAACCAAAATACGAAATAATTAACCTCATAATAACTATGCACATGTGTGTTTATAAAATCCACGGCTTCTTTATCCTAAATAGAATTCGACGAATGAAGGAAAGATAACGTCGTGAACTTATAGTAAGTTCAAGTCAAACAAAATAATGAAGGTAACATAGGTAAATTTGAAACTATCGTAACCACTAAAATGGGTACGTATAAAATAAACCATAATGCGTGGTTTTTAGTGATAACAACCCCACTTATATTTTAAACGTGAAAGCTTAGTGTGTAGATAGATGTTGGTTATTTACTCTTTCACGCAAAAACTACGGATTTGACTGAAACCTATAACATAGTTGATGACCTGGGATAATACTTACTTTTTATCTAGGTACCACGCGAGTGAAGTCGCGAGCGAGTAAACTAGTAGGTAATATAGGATAAAAACATACCGAGTGGATGAACGTAAAGCAAGTGTGGCGTTTCTTCCAGAATCGGGTGCTTAGGCACGTTCAGCCAGTATCGCCGTGAAAACGTCGCGTTAGACAATGGAGAAAACCATTTTATATTTCAGATCGATAACCTCTTGAAAATGTCATTGGCACATGAATAGACACCTAATTTTGTGGGAAAGGGTTGTAATATTCTCCGGGGTTTAGTTTGATATCTGGAGCACGTGTAGGGTGAACTAAAGGCATAATTTAGAATACGACTCCAGTGAGTTAAGTTTTTTCTTTTAATGTTATTTTAGTTTGGAAGAAATAAGCCTAAATTAAACTTCACCTTCTTGATTACTTATAAGTAAATAAATGAAATTAGTATCAAAGTTGATGATCAGCGGTGAACCGGCGCTTATTCCGGATTTATTGTTTTGGATTAAAAATAAATCAGTTTCATTATTATTATCAAACATTAGGTTCTAGCCGTCTAATTAGTAATTTGCAGCAACGCTGTTGGAACATCACATTAAAATTCATACGACTGTGTGTTCATTAATCTTAATCTTTAGTTCAACAACGTGACTTCTACAATCTGAGTAGAGTTGTTATAAAGTTGTCAACGGACAAAAACGGTCATGAAAATAACATGTATAAAAGTTTTACATTATAACAATCAGCTGTTTTAGCAGTTTCGCATCAGGTAATGGTATTGTCAATTCAGTCATTGAAAATAGATTAATAGCACAAATTAGCATCCGTTTGAACTATAACTAGACCTTTAAACCTTTATAAACTATCATGGTTTTGAACATTATTTGTGGATTTGAAATCATGAAATCATGGTAATTATCTCGTTTCAAGTGTTTATGTAATAGTATTTTAAAAATACTTATTATGATTATTATTATGACTACCGCTTTTTATAAAACACAGACTTTACCACCCACTCGAGAAAGTAGCGTTACAGCCGGAATGTTAATGGTTCGAGCAATTATTCTACAGAGCTCGACCACTCCAGGGATAAGGGACAAATTAGAAATGTCCAAAAGAATTTGCTTTCGGGTTTTTACTGCCGCATGACGCATGAACGAAGGATGAAATGGGACTCAAGAGGTCAACAAATACCTTATTTCCACATTTCGTATCTTATTCCTTAGTTTAATAGTCACGCGAGCAAAGTTACCTAATGAAGTCTTGGCGTGTGTGTCTCTTTTTTATTTATGGATATAGGTGTGTCCTTGGAAGCAAGGTAGCGTTCACCGATTCCAATGTTGGCTGTAACCGTCTTTTAACCTAGTTGATCAAAATGTGGTAGACATGAATGAATGGTGAATTAAAGTCAAGTCGCGTTGGTAACATAAACGTGACTGCCGGACTTGAGCACAAACTGAATAACAATTTTATGATTCCGGCCCTAAACTGGTCGAAGAAATTGCAATTGAAATTAAACTGTAATAAAACTTCTAAGTCCAGTTGCTAGTTGCCCACTCGTAAAATTGTTACTGCATAGGTAAATGTTTATTCCAAGAGTCGTATTTTCCTATTTAATTTTATCGAACAGCAAGCTGCTTTCTTTGCCAGATTTTTCAAGACTTTGTTGTGAGTAGTTGACAAAAAAATTATCTAGTTTTTAAGACGTTTTGTCTTAAAATACCGGGTCGAATTGATAACTTCTTTTCAGCAGATCAAAAGTATCCTTTGAATTTTGATGAAAATGCTACACGAAACTCTAAAGCCGAGTAGGTATTAATTTTGATGTGTCATAGTTAGCCAGAACTGAAATTGACTTGTATGCTTGTACTAAGCATTTAGTGTAAGTACTTTTACTCCCAATCTAATATTGCCTTCCGCCCACACCGTCTAGGCTGAATCCGCTTGGCCATCGTAATATTGACAGAGCATTTAATAACGAAACTAAAATAGGTTAATTACTGAAAGTTTGCTGCGCTATATCTATATCTAATAAATATATAATCTGTGTGAAGGAATTCTTGTAAGTACAAATACACCGACACAACACAAATAAATTAAAACATTCAAAAATCTACAGTGTATATTTTTTGGTTATGACGTAGATAAACATAAAAATAATTAAGTATGGAAATATTCTTTTATTTATGTATATAAAATTCAGGATTTATGGGTTATCTATTGTCTCCGTCTACACCATCTATCATCATTCCATAGATCAGGGGTGGGCCGGGTCACCCATCTTATTTGATTTAACAAAACCTTTTCGATAGTAAGTGTTTAGCGAAGTGAAAAAGATCAGAATGGACAGATGAAAGCTGATCGGATCAAAGCAAGACAATAATGATACACAAGGTATATGATTCAAGTACATTCGGTAGTAAGAATGAGAAAACGGACTATATAAATCAAAAATATATAATGTGCCTATATGGGGCGCAGTAACTTGGATTTGAGCTACGAGGTAGATAATTGTAAATCTCTCATCTTTTTTTATGGTTTTTGTTAACGTCATTTTGCTCTCACTGGACGTTGTTTACGGTTTTACTGCCTATCGCAGTTTTGCATATCTACCTAATTATAATATTAAAATGTATCCCACGTAATTGACTGGTTTGGCTACCTAATCCTCATCCCACGTGGCATTTAACCACCACGTCCAAAACAGGGCATGATTGACATTCGAGAGATAAATGGATAATTAAATCATATCTAAATATAGTAGTTTAGTTGGTATCTAGAGCACTTTCATTATTTTTGCATTTCATTCAATTTTTTCGTGTTAAATCCTAATTTTGTTAGTGAATATAAAGAAAACAGTATTAGTGACGTCATGTTATGCGAATGTTGTTTATCTTAACACTTCTCAAGTCTCTACTTTGATCGCTCAAGTCTCTACGAAGTAAAAGAGTTAACCCGACTCTACATTATTATTTACTGTAAAGTGCCAAACTTATGGACGTAAATATTTATTTTTACAGACCCATTATTCGAGTCCCAAGACTTTGCATGCATAGCCATTTTAAGTTTTCTATGGACATCCTACTATCCTACTCCTACTAATCCTATCCTACTATCCTACTACGAGTATAATATTATAAATGAGAAAGTTTGTGAGAATGTTTGTTATTCTTTCACGCAAAAACGGCTGGACCGATTTGGTTGAAATTTGGTATGTAGTTAGGTGATACCCTGGATTAACACATAGGCTACGTTTTATCCCGATATTCCCTCGGGAACTGGACTTACGCGGGGCGCAGCTAGTAAATAATAAAGGTTCATTATTCTGATTGACACTGTCTGCATAATCAATTTCAATTGGAATAAAAGCCCGTTGACTCGGTCCTTTAGGCCAAATTGATATACGAGTCGCATGCGAGTCGCTTGTACATTTTTATTAATTTAGTTTATAATAGGTTTATTTCAGCAAATAATATAAAACAAGACCGTAATTTTAGAGTTAGGTAACGCAATTTTCGGAGAATAGCTCTATCAATCTTCCTAGCACAACAAAATTACACAACAAACCATAAACTACTGTAATTCAATTCGGTAATGTAAAGATCAGACTGACTTGCCAAATAACAGACAATGATGAATAAGCTGTTTCGTTTTTACGTTCGAATAAAGCAATTTTCTGACACGATTATTTTGTGTAATTTTTCTAAGGAGATTGTATATTAGGTAGTTGTAGACATTCAGCACATTAGTTTTGTTAGGACTATACATTCAGCTAAATTTTTAGGCTGACAAAGACTTGTGCTCTTTCGTGTACGTGGACTACGTACTTTACTGTTTATCTACTGAAAATAACAAATATATTAGGTATTACTATTATTATTTTTCAATTTAATTTAATTACCTGTTAAATAACTGAGCAATCAGCGGTCTCCTTATTTTTTTGTTCAGATAAATTTGTCTAAAAAAAACAAAAGATAACGAACATGTTGTAATGTCCTTTAAAGATCTTAAAATTAATATTATTAGCCACATTAATATTCTTAGTTGTATATGATTATAAATCAATATAAAGTCAGAACGTTGAACTGGAGGTCATTATCTCGAAAGGCCTGCCTTATTTGAAATGTGAAACTTGAAATGTTCTCAGCGTAACTCACAGATGCCCAAATTCGTATCCAGTTGCTTCACCTAGCGTCAAACTTTGCGAATCACGCTCGCAATAAATTGTTGAGTTAGAAAGTTATGATTTTGCATAATCTTGCGGATATTTGCTACCAACAAAAAGTCCTTTCTCATTGTTTGTTTCGCGGAAGAAACATTTCATTTGCGAAAGAACCTAATAAAACCTAAATAGTATTTTCCTTGTCATTTTTGGGACTTTAGCTATGATGACACAGAT
Source organism: Xanthorhoe spadicearia (assembly GCA_947086425.1). Lineage (NCBI taxonomy): Eukaryota > Metazoa > Arthropoda > Insecta > Lepidoptera > Geometridae > Xanthorhoe > Xanthorhoe spadicearia. The sequence goes on along the minus strand of OX352205.1, from coordinate 4,624,942 downwards.
CACATTCAGATACCAATAAACTCTTGAAACTTAAATCACCTCTCGTTTACCGTAGATAGTATAAAACGAATAAGCATTTGAGCGAATGTCATGTTCGTCAATGTCAACTGACATCATAAATTTAGAAATAATAAATAATAATAAATAAATATACTTGGACATTCCACACAGAAATGTTGATAGCTCATTTTTTTAAAATCGAGTGCTTAGCCATTACCACTTTGTTCGTCTGTATTGAAGTCATGACACACTCGTCTTTAGTACCTACAGTCGGATTTAAAATATCGTTCTAAGTTTTATAACTATTTCTTTAAGGTTCATTTAATTAAGTTTTATCAATAATTTGTACGCATGTTATTTTTTTTTGATCATCAAATTGCTCGCAAATCAACAATATGATAGAGCCTTTATTCCGCGGATATTCTCGTACAATAGGTTATGTAATAGCAATTCATCATAATTCTAATCACAATGTAGATTACGTGTTTCATAACGTAGATATGCAGTTTTGTTCGGTTCTGTTCAACAGAATGGTTAACAAGCTTGATAGTGATCTAGAGAGAAAATAATAACATAGAATATTAATTTCACATGAACGGATGAAAAATAAGGCGGAGATATCAAAAATAATAACAAATCTGTTATTCCCTGAACAAAATTTTATTACGACTACAATTTTTTTTAAGTTAGTTTTATGTTAGTAAGTTGTAAGTTATCTAAGAAAAAAGTAGGTGGGTAACCTATTTTACATTGAAGTGAAAATAACCTTTCTTTTCATTGTCGGTATCTAAATCGACAATACTTTTACGTGAGTAATTCTTGTTGTATTCATATACCTAATGTCTAGTACGACTCACGATAGTTTTGAAAGTGAAACCTTTCTTTTCTTACAAAAATCATTGCTTTTTTGGAGCTCGTTAGTTAAACGTTTTCAACCCTAAAATAAATAACAATGAGCTCTAAGAAGAAAAACAATTTGTTTCATACAATGCTCCTTTTACGTAAGTGTCAATAAAATATTTGTAGGACAAAACGCTAGGTCAAAGTTGTCCACAGTCTCCATCACGTACCGACACAAATAAACTGGGCGAACGCCTTTTTATCATTATTAGATTTCCCCAAGTGTTTCGTAAGATAAATATGGAACTATTTAGAAAATGGATCAATAGTGTCGGCCTACAATTTCATTAAGTACTTCGATATGAAGAGAAATTGTGTATCATTGGATATTCATTTCGGAGATGTATATAACAGAAAAGTAAAACAGAAAGAAAGATTTATGATGAATAAACACAAGATCATGTTTTTATTATAACGGTAAAAAATATAAAATCAATGGCATTGTACCTACCTTATAAAAAACTGAATTTTCTTTGATTCTGCTAAAGCATAACTACATTTAGTATTACGAAACAATCTTTGGCCTACACAAACACTTGAGCTAATAAAGAATCCGTTGCATTATAAAGGGAGATTTCGATTAGGAAATTCGTTCCAATTTAGAAATTCAATTAGGGATTTGATTCTGTGTAGCAAAACTGGTATCTACTGACGACTGTTTATTCAAAGTTTAATTTATATATTGATGAATATTCTGGAGACTGTCTTATAATAGCTCTGTCATAAGTTCTCTTCAATTGCAAGATATTAATGCATACAACCTCAGGTAAGTATACGCGAATAGCCATGTCTAGCAAATTTTGCATATTTTCTACTCTGTAAATTAGTGATACTTTCTTTTATCATATTACAGTATTTACGATGTCGGCATTATTCTTCTGTGACCTGACTAATTTGTTCAATAGTTCATTGTCGGCATAATTTAACGCCTGCAAGTGTCATTTAGCATCTACATTCAAATGTTCTTGGCGTGGGTCGTTAGCATTGCGTGGGAAAACAGCCCAATTGTGGTCATTGTTACTCATCCGGTTCGACGTGCAATAGATCCATTACCTACCACTGAATAAGTTATGTGCTTTAATCTTAAGATGAATGACTGTAGGTCAATGCACCAGATATAGTTCAAAGTAATATAGGTACAAACGGCATAAATTATGTGCATGTAATATAGTCACGCCTGTTAATGGGGTAGGTGAGGAGACCGCGGATTTCCACTAGGTCCTAAAGTCCTGACACCTCATTGCCTCATTTACTCTCATTACATATTTCATACATATTTGGTTTAGGGAACTTTTGACCTGGCCCTTCTCCAAAATATCATCAACATGGCACCAATTTAGTTCAAGTTTCCCCAAGCACGGTTTATTTCAGTTTTCATTATAAACAAACATCAAGCTAATCAGCCTTTCGAATTTAGACCCTTTACTGTTCTGACCTATGAAAATCGAGTTATGGCTCCTCTCATTTAGACTATTTAGGCGCCCAAAGTAGAGTAGGGTAAGGCTGGTTGCTGACTAAACTAATTTGTTCATCACAATCACGAACTATCAGAAACTTTCAAGTTTACTTTGGTTAGTGGCACAAACAATTTGTTCCTTATAGAGCTTGATTGTCAGTGTATATTTTAGGACCCATTAGCTCGTCATGGTGTTCGTTACTTACTTGATATTAACACAGATAAAATAATACTATGTATATTATTTTATCTGTGATATTAATGACTCACATTTGGGACATCAGTCAGGATGTCAATTAACCAAAGTTACCGAATGTGAAAGATGGAACGCTACAATGACCAATGTGGTTTTGATACTACAATAGTGTCCGTAAACTACGGTCATCACTTATGATAAGGAAAGCCGCAGTTTGCTTGCTACTTGAGGAGTACAAAAATACTCAATCACAACACAAACCGTATGAGTCAAACTATTATGATCTATTGAAGACAACGGGTCCTTTTTGTCCTAGTTGTGAACCGACCGTTAGCCAAATAATCATTTCGGCTAGATAAATAAATTGAAGAACATTACTCACCTATCTAAACAAAATAACTTTTGTAATTCTACTTTGCCTGTATCCGTTTCGAATATGATGCAGCATGTAAGGAAGGTATATTAATGAAGTTCTTTGTTCAATGGAAATTTGCAGGTTTTGCCCTAATGGGAGGGCACTGTTTCATTTGAATAAATCTAGGGTAAGTATTCAGATTAAGGCTACAGATAACTTCACGCTAGCCAACGGAATTAATGAGCAAGCCGTGGGGCCTTGGGTCGGGGCCTGCAATGAACGAGTTGAAATTTAACATTTAATTAAAGAGTTACATAACCTTTATTCAGAATTCTTAAGTAAAATGTAACCAGAGCCACAAGAGACTCGAAATGTTTGCCAGTCTTCATTTTACCAGAGGTTCCATAGTACGAAAATGTTGGTTGATTATTATTTTGAAAGGCAGCACACTGAGTTTTCTAAGTTTATTTTTGACTCAGACAATTTAAGCTCTTATAAAAGACCAATTTAATTTATTTTTTTTTTCTTGGAGTTAATTCAAAATACCTTAATTACCTTACATTACCCTAATTTGGCACGGAAATACTCGTACCTTTATTTATTTGACAAGATTTATATTCGTTTTAAGATCATTTTATGGGAAACGTGGAATTCATCGATGATTCACGGGAAACGACGAATATCTTACCACAACTTAAAGCCCTTTGAATACCAATACAATGATTCAGTCATTATTACTTTATGAGAGAAACAGGTAAAAACAATTCTTAGTGGAGTAAATGATAACTACAGGGATACAATGTTATAGGAGTTATATTATTACAAAGGCATTTTAAACTAACTGCACTTGAACAAACAAGCGTTTTGTTGGAGTACAATAGCTGTGATCAGGAAGAAAAATTCTGGCTTCGCATAATGATGAAAATAAGCATGCTTTGAACAATATGGTAATGAACAAATTGAACAATCCCAACAACAATTTAAATTTTATTGAATTGCAAAAAGTAAAGTAATGTACATGCAAGGAACATTACATAAAGACGTATATAAAACGATACATTTTTTAAGATGTTACAATCTAACTCATTTAAAAGTTTCAAAGATCGCGGCCGATATTGATTGTATCATCGCAATCTTTCTGATGTTATTTAAAGTACATGCCTTAGAAAGTACAACAAGTAGAGGCGTTCTGCAAAAAGACAATAGGCGCATAATAGGAGATAATAAGTTCCCAAGTGAAGAAATAAGAAATCAATCGAGTGGCAAGAGCGGTAATTGCAAGCCGACATTATCGATTGGTACTTAAATGAATCGCGCTTTCTATTCGTATTGTATCAACGGTAAATATTCCGTCATAGATGAGTTGCTGTATTGATACTACAACTTTTTCTTTTAATGTTATTAAAGACTAGGTGCGATTTGGCAATGTGTGCGTGCGGGCCAGGTGGCGAAACTGGTTGCTTCCCTTCTCGCTGCGGTCAGGTGTGCTCTGCAACTGCTCAGAGATTCATTCAAGCACTGCATAATGTTAATAATACCCCTAATTTTTGGGATTGAATTGCTCTTACGACTAAAGACTTTTATTTGACAGGAAACAGCTGTTTTATGATCCAGTTTTCGTCAACGATCTTTGGATTTAGAGAAATGAAAATAGTCCGCTGCAATAAAGTTTACTCATCTCTTGTTCAATGAAGTTTCATAAGATCAACAAAACGTATGATAAGTATCTTTCGCATTGTCCTACCTGTTTTTGAGTTCTCGTTCCAAAGTCTATTGTTAGATGTAACCGAAGATTAGACTCGAGGTTGCAGGTAGCTACAACGTCTCGCTCGACAAAAGGATTTGCCGTTGGGCAATTTTGCTACCCTATCTGAGTATGTTTTATGTTGGAATTTGAAGTTTAATGTCTAGTATTAAAATTGTTTCAAATCATTTGAAGGTCGTTATTTTGTTGCAGTATAATTGTTTGAGCGTGTGTCGACGACATATTTATTGGTTGCTAGAACAACTGTTTCGACTGTTTACGAATCTAGTTACTAGTTACGAAATATAAATGTATTTTCTAAGTTTATTATAATAACATAGAACACGTCATGCTTATTAGGTACTTTACAGTATAGGAACGTAGTTTCATTGATTACATTACCAATTCAAATAATCATAGCCAGCGGTGTTGGGATTAGCTCCAACGGTGATAGCTTATTGGCTCCCGTTACACATGATTTGTTAGGGCCTGATCCGATTTCTCCTAATAGGAGATAATTGGAGACTCGACCAGAGTTTTCAATCTGCTCAAGTATCACTTGACCCACATCATTAGCATTTTTTCCGGTTTTATTAAGAACACTAGTGCTTGAGTTTATTTTGAAAATATCGTGCCATATGGTTCAGTGCCATCATCACTCATCTTTATTAGTCACGGGTTGCTAATAAACAAAATGCGGGATTGTTTATTTTCTTAGATAGGTATATTGATTATTTTTTATCTATGTTTTTATCACTCTTGTTGTAGGTTTTGTTTTTGTTTCTGTTGATGTATACATATTGCATGAACGTCAGGTTTTTGAGTTGGCAGACACTGAATTGGTTGGTAACCTAGTTTTGGTTACCAATTATCAACTTTTTGCGTTATTACTACTGTTACTACCTATTTGATATGTTATTTACCTGTATGATATGTATTGATAAAACTGATAAACTCCTTATCGCTGTGATAGTAGTTTACCACTCCTTTGTAGTAGGTATCCATACAACAGCCTTATTATTTGATTATAATATCAATATTATTTTAATTGGATCTGTGATTTGAGCTCGACTTGTATCTCGTAGTAATTAAAGTTAAAAGACCGTCTACGTTGTTTTGTAGTTGAGTCACATATTGTAATTGTGCATCTGTGCACCAGATATTTTGACGGTGTTGCCATTTAAAAATATTTGTCATCTTCGTCTTATTTTCTCATCTGAAATAATATAACACAAACAGAATATAAATTTAAATTCAGCAGACATTACTTACCGTTGAAAGGATGACAATTTCAAGTGATCCTGGTAAAGAGCGAGATCAATAATATGCAACAATCACGACGGTCGCTGCTCGCAGGTGCTACATCCACTTATTGATTTGTAAGTATCCTTTTACCTAAATCACTAGCACGTCCAACAATAAATACCAACAAACAACCGTCTATAGGATGAATGGAGCTATAAAGAGTTTCACTTGTCAATCCACCGTCTCAGAACTCTTTGTTATCACTGAATTCAATTTAAATAGTGGCACTTTTCGTTAAAAATGCGGGTTTAGGCCGTCATTCGGACACAAATGTATTGATTGTGAAACACAGAAACACTGGTTGAAAACAATGCAAGTCGCGAGGCGTGCACCGCACGTGCCGCCCCGCCCGCGGTCACCTCCGGACTGGCGCGCGCGTATTCGTACTATTTCGTACCTACGAGTAGGTTGCGTTCGTATGCGCTCGTCGAAGCGCTGCGTTCGCTGGCGGCTCGATCGCATGTGATTCGTTTGCCTCCAGCCACGCGCAGGTAACTGGATGTTTTTGTTTTCAAACCACATGTCGGTTAGGTACAGCGTGTGCTAATAATGCAAAAAAATTGCATCCGACTTTAGGTGTGATGCTGTTGTTACAGAATGGGTATGGCATCCTGTGTTTAGTTAATTCGATTTTAAAAATTCGCAGTTGCATTAATTTTTGCTAAGAGTTCGTTCGTTTGTTCGAAGTCGATGTCTTTAGTGTTTTTTTTATTATTAAGCTATTGCATAGCTTCTATTGCGGGCCTTGAGCGTGGAGACCAGAAATACCCTAAAAATTAATCAACTGTCTAACGATTAAACTGTTTATTTAGTAATTGTGTTTTAATATAACCCTGATGTTTCTGAAAGTGTCGCGAAGCTTAATTATTTAGCAAAGGGTTTTGTTTGAGTAATTGTTTTGTTTCAGTTGTAATAAACAACTGCTTGTTTTAACGTTTTAACACATCAATTAAAACTACTTACCAAAGTTTTTTATAATAAACTAAGCTTACTAGGTGCATCTCAAATGTCTGCTAAATCTGTCTCTTTTAAACCGTCTTCAAAAAAGGAGGTTCTATTTATTATACCTATTACATTCTGTACTACAGTGTACCTAGTTATGTATTTTGTGTTCACCGATTCTGCTGTCAATTAGTAACAAAATATACTTTCGAGGTGGTCCCATTAATAAAAATTGAGAATTTGATGCACATCGAGAGGTAGGAAATTATTCTCTTATAAAAAACAAAAAAATAATTTTGTCATTTATTTTTCTAAAGATAAATTTATAAAACCACTTAATCTATTATTCTATAATGTCTATAGAGATCATTTTAAAAAACCTATTTGATACTGAAATACCTACTTTGAATATCCACCATTGTTTCTCACGTTTAAAACCACATACCTAACTTTTTGGAACAGTGTTATGCCACAGTTCTCAGGATACATTCCTAAACTTAATTCAAGCCAAAGAATTTGGGAAGGATACAAAGTTATTTCAGAATAAAAATAACGTTTTATATGATAGGTACTTGAATCAAAAATAGATTGTTACCTACTTGTAACAATATTGAGTATCGTTGAAAAGAGAAAGAGAAGTAAAGTGATACAATTTTTGAAGCTACCATGTTTCTGAAGGTATGGAATTTAGAGGTTATGAGGTTTAGTTACCAATGTTACCATAAGCATGAGTTGTGACGTTGTGATAATGGTTTAAAACTGTGATAAAATAAAATGCCTATGGCCGTGTATAGTGAGAACAATCGTTGGAAAGTCTATGGGACTTGAGGGACTAAACTATAATATTTATAGACCCTCTAAAATACACTTCAAACCATGGTAGGTATTCAGTGATATAAACGCACAGGGCTTTGCATTGTACCTATATACCCAATTTGTAAGAAGATAGTAAGTAATTATAATATTGTTATCAGTAAGTATATACCACACGTCTCGCTTATCAGTAGCTGGCGACAATGCAGCAACAAACTAGCGAACATAAAAGTTTTGGAAACTGAACTATGGTATACTCAGAGCAATTATCTTCCTTCAGAAGGAGACGACATTGTCAATTTTTGACATGCTTTCCCCGCAGCCAAGGTCCTTGGACCAACAATCATTCTCCTTATGTAAAACCCCGCGCGCCGCTGGTTACGCGTCATTTGTCAATCACGGTACACGCGGAAGGATATAAGTATAAAATGCCAAATTGCAGAGTTTTCGCATATCCTAAAATATTGGAAACTTTCAGGTTACAAAAGGATGATGTGACTTTCCATCTGCAAGTATTCATTCCTCTAAATATTAACAATTTATGCACTAAATTTGAATAAAACTAAAATTTATATAATGTTGCCAACAAATCGTAACAGATTCCATTTTAGCGTATTTTGCTATGCCGCCGAGTTGGCCAAGTGGATTGCTACTTCGACTTTGATCCGAAAGGCGTAGGATTGAATCCGCACTATTCCATCACTCATATTCATGCTACCTATTTATTTTGTTATCTAGCACGAATCCCGAATTATGAAAAATAATACTCTTAGTGGCATATTATATTTATATTTTATTCTTTTTTTTAATTTGAAAAGTAGCTGTTCTATCTTCTGTTGCTTGGTCAATATTTGCAAGTCGGTTTAATTAAACGAATTAAAGTTCCTAGAATTTTTTGTATTTCCTCGTACTCGTTATAATAGATAAAAGCATTATATTTCTGCATTGAGTAAAAAACAAACAAATAGGTAGGTAGGTAGGTACACAAAACACCTACATACCTACCTACTTCAAAACTAGTAGATAGTGCTTACCTCGGAAGAAAGACTTTTCAATGCACTTGAAAAAAAATATTTGCAAATCATCCCGTGCATCGAAAAATGTGCATATACTTAACAAAATACTACTTTTTATCTAGATTTATCATTATCGGTGCACAATAAATTAGGTATCTATACCACCCCTATACCTCCAACTTACTAATTATATACCTACGTAAGCTTTCAGAACGTTAAGTAGGTAGTTAAACTTCTGGCTGTTAAACTTCTGTTAAAATCATAGGTAAACTTTATTAAAAAAATATTTACCATCCTCACAATATCGCGGAAATAGGTATTTTTAGTTGGACACACTGCTTGTCACTGCAGCGAAATTAGTGAAGGGACAGTTCAAAATAACTTATCGATATTGACTTACAGCCCAGTCGGATTAGCTCACCAGTAGAGGGGTAACCTGAAATTGATTAAAGGACGATTTTTTTTCCGCCAATGATTGTATAGGTGTTGTTTATAGCTTAATCGAAAAACTCAACCAATCCGACTAGAACATTAGATTTTTACAAAAATGAATAAGAACCAAAATTGTTGTGATTTTATACAACTTTGGACCTCTCAATTTTCATCGTATTATCAACATTTACATAAATAACTTCAAAAAACAAGATAAAAAATAATTTCGCCTGTATTTCGATTATTTACGAATTAAGCTAAAATTAAAGAAACAAAGATATAATTTTTACCTTTGGCTACCACGTAAAACCACGCCAAAAGACGCTGTGATGACAGAAAAGGCTTAAATATTGATTTAAGTATAAAAAAAATCAGAAAAAAGAGGGTTCAAAGCCAGTTTTGAATTTTTCGTTACAGAATTTCTGGATTCGGTCACCCCGCTAAGGCCCGCCATAGAAGCTATGCAATAGCTTAAAATCAAATCAATTTGTGATTTAATTTGTCAATAACATTAAAATTTGTCATACAACCAATACCTACCGTATTGGCCGCACTCATCGTTCTCTTCTCTTGTTTCTATATTTACAACCTACCTTAAATTACTTTAAAATGTGTGTTTTTTGCGGGGCCGCAGCACACACATAAACCTACGGCGCTACGGAAGACCAGCGCTGCGACAGATTCTCTGGTTTCTGTTGCAGCAATACGCTGAGTAGTTGCCAATTTTGTCAATGTCCTACTTATTTTAATGTGTCTTATGTGTAACGCGTTTTTGACAAAATAAATATTTTTCTTTCTTTCTTTTCTTTCTTTCTTTCTTTCATCGATAATAAACTATCGATAGCTTCAAGCACTATGATTTTTACACAAAAATTGACATTTACTTATTGACAGACAGTTCCACGTCCCCCGCAGAAAATGACCTTCTTAGCGTCATAGAAAATAAAACTGATGGCTCCTCCCCTTACTGCTTCCTCTATGATGGTATATATCCAACAAAGGTAACCTAATAAAAAATAAGAAAATATTCTAAGGATGTTCTTGTTTCTACATTATACTATATCTAATACTAATTGCTTGAACTCCACAGAAAGAGTTGTGAGATATTACACAGGTAGAGCAAGTGAGTTCCTAACTTTTTCTTTCCAGCTTGAGAATAAAAATGCTTTTTCAAGAAATGGATTATGTAAGATTTATATAAAAAGTAGTTATTTGTTATTGTCATAATTTTGGATTGTATGCGTGTAACTAACCTGAGTTTTGCTTTCAAGTGATCGTTACATCTGCCTCCATTTTCCACAACTGAACTTATGGCTTCCAATTGAAGATAGTAGATCACACCAAAATAGCCGTGTCTAATGGGAACATTCGTTTCGTTATCTATGGGAATAGAGTGACATTCTACTCGGCTGACATTGATGCATTACGCTCAAGGGTTACAAGCCATCTGAAAACAAATTTACTTTTGCCTGTGACAAAATCACGAAACGAAACTTTTGTATTACATTACGAACGAGTCGCGAACTAAGTGGCGTTGTTGGAAGGTTCGAAAATGTTGGTAATTTTCAAGTAGCAGTGAAAAGGGGCTTTTTGAAGAATTACTTGTATCATCAAGCTTTAGGTACATACAGGTTGAGTTTTTTTCAGGGCTATTTATGGGAAGTTTAAACCCGTCGAAGAAGTTAAAACTTACCTTTAGTTTTTGTGACATACTTTCCTTACCTCCTTAGAACTCGTCAAAGAAGCTTTAATATGCCTAAAGACCAGATTTTAAAACGTAATGTGTCTGCATCTAGTGACCAGTTTTTTCATCAAGATAGTAAAAGTTTTGCGTGGCGTGGCTATGCTATGAAAATGTGGCACTGGTATAATCTGATTCCGGATTTTCAAACAAGGTAATCGTTCATTCCTTATACGGTAACAGATGACAGCAGTGTTACGAAGATGTATCGTGTTCTATCAATATTTTGATTCATATGAAACTTAAACGGAGCGTGTAAGTACCTACAAAAATAAACACATTTTTCTATCTTTCTTTTTTTACTAGCGTTTTGTAAGTTATTCTCATCGATTCATTGGTAGTTTTAAACGACTTTAAAATCCGAAAAATATTTTTTTTCCTTTTTATAGTGAAAATTTTCAAGTAAACAGGTCATTCTATTTATACCTATGTCAAAGTTCCAAACCACAAGCGCTCGTAAATTCCACATGTCAACTTTACATAAAACTCTCATCCATTACAAAAGTTACTTCTACGACAAACAATTTCTTCCATATTATTATTTTTGTATGACATGGGGAAAGTAAGGTAGGTACTACATCATTACAATAGTGACTCTTACTTATTTCGTGTCATTTCCGGGACTTACAAGCACCCTGGGGGTAGTTCCCCTGTCTCAGTGTATTTAAATAAATCATCGACAGGTTATTGGCTTTTTAGTTACCCTCCTATAATTTGGAGAATCTATTCGTGTAGTTAACTATTCAGGTAGGTATTTTAACGAGAGTCCATTTATACGAACACTAGTGATATAAGTGTGTACGGAGGGTTTTAATAAGGTATAAACGTTTTGGCGCAGGTAAATGCTTCTGAGTTCAATAGGATCTTAAGTGCATCTATTTTCAAAATTACAATATTCACCGTAATATGACTTGATACTATGGTTCATAGCTGAACTAAATGTCAGACTATATAACTCTTAACACTACATTTTTCAGTCATTGGTTTAGTCGTGCCTTAAATAATTCATGAATGATTCAAGAGAGTTCAAAATTCAAGAAAATACAATACGTGTCATGTGTAAAATTATAAACTAGTCAATTAGATAAACACAATGGTGATGAACCGGCACTTTACTGAATTCAAGTTATGACTAGACCAAGCAATTTCCTTTACTGTTTATACCTAACTAGTTGTACAAATTAAAGGTGCCACAACAACTAACCCATAATTTTAAACAAATATTTAGTTTGTAATTTACCAAAAATAAATTCGATTTAAATTATAGCATAGCACGAAGCATACTTTTCTAATGGGCGTAATATCCTTAGATTAACGTAATGATGACCGTTGCTCTGCCTGGGTGGTCTCTTACGCGGAGGCAACTTACAGATCGTTTACGTCACGTTGGGTAGAAACAGAATATACATTTGGAGATTTGAAATAAGAATTAAGCTACAGATACACATGCTACTAAAAAGCATGCTTATTTGGTACTAGATAGTATGCTCATGTCAAAATAATTTCATTTCATATATTCACAAGCATGCTCTTTTCGTATACACGTGCTCATTGTATGCTACTAAGTAGCATCTGCTCAAAAATAGCATGCTTTCGTGCTACTTTCGAGCATGTGTATCTGTAGCTTTAGTCAAGGGTATTATTCGTTTCTATATTTACTGATAAATTTGATACCGATACCACACTCATGAAATTCGTTCATGCCTATACTTTATCAGATTTCAATAATTCGAATCCGGACCCATAGTACAGGACTGAAATCGATACATAAACACAGTTCATCTTATGTTGGTGTAAAGGTACTGAATTCGGAAGAATTTTCAACATAAGTTGGACTAATAAGTCTAAGTAGGTACCTACTTAGTTTTTTTTTTGTTGTTTTTTTCAAGAATGTTGTCATATTTATCCATTACGTTTATTACTTTGAGGTCTACTTTACCTAAGTATCTTTTTCTTAATATTTTAAAGAGAGCACTTTATTTAATCTGTCTCTACCTTTGATATAAAATTAAATAAAGGAAATTTTAAAATAAAGCCTCATTTTATTACAAAACCTCTAGAAAATCTTCAATTGTACAATATTTTCTTCCACTTAAATGGCCGGTCATTACTCGAAATTACAAGACAAAAAAGGTAATTATAAAGCTCTCGTGTGAATGCAGCTTAAATTCACGTAACCATTTATTACACTGCTGTTTTCCACAAAGGAGGTTATGCAGTACCCTAGTGAACTCTAGACTGTACCCTTTGTTGTAGCCTAGTCTCTATGGCTACGGAACCCCTGTAAAATACACACTTTTAAGGGTAAAATCGAGCTCAGATAGGTATCAATGTAGTGCAGACTTGTTATTGTCATGCCCTTATATAAAAATAAGACAACATTTACCTAGAGTGATAATAACATAATGATTTTGTATTACTGTTTTAACTATAGTACAGCGGCAGAGCAGTACTGCATGGATCTTAATATACAGTCAAAACCGTTTATGGCGACATCATTTAGAACAACATACCGATTAAATTAACCAAAATCAAAGGTCCTGCCTGGCTGAATGCTATATAACCTACTGTCACTGGTTGTTACCAAAGTCGGTTTTTACGACTAAATATGAGTGGTCCCTTCGATGTTGTTATAACAGATTTAATTGTATTTTCATATCTATTTTAAATGTCAATACCTAAACTCAGCACTCTGGCCCTAAAGTTGTAAAGGTCTCGTGTCTCATAGGTACACGTTTTATCGTAGAAAATACTTAACTGTATAGAAACAGCACCAATAGCTTACTTAGAATTAAAGGCATATTAACCCGGATTCTAATGTTAATTTTGCTACTAAATGGGTCATAAAATCTAATTGACATTCCTAGCAAGTTAGGCGTCTGAGTTACCTATCCATGTGCTTTCTAAATTCAACGAACTTTGCTTGACAAGAAAACACCTTCTCACTTCTATAGTTGTTGACACAACATTTAGGTACTTACTTTTCTTCTGCTTCTTATCTACAACCTTTCATAGCACTCCTTCCTTTCTTGCTAAAGTATCGAGTTACGAACTTCTACGTTAGTATATTTCTAGACGTAAGTTCTGAAATGAAATGAAATTTTAACTGAACATACAGTGGAACATAATTACGTAGAGTGGAACTTTCTACTTTTTTGAAGACGGTAAAGAACAGAGTTTCTTTTATATTTTACCCAAAACCAAGACATTTCTTTCTTGATGGTGCAAATCTTCTCTGTCTATCTGCGTTGGCGTTATATCATGTGCTTTAGTTATTCATACTGACTTTCAAAAATGCCACCATAAAAAAGCTTTTAAGCTATCGTAAAGGAGCGATCTTATTGTGCCTTCGTTAATCCAGCGTTAATGGCTTGTGTTTACTGGCGGAATTAAGACGAGCAAAATAAATGGAACTTTTAAATGAGTTTTTCTTCCCATGTTTTATACAAACGAGCTTTGTGCCGTGTGTAGACTAGACTACTCGATATAGTGGATGTGGGACGTGTGGGTCCCACGTTGTCATTTTCGATGCATTAGCTACGGTATTTGGGACATTTTTTTCTCGAGTAAATATATAATTACATATATCTTTATATAGGTATTCAAAGTTTCGGCCAATGTTCAGTAGTTTTAGGGTAAAAGAGTAAATGTCTACACATCGGTAATAAACTATTAGTTTGAATAATATTAGTAAGAAGCAGAGAAAGAAAAAGTAATGCGAGCAAAACTGTGATCGTTCTAGCGTCAAATCTTCTGGGATGCTACATTATTGTATGATGAAAAGGGATAATGCGATGTGGCCAGAAATCCTTTAAGATAAGGTAATGTAAATATGTACCTTCCTCTCTGAATAGGTAAGTAGTTACTGAAAGGCTAAGGGCACAGATTACCTTTATTAAGGCCACCTCAAAGGGTTATAAGGCCTTATTGAATGACTATTGGCCATGTTAAGCTGATATTTCAGTTTGTAACACTTCATGGGAGAATATCGCTTTTTAAGATTTTAAAGTATCGTTGAGATCGAAGGCCTAAAGGGGTTGTTCTCAAAGTAATCCAAATTTTATTCCCAAACTGTTCCACGAAAATTTCTCAAAGTAAGTACTTACTCCATTTATTTTTTTAGGCTTAAATCTACTTCACCGTATGGCTGAAATCTGTTTGGGAAAGAATTGTGAGCTCATTATTTTGTTTCTTAACATTCGGGTGGACTTTTATGATGAAGAGCTATGATATCGCTGCAGCTTCACTAATCATAAGCTAGCAATTTAGTCACAGCTTTTCGTAGTATTAGCTATGGCTAGGTAAGCGTGACTGACCTAAACCTAAAATAAATGTTAAATCAAACCACGACTGTTATAAGGTACGTTCCATATTGCAAAAACCAGTTCATGCTAAAGAGTGTCAAATTGTCACGAAACTTCGTGACAATTTAATTTTTTTGCCTAGGTAGGTGAACAGATGCGGTACCCACTGGGGAACAACGATAACGAAACTAAACTGTTACCTACGAATTCTGTATCCACGAACACAAGATGAACCCGAAAATTTACATGAAAAATTGCTTTAGTGAACCAAGTAAGGACTCCGAGCTCGGTTAGATTGGTACTAATTGTTTGTATTGTTGAGACGGGAGGGCAAAGGTCGAGGGTAGACACGTAGCAAACTATATTGGATCTGTGGTTTAGGTCACAGACATCGGGAATTTAATCTAGTTTAATTCGTTGTCTATTATCAAAGTCTATTTGTTTTCTGAATCATACTTTCGTGAATGTGACAAGGATTTGATAAACTGATTAAAAAATCTATTGTTGCTGTACAAAGCTAATCTTTAGTGAAGAGATATCATTTTAATTTTATAAAAACGTAATTACATACCTAATATTCAAGTTCATTATAGTAGCTAACTCTGATTACGAATTTAAAAAAAAATTGGGCAGTGGTTTGGATCAGTTGAGCTACCTATAGGCCGTTTATATTTTACAGTTATGTAAATATGTATTAGTTTATTTTCAGTAAATAAACGATTGGTAAATTTTTATGATCGTCCAAGTTCAATTGATTTAATAATAATATTGATATTTTAACGTAATGCAAATTATCAGCTGCAAATCTCAAAGAACCGGATCCAAGACTCCTCTCTTATTGCAGACTGTGCTTATTTATAAAAGCCACCTGCTGGTCGGACATCTTGCAAAGTTGAGCCCTAATAATGTTGACATTATAAATGTAGAGACCTTTTGGGAAATATGAGAGTACAAAAAAGTAAGTACAAATGAGAGTTTCAAGTTAAAATATAGATAACTATCAAATTCGGATGATTTTTGAATTGTAGTTGTGTTTGTTTTTGTTGTTATGTACCTATCTATTGTATTTCTTATAGAATAATACTATGTACTTACCTATTGCAAAATTATCAGAATAAACTGTAAATGTATTATAAAAGCAAACCGAAGAACTTTTAGCAGCGCGTGTTACGTGCAATTGGTCTTCAAAACTTTCAAAGACTTCCAAGTTCAGTTCTTGGCAGAAATCCACCGTATCTAAATCTTTTAACCTAACCATTCTTCTTTGAACATACGTTTTTATTTGCATTTTACAGTGTATTTTAGTATCAAAGGTGTCTACTGTGTTCCCAATTCAGAATTATTCTAATCAACTATTTTCCTACTTTTTATCCGCTTTTTCCTAACAAAACCAGTTTCGGCCAAAATTTTAGAGATTAGGTGAGTTCGGGATTGAATAACATTCTCCATCAATTTGTTTATTACGATCCATTTGATATAATTTCTCATACATAAATTTTGCACAATGGTATCCTTTAGAAAATTGCATTCACTATACAAAGAGATAGGGCTTAGGATCTACTCGTATCATGACACATCTAATACTTAGTACATTAAGCTATTCTATTAGGTTTGTAACCCGAGGTCGATACTCCATGAGACGTCTGGATATCAAGCGGCCATTACCCTATACCTAGACCAGTGGATTCAAACTATTCCATAGACTGGGCTGAAGTATTTCAATTATTGATATTCTATTTAAAGGACTGTTGGGAATCTATTCCAATATTAAAGAGGGCTCTATTGTTAACAAGTAGGTGTTGCGTAATATCCTCTGATGTAAGTTGTTCAAAAATATATTTCGAATGGTGTTCAAAGAAACTCTTTCCTCCTCAACTCTTTTCAGCACTTTCTCGTTCGTAACCTTCTCTGTCCAGCTATAATTCTTCCCATCCTTTTTTCTAACAGGAAATTTTGAAATATTTTATCCCTATTCACAGACATATTTTATTTATACTTCACAATAACAACAACATCAAAGTTCCATTCCATTTCAAAGATTAGCATACATTGCTTAGATTTCACAAGAATTAAAGTACGCTGACTGTAGACCATAATATAAAACGTCAATGGATACAAATAGTACCTAATGTCCAGTCTAGCCCTTTAAGATCGTGGTAGGTATGCAGAATATAAGCTGACTAGCTTAGTATACAATGATTATGTTTAAAGTTGATTAAATTTGCAGTTCATTGCTTCTCTTATTAGGTTATTA
Organism: Xanthorhoe spadicearia; assembly: GCA_947086425.1. Classification (NCBI taxonomy): domain Eukaryota; kingdom Metazoa; phylum Arthropoda; class Insecta; order Lepidoptera; family Geometridae; genus Xanthorhoe; species Xanthorhoe spadicearia. The sequence goes on along the minus strand of OX352205.1, from coordinate 4,607,484 downwards.
ACCTCCAAGTAACGGCAGGCTTCACACTTGATTTGGTTTCCAATAATGTTTTTCTGAAAGTTTAATAGTTTCTGAAATACCTAATTATTTTATTGTTTTACCAAATCGCATACTCATGAACGAAATGGTCTTACTGTAAAAGTAAATCCACAAATAAGTATAAAAGATCAAAACTCCTTCGTTGTATATAGCCAGGACAATTTGACGTGGCTATCAAAGTGCGGAAGCTCCCAGTTAGTAATTAAACTTGCAATCACACTTGTATTTTGCGACTGTTCATTAGAAATAATTTAACTTCACCACTCGCTTTTCCTAAGCAGCAAGAAACTAGTTTTAAATAATTTGAAAACATTATGACGAGACAAGTTTTACCTTTAGAAATACTGCAAATGGTTTGCAGACCTACAATTTTCTGCTGCTCATGCATACCAAAGTAATTCAACTTTTTTCAAAGAATGTGGATGAAGTGGACTGTAAGTAGTAATTTTATAATTATCCTCAGCCGGTAGCGGTGCACTCGGCGCGTGCGCATAGTAATTGCACCCTGGGACAGATGATTATTATAAAAACAGTGTTAAAAGGTGGATAGTTTCTTCACTATTTATCTATTTTATTATTAATTTGTTAACGTTTCAATTCTAAAGAAGAGGTTGTACCCTCTTATGGAGTTGCCTTTTTCTCTTTAGTCATTTTTCTGTTCAGTGCTAACACACGTTTAGTGAGCCGAATGTATAGGCCGTCAAGTACATCCATCCATATACAATTTTTAATCAATCAATACTTATGTCCAAATGTAGTCTTGTCTCTATGAAAATAGCCCTCAATGACATCATATCACATAGTACAACATAAACAACGATAATAATCTATGAAACAGGTTTTCACCCAAACTAGAGTTTTTCAGTTAACTCCAGTTTTCTAAACTCATACAAAAGCGTAAAAGTTAACCAAACATTGTTTTAATTACTTTTGCTATAGACTTAAATCAATATTTTGCTAAACATAACCATTTTTACATAATCAAGATTCATTAAATCAATGATTAGACATGTCTAAAATAAATAAATAATAAATAAAAAAAAATGTCTAACAAGCGGGAAATTGTTATTAGCAAGTGCAAAGGCACTGGGGCTTCCTATAAATCAGAATATCGACAGTCACCTAACTTGGACGTAGAACACGGGTCCAGGCGTCAGCTGGGCTTGTTTTAGCTAATAAATCAAGTTTATGACCAATTGGGAACAATCAATCTTAAGTTTACCTACTTGTCGTGGAAAATAGCCTTAGAAGTTTAATGGCGCTGAGTCTGTAACACTGATTAGCTAAACTATGACTATGAAAACTCTTTACGTTCACGCTAAAGAACTAATAGAATAGCACTGAATATTATGTATTTCCTGAACTGATATCTATCTTCAAATCTAATACGAGTTTCTTCAGTAGGTAGGTACCCAAAATATAATGTTGAATTTATTTACTATCTTGATGTCTATATCGGGTTCTTTACAGACTCTTATTGTAAAGACTAGTCCCAAGGGTTTTTCGATTGATTTTCATCAAAGCTTTCATCCTGAAATATTTGCGGTGCTTTATACTCTGCCCGCGATACGTGGACTGAATATAGACTGGAGTTCACGGAGGTAACATAATGCATGGGGGAAAATGCTTGCTGTTTTAAATGGTACAGATAGATGGTATGAACTGAAATATACTTGATCCAGGTGGGAATATTCAGGTCGTTCTTACAATAAAACTCCAGTGTGCTGTTAAGACAAAGACTTGTATTCGGAGAATGGCGTCGAACAGAAAGTAGTCTACCCACATATAAAATATGGATGCCTAAACTACCTACATACATTACACCCTCCTACTTATTTATTATTACAACTCCCTATTACACATAATTTTTGACTTAATGTAAGAAATCCCATAACCACCTTAATTTTAAACTTAACAGTAACACTAGACTAATTAGCTACAATTCAGTATGGCACCGGATTCCCATAACGCTCTACTGGGAAACGTATACGGACGGCTCGGTCAGGTACAGGCTGAGAACTTAACCGTGGTAGTGTAGAAGACATGGAACACGCCAATAGTCCACCTGGTGAGCGATGTCTCAGCTGATCTATATGCCTCTTACAAAACGAACCGTCTTCCTTAACCACTTTAAAATTTCTTTTTCCTAACACTTCCTCAACTTTCCCTTTCACCCATTTATCTTTCTCACCGCCATACTCTCTTAACCAAACTATCTCTCCCTTTCCTATTTTCCTTATTTTATCGTCTGTGCCTCTATGGGTCTGTAGTTGTTGACCATGTTCCTCTCCTATTCTAACGTTCCGTTCAATGCGCAGTAGGTCTAACCTGGATCGTAAATTCCTCCCCTGCAACAACTTGGCTGGTGAGCATCCCGTGGTACAATGAACAGTATTCCTATAAGCTAATAAATACGCTTGTAACGCCGTATCTAAGTCATACTTATCCCTAACTGCTTTCTTAATGGCTCTTTTACACAATTTAACTGCACCTTCTGCGGCCCCATTTGAGGCAGGATGATAGGGTGGAGAAAACGTATGAATCACACCATTAAGTTCCATAAATTTTTGAAACTCTACACTAGTAAATGGTGGTCCATTATCTGAAACTACTTCTTTTGGTAGACCAAATCTAGCAAAGAGTTCTCTTAAAATTCTAAGAACTGCTGAAGCCGTAGTACTCTTCATATGAAACGCCTCAATCCATTTCGAAGTCGCGTCTATCAAAACAAAAAATGTTTTCCCTATAAATGGTCCTAAGAAATCAATATGTAATCTACTCCATGGCTCACTCGGGTAGGCCCATGGCTGCGGTGGTGCCCGCGGTGGTGCCGGTGCCTCTATAGCACATGTCTCACATTCCTTACATACTTGTTCTATGTCCTTATCTATGCCTGGCCACCAAACGTAACTCCTAGCTATTGATTTCATTTTTACCATCCCCATGTGTCCTACATGTAGTTCTTGTAATATTTGGGTCTGAAAAGTGTTTGGAATAATTATTCTGTACCCCCACAAAATACAGCCACCATCCAAATAAAGCTCATTTTTCCTAACATAGTATGGCTGCAAATCCGGCTCTGGGCACTTAGATGGCCACCCAGATTGTACATACTGAACCACTTTAGCTAAAAGAGCATCTTTCTCAATTTCCAGTGAAACTTGAAGTTGGGTAATTGGTAAAAAATTGTTAACAAAATTCATGTAAGTAACTTCTACCTTACTTCGCTTACTTGTCTCTTCTAAAGGCAACCGAGAGAGAGCATCGGCCCCATTTTTATCTGTTGTAACATGTTTAATATCATAGTCATAGCCTGAAAGTATCACCGCCCATCTCTGCATCCGGGATGCTGCCATAGTAGGTATCCCTGTTTTAGGGCCAAAAATTGAAACTAACGGTTTATGATCCGTTTTTAATACAAACTTACGCCCATATAAATATTGATGGAACTTCTTGACTCCATAAATAATGGCTAAAGCTTCCTTGTCTATCTGAGAGTAGCCTCGCTCTGCTGTATTCAAAACTCGTGAAGCATATGCTATAGGCCGCTCTAAGCCATCCTCCATCACATGAGAGATTACTGCGCCTACACCTACTCCACTTGCATCTGTTGTTAAGATAAGCGGCAGTTCAGTACTGTAATGAGCTAAGACTTCACTCGAAGAAAGTAAATCCTTAATATTCTGAAAAGTGTTCTCACATTCCTCCGTCCAGTCAAATGTGACACCTTTCCTTAGAAGCCTATATAATGGATACAAAATGGTACTAATATTCCTAATAAATTTACCATAGTACATTACCATTCCAAGAAACGCTCGGACTTCTGTGACATTGGCAGGTGACCTAACTTCTCTTATTGCTGCTAATTTATTTGGATCAGTATGAATGCCTTTCTTGTCAATAACATACCCTAAATACGTCACTGAGTCCGCAAAAAATGAACATTTCCCTGTTTTGATTTTTAATCCATAATGTTGCAGTCGCTGCAAAACTGTATGCAAAGTTTCCAAATGCTCTTGGTCATTCTTACCACTTATTATAACATCATCTAAAAATATGCCTACTCTGGGAACGTCTATAAACATCTGCTCCAGCTTGCGTTGAAAAATACCCGGACTGGATGATAAACCATAAATTAACCGCTCATACCTAAACAGTCCCCTATGTGTGTTTATTACTGTGTATTTTTGTGATTCCTTATCTAGCACAAACTGAGCATAAGCCTGTGATAAATCCAGCTTTGAAAATTTCTCCCCTCCCCCTAACTTAGCTAGTAGGTCTTCTACCTTGGGTAAAGGAAAACGGTCCACCTCGAGACACTTATTTAGTGTTAATTTAAAATCACCACATACCCGAATGGTGCCATCACTTTTTACCACGGGAACTATCGGCGTGGCCCAGTCTGATGAGTCGACCGGCGTGATGACTCCGTCAGCCACCAGCTGATCCAGCGCGCGCTCCACCGGCTCGCGCAGCGCGTACGCCAGCGGCCGCGCGCGCATGTACACGGGCCGCGCGTCCGCCCTCACATGTAGGCTCACTTCTCCGCCTGTATACCGACCGAGCCCCTCCGAGAACACTTCACTGTATCTGGAACTGAGTGATTCTACGGTAAATGGCAAGGAACACTTAACATCGTTACATTTAATTTCTGTCAATGTTATTCCAAACTCATGCAGCCACTGTCTTCCCAATAAAGGTTTCCTACCGTTATCGATTACATAAATATCTAATGGTTTACATATTCTATCTTTATACGAAACATTCGCTGTTATCTTGCCTAAAGGCCTCACTGTTTCCCCGGTATAATAACTCATTACAAGGTTATGTTTTTGTAAATGTAAATTCTGAAACAATGTTTTGTATAATTCGTAACTAATACAAGAAATAAGACACCCCGTATCAGCTTCCATCCTAATAGTATGACCCTCAATCTTAACCGATAACATAATAGGTCCACAGTTCTTATCTGAGCTTTGGAAATTGTATAAATCTAAAATTACCTCGTCACTGCTATAGTCCGTGTCCCTTCCCACTTGTTCGCGTACCTCACTGTTATAGGTCAACACATTTTGTGGACTGTCCTTTTGTCTAGGGCACATTTTCTTCAAATGCCCGGGCTGATTACAGACTCGACACACATAGTTTCTAAATTTACAAAACCTTTCGCTATGATTTCTACCACACACCGCACATTGCCGCTCAGCTGTTTTCGATGACCCCGTTTTGACACTGACATGCGGCGCCCGCGACGTTCCGAAACCTTGATCTTGGTGATCTTGGAACGAACGATGACGCGTCCCCGCTGATGCCGCCGCATCCGTGCTCACAACGCTATACCTCCGTGACGATCCTACCGTCCTTTGACGATCTTGATGCCGCGTACCTACTTTATTGCACGCCGTCACATCTGTTGCGTTGTTCTTGCCGGCCTGCCCTTCACGTCCTTCCACCATAGCTGCATTAACTTCGGCTGCCTCAATTGCCACGGCCAATCTGAGTGCCTTATCAAATGGCAGATCCTCCTCCGAAAATAACCGCTGTCTTATCACTTCATTTGTCAACCCACACACTAGCTGGTCTCTCAAACTCTCTTGTAGACTTTCCCCGAAACCACAATGTTTTGAAAGTCGTCTCAACTCCGCTACGTATTCCGCAATTGATTCTTCCGCTCTTTGCTTCCTTTGCCGGAACGTATACCTCTCCGCTAAAATAGTGCTTCCACACAAATCCGCGATGCGACGCGATGCGAGCTCGCATCGCAGAAATTCGCATCGCAAGTTTCTGCGATGCGACGCGATGCGACGTCGCGCGATTTTGTGCGACAAGCCGTTTAGTAGGGCGATGTAGGAATGTGCGATGCGAAGCAGATCGCAAATTCTTGCGATGCCATCGTGCGAATTCGCGCGATATCGCAGATTTTGACAATGCGACGCGACGTCGCGGATTTGTGTGGGAGCCCATACTCGGTCTAGGCTGCAGATGATTTCGCATAATTCGTACGAGTTCATTGAACCTTTTTGCGGCGGGTTTGTCCGGAGTGCACAAGGTCACCAAAAGCTCGTATGCTGCTCCTCCCATCACTGTGATTAGCGTCGGTACTTTCAATTCGTCCTTCACATTGTTCACCACGAAGTACTGTTCTAACCTCTCGGCGTACAAAGTCCAATTATCGGAATCCGGTTGAAACGCACCAATTTTTCCCACCGACATGATTTTGTTTAACTGTCTTCATAAACACGTAGATCCAATTCGTCGCCAGTGAAATATACTTGATCCAGGTGGGAATATTCAGGTCGTTCTTACAATAAAACTCCAGTGTGCTGTTAAGACAAAGACTTGTATTCGGAGAATGGCGTCGAACAGAAAGTAGTCTACCCACATATAAAATATGGATGCCTAAACTACCTACATACATTACATGAACAAGTGACAAAATTATCCTATCCTACTAATACATGTGAAAGTTTGTGAGAATGTATGTTTGTTATTCTTTCACGCCAAAACGGCTTGACCGATTTGGTTGAAATTTGGTATGTAGATAGGTGATACCCTGGATTAACACATAGGCTACTTTTTATCCCGATACTCCCGTGGGAACGGGACTTACGCTGGTGAAACCGCGGGGCGCAGCTAGTTACTTTATAAAAACCGACTTCAATTTTATTAGAGAGGGAAGTTCACAGAAGGTAGGTAGGTGTTTACGTACTATTAAAATCGGTTCGATATTGACGGACTATTAGTTATTACATAAAATAAAAATAAATACACACAGTAGAATATAACCTCTTTTTACAGTCTATTAAGAACTAAGAAATCTAAAAGAACTACGCTCTTTTACTATTTCCTGTTAAAGACCTAATTACCGGTAACTTTTTACTCTACAAAATTACTATTATCTATTCCAAAGGTAAGTATATTTTATCTGCTGCGCTCTCTATAACATTATTTCTCTTGGGACTGGAGTGGTACAATAGTCCCGAAATCAGCCTCGTCCTACGGAAATACCAGACTAAAAACAACCTTTTTCTGAGCCTTTGTAGGAAGATCATAAAGTTTTTCAGGCGGAATGAATGATTTTTTTGAATAGGATGGCTGGTTCATGGACGGTAAAAAAACTTAAAACTTCATTGCCCCAAACGCAATGCAGTTATATTGACTATGAATGAATGAACCTTAGTGCTATTTTAAAATTTAAAAAGTCTGGTTCTAACAATTGAACACACAATTGTTTTCACTTAGTATCTCCAATTGTTTTTGCTGGAACCGACCATAACCTCCGCCATACTGAGGCTTTTACCAAATCATACATCCATCTCGTTGGTGGACGTCCTACGCTGTACTTACCTACTTTGCGATGCGCGGTCTCCTTTCGAGAAATTTAGGTTTTCTCGATAATTTTGTCTAGTAGGTATCAAGTTTTGATAGGTATGTATTTGCCTAAACCAAACAGAGACTAGTCGTTCATGGCAACAAGAACTATACTTAGGTACAGTCAACCTACGAATGATCGTGAATCTGTCGCTATAGAAACTTTGTAAATGTATGATGACATGACTTTAAAGCCATGATACTTCATAGATGTTGTATGTTAAAGTTAATTTCGTGTATGACCAACACATTCAGTTTCATTTCATACACAATTGTGTAATTCACAGACTATTAATTGTTATGGGGTCCATTGTAACGTTAGCTAATGATTTCCATTTCGAATGACCTCGCGGTTTGTTCTGTGGGAATGGGAACAGGTGATACATATAGGAACATATAGGTAAAGGTAAGATGCATATGCGGCTGTAGGTCAAGGTTTGACTTAGTTTGTAGATTTGTACAATTACCTACACTGTAAAAAAAAGTAAAAGAACATGACTTTCCTTCTTGCAGGATGTCTATTCTCGACGCTCAGACCAAATAAAAAATAAAGACGGAACGCTGCGAACAACGAAGTGAAGCAAGTTAAAAGTACGCCTTACTTAAAAAGTGACGTGCTCTCACGAGCCTCGGTAGCTACTGACAAGTTAAAGTGTAGTTTCGTTTTGCGTGTGTGTGTTTATGTGTGTCAAAAACAGTAAGGCGTACTTTTAACTTGCTTCACTTCGTTGTTCGCAGCGTTCCGTCTTTATTTTTATTTGGTCTGAGTCTCGACGACTTTTAAAAACATGACGCGGTGAGAGATTGCACAGATCCGTTGTTGTTGCACAGATTTTGATAACAAAATACAACAAAAAAATATTGTTCACACACTCTCATTTGTTGTTTTCGAAAATAGTACCTAACTAATACAAACAAACATAATTATTTTCAGTGCTGAAAGATCTTTAAATGTCTACAGGGGATTGGTTTTACAGTTATTTAGTACCTAGTGTACCTACTCTCCCTAAGTAATTTTTAAATGCACCACGAACTCCATCTATAACAGAATTTGTAAACGAGCTGAACTTCAAAATTTCAGAGACTGTAACGTACACGGTAGGTACTTTTACCATTTTTAAAATGAGATTGTAATGTAGTAGCGCCATCTAGTTGACTAATATTGTACCTACTCTCTTTCAAGCAGGCTTGTGTGGCGTACTGCCACATAGTTTTATCAAAAATCACTAGATGACGCGGCGGAGAAGGTTTCCAAATTCAAGTTTTTTTTGGTAGGATGGGACCTTGTTTCCCAAGTTTGTTGATTTGTCGTTTAGTATCTACTCGGAAGATGGCATACACAATACAAAGGTACTATAGTAACTAGGTGTTGTCGCTATAATGAGCAAGTTGCATTAAATTTTGTTCTTGCCTCAGGTTTATAACTATACTTCATTTCTTGAAGCGAGCTAACAGGAAGTTAAAATAAACTCACGTAATTGGTCGTTGAAAATAATATTCTATCTCGTGATTGGCTAGATTGTCAAATCAATTGTCAATTATCAAACCTAGCCAATACGAGAATAAACAATTATTTTCGACGATCAATAACGTGCGTTTATTTACGTTCCTATTAGCTCGTTTCAATAAATGAAGTATAGGTTAATTTAATAAAATGTATCATCCTCATCATCATCATAATTATCAGCCATAGGTGGTCCACTTCTAGAAAAGATCTCGGAGGATTAGTGCACGATCCGATCACAGTGTGCCGCTTACACACGTTTGTGTATCGCGTTTATATCGTTACAAACGTGATACTAAACGTTACGTGGCGGCGCGTACCAAAAATGTGGTGTACCCACCTGAAAAGTCAAGTAAGTACCTACACATTCAAACTAACGATTTGAGTGTGTTTCAATGAGTAAGGATGCAATTGAATGTTCTTGAATCAGCCGGCGATATTAGGCGCGAAGATGCCTAATATCTACTAACTTTCAAAATATCTATTATGTCGTAGTACTCTTCTGATATTTTCGTATTTTTCTACATCCATAGATATTTGTATCTGCAGTGATATTATAGAATTTCTACTTCCACGAACTGAAAAACGTGCAATATCGTTTTGCATGGTTTGAGATAAAAGCTTTCTTGTGTCATAACTCGCAGCCTCGGATATTGAGTTCGCGTTGAACATGAAGAGTTTGCTATCGCTGTGTCGCTGTAATGAGGGAGTTGGATTAAATTTGTTCTTGTCTGAGGTTTATAATTGGGTTAATTTAATAATACGTGTCATCCTCATTATCATCTTCTCAGCCATATGGTCTACGGCTAAACATGGACCTCCCTCATAGATATCCAGTGTTTTTCGACCGTAGGTAATTAGGAATACCTAATTATAGTCTATAGATTACATATAAAATGATATACCATCCCACCTTATTTTGTGTAAAAATAATGAAGAAAATTTTTAGAAATTTCAGTAATCTAAATAGCATGATGGTATAAAATAAAATCAATGCTTATATAATTATAATACACCGGTTCCTTAGATAATTATAATACTTAGATTGCCACCGATTAAGTAGTTCAGTTAGTTTGTAGATTAGCCGTGGCATGGAGTTGGCCGAAGTTGGAGATTTCTTAACACAGCTAGAGTCGTGTGTCACATCGCGTCGATATCCGTAGAGGCTCTCATTTAGCCTATCATAGACATGTTAGTCTTCATATGAGTCGAGTAAGCTGCAACTGAAACGGCTACTAAATCTGTTGCTATTTCTTTTCATTGACATAAGAAAACAGAGACAATTAAGTTACAAAGTCAACTGAATAGTATTTTTGTGTCTGTCTGAGGTCTTCCTATAGGATAAACCAATTTCGATGCGTCTTTGTTTATTATGCAGACGTGATCGAAATGCTTCTTATCGTGATTTGATTTTTCTCGATTTTTTTAAATTTTTATTGTACCTATATACATTTTACACTTTTTCGCACTTGGTTTATGTCTATCTTGGCGTCGCGCGATACTTTCGTTGATCTGTGAACATCGTTGGACAAGTTTGTGATATCGCTGCAATAGTTAGGGCTAGTTTGCGCACAGATATTAGTTCCAACGTGAATCCTATAAGTACTGGGAATCCAGCCGTAATTACTTCTAGGATTTAAACATTCAGGCAACTGATGTTATACTATAGGACCTAATGAAATATCACCACGGCTGTGTTTCAAGGGAGTGGTAGACTGAATATGTTAAATTCTGAAAAATATAGGTAAGCTTGTACTAAGTATCAATTTGGACTATATCTGGCACCCCTTTAAACTTTACATATGATCATAAAATGCCTAAAAAGATGCCTCTCTGTCTTTTAAATTATCAAAATAAAGTTAATAAGTATCTCGATGAAAGCACAAATTGATATTAAACATCTGCAACATTCCGCTGAGCACTTGTGCTAATGATGATAAGTACCCAAAGACCACGCGATAATATCATTAACTTTTTTTTGCTTGCACCCAAAGAGGCAGTTTCTAATGAAACTTCCAATTATTAGGAAGAAATACTCATACTAGAGACATTTTTTCAGTAATATTTCCAATAACTACAAAGTCACCCAAGCTCATATACGACGTAGGTTACTGAATGCTATTACACACTCAAACAGTAAATAGGTCAATCGATTTATATAAAACGGTTTTCTCCAAAATATTAAATGAAACGATCAAAAAAGTCTTTGATTTGGAATGCGACGCGCTCAATGAAATGGACAGTCTTTGTGAATTTAGCGATTCCATTTCACGAAAATGCGAAGTTTCGGTACTCCATTGCCATCTACCCAATCTGTACCATTTCAATAAAATATTGTTTTTCGATTCATGGGTCAGTAAGCTCGCTGTGACCGCTACGCAAAATGATAGCGTAATCCCTTTCAAACCTATTCGTGTGTGCAAAAATAACCCGTAGAAATTAATTCGTATATCGTGCGGATCAAGCGGGAATCCAAACAAGTGCTTTGGACTGATTGTGGAAAATAAACGTTTGAGCTTCACACACGCCTTTTGTTTCAGAAGTATGATAAGTCACTTTAGAGTACACATTTCACTCTCTAATTTGAAACAATCATTATCCATAGCCCAACTTTACACACTGCTGGGTATATGCATAGGCCTTGTAGTTTGTGCCACCCGCCACGACCCTGCGCTGCCGCCGGTTTTTTTGCTGCCAAGATTCAATTTCCTAATTTTTGATCATAATTAAATTAAATACATAGATTTATATGTAGCGATACTTATCCATCTCAGATCATTATGTAGCTCTACGACGAAATGGTAGCACATACCACTTAGTTGTTTTAATCGAATTAATTCCCTAAGCTTGATATAAGCACAGATAAAAGTAAAGTAATTGGGCTTTTGAATGATTTTTTTTTCTTAGAAAAATGGAAAGATCATTTATAAGTTTTCTTACAAAACAATTTTTATTTTTTTATTTTTCTCAATAATTAAAAAGTTATATCAAAATAAAAATTAACTTTTGAATCCAGTACCGAAAACGCGCCGACAACTCCCGAACAAATCCGAGCGCATTGTGACGTCATAATGTTAATTTTACTCATAGTAGTATACAGAGATAATAAGTACAGTGCTTTGAGCTTTAATATATTCATTGTTAAATACTCAAAATATATAAAAAATGTCAAATCTCAAAAGTGACCGCTCTTGTTATGTACCATTTGTGTACAAATACTACAAAGACAACTCCTGAAAATATGATTTTAAACGAGAAACGTCGAAAAAAATGGTTTCAATCAGTGCTTCGTGATAATCCTAAAACAAAATCAAACTTTTTTTGTTGTAAAGATCACTTTAATGTGAATCCTACTATCCTACTAATCCTACTATCCTACTTCCTACTATCCAACTTCCTATCCTACTTCCTACTATCCTATCCTACTTCCTTCCTACTATCCTACTATCCTACTAATATTATAAATGTGAAAGTTTGTGAGAATGTTTGTTATTCTTTCACGCAAAAACGGCTGGACCGATTTGGTTGAAATTTGGTATGTAGAGAGGTGATACCCTGGATTAACACATAGGCTACTTTTTATCCCGGTATTCCCACGGGAACGGGACTAACGCGGGTGAAACCACGGGGCGCAGCTAGTTAAAATCAAAAATAAGTCGATGTCACGATAAACTGTAACCTATGGTTGCGAAGTTAAACATACCCTATGGATTTGTCACCGTAACTTTCATGTGATGCTTTAAAATTAATTAAATAAGTATCTAAAAAAAATTATACTTAAATATGTATTGTGATTTGTAATATTTTTTAACAAACTTACCTTGATGCCTTGGCACCTCGAACTTCGGCTGAATTAAACCGAAGGTCATTTTTCAAAAAATTGGTGATCATAAATACCTATGTCAACATCAGGAATATTATCGGAATAGAATTAGCTTTAATAAATCCTGTATCACACATAGATGAACGAAATTAACTTTAACAAATCGTTTTTTAATAATAAATTTACAATGTTTTTGACAAGTTACGTATAATAGCTGTAAACGCTGCACTGTAATCAAATTGCTATAACATTATGACGTCACAAGTATGATGGCCAATTGTAGTGCGTTCGCAGTCACGTGATTTTTTATTGAATTTTATCAATTTTTAATTGCTTATAATTAAACGAAAAATAATTTTTTTTCGTTATTCACGTTACATATCAATAAAATTAATAATTTAGCTTTAAAATTTATAAAGAAAATACATAATTTTTTTTTTCAAAAGCCCAATTGTAAGACATAACATGTACTGTACATTCTAGTAGGCGATATAACAAGAACATTGAGTTATTCTTGACTAAAAGCTATCTCATAAAACATGAATTCTGATCACTTGTAAACACGGTCCGTACACACGAGTAAGCATTCATATTACACTTGTAAAACGTTTCCTCAGAGCTCGCTTTCCATGCTCATAAATAAAACAGCAAAACTCGAAGAATAACAGTAGCGTTAACAGAATGCACTCTCAATTATACGGCGAGCTGGTGAAGCCACAGTATGAATAATAGCAGATATGTATGATTACAGTGACGTATCTAGGAAGTCAGTTTGGAAAAATGGTATTGAAATATTTTTTAACAACATTACTTACAACAAAACAAAAATCGTATCGAATGTGCTACTTATGACCTTATTCGTAGTTCGCCTTGGGGATCTCATCTACCCATTGAGCCGGTAGACGTCCCCTATTGCAGTGTCCTTGAACGAGCATAAAATTGTAAGTAATAAACCATCACAGAACTGCATCTCCTAAGAAAGCAAAATCATGAGCGGACTATGTGGTTAATTTAATAATAAATAAATTAAAATATGAAAATTTCTGAGAATTTAATGAATTGATAACTATTAACTAAAATCTACACTAATATTATAAAGAGGAAAACTTTGTTTGTTTGTTTGTTTGGTTTTAATGAATAGGCTCAAAAACTACTGGACCAATTTTAAAAATTCTTTCACCATTCGAAAGCTACATTATCCACGAGTAACATAGGCTACTTTTTATCCCGATATTCCCGCGGGAACGGGACTTACGCGGGTGAAACCGCGGGGAGCAGCTAGTATACAATAAATTGCCCTATATTTTTTATCGCCAAATTGAATTTATTTTAAATTTCAATTTTAGCTACGACACTGAACAGTACCGTGAATCTCATCATAACTCTATATAGTTTGGTTGGCAACATAGGTACTCTACTCGTAACATAGTTTGTTTTGCTTAGGTGAACGAGTCTCAAGGGATTATTCGTGAATTTGCAATTATACAAGGTTCCTATGTTATTACGCAATTCAATTACTCATATTGAACACTACAATCACTATATTTTATCGTTAATTAACCGACTACCTGCAATATCTTGACTTGCCTTTCTTGTGATACTTTCTCCACCATTAAAAAAGCTTTAATGACAAACTCTGTTGTTGAAATAACCCGAAACTCCGATCTGTTTTCTCTGCCGTGCCCGGCCACTGCCCAGCTCTTACTTCAGCACTGGTTACCTGATTCCTAGATCCCTCACTGCGCTGTACAAAAGCGGTTCTGTTTTCTGAATTTTACTGTCCAGCCCTGGGGCAAAGCTATGTAAATGTATCGGGAAGTATGGAAATGTTCCGAGGACTGCGCTGCAGTTAACTATGCAACGGTTTAGGACTCCTTAGGCGATGAGACTGTTTGGACTCTGTAAGGCCTTTGTTGGTGTTCGGTTTATACTGAACCAGAGCACGTACTTATTGACGGGAAATTGCAGTTTGCGTCGGTAACGCTTGCGATTTATGACGACAGGGAACTGTAAGGAAAATGCTTGGTATTCTCAGTACCTAGACAGAGAAGAATTTGGTTGAGAACTAGAATTTTATTTCAGAGATCCGATGCTCTATTTGAAATTCTGTTTATTGTCGTAAAAGAATTTATAAAATCACTGTCCGTCCATATCTTTCACTATGAAGCAAACGCTATGTGCCTATATTATTGTCTTACATCATGCTGAGATGCCTCCTACTCCCACCCGCTGGCGCTGTCAAAAACAAAGAAAATACTTTTGGTATGACATACAATACCGCGCCGCGCCACGTGAATGCCAGAAAGGCATCCCAACGATGACGCAGTTGCTTTTGTGTCTTCAGAGTCATATAAGTAGGTAAAAGGTATGACGTATGTGCAGACCTATGAAGGTCAAATAACAAAGAAAAATCTTTAGTTAAAAAAATCTTTTTCCAGTTACTTACCAGCCTGAAGCGAAGTCGTTTCGCTTCTTTTTCATGTAAACTCCGCTAGAAGTGATTCTAATTAGGTATGCAGTCTTCACGGTCTCCTGGCCAGCCGAGATCGTTTGCGGTTTAAGCAATTTACCGTCGGCGACGATGAAACAAGAATCCTGCCAAAATAGAGGGTAATTTTGAAACCTTATAATGAGGAATTAATTCACAGTAGCTCTAACCGATGCTCACGTGGAGTATTCAAGAAAAAGTTACAACGTTCAGCATTCATCAAAATTACAGTTGGCTTCAGCCATGTACGCTTTGTTTCAAAACATATACTAATAAAAATTAATGATGATCTGAAAGAATAATAAGCAGTGTGTTCCGAAAATACTGCTAATATTATGTATTTTTAGAAAAATAAATCTGAATCCTCAGGTTAAAAAAGGTAGGATGAGCAAAGGTTACTTTTTCATCAGAGAAGTTAAGTAAGCTTTCAGGGGATCCTTTACAGGATAATTGGCTGTATTATCGACCCAGGTCTCTTTTATCTCATAAATGAGACCGTAACAAGATTTTCCGTAATTGATTTTGTAAATGGATCCCTTTAGATTGGACTTAAATAAAGTTAGTAAACAAGAAGGGGTGTAACTTTGCCGATTTAAACAGAAGGCTGAGATAAATAAAGTTAAATACATAGTACTTTAATAAAGTTTTGGTTTTTTGAATTTTATGACTGTTTGATCGCTATCGCTAATACACCGCCATGATCATATTCATTATTGCCTGACCTTCCCCACTCACATGACCGGTTAAGGGTCATGTGTGGTGTTTAGTCAATAGTAGTCATAATACTAAACATAATTGACTATTATTGACACACTTTATATGGGTTGGGTGTGCTGTATACAGACAATATAATGTCCAAAGTACGACGTCAACTCATTGTACGTCTTCATTCCAGGTACCACGAGAGCGAAGCCGCGGGCTACAGCTGGTTGTTGAAAGGCTTGATTCAACAAAATAAAAACCTACTAGTCGAACTGATAATGCAAATAAACAGCATTTGACCGCACAGTTGGATAAACTTTGATATGTTTTTGGTCCAACAAATCACGCTTAACTTTTTAAACTCACGTACTGAATTTGTACTTGTTTGAGCGACCAGAAGTTGGAGTGCGGGAATCAGACGGGAAGTGAGGCATTCGTAGTTGCACGCTAAATTATTTGCAGGCAAATTGAAGTTATATTTTTGATTTCTCAACTTCGACTTACTTTGACTTGACTTACTTCGAGTACTCACTATTACTCCTCTTCTATAACTTAATGAGTCCAACCATATAATTTTATAATTATAAACAATGATACGAGTACAAGAGAGATTGTTTTTCTGTTGATGAAAAATCTTTGGCTTTGTGACTGTAAAAAGTAAACAAAATATTGCTAACTATATCAATAATATACCTGACTTAATATTCAAATATCTGAGAAAACAATTACCTTTAGTTTATTTCCGAGAACTAGACAATTTTATTCACCATTTCCCTGGGGAAGTATTTAAACTGAAATTACACGCTGAGTTGTTTCGATACCTCGTATCGACTCGGCAGGTCTCGGCAAGACTCGGGACTTCGGTAACCCTATACGGAAATGTAAATTTACCTCGAGCCCGTGTTTATTTCTAGTTTATTCCTGTACAAATGTTTGTAGGGTTTGATGGATAAAGGGGTAAGAGGTTTGTGGGTTTCTTCTCTTCGAATTGAGAGAGTGTAACTGCGACTTATACGCGAATTTTAATAAGGTACCTAATCATAAAGCTATTTATAGATTCAGCCTTATGAGTAAACAAATATTCTGTCTTTTTATACTTGTACGCTAAAAACATTTTCTATTTTTATTTTAAATCTTATAAAAAAGACAAATGAAGTGCTTTATCTATTTAAAAGTATTCATTGTGATCTCTATTATTATTCTCATTGAAAATTGAAATAATGTATTCTTGAGCATTATGATTTATCAATATTGGGATACTCAAATGATATCTCAATGCCTCAATCTAACTAAAAGTATTTTTCAACATGATTTCCTACTTTAGATGTATCTTTATCACCTATTTACAATTTCACATTTATAACAATGTAAAATTTTTACAATACCTCAAATTTAGTAGGTAACTAGTAAAATGTTCTCCCAACAACATCGTTAGTAGTTGATCTTGATTACGTGGTATTATAGTGCTAGATTGCAAGCACTAAGAGGTACGATGTCTCTTCAAGGATTTGCAAGTCCCATTAGGACTTACGTTACTGGCATCGAAGGCAATTAATCCGCTCGGAAATGCCTTGGCTTGCAGTTACGTAAATTAGATGCCATATGATCTTGGATCAATGAATTTCTTAACGTACACATTTTAGATACGACTAGCCGTCTCTGCTTTGCACAGGTGAACTAATGAAACCCGGGAATTAATTGGGATAAAATATAGCCTATGTTTATCCGAAAAGTCCATCGTTACAAGGGCATGAGATTATTGAAATATGATAAGTAGTATGGCAGATTACATCCTACAAAGAAACAAACAAACCAACATTAGCTCTTTATAATACTAAAACGATAGGCACAGTTACTAAAACAATAAAAGAAGGATGTATTAAATTGTTCTAAACAATAAAAAAACAATAAAAACAATAAAATGTAAGTGAGTATCGTTGGCACCTGACTGTTACCACAAGTGCGACCGACGACGCACGTGCGAATTGAATTAGTCCATTCCTTGTTTAGAGAGTGGACTGGAATGTAGATTTCAAGTTGTATCAACTTGAACTTTAGTAAGTACAATTAAAATCATTTACTTTTACACGTGTTTTTTTAATGTAAAGTTATAATTCTTTGTCTATTGATTAATAGGAACAAATTCAAAGCTTCCATTGACTGTGGTTTGGATCAGCAACGTATTAAATCTAATCGTTAGATGTATTATCAGTACATGCGTTTAAAAATATAAACACACCATGTCACAGAGCAACAAACCATGTGACAAGTGGCAAGCAAGCTGGATTCTTTTCCATTTCCACTTTCTCGATATTAAGCTTTTCTGTACAAAAGACATGCAATTGGTTTTATATTGAAGCAGTTCTATTAAAAATGTTCAATATAAGGCAACGGCGGCAGTCGTAAACACGTCGTAGCGCTATTTTGGCATCCGTGCGTAGCTAATATCTACGACGCTACGAGCTGCTACGGCGTAGACAATCGCTTACGAGTTTCAAGGGTATAATATAAATACGGAACCCTAAAAAGAAGCTGCTGAAATGCCTGTAATATATTTATAATTCTGAGTGTATGTTATTGAAATTATAAAAAAACTAAAAGTATTTGTTTAGAAATTTAATTCTGGGAAACAAATGTGTAATTGGAAATCATTTTTGTTTTCAAGATTAGAGAAAATGTGTACCGCGCCTCAAAGAAACAGTCGTGATACTGTTTCTTAAAATACACAAAGCTGGTACTGTAATTATTTAATAAGTCCACCATTCAGTATCACCACAGATAAAATACTGTGGTATCACCTGCCATCACCTCGCCTAGATATTTCGTTTCAAAATACTATTATATTTTACTTTGACTTTATTTAAAACATAATAAAATAATAAATATTATTTGATTATATAACTATCCACTTTTATCTTATTAACTATATTTTCCTTGTCATGATAAACTGTAGGGCGTTTCAGCAAAAACATCGGACATGTGCACCATTTGTACAATACTTTCCGTTACGTTGACGTTTTGACAAATATTAATGTTCCCAGCATAATGAACGTTCGGGACATTATCTTGACCATTATTACACATGTTTCCTATCGTGTATGCATTCGGCCATATTTGCTATTGTTCTGATATGTCATGTAAAGTAAAAAAACATAAACGAAAAATTACTTTGACCTGTAAAGAGAGATTCATTTTAAAGGAAACTTTAAAATTTGAAAAAAAAAGACAAAATTGTTTGTTGTTCGCTAACACAGGAACTACTTGGAAAGCAATTTTGATCACCCGTTTGATGAAAGTGAATAATAAATAATACAATAATGCATCAGAATAACACATCCAAACTGAAGGCTAAAGCTAGTAAAAGGTTATTATAATGTGGTCGCACAATTATTAAAATATCTACCTAATTCAGCGAGGATTTATTCAAAGCCGCCGTTTCTCCCAATTATGAATTAAAACGAACGCGAAAATGAATTTTGTGAAAATGTGTCAGGGTACAAATGAACGTAAATTAACAGTCCCCAGTGAGGGTCTGGAAATTAAATTGTCGGTCAATGAAACATGCAAATGAGTTGCAATCACGGCGCTTTGTACTACCCCCATTGTTTTGATATTAAAGCTATGTTGCTGATTAATATGTTTATTAATTGTGGTCAATTAAGATATGGCGATAGACACTCACCTGATTTGTAGCTTGTAGTGAAGAGAACCACTCTGTGCTTATCAAACAAAACCTTCGTTAATGTTGGAATGGTTTAATTAATAATTGCAATGAAGGAATGATTTGTCTTACTTATCTCATCAAGACACGTTTTAAAATTAAGGAAGTAAGCCAGTAATAATTCCACTTCAGCTTATATGGATGATGAATTTCAGAAAGGTGTTCTGTTTCATTTACTTAGTCTTCGTTAAAATAATATTCTCTTTTTCCAGAACGATGATAAACGAAATATAAGAAGTGCTATAACAGATCGCCAGTCAAATCGTTTTAAGTGTCCATAGTCAGTCCCTAACCCATGTCTAGATTGTGGACGGATTTCAGACCCTTTTCATGCCGTTTTTGCGGATCAGCGAAGCCGACTGTCTACCTATTCATCCTACTTTCTGTTTATTAAATGTGAAACATGACTGGAATGAATCAGTGTTAGCTGTGCTGTTTTTTACAAAGTTGGATTAATGTGTAGAATATTAAAGTTATTGATGGATTATTCAAAAGCTTTATGAATAAAACTAAAGCTAGTATTTCGCATTCCGAATACTAATCGACTTTTCAATGTTGTTTTTAGATACCAATATTTTTTTTCATCATTTTGCTAAAACTGTATGTTGCAGAATATTGTAGTGTATATGTGTACATGAAAACTAGATCAATAAGTTATAATAGTATAGCCGGGTTGTGGATGCTGATAATATAGCCGTTGCTACGAGTAATTTCCATATTCATTTCAGTCCCCAATTCGGTAGTAAAAAGCTACAACCCAAACGGGAAACTAACTCATATCGGTAATAAAGAAATTGATAATTACACAGACATTGAATTAAACTTACCGCTTAAATAATTAGCGATCTATTTGTTTGTTTTCAACAAAAATACCAGAAAATAACAAATTTCAAATTTTGTGTAACTGAAATGTTGAAAACTAGTTTGCCAAGAGTGAACATTCTGCAGGCGAATCAGCATTTAATTAATATTACGCCGGAGCCACCTGTCATCTTAGTACACGAGAGAAAGTTACGTTTCAACCACAAAATGGACCGTTTATTTAGCGTTTTCTCGACAACGAAGATGCAAAGAAAGACTGGGGTTAAAAATATCAAACTACATTCGTTTATAAATTTAAAGCACGAATGCTAACCTTGCTAAATTGCTGCATAAATTGGTGGTCTCATTTCAATATCGGAAATATAATGACATCTGGAAAAACATCTAGAAAACGTAGATGCTGCAACCTGATATGCTGAGCTGAGGCGTCCATTGGGATCCGCTTGAAATGCTATTGAAATTGGACTGGGACTTAATATGCCTTACGAGCTCTTAGTTTCGAATCGGAAAAACTTTGCATTGGTGGTAACCGTTTTTAAAAGTTAGCTCATTATTGCTAGAAAAACTTCTGAAATCACTTTAGTTGAATTGCTTGTTTGAAAGTTCTATTCAAACGCTAAAATTCACTGTTATTGCTAATACTTGCTATTGCTCGTATTAGCTTACGAGTAGTATGGCGTTGAATAGGCTTAATTTTTTAACTAAATTAGTTAGTATTCAGACAAACGACGTGCTTACTCAAAAACATTGTAGATAAGTGGCTAAAGGTTGTTACTGTTTTAGAAACACAAATTCTGTGACATTCACATGTTATCTTACTTTATTTGGATTCAACAAATATCATAATATACTTGCCTATTACATCTAACAAAATCCCATTTTTGCAATAGTTAATAACAATTTTCAATGTTCTTAAGTGTCAGACGACTTATGCACGACTGTGTCAGATCCAATTGGATCCAATTGGATCTGACACAGTCGTAACATGTGAATGTCACAGAATTTGTGTTTCTAAAACAGTAACAACCTTTAGCCACTTACAATGTTTTTGAGTAAGCACGTCGTTTGTCTGAATACTAACTAATTTAGTTAAAAAAATTAAGCCTATTCAACGCCATAAACTATATAACTAACTACTACACTACTAAATAACTATATAGATTGGAAACGTTATTCCTAAAGTGGATTTTCGGACAGAATAATGTGACACAATGCTAAAATACTATCCCTGAGATGCAATGCAAAATTGGAAAAGTTGTAGCTTGTTTAGCTATTCTGGATTCTTTGCGTGACCTCGTTTCGATGCCGCTTCGATATTGCGCTTTGGATTGTCAGATGGCCTATAAAAGATAAGACGTTCGTATGCATGCAATTCAAAATTTAAAATCAGTTTTAGCATGGCAATCTGCCGTAGCTTTTGTCTAAGACCATGATACACTATGTTGATCTTATTGATACTACCACACATTACTTATGTAATCTGTGATACTACTCAAATAAATAAATGGATCTACTATCGAAGTTGTCTTTATTCAGAATAAGGATTCTGTTTACATCTGCAATGCAAAACTGCTCTCCCGGAAATCTAGGACGCTGAAATATTTTAATGATTAATGAATTTCCAACGTCCATTGTGTTCTGAGTAATTCAGGGAAATGCAAAGACCCAAGTCTAGTAGAATAATAGGGTTCTTAAGAACTTTCGTTTTAACACAACCCAGATTTAACAAAAACATTTTATAAAAAGCCTTTTTTAGAAAGAATTACATAAAATACTTATTATTTCCATACGAAGGTTACGGGCACAGTCCCCGACTCGATCTGCAAATATTTGTTACGAGTCTGAGTGTTTCCTAGGTAGGTACTAATTATGTACGATTAAATACATATTAATAAAAAATAAACCTTATACACCTTGTAACTACTACTTAGTACTTACCTAGTTACCAAAACATAAGTATTAAGTTATTCTTAGGACCAGATGACATGTGAAATGCTCAAGATTTTTTTTGTAAGAATACTACAGTACGTACAACAAACTTAAACTTAACTTAACTTATATAAACATCAAAACACAACATTGCATGGTTAAAACAAAGGTTTCGGAAAATTTTATGTGACATAATTTGATACACCAACTTCATAAAACCATGCTTCTCGACAATAAACCTGGGCTTTAAAAGAGGCGACCTTTTGAAGTTAGTAAATTGTGCCTTTTACGATCCTCTTTTACTGAACCGACAATGCCAGGCGAAGACTCAGGAAAAATTGACACGGCCATTATTTACATGCAAACGCAGTTAATCCCTTACATTTCTATAATTGGACTCATGCGCTGAATCAATTAGTGATGGTGGATGATTGCACGATGCGTTTTTTAGAATTCATTTTGCATATCGTAGAGGAATTTAATCAATACTCGTATTTACGTGGTAGTATAAGAATAACAAACACTAATTTAATTTTGGACTCCCGTTCTTTTAGGGAGAATTGAGCGAAGAATATTGAAACTACACATATACAGCTAGCTCAGGCTTTACATTTAATAATAACGATTTATATTACAAAACATTCAAATAGGTAAAACAAAATTGGTTTCCATACAAGACGATGCAATGCAACATGGCGCCGTTTTTCTTGGTAAGGATGGTTGACAGTTACACTTTTTCGCATGAATGCTTTCAACTACATCACTCTAGCCCATTCCCGTAAATAATTTGGAAAAGAGATTTATTTCGGTGGTATTGATAGCTCCGGGCGTATTTCAGGCGAACTCTGCGGTTCCACATCACTATCATCAATCAAATCGACTTATCGCGTCGCTCAGTGCGCGCGACCGACATCCGTACATAGCTTGGAGAGAAATAGCTGAGCTAATCTGATGAGGGTGATGGCCATGACGTATCCGTCGACGGCGAGTCTTGCAATTCGGATGACTTGCTAGCCCAAATTTAGTTGTGAATGTCTCTGACGGGACGTACAGAAGAATTGCAGAAGAGAGTTGTAGATGAGTAGGTGTAAACAGTGAGTTAATCTACAATCCTTATCGCAGTTTCTCGTAGCCTGTTTTCTTTTTTTCTTTGAATGTATTATGTAAGCCACTCATATGTACCTTTGAAAAAATAATGATTTTGAACATCATTGGTGTATTTCGGTATATCTGCTAAATGCTTCACGGTCATTGCAAACATACATTGGACATCCAGTTTTTCTTAATAGTCTGAAGCTAAGCAACTTGGTTGTGGAATTCAACCGCTACTCTCTGTGTCTCAGTTAGCTATTAGACCAACTGAAATGCGGAGGTTGTCAATCTAAACAGTTAATTATTCTCTCTTACTCAGAGGACCGAGTTAATTTTTCAGTTATTGTTAAATGCTTTTTACTGAATTTGGAAGGTCTTTCTTTCCTTGTTTTCCTTTTTAATTTTTGATCTTTTTAAAGGATCCGAGAGAATTATGCATACAATCTTACTCAACGGTTTTTTATAAGCTGTGTCCTCATATCAGATGGATTCGGAAAAAGTACATTCGTTCTCCATCAACGCGTAATTGTTATTGAATAGAATAATTGGATAAAGTATTTTATTATTCCGTTTTATTTGATCGCCCCAAAACACACAACGACATATTTTATTTCATGGTTATTTGAGTGTGTATGAATGTAAATAATACGTAAGTAAATAGCATGAGTGTTTGTGTTAAGACAAACATACAGGCAAATACAGCAATTTACTTTAATTGTAGAGCACTTTTAACTGTTTGTGTCATAAATTACGCGATATAGTCTGAATAAATACGAAAGTTTAAAAACATATAACTTAAATGTTAAAATTTGCGATTGTTGATCTAAAATCTAAAGCCGTATTAGCTGAGTGGGATGTACGGACGTGCGGGTCTTACCTGTGGATATGACCGGCTAACTAGAGATAATAGATCAGGTGCTGGGCAAGCCCATTCTAATACCAGAGGAAATGAAATAAGTGCAAAAAGTGCTCTTGGATTACATACATCTTGTATAATAACTTTGATAATTCATGTTCTTGTATGATAATGTTCTTTTCATTAATATGGGTTAAAATCAAATAGAAAAGGAATGTTTCATCCACATAAAACTTTTGTGTTTGTCTGTCTGAACATGTTATCTTATCGTGAGATCCATGCGGGTCTTTTCCAACCCAAATCCGCCACAAGCCAGATAACAGAACTACAGACTAATTTCATTGATAGAGGCCAGAACGAGAGAACGAGCTCTAATAAAAAAACATTAAATTGATTGGAAATAAGATGAACACTTCCCACAAAATATTTATTGACTTTTAATAACTCGGTACAAAACAACTAAACTGATTTTGCAGAAATGTACCCATCGTTATTTGTGTGTTCTTTTTAATTAGCAAAATAGTGATTAGTAAGCAATTGCACGATCTGCTTGTATCGTATTTGTTTTGCGAAATAGAGACAGTTTAGTATTAATTCTGTACTCTTTTGCTCTAATTACTAATTCCAATAAAATAACATTTGATCAATCAACCCTTTCAAACAGAATATTAACATTAAATAACACCGCTTAGATACAAGGTTAGTTAACATTCAAAAGTTCGTTAACAGGATTATCTACCATTTTCAATTTGTGAGTTTGTTTTTCATTGAAGGTATTTATTTGACCCTTAACAAGTCAAATAGTGAGCGAGCTTAATAAAATTATTTATTACAAGGGCAAAATGGGAACGACAAATTAAATTAGATTAATAGTGTAACTGCGGCTTTGATATTGCAGATTTTACTTATTTATCTTAATTTGTATCTATTTCTTTGTTATGCTTCGCATTTGACGTCTACCGGCTATTTTCAACATTCCATCTAACTATCCATAGTTTTTTTTGTTTATTAAGATTTCAATGGATAAACGTCTACCGGCTATTTTCAACATTCCATCTAACTAGACATAGTTTTTTTTGTTTATTAAGATTTCAATGGATAAATTTCACATAATGATAATGTTAACATTAATTTTAAACAAACTAAACGTGACAAAAATATTGTAAGATTGACACTGTTATTTTAGTAACTTTTTAATTTTTTAGACTATTTAAAAAAGGCATGGCTTAAAGCGACCTAAAGGTGGCGCTGTACTAGGGTGTGAGGATCGGAATAAATCGTGTGTCGGATTGTAGTCATTATCCCCAGATTCGATGGGAGCTCTCCACTTTTGTAAATCCTCGTAAGAGCCGGTTAGTGATGGGACCACATTATTAAGAGGTTTTGGTTAGTAATCATTTATCAAATTGTCTTTCTACGTGAATTTATTTTTACAGGCAGAAATATAAATACAAATTAATCACGCCTGGGCTATTTATTCTGTTGTCATAAGTTAAAAAACGTATCATGGACCTTGTAGCGTGGCCGCCGAGAGGGGTAAAAAATGATCTAAATCCACAGTTTTACAGTATTTTCAGAGCACCTTTCTGCATGTTCGAGAACTTTTTTAAAGAGGTGTATATTCGATGGTATAGGTTCAACTGGGGTTTTTGTCACTGCTATAGGGGTACAAGGGCAATTCTAAAAACTGTGGGCAGCGTTGCCACGTGCAAGTCCTTTGCTTTATGTTTGCGAACGTGCCCACTACTGAGAGCAGTTGCTGGAACGTGGCTTGCAATCAGTGCGCGAACTAATTGGATTGGTACCTGCTTTTAGAGATACTTAAAAAGACACCGCTGAGCCGCCACCAGTCAGAGGCTATTTAAGTTGGGATCTAAATAGTACTCACTCAAAGTATTACCACTAACCTCCTTTTAACACGTTTTGTAAAATGAATGTTATGAATAAATGAACTGAACTGAACTGAACTGAACTGTATCAAGTGCATTGTCATGGTCACAACGCTTTGTGAAATCGCAAGGTAGTGATGATTTTTTGTGTCAATAACCTTTAACGAATTCATGAAATGTTTTGCATATCGTTGGAAACGTAACTTATACGAATCGGAAAAATAAAAATATCAAGTCCCATCTCTAAAAACCATACCGAGTCTGGTTGGTTCAAGGATATGGTATCGGAACCATTTGCATGTTTAGTGTGCTCTTCTTTAAGTCTACTCGAGAGATCTCAGGCGTCGTTTGTTCGCGGCTTACTTTGCACTTATTCCAAAGGAATGTATGTATCTGGGGGAGTATTTTAAGTGTTTATTAGTCGGTATTGTTTGGAAGAGTTGGTTGGAAGAGCGACTGGCGCAAATCGTAGTGGATGGCATAAACTTAGGGAAGCTTACGACCAGCCGTAGGTAAAGTCGGGATGTGGATGATGATGATGAGTGGAGGCTAGTAGTTCCTCCCTTCTGTCGATTCGTTTTTCTTCAATTTGAATCTCGGCTAAGCACTGGTCGATAATTATTAATTTTTCTGCTATAGTGATAAGACAAACTTTTCTTCAATATTTTTTTTTCTCTAGACCACTAGATAAACTTTTACGAGTTCTTTTTATGTGCATGAGCTTCCCAACTGTGGCGGAGAAGTTTTTACTACCTCTAACTTAATGTTCACTTGATGAAAGTTTTTAAAGTGGATCGATGCTGATATTAACATATATCTAATTTAGAGTACCATGTTAGGTATTCGTGTCTTTTGAGAAAGATCTATGACAGAAACATGTATTATTAGCACATATTGAAACATATTGACATTGAAATTGGAAGCTCTAACATTAATGTAAATATACTGTATCAGTTGTATATTCAGGACTGTACTTGCCATATTCAAAGCGAAATTGGTAATTAAATAAAACACGACAAGGGTAAGTACAAACATGTTAATTAATGATAAAATATTCAGCCCCGTACGTGTTGAAAAATTCAGCACAAGGATCGCAAAAAAACCTTGGGGACATCAAACAAACAGTAAATTATCCTAATTCAATAAAGCTGTGCCTACATTTGATCACACTATAAAGAGGCACTGATCTATTTTATCTAAAAAAGCTGAACAGTAACTAAGTGAGTAAAGATATTACAAAAATTTCTTGAGTTTTTTACATTACATACTACTTATTGTTGATGGACAATAAGGACAATTACTTACTCACTTTAAAAATATCGTCAATTAAGACACAATTCCATTTTTGTATAAAATCAAGTTTTTAAACTTAATGTCAATTTATGTCTTCCAGTCTATTTTATCCCACGTAATAACTGAGTTTACAGCCCTATATCCATTTTTATTACATTTTCTTACACGTTCTATCAGAGTTCTATATTCTTCGCCCAGTTCGAACTATCCAATGTTGTTTTATTATCCTCAGTAAAGTAATGAACCAATCAACTCATAGAGCACATTTTATTGACAGGTGTCTCATACAAGTCATCACTTCTCGAAAATTCCACTTATCTCAGTGCGGCCTCCCCGAAGGGATGGAGGGACACTCACAGAACCGTACTAACTCGATAATAAAAGGTCTGTAATGTTTCATCATTTTGTGAGGATGGAAAAGATTGCCGTGCTGCATGAAAGGGATTACAACTAGCTTATATAAATCAGAAAATGTGACAGGATCTGATTATGGATTTAAACAATTTATTATCTATTTCCTTGTCTAAATATTACTTCGTAAATATTTACTTCGTGGTCATTTTTCATACAGTTGGAACAGCGATGAATAATTTTCCTGGTGAATCGAAATATTGCCGGTATCTAATCCGAAGATATTTGTAAGTCATTTTTGCGTGTTATTATTTTATTGTCGTCATCGGACGGACGCTCCTTGACGTCCGCTTATAGCTACGAGTAGGTATATAGGACGAAAAGACGGAAGCAGTATTTCACCGTCATGGGATTTATAGACCGGCACTGCGCCTCGTAAAGCGAAATAGGATGGAACATGCAGCTACGCATAGCTTTAGCTTTCGGGACTTGTCTTTTACGACCGGTGCGACTTCGTATGTTGGTCATTTATAGTGCCCTATGGTAGCAATAATACAAGTGACCTCACTTCCGATGGACACACACGTATATTGTTGTATATACACACTATGAAAAAACCAAAATATATAAATCATAGCTGTAACATTCAAACTATTGCGTTGGCAGCGCATATTAAATTAACTTAAATAAATAATAATAATAATTTGTTATCCTTAGACACTCATAGCAAAAATAATAAACTTATTAAACATACAATGTTTTCATGCTGTATATATTTGCTTTGTTTCTGAAAATTATTTTTTTAAGTATTTAATATTATATATTTTTTGATAAAACTTGTCACAAAGTGTTTGTCTCCAGCGTTTCAGCGTAGATCAATGCCCAAGGTTTAAATAATGCACCGTTATACAACAAGCAATTCTCTCTCCTTTTATTCAACTCTAAATATTTTTTATAGATAATACTTTTTAAATTCCATCGTAAACATAATTTATAAGCTGACGAGGTATAGAATGTTTTATTTAATTAAATGCTGACGTGGACAAAATTCAAATCCGCTGGACTGAGAGAAATGTGTTGCCTCCGATATTTACTGCCTGTTTAACAAGAAACTTTTCAGCAGCCAGCCAGCAGTTTTTTATTTAGCTTACCACACGTTTTTATCGAAGATTTATTCAGGATTTTACGATATTTGTTTACGGCTCATGTTGCCTTTAACGATAATGTAGATTAACTTGCTGAGATTTGGAATTTTGACAGTATGGTAATTTTCAGTCTGCTGATTTTATGAGGGGCATAGCATATGCATTAGATGATGAGGACTTTAAATAATATGCCATAAATAAAACACAGATTGTCTCTACGCTAATAAATTCAAGAGTAAGCTTTGAGTATTTCATACGATCCATTGTTTTATTTTATTTTATAACAAAATAAAATGCAGCACTAGTGGGTCAATTATAAAACAATGTTCAAATTGGAATGGTTTTGAGGAACAAAAACTCATGCCAGCGAGAGCATTTCATACAGCACTGGATGAAAATCCGAACGTAATAACCGAAGTAAAGAAAAAGGAAAACGAACAAAAAACGTATTGTGAGTGATACAAAAATTTCTGTGGCTGTCACAGGGAAATTTTTCATCCCTATCTTGTAGGATGTAAGGTCTGGAATTGAAGTAGCAGGATTAAGGCAATTCGGATGGTCGTTCCTGCAAATGCTCCGAGCTACGCCAGACTGTGTGCGTCGCTCCAAAGTCAATTAACTAAGTGTGAAATATGTAAATGGATCAAATGATTTTTTTACACCCTGTCTGGATGCAACTTTTACTCGTAGCAAAAGTTTTTATGTATCGCGAAACGCGCTTTATGGATTTTTGTAAGGGTGTTTGTAAAAGTTAGTACCTACCATTTGTTTCAATTTTTGTGGACTATTCCAAGGTTTAATGCTAGTAAAGCCAGTAACATAGTGAGTCATATTGTCAGTTTTAAAAGCTTTTCAATTATCTCAGGTTTTTTAATTATTTTCCATAAATTTACACGAGTACTCTTTGTATGGTTTCATATATTTGCGCTTTTACTCGTACATGAGAGAGAGTACATGAGAAAACAATAATACAACATTCAGTTGGTCACTTTAAAAAAAAACCTAGTTACAATCAACCTCTGCACTAAATGCAAAATCGAAAAACTTCATAGTTACAAAGTATTTAACGAAAGCCGCGTTTGTATTCAGCGTCGGTGTGGAATGGTGTTTGATTGGAGGCTGTTAGTGAGACGTGCGCCGCCTTAAACCTCAGAGGGCTTGGACGCTTGACATTCAATTTTGATTCAGGAACTAAAAGTCAGGCTGAATGTTTTACGTAGGAGCTAGTGGCCAAATTGCACCTCAATATTTTTAATCAATAAAAAGTTGTAGCTTGTAGAATTTAACTGTCTACTTTACTGAATAGGACTCGAGCTAGAGTTTCTTCACTAGTTTTTCCTTACAGACCGCATTTTAGTATTCATAGTGCGGAATGTAAACCGAATGGACGGTCTTCTCAACTTTGATAATAATAAAATTAACCATTGGAAATGTTTACATTAACTATTTTTGATGTCTAAAATAAAAGGTGTAGCTCTTTTAGCTCTTATTTGACCGATAATGAGGCAAAATTAGTGTTTTTGTTGTTTTATATATAACTCCGAAGATCTTCGTTTGATCCTCAAATAAAATATAAGACCACCCCAGATGTATATTTCATCCACAAAAAATAGAACATGATATTTAAATATCACGGAACATTATCGATGTACATATTTTTGTTAATGTATGTTGAATTAATTACGCGGTCGATATTTTGAACTGCAACTCATGATTACACCACCTGGCAACAGTACAGCGTATCCTGACCCATAATCATTACAATCCAGTTATCGCTAACTGAAATGTACCATTACGTTTTCCATTACTGTAATTAAAAATTGACGCACCAATAGTACCGAATGGGGCCAGCACTTGTATAGTGTGAATTGGGCCTTAATTTCCTAGGTCTACGTTACCGTTATAAAACAACTGTCATAATACGGCCATCAATTACT
This sequence comes from Xanthorhoe spadicearia, assembly GCA_947086425.1. Classification (NCBI taxonomy): domain Eukaryota; kingdom Metazoa; phylum Arthropoda; class Insecta; order Lepidoptera; family Geometridae; genus Xanthorhoe; species Xanthorhoe spadicearia. Next base: position 4,576,522 of record OX352205.1, on the reverse strand, counting down.
TAGGACTTTTACAAAATGCACAGTTTATATATCGTTTACACAAATTGTATACAATTGTTTTAGAAATAACAATAATAGATGATATTCTGTATTCTGTTCAGAAACAAAGTGGCTACAGGCTTCGGGTTCTTGATCGATGACAATAAGTTACTTTATGTAACGAACGGGCTCATATTTTCAAATTACCAGAGGCACATAATTTTTTTTAAAGTGAGTACTTTCTCACATTGTTGTGTTATTTGGCGGTCTCGGCTATGAAGCCTAAAAACTATGAAGGAAGTATTTATCTCAGCTTTTGCGGTATCTAAATATCGAATACACACATTTGGTTAAAATTATAAAATATAATTTTGAATTTTCAAGTACTCGTTGTCCGTAAAACAAAAGTAACAAGTAGGTGTGCTGCAAAACATGAGATTATTTCAATTTGTGAGTTAGTTTAGAATTCATAATATACAGATTTGAAATAGTTCACAAAATACATTGAAATAAACTTTTATATTGAAAAAATATAGTGCTTTTCAAATATGAAACATGAAGGTTTATTTTTTTTTAAGGTAGGTAGGTACCCTAGAAGCTTAAGTTTAGGCAAGTTGGAAACTACCTCGACTAATTAGGCTCGGTCGGCTGCCGTTGTGCGGCGGTTAACGGCTGGTTAAGCAGTGGTTAACCTGGGGGAATTTACTGCTGTCTGAGTTACTGTAGTAGTTTGCCTGCCACGAAATTTGAACCAGAATTGTAGTTCGCACAGAATGACATCATATTAGTGAATGCAGCTGAGCGCTTTTTGAGCATTTAACATGGTGAGCTTTAGTCGTGACAGTGACTTTTTTTAAATTTATTGACTTTGAGGCTCATAGCCCTTCCGAACTCGCATTCGCTGATCACGGCGCAAAGGTGTCACCGATGCACACACAAACATTTTGACAATAAATACAATCTAAAAATAGCAGTATTCTATTATTCTGAAGGATTTTGTAAATGGACTTAGAGTAATATAGACTTTTTCTGTCATCCTGGAACAGACTGTATTAAAACTCCATCATCACTATAAGCCTATGGAAACATGTTTTTAACGTAATGTTTAGACTTTGTAGCTAATCTTTAAGATTATTAACAGCATCAAGTATCCCGTATATACTCGTGTAACTTAACGGGACGCCTTAGTACCTGGGATTAAGATTAACATCTAAGCCATCTTAAGTTAATCGGCCTTATATCTCAATTTGGGTTAAATCATTAAGCCTGATGAAGGCTTCCAAGCGGTCTGAAAATAAACCATCAGATGTCATACAAACTAACTTTCCTTGATGTAGGGAGTTGCGTTAGAATAGGCAATAGAACCTCACTTATAAGACTATGCCGTTGGTATCCTTGAGCTCCTATCGAAATATACGATTTTTTTCTTTCTTTTTATAAAAAGTAGTGATAAATGTGTAACAGAATACATGCGTGAATTGCGAACACGTATAAAACAGTAGGTAATCGTGACTGCAATAACAATTATGCAAATCGGAGTTGGCAGTGATTCGGCGCAGTGTTACAGAATAAATAACAGTAGTTATGCGTCGGAAAATTTGAGGTGCAATTATATCTATTGTTCAAGTTGTACTGCAGTTGAGAGTTAGAGAGGCATCTTGAGAGGCATCTATTCTTCAACGCCTTTGAAAGCGAACGAAAAGTTTAACTGACTCGATGAAAGTTTCAGAAATGTTTGATGTTTTATTGAGTTCTGGAGGCTATTTTATACGTGTCTGTAACATATAGAAAGTTGTATAAAATTATCTTTATCAGTTTTCTGTACTTCAGTGATTTATTTTATTTTTATACAGTGGGTGTACGAGTAGATGGGTAGTTGTGGGCTCGACTCGGCGAGTCAAATAAATAAATATTCTTGGACATTTCACACAGTGTCATCTAGTCGATGTTTGTCATTTGTCCTATATCGGGGATCGAACCCGCAACCTCCGCATCTCAGCCGGGTCTTCGCCCACTGCGGCACAGAGGTCGTCAAAAATGTTCTGCAAATATTGTTACGCATATGGGTGATTTACTTTCTAGAATATCACAGACTAGAAAAGTAGTAAAGACCAGCAATCTATTAAAGCTTTTAGGGAAAATCTTTATTTCTTATCTAATGGCTCACGATCACGATCTTTATTACTTTAGTAGTCAAGTAACTGTATTGTACTCGTATTTGTAATAAAATATACAAATAGTATAATCAGCGATCTGGTTACAGTTTGTTCATTTGTTCGTGTGATCAATACTCGTACCTACATACATCTATATAAGTTATCATAACAAACTCATTAAGTTGCTAAGTCTGGGTCTAGATGATGCTGTGTGAAAGTCCAAGGATATTTATTTTGGTAAACGGGTTCTAGTCTCTAACAAAAATGGACTTTTCAATTCCACTTCACTAACCCATTGGAGGTTTTATTTTTCATCGTTATCTAGATCCAGACTCCTAAGTGTCCTTAGGATTAAAATTTATTTTATTAGATACTTTCAAGTACGAGTGCATTCGATAAACAAGAAAATAAACCCAGACGTCTACGATAAAACATAAAAGGGGATAAATCAATATATTACTAAAAGCATTGGGTGCTCCAGAACCTATTATAGCAAATACGCCATAAACATTTGATGCGAAGTGCTAAGCTGGCTATAAGAAAAGCTTAAACAACTATATTACAAAGTCTTATGCTGGTGTTGAGACGCCAATGGGGTTTTAACCGACTTCTAAATAAAGAGGAGCTATGTTTTTAGTTATTAAAGTATACCCGTGAAGTGGTCCTTATAAGAATAGAGGATCTGATGAGGATCTTCGAAGTTATGAACAGAAAATATAATATCAAGTGTGCAGGAAGTTTATCTTTTCTTAATTGAAGTCAGTTTTTTATTTTTTAAATAAATTACCTACTACATCGTTGCTGAAATAGTAGGCCCATAAGATAGCACAGTTATTGAAGTTGACAAATACTCGTATAATGAAATGATTTCAATACGCGATAACGTCCCGTTAATATTTATAAATGTGTTTCCAAGTCGCGATGGTTTAAAAAGTATTTTGACATAAATATTTATTTGTTGTGTTAACTGGAAGGTCAACTATCAGTTAAATTCCCGTTCAAATACTTTTAACAAGGATAGTTAGAAGTTTCGTTCAAATGTATGCAATCCGATTCTTGCCGTATTACAGTTAAGAAAGTTGCACATGGTGGACTTCAAATTCTGTTTTTGCTACTCTTTCTAAACTATACAAAATAAAACAATAGACAGGTATTAAAAAAAAACAAATAGTAAACTAAACTACAGATTTTTTTAAATCATAGATGAAATAGGGGCGGCGCTAGTTTGAGTTGTAGTACCAACTTATTTTAAGCGCTTAGAGTACGTTCAGATGACAAGCGTTCAACGCGCGTTGACAACTACATACTTTTTATTCAGGCCGTACACATGCTAGCGCGCGTTTTAATAAAACGCGCGTTGACGCCGCGCTCAACGCTCGACAGTTGTCAACGCGCGTCAACGCGCGCTTTGAGATCATTGGTTTTCTATGTTTCCGTTCAGTTGAGCGCGCGCTTTCGACGCGGATATACACATTTTAGGGATCAGTTCGTTCAGAAATCGTCCGAAATGGAAACCGAAGCTTTTAATACGGAGTTGTTTATAGATGAGATAGAGAAACGTCCTGCGATATGGGACATGATAAGTCGCGATTATTCAGATAAGAACTTAAACAGACGGGCTTGGGAAGAACTCGTCCTCATATTTTGTGAAGGAGATCATCTCCATCTATCTCCGGCAATGGTAGAACTCTACTGAAGTCTGAAATCAATGGCGGCCGCGGGGACAACGCGCGTTCAACGCCTGACAAGCGCGTGTCATGTGAACACTATACAAAAATTCAACGCGCGCTCAGCGCGCGCTGAACGCTTGTGATCTGAACGTAGCCCAAACTATGCTACAAGCTTGTTGAGGCTAAGCGCTTCAGTGCTTTGTCACTGTTGTTCACACATGAATTAACATAAATTAAGAATCAAAAATATTTACAATCGAGTGGCAGGAAAATAAGGAAACCCCTCAGCATGTGCTTCAGCAGTACTATGGCTGATGAAGCGCTGGTTTTCAGTGGTTTTTAGATTTTAGGCCATCTCGGAGGCGTTAGGGTGGCCTTAAACTGTATCACCAGATAACAGCTGTCTAACTGTATAGCCACTAATTTTCACAAACAAACATACTCGTATTTAAACAATTATCATAGTTTACTGAACGGAAGACTTCCCTCTTAACTACATTAAAATTGCTTGTATTTGTATTAACATAGGTTCCTGTAGTAAGGTCGACAAACTATTTTGAAATTAGTTGAATTAGGAGCGTTTGGGTCTAAAATTTCAGGTGGTAAATTAATTAGTACGGGGTATATTATGGTTTCATATGTTGTTCTCATATTCGAGTACTTCAGTTATTATACCCCGTACTAATTAATTAATGCTGAACCATTACCGGGATTCGTTAAAGGTCTTTGTTTTTTGTGTGCATAAAAAAAGCAAAACTATATTAAGTAGAATGTTCAAACTGGCCGCTAGTCAGCGAAAGTAATGTAGCACTGTGGTAAAATGTACTGTTACATTAGGACTTTAGCCGGCATTTTTCATTTATAAAAAGCTTAAGAAGATGCTTAATCGATAATGGCATAATTATTTGCCATGGCTTGTGACTGCGCAAATTTCATATTTGTAACAAAGAAGGAATAACTCTATTCATATAACTTGCGTTGTGTCGTAAAACTATTTTGCGCTTATCGATTTTTTTAAAACCTAGCTATTTTAAAAACTGCACCACATGTTTTCTAAGCTCCGATATTAAAAGTAAAAAAGAGCTCATGAAATTATAATTTAATTTTTCCGAGCAGAGACTCTTCAGTCTCAAACGCTGCTCGATTATGTATGAAATGAAATTCACCGAGTTTTATATTGAAACACAGGTTCTTTACGTATTTTGAAATGAGATGAGTTTGTTATTTTGGGTTGAGGACCCAATCTTGTAAGATTATTTTTTTATTTGTTTACGAATGTCTGGATATTTTTTTCACATTCTGATTAAAGAATTTTATTTTCTCATAAAGAAATACAATTTCACTTACATGAGAAATAATACTAAGCACATTCTGATTCCTATGAACAAACATGTTACTGTTTTACTCCTAAACAATTTAAGTGTTTTCAAAACATATTGACAACGATACCGTTGGTACGAGTGAGTAATGTTTCTGCAAAAACCCTGACTTAATTTTGATAAGATCTGAAAGAATAATAATATATCTATCGTACTTTAGGAATACCAGTAGATCATATTTGTAAGTATATTTCCAATATAAATTTTGATAGATATACCATGTTTATTAAGTTTGTGTTTAAACTAAGAAACACATGCTAGAAACACAACCTTTCCATCATTGTTGTGCGTCTCTGTCTATCATATAACGAATCATATAAGCACCTTTCTCATCACAAATTCGCTGTATCTCTATTATTCAGCCCCTGTAGTTATCAATATAGAACTACTAACAAACAGTACGCGAACAATAACATGGATCTATTTAGACTAACCCAACCCTACATGTCTCAATTGGGTCTAACAACCTTAACTTTCTCCTTCTGTCTCCAGGGGGTCGTAATTCTTGGTTAAGAGACAGGATCCTGGGCGGTTTTAATAAAGCCAGAGTTGCCTACAAGTGAAAGCGCAGGTTGAACTTCGTATAGGCGCTTCGATAATGGGATAGTTACGCAATTGAATTCACCTTGTCCACTTCGATATACTTTTAAGAAACTATTTTTGTAATTTTTTATAAAATATCCAAATACATTATAGAACTAGTAAAAATGTGTTATGGATTAGGTAGATATTTTGTGTTGTGTATTCGTCTTTACTTTTTGGTTTCAAAATGATACAATAAATTTTCCCTACTCATTTTTACAAATTGAATATTTGATACTAATTTGCTTTTCTTTTATTAATTTATTATTGTAAGGGATCGTCTAAAAGTGTCATTAGGTTAAGTTTTGAACGAAAACCCTTGTGTACCTTCGCGCTGTGAATATTTGATTTTTGCATTGTTAAGAAAGTTAGTTTTAATATGATGGCAGTCTACGTCTGGCTGTGATCCGATTTGATTGTTCTTCGTTGATTGTTGTAATTTTGCTAACTACATTTTACCTACCTGTCTGTACTATTTCCAAAACCCTGTAATTCTGTGTAAAACTTCAATAAACTCTCTCTTGTGACGGTGAGCAGTGGTTTTTCCTGATAGTGAAGTCCCCTCCCGTTATATTATTTATTTATTGCTCTTATATTATACCTATTTAATTATCTATGTTTAAGATTGTGTTGAAAGTTTGAAAAGTTCAATATAATAATATGAATTTGCAACAATGCCAAGAATCAATACATAATAAAGAATTCTATGAATGCACTTCACAAATATCTCAAGATTTGAATGCAAGATTGTATCTACCAGGAGAACATAAACTTCAAAGAGAGTTATTCTCTGCATCGCTTGGTATTGAGCTCCTCAAATATGTTTCCAGAATGCAATGAAATTCTCGTGTAATCGGCTTTAGATGTAGATTTGAACCGAATTTAGTAGTCACAGGTGAATGTGACAGGTTGAAACGAAGCCAGGGTCGATTCTAGGCAACGCTAGACAGTTGTTCGAGTGTATATACTATTACATGTCTAGGCACTTATGTGTTTCTTTAAGTTTGTGTGAACATTGCTGTCACGAGAATAAGCGGATTACTTCCCGTTTTCTAGAAAAACATTTTGTATTCTTTTCTGCTATTGTTATTCATGGTTGTGAATCCGACATATTGTTTTCCGAAACTTGTTTTGTATGTTCTCACGCGGTTCGTAGGTGTTTTATCATAGTTTTATAAATAGGATCGCGTTATTTTGCTTTAAATGAAAGTTCATAACATTTCGAAATTATCACTAATTTAATAAATCAAGGTACATAATACAAGCTTAATATCAAAAAAAAAAATTCTTTGTAATTGACGGTTGAGTTTACTTAATACAAATAATGTACAAGACAATAACACTCTAAAGCCTAAATAAATCTATATTTTGAGATCCATTCAATAACTTTGAAACAGATACATTGCTTACTTGGAGTTGCGTAGTATCCCACACTCGCCAAAACGAAGGCCTTAATTTTATTCAATTTGCAACTTTCGAACCCAAAACTTTCGTGATGCATGACTCCAACAGTAATTTGACTTTTATAGGTTTTACTCTCCGGAATATTCGACAAAAGGTTCGTTTCAGTGGGGAAATGAAAAAAGCAAGAATAATTTTGTACCTATAGATTGCCGTGTAAGTGGTTTAAGATCAAAAGTCACGTCATTCAAGAAAATGTTGTTATTTCGATTCTCGAGGTAGATTTTCTTTAGAATCGAATGCTTTTGTAAATAATCTCTTTTGACGGTTTGAAGGGGGATGAACGTTTTATTTAATGTTGGCCAATTTGTTGATAAGATTCGGATTTGGGACGAAAATTTTTCTACTGTATTGAGGATTCTAGATTTTTAGGAGTAAGTACGTATATTGCAAGCAATATTTTACTTCTTTTACACAAAAATGTCTAGCTAACAATTTCCAGTATAACGTCAAGTATTCAATAAACTAGAATTGCAGCTGCAGAGCTATTGAAATGGGTCTTGGTAAAAAGAGGCTTATAAATGAGAGGTAAAATTTACAACGTAGCACAAAAAGTAACAATCATTTTAAATGTAAGTAATGCGTTTTTACCCCTTTAAAGGGTTGCAAAGAGGTGTTAATGTTTGAATGGCAACTTTTAAGTGGAAGTCCAATTAAATAGAAACTTAATCTTCTTCTTCTTCTTCTTCAGCATATATTTGCCCACTGCAGGGCGTATGCCTCTCCAATCTTTCTCCACTCAGAAACTTAATAGGTATCCAATATTACAAGGAGGAGAAACATAACAAGTCTTAAATCTCAATCACAAGTGTGTCAAACTCCTAGCTGATTCGCAGAGGTTGTGGGGTCGAGCCCTGTTTCTGGACAAATGTGTGCTGTGCATGGTCTGCAAATGTTTCAATCAATAAATCAATCATTTATTATCTTATCTCGGAACTGGCTAATTTCTATGTATTCAAAAAAATATCTATTTTGTATATCATCTGAGTCAATCGATTTGCTTTTGCAAAACAAGTCGCTTGTTAGGCCAAGTTATATAGACGAACCGTACCGAACAACATAAAGAATACTGGACACGAGTCTTTTTAGCCATAGAAAAATAAACACCATTTTTTTTAAATTTAAAACAAAACATGCCTACGGTTTTTGTCTTCTGTTGCTTGTAATTTTTGGTTTGAACGGAATATACGACGCTCCAACCAAAAAAGATGGTAAAAGGTATAACGTATAACTATGAATCTGTGGATTCAATGCATTTCTCGTGACTTTCAGCGGCACTCTAGTGATAATACGAGTAGGTCTATGAGACTCTATGATATTCTCTCTCTGTGCCTGTTACTATTGAACCGGAATCGAGGCGTCTGGTGCAGACATTCAACGAGTTGACGTCGACACTTCGGACAGTTACGTTTACATTTCTATTATTAACTCTGGGGAATTAAGCTGACTTTATAGTTACATACAGCGCAATGGTTTACTTAGGATAATTGTGTACACTGAAAACGTCTTATGACTGCCAGTTTCAATGTTCTATTTATTTAAGACTAGCAGGACGTCCCGGCTTTACAAGGGAGTACTAATGAAACTACCGGGATGAAATATAGCCTATAACCATCACGACAGTTCATTCCACACGTTTGGTGAAATTTTTGAAATCGGCTGAGTAGTTTCGGAGATTACCTCCGTCAAAGAAACAACCAACATTACCTCTTTATAATTTGTATTGATTTTGATTCGTGTTCGTTTTTCTGAGCTAAAGGAGCTAAGACTTAACAGCTGACAGACTATTTTACATGCCCACTGACTCTGAGGCCAAATATTGTAAGATAATCTATTTTTAACGATGATATTTTTATTTTTTTAAACGTACAAAATTAATTAATAAATACATTTTCAAATTTCATTCAATCATGCTGGTTTGATTTTTTTTCCTTGAGTGCAAAAAAGTTCCAGAAAAGTTTGACACTATTCATATCTCACAAATTGGTTGTTGTGAGAAACTACTGGGGGTAAACAAAAAACGACAGAAGTCACTTTGAAATTGGCACTTAAGCTACAGATACACATGCTCGAAAGTAGCACGAAAGCATGCTATTTTTGAGCAGATGCTACTTAGTAGCATACAATGAGCACGTGTATACGAAAAGAGCATGCTTGTGAATATATGAAATGAAATTATTTTGACATGAGCATACTATCTAGTACCAAATAAGCATGCTTTTTAGTAGCATGTGTATCTGTAGCTTTATTCCTTGAAGATGCTACCGTGAGCTGAATTTTAAACAAAATACAACTGGAAAAGTGTGAATCACTCTGCCAACGACCAACCAGTCATAAATCTACACAAGTATTCGCTATCAAGTATTGTGATGCTTGGAACGACGCCATTTTTAAAAAAAAATTGAGAACTGAATATTTATTTCGCTGAATACTGGTCAGACTGCACTTTAGTCAGTAAAAATATTTTTGACTAAATAACACGTACTCAATGATGAAAACTTTTTGTAATTTATAACTTTATATTATATCTAACTAGCTGTGCTCCGCGGTTTCACCCGCGTAAGCCTCAAAATATCTCTGTGGGAATATCGGAAAATAGCCTATTTCACTCTTCATCCCTCACATAAAAAGATAAAGTCCATTTGTCGCTCCGTTTTGCCGTGAAAGACGAATAAACAAACGGACAGACACACACACACACTTTCCTATTTACATCGTACATGGATCGATTATATTTATTTGAGAGACGACCTCGAGGCTTTTGAGAGAGATTGGCATGAAGTCTCAAAAGACAGAGATGGTGGAATGAAAATGAAAATGGAAAGAATTGGGGAGACCTTTGCCCAGTGGGACAACGCAGGTTAACGAAAAAAATCTTATTCTTTTGGATTCAAAATATGCGTCAGAGACAAACACAAACATGTGTCAAACCAAATCTAAAGCAAGTGACTGCGGTGAACCTAGTCAAACAGTTAGACAGGGGCAAAAAATAGTTGGTACCTAGTCTTACCATGATAATCATAACCATTCAGAACGTCTAACGATGTAATACATTATTCGACTGTAACATGATAAGTTCTCTGGACCTAATAAAATACAGAAACGAATCTATTACTGCTATTTTCTTTGGACAAAATATCTAAGTACCATATGCTTCCTCGCGGTCTAGTTCAATTGACCCAAGTCACTTTGTAATTCCACGTTTCAGACTGTTTTTTTCATTTTGGATTTGTTTTACAATTCCTAGGTCGGTCCGTATTTAGTGTGACAGGGTTCCAAGTCGTGCTGTGCTTGGTACGAAGCCAACACCACAGGCGAACCACCGGTTATACACTATGACAGCCGTCTGATAAAAGCAGTTCTAGATATTTGCTGGGCAGTTTGGTTTAATGTCTCTGTTATGACTTGGCAAGATACGTTGTGAGGGTCAGAATGTCGGTCGTATGGAAGCGAAAAGGAATATGCTTTATATGAAACAAATGTACCAAAATTGTACCTAATTGTACCACTAATCAATTAATTTGTACCTCTAAGAATCAAGAGTAATCTTAAAAACAAAGTGAGCCGCGGACCTGACTTTCTGGTTGGCGGTCTAATATTGATTCTGAATGAACTAGACATCATAGCTTTAATTGATATTTACCAAATAAATGTACCAAATTTGTACCTCTTAAAAAGTATTATTTGAAGATAATGCGACGAGTAGTTCACGAGAAAATCAAAATAACTTATTTTTACTCCTACCATTTTTAGAATAGCAAAAATCAGTACAAGGTGTAAACTCCTATTTAAAATTAGGCGAAGTTATGACAGGTGGGGCAAGGCAGTAGCACAACGGTGGCCGAGTATTTTTGTAAAACCTTTGTAACTATAGTAACTAGTAGTTCGCCTCGAACGAGATCTCGCTCGCCGCGGGTTGTGTATATTCTTTTTTATCTGTAAAATGAAATATGATCACGACTGTATCCCAGGGAGCGGTAGACATTTCTTAGAGATCTTTATGTAATTCTTTAGATCCTTTGAATATGTCTAATGGGGTAGTCAGAGGTATGTCCAAATATTATATTCGGTACATGCCCACTTTTTGCAGAAGTTAACTTTCCATACGTGACAGGTTGCAAGCCCATCGACGCATTTTTATCTGTGTTTAAAAGAATTTACTTCAGAGGTCTACTAAAAAAATTGAGGATCTAATGAGAACTAAGTACGTAAAGTTTTTAAAGCCGTATATAATAATAATTAAGCCGTATATAAATTAAGCCATATATTAATAGTAAAGCGATTTAATCCTATCCTACTAATATTATAAATGTGAAAGTTTGTGATAATGTATGTGTGTGTTTGTTATTCTTTCATGCAAGAACGGCTAGACTGGTTTAGTTGAAATTTGGTATGTATTATGATAGGTGATAGCCTGGATTAACATTATAGGCTACTTTTTATCCCGATATTTTTGCGGGAACGGGACTTACGCGGGTGAAACCGTGGGGCGCAGCTAGTGGTAATATAATGGTGAATAGGAGTAATACACCCTATACTCATTGCTATGACAAAAGTGGTAGGAGTAAAAATATGTTTTTTTGATTTTCTCGAGAAATACTCATCGCATTATCATCAGATAATATTTTTTAAGAGGTACAAATTCAAAGAATTCCTTTAGTAAATATCTGGTAATCCCAAATCATATAAATTTTTAAAATCACTATTTGCTATGACAAAAATGGTAGGGGTCAAATTTTATTTTCTTGTTTATTCGTGATATACTCGTCGCATTATCTTCAGATAATACTTTTTAAGAGGTACAAATTAGGTACATTTATTTGGTAAATATTAGGTAAACCTACGATATCGTTTTCCGATTTAGACCGCCAACCAGAAAGTCAGGTCCGCGGCTCACTTTGTTTTTAAGATTACTCTTGATTCTTAGAGGTACAAATTAATTGATTAGTGGTACAATTAGGTACAAATTTGGTACATTTGTTTCATATAAACCATATTCCTTTACGCTCCCATACGACCGCTATCCTTACCCACACAACAAACTTTACCTCTTAATAGTATTAGGGTAGATTAAATAACTATCCAAGCGCTTGCGTGGGTACTTGTATTTGAAGGTCATATAGGTTTTCTTCCATTTAAATAATTTACATACTTAAATGAATACCTAGCATAAATATTGAAACCTTGAGAATGCAGTCGTAATTTATTTTTAAATAGTAACTAGTTTAGTCTTGAACAATTTTATTAAAAAAAGATTATTTAGATATGAATTTAGCTGTAACACACAACTGAGTTTCGCGAAATTCATGATAAAACTAAGACAATCTCTTAACAGAATCGTTTTTTCTAAACAATAATAAAATTCCCGAAACATTTTCAAAGTTATTACTTGGAAAGGTGAGCAGAGTAAAATGAAAAGTCCAATAAAGTAACGGTAAAAGCTTGCCTTTACATAAACATAAACTAATCTTCATAAACAAACTCAATTTTCTCATAACTACGTAGACGATTCGCTAACACGGACGAGTAAATCAGTCGCAGCACTTTATTTCACTTTGGGCTCTTGCACAAGACTGTGGGAAGCCGTATGAATGACAATCTTGTTATACGGAATTTTAAATGTATTGTATTAAAAACATAATTAGTTACTTTTTATAACACATTTATTATTATAATTTCAACAAAAAATATATTAAAAATGTACTCTTAATTATGCTTTTGAAATAGATAATATTGGTAAATGTTTCAAGCAGCACCAGCGAAGCTTTTACTACAAAAACTAGCTGAATAAAAATTACGTATTCTTTGTAAATTATACGTATAATTATACGTGTAGATGAGAATGCTTATTATAAACTCTTTGATGTTATTTATTTTTATCTAGATAAGTGAAAATAATTTATGCGTATGTTCCAATACAATTTTCTGTTCCAAACATTGGACGGAAATTCGCGTCACCTGGGACACCGTATAATCTTGCAAACTCGAAGGGAGTTTTAACAGTTTTAGGTAAACAAGTTTCAAGTCTCAGTTACAAGTTACGTGCAAAGCGAGTCTGTGCGTTAGAATACGAAACTTTCACCCTGTATACGGAAATTTCAACCTGTATAAGGTACTGACACTATTGGGTGCGACAACCTACGGGTAAGTTTACAAATTTGAATTCAGTTGGCTTACTTGTTATTTATTTTAATTCTGCGCTCGTAATGTACTTTGATGCTGAATCTTGTTTAATTAGAACTTGGAAACTTTACATTTAAGCAAGGCGAATATTTTGAGGTATTTAGTAAGTGAGTAAGTTTAAAGTAGTTGGTGGAAAACCTTAGTATGTTGAGTGTTTCAACGCGTCTGTCGTGCGTTGACTGATACGAAGCCGATAGATAAGCTGTTATTAAAGTAAATCATCTAATTACAACCAGTGGAGACACCCCTAGGATCTTTACAAACAATAAAGAGCTGAGCTGAGAGATGAGAAAGCTCAATTGGGATTTTGTGGATTTTACAAGTGGGATTTTGTCAAGCTATGGCTTCAAGCCATAGCTTGACAAAATCCCACTTACACTTTCTCCAATGGAACTAAATATAAAATAAAAAAACTTCTATATTTTTAAATATCGAACGAAGCTACTAAGAACAGTTAAAAGGTACCTATACTATTCGTGACAAAAATCCATTGCCATGTGACGTATCAAAACCCATTTGGACCATTATCCGTAAAATATGATCCTGTGATCCATTTGGGGATGATTGCAGGGTAGTAGATGGTCTACGTATTTTCACTGCTGTAAATAATGGATTGTTATTGAATACAATGTTTTATTTGACGAACTATTAAATATATAGCCATGGACAACGTTAAATTGTAGAGTTTTATTTTTAGAATATTTTTCGTAACATACGTATTTATTTTTTGGGGGACATGCTGCTGCATATTATTACGGCTAGTCAGCCCCACAATTATTGACCATTGTCTTTCCTGTTGAAATGGCCGGCTGAACAGTGTCCCAGGCACTATATTATTGTGTAGGCATAGATTGCCTCCAAGACGCTGTAAAAATCATTTAGATATAATGCATATTACCTATTTGTTTTTAGATAGATATCTTCATATTGTAACGATGAAAATAAAACTTAATTTAATTTTAATAAAGAACCTTTAAACACGTACGTATTATATTTTGTTTTATATAGTACATTTTGATCAAATCGGTAAAAGTCGATGTCATGCGGGATTCCCTAGAAATATTATTAGCAAACCACAATTCACAATTTAACGTACTTACTATGAAATAGTTTATGTTCAAGCCATCCTTAGCTAGTAAATCTGAGTGTGATGTCTGATGTTGAACACTGAACTGCACTTACCTAGGCTCCTTTGAGGATGTTGTGGTTCTCACGCTGAACGATGACATACTTTGTTGAATAAATACTATTCATAACTTGCACAATAAACCAGATAAAACTAATATGAAATTACGGAAATTTATCAACTTATTATTTTATTTCCCGACGATTTCATATAAATTATGTCTTAAGATTGCGAAAGTTTAAATTGTACGGATAAAACTATATAATACACTAACTGACCTGGCAAACTTCATACAACCATTGATAACTTTATTGTTGTGAACATCGCTATTATTGTTATAATGCACTAATATGTACGTCACTCTTTGTAAACTCAAAGAATGCATTAGCTTTCACACCCACCCATTGATCTCATCGGTCTTACATGAAAATCCCTTTCTGCTATGCAAAATACGAGTACATCCGTAGGCGCAAGGCTTTTAGGGAGGGCAAACATCATTGACGCATCACGGAGGGGTTAAAAAGAGGTTAAAAATGCCTGAGCTTTTTGTGGACCCTTTATGTGGCGCCCGGCTCATCCTGATAGAAATAGCTTTTATATAATGCCGGTAGAAGCATAGTGTTACTATTCAAAAGTTGAAAAAGTACACTCACATACCGTTTTATCGTAGATTCACTAAAGAACGTACTCAAATATGACACATGCCTTCATTGCTTGTATTGTAGGAGTACAAAACAAGTAATCTATCTTAAATAGACAAAGGTAAATAGACAAATAACGACATTAATCGAAGTACTTTCGTAGCACATAAATGCTACCAGATTGAGGTATCAAGCTACGAATGTGCTCGTAGTACTTGCGTAGCACATTAATGCTACGGGAATGGTATTTTAAATATACTAGATATGTGTGCTCAAGATGGGATCTCTATAGGAAACATTTCAGGAGCCTTCTGACTTTTATCGGTTTTGGGTAACATTTTCTTTTCATATTATGCTTTTTGTTGTGGATCGGCAGGCAACCTTGTATAACGCGTAAATACGTTACTTCCTACTCATACCATAAAAGTGAAAGTTTGTATGGATGGACGTTTGTAGCTCTAAAAAAGGCTAAGGCTTGGCTAAAATTGGAACATACAGGTTTAATAACCAGTAGAGCTATTCTGTTATCTTATTTTAAACGTTGGAGATTTGAATCCGCAGTAATATAACTTCGGATTCTATATTAACTCAACAATGCCTAGAATGAATGTGCCAGTTATATAAAAAATTAAATAAATGTAATTCCAAAGTCATTTCAAATTCACTTGTCGACAACTGACATGACATGTAATCACTTGAGTACGTCCTCTAACTTGTATAACGTTCGTGTTTTAACAAAAACAGATTTTTTTAAAAAGATCTCTAAAAAAACGAATGAAGTCGTGATTTAAGAAATCTTCTCAACAAAAATGAAAATAAAAGACATATGGGACGAGGTGTTCAATTTTGCGATGTCTGCTGCAAAGCTGTAGGATGTCTTCGGTCAATGACTTGAGAAACTAACTCAATGTAGCTACTTGGCGGTCAGACAAAGGCGTCTACCTCATATCGGTTCTGTACCTAACTGCGGGCTGCTGAAGACATTCGCTGAGAACTTATTGAATTGATTGTAAACTTCCATGGATAAGTTACGATGTATCTTTGTATTAGAAGTTGAAGTTTTTCGCAAGTTACAGGTACAGTCCGCAACAAAAATGTGTAAGAATCGTCCTAAACACTATTGAATGTCATATTATTGTGTTAAGAATACAAATCATGCAAAAGACATAAATATAGCGAAACTATACTCGTAGTAACTTCATAAAAATCAACGAAATTATTCCCCAAAAAGGCGTAAAAATTTACACCTGCAACTGGTTTGAGTACAATCCTTTCATTTTAAACTTTCAATTTCTAGAAAAGACTATTAGTCTGCAATTAAAAACATATTGTTCATTCAAGTTTTGGAAATATTTTGAATATTCTCTTTAACACCCACATAAAACCAAAAGCATATGGAAAATTAAATTAAATTTTATATACTGTTATTTAAAACAAAAAAACCCATTCAATTTCATTTCCTGAATTTTCGCTGTGTGGTCTTTTATCGATTGAAACCTACTCAAATTTTAACC
Source organism: Xanthorhoe spadicearia (assembly GCA_947086425.1). NCBI lineage: Eukaryota > Metazoa > Arthropoda > Insecta > Lepidoptera > Geometridae > Xanthorhoe > Xanthorhoe spadicearia. The sequence continues at coordinate 4,559,831 of OX352205.1, read as the reverse complement.
AGTATAAAACCCGTGTTGGACTATATAAGTATTTTTGTAATAATATTCTCAGTAATGGAGCTATTGTACCGTATTCTCTCGTTTTAATAAACAGTCTACGACCTATCTAATAACACCCTTTTATCGTCTATCATCTTTTCTATTGTGATGGTCGACAAGCGCTGTATTTTCCAGGCAATACACTACAGCCATTGTAAAAATCTAAAATTACTATCATAATTTAAGGACCCAAATAAATTATCTACCTACATATATATAGTAAATAGATTTATAAGGAATGTTCATTTTAGTGAGCGTCAGACAAAACTCAGGCCTTTACATCTTTACTAGGCGTTTGGTACAGCGTCGGGAAGCAATCTTTACCTACACTTTAATAAGACGCTGTAGTGCCTGGGACATTGTTGAGATGGAATAGGCTTCCGAGCACCTAACTAAACCATCCTCTCAGCTTAACCGGCAATGGTCAATACGTGGGGGGGCTGACTAGCCGCGGGTTTCCTCACGATGTTTTCCTTCCTGAATCAAAAGTATCAAACACGGCCTGATTCGATCCCACGACCTTTGGATCGAAAATCGTAGTACCAATTCACATGGTCAACACAGCTCCAAACAGTTTGTCAGATAACACAGTTTGATTAAAGTTAAATACAAAAACCAGCTTTTGTTGCGAAATAAGGCACGCACAGTCACGTAGATATAAAATTTTAAACAACCCAATGAGACGCTTCTGCCCTGGGGACACCATAACTTTTGAATATTTTTTTGAGTGCCTCAAATTTTGCTTTACAAAAATGTAAACAGTACGAAAATTTAAACGGTTGTCGCAACCCCGGTTTCAATTACATCTGTATGCTGTTGATCTTCTGTCTACCTTATTTTGTAAGACCCCTGTATATTTACATAATTATTAGCGGACTTATTACATTGGGGACGCAAAAGTAAATTTTTTAACCTCTCACGAAGACTTGACGACCGCATTATTTATAAGACGTTCACTTTATGTTCATTTAATTCGCCTTTTTTGAGCGGCTTAAAAGGGAAATATTATGCTAAGTGTTTTGAATAAAAATTCTATGTGACCATAAAAAATGTGTAGGTATTTTTCTTGTTGCCTTTGCAAATAGCGCTGTCGGTGAGCCTCCACTCGGCATTATTTACTTCCTCGTTATGTTCGTTACTGAAGTTTTTTGTGCAAAGAGATGTGAATTTTAAATAAAGGAATTACTTAGAATTGTTGTGCCAATATTTACTTATAGAAACGAGTTAAATCATGTAGCAACTTCAGAATCTACAACGGAGTCGTTTAAATAATGTTGTGTTTATCAGTAAAAATACTCTCTATGTTCAAAACATCATTTATTATGAGTTTATTGATAAAATTGACACACCGAGTTTTATACATAATTTTTATTCATCAATGTTATAACGAAACTATCACATTTGCTTGAATATTAATTCACATTGAAATTGTCGCGTGTTTGCTATAATCTATTTACTTCATAACATAATCGTTTCAATGTCAATAAAACTATTATCATCATAATGTGTACCTACATTTCGAGAATATTAGATTCGGATAGATACATATTAGTAGGTTCGTATGTTTCGTCTATTGTTATATAAATTGTGTCTTTGAATTACTTCAACGTGTGCACACCACCTTTTTCAAACGCGCCGTTACTGTCTATTTCTATCGATACAAACGCGATGCAAACGCGTGGCGAACAAAACAAAATACAGTCGGCAAACTGTGACCATGCAGACTATCCTCGCGGTTGTAAAACGCGCTGCAAACTAGCAGGTGACGCGATACACAAAAATGCACAGTGAGTGCTCGTTCGATAAACGTGGTGTGCACAGGCTCCTAGTTTAAGTCTAGCTCAATATAAATACACAGAAATCCTAATGAGCTGGAGTCGCAATGTGCGCCAATCAAAGCTATATTTGATCGAGTTACAACCACTGAGGCGTTTGAATTTAACAATGTAGTTTCACATTTACCGGTTTGCATTAGCACAAGTGCAGATTGCAGATGATTTGGTTCTTACACATGTCAACTATATTGTACCTACTATCTGTAGAAGTATTTATTTTGAACGAAGTGTTTCCGTTCTTTATTATGAATCTATTGGGATCCAGATAGCTTTATTTAACTATTATTTTTCAAAGAGTATGCAAGTAATTTTCAAGGATATAATTTGCATTTCACCAAAAACACGCTATGAATAGACGCTAATGTTTTAAAATGCATACAACTTTTTGTAGAAGGCTATGCAATACGATTAGAATTACTAGCTTTCGAATAAATAGCCGAATTCAATATATGCGGAAAAGGCAAACAAATCAAGCTAGAAAAGGATGTTGCCAGGAAAATCCTTTGTGACAAACAGATGAATCGCCCCAATGCCTTCTTCTAATATTGCACCCCAATCTATCGAAATCACACGGTTCATTTGAGCTTTCTAATCGAAATAACTTTATTGGAGACGTCGGCACGTGTTGGCATTTTATTTTCCGCCAGAGTGCAGCGGGTACGAAAAGGCCGTAATGAACGGGCCACGCTTCGAGGATAAATCACATTTTTTCCACTTTTTGTTGCCAATTTTGCAAGACTTTGGATAGATTCAGCCAAATGTATTTGGCATCATTCCGACATTATTGTAAAAAAATTTCGAAACTTAAATATATATAACTTTTAAAATACAATTTGAAGAAATTGCGCCATCTAATTATCATTATAGTTTAAATTAACGTTATGTAATATTGGTGCTTCGTATACTCAATAATAGCATAATTGTACCTATTAGAGATAGGTATACATTTGATGAGTAAACACCCTATAGTCACACACATTTTGTACGAAAATGTAGCCAAACCTCTTGAAAGCTGGCAACATTTAATTGCATTCTACGGAATCCGCTCTTAAATTATTTCGGGTGCTATCGATTCGCTCGTGCCAATTTAAAATGTTATCACATACAGCTGGCACCAAAAACTCATTATTTGTTTCGCATGTCGGCTTTTTGCCGTTCAAAGGAAAACTGTCTTGATTGTCAGTAGGAATGACAAACGTTTTGTGCGTGCAAAGTTTTAGAGGGCTCAGTAAAAGAAGCTTTTACTCATAATGAGTTCAGTGCAGAAACAAAAAAAACATTATTTAAATACATACAACTTCCTTAAGTGACTCAACTGGCTCTAGATTTTTGTAGAAAATAAAGAAAAGATCAGATATTATCTTCTGCCCGATATTAATAATTATCAACTCAGGTCAATAGCCTTAACAACTGACCTGTTGGATAATTATACAATAATAATTGAAGTTCGTTCTTACTTTGATATTTTAAGAGTTTGAATTTTTCTACAAAGGCTAGATTACAATTTTCATAAACGGGAAATAACAACGACAGGAAAGCTTTCACAATCAAAATAAATATAAGTACCTTCTTATTCAGTCAAATGCATATAACTACAATACAATTATACTTAAGTAATACGCCTACAAAAATAATAATAAACAATACACTCCGATACACAAAAATATACACACACATGTATATCTACACTATATATATAATCTACACTATAATATATATATATAATTGTTTGTTTGTTTGTTTGGTTGTAATGAATAGGCTCAAAAACTACTGGACCGATTTTAAAAATTCTTTCACCATTCGAAAGCTACATTATCCACGAGTAACATAGGCTACTTTTTATCCCGATATTCCCGCGGGAACGGGACTTACGCGGGTGAAGCCGCGGGGAGCAGCTAGTAATATTATAAAGAGGAAAACTTTGTTTGTTTGTTTGTTTGGTTGTAATGAATAGGCTCAAAAACTACTGGACCGATTTTAAAAATTCTTTTACCATTCGAAAGCTACATTATCCACGAGTGACATAGGCTACTTTTTATCCCGATATTCCCGCGGGAACGGGACTTACGTGGGTGAAACCGCGTGGCGCAGCTAGTGTATATATATATCAACATTAGTTGTCAAACTGTGTAGGTACTTATTGTGGTTCTTTGTAGCTGTGTGTACTGATTGTAAATTAAATAACTGAGACGCTGCATACTTTTTGCCTTTTCCGCCAGCATATAATTTCTTTCCCGCCATCGGAGCTTTCGACGGGACGTTTTCATTTTTTAATGAACTAGTAATTAGTGATCAATTTGGCGAAAGTGGTTTTTTAACTGTTGGTTCCTTTGACGTTTATGTCAGACACATAATCCCTCTAATATTATTAACGCAAAAGTTTTGTGGATGTATGGATGTTTTGTTTCTCTTTCACGTAAAAATTACTGAACGGATTTGGCTGAAACTTAAAGCAAATACGTTTACTAAAATTGTAAACAATAATATTTTTAGCTTCATAGATTTTTATTCTCTTTCTTCGATCTCTGTTTCAAAAAATAAACCAGTAGATATTTATTACGAAGCTAAACAGATCGTGTTCGTATGTTTTTATGTAACCGGGGCATTGATTTTCTTATCAACATGTCGGTTGAAATTTTCGCTCAAACCTGCCGCCTGGCGGACGTCCGCCCGATATGATGCCTGGCTCAACCAGTACCGTTCAACACTTTATATATAAAACAGGTTCGTCCATAAGCTGTCAGTTGACGACCAAATGACAGGACGTAGGAAAATATTTCTAAAGAATAAAGAATCAGAGTACAAGGTATCAACTAAAACGAAGTTTCATGAAAAAATTTTTTAGGGTTAGCTTATGTTGGTGAGGTTACGATGTCAGTTTCCACCATCAATCCAAGTATAAGGCTAACCAGTCGTAATAACCATATATATAACCATATAATTTTTGATACAAATAGTGACAAATAACTACCGACAGTAAATTCAAACTGGCACGAAACATAAAACCATTATCGTTGACTCTGTTTTCTTAGTAAATGTGGCTCTGTTCGTCAGCGATAGTTTTTGCAGAATAGTTCAGTAAATGTTTTGTACGGGGTATAGCTCCCCGCGCTGCAGTTTTAGTTGAGCTGCTCTTAGTTTTATTTATTCACAATTCTGAAAATTTATGAAATCCAACAGTTTTGAAGGCACTGAAGCCCTGAGTAACCAAACAATGAATGAGTTCGTGGTCAAACAACCTTGGTTTAAAAGCTCTATATTCTGTACAAAAACTAACAAATGACGCATCCTAAGCTGAAAAGTCCGATTTTCGTTGTCCGAGATGAACACTGATTTCTCGCTGGAAGTTATTTACTCTGTCCTCAAACCGAGCCTGTTCCACTTCTAATGAACTAAATTGTAAATACAAATAAATAAACTATACTAAGTTTTAGAGATATCCTGATGATCCGTTTCAGTGAAAGAAAGAAAGTCATCATCATTGTCTCGTTAGTTTATTTTTATAATAATCTTACTAATCTACTAAATATCTAATATAATAATCTACATAACATTAAAATAATGTCCTGATAATCAGCTCACTACACGAAAAAAAATAGTAACAAATAGCAAGTTTGCAGTGATGGTGGATTTCGTTACGCAAAAACTACTGAACGGCTTTGGTTGACACTTGGAATGACCATAGCTTATTGCTGGAATAACACACATGTTACTTTTTAACAAGGTAGGTACTACAGAAGCAAAGCCGCCGAGTGAACTAGTAAAGTAATAAAACAAAAGTACAATGATTATTGACTTCGGAGTGAAGCTTCGGCAAGTTAGTAGGTACTAATATTTCTTCTGTACTCGGACCTCCATCTGGCAGGATCACTGACACGAAAAATACAATTTGAAACAAACTCCGGATATAAATTTAGGCGACTTTCCTGTTTTTGGACATTCATTTTGGCTTGATTGAAATCTTTGAGCCTTTGAGCATTTAATTTCAGGTCAAGGGAATTTCAAAATGAGAAATTGAAATAGCAAATTAAGGCGGCCGGTAGTTGAAAAGTGTCTATCTGAATAAATAAATCGTTTATCAGATCAAGTGGTTGAACTGAATAATCAGACCAACTGCTAAGATATCAAAACCAAAAAATTTTAAACAAATAATTATCACAAACATGTGATAGAATATATTTCTGAAAATTTAACTGTTTTTTCACTTATTTATAAACGGGCTCGTCTTTAACTGACCTCAGTAATTCGTATGTTCAAACGAATTTGTTCCGGAACACGATGAACCGTGAAATCGGGCCATATTTTTCCAATAAGATTACTCTTGTGTGGAAGATAATACCCACTTACTTATTCCACGAATACGCAACGATCTACCTTTGCCTTAAATCGCGTATCATCAAAGACTTGTACATCACGTAATCTCACATCGCTTCGAGAATATTGAGTGTTGGAATTACTTGCGAGAATGTGTTTGAAGACATGAATACCTGAGACCATACTTGGGATCAACGAAAACAAGGTTTCGTGTAAATTTTTGGGTTCCAATTATGTTGGTTACTGTTAGAAATTAAGTATCTACCAACATAAGCTGAAGCTCGAAGCTAGTCACGAAACTTCGATGTCGTTCTTCCCAAGCACGGCCTCTGGACTGTTTATACCTAATGTATTTCATGTCTCACACGTCTGCGTAAACCTTATTACTTACTGATTAAAGTAATTACATAATGTATGTAGTGATTCTGATGACAGAGGTCACCGGACCGATAGTAAAATTGAACTTTATACCCAAGCTACAAAACATTGAACTTTGTAGGCCACGCCAAGAGTGCTACATTGACTGATTATATTCATTGAAACGGTTTAATGTTAAGACACAGACGTGGTAAAGTAAGTGAAGGAAGAGGCCAACCCCATTACCATTACCAATACCCATTACCTGAAAATAGAGAGAGAGACAGTACTACATTGTGGTCCAATCAGCATGCTTGCTTATTCGTTTAAATGTGTAGAATGTTTTATTGATGTTCCAATCGATTTTAAGTTCGAATTTTGTGATTTCACAGTGTGATGATACCAATTAATTAGGTACCTAATTATAAACTACGAATTTTGAATTTGATTTGAGAAATTTTGTAACAGTATCATTTTTGAAATGTTAATGAAATCTTTAGTGGGATTAAAAAGTCTAATCTCTTTTAATACATTTTGGTGTTATGGAGACCACAACCTGTGCTGAATTATTTATTTTCACAGTCTTATTAAAGCATATTTTAAATTTAGCAAACCAAATATTACTGTACAATATCTAGGCTCTACAAATTTACCTTTATTCATAAAATGAGGCCGTTTGAGCAAAATACCCTCTTTTAGAAGAATTTTATGATCGTCGTTACCAGTTATTTCTACTTAACAAAATTTTTACCTAACAAAAGTCAATATTTCACGGCCATTTAACCGAAAGAAGAAAGCAATGCGACAACAGCTGTGTACTTATGGTAAAAATGGCTTTTGGTACTTTAGGCTTACAAAAAATAAAGGCCTCAAACAAAAAGTCCGTTGACGTGACAGGGATAGAAAATTGTCTACCCAACGGGAAGGGAATATTGAATCAAGTCTTTCAAGTACTTTGGACCTGGAAATTTATATGAGTAGTTTTCGTAAACGTTTATAAAAGTTAAAGCTATTCAAAACAAAAGCGACGCAAATTGGCATACTATGTGAAACAGCCAGAATATTCATGTCACCAGTATGAATAAGATGAGCTTTGTCACGTTTACGAATTAAATATGGTATAGTCTGACATAAAAATATAAATATAATTTTTATTCTTACTTGTTTAAACAAAATCTAAAAGTCGATGACAAAATTCGATCGATCAGGGATGTTTAAACCAAGGAAAAGCTTTACGAAATGTGTGTGGAACAATCTATGTGCACTCCGAAGCACGGAAGCGCTTGTTATTATTGTTTTATAAGAAACAATAATAACAAGCGCTTGATAAGATCTTCGATAGAGCATCAAGTTATCAGTTTTAAAACTTTTTAAACTATCATGGTTTTGAACATTATAAACACTTGTTACGAGATATTTACCATGATTTGTGGATTTTTGAAATTGCCAAACACCGGAATTTCAATAGGGAAGATGGTTTTAAACTCTCGGGAGCTTGGAATCCGGTGGTGAGGTTGTGTAAAAATCGAAAAAGTCCAATAACAGATGAGCGTTTGGATACTGTTAGTATTGTGTGTCGTGATCGAGTTGCGTTCGAGAATGAAGCCGGTGGTACGGGTGTTTTACGCAATAAAAGACTGAGAAAGAGGGTAGACCGTTTCGTCTGCCAGTGACTACCTACTAACTCGCAAGAACTTCAGTTTAACCGTGATCATGGCGCATGCAACTGTGCCGAAATATCGGGAAACTCAAAAATCCACAAATCATGGTAAATATCTCGTAACAAGTGTTTATAATCAGTTTTAAAATTCGAAACGATTTTTCTTTTGTTACAAAATATTTGACTCCATTTCTATTTAAATTTATTCTTAAAATAATAGAAAGCATTGATGTACCCAAAGTAAATACGATCGATGATGGTTATAATACCCCGGGTCTAATAACCAAAAAACACATTAAACAAAATACCGGTACTTTTTCTAATTTACATTTTGTTCTATGTTTAAGTCGCTGTGGTTTTGCGATTCGGATCACGTTTAGACCTCTTTATTAACTCTGTTGGGTAACTCAATTTGGCGTTGAAGGGATGACGAGAGGGCGTAGGTACGTGTTACGGGTTCTGTTACATTAGATGCCAACAGAGGAATGCGTTCGCGCGTTCTACAATTGAGAGAGAAATGATTTGGCTTGATTTTAACTTCATTGGAGCTAGCCTATATTTCTGTACTGTCAAAAAACCACCATGTAATCTACATGAGTAAGAGACTTATTCAGAACAATACTACGGATCTTGACCAACAGGCAATTTTTAATACAAAAAACCCTTCTTAACTCATAAAATTACATATAGTACACACAATGGCAAAATACTCACACTGTGTAACCAGTAAAATAACTACCCATTTTTTTAAACGGGCGTTAGTTAGTCATGTGCTCCTATGTTGGGCATCTAAAGGGCAGTGATAGCAATTTCATCTGAAACGTCAAGATAAATTAAATAAGTTCATTACAAGATCACGTCACTTGTATAATCCCAAAATAATTATATTAAACTTACTTCAAGAAGGCAGTTCACCAATTAGTAATAGAAAATGTAATTACATTATTCGAGAGAAAGAAAATGATATAATTCTGATGAATACAACAGCTCTGGACGCAGTAGTTTCTTAATACAGAAAAATAAACACGTCCAAACAATATCAAGATTTATCACCTCAGTATTGTTGTAATTTTACCCACTATGCTTTTGTTATCGGATATGAAACATTACTGAAAGATATATTGGTTTGACCCAACTTCCTCTTGGAGGCGGTCCAAACTTGCAAAGTGATTAAATTAAATCGATGCGTGTGCTGTATTTCTTTGACAGGGTTGCACCGATTTGGCAGCGCGGCTGAACTTGGCAGACTCACTGAAGGTAGATAATAAATAGAGCATAGGTATCTATATATTTCAATTATTTATTTAGATCTTCTAATTTCTATTTTTGAACATGAGAGAGCGGCCTATATTCAATAGCCTTGGTGAACAGAGCATTATCAATATTGTTAATACAATGACAGAATCACAAAGGTAAAATCTGATTTTCATGTGGTGCAAAAACAGCCGATAGGTATAATTGTATTGCGCTGTGCGTTAATTTACCATCAACACAGCGCCAGTAAATACTGCTTTTAGCCAATTGCCTATCCGGTGTCGCTGTATCTAGGCCAACCTCATTAGTTTGTTCGTATACAAAGGTATTGCAACTGCACGGTTCAAGAGGCCTACAATAGATTAACTATCACGTATTATCCAGTTTCAACTTGGTTTCTAAGGACTGATTCACACTGTCCATTTTTAATGTCTTGTCAGTTGTTGTTTCTTCCATCTCAGTGTGATGGATTAAGCTTATATTAATATTTCTAATATATTTATGTCTTACGTTCGAATGTCTTGAACAATAGCAACGGAATATTGTGATGTCAGATTTGTGATATACCATGATGTTTATTTTGGATGGGCCCTAATGTGGTTGGAGTCCACAGCCGGATGACGTTTAAGTAATGTTTGCTCGCACTAAAAGCTGGTTCGTGCACTATCTATATTCATGTGTGCGAAACTACGCAGTTGGAAGGCACCGCTGAAAAAAGGTACATAAAACATAACTATCTTTTTATCATACCATTTATGATTTATAGATATATGTTCTCTTTTACGGAAAAATTACTACACGGCTTTGGCTGAAACTTGAAATATACATAGTTTCTGATCTGGAAAAACACATAGGTTTTTATATAGGTAGGTCCTGCAAACGAATAATACGGGCGAGTAAACTTTTTAGGTATACGTACAACTCGCAACAGTTGTTTATGTTGTAGATTATTTACTTCCAATATGTTTAAAAACATTGCATTAGCATTCTTTAAACTGTTAATAATCATCTATTAAATAATAATTTACCTGTCTTTTATGAATATGTATTTTATATATAAACAGAAAAAAAATTTAAATAAAAAAATTAAAATGAAATATTATCACGACTATCCCAGGAGCTTAAAATACCTTCATATAACTAACCTAGTTAACTAATCGAGTAGCTCTCTGCTGTGTATATTTGAATTAGAATTTTAAATTCTTAAAGTTCTATTTTCTAAGCGTCTGTGTTTATCTAATGGAGTTGGTTGGTGGTATTTTGTTTCATAGTGAAATATACTTTCTCTGAACCAAGCACTGCTATTAAATCGATTAGGCAGGTTGGCTTTTGTCGGTACCCCTACTCTGAGAGATTACCAAAGAGAGTTGCAAGAAGACGACAAAATGCGATTTATAATATCTTTCTTTCTTGTAGCATTTCAAGTCGTTCTTAATATGTCCTTTTAATTACTTTCTATAAAGTCATATTTGATTGGCGTTCAGGCCTTCAAACTCCGTCATCAAAAGCTGACTACTTTATATGTATTTAATCTTCGTTATGTAAAAATCTAGCACTGGAAATTGGATTCAAAAGATTTGCTCATTACTATTCAGCATTACTTGTTTCGTAAAGTTTGTATGACTCATGAAACTATTTCATCATTAAAAGAAAACTCTTCATTATTTAATAAATTTTGAAATACTAAATTAAGTATTGTAAATAGACAAAACGCTTTCGACCTTACTTTGGCCCATAATTGACATTCGATTCGTGAAGTTTGAACTCGCTGGGTTTCCGCTAAAGCAAATTGAGCTCAAAGGATTGTAAGAAATACATAAAGTGAAGTAGGCGCCTTAGAAATTCCCTTCTCGGTTTCAAGAGATCAATTTGTTAGCATCCCAAAGAAAATTTTCAGAGCGTAGAATTCTATTGTATTTTATAAATCTTTAAGACTCAGAAAACTTTAACAACCATCTTTGATATAAGTAAGTATTATAAGTAAGCAATGTAATATGTGTGTAACCAGATTATATACTATAGCTATAAATTTTATACTTTTGAAGACTTGAGTCAAATATTAATGTCGGCAATTCAAATTTTTGTCGACATTGATTAACATCTTCTGCAAGTCAAAAAAATAACATACACGTAGTTTTTAAACGAAAACGAAATAATTCTTTCGCGATTAAAGTATCTTAGAAACAAATAACAGTTTTCCGTAGACACAAACAAAACACGGGTTTCATACAAAACACACAACTGTGGTACAAATTCCTTTATTTTCTAACGTCCGCCTCAGCCAAGAAATAATAAGCTGCCAGCACAAAGCAGCGAGTTTTTTCCAAGCCCTCTGTTACACGCGTATGAAATGAGCAGAATCTCCATTTAGATATTTTTCTCGGAAAATGAATTATACTCAGAGATTAATCCTTAGGCAGAGTCCGATTAGTGATCGAGCACACGTTTCTGAATCGTGACTATTCAACTTGAATTGATTTATCTATCTACTTTGCTAATTGACTAAAAAACTCAGTTTATTGAAAGTTACTTGTTTCTTTAATTTGTAAAAGTACTTTGGCATGTATATCTTGGTGATCATCGTGTTCAAATTTAAATTAGTCAACTGATACCATTCATTGTAAGTTCTATGGTAGTTTATTTTACTATTAATTGTAAGTGATAATATTTTATATTTTATGGTAGTTAAACAGAAATAAGTTTAATGAAAATATTTGGTCTAATAGAATTGATAGATAAAGTGGTGCTCTTAGTACCTTCGTTTTAGAGATGACCTTCGTGTCGATAAAAAAATTAGGAAAATCTTTTACTCAATAGACTTTAGCCGTGGCATGAGTGGCAACAGTAAAGCGTCACTGGATATGTATTTTTACCCGTGTAACTACTCGCAATGGCACGGGAAAGAAAAATTTCCCTTCACTCTACTAGTAGTGCCAAGCGGTAGTGCCTAAGAAAATAAAAAGCTGCTTTATGTGTTATATAAGTTGCTTACCTTTTTTTTAAAGAGTTTATGCCCTTGTGAAAATAAAAAGGTAGGACTGTTCTTGATAAATTTTACGCTTACATAATTCTTATTCTACACAGTGTCGGTCTTTCGGAACATAAACATAATTTAATTGCCTTTAACATTCAGAACCATGCCAAAAAGATAATTTTAAGATTTGCACTGCGACGAGACTCGAACTCACTACTTTTGGTCTTCAGATTTGCTTTACCAATCTCAAATTCATCCCTTATCTCATGTTACTCTTGTCTAAAACATCAAACAAGTTAAGAATATAAATCGATAGAGTTTTGCCGACACTATTGAAATATTAATTAGACTTAATTAATTTCCTAGAGCATACTGTTCCTCGGATTATTTACGAACTCAAAGTGCGACTCAGTGAGACTTTCAGCTATTATATTAGTTAGTTTGCATTCGTGCAGGAAACTAAATCTTAGCTTTCATTGCAAAATGATCTCGCCATTTTTTTTTCAATGAAAAAAGATAACTGGTATAAGAGACGTTTTACTTGAGGTAAATTTACTAAACTATTATGAATAAGACTGGTTTTGTAAAGATGTGTTTTTAATGCAGGTAGTATCTAGTATCATTACTACGTGACAGGTTACAAGCCCATAGACACTGATTTAAAGATGACTGGTTTCCTCATGATGTATTCCTTCACCGTTTAGAGCTAGTTTACAAAGTTATTGTGATTAGCGTTCCAGAAGTCAAAAACATCAATATCTCGGTTTTAAGAATAGTCGATACTTCTTTTTAGCTTAATGCGAGTATATCGCCGCCCCCACCGAATAAAATCGTAACCGTAAAATCCAAATTGTTCAAGAGAATTAAAAAACGGTTTTTGGTCTATAACTTTTCTGTTAGTTTACCTAGGAAGATCGTTTATATGCCAAAACATGGCTTAAAATATAACAAATAATATAATGTTACTAAAACAAATCTACAATTTACCACAACCCAGATATTTAAAGAATAAATATTACCATAAATCAATAATTTTATTTACTATTGTAAACTAACAATACCATATTATTCGTGTAAAACGTTGACATGATCTGTACAGTAATAGTCAAACGCGATAGTATTGACTGCAAAAACGCGGTATCGACTGTATCTGTTTGCATCTGTATTGTGATGTTACCATAGTATTCGGTGTAATAACAAATAATGTCAAATATAGTAAAACTGGATTACGATGTTTTTCCATGGCAAGTGAATGAAGTTTGATTATTGTAATAACGAATACCGTTTAATATCCTAATGTAGATTTCGTCGCAATTGTATTAAAAAATAAGCTTAATAGCCTGCAGCTAAGACTACGTTATACCTACCTGTATAAAAAGTAGCCTATATGTTATTATAGGTCATAAACTATATTTATTCCAAGTTTCAGCCAAATTCGTTCAGTGGTTTTCACGTGAAAGAGTAACAAACATCCACACATCCACTTTTTCACCCATCTATCTATTTATGGGTGTATTTTTTTTAATTGTAGCATTTTTAATATTGTTTATTAGTAAAATAGTACATTATGAAGTAAAGAGTATCTAGATTCATAATTATTTAGTCTAGTATAAAAATAATCATTGTTTTGGAACGAAAATAAAATCGTTTAGTTCAGTACTAACTTACTACAGCAATCTATTGCTTAGTTGCCCGCAGCTAAATCTACGTGGTACCTACCTGAATAAAAAGTAGTTTTTATGTTATTTCAGGTCATTAACTAGATATATTCCAAGTTTCTGCCAAATTCTTTAAGTAGTTTTTGCGTGAAAGAGTAACAAACATCCTAATATCTATTTTTCCATCCATCTATCTATTTATTCATGTATTTTCACAAATTGATGCATTTTTGATATTAATGATCAGTAGAAATATTACGTAAAGAGTACCATAGCTGGGCATTAACTCGTTAATCAGTTAATCGTTAATTAACGGATTAACTTTTAAGTTAACTTTTTAAGTTCACTAACGCAACGATATTAAAATGTAATTTTACACATATTAACGGATTAACGATTAACGTTAACTTGCGTTAATTCTTCCGAAATGTAACGCTTTAACGTTTAACTAAGCTAACTTTTTTTGTAGCGGATTAACGATTAACGAAGTTTTTTAATTAACGGTGCCCAGCTTTGAAGAGTACCTGGCCCACTCAAAAATTCTAGATAGGTCTCTATTTACTAGAGTCATAGCTTCTTGCGTTTGATCCGGCCGAAAACTGTAGATAATACACCTGTGTATCGTCTGCGTAAAGATGATATTATTATGGTACTTACCAGGAAAACGAGGATCCTTGTGTCACTGTAGGTATGTATTTTATATGATGTTCACCGATTAGGTAGTTGGTCAATTATATAGGTAGTTATCCGATTTTATAAATACTTTTTTCGTTTGAAAAAAGTACCTTATACCTACACTTTTGAGCTGGAATACTATGTTAATGATCTTTTGAGTTATGAACATCTTTGTACTCTTGATGATGTTTGTGCATATGGGAGCATCCCTGAGGAGAGTAGGTACTTGATATGAATGTGGATGGATATAGGTATAGAGGTAGACCCAAGAAAAGATGGATGGATTGTGTGAAGGATGACATGAGTAAGAAAGGTGTGAAGGGGGTATGTGTAGTATGCCGGCTTGGCTTAGGTACCTACTTGGTCAAGCGATGGGTGTATGTGGGAAATAATCAGTCCAAAGTCCAAATCACGTCACACACAGAGTTTATTCACTTTCGACAATAAGAAGTACAGTTCACAAGCACAGGAGAATACACATACACAAAGAGTTAGAAGGAGTGAAGATTTACGAGCAGACAGAACGGGAAGTAACTACAAAACAATTAAATGAATTTATAATGGCGTCTCGCGACCGGGTCTCACACGTCAACTGGTTAGTTTTTATCCACTCGACAGGTAAAATCGCCGCGAACTCGAGGGTACTCAAACATCTGAAACTGCGTGCCTAATATTCCGTGCGCCGTCATTTGACGGACGTCACCGGTACGGTACTATAATAAATTACTGTTGTGATGATAACAAGTGTGTGTAATGTATATATTTATATACTTAAATATGATAAAGTAAATATTAATAAGTACATACTTATATAAATATAGATGACAAATAAATAAATATAAAATATAGGTAAATAATTATGTACGAATTAATAAGTAGGACTAGGTAGGTAACGGTGTCCCTACAGGTGTGAGTGCTGACTGCTGAGAGATGACGTCTGAAAGAGGGAAGTGGAAGAAGAATACATGTTGTGCCGACCCCACATAGTGGTATAAGGGCAGAAAGATGATGATGGGAGCATCCACTTAAAAACAATTTGAGGATCTGACGAGGATCTTGAAACTTAACTATCACACTGTAGTGTATAACTACCGTATCAGGCGCTTATGTCACGAGTCAGTCATACCCGCGCCGTCATACCGGACGGTTGTGTTACAGTGCGAGTGGTAGAGCGTTGGTGAACCGGGTGTAATATAAGGCGAAAACCAATACGTTACATGTGGCGACGAGTAAAATGTGAATAACTAATTACTAGTTCAACAGAGAAATATTTAAGTGAAAAAAAAAGAGGTTAAGTGAGTGACACAGTTCCTTTACACCACACACTTTAGGTACTTACTTATTGGGTAAGTACCTAAGTACCTATTTATTTGAGTTATTGAGCTAAAATAGTGAAAGTTTTTGTAATTTTAATTACCTACTTACCTAAGTACCTGTACAGTGTTCTAATAAATTATTCGATATTTAATTTTAAAAATAGTTAAAAATCGAGAATTAATAAACCGATTTATTATTATTATTACGAGCCTGTAGCGTTCCACCGCAGGGTAAAGGCCACGCTTCCTTTTCTCCACTCGTCTCTATTAAGAGCTAGTCCTCTCTCTCTCGTCTCCACTCGTCTCTAGTAAACCTATTTATTAAAGAAAATATCTATGTTATTGTCAAACACCAAATATTATTTCAGTGTACCTATCGTAACCTGTCATTAATTTTCGAACCATCGCGACCCTATCATCGTTATCTTGATTGCTATTTTTTGTTGTCCAAGAAGGATACAGTATTCAACATTACAATTCAAATTATCTGGTTAGATAAATCGTAAATACTTTTACAATACACAACAACTCATAGTTTTTACCCGAATAATATGGTAATGGATAGTGCCAAAATTAAAATGTTTTTTTACACCCGAATAAGATCGTAATGACAGCTTACTATATAAAGTAAGACAGTTTGGTGTCGGTATTAACCTGTTACGATGTTATTCGGGGGAAAAGGTGTTCATAGTTTCCGGCGAATAATACTTTAATAACCATTACATATTGTCTAAATCCTAAAGTACTCGTACGAATGAGTTGAAAAAAATTGACAAGGTGTAATCGGGCCTCTACAATAATTATTTCGAATAAAAGCACTTCTATCGTAATGGTCGATTACAATGATATTCGGGGGGGGCGGCGATATAGACGACCGTCCGAAAGGCCTAAGTTCGGCCAAGTAATTTTGCGCTGTACACATTATTCACTCGAATGAATCAATTACTTACCAATAATATGGTACTCACATTGTTACAACGTCAAAACTCCTGTTCTTCACTTCGTTTCCACAAGATTGAGAGAGCTCTGTGAAAAGTTTCAGGTGGAATGGAAATTATGTAAGAGATATTGAGTTCGCTTGGTATTAAATTACAACGATTAAGTTAACGTGTATAATTAAGTATCTGTTAAGTATACATTAACAAATCAGCTAACAGAATATCTTGTATTTTAATTATTCTTTGATACCACTGTATAATCACTTTTAAAATTAAAAATATTTATAAAAACTAAAATCGGTCCAATATTGACTGATTAATCGGAAACAAAAATAGAAAAAATACAGTTTAACAAATTTTTTTTCATGTGTGTGTGTTAAAATCACAACAGACTAAATCGTTGTACATTTTTTTTCAATCGGATTTACGCAGCCTTAAAAATGCTCCCACGGGAGAAAGATTCCCAACTTTGCCCAACTGTCAAGAAGGAAAACCGCAGCGTTTAAACTGTCACGAAGGAAACTGCCTTGATATAAACGATTACAATGCTGACAAGTTTTTCACTTCTCTGACTTCGTGGTAACCAAAAGTTTTCTACTTCGCTGTATCAGAACTGATAATTGGTATTTTATTAAACTTTGAGAATTTGATTACCTACATTTGAATATGTATATACAAATGCTTGCTTGCTTAGCTAGATGACGTTGTGTGGAATGTCCAAGGATATTTATTTATTAATTATGTTTTGTCTATAAAATAATGTGTACTCAATAAAACATGTCTCATCTAAGGTAGAATACAAATAAAACCGAAGTTATGGAGTTCAATTAATTACGTATCGAGCAACAAAAATATTGATGGTGTATTTACAAAAATACCCTCAAGTTTCTGACCCAATAAATTTTTGATTGATGATGTTATCGGAATGGAAATTAATTAACTTTCCGTTGCGATACTTTGCTGATGTTTGCATTTAAAATGTAGGTTGTGAGGTTAGTACAATACTAATACAATGCAGGGTAGGTATTATTATTATTCTCGCTGGCACAACAAATTTTAGTTTTTTTGTCTTTTGCAATTTATACAAATTGAGACTTTAGAATTTTCTTTCCTTTCCTTTAAATTTCCTGAAATAAAAAAAAAACATTAAAATATTCCAGCCGTTCTCGAGTTTTGTACTTGCAACATTATGTTACGAGTAGGTATGTATTTGTCCAATTTCCATTCCTGATATTTGTATTTATGAATACGATAAAAACAGCCGGATTAAAATACAATAAATATCTCTAAATGCATTACATAGGTAAGATTGTGCAGTTATGTAATGACTTTTTTGTTCTGGCGTACACAATCATATTCTCATTATCTGTACTACTTTTCCTATACTAGGTACTATTTATGGAGTCCATAAACTAAATTGTTTGTGTAACTCGCTTAAAAGTTATTACCGTCAACTTTAAATTTATTTTAACAGATGGTATTGTTGCTAATAACTCTGCAGCGTGCTTAAAACTTCCTCTGTGTGGTTATCTAGAATATTACGGGCACAGTTGAAACGGTTATTATATCACCTAGTTTATATTATGGCTGGTTTTGAAAAAGACGGTCCATAGATTTTATTTTGACGATTTGGTGCAGTACTAAAAGGTCCAAGACGCGGAAGTTGCCTGTTCGATTTCCGCCGCGGGTCAAGTATTTGTATGCTCTGCAGATATTGTTTGTTCTGGATCTTTTATCTTTAAAATTAAAAAATAATAATCTAAGTAGTCATCTGGTTACATAACACAAGCAATAAGTTACTTGGCTTAGGACAAGATAGTTTTATTTATTTTATTTCGAAAGAATCGGTAACTATTGAATGTAAAAAAACATTCAATATATAGTTAAGTACCGATTCTTGCGACCAAATGTAATTCGAACACTGTGGACCGAGGTTACCGTGTTCAAATCCAGTTAAATAAAAATAAAAAAACAGTTCTAAAGAAAAATTCATTATCATAATTAAAACAGTTTTAATACTGTAAATAAACTGCCTCCGTTTATCGGGCTTCAGTTGCACAACTTTGCTTTACAACAAACTGAAAGTTACAATAGTGAAAGCAATTCGTTATACAGTTTCGAGGCGGTTCCGTAATCTATTTTGTGCAAAGTAACAGATGGATCTATAACGTTTAACAGAGGTTTACCGGGATATCAATCCATGTAGAGACGGGAACGGAACGTAGTCAAACATCTGATGAATGATTCTCTAGAAAAATAAACTTTTGAGGAATTATATTTCAATCAAACGATGTTTTTAAAAGTATGTTTGACGACTAAACTCCAAAGTTCACTCATATACTCTTGAGGAAACTCACATTTGTAGTCGTTAAGCCTTGACGAAGGCTTTCAGATGGCCTAAAATCTCCATCACAGTAAAACCTTCGTCCGTCGGAGTTGGCTCTAACGAACTTTTTTTGTGTCTAAAATCGACGGAACAGTTTAATTAGAACTTCGAAGTACAATTTGTCATTTTGTATTACTAATTCCACTCAATTCTTAGTTTAGCTTAGAAGCAATTAGCTAAGAAGTAAGAAGGTTAAGGGCACTGTCCACAATACCACAGAGGTCGCTGAAATTATGACAGAGTTCCACGTATCTTCTGCGTGCCGTGACCGTCCCCATTCCTAGTAAAGAACCCTAAAACAGTGATTATACAAACTTCATTACATTGATGTGTTTACTTTGAAGACTTGAGCCATTTCCTACAATGGAGCTAATTCTAAGTTCCAGAACCAAGTTAGTCGTTTTAAACTTGTCCGCTATTATGTGGGTAGTTTTTAGTGACGCAAAATTAAAGTTCATTATGAAACAAAGTCACTTAGCTGCTCACATTTTAATTATGTGTGCTCGTAAGTTTAGTTATCGCTGTTGAGAGAATTGAGCTTTATTTAAAATGCAAAGGTTGGGATAAATATGTACCTAAATAATGAACAAGTTAGCGTAACACTTGTCAGTTTCCTGACTCTTCAATTTCACTTATTAGACAGTTTCTGAATTCCGGCCTAAGAAACCAATTAATATCTACTTTGTTAATAATATTGAATAACAATAATTTTTTGTTTGGAAAGGCAATCAAACATTGCTTCAGACACGAAGTCATTGAAAATGTCAGGTGCAGCTAATGGTCTTGAAATAAAATTGAATTTTCTATTAAAAATTGATAGTATTCAGTTTGTAGGCGTAAACTACACTTTATTGTCTGATAGATGATAATGATGATGATAATTATATAGACGGGAACGGGGAAAGAAAACAACCGAACCGGCCGAGTGGCTTGTTGGCACTAATTTATTATTGCTGTCATAATCGAAATGTACAATTGCTGAATGTCAATAAAATATGTTACGTTTAACCGTACATCTTGCCTATTTAAAGAAAAGAATATAAAACTATCAAATAATGAAAGAATAGAAAGTAAATAAATGCTTAATGAAAATATTAAAACTAGGTATGCTAAAACGTCGCGTCAGCGGAGAAGTCCTCTGATCATCCGGACTGGATACTCGGGGCGCGGTGACGACGACGACTGTCTACTTGGATTGGGTATCCTTGACCTAGGCTAGGGATACCCGATGAATGAAATCTGCGAAGTTTGCATTCTTTGCAACATGGATACAAACAATTATTTCTTGAATGTAATCTAATCCATTTGTCGGCGATGTCTGTTGACATGTAGGGATTGCTCGGTGACTCATTGATCGTTCTGTTATTGTTTATTAGTTTCAGGTTACAAATTGATGTTTTAGATTTCCAGTTGTAAATTGGTGATAGGTATTTTGTCGGCTTGTTCATTTGTTATTATTAGTTTATGTTCAATTGTGTTTACTAGTATTTATTGTTCGGATGGCTGCTACAACCCGTCGTTGATAGGTAAAGTGATAAGTTTGCTGATAGGACGTTTGATAATATTATTTTGTGTTTTCAGCGAGACGACACGAACATAACCATCCTTGCCAGGATGAGTTTCCTGAACTCGACCCATGGCCCATTTTCCGGGCGGTAGGTTGTCCTCCTTGATTAGCACAATGTCATTGACTTCCAAGTTTTTTGATGGTGACCTCCACTTCGACCTCGTCTGCAGTTGTTGCAGGTATTCTTGGGACCACTTCTTCCAGATGTTTTTATTCATAGATTGAATGAGATGCCAGCGAACTGGTAAATCGATCGTGTCAGGGTCGGATTGAGGTCGAGATAATAACGATTCTCCAATCAAAAAATGTCCAGGAGTCAAGATGTCGTTTTCATGGTCTTCTGTTAAATAACACAGTGGTCGTGAATTCATGCATGCCTCAATTTGATAAAGTAGGGTGATGAACTCTTCGTATGTAAGCTTCTGCTCTCCCAGCGTACGTTTGAGGTGGAACTTCATACTTTTCACGGCCGCTTCCCACAGTCCGCCAGCGCTAGGCCACGCGGGAGCATTGAAATGCCAGGTGATTCCCAGTTCGCTTACATTATTGATAAACTCGGTGTTGATAGTCTCTATAATGGCCTTAAACTCCTTCTTGAGTACTCGATCCGCACCAACAAAGTTTGTCCCGTTGTCTGAGTAGATGTGTAGCGGTGTCCCGCGTCGTGCGCACATGCGACGAAAGGCTGCCAGGAACGCGTGAGTGCTTAAATCTGACACTAACTCTAAGTGCACGGCCTTGGTTACCAAGCACACAAACACAGCAACGTATCCTTTAGCCGTTTTCACGCCTCTTCCTTTGTTGGTCTTAATGTCCACGTGACCCGTGAAGTCCACACCTGTGTTAGTGAAGGGCCGCGACGGGGTCACTCTCGGCGCAGGTAGATCAGCCATAATCTGATACTGTTTATCTGGACTATAACGTCTGCACCTTACGCACCGCCTGATAATGGTCTTCACATAACGTATACCGCCAATGATCCAATAATTGTTGCGAATAAATGATAATGCTAGCCGCGGTCCGCCGTGAAGTGTCGTGATATGTGCCTGATTTATTATAAGTTCGGTAAATCGGCTGTTTGGTGTCAAAATTACAGGATGTTTCGAAAAGTAATTTATAGGTGCATTCTGTATCCTTCCCCCCACTCTCAAAATATCGTCTTTGTCAAGAAATGGGTTCAAGCTCAGTAATCTGCTCGTGGGTCGGACATGTCCAACTTTTTTCAAAGACAAGATATCATCTTTGAGTTCTATCTCTTGAACAAATTTTATAATTGTATTTAAAGCCGCCTGTAGTTCAGTAGCTGTCAATGCAAGCGTTTTAAATTCCAATGCATTTTGTTTATGTTGTAAACGGCTGATGAAGCGTTTCGCCCAGCCGATGATTCGAATGACCTTTGTAATGGAGCTATTGTTTTGTAGTAATTGGGTTAAAATATCATGTTCTTCGTATTGTAAGGCTGCGGTCACACATGGCTTTTTCACTTCTATAGCGGGGCTCTCAATTTTAATAGATGAGGGCCTGTATGACTTAATGTCGAAAGTATTTAGCCATGGCGGTCCCATCCACCAGAGCTGATATCCGTGTAATATGTCGGTTGTCAATCCTCTTGTGGCGCAGTCAGCTGCATTTTCTTCTGACCTCACGTGATGCCATTGAGAGGCTGGAATTATTTCGATAATTTGTCGGACCCTATTTGCGACAAACTGTTTCCACCTTGAAGTGTCTCCCTGTAACCAGCCTAGGACGACCATGGAATCTGTCCAAGCGTTAACAGGTATGTCATGGGCTGAGATCGACTGTGTTACTTTCCTTAACAGTTGAGATAGTAAAACTGCACCTAAAAGTTCCAGTCTCGGTAGTGATAATTGTCTGCTCTGTGGAGTTAGCTTTGTCTTGGCGGCAACAAGTCTCGTTGTGTAACTGCCTTTATCGTTGCGCGATGTTAAGTACACGGCGCATGCATAAGCCTTTTCTGAAGCGTCACAAAATCCGTTCAATATAAATTTATGTCGATTGCCCAAGTATCTGTCGATATTAAACTTTTCTATGTTTTTTAGATCGTCTCTCAACTTAATCCAGTCTTCGAAAATATCCGTCGGCAGTTCATCGTCCCATTTCATGTCGCACAGCCACGTTCGTTGGAAAAGCAATTTAGCCCTTATAGTGATAGGTGATAACCAACCGAGCGGGTCGTATATTTTCGATATGTCTGATAGTAATTGTCGCTTAGTTTTGCTGATATTTTTGTCTTCATAATTAATTTTGTTTTGAAATGAGAACGTGTCTGACGAGGGATTCCATCTTAATCCCAATGTTTTTCGAGATTCTGTGTCCTTGAATTCAAAGGGCGAGTTGAGTTGAGATGTCGGAAGGTCTTTAATAAGATCTGCCTCATTGCTAGACCATTTTCTTAGGTTCATACCAGCATTTTTAAGAACTGTCATCAACTGCATTTGCAATTCCTTCACATGATTTTTATCATCGTGTCCGCTCATAAGGTCGTCCATATAAAATGATGTTTCCAAGGCTGTAGCTGCTAATGGGTATTTGACGGCGTTATCCTTGGCTATCTGTCGAAGTGTCCTGATAGCTAGGAAAGGAGCCGCCTTAGTCCCATAGGTCACAGTCGTCAAGTGAAACTCTCTGATCAAGTCTTGTGGCGTGTCTCTCCATATGATTGTTTGGAGATAAGAGTCTCGTTCTCTAATAAGGATTTGGCGATACATTTTCTCAATGTCTGCTGTAATTACGTATTTATGCATCCTCCAGTTTAAGATCAGTCCTTGAAGATCCTGTTGGAGATTAGGACCGCACTCCATCAAGTCGTTAAGACTGTGTCCCGATGTTGTTTTTGCAGACGCGTTAAAAACAACTCTTAATGCAGTCGTAGTAGAGTCTAATTTTAAAACGCCGTGGTGAGGAAGGTAATACGTAGGCATTGACGTAATGCCAGCTGTAGGTTGCATATGATGCAATTCTTGATATTCAGACATGAATTTTCTGTATGCTAGCGATAAAAATGTATCTTTAGTCATTCTCTTTTCTAGTTGTTTAAACTGTGAAATGGCCTTTGATCTGGATGCTCCAAGTTTTTCTTCAAAATTTTGTTTCATAGGAAGGCCAACTTCATACCGGCCATTTTCAAGTCTTTTTGTCGTAGACTGATAAAAAGTTTCGCAGTATTGTTCCTGCTCTGTCATGGGTTTTTCGATGTCGTTTATGTCCTCGATTTCCCAAAATTTCGATATCTGATCGACGTCATTTACGACAACGTTGCATTTGAATGTTCTAACGTTGCCTGATAACACCCAGCCCAATCTTGTCTGCTGAGCTATGGGTGCTTGTGGTGGGCCCTTAATGAGACCACTCATGATTATGTCAGAATACACACTCGCATCTAGTAAGATATCGATTGATTTCGATACGTTGTAGTCAGGGTCGGCCAGGCTTACGTGCTGTAGATGTTGCCATGGTTGTTTGTGAAACGTGTTATTCGGTAAGTTGTTGATAACTCGTGATATTACTAAGGCTTGTGTCGTAAAGTTAAAATCATCATATATGGACATGCACTCTAAGTTAACGATTCCTTTTCCACGTTTGGCTGTTGCTCCGATGCCTGATACGGATGCGTAATACGGTTGTCGGGGCAGACCCAACATCTGCACTGCATTTTCTGATATTAAGGATATTTGAGATCCTTGATCGAGTAAGGCTCTCAAGGTGACGAAAGTATTGTCAGCAGCTTTCAATTTTAATAATACAGTTGTCAATAAAATTTCTTCATCGTTGGCTGCAACGTGATTCACGGTATGTTGTTTGTTACCAAGCGCCGACGTGCGATTCTCGGATGACGTCGGAGTCGATGAACTTGATGTCGATGTCAGCGAATTCATTTTTAATTGAACTATGTCTTCGTGGATTATTGAATTATGATAATCATCGCAATATTTACAGCGCTTAGTTGATGTGCATGGTTTGCCGTTATGTTTGTATAAACAATTTTTGCAGATGTCGTGTTTTGAAATCGCTCCAATTTTATTGTCCGCTGACATGTTTAGGAATCTTTTACACTGATACAAATCATGCTCCGCGGCACAAAGCGGACATTTCGGTGTAAAAGTGGCCACCGTCTTATAGTTCTGCCTAAACTTCGCTTGGGTATTGGAATTGTAACCCGGTTTTTGATAAGGTTGATAGGAAGGTTTCTCTTCTGTCAATTCCTTTTTAGAAATAGGTTCCAGAGCTATGAATTTTCCTTCTATGAAGTTCATGAGTTCTTCAAATGATGGTAGATCTCGAGGCGCCTTACGTGCTTCTTTATAGTCACAATATGTCACAGCATCCAACTTCTTGGCAATCAAATGGACCAGTAGCGGATCCCATGTTGTCGTGTCGACTCCAAGGTTATGGATCGCGTGTATACACTCCATAGTAGTGTCGTAAAGGCGCTTTAATTCATGTGAAGTCTGCTTGTTTATCGTAGGTTGACTCAAAAATGTCTCCATGTGTGTAGTAAAGAGTACCTGTGGGTTATTGTAACGATGTGTCAGAAGATCCCATGCCGTGTCGTAGTTCTCAGCTGATACAGTTAAATGCTGGACGAGTCTCTCGGCTTCACCTTTCAGTTTACCCTTCAGATACTGCATCTTCTGGGCCTTACTGAGGCCATTGTTGTTGTGAATAGTCTCAGTAAATAAATCAAAGAAAGTAGGCCACTGTCGGTAACTGCCATGAAAGGCTGGGATCTCCACCTTAGGTGTCGATTGCTGGAGATGAGTCGTGGAACTAAGCTTCCGGTTTAGACTTCTCTTAATGTCACAGAACGAGTTCTCCAGTTGCGAAAACTCATCGTCATAGCTTTGATTTTTACCTTGCAAAATGTTGTCTATACGCATGTGTAACTCGTCAATCGTACGCCAGCGGCGTTGAAGATCCTTAAGTTGATCCTCAATCTCCCATCTTTCGTCGATATTGTCAACATTTATGCGAGTACACATTCGATTGAATGCTCTGAAGTAGGTCCTCTGTTGAGACAGTAATTCTTCTACCGGCTCTCCTGAGGACATGGCATTGAATCCCTTATCAATGTCAGGAACGTCGAACAAGCTTTTCTTCTCTCCTCTTGGATAGGGCGTTGGCTCCGCCGGGATTTCCTTGGATGTCGAAGACTCAGAAAAATCAATTAATGTCTGACGCAGCTTGTCATAAAATTCTCGCATTTTTCCAAAAATTGCATTGGAAAAATATTCATGATCTTTTTCGGGATAGTTCGACAAAGTGTTGTCATTCTGTACAAACTCACCCCATAACTGATCGAGAGCAGTTACTCGGACTTTAATGTAGTCACTCGACTTCCTGCGTGAACTATCCTTGTCAAAATTTGTCTTGATGCGTTTGATTTCCGAAATAAGTTCACTCTGACGAGTGAAAACAGCTTCCGCAGCTTCCATGATGATGGGTGAGGTAAGATGCTGTCTGAACTATGATAAATGTAGTTAAGTGTAACCTTGCCACTTCAGTGTGATATGTGCGCCTTCTCAATTTAACTGGTGAGACCCGCTTGTGGGAGGCCAGTCAAACCGAATCGCTATAACACCGAAATGCACAACCAACACTCAACAAGTAATGTATGTCACTCCACTGAACTGTATAATTCTCCACTGTTCAGAACCACAGTATGTTTGCACGTATACCGGGTTCAAACTGTTCAAAGTACCTCGAAGGACCAAAAATGTAGGCGTAAACTACACTTTATTGTCTGATAGATGATAATGATGATGATAATTATATAGACGGGAACGGGGAAAGAAAACAACCGAACCGGCCGAGTGGCTTGTTGGCACTAATTTATTATTGCTGTCATAATCGAAATGTACAATTGCTGAATGTCAATAAAATATGTTACGTTTAACCGTACACAGTTATTGGAACTGAAACCATTTAAACAATGGCTCGCCTACTTGTATTTTGTAATTAATTGGCGTCTGTTTAGGTCTTAACATTCGTGAATCTTAATTACTTAAAATTAATTTAACAATACGCATTCATTCAAAATATCGAAATACTGAACAAAAACACTTTTTAATTGAAATGGAAAACAAAATAGAAACAAGCAAAGAATTTCACTTTCACGATCTATTAAAAACTTGCTGGTAATTATTTTGTGTAGAGCTACCTATTAAAACAATGACAATAAATATTATGATTGGAAATTATTGAAAGTTGAATAAGCACATATGTAACTTGAATCACTTAAATTTAGGAAATGATTATTGATATCCAAAGTCTATTAATGTCAGCAACATGACTATCTAAGTTATAAGAATATTTGTCTAGTTTAGGTAATGATTATTGATTTGAATTATTTCAAAGTTAAATATTTATGTTATTACTAAAATTTGTATTTATTATAGTCATGAATTCAGTACTTGCATTAAGTTGCAATCGCAAGTACTAACTGTCATGGCATGCCGCTTGCTCAATAATTTTTTTATTTAATGGCAATTGCGGGTAGTTCGTTATTACTAAAAAATTCGAGTCTGTATGTAAACCTGTTGTCTGTATGTCTTTATCTTTATCTTTATCTTCTTTATTAAATGAGAATGTAGTTTCTATCACTGAATATTATATCTTAAAAAGTAAGAAAACACTTCTCAAAACTATGAATTACACTAGGCATTACATATGTAATGCCTAGTGTAATTCATAGTTTTGAGGTAAGCAAGATACGAGTGTGGTGGTATACTATCCATTATATTTTTTGTTAAGAGTATACTATTTTAAATTAGCTTATTAACATAGCAATTTGCGCTCAAAAACTCTGCCTACGACACAGGAGATTCATTTTCCCATTTTTCGTTAAAAACAGGATACGCACATGGCCATTACATTTTATATTTACATTCGTTTTAGCATAATAAGTTTCAGTCCTTTCGTCGACCTCGTCTTCTCGGCTTTAACTAATTGAGGAGCTTCGTAAAGGCATGTCTACAAAGCATTCCTTCAGTGGTTGGCATGTTAGTAATTTCCCTTTTGAAATTAAACACCTACTTACAGTTTGTCATGTAATGAGAATGTACACTCTGTCGAATTTCATACGTGTTACGACCGTATCTCGCTGAGAATAGAGCCTATAATGTTTGTAAACTTGTGAGCGACTTATGCAGATGTCTGTACATTAACAGCTCTCCCTTGTATGCTTAGAGAGGTACTCTAGTTTATATTACATCTTGTAGTTTTGAGTAGAATGATATAGTAAAAGTACTCATGTGACTATTAAACTTTTTATGAAACTTTAAATGTATTATTAATTTAAATTTTGAATTTTTAGAAATTCATTGCCATATTTGTACGTTCAACATACAATTTAAATTACCAGTAACAAAAGTCTTTCTTTGTGACAATATCGTTGATGAGTTTGTTCAGTCGTGCGTGCAGCATCGCATAAATTATGATTTTCTCTGACTCAGATAATTTGACTACAAGCTGGTTTAGATAACATCCTTGGGGAAATTTTATTGGAAAAGAGTTATTTTAGTACTTTAGTGTGCAATTGAATTCCGGGCCACTTCGGAATAAGCTTTTAACCTCTTCTTAATGTGTTATTTCAATGATTAGTAAGAGTTGTACAAAACTGATAAAAATTATGAGTTAAGGTATCCATCCATCCATCCATCTATCCATACTAATATTATAAAAGGGAAAGTGTGTGTGTCTGTCTGTCTGTCTGTTTGTCCGTCTTTCACGGCAAAACGGAGTGACGAAATGACGTGCGTGTAAATTATAAAATCAAAGCAGAGCTATTGACAAACTATTTGGAAAACCAATAAAAAACTTCGTTCAAGTTATTAACAAACCAAATTCAATAACTAATAAGCGTTTTATATGCACACAAACAAATATTTATTTTCATTTATTGAAAGGATTTGAGTTGTAAAATAAAATTCAATGGCGGAGCCGCCGGCAAAACGGTCCAAATAAATAACTGAAAACTTTTTCAATTTCATCCCTCCATCCACAAATTGTGTTTTGCGTCTGAGTAAATCGAGAAATGAATAACAAACGGTTTCTTTTACAATCAAGGAGATGAATTGAGAAACCGTCATTTTAGGTTGGATAGGATCAGTCAATAGTTACAGATTTCTGAAATTTACGTTAGTAATAGTCATGTAGGTAGGTATATAATTTCAACATACATTTAGTTATGAGCTAAAATCAGTCCAGTGCCAACTCACACATAGATCGTCACTTTGAAGTAAATATTCAATTATGAGTTGTCTCATACATCGGAATTTGATACTACACGTTCATTTAGTTTTTCCCGATAAAAAACTCTACCATTAATTTTTTTGCAAAGTACAAGAATGTTTGTTTCTATTTGCTCTGTAGGTCTCATTTCTGTGTCTCTACATTATCTGCGCCCTAAGTTAATGCTAATAAACACTAATATCCCAACAATGACCAAACTGATAAGTTACATTCACAATGAAACAAACCATTTGTAAGCAATAATCAGGCATCGGAACAATAAGAGCTTAATCGTATAAACGGTCGGCGAAGAGCAGCGATCAGTTTTGCATATTCATCACCGATTAATTCGATTTCGGTGGTTTCATTCAGCAAGATGATTTTGGTTCATTTGTCACTTTCATGCGATTTTTTTTTTTTTATGGCTGCTCGATGTGCTCGAGGTTTTATCGATGCGCGTTACGATCACAATCAAACCTAATTTTGTAAAGGTTTTTTTCAGTGGGTTACGATTCGATGTGGAAGCGAAATTACTGCTATAACCATTGTAGTTACTGATACTGAAACTCACGTGGATGAACAATGTTTAATAAAAAATTTGTTCAGGTGAGTCATTATTTTTGTTGTTGGATAAATTTAAATACCTGATTATAATTATCAGCGATCAGGATGCGATGAAGATCAGGTAATCACAAATCTGTGGACGTATACGATGTCCACAGTTTTGTTCGCGTAGATCTTACTTACCTAAATAAAAAAGTAGCCTATGTTTTTAAAAACATAAACTGCCTTCCATGTCCCAGATACATTTAACAACAAAAGACAATCAATAATTCACATTTAGCCATTATTATACCTTTTAAAACGGATAAGTACCGTTGAAATGGACACGAACGTATGATTATAAAAAGTTGGAAATGGAGATTTAAAATGGCGTTAGCGACCTCATCAAAGTCAGGTATCTAGTAATTACCTGTTAAAAGATCTTGTAAGGAATAGTTAACAATACAGTATTGCATGAAATTAATACAAAAGCCTGATGAACGTTATTGAAGTAATAGTAGGTAGGAATATGAACAGGAATATGAACATTCACAGCCTTTTAATTTTTATTGTCCCAAGGGTTTATTGAATTTTGTTGCTAAAATAATAAAAGTAATAATAATAATAACTGCGTTTTTACATAATAATAATTTCCTTTCATTATTTTCTAAAAATGGTTTGACCTTCTTTTAATGATAAATTATTTCCTTCACAAGTAGAGTCAATAACACGACCAACACCAAAATAATACGTTCAATCAAAATTTGCATTTCTCAGATAGCATAGTACGGTATGATAAATCGTTTGAGTCAGAATGATGCGGGTTTCATATTTGTGTTTTTGCACAAAGAGGGCCGACACGACCCAAAAACCTAAATAGAAAGAAGTGTGACTATTTAATATTCCATGCATGAACTCGCATGTACAGTTGCGTACAGCATTTTTCATTGAAATGGCAATTGACTGCCTTCTCAATTTTAAATTGGACATCTATAAAACTGTGAAAAAACTACCGTATTGACTGTAAATAGACAGATGACTCAAAATATTCTTTGTATAGTGAAAAATACGTTCTGGGAAAGTAAATTTTACTCTTGGAATTAAAAAGTTTCGCTTTGAACTGAGTTCCAATTTACTTGTGATTTTTTTGTAGTGTGTGATTGACAAACTTCCTTCAGTGGTTTTGATTGCGTGGCACTAACTCATATAAAAACTAGCCTATGTTTAATAACGAACATTTCATGTTTTAGCCAAATCTGTTCAGCAGTTTGCGCGCTAAAGAATTACATACATCCATAATGTACATACATACCTACGCAGTTTCGCATTTATAAAATTAGTAACATCAGATATACCGATTGTCGATTTGTAGCGTAAAGGGCGTATAGGAATGTTTCATAAATACCGAAGTAATGTCATTAAACGGTTCAGGCTGATCTGTGGATGGTTCTAGAAGCAAAGGAAGAGTAAATACATGTATCAATTATTGCGTGATGAAGGGACATAAGGATTTATTTAAAAAAAAAAAACTGAATAGATTAGTGCAGATTGTATTTGTATTCAATCCAAGTGCTAACTCTCTCAGGCCTATACATCTATACTAGATGATTTATACAGCGTCAGGAGGTAATCTATGCCTACTCTTAATGGGATACTGTAGTGCCTGGCATATTGTTGAGATGGAATAGGTTTGCCCAGCACCTAAACCACCTTTCAGCTTAACCGGTCATATCCACAGGAAAGATAATGGTCAATACGTGTGGTACTTAGTATTTACTACGAGTATTTAAACTAAATCACTGCAGGCAATTCAGCATAACTACAATTATGTACATGGCTGTACATACTATGTCTGATTGTATCTGCTAATGAATATACATTTATATATCTTGGCGTGATTGCCGCGTCAGGAATAATTTGGTACGAACATAATATATTACTTTTGGAGCTCCGATAGTCTTTGGGGTTGTATAAATTATTTGACAAACAAATATTATTATGATTTGGTATGGTATATGATTTACAAGATTAGAAATTTGCATACAGTTAAGCATAACCAGTCCATGCGCCAATTTCAGTTTTTTGAGATACGACATAAACGCATTTATCTTGGGAGGAGTTCCATATTTGCATTTCCTTAAAAAAATATGGTCATCGAAGCTTCTACTTGTAATTTAATCTTCAAGAAGAAGAAAAATGTGTTTACTTTGGATTATTTAGCTTAGTTCATAATAATATTATCTATTATTTTGGAATACATTTATCATGATCATGTATGCATGTTGTAAAACTTATTTCAGATAAAAAAGTATTTAAAATTGAATCCATTAAAATCACATCCAACCTAAATTTCAATTTTCATTCAATTCGATCCATTTGTTGGAGTGCGAACAAACCCCAAACATACGGACATCCTCACAACTTTCTCATTCATGTTTGGTACAATTCATTTGTGAAAGTTGAGGGTATTATAATGAATAGCTTTCTGTTTACTTTAGTAGTGGATGCTGGCGCTGTTCGGTAACATTTTGAAAAATATTGTACTTTTTAATAATAATTAACCTAACCTAACCTACCTGTTAATATTGCGTTGTTGTTAGTCGACTTTTGTATACCTATATAGATTAAAAATAACTTGTTTTTATGAGACATCGGTAAGAACAACATGAAAAATAAAATCAAAGTGTTTGGAAAAACTGTGTCAATAAGATATGATAATTTCCACCATCAATGTTGTCTAGTACCTTCACTTTTTGTTCATTATTAATATTAATTTTAATTAGTATAATCATACGTTTATTTTTAAGATATTTCTAAACCAGGTTGACCCTAGTTAGCCAAAGAATAAAATCTATTATAATATTAGACGAGTATTTAGCAGAAATTGACGTCATCGTTAAATATAAATAAATTTAGCTAAAAGGTTGAAAGGTACGTTCACATTTAGCTACATTCTCTAACCTTTAGAAAACTGATTCTCTTGTATTTTGTAGTTACGAAGTTAGTTACTTTCGTGAATCATGCCCACACAGTCTATTCATTTGTACGAGGTTTGTTCGTTTTTCAAGGTAACAACTTAAAGCCATATCTTTCGGACCTCTCCTTCGGAGACGACCGCGGAACTAGGCTACAATGTTTTAACGCTAAAGAGTGTTACAGGTAGTGGACACGATGGTTTTGATTATATCTGACTTTCTTCACTGTAATAGAAAATTTGCATTCACTAACTCCTTACATTTTCTATTACCATTTGTGGTTAAAAGCTGGGGGACTCGAATTCATGTTTGAAAGTACCCCTCCAAAACGACTCTCAGTTTTAAGGATTCACAAAAAGACTACATTCTCGTATTCGGACGAACGGGATGAAATGAATAAAATAAAATGGATCGGCTGGTTGGACCGGACCAATAGGCCGGCCACTCGAATATTTAGTAGCTAGCCACCGGCTATGAGACATATTGACAGCAGTTATCTTTGCATATAGTTTCCGCTGGCTAGTCTGCCAGCCTAATAGAAAGAATTATGGAATATATCAAGTCCATAATATCTACCAATTCGGTATATATTATGGACTCGATAATGATTTCTCATAATATCGTTATGATGTCAAAACTATACCCAATTGTTCATAATTTGTACATACGATTGTAATAAGTACATACGAAACTCATTTCATTTCATTTATTTAAAAACAAAAAACCGAATCGATAAAACTTAAAAACTTTTATCGATTATTTTCACGTATTACTGTGTATCTACGAGTATATACACAGTCACTTCATAAAATGATCTTTCATTGAAATTCGGTTGAATTTAGTATAAAAAAAATGATACCATTTCATATATCGTGAATTGCCTAAAGAAGCCTTTTCAAAAAACCGTGGATATGAATACAAACCAGCACATAGGTCAAGTGGGTGTATCCTCATTCATTATCAAAAGAAATGTGAAATATCATTCCAAATGGGACTGAAATAGGTCGGACTACACACACTGATGAGTTTTTTGTGGAATCTCTCATGTATTCGCATCCGAGCTCCTGATTTGGCAATTTGTAAGTCTGCGTCTATATTCATGATCTATATCATCAAGATGTATGTGATTATTAGATTAAGTAGTTTGTTTACGTACTGAACATTTTAATGTATCAGCTATCTATGTCTTGAACTCTTTTTTTCTTGTAATTAAGACTAATTATATACCAACAATGATGATAATATCATCCAAGCCTTATATAATTCATTATTATTGTACCTAGATTTATGGAAATTTTCATTTAATATAGATATTTTACATAATGCTTAATATGTTAGAAATGTGTTTCATATAGTTTCAAGGTTTCTACATCATATGATTTTATAACGTTAAAAAACAGCCTTTGCCTATACTTAACCCTGTAGTCGACATAATACTATGATGCTAAGTGCCAAACATTATTGATGTTGGGAAAAATTACACTGCTGTACTTAAATCTTGATGACTGAATCGATTGGTACATATGACAAGCTAGCCAATGCATTTCTGAATTAGGCAAATAATCCAAGCTCATGTAGTCCAGACTTTAGTGGCCCGGAAACGGTCGTATGTTAAACGAATAAAGGAAATGGAATTACGTGGGGTACGCTTCGTAAAAAGAGTATGTGCATTTTTCTCTTCCCGCTATGACGTAATATGGGATTCTAGAGGTTTTGCTACGAATGAGAATGTATGAATGAGGCTTACAGAGCTCTGTGGAACAAATATGATGGATGATAGGAATGACTGAAGCTAAAATGGCTTCTTTACACACGTATAAAGATGTTTTACACTTTCTCGTTGTAATTAAAGATTGTTTTTATCCAGCATTTATTATTTACTAACAGATATTAACAGTTACACTGTGAAAAACTATTGCCATTTAAATTGGGAACTGTTAAACAAATTGCCATCATGGAAAGTTTTCTTCATTCTAATGGAAACATAAAACTTTTACAATAATCACCATTATTTAAACAAGACTAATAAGTTTGTGTTACAAGGTTGGTAAGGAAAACACGTTAATAATTAAAAAAGAAAAATAAACATCACCTTCGTAAGGGCCGTAGCGGTAGCATTTTTGTAATTGTATTGAGTTACAATGATTCAGCGTGTTTGGTCTGTAATCAACCTAAGTATAGCTTTGTACACTTGCCTAATAATTGCAGTGGCGACACGATCGTTATCGTCGACGCCTTCACAGCCAAATTACTGAATTAAGCCTTGAAACATCGACCCATTTCGCTTATCTGCAAATCAACACACATTTACAAAAATGACGCAATCATTCTACTCCGTAACATAACATGTCTGAATGTCGAAAGAAAATGTATAACAAATGCTTAAAATGTTCAAAGCGAGGCAAAATGCACCGCAATTACAAATAACCAGTCCGGCTGTAGACGAATTCAAAACCAGCACAATGAATGCACAAAAGTTCAAAGAAAACCTTACAAAGAGATTTGAAAGCATCCGTAGCTTAGATACAACTTTGGACTGCAAATTACAAGCGAGATAAACAGCGCTGCGTCGTAGCCGGTCTACGCCAGTTCGTAGCGGCTGTACGTAGCGGGCGGTCGCGTCGCGAGCGCTACGAGTGCTACGCCGTGCTATGTACGAACCACAACCGTACGTCCGCAAATATAAACAAATAGTGATATGAGTTGTGCATCCCCAAGGCTAGTATCACGGCTGACTCTCCTCATATTAACTTTCATAGTGACGTGCACTTTCATAGGCAGTGTCGTGTGGTTATTGCGAACTCGGGCCACCTCCGGACAGTATGAAAATTATTACTTGTCGAGAATTAATATAACCGCCGTTAAAACGGACGTTAACGGCACAGAGCCTGTCTCGGATCACTATAAAGACTTGATTAAGATAGAAATAGCGATGCGTCGCGTGGAGGAGAATAGTCGAAGATTAAAGGAGTACACAAAGTCGTTGTTATGGGACAACAAGGATAAGTCTTTGTGGTGTGTTTTGTTTAAGGACGGGGAGAGGAGTGATAAGCCGGAACGACGAGGAAAAAATAAAAATATTGTCGATGAAGAATATATACGATCTCTAAGGGAGCAGAAAATGAGAGAAGCGTTAATACATTTGAGGCATCACGGGACGCATCATCGCCGGAGACCTGACTCGCTACCAAACATGCCGTTTATTAAATAAAGTTTTATGTTTAATATTAGATTGGGAACAATAAACAGGAAAATTACACGTGAGGGGACCATTTGTAATGTGGGAACGACAACGGGAATGTATGGAGTAATGCGATCACTTCGTTTGATACGATTCAGGGACACGCATGCGATGACTTTCATGTATTGTTTTTGGAAAACAATTTTGACGGACTGGTGATATTGTAATTATTGCGGCTCTTTTGTCATTTTGTGTACGCATTCTAGGTACATAATGTTGAAAGCCGAGTTGTATGAGATCGTATTATAATTTTCGATTAGAAGCTCATTGGTTCCAATCATAGCGGTCTATTAAAGGATTTTTTAGTTTGATTAAAATAAATGTGGTTTAACAGTAGCCCTAGACGGAAAAGGAAAACATCGTAGGGAAAATTGCGGCTTAGTCACAGTATACAAACATAAAATTATACAGTATTTTAGGAAAGACATGTATTCAATGTGAATACGGCTTGTTAAGTTGAGATTATGTGCTGGGCTTTTGGGCAAGCCTACTCTATCAAGAAGTTGGTGTTGGTACTACCGTGTCCATAACAAAACATATAATAGTAAAGATTGCCTTCTGACTTCTGATGTAATACAATATTTTAAAGGGCTTATTACTACATGTATAATGAGGTTGTAACTTCAATACTGTAATCCAACAATAACGAGGCATTCAAAACCAGCGCATTAACTTGGTTATTAATTAAAACTTCGGCTTTTAATACAGCAAAAGTTTTTATTCAAAGTAATGATAGGTCGCAATCTGGATTATGAATTTAATTTGGAATTAGTATTAATTTTACATAAAAACTCTAACTAAAGCTACAGTTTTATTGAATTGTTAAACTTTAGCTTCGTGTTTAATTGGTTTCATTCATTAGATACGAAATCATAAATGTTTTTAAATATAATAGAAAAAGACGTTGATTCTTTTTATTTCTTTAAAAAATCTTCACTGAGCTGGTTTATGGATGTATAATACTTTTCATCCATAAACCAGTTCAGTGAAGATCATTGTATATGCGTGATCTTAAAGTATAAGGTTATTAAGAATATCAGTTTATAAATAAATGCGTGATAATTTTAGAGAATTAGGAAAGACTTTGCCCAGCAGTGGGACAACATAGAATAACAAAAAGAAATTACAAAGGCTCATCACACAATGTAATAAAAAGAAAATTAAAACAAACGAGATGATAAAGATGAGCATGTTACTCGTTCCCAATCTAATTTTAATTACTTTGAGGTCGACTTTACATTGTAAATACTTATATAAGATGTAAATGAGGATGTATAAGAGCATGTAAATGTTTCTATTATGTAAATACAAAGTTAATTAACTCGGAACTGTACATACTGTTAACGAAGATTATTGACTAAGACAATATTGTATTACATAGGGAAGTTTAAGATGTTCGTAATTTGTTGTTTTAGAGATGTTACTGCGATGTTATTTTAAACGACTTAAGGAAAGGTTTCGAATGTTCGACTGTTTTTATGTTTGTTCAACGATAACTGTTATTTAAGGACCGATTTAAGAATTTGTTATTATGTCTGTCTATTAACATTTCTGGACTATGGAGTCACAGATCGTTACAGAAACCAATTATGTCCTGTCTATACTGAATTATATCTGGAATTATATGATTTTTCAATTACATGTATGAAATTCAAAAGCATTGTAATAAAATGTGTTTAAATAAAATATATCTAAGAAAATGGTCAACTTTTAGCTGCGTTACATTGCGTTAGCAATTTATTTATTTACGATTTATTATATTTATGTATGCAGAACAATTAATCTTTTTAATAATATTTGAACCATTTACTATTTTCTTTATTAATTTAAACGAAAACAATTAATGGCTATCAACTACACTTATATTGTTCATTCCCATGAATGTAAACTATATTTTTGTAGGTTCATGTAAAGTGTTTTTGTAAAGAAGTGTAGTAAGTGTATAAATGGCCTAGTTAAATTGCAAAATTTTATAGCTAATCATTACCATGATAATGTACATAACTCAATAATCAATTGTATGACTGTTATCCTGATAAAATTGTAAATAAATGCTTTATATGTTATTTCTTTATTTCAATAGAATTATACGGTATCTGTCAGCTGCTTATTCCCACAATTATTTGAGGTTGAAAAATGACTCATAGGAAATTACAAAATGATATAGACGTTGGTGATACTTTGAAATTGAACGCAGTGAAAAACCTGATATTGACAAAAATATGCACGTTATTGAATTTTCTATATAGTCAGTTTTCTAAATAAATCAATGCTTAAAAAGTATTAAAAACGGTAAACGATACATGCTGTGAACTAATAACCTTTATCTATTAAAAGGTTATATTGCATTAACAACGCGAAGAAAAGAGAAAATAACCTTCAAAGTACATTCAGTAAAAATAGCCATAGTCTAAAATAATGTCTACGGGTAAAAGGCAATTGCCCAGTAAAATCGTAATAAAATAATAAGTATTTTGCCCTCCAAATAAGCATTAACCCTAAAAGAGATTACGGTAAGGAAATGGAGCCCAGTAGGCGGGTAAGTACCGAATTTTCGCAAGATTGTAAAGCTTCGGATTAGTAAAAACCTACGACCGTCATGACGGAGGTAAAACTTCCTGGCAAATATGTGTATGACGAGGTGTTTGCCAGGAAGTAAGTACTAAAGATCAAAGATCTTAAAGATTACTCTGATATAAAAACGAGCGTATATAAAAACAACAAAAAGTCCCCAACAGTAAATATT
The DNA here is from genome assembly GCA_947086425.1 of Xanthorhoe spadicearia. Classification (NCBI taxonomy): domain Eukaryota; kingdom Metazoa; phylum Arthropoda; class Insecta; order Lepidoptera; family Geometridae; genus Xanthorhoe; species Xanthorhoe spadicearia. The sequence continues at coordinate 4,521,103 of OX352205.1, read as the reverse complement.
GTCAATATTTGCTTATTAACGCTAATTTTCCTCGGTCGTTGTTTATCTACTACTAGCAGCACGTCCCGGCTTTGCTCGGGTGGTTAGGTACTAATGAAACTACCTTGATAAAATATAAGCCTAAAACCAGTCTTGATAGTCCATTCTACACATCGGTGAATTTTGGAAATTGCCTCAGTAGTTTCGGAGATTACCTCCGTCAAACAAACAAACAAGTTAGGTAATTTGTTGATGAAGAAAAATCATCGCAGAATAACAAATCTTTCTAATGGTATGTAAATTGTTATATAGTTTTTACGGTCGTATTATTTAAAGTCGCTTCTCAAGAAATCGGACCAAACTCTGAAGTTTCGCAAGATTGTTCCGGCTAATCTTTTGAAGGAAGCCGGGAGATTCATATCGGATGAACACGAAGATAATTAACGTGAGTTATGACAAAAATATAGACACGTTTGGCAGAATTCGAAAGCGAACAATGAGTCTTCAGTTGTTCTTTACCGGATAGAGCTTGTGTTTATGTACATTACACATTTTTCTAAACGAAAATCATTACGCAAAATCGGTTACCACGACCTTCGATCGAAAGTCGAGACACCAATCCATTCTACCAACACGTTTTATATAAGTACAAATCACCAGGTTCTTGCCTGCTTCTTTCCCTGGTGTAGGGAATCGCGTTGGAACAGGCAATAGAATCCCCTAGTTTTAAGAACGTGACATGTCTAAGTGGTCTTATGATCTTATTGAATAAAATATTTTGACTTTTGACTTTTTTGACTTTTGGTGTCCTAACTTCACATCAATGAGCAGTACTGAATTTTATTCTATTCTTCGATTCATAGATTAAGAACATAATCTTTGAATTCAGTATTATTAACCTACTTTAAAAATAAGAAAAAAAATTGCTTCATCCTCATGAACGTTGCCAACCATAGCGTTAGAATATCCTGTATACCAAGTTGAAATTGGAAAGCGCTGGGTTAATGCAAACACCGGAAAATTTAAAGTTTCAAGGCTTCTCTAACGTACAACGAAACCTTAACCCTGCCACTTCCAGCTACGTAATTAATGCACCGATTAATATACAATGGAATCAATATCCGAGCAAACACAGCTAAAGGTCTTCAATATTTGAGTTGCAGAAAGTTTCGATTGTGGTCGTGCTTCAGCCACTGGTTCTAAAGCTCTGGGAATGTAATAATAGTAAGCTTTGCGGTTGCGGGTTCGGCATTTTGTAGGCGAGTAGCGATGATAGTTGACTGATTTATTTGACTAAAGTAATTTTGTAGCTAGTGTTTCCACTTTGGTGATTGTGTTTTTAGACAACCCAAAGGGTTCTGTCATGGTTTATCGACTTAAAAACACAATTCAACGTGTTCTCCAAAGCACGGAAGCGCCTGTCATTTCTATTATAAAATCTTTATCTTTATCTTGATTATTGGTCTCTAAATTATAAACGTGTAGTCATCGCACGTAGCAAGCTGTAAGAATATTTTATGGTATATCCGTATGGCTTTTACTTTTAACAGTTTTACTGCAGAAACTAAGCTCACTCAACGGTCGATCAAGCACGATACGCATAAGCACGTATGCACTATAACGAGCGTTTGGAGCGCGAATGGAGCGTTTCATCTGAGTGTTTGTATCGAGTCAAAATCGACATAGGCTTTTAAAAGATAAGCTCCTCGTGCTTCTAGATGACTTCTCTTAATTTAGCATTAATTTCACAATAGCAAAATAAAACAAAGCTAATGCCGATTAGAAAACCGTATACAGTATGGCCAAACCCATTATGTTGACAATATGGTATTATCGAATGAACGTGTTGACGAATAAATGAATCCGTTTTGCAGTTTCTATTTAAGCTGGTTCTAGCTTTCAGTTTATTATCTGGTCGAATAACTTCATCAAATTTTCGCAAACCAATTTGTAAATCAATTAATAAGCTAATCATTTTATAAACCAGTTAAAGCCGATGAAGTATTGTAGGAATTAATTTCGAGCTGAAGCTCAAAAGTCAAGTTAACTTGTCTTTTGGAATAAAATTTTTAGTAACTTCTTAATGGAACATGATTGATTGCTCCGTACATAAGATTCAAAATTAAGTGCTATTTCAACGCACTTATTATACATAAAAAAGCAATTTCGGTTGACTTATAGGAACTGTCAAAGGGGCCTGCTTCTCATTACCAAATTGATTTGAAGAAACGAAGGAAAAATAGAATGAGTAATGATGGAAATCATGTGACTCACAACTTGAATGTATTTTTAATGAGCAAAAAGTACGTTATGGAAAATTACATCATAGTCAATTAACGTACATAATTTTCATAACAAGTCATTTTATTAAACGGTTCCTTCATAAAATGTATGTAAATAATTAGATAAGTATATTAAGAAAAGTTAATTCACTGCCTTCTAGTTGTATTTGGTTGATAATATTCATAGATGATAATGCGATGTACTTACCTATTGCTCAACTTTCACGGAGTATACATTTCGGATAGATCAAAATAATCCTCTCATTTTGCGATCCACATACAGGCTAAGCTACTGGACCATTACTTATTCAAATATACCTGTGCAAGTCGCTGGTTACCGAGCTATATTGAACCTGTTTACATTTTGACGATCTGTGGCGTAGGGGGTGAAGCCTGAGACACAGAAGGTTGCGGGTTCGATTCCCAGATTAGAAACAAGTGTTAGCTTGATTTTTAAAAGTTGATCTAGTTTGACTGGGTACTTTTTTCGTAAAGTAGGTATGCATTACAAACCAAAGGAGCGATGATTAAAAAAAACGAGACGATGTGTTTGTAATGTGGCTACATAGACTCTGTCCCAATCACTGTGCCCTAGCTTCATTGGACCTTCCCATTTCGACTTGCTGCGTAGCTAAAGCACCTCGGCAATGCCAGATAGACTTGAACGGGTCATAACCGCAGACCCGTAATAGTTAGATCAGCTTTCAAATCGTTGTATTTATTGTGCTTATCTCAGGTGCACGCTTCCAAATTGCTAGTGAGATGCCTTCCTGTCCCAAATACGGCTGTCAGACCCTTATCAGGCCGTAATTATACATTACCGTCGTTTTCATTTCGTTCAGCTGATATTGCGGTGGCTTTTCTGGACCTTAGCACTTGTTTCGAAATCTTTGTAGATACTCTGTAATTAAAATATCATCCAGACCATTTTTAACTTTAATCTTTGAAAATCGTCTTTAATGCTGGTTGTATCTGCCATGTTGTATTGACATTAATTTAAAGTTATTATCGATTTCTTCCCATTAATAGCACTCTCTAATTTATTAATGCTGTATTGTCGATCATGTCTTCTTGTTACTCATAATTCAATGAAAAGAGAAAGCACGAAACTTGCATTAAGTTTCCTAAAAACTGAATCACCGGAGTTGACTCATGTGATATTGCTGACTTTTAGCAGATTTCTAAATTAGTAGTAGTAGTTCAAGTGTGAGTATTTTGATACTCACACTTACTACTTACGGAACTCTCGCTACATATAAAATTTTAAACGACTATGTACCAAATGCTACATGCTTGCTCTCAAAATTTTCTTGTGATTTAGAAAGTACCTACCTACTAATAAAAACTCTAACATTTTACGATTACTAATAATATTATTGTGGCTCTAAAAGACTTTTTCATTTACATTATATTTTATGAAGTAAATAAAGGCTTTTATCGCTCGGCCAGTTTATGAGCAGTACGCGGATCGTAGGTTCCATATAGAAAATGTTTTGTTATGGTGGAAATGATTTAGAAATATTATTGTAGCAAGGGTATAGGAAATATTTAGCACCAATTTGTACGATATATTTATTAAATCGTTTACTATAAATGTTTTCTGTTATACTGATACAACATTGCCATGTTTGTGGAGTGTCGGATGTTTGTTTTATATTTCTAAAAAATAAAACAAGTACCTAATACATTTATTAGAGAAAAATAAAACATAAGTAGATACCTACCTAATATTTTTTTAGTTATTATGTACCTAAGCCTAAAATATTTCTTTATGGAAAAAAAAGAAGAAAAGGACAGCATTGCCAAATACAACATTGTTAAAAGAATGGTATTCATTTTCCCCTTCTTGCAGGCGTTAAATTCAAATTCATTTTCGTCTCAATTATAACGAGTTTCATTTAATTGACGCAATATTAATAGAACTTGTTGACATTTATTTATTCCCAACAGGATAAATTTATATCGCCTTGCTTCGTGACTTATCTTCGTAAACTTAATGTAATAAAATCATCAACAAATACACGGCGCGTTGGTACTTCAGCTAAACGTTTCGTTACACCAAAATATTCAATAGGTAGGTAGTTTTAAGTAAAATTAATGATTTTCTAGTGCTACGTTTTTCTCATTTTAGTACAGTGTAGAAATTTATAATTAGGTATGTATTTAGTAAAAACAACAAGTATTATAAAAATAATTCAGATAACATTATTCATAGTCCTTGAGCTAATGGCTACTTTAGACAGTATTGTCAACGTTTGCGTTTCGCTTTTGCAAATCCACCACATTACTGATAAAACAAAACGCAAAATTTCAAGTCAAAGTAGGCAGAAGCCATACCCATATCACCAAAAACATACCGCAAACTAACTGCCAATACCAAGAACTTATAGTACCAAAAAATGATGGTCCCCTGGGAAATTCTGAGACGCTCCCATCTCCGTGTCCTGCCAGATTGCAGCTATTACTTCTAACGCCCCTCTGTTTACAGTCAGATAGTTATACGATCCCTGAATTATTAGCCACAGGTAGGCCTAAACGTGTTGGCATGTGGGAATTGAGGGGGAAACAGGGTGGGAAACACCCCTAAATTAGGTGCTGAAAGTAAAGTTCCTTCATTTTACGTTATTTTCTTCACATTGTAACATGATGGGTAAACTTTTCCATGGGTGTTGTGAAATGTTACGCCATTAATTATTAAGTCCGGAAATTTCGATCCAAAGGCCTACGTATAATATGCATCTATGTTTTTAAACATTTTGAAATATACGATTTAAAATGCTCGCGAAATAGCATCGCGAATTAGTCGGTTCTTATTTCAATTTCAAATATTTAAATAAAAATCAGCCTGAATTTTTACATAGAAAAATATAATAATTTTTTGTTTGCGCTATAAATTATAAACAAATACCTGTCAGAAACATACACCCACAATTTTTAAATGACCTGCCTAAGCTAATAACTACGCTATAAAACCATTTTACGAGTTAAGTCTTACCATAGAAATCTAATTTGAAACAATTCTATAAGCAAAGGAAAAGCTTAAAAGACGGTTAATTACTTTTGCCATGACAGCGTAGGGGCTTTGAATAAAATACGAGGTTTCACGTGGGTTTTTATCCCGCAGATAAGAGAGTAAGGTAATACACACTTTTTGTCGACTTTGTGCAATACTGTCGCATTATGCCGTGCCACGGTTCGACATTCAAAGCTGTGTGAATATTCGAGTTTTTGTATTGCTGGTTTATCCACTAAACTAAAGATAAACTGGAACATCCTTTTAAAATATTAGATAAAAAGTACTTTGAAGATAATATAATCGTTTGGAAACTGCTTTGTTTGTGGTACGAATATCTAGATAAAGCCAATGTTCTATTTCATTTCTGATCATTTATTTCGTCTATAAGTTTTATTAAGTATTTTTTTCGATACAATTAGGATATTGATTGATAGATATTTAGATACATCGAGTACACAGAGCCTTCTTATTGAAATGAGCAATTTCTTCCAGAGAACTTTAGGATAAACTGTATATAATTACAGGAAGGCAAAAGGCGATGTAAATATAGGTAATAAATAAATACTTGTATATTGCTAATCAAACAGTTATTGAGATAGACTTCACTTAGAGCCTAATAAGATATTGTTACGAGTTCAGCTATTCAGGTGATTGATTAATGGATTTCCATTCACAATACATTAGCAGAGATTGTTCTAAGGTCACGACCTAAACTCCGACATTTCAGTATGAAAAGGCGCATCCATCAGTCTGTGACGTCATCCATTTATCACCATCGAAAGGGTTGATTGAATATAGCGATCCCTCACGGTGTCCTGTCGCGAACATTTTTAGTCGAGATTAGGAAAACGCAATAAATTTAGGAGATTTTTATAGCATCATGACGAGTAGAATTGAACGGACAGTTACATTTTCGGTGTCACGAAGAAACAGGGCGAAAGTCCCCTAGTTTTAAGACAATTCAAAGTGGCTTATTAATCTTACTGAATAAAGAAAATATGAGTCTGAGTTTGATGTTAAGTGCCCTGTAAACGATCAAATTTGTTTGACAAATTTGTTTGTCAAACTTCACGTTTTTATCAAACAATAGCTTAAACGATCAAACCAAATATCAAACAAATTTGTTAACTTTCTAGTAGATTCGGGTTTCTCCTTTCATGATGATGATGATGTCCTCCATGATGTCAATACAACGAGTGAGATATTGTTTGATAAACACCGCCGTTGACGTTCAAACCTGTTTGTCAAACTAGACATCAATCCAGATTTTCATCAAACACGACAAACACGTAGATTGTTTGACGAACGCCTCAAACACAGCAGTACACTATCAAATAATTTGACAAACACGTAAAATTTGACAAACAATTTGATCGTTTACAGGGCACTTAACACTGAGCGTCAAACAGAAAGCGGGACGTGGTGTGTGATTGATTGCATTATAAAAACAGTAAACGTACAGTAAACAAAAAAGTATTACTAAGTTTATAACACCTCAATGAGATAAGATTTATAGTTATCAAACAAGATCTTTTGTTTATTACCATTATTGAGACGAAGTTTATTTTTTTTCACAATATGCTCGAATGCAATAATAATATAATGTTTGCAATAAGGTGTCTTAGGGTAAGATCGGACAAGGGGTAAGTCCGTACAAGTCGCATAACTACTAAATTTGGCGATATTTTACAATTATGGCAACATTGCCTTTTGTGCCATTTTGTTATGCACCCCCCTACATCCTGCGACTGACGCTAGGCCCAGCCGAACGCGAGTAATCATCGTTCTAGCAAAAGATGGGAAAAAAATGAAAAAGGAGACGATCCGATCTTTCACCTCAAACTTTCAACAAGCAATTTGGTAAGTAGTTTTCATGATTTTTGAAGTTTCGCGGCTTTATCGCAATGAGTGTAGTTAAATTTATTGATTAATATTATACATTCACGTCTAAGACGTTTGTAAACAGAGATCCGATCTTTAGCCTCTGAAATTTCAATAGGTGAAGTTCGGACTATGATCATCCGGTCATTTTTTCGGTTTCATTTCCCAGTGAATTATTTAATGTATTTGCAAATTCCTACGTTAGTTGATCAACTTGTTCATTTTCTTACCATTTTTTACTAATTTCAATTGGTTAACTAGTTAAAAAGTCAGAGTTTCAGACATGCAGGGGTAAGATCGGCATAGAGGCAAATTTTTTTTACAAAATCCAAGCTAAAACTCAAAATTGTAAAGAGATTCAATTAATTTTTTACTATGTTTTTACTAGGATAAGTCCGAATGTTTTCTAGTGATAGAGCTTATTCTATCTGTTACAGGGGTGGTTTTATTAGATAGTCCGGTCTTACTCTCACACGGTCCGATCTTTCCCTGGCCATTTTGAAAAATTATGCTCTTTTCTATCATTCATAAAACATCGACCGTTGGGTTTATCTAAAAACTAAATATAAGAAATGAAACCTCTGTATTTTTGCATTTGTTGACACCCTATTGCGTTAGGAAACAATAACCAGAGGCGATACAAAAAAATATTTTCAAACACTCGATTGGTTTTCTGAAAACTAGTCCGATCTTACCCTAAGACACCTTAATAATAAAATTTTCGTAAAACAAAAAAACGAAAACTTGAAAACCTTTCCACTCATTTCTAAACTTCCAGCCAAGTTGGAAAGTGAACAGAAAGTTTATTTTTATCCTTTTTCGTAATCAAGTTTACGCTTGACCGTTCACCAAGTGGCAAAAAGCATCAATCATGGTGTCATTTTCTGGCAGTAGACTTAGGAAAAATGGCTCCATCGACTTTACATCAACAGAATTTGAAAGTCATTAATCTTGCCAAGGGGATAATTTATATTAAGAAAGTGTTCATTTTTGTGTGATATTTACACAATGGCTGTGACACTTGAAAAAGCTGGAACTTAAGGCACAATGTGGTAGCTTAGAGGGAGTACTTTGTCCATAATGCATTTTTTGCCCTTCAAGAAGAACTCAGACTGAGGTCCGGAGCATTTTTATCAAGTATTTCGTTGATAACTTTCGTGGAGCAACACAGTGTAATTATGGTATGTAACTGTAACTTTAGTGCTTACAGTAATATTTTTTTTTGTTTTTTTTTTCTACAGTAAATTGCTTAGTTACACTTGGAAACGTTGCTCTACAAATAATTTGAAGCGTGGATTTACCAATAAGTAAGCTCGTACCACGATCTTATCTTCTGTTCGATGAAAGTTGCATTCAATACCACTTTGAGGTAAGGTGTCTTAGGGTAAGATCGGACAAGGGGTAAGTCCGTACAAGTCGCATAACTACTAAATTTGGCGATATTTTACAATTATGGCAACATTGCCTTTTGTGCCATTTTGTTATGCACCCCCCTACATCCTGCGACTGACGCTAGGCCCAGCCGAACGCGAGTAATCATCGTTCTAGCAAAAGTTGGGAAAAAAATGAAAAAGGAGACGATCCGATCTTTCACTTCAAACTTTCAACAAGCAATTTGGTAAGTAGTTTTCATGATTTTTGAAGTTTCGCGGCTTTATCACTATGAGTGTAGTTAAATTTATTGATTAATATTATACATTCACGTCTAAGACGTTTGTAAACAGAGATCCGATCTTTAGCCTCGGAAATTTCAATAGGTGAAGTTCGGACTATGATCATCCGGTCATTTTTTCGGTTTCATTTCCCAGTGAACTATTTAATGTATTTGCAAATTCCTATGTTAGTTGATCAACTTGTTCATTTTCTTACCATTTTTTACTAATTTTAATTGGTTATCTAGTTAAAAAGTCAGAGTTTCAGACATGCAGGGGTAAGATCGGCATAGAGGCAAAAAATTTTTACAAAATCCAAGCTAAAACTCAAAATTGTAAAGAGATTCAATTAATTTTTTACTATGTTTTTACTAGGATAGGTCCGAATGTTTTCTAGTGATAGAGCTTATTCTATCTGTTACAGGGGTGGTTTTATTAGATAGTCCGGTCTTACTCTCACACGGTCCGATCTTTCCCTGGCCATTTTGAAAAATTATGCTCTTTTCTATCATTCATAAAACATCGACCGTTAAGTTTATCTAAAAACTAAATATAAGAAATGAAACCTCTGTATTTTTGCATTTGTTGACACCCTATTGCGTTAGGAAAGAATAACCAGAGGCGATACAAAAAAATATTTTCAAACACTCGATTGGTTTTCTGAAAACTAGTCCGATCTTACCCTAAGACACCTTACCAATAACGGCCTGCATCACGGCGCCTGCTGCTGTTAGGTAGCTACGTGCAGTTTTTCGAATAAATTTTGTATGCGCATCGAATGTAAAATTCAGCTGAATGTGAGCTTTAGCGGGGTTTATGGCGTTCATAACATATTTATTTGGTTTTAGCGAGGCTTTTATTATGTAACTAAAGTAAATTATTTGCAGTGTTGGTGAAAATAAAGTTTATAGCTATCACAAATAATAGGTAAGTATATATTGTAGACTAATCTGGGTTGTAGGCTAGGCTTGGAAAATATCACAAGTCACATTTTCAGGGTCTTTAGCGCTCACCGTGTCAATATACCAGGTCCCCGTTGACCGAGTGGTAGGTATAACATCTTGACTTTTGATCCGAAGGTCGTATTAAGAAGAGCTTGACCATGATGTTTTTTACGAAAACGAAACTATATTCACACTAAACATATTAACAGAGAAACAGTGAAGAAAAAAACATTATAAGGAAATCGAGAGACTGACAAGTCTCACTCGTATTTGATGGCTGGTTAAGATGGATGGTTTTGGTTCTTGGCAAGCCTATTCCTTCTTACCCATGTTCTTACTAGTTACTACAGTGTCCCGTTTCCTATGTGCATGTTAATTGTGAGAAGTTGCTTATCGTATGTAATTCGTCTAGAAAAAATGAAACGACAAAAGCTTTTTTGAGCGCCATGAAGTTTTATAGACAGAATTCTAATAGTCGTATGTTTCCTGTCTTTGCAGTTTTTCATTTATACGATTCTGCGCCAACCGTATCCACATCGGATTTCATTTACCGAGTAAATATTATACTCGTACCGTACCGAAACCATTGCAGAGTGTTTCACCGCCATTGCATTCTTCACAAACCATTGAATTTTTAGTGGACGAACAACAAATAAAGACCGTTCCGTGGATGTATGTGGGTGGATTAAACGCAATATTGCGTGAGTGAAACTGACTTTTGCCCCCGTCTTCGTGCGCGTCATTTAACTCAAACGGCTGCTAAGAATGTTCACTAAATTTACACTCGCTTACACAAGAATACTTTGGCCTTTGTTGCGAAATCTTGATTAGAATAAGTGTGTTTTCAGGCACTTTCTTGAACCTTTGTAATCAAAAGGCATATTTGGATAGCCATAAAATTACAATTTCAAATCGAAATAAATAAATATACTTTACTTTAAAAATAAATACAGTAGGTGAATAATTAAATTTCAAATATTTGATACCTTCAGTATAAAACTTATTACTCATATTTTCTATTTTTGCTGCTGTGCTTCGGAGATTATTTTACCAGTTTCGGCTGTAAAGTTTTCAAGTCATAAAGCAGCCTAAAAGTTCCTCTTCCTGCGTGGGCTAACTTAATTGTAACTAATTAGTTACTGCTTTCTTAATATTATGTCTATTTAGTGCATTTCATTATTGAAATTCGGTTTTTAACCAAGGTTTTCACAAAGCTAAATGAAGTCAAATATTTTTAAAGCTAGCTACTTCCCTAAAGTAAGAATATAATCTTCAGGCACAAAATAAACTCCAGTTTAAAAGATAAACAAAGCTTTCGGGAGTGTTAAGTTTCTAACGGTATTTCCTTGAAGGGTAATAAATATTTTACAGAGATCAGAGTGCTATTTGATGCCCCGTAAACATTTTGTAAGATGAGAATGACAGAAAATATCTTGTTATTTTTGAGAAGGCATATAAATTACCAAGATTATCAGCCAAGAATGCTATGTTGTTTTATTATTTATGATGATTTATAAATCGATGTATTTAATGTAGTACTATCGCCTTAAATTAAGCTTGACACTCTCTTGCTCGAATACTCAAACTTTAATTGAATATTAAAGGCCGTATTAACCGTTAAGGAACTTATTTTTTTACCGATTTGTATGGAAAAAATGTCATGTCATAGATAAGCACCACTAATTTTAGTTGGCGTTTGAGTTTGAGAGTATGTGTGTGTCAGGCGATTCAGGAGGTTTTGGTTTTAAATACATTCATACAATTTATTGGTGGAGACTTAGGCTCAAACTGTTACAAAAAATCCATCGTCTAAGTGATTCAAACTCACATAAGAAGACCTTTAACAAAAGAAACATACAACTCGACGATCTTTAAAAAGTGTCTTTTTAAATAAGCTTCACAAAGTCAAGTCTGCATCTTGTTTAGAGTCATCTTAAAGCGAGATCAGACTAAACTAGATATAAATTACGTTGATAAACATTTTATAGGGCCATTCTGCTAAACAAGAGGCTGTGTTGCATAATTAAAGCAATATTTTAGAGAGACGTTGTTAAAGTGATAAAATTGAGCCTTGCTACAGACTAGTAAACTGTGGAACGAATTTTTATAATAGCTATAAAAATATTTTGATATAGGTATAAGTTTTATTGTTTAGGTTACTTACTTATCTTTTGATAGCATCATTTAGAACGGTTTTTAGATGGCTCAACTGAGTCTTGTATTCTTAAAAAAATATTGTTTTTTGTTGGAATATTAAACATTTTACTTACACCATTGGTTTTGGAAACATTAAGAAATATCAATAATGACAAGGTGCAAAAAATAATAGCAAATCAATTTAAAAAGAAATATGACGTTTTGATCGCGCAGTGATTTAAATGAATTAGTGAGTTCATATGAGCTAGAGGCTAACTTTGGTTACAAAGTTTTTATTTCACCTCAAAGCCTCCGTCATGGTTTAACGACATACCATGGTGAGACTAAGAAAATAGAAACTCAAACATTAACAAATTTCCTAGAGTTGTTTCTCCGCTGCTCCAGACGCCTAATAAAGATACGAGAAACAGTTTTAATTAAGCGAAAATATTTAAATTAACAAAGTAACAAAACAACCATTAAAATTCACCCCAGTTTATTCGGCTTAACCCTATCAACACGGAATTGTACAATAAATATCTTTGAGAGCACCCTTAACTTGGTAATTGAACACTTTTTGGAGAACAAGAGAATGCAATTTTGCTTTGTTGCGCGTAATAAAAAGTAGATAGGGCTAAATTGTATGACAACAGTAAAAATATCAAAAGACAAATAACTTTTCGAACCACGATATTTCACAAGGCGTTTAAGCATTGAAATGTCTCAGAGATTAAAATGCAAAGTCATAGATTTAGATTTATAGATTTATAGATTTCATGTCATGTCAAAGATTATGATAATTTGCATTATTTTAACTTTTTTAAGAGCTAATTTTGCTCGTGTTTGATATACTTAGTGTAATGTTTCATCTGACACACACTTTATCCACTTTTCAGGTGCCCTACTACTTTTTGGCTATACGAGTTTAGTAGGCTGATTGTATAGGTATGACCAAATTAGGCCAGCCTCCCCTACAGACTGAAATACACAGTCAGTTTAAATTAATAAGTCTGGTTATTAAAACTCTTTTGCTGTTTCCGCTTCTCGCTTTTTTCCGGTCTTTAAGTTAAAAGTGATGTAACTACTAATAGGCTACTTGACTCATATCAAATTTGACCCAATAAATTAGTATTTCCTGAAGTACTTTCCTTGCAAAACCAAAATATAATAATTTCAGTTAATCAAAGTCCATGATGCTTGCATAATTTCAATTTAAAAAACGGTTTCTTTTTTTTTTTCATTGGAACGCTGAAAACGCTACGGCCATTTTGGTGACGTCATTATTATCGGAATTATACAAATGTCACATAACTAAAACCAATTTACAGTAATGCCAACTTTTCAAAATGTGCATGTTCCCTAGACGTAAATCACGAAAATTATTGTTTTGAATACGAATGACGTCACAGCACAGATAAATCCATAGACCAATATGGCGGTAGCGTTTTCACCTGTTTTTGAAAAGTAGAACTTTTAAAATAAAATTTTGCGGTTTCTTAGGTCCAAAAAAATATGGTAGTATTTTTTTTGGTCTAAAAGAACAATTATTTATCATATAAGAGCTACATAAAAATAGAGTCAACTAGCCTATTGCCACCTAGGTAATGACCCAACTTTTTCGTCACATCAATTTGAGTGTAAAATGGTATTTCTGATGAGGTTAAAATAAAATAAATAGTTGCTACAAACTTGATTTTGTTTCGTTACTTATTTTAAGTGAGATTTAAATATATGTATAGATATGTCTCATTTTGTTATACCTACTACTTAAGTAAGGCTGTATTTTTTTGTGTATCTATTACGACTTAGATTTTCCTTTATGTTTTGTCAAAAGAAACACTACATTCTGTTGACAGAACTACTCAAGTACTCAACAGAACAGGTGGGAGTCTTCGATATATTACTGCTTTCACAAAAACTCTTATAAAAGACGTAGGTGTTGCAAATTAAAATTTTCATATTTTTCCATTTGCTTAAGATTTTTAACAACAATATCTATTGCTAATTCGCTAGATAATTTCGCAATAAATATCCCCGGTCATAAAGCGACGTTGATTTGTCTTAGGGTAGGTGGTAAATTGTAATTACTTCTTGACGTAGGTCTGACGTAGTTCAGCCCCTAGACGCGTTTCATTTGTCTGAAAACCATTGTGACCTTAAATAGTAATATTCACTTGGGAAAATATTCTAGGAAAGTTTGTCGGGCACAATGAGAGATTAGGTATAGAGATTTTCTTGTCTTATGTCTTGTATTGTTGTCCTTTCTTTTCCTTTTCTCGACGACCTCTGTGGCGCAGTGGGCGAAAGCTCGCCTGAGACGCAGAGGTTGCGGGTTCGATTCCCACAGCGGGGCAAATGCTTGCATGATCTGTAAGTCTCAAGTCTGGGTGTTTCGATGTATAATGTGTACATGTAGTAGGTCTCGTCAAAAACAGTGCAGCTATTGCAGAGAAGTATCCGAAAAAAATAATATCCAAAATTTATAAGTACTTACCTACATTTGGTATTTGATATCACAGACACTTCAAAGTTCTATTTAGTTATGAAGATGATACATAATCGACGTTTTATATATAAATACCTAACTATTACTACTACAATTTAAAATTGAGGGGATGTCTGGCGTTATCCAAGATATTTGTCTCCTTGTAGAGAGCCTACCGTCTAGGTCTATATCAACTGAAGCTTTTATCTTCATTATTGGCCTAGAATAGTTGCTATATTTTTTAGTTTTTGGATCTCTGAGTCATTCTGAGTAACAAAAACTATGTTGTTGGATCAATAAGGGTTTAAGGAGGTTTCAAGTAAATGTTGATTATTTCACTTTCAAAACTATCGTGAGTTGTACTAGACATTATAATGAATTCAACGGGAATTACTCACGTAGAAATATTGTCGATTTAGATACCGACAATGTTTCGATATTTTTACGTGAGTAATTCCCGTTGAATTTATTATAAATGTTGATTAGTTGTAGATCGGTTTTAGTTGTTTTTTAAAAGTCATTTAACAATTAGGTACCTATTACATTATTACACATTACACTGTTCTGTTGTCCAAGGGGTAGTAAAAATGTTAAAATATATATCGATACATGCCTACATTTTGCAGAACCTAACACTCCTTACAAATAGGTAAACAAATTTTGATAAGTAAATGAAAAACCCAAAATTGACTTCGAAAAACCGATGAGATTGTGAATTGTCTTTTTTAAACTTACGTGATCAGAACACATTTTATAAATTATATGACCGGGTATAAATACCCGGTCATATAATTTATAAAATGAGATTGTGAATGTCATCATTAAATAGTGAACATAATTTAAACTATTGAAACCTACAACCGTAAATTAAGCTATCGAATGAAATACATTGGAATACAATTTTTCTTTACGTATGAAAAATACAATAAAAATGTTCAAACACGGTCGCAAACGAGCAATTTCACCTCAACTCTACGATGTGAAAATTGTACACTGTCACTTATTAGCAGCACGTAAACAAGGCACGCACTAAGTTCGTGACCTGAATTAAGCTTTGTTGCCTACATAATTAGGTGCATAAACATTCATGGTATATTGTGCTTACTCATCACGCTCAAATCTCTAACTACCTACTGTATTTTACTGTTTTTTAAGGGAAAAAATCGGACCATATTACTAAGACTCCTCTGTTCGTCTGTCTTTCTGTCACCGGGAGGCTTACCATGACGTATTATAGGACCTAAACTAAATCGCTTTGAAAGGTCATAGTCAGCCGCCAGGTATTTCATAAACCGTGATAGATAAACAGTATACATTTTCAACAAATAATAAAAAAAGAATAAAATAAATAATATCAGTATTTAGGCTGTAGGTATTCTACTTTGATAGAAACAATAATAAAATTGTTGAGCTTTATTCATATTCTTAGAATTTATTATCGTCTCTCAGAAAAAACCATTATCCCTTTGCTCTTTACTCGCTACTCAGAATATTATAAAAGTATTTAACTTTAATAAATGAATAAAAATATAATTAACAAATAGTAATTATGTCTAGAAGTCTTGAATGAACGTTTTAAAACAATGCTTAATCCCTGAGATTATACAGATTTAAAGAATGAATTATGTAGAACTAAATGGATGATCTATTTTAGTGTAAGCCTCGAAAAATAACGTTTTATGCTGTGCAAAAAGCTCAAAAGGATTTGTTCATTATTTTTCTGAATGAGTGCAAATAAAGTGTTTGAGATAAAAGCGTAAGTGCGTTTAAGATACACAAAACATTTATAACGACGCCGACGTCGCTCAAATGGTTTATTTAATAATAATAATAATAATAATAATAATAATATGAATTTATTTTGAAAAACACACAGCACAGACGAACACAATAAATGAAGTAAGTACACAAGAAGAAATACATAAGAATAAAAGCAGGTAACATACAAAAGAGGCTTACAGGCTAAAAAGAGTTGATCTACGCCTATTTAAATTTTTAAGTATGAGTATGGGTTAAGAGATAGGTAAATTCGTATTAGCCACTTAGGGTCAATTAAGGTGTGACCGCTTAAAACGTTGCATAATGTTAGTGATCTATTAAGAAAGACTTTGCAAAGTTCACCTCAAACGTTAAACATTTTTATATTTATGAAAAAACGAAAATTTAGTTGCAAAGAAAAAAAAATGTTATGATTTTGTTCATTTTTGTTTCCTTACAAAAGCTACCAGTGATGTATTTATTTATATTGCCTAAAATTGTAATCATTATAAATTGAAAAATAACGATCTGATATTACAACGACTTTTAATAATTCACTTGAACTATTTAAGCTGTTTAAGAAGCGAACCTAAATAAGTCATACACTGTTATTAAAATGTACATTTCAAATTACAAATTTTAACAAGGTAATCGTATTCTTGTAGAAGTTCAGCGTCTTTTAGCACATTATTTTCCACCCTTATGACGCAGAAAATGAAATGAGCGTTCAACTCACATAAACGTTTCTGGAAACAGTATTGACGTGCCCCTCAATGACATTTTCTTTGAAACAGGCAACGCCTTTGCAAAATCACCCTTTGTCAAACATCTACCTACATGTCGCTTTAACTCACAGAGATAAGGTTCCATTTCGCAACAAATTTATCTATGTTATTTCTTCTTCACTCCGTGACTACCTTTGTAGTGCTTACAATGTTAGCAAACGTTCAGTTTTCATTCCTCTTAAAGTTTTTGTCGATGCTCCTATCAAAATAGGTCAGGGTATGTTGGTAATGTATTAATGGAGTTCCTCGTTTGTTGTTTTCCTTATTGACTCCTTTGAGAAATCAATAAATACAGGCAATCAATGATATTGTACTTTTATTGATTCTATATTGTTTTGTGTATAGCAATGGTAAGTCAGACAGTTTAATATACAACATGATTGAATTGCAAATATCCAACTCTTTATTAATATTTTTTACAAAGAAGCTCTTAGAAGAGTCTGAATAATTATTCATAAAAAAAATCTTAAAATATTTAATGAAATAAAATAATAAATAATATTTACCGCAACTTAGGAATACAATCGTAAATAAGTCTTTGGGTATCTCGACAGAATTACAGGCCATCGTTGCCACATTACTTATCTCGACAAAGTTGCCAAAACCAAGCAACGATTGTATAGTCCATACTAATATTATGAATAGGAAAGTGTGTGTGTCTGTTAATCCGTTTTACACGATAAAACGGAGTGACGAATTGACGTGATTTACGACGTTAAAGTGGTGATAGTTCAAGGGATGGAGAGAAACATAGTATACTTTTTATCCCGATATTTCTGCGGAAACGGGACTTACGCGAGTGAAACCACGGAGCACAGCTAGTAGGTACTGAATAACCGAGCGCTATGTGAAGAGGAGACAACATTGTTTATTCGTTGAACACTGAAGACTCCCAGTGGACCACTAAGAGCCTACAGACCCAAATATACCGTAGAGTATTGTCCTTCGTTGAACAAGAGTTATTTAGTGGTAAGTAAGCTTTGATATTTTACTACAAGCACTTTGTCTTGACTGATATCACACAAGCACTCGTTTTAGTTACAAACTGTTACAAAATGATCTAATAAAATGCAGTCATGATTAAAAACCGACTGATAGATAAGTACCAAGATTAGCGCGTTGAAACAAACAATTTACCTATGATGGGACACTACATGGAGTTTGCAATCATACCAATTTGTATCACATATATAATATTTATAATCATACTGTAATTACGATTGCTTTTTGAACTTCTTTCAGCATTAAAAATATATATGACACGCTTTCTTCCTAATCTTTTCACAGACAATCTTCACGGTTATCTTAGAAACGCTTTTCGTAAAAGACTTTGTATTTCTTAATACACGTATATCTATGAGCATATACTATCGTATATGCTCATCGTTGCTAATTAAAATACTAACTGGGCCTTGGCCTTAAACAATTCAGGAAATCAGGCTGACATTCTACAAAGTCATTATCATACGAAAACCACTCGAAGAGTTTAATTCATAATGTCCGATAGCTATCGAGAATAATTAAACCACAATGTTCGTCCTTTAATTACAGGCGATTCAAACGCGATTCAATAGCCGCTGAGAATCGATCGACATGAGAGGATCAAATTAATGATAACTTTGCCACTCCAAAACTGATTATGAATTGCCAGACTTTCTATAGCATTTATTAGAGAAATGTACGATTATTTTCCTGGTGTATTAGGAGTAACGTGAGAGAGAATATACCAGAATAAACGATTTTTAAATGTGTCTTGTGTTGTTTACTTCTTATTACCTTAAGTTAGATAAAATACCTGATACACAAAGCCGAAACTCATGCCTAAACTTTAACGAAATTATTTCCTAGTGAAACTTTAGCTAGGTAATCCCTGCAGTGCCTTTGTACACACGTCAAAGCAAATCACAACATTCCTACTCTATATTTAGTATTGCAGCCATACTCTGGGCACGTGACAATCATGAACGGAACATGACAAACGTTGAGATAATTCATTGACATGAAAATGGTTATTTGTCTACGAAAGTTGGTCTTGCATTTGGAACTGAGATGGTAGCTCCCGTTCTACACGTTCCTCTAGCTGATATTACAATAATTGAATACCGTAGATGTTTTATCATCCATAAATTATTGTTTTCTCTGCATCCCACCTCAAACCATTTCCAATCTGCTAAACACACCCAGTGAAAGTAACAACTTCATAACTTTTATCACAATGATCTGCAAAACTACACTGAGCTGTACTATATTCAGAGAAGACTAGCATTTACATACGTTTTTGCTATGCTTGTTTGTTCTAGTTTCATCGTTTCCGGTCTGCCTTATGCCTAGAATTGAAAAAAAAGTAAACTAGTGCTAGCAGCAGTCGTAAGCTCTAATACGGGTGTCGACTGTCCACTCACCTGACAGTGGTCGGAAACTGTTGAAACAGACACGGCAAAGCGACCACCTATTGTTCCCAAACTCTGAATTTCAGAACCCGTATGTTCTCTTCACAATGTTCTACTCAAGCGTTATTTAATTGACAATGTATTGCGGGCAATTGTAGCAATGCAAATATATTAAAACAATGTTGTTACATGATATTAATGCGGCATTTCTACGACGGATTATTATTCTGAAATATATTATTCATTGACGCTTTCAGAGCAAGACATTGTTTGAGTGGTACTTATGTTGAAAGATTAATTACCGGTCAAGAACGAATAAGCTAGCTCTTGTAAGGTAACCTTAGATTTTGTTCTGATTGATCTGTGGGGTTTAAAAAACCCTTGAATTTATGAAATTTTTGTCCCACTCTGTTTAAAAGTCATACATAATCCTGCAATTATACACGGGGAGGTTGAAAAATTCGTAAATACCCGTGGGAGCAGTAAACCACAGAGATACATTTCATGACGACAGACCTCGACGTAAAAATTTAACATTCGCAATAAAATACAATTCCAACGTTTCACTCTGAAGATCTCTAGCAACTTTCATAAAAGTTCTTTTAGTGGGGCTATATCTTTTTGAGTTACTAATGCTGATGTGCACCTTCTGATAACGGCCGGTTACCGTAACTATGATCATAATTACAGAAATTAATCTGGCTTGTTTAAATGTGTGGGTTTGCTACATTAGATATCATTTGTAGAATATTGAAACGGGTAGGCAGTGAATCTATCTGCTATGATATTGGAACCTCTTGTTTCCTACAAGATCCGAATATCATGGCAATATCATGATGATTGTAAGACATCTTATTTTAAAGGTCATCGTTGATAGCAAATAGTTAAAATATTTTTAAAATGATAATTACGAGATAAGTGCCTCTTCACTATCTTGAAATTAATAATAATGAACCGCATATTTAATAAGTGTATTGAAACGATTACGATTACGAGTAAAATTAAAAACACTCAGTAAAATCGTATTCGATGGCCATTATTTTAAGATACTCAAATGTTGTTTATTTCATATCTTTGTCGAAGTATGCATAACCTCTACGTAAATTCTTACCACACAATCATATCGACTTTTTATTAGATTTAGAGCCAAGGGTATAGAGAGTCTAGACCGCTTCAGAACTTTGCTAATGCCGAATTTGAATAACACTGTTATCTAGAGTTTCCTAACTTCTTGGAGTGGGCGCTCCATGTTATATACATCCTACACATACCTATTACTCTTTATAGGTAAGTAATGTGCTCAAAATATTTTCTCTGAAGCAGAAAGTTGATATGTATGTACCTACTGTAGATTAATAATTGATTAACAGTAGAATATTGTCGCATTCATAAGTCATATTATAACTAGCAGGAAATAGCGAAGATAGAATTATGACAATGACATAACAATATTGTAAACCAGCGGAGTATTGTAACTACAAAAAGCTGTACAACCACTCCACAGGACAAGCAACATAAATAGTCAGTGCTATATTTTATTCCGACAAAAACGGGAGTGCCGTTATGAGTGTTACTGTTTGTGGCACTCCGTGGCTCTGTTTGTTTGTGTCCGTTCCAGTTCCATTTAATGGCATTAATAATACTTGTGTTAATGTCTTGATAAGCTGATAGTTCTTTTTGTGTAAGTCAAGCTTCGTGGTGCTTATAAAGGGCAAGAAAGTCTAAGGATTTTCTTGAGTTTAATAACCCTGTGTTTTTTTGTAGAAATTTCTAATAGGAAAAGGTTGTATTAAATTTTTTATGTGTGTAAAAAGATATTTATATTTTGAAATAGCACCTACCTACTTAAATCATATTCATATTCATATTCATATTCTTAATTCATTGTCTCAAGTTGGTACATTAGGTCTTAAGCTAGGTTTGGCCGCAACAAGAGCCCCGTTGGGACACCGCAATGTTAACATTAAAATATATCTACTTTTAGCATTATCTTAAAGCTAAATATGTTTAATTAAATTATTTAATATCACAACATGCTTATTCTAATATTGCACTTATTGTAGTTACTTAAGTTTTTTTGACCTACCTACTTATTATTACCTATTATCATCATTTTTTTAAGAACAAAGTTTTTGAACACCTGACAGAAATAAAAAAAATTAATTGTAAACATAAAATTTAAATTAAGCCATTTAGGTATTAACATTAATTCAATCAATATTTTTTAAAATTCTGGTAAAAAAATTAAAACAAACTCATGGTTTGATCGGAATAACTAACCAAACATAAGTTTAGGTGTTCAATTTGAACCCGCTGCCGCAAACGAAATTTATTCCCACTTCCCACCTGAGGCATGCTGGAAACTTGTAAAATCACGGGCATTTTCATTGAATAGGTAACTGAGCATATTGAATAACTCTGGCTTCATATCCAGCGAATGTATTTCAAATGCGATTCGAAAAATTCTAAGCACGTTTCAATACTTTCTTTACGCTGCGACTTCTTGGTTCAGAGGGGTAAGTGTATGGTGCATACTTGCGATCTTATATTGCGTTCTTTATGAAGTTTATATGAAGTTTGGCGACGACAGTTCGTTACTGTTTGAAAATTACTTTCATCTAAGGAGATTACTGATATTTTAAACGTCACACATGTCCGACTTCTTTTTATTTTATTATGTCAGTTTTCTATTGCTAACAACATTTTTGTGAGCACATTTAGCGAGCGTAATGTTTAGAATGGAGTTTAAATGTAGTCGTAGGTCAACACTAAACTGAGGTCTGCTTTATACTATCTGTTTTCAGGTGAATTTATAGCAATGTTTGAATTTGCAATACTTTGTTTTTTTCACTTTCTCTCTCTTTTAATATGGTGATATATAATGCCTGTTATGCCTTCGTTCACTACTACGTATGGAATATTAAAGTATGTGAGACACTCTATTTATCTTTACCTAATCTCATGAGATGGTTCTTTTTTCGTCTCCCTTCCTTTGCTTTTATTATAGGATCAAGCAAAGTCGCAAGTGCACGCTTAACCTTAAGATGCATAGGTTTGTTTTCATCCTGTAAAAATCACGCCTACATGCGACACCGAGCCAAGATTATCATGTTTGTACTGGATACGTTAAGACACGTGGAATGTTTTATTCAGCATACAGGTAAGATTCGAAATACATTTTTCTTACATTGATTTTGCTTTGTGTTTCTCTTGAAGTGGGGTTAAATGTAGAGATTTACATATTTTGAAGGATTTGTATTCTAACATTGCTTTAGGACCGCAATTTCAACATTGTCGTCTTGGAATACATGTGCCGGGAATGGTCACAAAGAAGTCAAAGTCTGAAACGTTCAATTTGCCAAAATCCTTACAATTTTCACGAAAAATGACGATGTTTCTCTTCTAAAGTGCGTGAACCCTAAATTTTGACAAGGTAATTTTTCATCTGGCTTTTAGGCGAGGACACAAATCAATGTGTAACAGGAGACCTCTAGAGCGCCACAAATCGTACATCGAAAACAGAATCATGTATCAATCGACGCCACTACCCGCTTAGTTGGCCTAAAATCGGAACTGTACAATCCACCCAACAGGTAAAGAACCTTGTGACTTTATGCCAGTGACAGAAAGACCAGATTGGTGTGAACATGGCTTCCTTATGACGTATACTGTACAGTGTCTATAGCTTGTATTCTAGTACTGGAATTCAGTATCCATTTGCGTTCATGGTAATTGCTGATAGGTATTCGTGTAGTGATAGGTTTCATTAATACTTAACGAAGTGCTTCAATAATACCTACTTAGGATGGCTTTGAAGTATAATGCGAAAGGTAAGTATAATCGAAACTTCTCACAGAGCTGGGCTTTTGTATTAGTATGCATCTTCTGTTTTTTCTCTTAAACTATTATAAAATGAATTATTGTTCGTTTGTCTCAATAATAGGCAACTTAGCTACGCAATTCAACTAGGTAGTTTCTAACGTGCATAGTTTATATCAATGACGTACCTACTACCCACTCCAAAGCGCTTGTGACACGGGACAAAGGAATACCTAACGAATGTTTGCAATCCCGTCTTGTCAGCTAAAACTATCGCGCTTTGTTGCCTCAACTGAACGAGATGAAGGTCGCACATACTATACTAATATCCACTCATAACTGCAAACACGTTTGTATGGATGTATGAATGTTTGGTACACTTTTATGAGAAAGCTATTGAAGGGATTTGGCTGAAACTTGAAAAGCACATAAGTAGTTAGAAAGAAAGAAATTTAAGAAAGAAAGACCACTTGTACCTACCTTTTTTAAGTCATAAAAGGCCAAGGTTTATAATATTTTTTACTATTTTTTAAACTCTTTTAAAACTACTCTTGCATAAGAAGTTGCTGTAACCCTTTGATATAATAATAATAACATTTGCATAAAATATAGCTTTTAACGTATCGCTTGAAGCACTTTTTGTGATTTAATAAGTATGTCAAGCGCAGACCAACCCCACGTTATGTATGGTCGAGCAAAACCTCAAGTACTTTTCGCAAAACTCAGGCTATTTCGTAATTTAGGTGTACCTTGCTGGATTGAAAAAGTTTTGTGTGCGCACTGCTTTTGAACATTTTTTTCAAACAATTTTAGTTTACTTACTGGTTGAACTGAAAAAGTTTCTTGGCATAGGTACAAAATCTTCTTAGAACAGGTAAACATTTTTGAAAATAAAAAGAACATTATCAGCCTTCATATTATTTTACTATTAACATAGATAGAACTGTTTAGTTCGATAGAAATTTTTGATTTGAGAGAATATGGTGGGTTTGAAATGAGGTGCTACTCGTATCATGGAATTTTTGTTAATCACAAATGTACTCAAAGGGAGCAGTAGACACTTATTATTATGAAGCTAGAAGCAGTAGAACATTAATTTATATACACTCTCTGGTTTAGTTGGTAGTTCTTCTAAGCTAGCCTTTCTCCAAAATCTCATCAATTTGATGCAAATAATCTACCTACCTATAATTTCTTATAATACCCATCCATACCCATACTAAACTACCTAAATATTTATATACTTTCAATTTGTAACATACTTTTAAATGTTTCTAGTTACAAATTGCGCGAAGCCATCGGATACTAAGCTTCGTATCCTTATAAAAGATAGGCAATTAGTTAAAAACCCGATGGAAACGATTTAAATCCTTCCCGAAAATCGGGGCTCACAGATTTCCATTTGGGACTAGCGTAAATCCTTGGCATTTTAGATAAACTGCAGAAACTGGAACATTGCTATTTTTACATTACCTACAAATTTATTGGAAAGACACGTATTTTTTTTATTATTATTTTTGAAACAATAGTAAACATAAACATAACGACAAAACAGAATATACTAAAAAAATACAAAAAAGCTGAGTTGTTATTTTGCGCTTTAAAGTTGCAGAAGATCCCAGTGGAATCAATAAACCTTAAATTAACAATAATACTTTCATGACCTAATTTATGGTTTATTTCTAACATAATGCAAATGGCAAAACTCTGACACACACAGCTCCCACATATTCCCTTAGGCACAAACTAAACAGCATTACATACTGTATATTATGTACTTGTCATTTAATATTTTTTTTTGCATCACAATTTCCAGGATCGAACAGAATTGGACTGTCAATTTTTTGTGACACGTTGTAATCACATTTCTATCTTCTTTATACGAATTAGGAGGGCTTTAAGTGCTCAAACTGAAATGGATACAAGCTTTCAAAGTCTGGTACAAAGCGACAAAGGGAAGGCAAACATTCGTTAGAGATCTGCGTCTCGTCTTTGTCAAACGTGACCGGAGCACAGCCTCGTATAGCCTACTGTTAGTTTGGAACTGAATTCTCAAATTTCAACACTAACCTTCGATGGTTCGGTTCATAATAGCTTAGCAGATTGCTTATAAGTGGTGTATTTTCAGCTTCGATAAAGACAATCAAAATTAAGCTTCAACAAGTCTGTAAATAAAACGCACGACAAAATTCAAATGTTGATTTGCGTTTTTAATGATGCCAGTAGTTTATAATTTGTTTTAAATAAACAATTAAAAAAGAAGTTTTATTACTTAATTACAACACAAAATTATGAGTGGACATTCTCTCTGATCTTAGAAAGATGTCAAAAGAATGTCCACATTTTGCATTATATTTTCCATAATGACAGCCTATTGTCGCTTCTAAACACACATCATCCTCTGCTTTGATATTTTCTTAACTAAAAATAAACTTAATTCCAAGACCATCTAAATTGAAATAAAGTAGTTGCTTTTGACTCTTTTGTCTATTTCCATTTTAAGTTTTATATCGATAATTATCTTGTTTCAGTTGTTGTGTTAAACACGTAATTTACATTTATTAAACAAGCAATGAAAAGTTACTTGCACGATAAACTACGAATAATCCGTACTAAAGTCATAAAATAGTAGTATCCACTTTGTTTTACGGCAAAAGACAGATACTGAGTTTAGCATTGCATGCTCCTATAAACTGTTTACGGAATTCCCAGGTAGATCTAACATGCAGTATTTCAACTTATTTTATTTTGTTG
Organism: Xanthorhoe spadicearia; assembly: GCA_947086425.1. NCBI lineage: Eukaryota > Metazoa > Arthropoda > Insecta > Lepidoptera > Geometridae > Xanthorhoe > Xanthorhoe spadicearia. Next base: position 4,495,222 of record OX352205.1, on the reverse strand, counting down.
ACAAATCTGGATTATTCGGTTTCTGCGGACCATTTTTGCCATTTCATTTTGTGGTCTTTTTATGTAACGTGTTTGCATGGGCAGTGATGAAATAGAATCATAGATACTACTCTACTCTATAGAAATTTTGCATGATTTCTCCATTGATTGTTTTGTCTACTCTCTACTAACATGCATTATCTTTAAAAAAAAGTCAATTCGTTATCATCATCATGAGACATTAGCCTAGATGACAATTGAATACGTGAACGTCTGAATATTTTTATCATTGATTCCTTGAAATTAATTAGTAGTGGACACGGGAATTTATTTCGTTATTTACCTACGTGCTAATATTGGTCGAGGTTAGAATGTAGACTACTGAATTCTATCACCATGTCATTTTTAAACTTGTTGCACAATAGTCACAATGCAAAATGTGAAGCTAGCCAGGTAAGTAGGTATTGCATCGGAATAATGCATGAGGTATCTTTGTTTTAGCTGAGTGTGTATTTTCGGGTATTTGAGAATGATTTGGCAATTTCGCTTGAGTGGTTGGCACAGTTTCTGATTTACTACTACGCCTCATTTACAATTACCTCGTTTTCTTAGGCGTTCCGTGATTTTTCCGGACTTTCATGTTGATTGGCTTCTTGGGTCACGACCGACGTTTCTGAGCTTTTGTGAACACTAAAACTCGAAAAGCTGAATTTGGTTTTGAGCTAATTTCTTTTTTTAACTTCTTAATAGAATTATCTTAATTAAGAAATTTTTGCACGAAAGAGTAACAAACCTATCATTATAATAATTTTAATAGATCTTTTTATAATCTATAGGTATTTATTTTCTCTCACAAAGATTAGCACTAATAATAACAAGTATATGGATGGACGCCGTGGACAGTTTTTGAATTTGCATTTGTAGGTAGGTACTGACATAACCTATCTGTTTTTCAATATCATTAGAAGTTTGAAAGTGAACCAAGCAACACATGTACTATAAATTAAGAAACAAGTGACACGAATACTCCGTTTGATGTATACGAAACCCGTCACTGATATGCCAATGTCACGTGTCTGAAACATGGCTACCGCTTGACTAATGATTATTGTTCCCAGTAAGTTATATTGCTTGCCCCTATTTCTCAAACCCAGATGTTCGAGTTGGATTGATGTCTGAACGTGTTACAGTGTAAGTTTGCACCCAAGAATATACTAACTTCAATCATAATAGCCAAGCATTAATATGAAAAGATTTTCCCTCGGATTATGATACCGCTACCATCTTTGTGAAGAGATTTTATGAAATTAAGTATCAACTTTTTTAAGAGATTCTAGATGTCCTAAATATTCGATTTATAACATCGGGAAAAGAAAAGCACTTCTACGAGTAACATTGCGTTTCCATTTTCGAGAGTTTAAAACGTAATTACTTATCATAATAACCAATGATATAAATAGATGCATTATTGTATTTAAGCATTTCAATTGTAAACACACAAAATTATTGTAATAAAATACACACACAGTCACTCGCAGTAAACCTTCATGCCGGAAGCTAAATTCCAACATGGACATATTCATATATGTAGTAGGTACCTACTTTACTGTAGAAACTACAGCAACATTAATTATATCACTAAGTATTGTTTTAATTAATATAAATGTTTATGCTATTCAAGTAAAACAAGATTTGCTTTTGAAAAAACATGAATGTAAACTTCTTTCCTGTTTAATTAAATTAATTTCAACACGGTGTCTAAATTTAATAACGCGAAACGTACACACGTGAAAAGTTTTGTATTATTTTTACCTTACGCGCACAGCTTGTAACGTCAAAGTACCTAAACATCAATAATCTCTTGTAAATATATTGTGATGGTTCTTAAGAAGCTAAGGTCTTTCTTTATAGCGAAAGAATATAAAATATCCTTTCACATTTCTACAAAGCGACATGTAGCCCCAAGCTAGGCAACTTATTGCTTGTGTTAATAGTAACCAGGATTTTGATTTTCGACGACTTTCAAAACATGACGCGGTAAGAGATTATCTAGCTTTTGATTTCTGCAATCCATCTCATTATTAAAAAAAACCACGACGTGTCGTGCTACGTCAAGACATGGTTATTTGAAGAAAAAGGCGGCATATATGCCTGATAACCTACTATTAAAATATGTCAACATGTTATTGTATTGTAATCTTTTTTTTAGTATTATGTTGAATAGAATTATTATAATAATGATGGAGAAACACTCAGACCCGGAATAAACAAACATACGAAACTTATGAATCCAATTTTATGTTATGACCTGAAAATATGCAAACAACACAACGTTGTTTTTAGCTTGATACATTTTGTTTGTCGATGTTTTTATTCTTACCACTTTTTCACTGCAGTTATATGACGGCCGTAGTTTCTTTCAAATCAAGGCTTAATCTACTCGATCGTGATTTCATTTCATTGGCTTACCTGATTGTTATTCAAATTAGTTAATACGCTATTAGGTTTTAGCTGGAGTTAGAACATGAATATTGATGATCTGACTGCGCTGATTGACGCTGGAAAGCCGTGTAGATATGAATTAGGCAGGTGAGTGATTAAAGGACTATGTTTGCCGTAATCGGCTGAATAATTATTAATAATAAACTGAAATTTCTCCCGGTTTCCGAAAATGGCTAAACTACAATATTGTCAAACAAACTGCGCTGCGCGTTTTCATCCGTGTATATTTCCCGTTCCCGCGGCAATATTGGGATAGAAAGTAGTCTATGTCACACTCTCCATCTCTTCAACGGACAAACACACACACACACACACACACACACACTTTCCCATTTATAAAATTAGCTCAAATAAAAAACAATATTAGTATGGATATGTCTGTACAACTGTCAGTTCGGACAGTAAAACTCTCAGATTTGACAAGAACTATGATTTATACAGCCAAATTTGACAGGTGTTTTCACGATTTACTTTCATATTTGACAGGTAGGTAGTTGATCATAGAGACAAATTTCGCAACATAAACAATAGCCCAGTAATGCACTTCTGAAACATGTCACTGTATTTAGCTTGTTAAAAACCTCAACGAGATGCTTTGCAATGCAATCCAAACTACAGTTTCAAAGGATCGAGTACGATTTTTTTATTCCACCACGAATTTGTATTGCAAAAATATCCATGGACATTCCACACAGCGCGTCATCTAGCCCCAAGGCTAAGTAATTAAATGCTTATGTTATGGTAACGAGATGACTGATTTTTTTTTGTAAATACTTTTTTTTTTTATAGATACTTACATAATTTTAGATAGAACTAGAAACAAATATCTGCAGAACATACAAACATTTGTCCCGTATCGGAGAACGAATCCGCAACCTTCGCGTCTCAGCCGGGCCTTCGCTCACTGCGCCACAGAGGTCGTCAGATCAAGATATATAATGAAATACCTAAGCGTAGCCTAATACTATAATAGAAAATATAAACTATTGTTTGTATATTTTAGTGATTAAAGTAAGTTATCTGGTCTGGCAAACCTACATACATTATTCATAGGTATGTCCCCAACTTTACCTGCCACATTATAATGTAGAGAGAAAGCAATTTGTACGTTACAGAATATTTCTCGTGTTGACATGGACCGTAGTTCCATTTCATATTCAAAGTAATGGGCTTCCTTCTGTTTGCGAAGCCTTCATTTGCGACTGTCTCGGAAAACAGTTTTATGTGAATATTTTTATCATCTCTTTGAATATTCGCATGATAAAGTTGCGAAAATATTGTGTGATGTGTGTTATTCTGTTAGGGATTTGAGTTCTTAGAAGAGTTGTATAAACAATGAGTACATTATTATGATTTGAAATTTGTGACAAAATTGATCAAATTAAAATAAAAAATAAATAAAAGAATATAGTTGAAACCTGACCTGAAGGTACATATTTAATGACTTGTAATATAATACATAGGCTTTTCATTCGTGTTTGTAGCATGCAAACAAAACCAGGACGAAAGCTTGTTACTAAAACTTTTTAAAGAGATCTGAAATGTACCTTCTGGCAGAAACACAATGACAAAACAGTAATCTAAAGTAAAAAATATCGTACCATTTCCCTATCTACATTATATTTAAGTAATTTTATTCAAGGTTCACTTTACCCAGGGTTATTCCCAGTAGTGCATTAATTTCAAGCAATCTGAGGTCCCTTAATTAATAAGCTTCTTCGGGTTTATAAGCATCTCGTGGGATGCGATTGATCATTCCCTTGAGAATTGTCGTAATTTAATTAGGAAGTTGAGTCTGTCCCACATACTTGAAAGTATGTATATTGTGCTAGAGATACTTTGTATTGACAGTAGCATTTTTTGTTTGAAATGATATACTTACCCCTGGAGATCCAATAACAGATATGAGAACCTGATTAAGATCTTTAGAGCTATGAACAAAAATACACTTAAGTTTAGAAAATTGGTCTCTTCTTACGAAATGGAAGATAGACAGACAGATATAGTAGTCAAACTTATAACACCCGTTATTTGTCGGTGGTTAAAGATACGTAACTTTCTGAAACGTGAACAAACTACAGAATAGAGCTGTGCCAAAATATCCTTCAATTGAATCTATTTAGTAATGTAGCAAGACTGGTTTTTATGGAAATTGCCTTGGAATGGAAAAGCTTATATCAAATTCACAAAGAGAAACATAAATATTTCACGTCATAGAAGACAAAGAAACTTGTCTGCCATTTTTTTTGCGCATAGACTCTCAAAAAAAAAAAAAAACAGTTAAAAGGCAAAAAAATATATTCGGTGGATTCAGTCCAAGTAACACCGACAATACAAAGACCGAAATTCCTTTGCTCCTAGTAGTAACTATGCGGTACTAGTCTTATTATACCCTGTCTATCTTTAATATGGTTTCGGAGTTTATTAAATTCTTACCAAAAAAAGAGCAAACGTAATTGAAGACGAAGACATTGTTTAATGTGGGCTGGCCATTAACGTACCTCAGGTCTTAGCACAAAATTAAGATATTACAGAAGACACAGTCAAATCATATTGTAAGCTGCTTCAGTCAGTGCTTTTTAGTAGCTTTGGGTTTTGATGTGATTACTTTGCACAAAGAATCATCTTGTTTTAAGGAGGTTCAATGTGACCCGATCCTACTGAATTAAGGATTGATGAATTTAATAAGTTGTTGTTGTGTAATGGAACTTATTTATACCTAATATGCAAGTGTAGTCTAAATTAAAATCAAGAATGAATCCAGACGAACTGCCTATCGTTCTCAAATACATCGTTGCTATTATTTTCAAATTCTCAAACTGTTGTTATACTTAAAAATAGTACAAACCCAACTGCTTATAAATATCAACTGTGGCAGAGGTTCGAGCAAGGCGGATTTAATTTTGTCTCAGACCATAACAATTGCGGCTTTGTAATAAGAACAAACTGTTACCTATAGGTGAAGGTAGTCCGGATTAATTTCGGGAGAATTAATTCATGCGGAATGAGTGGAGCTCCCTCCGTAGACGACATACACGTTAAATTAGATGTTACCTGTTACGGTAAAAAAGGTAAAACTTTGGGCAAAAAAAGTAGGAACAAGAAGATTACTTGTAGCCAACTTGTGGCACTTTAGGAAAGCTATTGTTTGATCTTAAGTAGTTTTTAGTCATTTCGTTACCAAAACACAAGCATTGGGTTGCTTAGCTTGGGACTAGGATGATGCTGTGTGAAATGTGTTTGACAGCGAAAGTCTGGTTTAAAAAAATAATTAATTAAAATCTTGTAACTATGACACGTAAGTATCACTTGACAATGTTCCTGCTTATTATGATAAAATTCAAGGAGCAACTGCAATTTCATAAGAGCAAAGATGATAACGAAGCGCATACCAAAAAAGAAGCAACGTAATAAGTTTTCAAAAGTAATTTTAACCTTTTCAACTGACTTGAAAAAAGGGGGAGATGTTCAATTTAATTTCTTTTTTAAGAATTTTATTATCATTCAGAACTAGTGGACTTCCTTTTATTCAGTTTTTTAATTCAAAAACTGTCATTCTTTCTTTTTCTTTCTGTCTTTTCTGGAAGAGGATTGCAAAGCACCGAACTGAGTGGCGTAATAGAGAGGAGGCCTATCCCCAGCAGTGGGTGCAACCGGGCTGAAATGATTATGATGATAATTTTCTCTTTGTGTGTTTGTTTTGTGAACGGAAGGCGACAACGAGGCCGGTCTAGAAGACGCTGGCGGTGTGATCTTGACGGTTTTGAGAAGGATTGGTGTTAATTCGCCAAAGACAGGCATCATTGAACAATTTTGTGGGAGACCTTTACCCAGCGGGTAGAGGGGCACGGTTGACAAAAAAGGCATTGATTGTATTAGCAAAGCGTACGTAGGCTCATCTGGTACAGTTCGTCCACACCTATGTACTCACTTGATACTTCACTTCTTCTTTTATGGCTCTACTCACTGGAAACGGTACCTACCGATACTGTAGGCATTGTATCTGAATACATCACATGCTAGACAGCTATTGAGTAAGTACCCTGCTATACTCTGTACATAGACAATACTAATTTCTACGAAACAAATGCCTACAAAGTGGACGCCAATCGTAATTTCAAAATGTTTGTTGAGAATTATACCGCGATGAAATTTTGCAAGCGGACGCTAACGTAATAAATTTCGAGCACTCATAACTCTCTTCCATGATTTACTGCATTATATCCAGCGACACAGAATGGTTTTTGTACAATATGCCAATTAAACGGTGCAAATTGTATTATGACACAGAAACGACACACAGCTACTAAAATGCTGGAATTGTGATGTTATTTAATAGTACATTGGACATAATATACAGGATGGAATTTTGTAATACCACCTGAAGGGAAAGTACTCTTAATACTGTAGATAGAAATTTTTACTGCAAATAAACATTTCCCTTAAGTGGCATTACAATTTGCTCTTATAGTCACGTAAAAAAAGGGAATACCAACTCTTAGTTACGAAAAATCTGGTAGGTATCCATTTATTTATAGTTAGGTAGAAAATTATAATGATACAGCTACCGCAAATCCACACAGTAATTTGTGCTTATTATATTTTGATGGCGCGGTCGGCATTTAAATTGATTTCATATTTTATGAATACATGAAAATACAAACTTTTAACTTTTGGCACTGTTTTCAGATTTTTGGGCTGCTATTTAGGTAGGTATAAGCTTAGATGGTTCTCGTACTAAAATAATACACATAGGTACACTTTACATTGATCGAATTCCTAACCATTCACCATAAAATAACAATTAACAAATGCTTTCACGTCATCATAAATATTAAATTCCTAGCATTTTATGCCAGGATTTCATTTTTCGTCACGCAGTGGCTGTCTGAGGATGGGCGGCAATGTTGGGCTACTGAAATTGGTAATAGCTTTAAAGAGTTGATATGTAACAGTTCATGGTAAACAATAAATAAATAGACAAAAAAACATTAACCATTTTATACCATAGGAAGAATAATAACTGACAGACTAATTGACAAGGTACTAGGATCGAAAGAAAGAGCATTATTGAATCCATTTGATCATCAGTTAAAACGTAATTAGAATTCAAAATGTAGTATTAATGAATGTATTAAATGATTTCAGAGAAAAGTACCTTAGAAGATCGTTTCTCGTATTTCAAATAAACCGAACGAACACTAGAATATAGTTTTATACTGTGTACTTAGGCCTACCATCCCTATTTGTTCAATAAAGTAAGGGTAGAAGCATCATCGGCAAACAGACTGAGCAAACATTCTATAAAAGGTGTTTATCAAACATTACGGAACTGCAAATAGAAGTTCGCAAATGAAGTCGAAGGCAGAAAGAATAGTTACAAAGGAATATTTTGCTTTGTCCTGTTTTCTATTTCCGATGTTCGCTGAAGTTTAATGGTTCGGTTCGAGATCGATTGCTATTGCAATATATTTTTATTTATAGTGAGCATACGATTGTTTTTCGTTTCGTTGAATACTATTCTTCTGCCCCAATACTACCTTTTGTTGTATCTAGATTCAATTCAACCATTATGTTAAGTTCAGCCATTCAGCAATTATGCAAGTTATGTAAACAAACTGTAGATGCAATCTTTGTTTGATATGCTTAGTTAAAAGACTTTTGCGATTGAATTATTTAAAACTGAGCCAACTTCAGAACCATTGAAAAATCGGTTTATTATTTTCATTTATTTTCATCGAATGGTAAAAATGTTATTTGGGTACCTGAACACATCGGAATCTGTAGTTACAATTTCATTATTATTATGTACAATATTGATTTCAACAACATTCTTCTAATAAACAAAATACTTTATTATTTCGCTATGTTTCATACAAAAATCACTAACACTTTCGCCCTTATCACTCACAAAACAAAGCTTATGAATTTTATTGTTCTTTCTGTTGTTCTTCATTAGCTAGAAGAATCAGGCTCTCACTTCCTTGGGGTGTGTCTAGAAGTGGAAGATTTTCCACTTCACCTGTAAAAACATAATTTTTTTACAATTATCTATTATTGTAAATCATTTATTTTTCGTATATGTGTACTGTATATTAAAATAACAAAATATTACGTCGTTGCTATACCGTGCTTTGACCCTGTTAATGACGTGACGTATTAAAAAAACTATAATTTTTATTAAGAAATATGACATGATGCCCACTAGACCTATCTATTACCAGAGACCAGTTTATATCAAGAAGACTGACAATCCCGTACAAAAAATCGTGACCCAAAAAAGCTCAAATTTACGGCTATTTCTAGATGGCGCTGCTGCGTAAGAGACGACCGGGCTAAGATTTTTATTTAGAAATTGGTTCACAGGTAGGTAGGTACTTACGTATGTATGTACATAATATCTAATTTCTAATATACCAATTTCTAAATAAAAATCTTAGCCCGGTCGTCTCTTACGCAGCAGCGCCATCTAGAAATAGCCGTAAATTTGAGCTTTTTTGGGTCACGATTTTTTGTACGGGATTGTCAGTCTTCTTGATATAAACTGGTCTCTGCTATTACCGACTAACACCATAACAAGTTTTACTTTCCGTGCCCAATACGGTTATGGCACTGTATACCTCGGAATCGGTCGGAATAAGTCGGAAATGACTGAAATGGTTAAATAGTTGAAAATGTCCGTAAAACAAATAGGTAGGTACTTAGTTTACCTACTGATCATTACATTAGCCTAGCTATACATAGGGGTGTAAAAGTTTATTGGTCAATATACGTAGAACCGACTATCCTCTGCTATGCTAAAATTAATCCGTAATGATATGAGGTGTCTAACTTGTAAAATCAATATTTTTGGTACAATGCTGCACCATATTGCTAAACCAAAATGACAACCTAGTACTGACTCAGTTAATATACCTACTCGTAATACAGAAAGTGTTTTAACCACAAAATTGCCATTGTGTTTTGATAATTAAATCTCTAAGTAATTATAGAGGTTCTAGAATCAACAACTAACCATTTTATAAAAAGGCAAACTTCTATCAATGATATACCATAGCTCTGAAATTAAAATTGATCCAGTAATTCCAAAGTCAACTTCTAACGTTATTTTCTTAAACACAATTTTGAAAGGCTTCATAGAAAGCATACTAAAGATGATACGGAACTACGGACTACGTACTCACACCTGTCTGTTTTTTTAAAAGATTGTCGTAGTGAGGTAACATTTTACACAATTTTAATAAGTGTAAGGGTAATTTACTATCACTGTATCTGATAACTGAACGTATATATACTTTAATTCAAGTCTTAAGTTTCTTAATAGTGCGAGTAGTTGTCTTAATTCTGGTACTCGAAAACGGAACGATTGGATTAGTTTAGTAATTTACATTCGTAAATAACACAAAAAATACCTATGGTTGATGTACTTATTTCTAAGAAAACAAGTCTCACCAATTCTAACAATGAAGTTCATTGACTCCGTACTGTCCAGCATAGAAAACACATTCTCCACGGGAATGTACACATTCTGTGTGTGCTCCAGAAAATCTGCGTCCTTCTCGCACTTACAAGGTCGCCTGAAAGAGAAACGAGCTCCGAATTATAAATAGATACGAAAGTACGGTCTAGGGGGTTCATAAAGAAATTAATTTATTTTCTATAAATGTCACAAAAAATAAAAAATAAATCTGTAGTTTGAGGAGCGCTATCTGAAGGATTTTTATTTCAGTATATTCTGTCAAGTAGGCTGTAGACAAATGAACTATCAAAATTGCCCAGAATAAAGTGGATAACGTACAAGCATTTTATAAAACTTCTAGTATTCTTAGTTGGCAAGAGCTTTTTTAGATTATATTATCAATTCTATTCCCTTTAGAAGAATAATGTCCAGTTATGAAAAATGACAAATCGTTTAAATCTGTTCATTCATAAAATGTTCATTATAAGTGGGACGCAACATGCCTTCAATAATAAAATTATAGTATTACAGAGAGTAGTTGCCGGTACGGCCTTTGTGTCTATCAAAGTTCCAGGACTCCTTAGATATTCTCCACGTGATGTTATATTTCTTTAATATTGCACCTTGCTGGATACAAAAAAATTAAATAAAATTCTCTGTTACCCATAAGTGATAATCGTAAAGAAACATAAATAATACGTAAGGAAAACGACCGAAACTTTTTGCACAAATTGCACAATAAAATTTGTTTTTTCCCAGAGGAAATAAATATTTTCAACAAACTCTGTAAGCGATATGGTATCATTTACAAGCGGCCATATTCAGGCTTCTGTTTGCTGAAGCATTTCAAAGCAAGAAATATGCATAAACTTAAAACTTTGTTATTGTTACTATAATAGATGACAAAATGACACCAAATGACAAATCTGTTATATTTTGAGATGAAGTGGGTTAGCCATTGTGCTAACTTTAATAATTGTCAATAAAAATTAATGATGGAGCTTTTAAACCAAATAACTAAAAGTACTAAAGCTGACTATGACAGTAAACTTAGGTAGATACTTTAACATATTGACCGAGTGCCTGGGACATTGTTGAGATTGAATAGGCTTGCCCAGGAACGAAGCTATACTCGCTTAGCCGGTCACATACACAGGAAATAAAACAGGCAATATGTATAGCTTAGCAGTATCCACTCTCTTACGATATAAATATTTTGAACCGAAAAATACAAAATATTTATAAATTAATGTCCTACAAAGATCTAAATCCACGACCTCCAAAACATAATCACTATTTTATCAGTTTTAACTTATCAGTTATCACAATCTAATCAACAATCAACGGATTGAGATAGTGTGTTAAAGTAAATCAAATTACTTCAGAAGACAGTGTACTTAAGCTATAAATACAGCGTATTCTCATAAAGTTTTGAAGGAATACTAAACTTATGGTACAAGTTACCTTACCTGTAAACAATCCTTTTGCTAGGGAAGTTTGGTAGGAATAGATCAATTTCAAAGTAGTATTGTTCAGCGTTGTCATCATTTACTAACACTGTCCACATCATTCGCCCTGTAATTATTAAAATTCTAGAATAAAATAAAGTTGATTTATATTATAATAATATGAGGATTAAATAAAATAACAACCTCACCTCCTCTCTTATCATAAATCTGGTACACATTGAACACTTTGTCAAAACATCTAAGCAGGAAGTAGTTTAGTACTGGTTCTGTCCTCTTCGCATCCCACGTGTCCTTGACCCTGATGAAGGGAAGTTCAGTGACCCGCTGCTTATGGTCCTGGAAGCAGTGGTCCATCCACTCTCCAGCTCTTCCTTCCCATTTGCATTCACCTGGAAAAGCAATAGTTGATTTTAGAATGAGAACTGGTAAAACTTTTTAAACTGTCATATTTTGGCACAGTTGCATGCGCCATGATCACGGTAAAACTACTCAAATATAGGTAAACTCATAAATCTACAAATCATGGTAAATATATCTTTGAAGTGTTTATAAAATCATGGTATAGTCATAGTGGCATCTATAAAAGTTTCTGCTCTTGTCGTCGTAATGCTACAATTTCTCACACGTATTCCTTTCCCAGTGCGATCCCATTCACTTCTTTACGCTAGGTGACAGCCTAATTTTTGGAAAAAATAGGAATCGTGACATATACCATAGTTCACGTTTTATTGGTTATGTTCACAACCTCCTGAACTATGAAGAATGAAGTCACGATATCGATTTACACTGAAGAGGAAGCTGCTATTAGTGAAGTTTTTGTTATGACAGCTGAAAGCTTCATTACAGTTTTATTCTTACAACAAACCTTATGTCGTTGCATGCTATTTGAAATTATGACCTTAACATGAATTGCACAACGTCTGAATTTACGAGGCAAGCATCGACTGATTTTGCAGTAGTGATATAGCTTTGCCAATTCAACTGCAGTGCTTAATTAAATCAAATACGACTGCTTCCCTCTGTAATGGTAATTAAACAATTCTAGTCTTGTACTCATCATCTTTGTGAGCAGATTTCTGTAATATTAATACTAAAGAAGAATATACTTAAAAATCATCTTTTTCAATTATTGTAAAAACGAAGGAATGTCCGTTCCTTACAATGTTTTTTTTCACCGTTCAGAGCTCGTGATAATGCGCGTGTTATTTTTTTAAAATAAAAATTCATTGTTACATGGCTGGATTCGAACTCACGACTTTCAGATCAGAAGTCGACTTACTTGGCTAACACGGCCTTATCTCAAATGCATAATATTTGTGACTTTTTGTTTTTATTGAGATAGGCTGTTCTTCTTTGGAAACTTTTAGCAATAACTAAATACTCAAATGTTTCATCGGTAGCAATAAGCACGGCTAAATGGTACTCCAGTTTATTCAAACATATTGTATAAAAGGGACCACCCCGGTACGGTTTTCTACTACCCCGGTCCTAGTGAGTGAAATGATGTTTAACGCCCACACCACAGAAAAATCACTAAAGGCATCTTTATTCTGTGCTAAAGGTTCTGAGCATACAGCTCACACGAGTACAAAATAATGTAAGAAATCCAGTTGATCAAAATTGACATTTACAAAGGTGAAATAAGACCCATATTTGTAAGATTTGAAGAAGCTCGAGGACAAAAATGTTTAATTTACGATATCAACAGATAATATAAGTATCATATTGATATGAAATGATTACTATTTATAACAAATAGTAATCATACAAACAATCGTAAAGTTGTGTTTCTGTAAATATATCTATCTATACATTTCGGCTTTGTTGAAGTATCTATCTACGGTTTTTATAGTCTAAAAAGCATAAATATAAAAAATCTACTTCCAAGTAACCCTTGTTAAGATGTTATTGAAATATCGTTGATTTTAAGCAACATTCCGAGCGAACATAGCTTCTTCGGTGATCGTTAGTAACAGCTCCGTAACCAGAGTTAGCCAGTTGCTCACACCAACTTAGTTTAAAGTACCCTATACAATTTAGTTGACTGTCTATTATTCTGTCTAAAAATTGTTTAAACGATGAATGTCAAATATTGTTTCAATTTAAATGACGGGAGGAGGCTTACCATGACTTATTATTAAACAATTTAGTTTAGGTTCTAACTGTCTTACTTTACGTCAGCGCCTCAGCATTCATCAAAAGTTCATTATAGGACCTAAACTGTACCGCTTTTAACGGTCATAATAAGCCTACAGGCAAGAAAATGGCATCATGTATATTCATATTATTATATTATCAATACTTTACTTACCATAAACTCTGGCCATGAAGCAGTTGATAATCCTAAACTGACAGACCGGCTTGTGCTTCTCCAGCACGGTGAGGATAGCATGCTTCGTGCAGCCAGCGTTCGTGCACGGGAACAGCATCTTGTTAGCCAGGGACTCTAGCACGGCAGGCCTGATCGGGGAGTACTCTTTCTGGAAGATTTTTGAGAACAAAATTATTTTTTAATCGTACATACGACAACAACCTCGCCATATACTTGCCTAATAATACCTATTTACTTGCCTATGTACTTGCCTATTGACTTGCCTGGTGACTTGCCTGGTGCTTTGACAGTGACATTTTTTTACCTATTTTCAGTAATGAACGTAAAGCTGTCTACACACCAAAGCCGCCGGCCCGGCGGCACGAACCCGGCGGGTTAATGCTTTGGTCGTTTTTTGGCTTTGGTCGTTCAAAATCAGGCCGCCGCGCCGCGCCGGCCTTGCCCGCCGGTTCGTGCCGCCGGGCCGGCGGCTTTGGTCTGTAGACAGCTTTAGCCGGTAAAAAAGGTCCCAGGGTGACCTCTTTTTGAATTGAAAAAACATCGTTTCGACTTCGGAAGTGGTTCGGTGGCGGAGTCAAGCAGTCCGTTTTAGGTTCCATCGCTTGGACCCAGGCTTGAAACCTGCCGCAGTCTTTTAGGTAGGTATAGCACTAAGATACAGAAGTATATAAAATACATAAACACACGTGTGTTGGTAGTATTTACTCAAAATATTATTAGGCTGTCTGAAACAGTAGTTAACTATTTACGGTGTGTCGTATAAAATCTCGACCTCTTACGCACAATGGGCGTGATCCTCCTCAGGCCCAATCGATACTCCACCATAATTAGTATCTGTTGGTGCTTGTCTTTTCTGGCAGATGTGGACTAACTACTTAAGTTTTTTTTTTAATCTTACCTTGCAGATATGGCATTGGAAGCTCTTCTCGAAGCATGGTCCACAAATGCTGTGTCCATCCACACACAGATGTATGGGCGGTCTCATGTATTTGTTGCACTTTGTGCATGTCAGGTCCTTGATCAGGCTCTCGTAGTGATCCGTTTCTAACAGCGTGCTGAGAACCACTGAAAATAAAATATACCTATAGTATAATAAAAAAAAAATTGTTTTTTGGAGATAACGTGGCAGACCCAGGAAAAGATGGCGAGACGACCTGGATGCATTCGAATCAAACTGGCAAACAGTTGCCATGCCCAGCAATGGGACATGATAGGTAAGCTAAAATCTAATTAATATAAGAATGATGGGTTTTAGACACGGACGGTTGAATGAGTATAGAGGGTCTCTTTCAGGTAAAGCTATTATTAAATATAGAACCATGATGTCCAACAAAAAAGTAGTGAATTTGCACCTAGGTATTTGTCGCTTTATCTCAATACAAACTTAAAAATTACACGAAATACCACAATTATTATTCATTGAATTGTCCTTTTAAGCGTGTATTTATTCAGAATTGGAATATATGAAAACATTTTTCATTACGATTTAACTTCACATTGGAGGGATTAAAATAAATCCTCACACATTTTAAACATCAGTTTAAAAAGGAGATTAAAATTATAAAAGGACACAAAGTGCAATTTTTAAACAATCTATTTGGTTTTGAGTGTGTGAATAGTTTGGATTCAGTGCTTAACTTTGATTTAATTTGAAGAGAAAATGTATCATAACATCCATGAATAGAACAAGCTATCATTTTAGTTACTACACTTAGTTTCAACCAAAAAAATAACCTAAGCATCACAAGAATATACAAACCATTCAGATAATAGGTATTTAAATTACAATACAACCCCCAGACGGCATTACATTATTTCGCTAGTTTATTTAAACTACCCCTCAGGGTATAAAATAATTACAAGTTATCGACCTGTGATTACCCGGGCTTCAACCTTTTTGGTAATTGGATCTCGCATGCAAACAAAGTGAACATAGTTTAGAAATAAAACTTTACCACAGTTATTCTTAAGACGCGGTCCCACTGCGGCGCATGCTGTGTACGACCACGCGCATTTGAGCAGAGTGGGTTCATTTGTATGAAAACGTATCGTAACTAAGTAGCGTGTGCGTTGGTGGCAGTAGGCACAATCACGTACATTTTCTTGCAATGGGAAGCTTGACGCTCGTTTGTGACGCCTCTCCATGCACATTTTTTGATCCACGCCTTTACTTGTCGGCATGCTTTTAAAGCCATCCCAATTTGTAAAGAGGGTAGGTAGGTATTAAAGAAAAAAAAAACAATATTTAAGAGTTACCATGTTGCTAAATTGCAGACTAGACATTGCTTTGGCTGAGTGGATTATCTTTGGCACATCAACCAGACAAAACAAAATGTCAAACCCGGATATACTCGTAGCACGTGTTTGAGTTACAAATAACAAATCTATTGTAGTTCTTAAAGATCTCATTAACGATGTATCTAATGACCAAATCATCTTCCTATTATCTTTTGTCTTATTTAGGTATTGTGGTTATTAGTTGATTACTGTGTTTATTAGCTAATATTATTAAACGCAAAAGAATGCTTGTTTTTTTGCTCTATTACCTAAATCTGGCTTAATCTTGGAAAATACGTAGTTTATTTTCATAGAAATACATAGGTAACTTCTTATCCAAGTGAGTAACTAATGGTAGACGACCAGGTTCAAAAAGCATATGGACATCTTGTATGTCGTTAGATGTTTGTCTCTTGTAGTGTAGAAATTAATAATTAATTAAAATTATATCAAATGTTTCCGCAAAGAGACTGATAGAGGAAACATTGTAAATAGCCGTAAGGAGTGTGATTTAAACACGTGTACTAAGATAAAAAGATAATGTGTGACACTGAAGACTGAAGCATGCTATCAAATATAGCCGATCCTTTAGAATTCATTTAGACTGGCCAACGACAGGTGCGAGTCAGCTTCATTGTCTTGGTCTATTTAATTGGTTCTTTTATATATAACTCATTTATCAACAGACATTATTATATTAATTTATTAATTTATTTTATTATCAGACTGGCAAAAAATATTGGTAAATTAGTTTGTCTTGTAAATGGGCTAGCCAATAATCTACTAGATAGGTAATTACCAATGATTTTGTACTTAGCAGTAGCTTCGTGTTTTTGTAATGATAAGGGCTCGTTTTTCCACGAATAGACTTTTCGAAAATAATTTATCTGTTATTATTAAACTAAATTTATCAGCATTATAACCTAAATTAATATTAAAAAAAAATTTTTATTGTACCTAGTCAGGAATACGTCAAGTTTTGCGGAAGTTATCATTTCATACGTAGCAGGTTACGTTTCAATCCCTTTGACGATAGTAACTATAATCTGTTTGTGTAAAATTAGTTAACAAATATGAAAAATGTTGTTGTGTGTAAATCTTGTAATAAATCAATTACAATACCAAACAATAGAATCCGCCACCACGTACTTCACAACACAAAACACAGTTCACACTATAAATAAACATACATTTCCTACCACCCGGCGAAGACGTAGACGACATTCCGAAATAGATCACAACACTTCACAAAACTACACTTATTAGCTGTATTCGATTGTAAGCGGTGCGATTAGGGCGTAATCGAGGCATTTTCAGTGATAACACTGAGTTTTAGACTAGGTAACTAGTTGGCGACACAGTGAAACACAGATTCGGTTGTAGTTAGTTTCTATTTCTGCTGCAAGGTCGCCATAAGGGCCGGCTGACCGGCAAGCAGTTTGCGTTGCGACTGTACCGTGAAAATTACTAGCGTATGTTGTTAGACTTTTAAAATGGTATGTAGTTAGTACTCACTTGAGACAGGCCTTTTCTTTTCTGAAAACAGAAAATAGGTTGTTTTTTAATTGATTCAAAAACTAACATTTTTTTATTCGACTGTGTTGATAGTAGTATAATATTGTTCGGTAGGTAAATGTACAACCAAAGACGATAACTATGTATTATTAAATAAGTTTACGTTAGTATATGACATAACTTAGAAAAACTCTTTTCATATTTAATGTGTTTTCAAACGTTTATTCTGGTCAAGATGAAAGACTTTGTTACAAATAGGTACAAAGGCTTCAATTTCATTGCCACTCGTAAATACTGCATTGACGTAAACTTGAGTAGGTACGTTTGTAATGTATTGTGCCAAAAGGGGAACTCATTAGCTGTTTGGAATTGTATAAATGTCCCACAATCCGAAATGAGTGGAAGCTTAATATCTTAATCCTACTAATTAGCACGTCTCATGTTACACAAAATCAATATGGGGTCGATGTACGTCCTTAAGAAAATAAGGCCTTGGCTGTACTAATATTATAAAGAGGTAATGTTGGTTGGTTTGTTTGTTTGTTTGACAGAGGTTAGCCTCAAAACTATTCAGCCGGAATGTTTATAGGCTATATTTTATACCGGTAGTTTCATTAGTACACCCGTGCAGAGGTGGGACGTTCTGTTAGTATTATGCATATATTTTTGGTAAACGATCATGTTCTTAAAAATGTTTATGTAATAAGTAATTGGTTCAATGACTTAAATCCAGTTTCAATCTCTGGTTTAGCTATAAAGTATGATTTTTGACATTTTAGTATAAAAGTAAAGTCAAATACCGAACTACAGTAAGTAAGAAAGATCACAGATAGATAGAACATGAATAGAGGCTGTATGTTCTGTCTTATTTCTCCTTAAAAATCAAATGCAGATGACAAAGCATGTTTTCAGATTATGAGTATGTTAAGCGACAAGCTTTCAGAAGAAGATTCAAAGCATAGTACTTTATTTATTTACTTACTTTCACCATCATTCTGCAGGTCCATTTTGTTTTAAGGTGAATTACACAACTAACTTCAAAATTTATTTATCCAAATTGATACCGAAATAAAACACAAAATAACCACTGAATCTGAAATAAATATTAATAAAAGTTGTCAGTAAAACTAAGAATACCAAGAACTAAGAATAATTTCAATGTAAATATGGATACTTCCTAAGATTAAACACTTGGTCTGTTTTTATAAAATATCTGTTTTTTATGATATTTTTCCAAATTTATTAAATAAAGAAATAAAACATAGAAATATATAAATAAAAGGTGATAAAAGAAACAAATTCACTCCGTCCGTCGATCGAAAAGAGAAGTATAATTAATCTCACCTACTTATTGTAAATGAACAAATAGGTAGAGCTATCCGATATGCTATCGGAGTACCGCAGTGAATTTACGTAAATGATTATCATTAGTATCGGTGATTACCAGTACGGCTCACAGTATGCGATTAAGTAGGCGAATTCATATTAGCGGTCTCCGTTATAAAACTTTTAATTTTGCTGAATTAATTTAGACATTTGTCCGATTACTCTAAGGTACGTTTAGGACGCGTTTGGTTAAAGCATGATTCACGCTATACCGTGCCGTGGACGGGCCGTGTCCCAGCCGTGCCCCATCCGGTTCACGGACGTAAAAAAATTAACTCAAAATGTTATAAGTATAGTACTAGACAAGCTTAGTACCAGTATCAGAACTTGTTTCTCTATAAATAGAGAAGCAAGTTCTGATACTGGTACTACCTGATCTTAATATAGCGGTGAACGATTCAAAAACACAGGATATTTACTACATACTGTTTTGTTTTGTATGTAATAGACTGCAGTATGCTGCAATAAAAAAATACTTGTATTTTACTTAACTGTTAAAATACAGACGTTGAGGTCCTTCCTTCCTTCGTATGAGCAAGTGGCCAACTCTGGTGACGGAGTTTTTAGGCCGCCTAAAGGCCTCCGTCATGGCTTAACGACTTTTAAAAGCCGGGACCGACAATTTAACGTGCCCTCCGAAGCACGGAAGCGCTCAGATAATATTGCCACTAGCGGTCACCCATCTAAGAAGTGACCGCGCAGAGCGTTGCTTAACTTCGACGATCTATCAAGAACGCCAGCTTCGCCACGAGCGCTTCGAGCGCCACGAGACGTTGAGGTGAAACATCTATTCGCGGTTACTTGTCCCGCAATGGCTTTAAAATCCCATTAAAGTGGGCCATTGCCTTGACCTTTGAGTTTAAAATACTGAAAATCATAAAAATTGGTTTCAAAATTTTAAGATTTCTGATTGTAAGAAAAATAGTTTGTTTAAAGAATTGATTTTAAGGACTTTCATATGAAATTAATTATGAAATATATTTATTCTTTATAAACTCGTAGAACTACATTATTACAAAATTAAGTATAAAAATATTTAATTAATTCTGGTAAGTCTCATGAAAATATCTTAACCTTAAAAATGCCTTGGGTTAATATGCAAAGCAATTTGAATTAAGCAGACAATTTCATTAAAAACATATTAAGCCATTTTATAAGATTAAAATACTGAGAAGAACACAAAATAGAGAATACATTTTATTTTACCTTTGAGATTCCAAACACAGATAATTGTATGCAGTTTTATTTTGCATAATCAAATTAGAATTGTTACTGCTTTTTCTAGCTCTAAGATTCATAGCTTATTTTAGAAACTAAAGAGATACCGTAGAACATTTTAGATATAGAGAATCCAGCTATGATGGTTAAATAAAATAATGGGTTAGTGACTTTGATTCGAAAGTCGTGGGTTCGAATACAGCCGCTCATTAATGGATTTTTCGAAAAATTTGAAAATAGTAAAATGCCTAAAAAGAATATGCCGCCTCTTGGCAATACAGTGAGATCGTATTTCGTGCTTTTCATTTCAATAAAACTTGCAGTTCGAAATCGGCGTTGTTTCATCACGATTTTTTCGAGCTTGACAGCTTTGAAAACCGTGGATATATTTTTTGCACGCAGGTATAAAAAATTTACACATTGCCTCTAGGCGAAATAGATCGACGAATCCACAAATCCATTGAAATTCTATTGATTCATCGGACAGTTTGTGTTGAAGATTTTACTGCGTAGCGAATGATATTAGTTCTATGCCACCGATGAACAGTTAAATGTGGTATGGTATCTATACGCACCCTTTTTAGCTTTGACAAAAATTAAAACGCTACGTTGCATCAGACAAGAACACGTTTAAACAGATACAACTTAAAAAACCCCTCATTTTAGACCTCGGTTAAAAATGAAGCTGAAATTTTAGTGGAGGTCATCAAATACAGTGGAACGAATATTTTGTATCTCAATTAAATTCGTCGGTCATTTCGTTGAGAAATAGCCGGACGCACAATTGAAGTCTGATTAATTTTTTGGTTGAAAGGCCTAATTTACTTGTTGTTGATAAATGGTTTTCAATTACTGTGTTTTGGTCAGTCAAATTCACATCTATGAGTAAGTTATAAATTCATTTCAAGAAATTGGTACACGACACATTTGTTCAATAGTTTTTATCAATATACGAGTATATTGTCACACTGCTGGACTGCTTAGTAAATGTCTCCCTTTCCAGCGCCAGAGCGCTTGTAGAGGCCTGAAAATGTCGTTATTAAATATGTGCAAACTATAACTAGAGATTACCTTCGTCAAACAAGCAAACAAACTTTACCTCTTCATAACATAAATAATTAAATATAGATTGATAGATAAAATGGGCTATAAAGAAAAAATACTTTAGCACGGATATGACTAAGACAAGCTTTTTCCTTCGTCGCTTTAAGTACGTACTTAAAATAGGTATAATATGATTTTTTACAAGGCTTTCACGTGTTATACAAGATTTAAAAAATGTATATGTCGGAGGAATGTGCTGTGCATGCATTTTAAAGAAAAGAAATCACCTCTCCTGATTCTAAAGATGTCTAAAGCCCCGAGCTTAAAAACTGACATTGAAATGACCAAGTAAGAGGCAGAGAGTGATCAACAGGATTTGAGGGATGACAATAACTCATCGTTTGGGCCCCCTTTTAAAGCCCTCATTAAAATGCTACTCCTAGGGGACGTCATAAAAATACCCCAAGCTACTTTGGTAAGGTACTTGCTACGGTGTCAATGGTTTTGTCGCATTCACCTGCGAAGATGGGAGATTTTAAAATGAAACCACTTAGAAACAAGGCCGTATATACCTGCAATATCGAAAAGCTATTAAATTTGACACAAGGCACTAACTGCTACCACCAAAATAATCCTGGAAAAACTGAACAATTGTGCCGTTGAATAGTAAATCCTAAAAAAAAACTAAGTTGCCAAGGAGTTTGTATGACATTGTTTTTGTAGTATGCATTTGGAGCTTGCTTTTGTTTGTTTGTGATTCGATTCTCTGATAGTTTAGCAAGATTCCGATAGTTCTTAAGCTGTTACAAAACTTTTGTTTTGCATTATTGTTATGAAAATGAGTGTTTAAAACTTTGAGGACATTGAGTTCTTAAGAGAACCTAAGATTTATAACACTGGAATTGAAATGATTTGATTAGAATGATTTGATTTAATTTAATTAAGCTTTTTGGGTTTATAGTCAGATAAAAATTGCTTATGAAAGTATTCATACTTATTGATCTTAAATAGTTAGTTATTATAGATAAATACATGTTAATAGTAGATAATTAATTGGATGCATTTAGTTCGTGTTTACTTGAGCTGTCTGTCTACAATCGTGACAAAGTCCTGTCTCTTGGCATTTCCCGATCAAATAGTGCAGTGCTTGGCAATAACATGTTTTTGTTTGTTTCATTCTACTGATAACTCTAATGTGCTTTGGTTCTAATTAGTTAAAGGTAGGTAGGTACTACAAATTAAGAAAAAAGTTGATTATGGTAAAGTTTGAATTTATTAAACTGCAAGTTTGGGATCTTATAAAAATAATGTGATTTGTAAGGTAAATTCATCAATTTGTAAGAGTTTAAACAAGTTGATATAATTAACATATCAGGAAGATTAAAAACCATCTAAAGTTTTAGTATTTCTATTGGTAGGAATAATAAATACATAAATTTATCATGCAATATATATTTTGAACATCTATTATGATACCACATTAATTAAGCATAGCTTAATACGAATGTCATTTGTAATTTTTGGAGTCGTGGTTATGAATTGTGATATGATGCAGGCGTCTGGATCCCCAGTTTTTAATATGCGCAACCAGCGTTCCAAGGCCAGTCACAGACCTAGAAAATAAATAATTTTATGTTATTTTTTGTCTAACACTACATGTTTAAAATATTAAATTATACCTACATAAAAAAAAACAAGTTATAAGTCTTGAAATAGTAGTCTTGAATAAGTTGATGAGGAATTTGCTGTTTAGCTAATGAATGAATTTATTTATAATCTTCAAACGATGTAAATAAAAATAAGGGCTATTTTGCATGATTGC
Organism: Xanthorhoe spadicearia; assembly: GCA_947086425.1. NCBI lineage: Eukaryota > Metazoa > Arthropoda > Insecta > Lepidoptera > Geometridae > Xanthorhoe > Xanthorhoe spadicearia. Next base: position 4,472,219 of record OX352205.1, on the reverse strand, counting down.
CTTATTGCCTGCAGCTTGTTCATGAGCAACCAGCAGTTTATTAATGAGTCTTATATGCTTATTTAGTTACTGGTCGCCTATAACTTAGACCATAAATAAAAGCGACTAATAGATGCGTAGTTCAAAACAACATACCTGAGCAATACGGTTGAAGTGAAGGTTGTCTTTGCATTCACGCAAGACCTTCTCTCCCCAAACACAGTAGTAGAACAAATGACAATCAGTCTCATGAGGCAACAGCCAGTGGAAGAAGGGGTCGACGGGGCATTTGTCGTAGCCGGGAGGAGGTGTAGAGAACTCAGGCTGGGGCACGGTTATTCCTCCATTGGTCGATGAAGGAACTGATTCGGTGGTCACATTTACTGAAGGTACAGTTACAGCTTCAGTTGTAGGTGCTTCTGTGGTAGCGGGTTCTTCTGGGGTTGTTGGTGTTTCATCTACCCAGCATTCCCCAGTGTAACCAAGAGGCTTGTAGCAGAATGAGTCAACAAGGATTTTGGATTCCTCGCTAGACAATCCCATGAAGACAAGCTGAAAGAACAATATCAAAACTTTATTAACTAAATAAGATTGTACCTATGAGACAGTGGTTTACTGTGGTGATGCAGTTTTTAGGCCGCTTGCGACTTTAAGAAATAAACTTGGGAATAAATTATACAACTTTTAAGGTATTTAATTGTATAATATTTGTCTATTTAAATGTGCTATTGTTTTGGAAATAACATCTGTAAGTTTGATAAAATCAAAAATATGTGCAAAACGTATTGATATCATCTATAAAAGTATATTTGTTAAAATAAAACACTTACCTGTCCTTCGAATGAGGTGAAACCGAAAATAGGGAACTGTATGACTGCCCAACCATTAACGAAATCAAGATCAGTGTTGGAACGGACGCCCATACCCATTGTGGGGTTGTTTCCTTCAGTTATTTGTTCAGCCAAAACGAAAACCTGGTCCAAGAACTTGGGAGAAGCTGAGTTGACGTAAACTTTAACAAAAACATTGCCACCTCCAGTCATCTTAAAGGGAAAAGATGTAGTGCAACTCAGTTCAGAGTGAGGGGTGATGAAAGTTTCGGTGAACGAGTTGGGTACTTCAATGTCGGTTTGTTCGTATTTGCCCACTGCCCAGGTTTCTAAGTCAAGACAAGCCCCTTCATGGGTGAACTGGGCTTCGTAACCAGACTCGAAGTTGTAGTAGATACATTCTTCGCAAGCCGCGTTCCTTGGCTTAGCCGTAGCAGGGCTAGCCACGATCACTGCCAAAACAAACAGACCACTGATAATGATATTCATTTTAGAACTATTTTCTTGCTATTGCAGGTAACGCCTGTACTATCCTAATAATAACTGGGACTTTTTATATGAATGCAAGTGTTTCTATTTCCCTATCCATTAAGGATAAGACAATGTTTTATATTTTATGACCTCTTATCGTAATTTTTGATAATAAATCAAAGAATAGCCGAATGTTATCATTTGCAAACATCAAAACGCAATTGTCATCTGAAATGCACTACGCATTACCTATACTTTACGGAGAACTGGTTGATCACGTGTTAGGTATGTCTTACAAAATATGATTATTTAACCTTACAATTTCAAAGTACTTTCAAATCAAACATAATATATAATACAAGTTTAATAAAATGAATCAAGTTACAAATTAAATTATTTTAATTATCTCCTGATTTGCTTCAGATTTGTATTCTACATTATCATTTTTTTCTTTGGAAACAGACGATCATTCATCCCCACTTTCACCCCTATGGCTGTGAGTTTTTTAAAGTACCTATGTATATTCCAAGAACCTAACATGCAAATCTGCTCTGTAGTATTTTCTTAGCATTGTAATATTCATCTATCCTCATAAAAATTCGCAAATTTTGCGAAAAAGTAGATGGATGATAAATTATTGATGGACAAATAAAAAATAATAATACCTATCGAAATAATGCAAGATTTGTCAAAGACAAATGCCGAATTATAATATCAGTTAATCAGTGTCGCAAAAAACAAATAACATGTTATTATTATCTTTATAACAACATAATATCGAAAATTCTTGAGAATACCTTGAAGTTAAGTAAAATAATTATCTTCCTTCTTCCTATACCTTTTCTGAGTACTGTCATTTAATCAACCGAAAATAAATTCAATAAGTGAAATACAATCACAACTATTTCCATAGACATTATTGTTTCGGATCTTTAGGAATTTCGTATTTGCTCTGATCAAAAAACATATTTTTTTTGGTAGTGGTAGTTATGTCCATCCACATATTTGGCACCATGGCCAGTTGATCCAGCCATATTTAGCAGACGTTAACATTTCATAAGTGCCATTATAAGTTGCAAGCCCATCTTCTAGAAGATAACTGGTTTTATTACAATATTTAAATTCACCGCTTAGAGCTCGTGTAAATGCGCATAACGAAAAGTGTCAATGTCAAGTCAAATAAAAACCCCCAACGTGAGCCGTGACGATATTGTTGCAAGCCACAGCGCTACAATATCGTCGACCATTCATAGAACGCCTCCATAGCACGCATATTTCCATACAAGTCAAAGCTAAGTAGATCCCGTTTCCACCTCTGCTATGCTATGTGGACAAATTAACGTGATTAGTGGATATCAAACGCATCCATAGTAACGTAACACAGCTCAGATCTCTGGTAGAAAAGCAGAAAGAGTCTTAGAAGCTGACTGCCAATTTTCAATAATGGAGAGGCAAAGAGAGAAGAAGGATATATAAATCCTTGAGATTTAATTCTATATCTATGCATGAATTTTTCGACTCATAAAATGTTAGTGATCAGCTTGTTTTTCAAATGTAGATTTGAACTGTCCTGTGATTGCCCCCCCCCTCTATTTATATTATAAACGTTAAAAACAATGTTTTAGACTCAGGTGAAATGGAACATTGAAGTCGCAGAATGGAAACCAGAAGTAAATTGGCCATTATCGGGTTTCGTGAGTCACCGCATACGCTGATGGTCGAAGCGAGGCGACTAAGCTTTGATGTTGGACAGTCGCGGAATGAAAAGTTTGAACACCTTAAGATCTGTTATTGCTTGTGCTATGTTTGCATATATAACCATTTGACATAACATTCTTGTCATGTAGGTACGCAGTTCAAAAAGGTAACATGTTGTTCATATTGTGCATGCACCGCGTCAAACGAATCGAATTGGAAACTGGTAACTGGAAAGCTTTTTGTTCGTTATGAGCTATATTTTAATCCCGTTAGTCATAGATATTTGTCAGCTTACTAATATGTAGTTTTAAGCATAGTTTTTTTCCCATTTACTCGATGTTACTTTCTTGCTTGTCGCATAATATTAAATTGACTGTCATCATGATATGCATGATCTAAGCATTGTTTAAACTGTTCTTGAAATTTAAATACCTATTGCTTCACTAAAATTCTATGGAAATGACCTTTGCGTTTGCAAATAATTTTGTATCGTGTAAATGTGCCTTGACTCTTTTAACAATGAAAAGAGGTCATTTCAGCTTAGCTAAAGTAAGTTATATATAATATAGTTATATTAGTCTATAATGGATATGGGGGTTTAGCTGTTGGCAAAGTCTTTCTCCTCTAAATTCGGCCAATTTTTGATATTCGCTAGTTTTGCTCCGATGTTAGATTTGCCTATGGCTGCCTCAATTAAGGACTATTTTCTACGAGATAATTGACTTATTTACAAAAGATATGTTATTTAACTGATGCTGTTCAGTAATTATTTCGTAAAATAAAAATAAAAATTATGGACAATGTTTAGTGTTTCATAAAAAAAAATCTAATTCTAAAAAAAATTGGAGTGCTAGGTAATTAAAATACAAGCACTGGGAATATTAAAATAATAGGCCGTGATTTTAAATACATTTTGTGTAAAATTTTGAGATGATGTTAACGGTCTCATTACAAAAAGCTACAATAAACCTTGGTTTAAACCTGGTCTATCAAAACCATGGTCTAAATTGGTTTGCATTATATCTAAATTAACTACGATTTAAATAAAATTCTATCGATATTCTTAGGGTGATCGATCAGTCTCTTATTCTTAAGACACTTTAACATGGTAACTAAGTAACTATTCAATTTTAAAGTGGTTTGAGCTGGATGTACTTTGATTGTTTATTATGTCAGTCATTTTATAAAATAACATCAAGTTAACTTGTGCTATATTATTTATAAATAAATGCATGAATGGATTCTTTATTACACTTACATCTAAGTTATCTCTCTATATCTTATCGCTTACAGCGATCTCTTTAAGACATTAACTTTTGGATGGCTAGGGAAGGTTAGTCGTTTCTTGGTTGGTATTGCAAATAATAATACTTATTACGGAATCAACATGCATTTTTAATGTTCAACAATATTTTAAAAAAAAACAACATGCATTCAATAATAAACAATTGATAATAAACAATTGATTAACAATATTTTTGTAAATTTTCTTATGATGTTATCGGGATAATTTAAGGACTCCCAGAAAGAGTGCACCCAGCGCTCCACGGCCAGTCACATACCTGAAAAATGAAAAAAAAAGGTTATGATGGTATTTCAAATAGAACTTTTCCGTTTACATATTCAAAGTCAATCACTAGTATCCTATAATTTTAGTTTCGTTTACGAGTCACATTATAATAACATCGGTCTAACACAATTGCTACAAACGAAACACTTAAAAAAAAAACTTTGCAGGAATGTAAAAGTTAACTAAAAAAGACGGTTTCCATAACACGAAGGTAATAGTAGAAGGTATAGGCACTCGAAATCTTATAAACAAAAGTCAGATCTAACCTGAATGACTGGGTTGAAGTGAAGACCATGGTCACAGTTGCGTAGAACCTTCTCTCCCCATACACAGTAGTAGAATAAGTTGCAGTCATACTCGTGGGGCAGAAGCCAGTGGATGAAGGGGTTTGTAGGGCATCCGTTCTCGCTTACTGGTGGCTGGGTCGAAATTGTTGTTATTGGCACAGTGACAGTTGGGATACCGGGGGTTGAAGGGGATGCAGTGGCCAATGAAGTGGAATTGCCTCCAGAAGTAGTGCTAGTGACATCTGATGTGGTTTCACCGTCAGAAGTTGAGTCTGTTGCTGCAGGAGTAGTGGAATTGCCTCCAGAAGTAGTGCCAGTGACATCTGATGTGGTTTCACCGTCAGAAGTTGAGTCTGTTGCTGCAGGAGTAGTAGAATTGCCTTCAGAAGTGGTGCCAGTGACATCTGATGTAGATTCTCCGTCAGAAGTTGAGTCTGTTGCTCCAGGTGTAGTGGAATCGCCTCCGGAAGTGGTACCGGAGCCATCTGATGTAGTTTCACCGTCAGAGGTTGAGTCTGTTGCTCCAGGAGTAGTGGAATCGCCTCCAGAAGTGGTACCGGAGCCATCTGATGTGGATTCACCGTCAGAGGTTGAGTCTGTTGCTCCAGGTGTAGTGGAATCGCCTCCAGAAGTGGTACCGGAGCCATCTGATGTGGATTCGCCGTCAGAGGTTGAGTCTGTTGCTCCAGGTGTAGTGGAGTCGCCTCCAGAAGTGGTACCGGAGCCATCTGATGTGGATTCACCGTCAGAGGTTGAGTCTGTTGCTCCAGGTGTAGTGGAATCGCCTCCAGAAGTGGTACCGGAGCCATCTGATGTGGATTCGCCGTCAGAGGTTGAGTCTGTTGCTCCAGGTGTAGTGGAGTCGCCTCCAGAAGTGGTACCGGAGCCATCTGATGTGGATTCACCGTCAGAGGTTGAGTCTGTTGCTCCAGGTGTAGTAGAGTCGCCTCCAGAAGTAGTACCAGAGCCATCTGATGTGGATTCGCTGTCAGAGGTTGAGTCTGTTGCTGCAGGAGTAGTGGAATCGCCTCCAGAAGTGGTACCGGAGCCATCTGATGTGGATTCACCGTCAGAGGTTGAGTCTGTTGCTCCAGGTGTAGTGGAATCGCCTCCAGAAGTGGTACCGGAGCCATCTGATGTGGATTCGCCGTCAGAGGTTGAGTCTGTTGCTCCAGGTGTAGTGGAGTCGCCTCCAGAAGTGGTACCGGAGCCATCTGATGTGGATTCACCGTCAGAGGTTGAGTCTGTTGCTCCAGGTGTAGTAGAGTCGCCTCCAGAAGTGGTACCGGAGCCATCTGATGTGGATTCGCCGTCAGAGGTTGAGTCTGTTGCTCCAGGAGTGGTTGAATAGTTTTCAGTGGTAGAATCTATTTCTGTGCTTGTTTCTGGTGCCTCTGTTGAATATTCTTTAACAAAGCAATCTCCATCGTATCCAGGAGGACTATAGCAGAACGCATCAACTAAAACAGTAGAACTAGGGTTGTTTACGCCCACGAAGATAATCTGAAAAAAATATCCCACAATAAATTTTAACTAACCACACTATAATTTATGGAATACTACGGCAAGATAAATGTTTTATCTATCTATCTATAAGATAATTGTGTCTTGTAAAGAACGTTAATATTTGAAAAGAAAAGAAACACTATTTGAACACTACAGTTCAATCAAAACAGTGGGTATTTGTTGTTACTTACATGTCCCTGAACGGTGTTAGAACCAAAGAGAGTGAATGTCAGTGTTTGCCATCCGTTCTGGAAATTGGAATCTGCAGAAGTTCGGACGCCGATACCTATTGTATGGTTCTGAATTCCACCTGGTACTATTTCTTCAGCCAATACTTGAACCTGGTCCACTTTATCGGTGTTGGGATTTTCTATGTAAACAACTGCTCGGATTGTGCCACCACCAGTCATGGTGAATGGGAAAGAGGTGACACAACTCAAATCTGCTTGAGGGGATATGAAACTTTCAGTGTTATCATTTGGGACCTCGACATCAATGGATGAGTATTTGCCTGCCACCCAGGGTTCTAGTCCAATACACAATCCTTCGCTGTTGGAGAAAAGTCCACTGTAGTCATTCTCGAAGCTATAGTGGATACACTCTTCGCAGTGACTCTCCCTTGGCTTAGCTGAGATCTGGTTCAAACAGCATACAGCCAAAACGAACAATAAACTCTGTCGAGTCATTTTATGTTCTTTGCAGGTTTTTGAGCAGGTAATGCCTGTAATTTCTAATGCTAACTGAAAGTATTTATAGTAACTCTATAGTTTTAATCATGCAATAAACATGTATTTTTATGTTATACAAGAATTTAATAAAAATCCAAGAATTAGCGAATGATAAGGTGGATACATCAAAATGTCATTTGAGATATGTAAGTACTTAGGTAATTAGAAATGTTTTGCCCTATTATTACGCACATACTTAATAGATAAAATTATAGAAAACTTAACATTTTTTTATAGATGACATCAAAATTCAATTTACAATTTTTTTTAGCACGTCTTTATAGAAGCGATTTAATCTCTACTTCACTAGTTAGCTTATCTTAACAGTTGTTATCTAGGCCCTAATAGACACGGAAATATATTATTTTTTGGTGATAGTATCAGGTTGTGTTCTAAATCAAGCGCAACATTCTTTCCCTAATTTCACTTCAATTCATTTTCTTGACTGAAACTCTTTGTAAAGAGGAAAGGATACTAGAGAGACTTTTGAAAAATAGGTATTTGAATAAATAGTTTCTGTCTCGCCTTTCCATAAACAGCAAGAAAGGGACAACAGCAGCCCAGACCAGAGAAGCTTTTATGGTAACAAATACTCGCCGTAGGGTCATTATGCAGATAGGAAACAGCCAAATACGTTTGTATAGAGAAAGAAACGGTATCTTTTCGTCTTAATTTAAATTTGTTACTTAAATAAAACGTTGTGATAACATCAAAATCAACATTGTGTCAATGGATAATTCTCAGGCTCATCATTATGGAATGATGGAACGAGTACAAGAGTAAGATCCGTTTTATCAAAATCGAAAACCGTTTTCACATACAAATATCTGCCACAATATTCCTCGAATTCTTACCTTAACAATTCTTAAACGTGCTCCATTTCTCATTACGTCTTCAAGCATCGTATACATTGTTATCTAGAGAGCGCATGCCAGGAAAATGTCTCGAGGAATATATTATGGGTTTATATCAACTGACGACATGTGACACTAAGTAAAACCTAGTAGTTGGAGAGAATCGTAGAGGTACGAGTTTGCAAATATATTTTCTGGTGAACATTTTTATCACAAGCTTTTTCATCTTAGTACTAAATTCAATTTATATATAGAGTCAGAAGCCTACATTTTATTCAGACGCAATGTGTTTCTACGAATTTTAATATCTACCATTAAAAAATAAAACTACTTAATGCCACACTATTGGGAAACTATCTTTATTTTCCCTGTATTATTGTATCAATGCTGATAGTTACGATCCAGTCTAGAAATGAATGCAAGAAGTCTGAAAATAAACAGACCGCTCGCAAAGCTTGCTATGATGTTTTTGTTAGATCGTTGAAATTAGGCAACCTTCTGATTCAAAAACTTGGATTGGTGACCGCTAGTGGCATATACAATAGCTGAGCGAGTCCGTGCTTTAGAGGACACGTTAAATAATTGTAAAAAGTCGTTGAGCCATGTCGAAAGCGTCTAAGCGGCCAAAAAACTTCGTCACCAGAGTTTGAAACTTGCTTGTGAACTTACTTACCGTTATCTTAGTTTGTTCATCTTATTATCAGAAAAAAACTTAGTAAGCAGTACACTTCATTTCGTGAGAGTCAATCTCTCGCAAAAAATTTTTTTAATAATTTTGGTTTCTATCATTTTATAAACAAAAATTATAAATAATACATTTTAGTTACAAGATATGTTTTCAGCATGAAAAGGCTGAAATTGATTAGGTATGGATTGTAGCCCTTTCAACCGTCTATACCTCTTTACTTTCAATATCTTCAACCATAATATTTTGAGGTTTCATTACAAAAGGTTCGATAGCAACCCTTATTAAAGAGGCAGGGTCGCAACTATGGTTACCATTGAATGGGGAAAATCTTCCGCTAACTGGAGGTTCTATGTCCTGTTGGTATCCGGTTTTATTTTCGTACAAGAGAAGCTTACCCTTTTTAGCTTTATTTTGACCAAAACCAATGAGTTTTGGGCCGATTCTATTGATGAACCTTTGTAGAATAAAAAGACTGAAGCAACGAAAGAAAATAGAATTTCAAAAATACAAAAGCAATTGCGTAATATTACTAGTGGCCATCTATCTTCGACCTCCGTGGCGTGGGCTCGATACCCGGCGAGGAACAAATGTTTGTATTTTCTGCAGACTCGTTTCAGAGATCAAAATATGTACATAATAACAAAAAAACTTCTCGTTACATAACACAAATATTGAAAAAGTACTCGTTTAAGCAAGTGGCCAGCCCAAGTTGCTAAGATTGGTAGTAAATGACGCTGTATAAAATGTCCAGGGATTTCTTTTGCTTATTATTTTATTGCTTAAAAATCACGAGACTATGGAGTCCCAGTCCTTTGATACGAGTGCATAGGACCAAAACGACGCACCGCTACATGGATGCACATACTATAGCCACTACCATGTATGATTATTATCTGTTCATCGACCTATCTATAACATCTCCAAAAATCAAAGTCTTCTACTTTATTATAGAGTATGTTTGCAGCAAGCAAATAATATTATAGCCGCGGGTAAAATAAAGACGTCAGAGTAACTAAATAATGGACTGAGTTATATGAATGGCCAATGATATTTTGTAACTACGTGTCTATCAGGTTTATGTTCACGATAAATTGAATAATATTTTTACTACTTTATCATTGTTGGAAAGTCCTCCACCGCATTGAGATTTTTGGGCCACAAACAGGGCCGATAACGTATATTATATTATAAACATTCGTTTATTTTTAACACAAACAACATAATTATGTACAAAATATTGATTGGGTTCTTTAATGATTATTTACGATTAAATTTATTTACTTTAGTTTTTTAGAAAGAAATAATTAACTTAAGTATATCGTAATAATTTTAGTGGAGGCAATTTATTACTTTCCATTTGTTTCTTTAAAAGACCTTTAACATAACTGTACCTCATTACGTAATTTGTTTTTTATTTTAAGTAGGTACTTTGACAAAACTAATTATTGAATAGAGCTCTAACTAGCTGGTAATTAACATGCCCAATAAAATGTGAACCACAACCGATCCACTATCACAGTCCGTGCGCGTACCACCAACGAATCTCTAAAACCGTCCCCTTATCAAAATTCTATAAATATCGAATCGTTACAGTCTCGGGGCTCTCAGCTCTGCTTGTTGTTTTGAACTTATGTTGTTCTGTTGTCACCGTTGACACAGGTTATCGCCTCTATTTATTGTGGCGCCGACTGTACGGTACTGTAGACGGAAGCTTCAGTTACTCCCCGTCGGTCACCAGACTCGTCCACAAGATGTCACGAAGTGTGAAATTTCTCTGGATTCTGTTCACTCTGTTCTTACTAAACTCCGTACACGGGGAGCCTCTAACGCTCAATTCTATGATCCAGGATATGTGCAGCAGATCACTATCGACGCTTATTTTCCAAATCTGTACTGGGAATGTGCCTGTTAGTGATCTCCCTCAAGAAAATTTGTCAAAGGTGCGAGGGAGAAGGGGAGCGTTGTTTTCAAGAGAGATTGAGAGAAGAGTAAAAAGGCAAGTTGCTGACGAGTGCTGTCTCCGGCCGTGTTCTGTAGCTGATCTGATTGAATACTGTCCGGACACGTGGTGAGAAGGAAACGTGGCAGACGCTTTCGTTAAACGAAAGTGGTATTGACTGGTTGAAACCTGGTGCTGCAAAGACTTAGGGGACCGTAAAGTGTTGGTGTTATGTTGCTCCAGAAGTGTTGTTTGACTATACCTATAAGCGTGGATTTTGAAGCGAAATTGCAACACATCCTGTGAATTCTCGTAGCCCATTTTTGTAACCACAATGTTTCATCAAAAACGACATTTTGCTCTGTCATCTTATTTCAATTACTTATGGACTATTTGTATCTTTGGAACTGTAATTTGTTTATGCTAAAGCATTTACTTGATGTTTAACTGAGATTACTACGAGTATAAGCGTGGTTGCTTTTTTTGCTGACTCGGTAACTTCAGGTTTTGTTACTGTCTCATGAAAAAAAGTAGATTAAATTGTTTGATACATCAATGCTACGAAGTTAAAAAGGTTTGTTGCCAGACTGAATTTATCTTTCCGTCCGTTTAGAGACCTCTGTAAATGTAGATTGAATATTTAGTTTTGTATAAAGTTACCAAATTAACGACTGTTTAATTTAGTAATCGAAAGTTCTGTTTGTGTATTGGTTTGTTGATTCAATCATTCTAATCTGATTGTTTTAGCATTTTGATTTGTGTGTTGTCTGTAATTATATTACCACATAAGGCTGGGTATAAACATAATGCTAATTCATCAAATAATATATTAACTTCCTATTTAAACTAGAAAAACCAAAATAGTGATTCAATTTGAATTTACAAGTCGTCTTGTAATTCACTATTAGAAATTATGTTATACTGTAGTGTATACCTACTGAATGATGGCCCCGGGGATTCACTAGACCTCTTGGCAGACCACCTGCTAGATGGATGGACGACATAGTTGCTGTACAGGGTAAGACCTGGATGCAAAAGGCCCAAAGCAGAAGTGTTTGGCGTTCAGGGAAGGAGGCTTATGCCCAGCAGTGGGTTCTAACAAGCTGAGAATGATGATGATGATGTATACCTACTAAGTTTAGTTTGTAGGCAGGGATGTATACGTACTCTTTTGTTATTGGGTCTTCAAGTTGTAAATAACAGTTGAAAGTAGGTCGTCTAACAAAATGCGACTTTGTATCAAAACAACACGTGATACAAGGATGTCCCTATCTGTTGTAAAAATAATAACTTTATTTATAAAATGTGCTTATTTATTATAAGTACCAGAATGTACAACAACAAAAGCTTTATAAATTATTTAATATTTATGAATAAGTTTTAATTTTACCCCCTTGTTAATACAGTAAACACTGAGGTTTATTTAAATTTGAAATAGGTACCTACTACATCAAACTCATCCACATAGTTTTTGTCGACAAATCAAAAATTTATGATCCAGGATCACGTTGATATAACCAAAATCAATGCGGGTTTGAAAAAAAAACATTTTCGAATCATATTTCACAAAGTCACTCTTTATTCATACCTACTTATAATAAGCTTTACCAGCAACCCTTTATTGTGGAAAGATGCTTCCTTAAATAGCGCAGGATGGTCAGAAACATAGATATTTTAATTTCATTTAAATTTATCAGGTTAGGTGGATGGGTTACATTGGCGCGAGACAGGGGCGAGTGGAGGAAGCGAAGAGAGGCCTATGCCCAGCCGTAGGATGAGAAGGGTTGTTGATGATGATAATGATATTCATTTAGTCCAAACTATATAAAGTGGAGGATCCTCTTACATTCAGGGTTCAGAACTAATTATCGCGAAGACTGATCTTATTTCTATCAAATATGGCAAAGAACACGGTTAACTACCTCTAAATACGAGCCTAAATATCTACAACTAAGACTCTTACTTACACTTTACTTTTCCGCTCATAAAATGCTCATAAATTTAGACACTCAGGTTTGATTTCGCTCAATTATCGATTTTTGGACAATTTTCTATCTATACTGAGTGATGAATCATCATTTCAGACACGATTCACGCTTGGCTATGGCATCTAAATACGAACCTTACATGTTCTTGATAAGAAAGTAAAAAGTTTCCGTTCCACGAGGATCCAACAAGCAAAGTTTAGATAAAGCTAGAACTAATTACAACATAATTGCATTAAGTTATTAATCGTTAAAATAATTAACATTGTAAATACAATTTAGATAAGTACACAAGCGAGTCAAGTATTATCAGTAGCCCTACCATCAGTTTTCGAGTTGTACTGTTAACTTTCCTCGCTAACGGGTCAAATATTTCAAATGCATGAAATTATTAGTTCATGCAATTTACCAGGGAGCGGCGCTGCGAGCTATCATACATTACCTATGTGATACTTGATTTGGGATCAAGGTAAGTGTCCATCCACACTACAGTAAGCTGGAGATGAAGCTAGTGGTGAAGCGCTCGAAGCGAAGTTAGCTAAGACAGTCTTGATAATTATATCGTCAAAGTTAAGCACCGTTCTGAGCGGTCATAACTTGGATGGGTGACCGCAAGTGGCATTATTATTTGAGCGCTTCCGTGCAGGGCACGTTAAATTGTCGGTCGCGGCTTCTAAAGTCGTTAAGCCATGACGAAGGTCTTCAGGCGTCCTAAAAACTCCATCACCTGAGTTGGCCACTTGCTCATACGGACGAACTAGCTGGTAGTAGGGCCTCTGTACATAATAAATATTTGTAAAATATTCTTTAGGTATTGGGTTTTCATTCTATTACAAATACATATTATGTATTTTTAATAGATTCTTTAGGTTTCTTGCAAATTTGAAAGGCATAACATGAGTTTCTTGTAAATAGTCGGCACGGTGTTTTCGCCTGATCCTGATTGTAGAAAGGTCAGAGAGGTCTAACAGTGTAGAGTTATGCCTATTGTTTATGCTTAGATCTTATACTACCTACTTGATTAGTAGGTCTATTATATAGGTACCTATTATCCAATAATACATTTTTTAAATGCTCTAAATTACATTTCTATAAATATTTAACATTTCCAACGAACTTTTTATTACATTTTTTATATTCTATTTTATAGTGAGTAAACGAGTTCGGTAAAATTAAATGTACAAAAATCAAATTGTTATTACTTATATTCAAGATTTGACACATGTACCATGTACTTATCAACGACGGTTAATTTGTACACCAAGGATACCATTTGTAGGTAAGATGTTTTGAAATCATCTGTTATCACTCAGAGCTGTTTACCAAGCTAATTAGGACTAGGTACACTCATATCGGAGTAGCAACAACCCGAGGGGGAGTTTCTAATCAATCAATTGATATTGAGATCAAATGTCTACACGAGACAGTAACGTAGCCATTTTACATCCCGATCGCCCTATATATCTTGGTAAGTCGGCCGGGAGTAGGGCTGCCAAGTATTCTGAAACAATAAAGGATATTGGTCATGTCCCCAGGCACTATAATTTAGCCTTTCAGAACTATAAAATAAATCAATAAAAATAAATATCCTTGGACATTTCACACAGCGTTATCTAGTCCCAAGCTAAGAAATTGAATGCTTGTGCTATGGTAACCAGACGACTGACATAATACTTAGATACATTTTCATATTATAGATAGAAAACACCCAGACACGGAACAAATATCTGCAGAACATACAAACATTTGTCCCGTAGCGGGGATCGAACCCGCGACCTCTGCGTCTCAGGCGGGCTTTCGCCCACTGCGCCACAAGGGTCGTTAACTATTTTAAGAGGAAACTAATTATTTTTCATGTGACCTTACTTAGTAGGAATATTTTAAATATTAATTCATTATTTTCTTAAATAAAAAACGATAATAAAGTAGGTAGGTGTTGGATAAGTAAAATAATATGAATTAAAACTAGGATAATGTTTTCTTATTGTAATATAACGTTAACGTGCCTTTCGAAGCAGGTCTTATTATTTATTGATGTGACAGGACTTTATGTGAGTTGTTTTCTTTTTTTAAAAGCTACATGGCCCTATTGCACTATCTAGGTCACACATCGCAGTCTAATAGCTATTTAATTTGATTTGCGTGCAGAATGGCCGATAAAGCGCTTAGCAGACTCAAATGGGATTTATTGTACGGATAACTTCAGCAAAAAGGGTTCATATAAATCTTCTCCCTAAGTTAATAAAGTCCCGTTGACGTTTTTATCTTGCTTCTGACCGCAAGAAGAGTTTTTGAATAGCTGTATCGTCAGAAATAAATTTGGATATCGGAGCTCAGGGTTGCCAAGAATAAAACATTGACGATTTAATATTTTATATAAGTAAGTGTCGCGTGACAAGTAAATTTTCGGGTCAGTGGAAGATTTTGGTGGAGACCTTTGCCCAGCAGTGGGACATGACAGGTTTATAATTTTTTTTTTACAAAAAAGGTAAGTAATTAACAGCTCATCTAGCTCGGTACCATGACAGATTAAGTTGCCTAGCTTGGGACTAAACAACACTGTTAAAGGTCATGGATATTTATAATTTAATAATAAAAAGATTACGCTTTAATTGGTCGCGCTTTCTGATTTTTTTTGGTGAAAGTAAACCTAAATTTCTTAATAAAGATTTTTCTTTTGTGCGTGACACAAAGGGTCTTTGCTTTTCAAATTTCAGAGTTGTGAGATTACTGAAAATAAGTTACCCAAGGGATTTCTCATTATTGAAGTTTTTACAAAAATATCACATCATCATATCATTTTTAAAAGCTGAATTTCAGGTTTCAATCAGTTTTTATCGTTTTAAAGAACCTCCTATAACGATTATTCGGAAATGAGCCGTGTTGGCCAAGTGTAGTACCTCGACTTTTGATCCGAAAGTCTTATGTTTGATATCAAATAACACTTGAGTATGATGTTTATAGAACAAGTTTACGGCTCGTATTCAGAGACTTCACTCAAACTTGAGTTTACGTTTAAGCATCGATTTTTGACAGTTTTCTATGATAACTGAGTTATGGATCACCACTTGAGACACGGGTTACACTTGAGTATAGTCTCTGAATATGGGCCAACGTCTCAGGTTTAAAAAAAAATGGTAAGTATTTCCTGAATTCAAATCAGATTGAAATCAAATTCATGTGCAATCACAGACCGCGAATTCGTTTTGCTGTCAAGATTGGATATGGATTCAATATATTCCTCAAGGCGAAAAGAATTTAATACTAGCGATTCAAGTACAAGTTGTAAATTCAGGTCTCAAAGGTGAAAATTCGTTTTTTTAACATATTTTTTTACATGACTGTAGTTTTGGTGGTGTTGGTTAAAACAGAATAGATCTTTAATTTATAAATAGTTATTATTTGAGATCTTGACTTTTAATTAATAATATTAAAAAACATCCGTCTAAAATTTAAAACGCCGGTATAAAACGTAAAATACCTAAAGACCTGGAATAACACAAGGGCTACTTTTATTATGATATTCCCACGGAAACGGAACTTACGCGGGTGAATCCGCGGGACACTAGCTAGTACGGCATTTAAATAAATAAAATATTCGGTCCATTTTGAATGCAAAACATTTGCAACCAGTAAATACGAGTGCAGAGAATATTTTCTCCGCATAGGAACTTTGTGTGGTCGGTGGAAAATTAGTCCTATTCATGCTGGGGATAATAATCTGCGTTGGACATATCACTGATGAGGCGTAATGAATCTACATGCTTGGGCTTTGTGTTGGAAATATGTATAAGCGTGGTCTTGATTAGATGCTGGCGTTCTGTCTTTATGAAGCCACAGATAATTAATCAGACTCTTGGCTTTAATTTCAAAATAATCAACGCGTATTTTCTGAATAGTGGGGAGTTTGAACGGTTTGATTAGATACTTATTAGAATCGATTTTAATATGAAAATTCCGAGAAGCAATAGTTTAAAGTTAATTGTGATAATTTATTAGTAGTTTGAGTTTTCTTTTTGTTTATTTTTTTTCAAATATTAAAAAATATACATGTTTTAAAAAATATTACTTTAAACCTAACACCCAACTAGTTTCCTAGGACTGAATCCGTATAACATTAAAAGCTTTTGTTTTATATGTTTCAGCATAAAAAAAATAAGCAATAACGTAAAAATATGAATTTAAAAATGCCATGTTACCTGAATAAGTCTCAATAACATCACAATAAAAATACATTCAAACAATACAATTTGAAGTAATGTATTCACAAAACAAATGAATACCTAGAATCCATTTATGTGACCCACAGGGCACATTGTTTCAGCTGCCAGAAAAACCCTCAAACTTTTTAATGGATTTATTGGATTATCTTGTCCTTTGTTCTACAAAAGTACCTAAACCTTTTAAATATTTACTACGAAAGATGTTTATAGGTATTTATCCTCGGTCCTCTAAAAGTTTGATGTCTAAAGTAGCATGGGGTAGCGAGTTTCACTTTAGAGATTTATTTATTTTGGTTTAGTTTTTGTCCGCAGGTCGTAGGAATGTTTTATGCAGGGCCCGAATAAAAAACAAACAGAAAAGTTTTGTAAGTTTCACGTGATGTTATTTTCTTTTAAGGGTCTAACTTTAAGCTCTTAAGTATTTTGGTGATATTTTATGTTGCAATCATCTAAATGATTAATGTTGAAAAAGCCTTCTCAAGTAAAATAAATATAAAAATAATTTGATTAAGTAGGTACCTACTATCATTGCGGTTACGAAATAGTACATTTGCTAAATATTTGTGTGTTTCTATTATCTACCTACCATGGTTACTGGTTATTGGTTTACTATGGTTTTGTATTTTTATTGCTCAATACAAGGGAAAAGGGCAGGCACCGCCTATTTTTTTGAAATAGCTTACACGAATGGGATTTCATCAGCAAAATAGAACATTTCGCAGCAATTTTGCTCCGTATTTCTTCTTTATATTCATTCTACGAGCTCGCTTAGGGGCTAACATTATTGGCATCGATATAACACGAGGCATCCCGCATGTCATTTCGCTGCCTTCAGGCACAAGAAATTGCATGAAATACGTCCTACAACGCAACCAGTTTACCAAAGCCCTTACTACCCGTTTTATTGCATAGACCAAGTTGTGGATCATGGAAAATGAGAGGTCTTGTCACGTTGGTTTGGTTGTGCTTTCCGTGTGTGCTTCGTACGTCCCTACAGGGCGTATTGGACGCAATCTGCGATACCTGACGTGCCTGGGAATTTCATTATAGTCTATTGACTGCTCATGACGAGCGCAGATTGAAGTGTGATTTCACAGGAACTGTTTACTTCAAATGCAGAGATTGATTGGTAAATTGCAGGTGGACGTAGGTAGTTACATAACTTTCAGAATTTACTCGTTCTAAAATTATGCTCGAAAATATCAAATTTCATGAAACCAGTACGAAAGATTTTCAAGAATTTTGCTTTACAATTATGGGAAGGTAATCAAATGCTAAGAAATATTAAAACTAACAATTCAAGTTGTTAAAACTCATCAAACTAAGTGGAGTTTTGAAAACTTACTTTTGTGTTTTTTTTCAACAATTGCATGGACCTCTTTGACACTAGACTTAAAATTTCTAATCTAAGCGCAGGAAATTAATTATTGCATCTTACAAAATACTAAAATAACAGTAGCCTATTACTCGATAGCATTGCTTGAAACATTGTTAGGATATTTTTTCAAATAATTATTCCGAAAATATAACGTTTGTGGAATTGTTCACTAGCATAATAGTGGTAAAAGATAATAAGATTGTAATATTGTTAATTAAAAAATACAAGGAAACTTTGTTTACTCAAGTGCCTTCAAAAATGAAAATCAATGCTACCATTATTAAAGCATGCTCTCAATACTAAACAGCCCCCACTTGCACCCGCTCAAAGTAATTCCCTGTACGCCGCGGTGCCACACTAGACAAACTAATTAACCGGCGATCAGGTTTCCCTTAATTATCCCGGTAATGGAACCTGCAATACCCTACTGGGTGATTCGGAAAAGATTGGCGGTTGGAAATGTTTGATGTGAACGAATTCAATATTGTGTATTATTTTAATCGGCTTTAAAAATAGAGAAGGTTCTATTTTCATGTACTGTTTTGTGTATATTTGTGTGTATTCCGTCAAGGCCTGTCTTAGAGCGAGGCCCCATTAGTGCGTTGCGCTGCGTTGCGTCGTAAAAAATATATGGAAACCGTCGCAGCGTCCGTCGTCGCTGCGACGGTTTCCATATATTTTTTCGACGCAACGCAGCGCAAAACACTAATGGGGCCTCGCTCTTAAGGGGTCGGTCCCAACATCCACGGTCCCATACCCGGGGAAGCCGAGACCGGCACCCACAACCACCACTACGGCCCTTGACCGCTTTAACGGTCGCAGAGGATAGGGAGAACGGCAACGTAACACCGACACTCCTCTTCCCCTGCGTCCCCACCGCCAACGCAACTAACGGTGCGCCCCCGTCTTATGGAGGTCGGTCCCAACACCTACGGTCCCATACCCGGAGACGCCAAGACCGGCCCCCACACCACCACAACGCATCAAACAACGGTGCGTCCCCGTTTGGTCGCGGAAGATAGGGCGAGCGGCAACGAAACACCGACACGCCTCTCCTCCCGCGACCCCCTCCTGGGTGCAGGGAACAGGACACCGTCCCCCGCACCCTGGACGCATCCAGAGCAGGCCCACCTCTAGGTCCGCTCGGAGCGTCCCCTCCTCGGATTCCTGTTAGCTTCGCCGTGGTCAGGGCCAAACCACGGCTACTGAGCCCCCCCATCGCGACAAGATCGGAATCCACCGGGGGGGACTCCGTCCGTACTTGACCGAAGTCTGTGATAAGCATGGAGTATGGAAGAAGTTACATGCAGACTATTTTTATTGAAGTGACTTTGCCAAGAATATACGATTTTGCGCAAGATTTTTATTGGTGTTTTTAACTTATTAGCTACTTATTAACTTAGTATATAACGAGCGAGCGAAGCGATCAAAAATCATAGTGACAACTTGGTCGCTTTGCTTTCTATGTAGGTTTGTTTGTTTCACATTTTTTGTTCTCGCATGACTATCAAACCATTTAACCTATCTGCACAAAACTTAGTAGGTATAGAGGTAGTTATGGCAGTTGGTAATCTAATGAGCTTGATATTAGGTTCCCATGGATATAAAAGCAGTCAATTATTTTTAGTGGTTATTAAAAATATTTCTTCGTATTACAATAAAATTAGACTGAAGGATTGGCCATAATTATCAAGTCTGTAATTGAAGTTGCATCATTAAACACAACTTTTCTCGACTTCGTGTTAGTAACACTATTACCAACTTTCTAATACCTACTGTTCCACGGTATCAGCACTCCGCATTGATGCCAACTAACTTGAATGAATGGAAGTGTGGAGCTGAGATCGACTGCTTAGACTTCGTTCCACTAATTTAATTCTCGTCTTTGCAAAAGTTCAGGCACTGCGCTAGAAAATTTTATTTAGTGAAAAGTTTTATAAAAAGTTAGTATGCGCTCAGCTGAGTGCTTACATAGGTATGACCGCTCTAACTATTAATGATTTATGACCGCTCAGAACGTGATCTTATGCTAATATGGACCAATATGGGGTGCTCTTGCTACAAGGTAAAATAAAAAAACTTTACGCGGATATAATGAACGAAATGAACGAAAAACTCTTACATGAACATTAGGATAAAGATAATTTGAATACCTACAGAAAAAAGTGTATTTGGATTTTATTTTCCAATTTAATGTTTACCACGAATGTTTGATTATTTTGTGTTTCGGTTTCCACGAATATTAAAGTATTTCAAAATAATTGAGATGAAATACGCTGAAATTAACGAACCATAATAATACTTTCCCATTGTATTTTTCCATTTTCATTCGGCTTATTCATAAATAGGATTTTTAATAAAATATTGGAAACTCAAACATTAGATTTTCAAATCAAAAGCCTAATATCAATGTAATCGTTACTGTGAGCATACGCTCATGGTTTTTATTATATTTTAGGCGTATCCACGGCAGATCGAAAATTATATCGACAGCGCACGATCGAAAGTCGAGGCGCAGTCTTATTAGGCCAAAACTGAAATAAAAACCAATTTCAATATTAAAAGTGAAATAATCAAGGATTGTAAATTGTGTTCTGTAGTCGAGAGGCGTAATTTACTACGGGACTCTGGACCGGGAGTCCAGATGAAGTAAACTTTGCACTCCACACAGTCGTAATGACCGAAGTTTCGTGTTTTTCTTGCTACGGTCCACTTTGCGACAATTTACCACTAGTTTCCTTTTGTTTGTGCCAAAAACTCCTTTTATCACATACTGTTTATCAAAATGTCAAAATGAAGAAGTGGTAAAATGATATAACTTATTTCAATAGATTTAGGCGCGGTAAAGACATGCTTGAGTCTGGTAATGGCTTTTACAGATAAGCTACTTATAACGTTTACAACGATCTTAAAGATCTCGCTCAACTGGTTCTAATTGTATTTCATAAAGTTATTTAAAATACTACATGTATTTTAATTTCTGCAAATAAAATGTATTCTTCTAATATTTTCTACTCCAATTTTCAAATGACTGTTACACTTGTTCAAGTAAAACAACAAGATTGACACACAAAACTTTTTTATTGCTTGACACAGTAGAAAGTTGAAGCGGTGGGCAGTGAAAGGTATAAAATAATTTACAGAAAACTTTAGGCTGAAACATGGCGCCATCCGCGCCGCTCGTAACTTCCGGAACAGCTTTTGGCAATGGTTAGATAAAGTTTGTTAAGTTTATTCTGTAGAATATAAAAAGCGTGATAGAGTTTACCACTCATTGAGAAAGATTTGTTTGTGTTACTTTTCGCGTCTTGGAAATATTGAAATGGTTATTTTAAAGTTAATTCAATAATTAACTTTAAAATTACCATTTCAATATTTACAAGCCAATGCTTGAAACAGCGCAGGAAATTCATAACTATCAAAGACACTTAATAATATATCGTGTTTTTCGTTAGATCTTTTTAGTTATTTAAAAAGATGTTAATAGTTATAAGTATTTTCAAAAATAATTTTGGAAAGTACTTCACATATCTGAAAAAGTTTACATTGTAACTTTTAAAGGAACTTATTCATTTTAAACTTTCGAAACAGAATTCGCAATCCCAAACAGGCCGAAATACCTAAGTTCAAAAGTTCCACTTGAAGCGTGATTCGGAATAAATCAAACCCGCGTCTGCTGCGGTCAGTAGACCCTCGGTAAGCTGAGGGCACGCATGAATAATTCTCGTGTTATTCTTTTCGTACCCTTTTTAGTGGAAACTCGGGAAAGCCAGTTGACTGTAAACACACTTCTTTTGGTTACCGAGGGAAAGTAAAGCTACAATGTATGCATGCAAATGTTAATGTTATACTTCATACATGAGTTTTGGGATTAGAAAATCTAAATGAACTTGAGAATTTTCTATTGTAAAATATGTTATAAATAAACATGTTATTCTTTTAGACATGCCTAAAAAGATTTATAAAGAATACATCACAGATTCTATTTGCGTCTCTCAGACTCCCACAGCATAGAGCTCATCGACATTTTGTCATTTTATATAATACAGAATGAAGCCTTAACTCAGCTGATTTAGATTGAAAATGCATTTTCTTGCCGATAAGGTACAGCACGGGGTATCTTTTCAGCTTAAGGTAATCCCTTAAGCTATTCAATGGATATAAGTCGCTTTTACTCCCTAATTATTTTGTGAACATTTGATGAATATATTCAACACGATTCAGAACTCATATCAAAATTTAAATGTAGAAAAGTATTAACTACGAAAAATAAGATTAATTTTACATACAAAAATAGAATGGAAGTTTGAAACTAAATTGAGATTAATAAAAATAGTATTAAGTTTTGGTTTTCGCAACATCAGAATTGCCACTATTATTTAACCAAAACTAGTAATAGATTGTCTGATTAACCAATAAGACTATGAAGAAAATGGCATAGTAAAAATGCCTATTGCCAACAGTAGCTGGCAATTAGCTGCAATAATGATAATAGTTGTCATAAATAAAAAAGTGTAAGTAAACTCGGACAAGTAACAAATGAAACATAAAATTTACCTGAAATTCTGAGTCCAAACTAAAGTACTATTTCAACAACAGTGCCAGCAAAACAAATAGCCCTACTTTTCAACACAATCGCAACAAAACCCGAGGTACGAGGCACAATCAACAATACGTTCTCATAAACAAGACGCTCACCTAGATATACTCGCTGCCCTAATGGACTAAACCAGAGAACTATAAATTCCAACCACTCCCCTTCCAAATGGATAATCAGAGACAACTCTTGCAAATGGGAATTGAGAGCCCCGTAGAGAAGGCCTAATTGACAAAACATACTCGATTACTCCCCTCGTATAGTGAGAACGAATTGGCAAGTGAGATAGGGATTTACTTGCCACCGAAAAAGAGCCAAAGTTATCCTTTGTTAGTATGCAACGAATCTACAGTTTGGTAATCCACAGTTTTGAAATGATAAAAAGATGTCCCGGTCCAACATTCAACTCCTTTTATTACCTTAATTTATGAATAGTTTTAAAATGTAATAGATCATTTTGTTATTTTAATCAGTTATACCGAGATTGTTTCTGATGAAAAGTTTGTGGGGTGTATTTTTTTGAGATAATTTTACTATCTTCTTGCCTCATAATCTAAGCCCGAAAACGTTTAATGAGTAATGGAATTAGTAGTTTTGAAAACACAATTTCGCTCAGCCATTTAAAAAATTGGCCAAAAAGCGTACAATCTTTGGGTAAAATGAGCTATCGGAACATGATTTTAATTCCAAAATATTATTATATTCGAACGGAGATGAACAAAAAAGGCACAATGTCGATGAACGCGAAACTCTATCAAAGACCGCAAATCGATACCCCGCTCAGTTACCTCCTGTACTCTATAGAGAAGCCATTAAATATTTCATGGGCTTACTGTCCAAAAATCAATTTAAGGCAAGTTAAAAGAAAGGGTCGCTTATCTTTCCTTGGCAGCTGTGTTGAAACAACAGAACCGGTGGACCAACTGGAAGGATCTATCGTTTTAATAAAAGTTGTGATTGTCTTTTGTGTTGTTATATGAGATATCTTTACTTGAAAATAATGTTTAATTTAAGTCATCAAAAAACGACTTTTGAAACAATTTGAAACATTAAATACGATGAGGTTTCAAATTATTTGGCTCAATTAGACTTTATTTGTGTAGACTATGCTAATTTGATATAATAATAGTATGTGATATTTGTTCACTGTGTGTAGATAAAATAATTTTAAAAGTTTGTGGAAAATAATATTTAACAAATGTTATTTATTACTCCTACTCATTATGTTTCTGTCTTGTGTGAGGTTGTTTAGCATTATGTCAATGATCAAAATGCCCATTTGAGTAGTACTTATCTATCTTAAAATGTCTTATTTCAAAATAAAATTTTGGGTGTATTTTTCATTAGAAACTTAGATTCTAATAAAGAGTGGAAATATTCGAATGTAACTGTTTGTAAAACTGTACGTACACAATGTTGCTCTAAAAGCACCTAACGTGAGCCACAGAGTAGTGTGAATGGCACTTATGCAAAATTCCATTGGATGCGTCGCTCAAAAGCAAATACACGAACACGTAGGTATCGGGTGCTAACATAAGGCAAATAGTCAACTGCAAACAGTTTAAGGTGCAGTCAAACGTACGCGTCAGTAGGTGCGGGAAGCGGGAGCGTCTACCACGCGGGTAACGCTACCAATACATACCTATCATTATGGCGCTTTGCATACTTCTACGCAGCCACAACGCGTGCTAACAACGGTACGGCTAGCGGGACTCGCTTCCTGCGTTACTGACGCGCAAGTTTGGCCGCGCCTTAATAGTGGGATCCCACCCTATGTGCCTTGCAGAATATGTTTCGATGACTAAGGGGATCTATTACGTGACATGTTTACTGACTTCATAGATAAAGATATTTGACAACAAACTAAATTATAGTGATAGGAAAGTTTAAGATATTTGTTCGTCTGAGGGGTGACGTCGACATAGCCGGTTTTAAAAACGAACTTAACTTTTACTGACATGTTACAACAACGTGGATCGATTGATAAGTAACTTTTGAAATTAAACAAAAAGTTAAATAATGATCACGATTGTATTGCCAAAGTGCCTTTTGAGTGCATGCGACTCAATTTCGAATGTTTAGATTGATGATTAGATTATGTGTCTACAGTTATGAGAATGGATAAGATAAGGAAGAGTATAAGTCGCGCCACGTAGTTAAGAAGTGCAAGGTTGGTTTGGTATGCCTATGTCAAGAAGAGGGATGAGAAGCACAGCGAGCGATGAATATGAATGTGCATGGTATTTGCATGGAGGTGTGGGCCTAAATATGGATGGACTGTGTACTGTGTAGTACATAGTCCATCTTATATTCGTCTTTCAGTCGCGTTCAGTAACATTTAGTAAGTATCTATTACGTTACCTCAACATTCTAACTTTTGAATGTACTTTTTGTAAGAGTTAGCATTGTGTTATCAGTGTAGTAGTTATCAGTAACATAATTGAGAGCCGTTCCTTTAGTAAGAAAACAAACTGATTTTCTGTCCATAGTGTCCATGTATAGCGATGTGTTTTTCCAGTTTTAAAGATGAAAAAAAACAACAAAACAATAAATTCACTACTAAAATTTGAATTCCTAATATAATCGAAAGTCAAGACACTGGTACCCATCGACCTCACAATCTAAGGCCGTTAATAATAAATAAGAACCACTAGAGTAAGAAATATCATGAGACATCCCAAAGGAATTCGAATAAAGATTCCAACTCTAGACCAAGGACGGAAGCTGTCCGGTTAACAATGTAAACGACGTTACGCAAGGTGGCAAGCTCCTTTCCCTCACGCACCTACAGTTGTGCATTAAAATTCGGACGAGGCATTTTTTACTAAATAAAAAAATAAGTTTAGCTTGTAAGTAAAGTAAGTTTTCTCTCCAACAATCGATGAATATAATCAAGTTTTAGAACGTTTTTATAACCATACGTGTTTATGTTTTTTGCATGAGCTATTTTAAGATAAGATATTTATCGAAGTACCTAATGTTTTTAATAATCGCTTCGGGAATAACCACGCACTTTTACTAATTTGAGTTTTGAGTTCTAACTTGAAAAATATCTACTAGCAAAATGAATGGATGAACTCAAATTTGGTGTAAGTAAATCCTTGATGAGAGTAAATTTTTTGTATTAATATTGTTGAACCTGACTTTTTTACTTTTTTTAATAATAAAAAGCCAGCCTGAAATACATAAATTTCAAAATCAAATGGAAACTCGTAGACCCTCTACGGTTAGTCTACAAGGTCTACGAGAACGAGTAAAATGATTACACAGTGTTATGAAATTGAAAAATGTACTTGAAGATCGAAATTAAGTTATTGTGGAACGATTTCTAGCAACATTTGCTGTCCCTTTGCTGGGCAAAGTTCTCCTCCCAAGTTTTCCACTCTTTTCGGTAGACCGAAAAGAGTTTCGTTACAACGCCAATTCCCTCCACTGGTCACTGAAGGCGTCCAGCTCTTCTAGCCATCGCTTGCGTGGTTTGCCGCGGCGTCTCACTGTCTCTGGGCTCCAATCAGTCTCACAGTTCATCAGGCAAAGTTATAAAATATATTGTATTAACGTCCCAATACCGCCTCATCCATATTTCCCCAACTTCGTACATCCAAGAGGAAAAGTCATTGGGGAAATTCGTAGGGTGCGACGCACCGGCGTGTTTTCATTCCAGCCAGTGCCGTTTGCGCGAACGTCGCGAGAGGGCGCCACTCGCGCTCCGCCGATACACCACGTGACTTGTTGCTTGAACCGCTTACCGTAAACAAAACATGCAGCCCGATGCAACGTGAGTGAATTATGTTCAGACAGAAGCCCCTGAGATGAATTTTATAGCAAAGCGCCTTTACAACCACGCAAAACTTCTCATGCTCCTAAGTTTTGCGCTAGCTATAATTCTCACAGGCGTTTTTTTGCGATTTCGAAACGATACGCTCGAAGCGGACGAGACTGAATTCGAGGACGAATACGAATCCCTGACAAATGCGAGCGTTACGCCGCGCAAAACGAGAAAAGAATACCTCTACAGGCTTTTGACAAATACGACCCGTTCCCTCATACAAATGGAGATAAAAGCCAGGCGGCTAGAGGAAAATATGCGTAGGATTAAGGAGAAGACTGCGGATATACTGTGGAAGAATAAAGACAAGGCTCTTTGGCATATTCTTTTTAAAAACATAAGCAGGCATATATCTATAAGACATGAGTTTCACCAGCATGCGAGTTTACGAAGAATCATGCAGGATACCCACCACGTTCACAATCGGAGGCGGAAAGTTTTTCTATCTAAATAGACTATTCCTAGTTCATAAGTACTTTTGTATGTGACTTTGTATTGTGAACTGACGTTAACTTTAGTGTTTGTGTGTGGCTGTATGGACCTGGTATTTCAAACACGTATGTACCATTTGTTTATCTAAAATTAGTTTTATTGTTCTGTTGCACTTTGTACTCAATGGTACTTACATAACTACCTACTCATTTTTAAGGGTTTAAATATCTTTAAAGTAAAATAGGACCCTTTACGTGAAAGAAAGTTAAGGGATGTGTTTTAGGGGTGTGATTATAGACAATAATAATTTATTGTTAGTATTTTTTTTATATTTCGAATAATAGGTTATACAGGTACCTATAATAATAATAGGTAGGTACCTAGTGTAATATCAGTTAAAATAACAGTTTACATAAAAAAATCACCTTACCATTTTTATCACTGCTTGTATAACAACACAGATAAGGTTGCTTATTTTTGACAATATCGCAAAATACAAATAATGATTCGATGCTTTAAAAATAACACCGGTCGGACGACAATATGCATTAAGCAAGTATTTGAAAGAGTGAGATATTGCTATCTCGCTCGAGTAATTGTAGTCAAAGAGCTGACAGTCATGTCATAACGTACTCGTATACATTTTGTTAAATGATTCATCTTTATTATCCTATTCCCTTTCTTTGGACTGTTTTTAAAATAAATTCAGGGTTGATAAAATAACGGGTTTCAGTAGTGCACCCGTGCAAAGCCAGGACAGGCTGCTATTAAAGTAAGTACCTAATAAAAACGTTTGACGTCCAATGAGGTAGCAGATATGTTTAATGGACTCACGCACTATGAATCCATCCACTTCACAAGCTGTACCTATTACATAAGTGTTAGTTGTACTCGTTGTGTTTATTTACTATCATTGGCTAGAAGCCGGTTCGTTGGTGAAGTCGGTTGCTGTGACTTTATTTTAGTCCGCGGAAAAAATCGAGATGTCTAAGTCTTGCTGTGAGTATTTTTGAAGATTAATAATCTCCTAAATTAACAGACTGTTAACAGCTAATACAATAATAATTATAATTATGCTTACTACTTTGAAACTTGTTAGGCGTAAAATATTACTAACGGAACTGTGTTTTGGTAATTAATGCTTCCTGATCAATATCAGCTATCTATCTAATTCAATAAAGCGAAGTCAACAAGTAAGTAAGTACCTACTTATAGTTGTTCAAAAAGTTAACAAAATTATTTCGTGGTCGCACTATGACCTTGCAATTGAAAAGACTTCTATTCCTTACGTTTTCTCATTTAAAGCTATAGGTAGATTGGTTTCTTTTTAGTCTTCTAGTAGATATAGTCTAAACAACAAGTTATTTCTCTAAACTTTAGAGAAATAACTATATTATGCTAGCGAGTACCTAGTATATATTTGTCTATAGTAATTGTAATACTTATCTATACTTTAAGTACCTAAATTATTTCAAACAGGTAAAAATGAAAAATTAAACGTTGCTAATTTAGTGGTGGAATAACCGTTTCAAGAAACGTTCACTTCATATCAGAATAATTCACACATTCACAACCTTATTTGTCAGCCCGAAACTTATTCATCCGTCTCACATGATAAGCGGAATAAAGAGCTGTGAAAATATTATTTAATCTGTGGCAAAATGTCACTATGTGGAAAAGAGTGTCAGGCACATCAAGCGGCTTGCAATTTATCATTCCTGCCCTCTGGCACAACTTCAAAGAACCTCAAACGAGGTTCCTCAAACCCTAGTGATTTTAATCTCGCTGTTTAGATAGAACTTTTTGAAGATTCTCTGAACTTTGAGCAATATTAATCGCGGAAGTCTTTGCTTACTTGATCAGAATAAGATTAAATTGGATGAAAAAGACGCAGTGTTTTGAGAAATTGCTACAAAATAATCTTCACGGTTTTATCCCAAAATGACAAAAAAACATCGTACTTTTTATTGGTTGAAAGTATATTCATTTAACCGTTTTAAAGCCAGATGTCTTTTTGTAGTACTTGCATGATTGACATGATTAAATTGATGACTCACTTCTTAAAAACTACCTATTTGTGTAAAAATTTAGAAACACTAATTTGCAAAAATTTGAGTCCTATTTTTGCACCCGCAAACTCCTTTCATACAAATAAAATAAAAAAAATTAAGTCAACATAAATAATATTAATAATATGATCATAACAAACAAAACACAAACTTTTAATATAAAAACTTTACCATAATCCATTTAGCGCATAACAATCAAAACACAAAAACACTCCCTAATTTAATTAAATCACAATCATCAAAAACCATAACAGAATTTCTGATAAAGCTGCACCAAATAAGATTTTCCCGGTTTTAAAAGCCCAATTTTCTCAACGGCCCGCCCCAAAGAGAAATGTCACCTTCTATAAATCGTCGATAGGCATCACATTATTTTCCGTTGCACAAATGAGGGGTTTGGTTAGGGGAGCACCCCTGTCCTTTGGTAATGCCGTCAGGTAACGCTTGCATATAAATTACCCCCTTTGTTGGGGTAATCCCATCATTGCCCTATTGTTTGTCTATTTACCAAGTTTGTACTCCACTGAGCATGCTAAATAGTTTGATTGCGGGGAAAATGTTTATTAAATTGAATTTATGGTATTTTTGGGGTTTTGTTATGAAAGTAATTTCAAAGTATAAAATGCCTGATCTTAAAACGGGAAAGAAGGGAAAATAAGTTTCATCCAAAGTAGTTTTTACATGAAATAGTAACATTAGGTCTACATCCATATTATAGAACATTAGACGTTATGTAATTGTTCAAAATATCTTGTTATATCCTTATCGACTAAAGAAGCTGCAAACGCAACGTTAATGTTGTTTTCTTCAGGTAAGGGTCCAGGATATGCGTCTCCTATGGACGCTTTCAACAACGGCCCGAGGGAAGAAATCCTGTATGTGGTGACCGTGCAGCCAGACAAGACGAAGCAAGATTACTTGTCTACTGTTGATGTGGATCCGAAGTCTCCTACTTATTGTCAGGTATGTTTTATAGTCTACCTACTATACTTCATAAATCGGCACGAACTTTCATATTTATAATACTAACAGTCATCATCATCATCATCATCCGCAGCCTTCTTCCACTGCTGGGTATAGCCTCCCTAGGGTTGTACTTACCTACGAAGGATTAATATCTAACAGTTATATTTTTAGATGATTATTATGTCCAGACAAATGCAACAATACAAAATGACATTGTACAATCTAATCATGTACGCCCGGTGTGACCGTCACATTTTTAAACGCTATCAGAATGTCAATAAGTTATCTCCTCAGTACAAAATTGTCATGGTAGATTTTGTGAATGAGTTGCAAACAATGCATTACGATACTGTTAAATAATAAATACAAGAACCGGCTGCAGGAGCTTTAAGTTCATCAATTTTTAAATGTAGAATTATGAATAAGTAAAGGAATATTTTTTTGCCAGCTGCCAGAATTTAGAAAAGTTCGGTAGTATGTTTTTTTAAAGGTGACCACTAAGATTATTACAAAATTACAAAATCAAAGCATTCAATGAACATGCATGACTGCACCCAAAAAGATAAGAAGATATAGAAAAAATACTGGTTCATTGCAGTACCTAAAGCGATAAGTTTGTTATTTTTAAAATGCAAAAGACCTAAAAACCAATAACAAATTACTTACTAAATAAATTTATTGTCAATATAAAAAAATAGGAGTATATTAATCCTAATTTAATATGCAATACCATAATGATGATTGTTAATTTATTTCCTTTCTTTTTTTTAAGGCTCCAATTAAAATAAATAAATAAGTATACTGCCTGGGACTATTGGTTGTCCTACCTACAATTAAATCCATTAGAACTTAAATTAATAAAATCGTTACTGTAAATAATTTTCATAGTTTGTCAAGTTCTACTACTTGCCATATGATTTGTATGCATTCATTCATTCCTCAAAACAAAGTCCAACAAAGGCATGTACTTCTGTTGCCTCATTAGTATACACTAATGAGGCAACAGTATAGTAGTAGTAGTAACTAATTAGTCCGAAACATCCAAATAATACTATTTGGATGTTTCGGACTAATTAGTTATCTCACTATTTATTACAATCTTCAGACCATATTTACAAATAACATTCATATTTTTCTGAACTCAAACTATTACAAGAAGGTTGTTATTATGATTACCTCATGAACCCTACGGGGTTAAATTAAATAAATTTCAATTTTAAAATTTATTTTTTACAAAACTTAGCTTTATTAAAGCTTTCTTTTTTTTTTTTTTTTTTTTTTTTTTAACCTATACTGTCCCACTGCTGGGCAAAGGTCTCCCCCAATTTTAAAGCTTATTATTTAATTAACTTAGTAGGTATAAATTGGCCATAAGAAAGCACATCATTGTCTTGGCTACGTAGATTATACTGAAGGAATCATTAACTACAGTGTACAGTATTGTGAAAAATAATTATAAATATCGATCTATTAAATTACAAGAAAAGTCAATATAATAAACTAAAAAAAAAACAAGTATTGCAAAGACTTTTTTTATTGAAGCAAGATCAAGTCGATGACGCCAAATGAGATTCTAATCAAGCTTTATGAAATCTGAAAGTCCATTACTAACTGAGCTAGACATTGTTTCATCGTTCTATAAGTACGATGCAGCTTTCATGAATACGGCCGCAACTCAGTAATTAGGAGGAAACGAGGCTTGATTGCGCTGTCTCAAATAATAGTTCATTAGCCGAGAACTTACGAAATATGAAGTCGGAGCAATCTCTCCCCTAAGACGGTAATCAGAGAAATAAAACAACGGACGACGGAAAGTTTCGAAATATTCTTGGTTTACGTTTATTATTGCATGTTAGAATTTTCTTGCATTTCACAGTTGGTACCTATTTTAACAGTTTTTCTTGTTTTTACTTCTTTGGAAAAAAACAGTCAATAATTATAACTTATTCCTTAACATGATTTTTATTGACACATTTTTTTATCAATAAAACTTTTTTCGATACATCGATACTAAACTAGAGTCCCTTACGAGTTTTCATTTAAATTCTTTGAGCAACTGAACCGTAAATTTCTTCTATTTCCTCAGCGTACACTGTGTCGAAATTTAAACCTACATTGGTGTGTTTTTCCTATTGCCCAGCTTACACTATTTTGCCAGCATACCCCTAAAAAAGTAATATCCACATACAAAATGTGTGCAATTACGCACTTGTATTAGCAAATAAAACGTTATAGCCGTTTAGTCTTGTCGGATGGCAATTCCTGGTAATCCGGGACCCGGGGACGCGTTGACACAAGCAACGGGTGCAATTCTTTAGTATTTTGGAAAATTGATCATTTTGCCTATTCTGTATTTTCATAAACAGTTTTTAAAAATAACACTTATTTTGTTATGATTGGTATCTTTGTGGCCTGGAGTTGTAGTGAAGAAAACTGCTATTCGGTTACAAAATTGATATTAAATACACAGTGGGTTTTTCTGTGCTACTCGATAAATTGACAATAAACCTTAACAGAGGTGTAGTAAGGCGACCTGAATTTCTCAATAAAGCCGTTGCCTATAAACAAATAAGGTCTATATATCTGCTCTTTCAAACAACACCTGATAAGCGCTTTAAAGCGCTGGAAACCTGTTTTCTTTGTATTCTTAGCTCTAGGAGCTATTGTACATTGCAGTCCAGTCGCAGAATAATGTTCAGTTCCCGTCTAAATTAACAGTAGGAATGCAATATATCGTAGGGATTTGCTGCGAGGGTTTCAGAGAAGGATTGAGGTCTTTCAGGCACTTCTATTTTGGGTTGATGTTATACGACCTACGTCTCTGAGGCTCAGATAAGCAAAAGCTCCAAGTTACATTTTCTTAGTTCTTAAGATAAAATGAGGGTATTTGTCTAACAGACCGGCATGTAGGTACTTATTGTCTACTTTCTTGAATACTGTTTACTTAAATCTTAAATCCTCTTAGGTTTGTAGCAGAGTCTGCACTTTTCATGGAACTGATCACTCAGTTCCATTAAGAGTGCTAAAGGGGTAGTCAAAGGTAAGTATAGTCAATTATTATACTTACCTCTGACTACCCCTTTAAACATCATCTTAAGGATCTATATACATATTTATGGGATATCGATATATCTATAGGAACTAAAGCAGTTTGCTTGGGAATGCAGTTGTGATCATAATAAAATAATATTTTTGCATTTAATTTTATTTATTACCAGGTCATTCACCGAACCTACACTGGTAGTATAGGGGATGAGATCCACCACACCGGCTGGAACGTCTGCTCCAGCTGCTACCAGGATGAGACTTTGAAGAGGAATCTTCTGATCCTTCCTGCTTTACATAGCAGTAAGGTATTTGCTATTGATGTCGGAACGAATCCTAGGAAACCGGAGATGCATAAGGTTTGTAAACATATTCGTTTATTTAGAAGGCTATTTTGAGGCTTATTCCACTAATCAAAGGGTTGAGAATGCGGTCGTCCTGCAGTGTAAAACAGGCTAGAAATAATAGCGGTAATACTTTTGTTCAGCGTTTTTGTATTACAAATTTCCTTTTCGTATCACTTTTATAGGAAATCAAAACTTGGAGTGAAAAATAAATAAATATCAACATTTATAAAAAGTACTTGTACACCAAACATATCACATTTTGTACATTTGTACAAAAGGATATCAAACTTATCATAAATCTGCGTAATTCTTTATACAAAAGTGTTATAAACAAAGTCAACATTAATAAACCAAGATTATGCAAAGAGGTCCTTAAGTTTGATGACCTTCGCCGAACCTATCAAATCTTCCGCCATTCCGTCCAAACTGCTAAATAGCCTATTTTCTCGCACCTTATCTTTTTCACATCTCCGCAACGTCGACAGGTAATCGACGGTTCGGAGATGAAGTCATTGAACTGCAGTTTTCCCCATACAACCCACTGTTTGGCAACAGGGGAAATTATGATTTCTACTATGGGAGATAAGGATGAAAATGCTAAAGGAGATTTCGTGCTTATAGATGCGAAGACTCTGAAAGTGAAAGGTAAGTTGATATAGTTGTTGTATGGGTTAGTTGGATGAAATGGGTCTGTCTTTTTTTTACGGATAACATTTGCCACAGTCACTGTAGCTAAGTTACAAACAAAACGAGTGTGACAAACTGTTTACAACTTTATATGTTTTCTCAGTTAGTTCTTCCATCCTATGCTTTTAAATACTTCGTGTAATGACTTTGTTTCTTGACTTGGTACTATTATAGTAAGTCTGTATGCTACCCAAAATCACGGTGAACTGCTTTAAAATTACATTTTTATTGTAAGTAGGTACAAGTTTTTTTTATAAACTACGTCATCAAAAAAATTTTACTCGGTAAGTAGTGATTTGATTTTGGAATTGTTTCAGCGAAACTGAAAGCAATTTGTCAAAAAAATACCGAACGTTTTTTCTGAATAAATTGAAGGAATACCTACATTCACAATACTGATTGAAGGTGAACGAATAAACGTATGTTAGAAATAATAAACCTCAATGTGTAGATTTGTGATCATCTAAGCGAATACATAAGTGACAGGTGAATAGGAAGTAAAGGGAAATCTAATATGATTTCTGTGATGAGATTGGGGGAGAAATTGGGATTATTTTTCCTTATAACATCATATTAGAATATTTATATAGGCCGGCCTGGCTGAGACGTGCCGATGAATATGAATTGATGTTATTTTAGGACCTAGTTAAAATACAGTGAATTATTAAGTGAGGTACAATAAACTGGAAATGTATACTTTTATCAAATAAACGTCATGATTTTACACATGTCATGCCAATCATGCCCAAATCGAAGTCATTAATCCTATAGCTACTAGCGTCAATAACTAGTACTTAACGTACGTCATATTACGCCATTCCCATACACTGGCCTCCTGTTAGCATGATCCAGACAAGGTCTTATTCATAAAGATTAGTCAAAATATAGGTTTCAAATTATGTTTTTTTCTTGTTCCTCCTATGGCAACGAAAAGAGATAGCAGGTAACAGATTTAATATCGGTTTTAGCAAATATAGGTTTACTGGTCTAATATGCATAAGGGGGATCTCTTTCTCCTCGTTCACTCTTAATCTTAATTTTAAGTTTGTTTTGTCCTTTTGTGGTGTACAATAAAGATATATTCTATTCTATTCTATTCTATTCTATTCTCTTATTACATTCTTCAAACAAGTTCTCCGATGTAGGGTCCATTAGACCTGACCTTTCTCCAAACATCCAATAATGTTTGCCTAGGTCTTTCCTACCCGATATCTAAAAAGGCATTTGAGAAAGCGACCCTTAGTAAATCGTCTAGGTAATATTAAAAGAAAG
Organism: Xanthorhoe spadicearia; assembly: GCA_947086425.1. Classification (NCBI taxonomy): domain Eukaryota; kingdom Metazoa; phylum Arthropoda; class Insecta; order Lepidoptera; family Geometridae; genus Xanthorhoe; species Xanthorhoe spadicearia. The sequence continues at coordinate 4,436,839 of OX352205.1, read as the reverse complement.
GCGTTTAACATTTCACAATTTATAACAAACAAAACATTGTCTACCAACAGGAACATGGACCAGAGGGGAAAAGTTAGCTAAATTCGGCTACGATTTCTGGTACCAACCCTACCATGATGTAATGATTTCTTCGGAATGGGGAACGCCGAAATATTTCAAGACGTGAGTTGTTCTTAATAATTGTATATTTTTGTTTCAATTTCTTGCACTCGATGCGAGCGTAAAGTTGTTTGCGAGGTATTTGTGTTTTTATGTTCTAAACGTGATTTTCAAAAAGAAACGTTTAACTTCTATTTTAATACTACTGCTAAGGCGGCTAAGGCTAGGGCTATTTAAATTTGATTTTAATAAATTAACTAAATTCAATGTTTTTTAAATAACTCAGTTTATAAATAAAAATATTTATATATCGGTGTGTTATACGAGTAAAATAACTAAAGTTTGTTTCAAACTTTTGTCATTTGGGTGAGATTCCAGAGATTTTTTACTAAGTGTAAAAATTATAACCTATAAGATTTCATAAACGTTTACTTCCTAACAAATAGCTTCGCTTTCAGAGGATGTCACGCCGAAGACTTTTCAAACGCAGACCGCTATGGTACCCACCTAAATGTGTTTAAATGGTCAACCCGCGAGCTCCAACAAGTTATAGATCTAGGTCAGGAAGGTTCTGCGCCTCTAGAGATCAGATTCCTTCATGATCCGAAAGCCGACCAAGGATTTGTCGGATGTGCAGGCGGATCCACCGTTTTCAGGTACGAGATTTGTACGGATTTGAGATAATGTTTAAAGTCGCGACTGCTTGCTGTTAAAGTATGAAATCCGGGTAAGTATTCACGAATAAGCCATAATTATTATATGTGTTCTAAGGAAAGTATATAGGTAATATCTAAGAGCCGTACGTTTTGGTAAAGATGTACCTATTAGTGCGTTGACTTTTGTTCTGTGATTGCCGTAGGTTCAAATCCTGGCTATCAGATTGAAAGCGACGCACAATTCCGACGTGTATGTGTGTGAAAGAAAACAGTTTGTTTTTTAATATCTTCAATAGAATTGCAGCCGAATTGAAATTAAAAGAAATTGAGGTTTAGAATTAACCATATTAATTAATTGTATTTGTTAAAAAGTCAAAAACAACTGTGATAATCTAAACATCTGAATTTATATTAATGAATTTTAATACAGAGCTTCTTAACGAATACAACCATTTGAGATAAGCGGGATTTGTATATCGAAACACAAGAAGCTTAGTTTAAAATCCAGCTTACCTTGGCGTACAGAATTAGGGCAATCTTAATAATTACTAGTGTTGCGACAAAAGTCATGTTAGAGTAGAATACATTTTCAATCATTCATGATGCGTTTAATCATGATTTTAGGACATGACATAAACTTATCTGAACTTGGCCAATTAATTACTAATTATCCAAGTTAAGATAAGTTAAGATTGATCATATATTGCGAGCCTGGACTGTCAAACTGTATTCTCCTATGCACAGTACAGCACTCACTGTAGACAAATTATTTCAGATCTATTTGTCATTTTAGATCCATTGAAGATATCACCCAGGAATACTGGAGCGTTTCTTAAATTTTTGAAACGGTTTGAGACGTTCTTACCTTTTATATTTGTTTAAACAAATGACAAATAATGTCAAAGTGTACCTATAATTAGTAGCGTTTTAGTATTCGGACTTAAGTCTTTATCAAAAGTTTTTGAGAAGATATTATTTTCAATACCTATCTATTGTTAAACTATGTAAAGAATCAGAAACACACTAATTAGATGTATAATTATTTTTATTTTGTAAAATACAGTAACTACATACATTTTTATTTGTTTAGGTTCTACAAAGGTGCGGACGGGACGTGGAAAGTCGATAAAGTCATCAGCGTTCCAAATAAAAAAGTTGCCAAAGATGGCGTTGAGTCCGAGCTTAACGGTAACTTTTTGCTTTTCCTTTATTTGTTACCTGCAGTTACATAGAAAACAGGTAGTCTTTAGTAAAATAGAGAAATATTATATCTTGTCGACAACATACTCCAACTTTCTGAATATCTCCATATCGTATAGAAACACCCTTATTATATTTTGGATAAATTAGAGTTTTATACCTAAAAAAAAGCAAACTTAAAATATATACTTTGTTATGAGAAAGCAATTTCCTGCACTCTTGTGGTGCATTTCTGCCCATATCTCCTTAGGATCCTCATCAGATCCTCAAAATGTTTTATAGCGAAACCGTCAATGTGAATATTGTTATCAGTATAGTCAAGTAACTTAAATCTGCTTTCGGTGTAAATGTGGTCTTTATTTCATGAACTTTATTGCAGACTTTTTAGATAATACTTTTTATTACGGTCGGTAATTCTCTATATGCTTTCAATTATTTTATTTTCTGGGTCTGAAAAATTTCACAATTTATAGCTTTGTCTGCGCAAATAATTAAATATAATTCTTTCATTTAATACTTAGAATTGAGAAGTTATTTTTTTTCATTTATTAATTACAAATTAAAAATTATTAGCAGGTTCCCAAACAGGTAATCTGTAATGTTTGTTTGCTACTCTGGTACAATAAAAAAAATCAAACTAAACACCATCAGAAACCAACATAGTCCTCCTATTAAGAGCTATATTCAATGTGTTCCTCTAAACGTAATACCTCCATCATTTCGCAGGACTGATCTCTGACATACTCGTATCTCTCGATGACAAGTACCTCTACTTGTCGTGCTGGCTCCACGGTGACGTGAGACAATATGACATATCAGACCCGACTCGACCCAAACTAGTCAGTCAAGTGTTTTTGGGAGGGCAAATAGCTTGCAATAACCTTGAAGTTGTTGAGGATAAGGAATTGGAGGTAAGTATGTTATATGTTTATTTACATTACTAGCGGTGCCCTGCGGTTCCACCCGCGTAAGTTTCATTGTCTAGGGAATATCAGGATAAAAAACTTAAAATATCACTTTAATTCGTCGCTCCGTTTGCCGTGAAAGACGGACAAACAGACAGACCGACACTAACACACACTTTCTCATTTATAATATTAGTATGGATTTGACTACTAGTTAACTACGCCTACTTAGCACTAGTATTCATTTAAGTAACATATACTGATAATTATCAGTCTATGTTACTTAGTTAATAATGTAGCTAATGAAAAATATTTTTATTAAATCGGTCAAGTAGTTTTGGGTTTATTCGTTACATAAAAAATACAAATCTTTCTTCTTTAACCTAAAGTTATTTTATAAACATTATTCGGTCAATAATTTCCGGATTTTATTAGTAAACAAGTTGCCTAGTCATAGCAGTCTAGTATAGCCTAGTCTAGTCTGAAAAGACATGAATCATACATTTCCCACAATTCCATTGACATAGACATTCCTTACTTCCAATACTGATTGTAATGGGTTAAATGAAAGGTCCATGAGTTGCACAATTACTTTTTCGCATTGTCATTCTTTTCATTTCAGTTTTTGCCGACTCTAAATTGCTCCCTCGTTTCTACCATTTGTTTTATTTTGCAAAATTCAAAACATGAACCATTATGTGCATGAGCATGTACGTCGTCCGCCTGCTCGATAAGTCAATGATAGATGAAACAGAAGGTTATTTAAGGGTCAGACTGACACAATATACGGGAAGTTACCATAAGCAAAAAGAGGCCTATGCCCAGCGGTAGGATAAGATCGGTTGCACGTGATGATATTGCTATTTGTTTCATTATCATGTTTAAAAATATTTAATATATTATTTTCTTATCTAGAAACCATCTGAACTCGCGATAGTGAAGGGAAAGACATTGTACGGTGGACCACAAATGTTGCAGCTCTCTTTGGACGGAAAGAGAATGTATGTTTCTTCTTCTCTATACTCTCCTTGGGACAAGCAGTTGCTTCCCAAAATGGTTGAAGAGGTGAGTTAATATTAAAGTGTACAAGAATAAAGTCGCTATTGCTTGTTTATGTAATAGGTACTTACTAGTAAAATTACGTTAAAGCATTACAATCTGTTAGTACCTAGGTACTATGAATTTCATATTTTCATTGAACATTGTAACAAAATATAACAGTAACTCGTAAACTATACGCCTAAAAATTCTGATCCCTACTTTATTAAGCATAACATAGTTCAAGAATGTGAGGGTCGTAAACAAAGTATTTTATTGGATACACCGGTCCCGTAGCTTGTAGACCGCAATAAACAGACCTTAGAAGTAGGTACGTAGTACGTACTACGTACACTATGCGTTTTAAAACGCGCGCGTTTTATGAAGTAAAAGATTTCATTCACAATCCAACGTGTGCTTGGATCTCAGAGCAATCATCTTCTCTTCAGATCCTCATTGGCTTGGATATACATCTCGTGCCAATCGTGCATTGACAGATTATAGTTGAACGCATATCATTAGAAGATCGCGTTTTTAAACACAGAACAAAAAAGAGGGTGTTTTGAATCGGTGACATGACTCGCTTGTGAATTGGTAAACTCATGCGCTTTTCTTTGATAGGTTTTATTTGTGCTGTTGTTTGGGAGCGTATGGTAGTCACAATCATGTTGTTGTTGACGTATATTGTCTGAACTGAGCCAGATTAAATTTGTCTGTGTCAATGCTCATCTAAACTAAGTGCCCTGTATGTATGCTACTAACGCCCGCCGAACGAATCGCCGCCCAATGCGTACTAGCTTCATATCTTATATCAGAACCTTTTGTCTTCTTTATGCCCTTACCTTTATAAAGCTATTTTTCTGAAGCCGGTGTCACCTGCTTTTTATGAATAATTTATAAAGACACCAAGCGCATTTTGTAACACAAATAGGATACGTTGTAATTTTAAATTGTTTTTGTAAGAAGGTGGTCTAAGTTTATGAGAAGATACTTTCTGAATTTTAATGAGCCAGACTGTCTGCAAAAGAGTGGTAGCTATAATATCAGGGTATAAAATGTAACGGCAAGGTAATTTTCCTTAAAACCATAAAAATGAAGTAGTTTGTTTGTGTTATATTGAACAAGGGTGAAGCAGTAAAAATAATGTAATGTTTTATTAAATAATAATGTAATAATAAATTTTCTTTAGGTTGCTGTTGTTGCTATGTTACTTAACTTGAAAGTTACGTTTAACTTTATTCACATAGCACTACTACTGTTACTGTAAATTGAGTGGTTTTCTTGCCATAATAGAGATAGCAGGTTTTAGCTGTAGTAAGCCACAACGATGCCTCTAAAGCACGGAAGTGCTTAGCTGAAAATGCCACACGCGATCACTCATCCGAATATTATGACCGCTCAAAATGTTACTTAACTTTCTATCTAGCGATCTATCAAGAACGTCTTCGCCACGAGCGCTTGCACTATGATGATAGGTAACAAATAAAAAAACAGTCCTATATTCATCGAATCCAAAATGAGAGTGCACAGTTGAAAAACTCCGTTTAACCTCTACAGGGCGGGTGGATAGTGAAGTTGGACGTCGGCACAGAAGGCATGAAGTTAGACCCGGACTTCCTGGTTCACTTCGGCAACGAGCCGGACGGGCCCACATTGGCGCATGAAATGAGGTAACTTTTGAAAGAGGAACAGCTTTTAAAAAATACCTAAATATTTTTATGTTCGATTTTTTTTCTGGTTTTGTAATTTAAAAAAGGATGGTGTTGTGATTCAAGTTAAGAATCGAAAGATAATACGTATGTTGCTGGTTGAATTTAAACTAAAAACAAAAACAAGTAAAAATTAACACAACGTGATATTTTTCAACATTGATGGTATTTATATTATTGTAATACTTTTACCATTTCTCTCAAATGACAACTTAAAAGTTTATAAGTTTTGTAATTTGATATAACTAGTACTTAGAATATTTTAAAAGCTCTACTTCTTTTCTTGGAAATACAACCAAATTACTTCTACTTTTTTCTCACTCAATCATATTTTTCATTTAACTTTTCCCCATCACTAACCAATAATTTTCCTTTCATTGGTCCCGCAATTTCTCATACTTCTCATATTATTTCCCAGATATCCGGGTGGTGACTGCACTTCAGACATTTGGTTAGCCTCAGACTAGTAATATCGCATCGACAAAGTAGATACGTGTGCCAATATTTTTATATAACGAATTAGAGTTTAAAAAGTTGCGTAGAATTATTTTAAAACGATGAAAATAGGTACATATTATTCATATAATCATAATTGATAACGAGTGTTTTATATAGAACAACTTATATTATAAAAACAAATATTATAATTATTTCAAAATAAAGTACAATATCTTTTTAATGAGTTGTCTGTTTACTTAGTAGAAAAACTTAGAACTAAGGGACTGATAAAAGAAAAATTGAAATACCTACCTCTGATATCGGTATGACGCCGACGACATTACCAGCGGGTAATCGATTCCATTACCATCTTTTCGTAAGATCAAAAGTGTTATAGGTGAATACCACGATATATAAGGTATCCTGGTACAAAATTTCATTCAATTCCGTCCAGCCGTCTGAGCGTGAAGGAGAAATAAACTTACATACTTACACACAAACTGAACATAAAACTAGTGTCAAGTGAGATAGTGTGTTTGGGGGCTATTGTTTATGATTGTCATTTTACAATGCAATATCCATCTTTACTTCACGTGAAATTCCAGTTCTAATCTACTGACCACAAAACTTCCTCTACAGTGAATTATTCACTGAATAAACAATTTTCTGTTCATAACAGTTCCGACACTCACAATTAAACAAACTACAGTCAGCATACTCATAATTAACGTAATTTCAGACTCAAAATGCTCTGAACACATTAAACATTTAATTACGAAAATTTCGGGAACACATGGGCATTTCCAGCGGTGAATTAGCAACTTTCCAATGTTGTTATGGTTGGGGCATTTTGCTTCTACGGGCATTCTTTAGCAAGAAGGTTATTGTAGTGTTGTTTGCTCTATTGTCGAGTTGTAGAAATGTAGTGGTCACGTTCTAATAGGTTAAAATATATAAATACTCCTTTACGAGAAACTACTGAACGAATTTGGCTGAAACTACAGCCAATGACCTGACATAATGCATATTTTACTTTTTAGTCCGGCTAATACAACGCGGGCGAAGCCGCGGGCGAAAGCGTTTTTCAAATAAACGTATACATAAAATTTTCATCCTACTCAATTATACTACGAATAATTCACTTGTCGAAACCGACCGGAATTCAGTGAGTCTGTAACTCTATGTAAAGCTGCGATTAGTTTGTCTATAGTCTACGAGACAAATCATTGCTGACCGGCCACAATGTGATTGTGGATAATATGAAACTGCATCCGCTTCACTTTGTATATATCCACTAATTATTTAAGCATTTAATAGTAAGAACAATTATTTGTACTTTGATGTTATTTGCTAGTAAGGCTAATGCCGCGAAATCAAGATTTATCGAATAAAAATTCTTCTATTTTCAAAGTGTTCTTATAAAATATTTGTTAATAAAATTCACCGGAAAGCCAAAAAAATGGTGAATAAAACCGTGAGAGGGGCGAGTGGCGGAAAGGAAGAGAGGCCTATGCACAGTATGTGGGCCTATGCCTAGCAGTGGGATGAAAAGGGTTGATAATGATAAATGATTAAATTAATCTATATGCGTTCTAAAAATAAATTTGAACTTTTTGGAATATAAACGTCATCAGAAATGGCCATACGAGTTTACTTAACCATGTGAATATGCCCAGCAATTGAATTATCTACAGAATTTCCCTGAAATGGTAAATGGTTTATTTCAAACGGATAGACCGATTGCGGCTTTACATAGCAAATTACAGGAAATACTTCAATGGCCTAGCCCGAACACAATCGGAAATGTACGAAATAACGTACGGTTATTTGGTAAATGTAAGCCATTAATTATTTTGAAACTCAGAGTACATTTCTGTGCAATGCTTTTCGATGGTCGTGAGCTTGAATCCTGCACAATATCATAGTGTTTTTTATGACTAACTGCCAGATACATGGCGTGTGCTATAAAGGTTCAAATTAAAACTGAGCCTGAAACATTACAATAAAACTGCATTGTTTTTTTCATCCTCATAGTTTTCAGATTTTTGTGACCCACTGCTCGGCATAAACCTTCTTCTCTAGCCGTCAAATTGTTTACTTTGGGCCTTTTGACGACCTCTCTGGCGCAGTGAGCGAAGGCCCGGCTGAGACGCGGAGGTTGGGGTTCGATCTCTGCTACGGGATAAATGCTTGTGATATTTGTTCCGTGTCTGGGTGTATTTTGTCTATAATGTGTACCTATGTATTTACAAAAAAGTGTATGTAAGTATCAGTCATATTTGGTTACCACAACACAATAATTAAGTTGCTTAGCTTGGGACTAGGTGACGCTATGTGAAATGTCCAAGGATATTTATTATTTATTTGTCCCTGTACAGTGTACAGAAATTGTGTCGTCCATCTATCTAGCAGGTGCTCTTTCAAGAAGTCTAGTGAATCGGCCGCATGATTTGAGTACCTAGAAAAAAAAACATCATCGCATAAACTTAGATCACATCTATTGCAGTTTTAAAATCATAGGTTTAAATAGTTTTCACTTCCTAGTTATTAAGTATTTTATGATTCAAACTTCTATCACTCCATAGAAATACACATTAAAGGGAATACAATTTTTGTTAACAGTGAAAAAAGGTAAAAGGTAATGAAAAGTAATTTCTTGTAATTTCGACACTTTTTGAACAAAATTCGACAGGGCAATTAAGCACAATTAGGATTAAAAGAACGACATTACTTTTCATCAATTCCTTCCTAATTATACTTTCTTAGGCTTAGGAAGCCCATTAGCCGAGGTTTATAGGCCATAGTGGACCCAAATTCTAATCTTTATGTCAATCGATGAAAGTGAGCTCAAATAGAGATTGCTTCACGGAGGGAGGTACGAAACTTGGGGTATTTACCCACTCGGCCAACACGGCTCTTTTGTTCATACCTCATACTTTATTAATTCTAATTATTGGCCGAATGATAAGTAGGTACTTAGACTATTTGTGAATTTTAATACAAGCTCTAAACAGTGAAGGAAAACATCAAAAGGAAACCCGTTTCATACTCCGACTTTTACATTGGCATTAGCATTACTAGCATTACGTTAGTTTTTAGAGCGAAGTATACAGAAGCTTATTTTAACTTATTGTTGGTTTTCTATCGTATATATTTCATTTTATAAGATCTATAGCTTACACTGCTATTCTAAGGCTTTCACGGTAATGAAAGAAGCTTAGGAGGGTCCAGAAAATGTCTAAGACGTTAAGGATCGCAGTTACCGTATCGCGTGTAGGTATCGAGGAAATGCTTAGATGCCTACTTTTACCGACTTCAAAGAACAGGGAGCTTCTATGTTCTACTTTTATTTTGTCCACCGTCAATAGTGAACTTACTGATTTTGAATTTAAATCAATGTCAAACTACTTTTGCGCCCGATTACAACAACATTTGCACGCGGACTGTAGTAGCGGCGGCCAACCATATTGTTTCGTCGTGGTTTGGACACGGAAAGTACACGCACAGAGCCACCACGAGCGCTTCAGGTAAATATCTGATATATCTGATACTACAAGTCATTGACAAGTAATGTACAGCGACTGATGACCTACTGCGGACGAGGCCTTAGATACACAAATTGAAACCAATTCTATTATTGTTTACTATAATATAGGTAAGTTGAACACAGCTAATACAATACTGTCATCAAGTAATTATCATTGCAATTACGTATGTAATCCCATTGAGTTAATTGAATTCTGAATGTTAATCTACATGATGTGCTATCTGTCATAGAATAACTTCCAATTTCCATTAAAAAAATAAAATTTATTCGATGTTTGTGCTAAAAACTCGAAAACAGTTGGATTGACCATTCCATTAAAAGCTTTGTGTTTCAAATGTTCGAAAAATGCATTTGAAAATATTTTTCCTTTTCTTATAGACTATTATAGGCTATTTGTCAAAACGACGTCAGCTGTAGGGTCAGTTAGTCCCGAATACTGAAAAGCTAATTAAAGTAAGTGGTGCTTATCTATGTCATAATTTGACTTTTGTCAATATAAAACTGTCTAAAAAAACCTTCCTTAAAGGGGTCTTAAATATTTAGTTATCGTTTGAGTATTTGGGCATGATAGTAAGCGCTTGAAAAGTCATCACAATAAAAAAAAAATGTATGCGTTCTGGACTACCTTATCTACTCATCAGTGGCTTGGCTTCCATGGTAGGTAGGTACATTGTTGATGACCATGTAGGCTACTTTATGGTAATTCCATATATTCCATATTCTATATTTCAAGTTTTATCAAAATCCGTTCGTAGTATTCGCGAGTACCAACCTAATAGTAACAAACATACCCATACATTCTCACAAACTATAAAATATTGGTGGGATTATTTATCACTGCGATATTACTACCAAGAATCGACATTCATCAGAGAAAATTGCTATCTCCAATAACAAATTTCAACGAAAGCTACTTCTCACCATTCATCCTAATGTTTAAGTTAATATTTCATCGAGATCAAATTACAAACTCGTAACATATTGCAAGACGGATGGCGGGTTCGATTATGTGAAACAAATGTCCAAATTGATAAGGTCAAAGCATTTATTTATTGTAAAGACACTGCGAATCCGATTGATGATGCCAATAAATATTTCGATGCAAACAAAGGTCGACTGTTGTTCACTTGAAAAATTGCTAGCAATGAAACGATAAGAAACGAAACGTAAACCTTTATAAACATAAAATTAAAAAAATAACAAATTTGAGATTGAAAGTTATGTCTAGAGCTAATTTATGTTTATCTAATAATGCAATACGATACGTTCTCGTACTATGTATTATACTTAACTGTGCGTTTTTTGTGGGATTTCGTAATGACCTATGTATTTTGAAAAAATAAAAAAAAATCTTTTATTCAAGTAAGTATTAGTTTTATTACCGGTCATAATTATGAATTTTCTTTCTGTAAATATACAAAATGCTAGTAAGGTGGCCCTGATAAGAAAGTAGACTAGCTAATTTCTTCTTCTTAGCTAAGCAACTTATACCTAATTAGTTGAAGGTTTCTTAAAGGATTTACGATAAAGAGGTAATTTTCACGATGTACCTATTATTCTTCCGCTAAGCAACCCACTTTGTAAACCGTTCAAACAACTGCAAGATACTGAAGTCTTATGGACTATGTAGGAGCATTTGCGAGAGTTATTTCCCTTCTAATGTTCGGATCACGGCATTAATGGGGTAATTTAACAGTTTACACCATCTACTGTTCCACCTTATAATAAGTAAGTGGCAAAGTAAATAAATTGTGTTACCTTGTTCTTACAAATATTTAAAATGAACTGCTATGTATTACATTTTCGCTGTAACACTTATGCATTTATTATTGCAAGAATTTATAATTGAAAGTTGTGAGCGAAACTACCTACTTTATTAGATTTTACCAATTATATTGTTAAATAGATAGATATTTTTATATACTTAATACATTTAAAAAAAAGCTCAAAGTTTTGTTAAATAATCAAAACTATAGTATAGAAAATCTTCACAGTCATTGCTAAAAGTATTTTGCCAAGAAAACAACTTTACTTTTTACAGATAGATACAATATCTCAAGCGCCAGAAGGCGTCACAATAAATCTTTCTGCAGTTTCATAACTCAATTTTCTTAGTTTCTGTGTGGCAACAAATAAAATATATTACGGATCTTGTTTCGTGTTTTCTTTGGTATTTCTTTGATTTCGAGCAGGTGTCTGGAAATTAGATTTGAATAATAATAATGTGCTATGTATTTAAAGCATCGAAATGTTTTTAGACGCCGATAAATTAGTTTAGGTAGTCTACTTCCTTTGGAAACTTTTTTATACGTCATTTTGATACAGAGTGGAAAATTCGCCACAATTCCACCTGCAGAGCTTGTAGCAAAATGGAGAGTTTGTCGCTAACTTTTTAACGGTTTTTTTTGCAATTTCCTGTCATATTTGACAGAACAAGAGGCATTCGCGACAATTTAGGCAATAGCCCGCAAGTCTGTCCACGCTAGTTTACCTACATAATTCATATTACTAGTTTTATTTATGAAATCCGTTTCGGATTTTAAATTATAGGTTTGTAGACAGCTGGAAGCGACTATCGATTAAACTTACGCTGGTCTATACGCGCAAAACTTAAACAAAACCGAAGCCTTTTTATATTCCCATGTAGTTGTTATTCCCCAGTCAATACTGTAACTTTTTCACTGCACGATTTTGTATGAAAACCGAGCAAAGGTAAAATAAAGATTTAAATATTCAAATACAATTTCCGTCCTTTTTACGCTCTCGTCGATTTTTGTACTCTTTGCTTTTTACCAAGCTACATGGAAACAAAACTAAAAATAGTTTTTTCGTTTATTTGTGCCTTACTCAGCATTAGCATTCCGACTAGATCTAACTTTTTTAGGACTTTTTCAAAATCCGCCAACCATCATCGGTTGATCCGATCCCATTTTTACCAGTCACAGCATGCTATTAGCTATTTCAACTAAGGAAATTTAGCTAATGAAAAAATTCGGTAACATCAAGAAAACGTAAAATACGAAACTAGCAGACGACGGCGACGGTGAGTACTTGTTTATGCGGGCCGCCTAAACCAACAGTGACTCAAAAGGCTGTTAAATAGAAACTTCGCTTTATAGGTTCACAGTTCATTCAAAACCACTCCTTTTTTTAGAGAGCCTATCCGCACCACGTTTTTCGAACGAGCAATTTTGTCTAGTGCGTTACCTGCTAGTTCGCAGCGCGTTTTACATAAGTGTACACATGGTTATCTCGTTCTTAGCTAAGCAACTTAAACAATTAAATCATATACATACATAGTAAATATAGTATACAACATTGTATCCAATGACATAGTAAATTGTTGTTTAGAGTATGATCTAAACCAAGCTCTGTTTAATATTCGACCTGTGCACCTTTTAAAATGGTAATGAGTTACCCAGTTTTCCCAATTTGCTCTAACTTACCTTAACCCTCTTTAACACAAATGAAGATTTTGTTTATACTTCACTTAATCGGCGGTATACACTTAATTCGAACGACTATTGAAAACACATTCGACCTCAACGTGGAAGTTTACGAGGCTATTAATCCGGGGTAATAGGCGGTAACTATTGGAGGGTACATGCTAAAGGAATCATTGCTCTCAATTAGCAATTGCGACAAACGACCGTTTAAATGTTTCCATTTCACAGAACTAACACGATTATCACATTTAGATCAACAATTTTTGACAAACAATGTTATGCAAGAAAAAGTTGTTTATAAAAAATCTCAAAAGGGGTTTTAATGAATTTTTTAAACGGCTTCCGGGCGTATCGCCGAAAGTTTAATTAAAACCCGTAGGAGCGTGAAAACGGCGACGACTCCAAAATAAGAGCTTACGCACTGCGTATTAAATAAGCTGCGGAAACACGCTACAATATTAGAAGCCACTAAGATAATAAACATTAATAGAACATACTAGCTGCGTTTTGCGGTGTTCCCCGCGGAAAAAAGCCCCCTTTTAATTGCCTATTGTCGATTTTAAATAATCAAAACTGTATTTTCAGTGATTAGTAGACATTTTATATTTCTGATTTTTTAGGCAATTTTTAGGGGGACGTTCAAATACTCGTAGGTATGTATTTGATACCCTTTGATACATGATGAAATACAGAGACAGAATGAGTGTGCACATTTTCGATTTAATTACAAAGTGTGCAAATTCAGTGTATTTTTCAATCCGTATCGTATCAGATTCAAATGATGCAGTGCGTAAACGTCCTAGCTGAAGGAAAAAATGCGGAATGATTTCATTAGTTTTGTTTCGGGCTGCGAACAGCTGTCGCACTTTGCTGACACTCGTATTTTAGAAACTCTAGAATGCGTTTAAATTTATTTAAGACATGGTAAATTTCCATTAATGTTCATTTATCTGAAGTTTGTTGCGTTGTGTTTTAATGATCTGGTAAATTTTATAGTTTTTGTTGCGTTTTGCTGTGTGACTGCACAGTAAGCTGTTGATCAAGAGACGTTGGATTATACTCTGTACCTACATTATGTAAATATGTTGTAGTACCTATAGTTTTTGTAAATAAATTATCATTAATTGTTAATAAATCTCATTAAGTAATTTCGATTTAATTGTTTAAATGAATCATCTATCCCTTTTTTGTTACGTAGCAGCTACATTTAACACATCAAAAACATCAAAAACATTTAAAACTATACAAATGAAAAACAAATATTAGCCCGATTTATATTTTTTATTTCTAACAAATATCATACCATGTAGTAAGTACTCCTATACGATTCAACATAATATTCCAGCTTTATTCTATTGCGTATTCATTTGCATCCAACAACCGACTTCAAGATGTAGGTTATACTCAAAAACAAAAATACCTCTTGCATACCTACCAGAGCAAATGTTTCCAAGTTATGTAGGTAAGTAGTTTCTGCTGAAGCTTTGTCTGTTTAAGTACAAATCAAGCACGTTACGTCTTCAAGGAATTTGGAAATGAGGAAATTCCATCGAAGCTCAGCGGAACGTAATCTAACTTGATTATGCAGTAATCGAACCAACGAATTGAGTAGACGAGACGGTGCCAAAAGTCCTAATGCACATTCCATACCATCATGGGATACTTAATTGAAAACAATTTACCCTTACGGATCTAAAGGATATTTCTAAAATCCTTTTACAATTATTATTACAGTTTATTTATTTCATGTAGCTTTTATGCGTGAACTCATCATTCTTGTACTTAATTAGTTGAAATGTTTGGAATAATATGGAAGATCGTTACTGTTGAGGATAAAGTACTGTAGTGATCATAATGTGTTCAAGCGCAGTAGACATTTAAGATTTTAAGGTATTTGACATAGTTTGATGAAGAGCGGCGAAGATGGTTTTCCAGACATGCGAAAGTTGTTGGTACTTACAGTAATTTTGCCACATTTTACAATAAGTACTTTGTTTTACCAGCGTTATGAGCTTTTCAACGCTACTAGAAAGGATAAGCATGAATGATTACACATCATAATGTTCGTGTAGGTGAAAGAAAACCTTGAGCTAGCTATAGAATGGAGCAAATATAATGTTCTTTCCTCCTTTAGGAAATTATCTGTGACTTTAATTTGAAAATTGATAAATAAATTTACTTACCTATTATTGTTTCATTAGTCAAATTAGCTCATGTTCTAGAAATATTTCCTGTCAGTATTGTCCAATCAATCTACCATCATACCAAATCTTGACGGTGTGGACAGAGCCTTATTCAAATATCGTCAAGAATTCCCTTTGCTGGTTGCGACGTTAATGCACCTGCATTAGAGATACCGCCGCACACACGAAATGTTGCCATTTTAAATAGACTGACATTCGTTTTTAATGTTGCCACTACGATTTATAAGTACCTAAAACATTTTTTAGTCAGAAAAATTTATGTTTAAAAATTATACTTACAATTGCAAGGTACTGAGGTAAACTATCGCGACTTGGAAACATATTTATAAATATTAACGGGACTTAATCGCGAATTGAAATCATATTATCTACTCGTGACCACGGTGACTGTAACGCCACCGAAACGTCGAGGTAAATAATATGATTTCAATATGCGATTAAGTCCCGTTAATATTTATAAATAAGTTTAGTTTAGTTTACCTATGATTCATATATTTTTTAGTCCCTAAATTGTATCGATAACTTCACCGCTGAATAAAATTATTAATGTAATCATAGTACCTACCTTTAATACCATACCGATGGTGGATACTTAAGGAAAACTATAAACGTGTGACGTAAATAATTAAGTTGCCTTGCCTGCCATACGGTCTTAAATTGCGTGCACTGCTTTACGTCTACCAAAAGCTGTTCACTGCTTCTTGAAAATAATGTTACGGGAAAAGCTATCTTGTGCACAAACGTGCTGAGACACAACTTCAATTACACGAAATGTTGCCATTTTAAATACATCCATTTCCCGTACTTAATGTTGTCGGTAAAACGAGTCATTTCCTGCTTTTACTGGTACTGTAGATGGCTAAAAAGATGTATGTGGAATCGTAAAATTGAATTTTAGTGCTTGTAAACTGTAAGAAGTGGTCTAAAAAAACTGGAATAATTTTGCTTAAACTTCAAAAAATACTGCCCGAAATGGCAACAAAGTATTGAATATTTTGAAATTGAAACTCTTACAATGGACCAATAATACAATCGCGGTATTATTTTAGCGTAGGTATCTCTTTTTCCTTTTTCTACTAGAGAATGACAACATTTTATTTATAGAAACTCTACTAATATTATTATACTTACTGAAACTTGAAGATAAAGAAAAAGAAAGTTTGTATAAATGTAAAGATGTCTCTCACGCAAAACCCAATGAACGGCTTTGCCTGATACGATTAAGCGATAGCAAAGCCGCGGGTGGAAGCTTGTACACCACCTTAATAGATCATTACGTATATCCATTAGACAGGATCAAATCCAGGCTCAACTGTCCCCTTTTAATCATCAAATAGAGAACTGAAGAACGCAATTATGTGCTTATTAAGTATTAACAATATTCGCTTCAAAACTGGGAAGGGCTTTAGGTTCGAGTTATCTGATCTCACACCCCTTTTCGAAGCAAGACTACAAGCGAACGGTTTTCTTACGTATTAACGTTGTTTTTATAGGACAAATTGTTTTATAATTTAAGTTATTTATCATTTACGATGTAACTCATCAGAGCAATTTTTGTTTCTTATTAAGTAAAACCAATAAATACATGCAAATTATTGATAAAAAAGCTGTACCTACTAGGAAAACTTCGTGTCAATAAAATGTATGCCAAACTCAACAACTTTTTTTCTGTATTATTAGAGGCAATGAAGTTCTATAACAAAACCTGTGAACATTTTAGAGGGAAAATGTTTTTCTTCATAATATTCCGATCGACTACAAATTCAACAAATAATAATAAGATAATTATTAGTGTTTAACTAATAAGAAATCATTTATTATAATACTTATAATATTTCCCGAAAATATTCAAGTTGTATGTAGTCCACGTCAAAGTAATGAGGGTATTTCTTGCCTACCTGACGCCGTATGAATTATTGAAATGGTTATAAGTAAATCCCCTTTACTATTAACATTTCAATTTAATATTTATAGGAAATGGGAGATTATAGATACTAAATTCTCTTATATTTTGATACTCAAAACAACTTGCATAACTTTTTAACAAATTTCGTCTTTAAAATCTTTAATACAAAGTTTGGGAATAAAATAATCCTCAAATTATTTTACCATAAACATAATAGCACTTTCTTGCCTGTTGCATACAATTAAATTGACTGTCATCATGACTTGCATAAAATCCTACTATCCTACTTCCTTCCTATCCTACTTCCTATCCTGCTTCCTGCTGTGAAAGTTTGTGAGAATGTGTGTATGTTTGTTATTCTTTCATGCAAGAACGGCTAGACCGATTTAGTTGACATTTTGTATGTAGATAGGTGATACCCTGGATTAACACATAGGCACTTTTTATCCCGATATTCCCGCGGGAACGGGACTTTCGCGGGTGAAACCGCGGGGCGCAGCTAGTGTCCAATATTCCTTCAATTTATTTGAATGCAACAGTAAAGAAAATGGCACCATGTTATGTAAATGGAACTCTAGGTTGTTGGAATACTGATAAAAATCGTCGTTCGACACATCAATATATACGACACTTCGGTATAATGCATTTATCTATGCCATATCTACTAGATAAATAAAACACATAAAATCTAAGGGGCTTAGTTTACCCACACACTTGGCACTTTTATGTCGTAAAAGAGCCTTTTTATCATCGTCATAAATATTTTTGAACATTCTCAGCAGTTAGTACGGAAGTGAGGGAGAGACTTGAAAATTGAACGGAAATAGTTAACCGGAAATGAGTTCATTTGGATTCTTGTAGAAAGTCAGACGTTGTTTCTTCTTACTTACTCGCTGAAGATGTACAGTACAGACGGACAAATTTAGACCTAAAATTTCTTTAGAGCTTTAATTCATAATATATAATACTTTTATCGTACTAAATTATCTACTATGATAATTATTAACTATAAAAATATTTTACTTTTTATAAATGAATGAATGAATCAATGAACACTTTTTTGTATCTAGACAAAAACATATCCTAATAATAACTAGGAACGCATAAAGTAAAAAACGTAAATATCGTTAATTTCTTCCAGGAAATTTTCAGTGAAATAAATAAAAATATGTTTATTTATTTTAGTGAACGATCTTTTTATTATAATAATAAACACACTTGTTAATCGGTTGGTCTGTACAAACTTTTATCTGATACGCTTAGGAGCGTTTCACGGCGGAAATACAGCCATTTTGGTGTACGTTGCAAATTAAAACTGAGATTTCGTTGACTGAAACGACTGGAAGATGTTTCTAATTAGCACGTTACTTTGATGAAGTCTTCGTTTTTCTTCTGTGAGAGTTATTATATTTCTACTAATTGAAGTCCAACCCACGGCTTCCCACTCGTGGACATAATGGAGCCGTCTTTCTCTGGGCTACCTGTATCTGTACCTAATTTTATAGAAATTATAGGTTTATGGGTTCTGGCTTGAAATCGTAGCAGACAGACAAACAGAAGGATAAAATTACCTTCGTATTTTTAATATTATAGATTAAGGATAGTAGAGATTTATGTTTCCAAAAGACAAAGAACTTCTACATTATTTCTACATAATTTTGTTTAAGAAAATAGCAGGTCTTTTGAATTATTCATCTTCATCTTGAATGGAATGCTATATTAATAATTTAAAGTTGATTCAATTCAATTTCAATTTCAAAAATTCTTTATTTATCAATAACTTATGTACTAGTACAATTTCCAGTGTAGATTTAATCCTAGAACGTACAATAGAAATTAAAAACATTTATTAAGCTTAGGTTATCAAAATATTTAAAATAAATCTGGTTTGTAGCTTTATAGGTACCTATTACGTACGTACGAACGAACGTAATAGGTACCTACCTGGCGCAACTTTTGGGTAGGTAAACATAGTATTAAGAAACATGCAAGCTTTAGTGTAGCATTACATTTAACAAATTACATTAAACTCTATGATGTGGTGTGCAATAAAGTGTCATACATACATAATCTATCTAAATGATAACCCCATTTTAGTTAATGGGTATTACTTTAGATAAATCATCACATTTATGGTTACCAATATAGATATCTATGAGCAATAGATAAGTTGTATTCACAGCTATTTTCGTACTTGAAATGAATAGGAAACCTCAAGCTTTAGTTTATTTAGCAATACAGAAACTTAGTTACATTCGTATAAATAGAACCGAATTCGGCCTACCTTTGAAATATTTAATATGATTACTCCTGTTTGAAACGTCCTTTCTATAGAACTGTAAATTCGGTTAACCCTTTACGGGTCTCATAAAGCAAACAGGCCACTGTGTCCTGTTTATGGTGCCCGGAACACGAATATTGTTTGTGGAAATTGCGCAGTCATTTAATATAATTGTTTACGGCTTTAGAGCTATCATGTGGTTCCCGCTGCGGGGAATGTGGGCTTTGATCAATAAATGAATTGGACTAACAAATTCAAGTCCATTTTGTAATTAAAAAGCATACAATTAAAACATCGATATATTTATATTCTTATCCGTGCATTCCAATCCGACACTTTTTTTTTATTAAGCCACAAATACCTATACTTACTGTTTTTTCGGGACATTAGTGTTTCATAATTATATCATTATAAATAATTATTTATCTCATATTTTGTATAGTATTTTCTATGTATCTACCTGCTCCATTTAAACAGTTATTCAAACTGCTGAATTTACTTGTAATTAACACTGTGTAAATTTTGACAGCTGAGTCAATTTCGATTACTATTCAGTTTCACATACCCCACAGGTCTATGTAAAACCGGCCAAAAGGTCTGGGCCCTTGGGCGTTGTTGCGAAAATTGGCGTAAAACATAGGGCCGTAATGAGGTTAGACGGTCCTCGTTTCGGTCACGGTTATGTTGCAAAGCAATTATTGGGGAGGTGTCTGAGGCGAGTCCTTGAATTCGATTTGCAAGTCACACTTTATGTAGGGAAATGTAGATAGAATTGTTAAGAGTTGTCATAACGGTTCTATGCAAATAAAATTAATGAAGAAAGGTTTTCATCAACGGGATGATAAAGCATATGCTAGTAGAAAAATATAAGATTTAAAAAGTCAAAAGTGATTGTTTTATTATAAGCTAAATGACAAGTAGGTTTTATTATTAAAAGGTTTACTACTATTTATAAATAGCGATCTATGAACAAACCATTTACTTTCTACGGGCGACAAAATATATTTCTTAGTATGAACTGCATGATAAATTTATGGTACCTATAAGAAATTTAACTGGTTCATCAGTTAAGAGCTTAGAAAATTTCCATCCACGACCTTCAGACCGAAAGTCTGGGTACTATTCCACTCGTTCACCACAATTCCACTTCATTACCTTAGTTAATCTAAATTAATTAAGATAATAACCTAAATTAGTCTAGCTCAGCTTAATAATTCGTTTAGTTCAATAAAGTAATCTGCTGGACTACCCAAAATCTACTGAAAGCAAATTCTTGGAACGTACTATAAATAATTTTGCATTTTCTAACATTTTGCATTCTGAATCCACGATATAAAATAACTTGAGAAAGTTTATCTCGAAATTAATAAAACTGAAAAGATTCGAGATTGAAATTCCAGCTTTTATAATGCAGACTCAACGGTCGAATTGAATTCCAGAAATCAAAGGATTCGGACTGCATAAGTATGAATAGAATCTTTTAATCCCTTAACTTTGAACCAGTTTTGTACGAGTGCTCCGTTTACTGGCTTGAAATTGGACAGCACAGCTTCAGACGAAAGGTCAGTCAAGCAGGACAGTCGGTACACTACTTTGCACTTTTGATATTGAGAAACTCTATGCCCGATTTTTGCTTCGACTTTATACAAAGTGACGTTGAAAATTCTTTCATTTGACTAGTAAATAAGCAACCGTTTGATTGTAAAAAGTTTTTGATACTCAGCTTTTTTGATTTTCTTTCTAAATTGAATTTAAAACACCTTATCGCTGGTCGTTAGACGCCTAAATTTACCGTCTCGTTGGTGTTTATTGGGATTATAACATCAAAGCATTCTTTAATAAACTGTAACTAGTAAGTACTGAAGCATTACTAGACTAAATTAATGACTAAATATTACGTCCAAAATGTCCCTTGAAAACTACCAGAAAGCCTTTTAAGAACCATAATTATCGAGGTCACTTGATAAACATCAATCTCGTCTCTATCTTTATCAAAATGTAACCATATTGCTAAAAATAGAGGCAAAACCTAGTAATGGCTGGTTGTCCAATAAAATCAATCCAATATTGATATACAACCACAAACAAAAGATCAAAATCTGTTAAAAGGGGACACACAGATCCGAGCCCAATTTAAAACAGCGCCGTGAATAATTCACGTCTCCCCACAGAAGGGTTGATCATTGGGTGTGTAGAGGATCAGGAAGCGAGGCTCTGGGGCTGCTTGAGATAAACAAGAATTGGGAATTCAGATATGAAGTTACCGTTTTCCTAGATTTTCACCATCAAGTAAGGTAAATAATTATGATGGGCTTAAAAAATCCTAAGATGCTGCAATTATTTTGAGTAATAACTTTAGTTATAGACCTGCTATATCAAAAATTTCTCAAACACTTTTATCGTACATTTTTAGAAACATAATTATAGCAATATGTTTTACATGTAATAATTTTACTGTGTGGAAAAACAAAATGTTGTATGTTTTCTGTTCAGAATCAGCTATACCTATCATATATTTTATATTATTTTGTAATAATACCATTCGATCCGTACGTGCTTCCTGCTTACCACATTCGTATCATATAATGTACACTTGATTGAAACAGCAAAATTGGAGCCATTAGGCCAACCCACAATATGATATCCCCTTTGATACTCAGCAGTATCAGAGCTTGAGTATCTTGATTAGAGATATTGTACGTTTGAATGGCTTCTGAGTGCTACTAAAATGATGATAGCTATTTCGTAGCGCTTATCTCCTTACTGCTTTCAAAACGGTTATAATCTTAAATGTTAATGAATTTCTTACATTTAGACTTCAGCTACAGTAGCGTCTTAACTTTAACTAAGTAAGCTTGTAAATTTTTGATACACGAGTGTACAAAATGTTTCAGTTAGCTGTGAAAATAAAAACATTAAAGGAAAAATAATCGTATTCACTTTTTACTGGACTCAGGCCTTCTCATCTACACTATATATGTTGTTTGTTTGTTTGTTTGTTTGTTTGTTTGGTTGTAATGAATAGGCTCAAAAACTACTGGACCGATTTTAAAAATTCTTTCACCATTCGAAAGCTATATTATCCACGAGTAACATAGACTACTTTTTATCCTGATATTCCCGCGGGAACGGGACTTACGCGGGTGAAACCGCGGGGCACAGCTAGTCTTTACTATAATGGTTTTTACAGCGTCATTGTCTACACTTAACGGGATGCTGTACTTGTTGAGATGACAGCTTAGCTGGTCATTTCTACAGGAAAGACAATGGTCAATAGCTGTGGGGCTGACTAGCCGCGGGTTTCCTCACGATATTTTCCTTCTCCTTTTTAAAGGTCGTGTTATAGCGCGTAGTTAGTATGTTCGACTTGTGAATGCGATGTATGCAGGAGCACGCACGAATGT
The DNA here is from genome assembly GCA_947086425.1 of Xanthorhoe spadicearia. Taxonomy (NCBI): domain Eukaryota; kingdom Metazoa; phylum Arthropoda; class Insecta; order Lepidoptera; family Geometridae; genus Xanthorhoe; species Xanthorhoe spadicearia. Next base: position 4,414,006 of record OX352205.1, on the reverse strand, counting down.
CCGGTCCGAAGCTGGCGTAACTGGCGAGTTCAATGTGGCAGTAGGTTTGCACCAGGGATCGGCTTTAAGCCCTTATTTGTTCCTCCTGGTAATGGATGCCTTGACATCAGACATACAGGAGGAAGCACCCTGGTGCATGCTATTTGCCGATGACATTGTTCTCGTCGGAGAGGAGGCAATCGAGGTACAGAGCAGACTGGGAAAATGGCAAGAGAAACTAGAGAGAGTGGGCCTGAAGATCAGCCGCACTAAAACAGAACATCTGTTCTGCAACTTTAGTGGCTCCTCTAGTTTCTCCCGGATTGCCTTAGATGGTGTAACCCTACCAGTCTGCTCCGATTTCAAGTACCTTGGTTCACTTCTCCAACACGACGGCAATATTGACCGGGACATTAACAACAGGATGAATGCGGGATGGATGAAATGGCGGCAGGTCTCAGGGACGGTATGCGACCCCCGAATGCCCCTTAAACTTAAGGGGAAAATTTATAAGACCATAGTAAGACCTGTCGCGTTGTATGGATCGGAGTGTTGGGCAATGAAGAAGACTGATGAAAGGAGAGTGCATGCTACTGAGATGCGTATGTTAAGATGGATGTGTGGAGTGACGCGAATGGATAAAATAAGGAATGAGTATGTAAGGGGAAGTTTGAAAGTAGCACCTGTGACTGAAAAGGTGAGGAGTGCCAGATTAGCATGGTATGGTCATGTAATGAGGAGGGATGAAAGTCATATAACTAAAAAAGTTATGAGCATGAGTGTAGATGGATATACAAGTAGAGGAAGGCCGAGGAAGAAGTGGATGGATTGTGTGAAAGAGGATATGAATGTGAGAGGAGTGAATACGGAATTGACGAATGATAGAGATGAATGGAAGAAGAAAATATGTTGTGCCGACCCCACCTAGTGTGGGACAAGGGCAGGGGAATGATGTGTTATAGCGCGTACTTATAAACTTTTTGACATGGAAAGTCTAATGCACCGACCTTCGGAACGAATGTTGAAGTACCAATCCACTTGGCCAACACGTCTTTTTAGAAACTGTGATAAAATTTAGATGTTGTTTTTGTATGAATTATTTTTAATACGAACTAATAATCTTATTATGATATTTTGTCATGTAGCGTGGACAATGACAGTCGTTTAAGAAAACTGTTAAACGAGACGAGTGCGAATAGGACAGTAGGAAGGAGAAGACCTATTCGAATATTATTTAGACTGAATTAGGGATATTTTGGCGCAGGATCGTAGTGGATGGCACAAGCTGAGGGAGGCCTATGCCCAGCAGTAGGTAAAGTCGGGCTGTGGATGATGATGATGATGATGGGGATATTTTATAAAAGGTCCAGGTCAAAAATACAATAGATGAGGATAGAATGTTAAATTATAAATCACAGATTTAAATAATATATTATTCATGCAATAATACTGTCTAATGTGGTTACCAGTATACCAGTCACGATTCTATTTTCGTTTGTAGAACGTTTTCTAGTATGTTTCTAGTTTATCATGTGGATTTCTGAATAGAAAATCGCTTCGATGATTCTCGTAGCGACGTAGGTACTCGTAAAGCCACTTGAACTAGCTTTAGTTACATTGAATTCTGTTGAGCTGTGAAAGCTTTTGTAACAAACTAACTTGGTACAGAAATAGAAATATTTAACGTATTACATTCATAATTCATAATTCATAATTCATTTATTTGCTTCAATGTGGTGTACAGAGATCTTATTAATAACAAATTAGTAACACACATTCCCCATAATATCTGGGATGCAAACTTAATATAATTGAGTCTATATAAACGTATTAAAATGTCAAAATTAGTAAGTAATGTCAAAATAAGTAATGTCAAGATAACATATTAATGTAATTAATGCACATGAATAAAGGTAATTAGAAAATAATAATTAATTTAAAAGTTCCTTTAAACTATAATAGTTTTTGTCTAGTAGCCAGAGGCGCAACTCTTTTCTGAATTGGAGGAGATTCTGATTTTCTATTCGGAATATATTGGAGTGTATTAAAATGTGTGTTGTTGGTGGTGCGAATATATTTTCATTTTTCATGCACGAAAGTACGCTTAAAGTTACCTGATTGCTTTACGCCTTTAAGGCCGTAAAGCTACTTTCAGCCCTAGGGACGAAAGTGAATAACTCTCAATAGATCAAAAAGACACCATCAGTTTTGACATATCTTTTATGGCATGTCAAGGCATTCTTTACAGCCACAGACATAATAGTTACATATTATGTTTATGTATATTTTAGTCTATTTTTATGTACACTCATAGCAGCTTAATTTACAATTATTCACATTTATATTCATTATATTATTTTCATGTTATTATGGAGCTTTTAACAAGATTAATTTTATATTTCAGAACAATTAAAATGAGCAGATAATAAATTTATAATAAGGACATTGCCTCGTAGATAAAAGAAAATTGTAATGCAGAGAAAATTACCGCCTAGGGGTGTTAAATAGGTACTGTATTTTATTTTATTATTTATTAATACTAACACAAAACTTTCAAACTTAGTGACTAATTTTTACTAACTTAATTATCAAAGATAGTAATAACAATACATCCAATTAGATCTTAACATTTATTTGCAATCTCTTCTTCATTGCGATTCTGCAAATACGAAAACTACAAACTTACTGATTTTATTTGTTTGCAACATGCAAGAAAATGGTCTCATGTAAATAGTAGTTAACACTCGTATAGCTGTCTTTCTTAAATTTCACTTCCACTTTCCACGATTCAGATCAACGTCAGCATACAGTCTGCAAGCATCCAGATCACGAGCTGACCTAAAAAGTTTTCTATTAGAATATAAATAAGGCGAAGCACCCTTGTCAAGATAAGACAGACACGCGTCTTAAACAGCTTTTTCTTTTTATTAATATTCAATAACGCTTCTCTTCGATTTCGGGAAATTTCCCTTCAAAAGAAACTTCAAGGTCGTAATGAATATTTCATGCTATGTTTAGAAGCTTGCGTGGATTGATTGAATGGATTCTCATTCTTAGATACGACTCTTGAAAATCTTACGTATTTCAATACGTTTTCGATACTGTTATGGAAGATACCTAGAAATAATAGAGCAGAATAAAAATAGTATTTTTCACCATGACGCGATCACAATAAAGTTTAATCTTCATAAACTGAGTTTAGTATTTCGAACACAATGAGATAAAAAAACTCGCTGAGCTATAATTAAATGTTTATGTCACTTTTTTGATGATTAAAAAACATGAATTAAAATTTAATATTTTAATTTATAATTTAACAAAAATACTGTGTCGCGGTAATTTATTTGTATCGAAATAGTCACATGGCCGTATTGAAAGAAATACTTTCTCGTATATTTTCCTACCATTTCCAATCACCCCTTCGAATCACCCTTTGTACATAAATAACAATCTTTTCTAGAGTAGGTAACATATTATTAGTCGTGGCCAGATAACAAGCGGGAAGAAGAACAAAATTTGATTTTTTTTTTGTGTAAAAATAATTTGAACTGATAAAAAAATATATAAAACTGACTTCTTCTTTGTTAAAAACAGCAGTTTCTTGCACTTTCGACGTGCATATTTATCTTCTAAACTGCGAAGATCTTCATCAGATCCTCATAACTTTTGACTTTGAGAGTATTCCTACATAATTATTCAAACAAAATTAAAAAAAAAAATTAGGTGCCTACTATTGACCTTTAAAAAACAAATAGTTTGATATGGATTTAGCTTACGATGTAACCCTTTAAAAACAAGCTCGTACAAACATAATATGCAATCCCTGATTCCATTGCTTATTTGTTTGTATCTGAACAAACATGCGCAAACTGTTATGTCGAGCAGTTAGCCGCATTTCAGCATACAAACCCATAAAAATCACCAGCAATCGCTCACACTTCGACCGCAACAACCGGCCAAAGTACCCATATGGGTGGGTATTTTATAGAGATTTACGGATGTTTGAGCCACATCGACCAGCCTGTCTAGAAAAATGGACGGCAATGCATTAGCTGATCGGGGCTAAAAGCGCTTAGCGTATCGAGAGGAGCATTTTATTTTTATTTTGTGAAAAGGGCGCAGATTTAGTGTTATATTATGCGTAAAAAGGTTGTGTTAATGCGCCAATGGAACATTTGAATCTTCTATGGTGTGAAAATGTGTGATGGAAAATCATGAGAGTGTGGAATTGAGGGCTTTCTTCCACTAGACTTGTGACGACTTGTGCTTAAGGTTATGGGGCGGTAACTCCGAGTGAAACCAATATTATACTGACATAAACGTTCACTTTTATTAAGTAGGTACCTACAGAATATTGTATTTTCTCTACTTATACACTACTATAATAATGAAAATGAAATATAGTCACGACCTCACGACAAATTTGACACGTATTCCCAAACTGATTTTGTATTTAAAAACCTGTCTTCGATCAACAATACAAATAGCCTGTAAATAATGTACAAAAACTTTTTAAACAAAATTCTCGTCAAACTTTTGATACAATGCCATTTAGCCCCACCTGAGAATGATAAAGTGAAAAAAGAAACAATTTGTTTTAATATATAAAAACAAAATATGTTTCAACCCTCCCAAAACTTGCAAATGTAGGTACTAGCCTAACAAAACCCAAAAGTTTGAAGAATTGAAACATTATTGCATTTCTATTTTATCGAAGGTGGAAAAAATGATGGTTCAATTTCACAAAAAGTACAAAAACGACACCTATTTTTCGCGATGGCAATAACCAGCACAATTGCTTTGTTGGTTTCAAAGGGAAAACACAAGTTCATTCCTATGGATCCTCAACGAAAGTTTTATTTCAACTATGAAAATTTTTGTATACAATGTATAAGTACACTATGAAAAAATCCTGGAAAATGTACCTAAACACGAGCCAGATGTATCTAATCGTGCCTTTGAGAACCTTATACATTTTTAAAGCAGATATGTAAAGTGTCAAACATGTTTCCCAAACCTTGAGAAATTTTAAACTTTAAAATTTAAAATATTTTTTTGTATTTACACCCATGTTACTTTATAAACTTATTTCATTAAATTATTCAATTCAGTTACTTAGTATTTACAGTCATGTTTTTTCTTTTTGATTACTTACCATAGGTGATCAAAAAGAAAACCTTGACTAGTCTAGTCTAGATGAGTCTATTCTACTCTATATCGACTAGGTTTTCTTGGCAAGTCAGCCTAAGCCCTCAACTTCACACCAAAGCTTACCCCTGTAAGTACTGTAGTGAGGTTGGGAATAAACCAATAGTATGACCCCTAGATTGCTTTCAAACTCTTGAGGTTGTCTGATGGGTTGGTTATTTACATCCTATTGGAAAAAAGTTTCGTTCTTTTATTTAGCGAGTGGGTTGAATGTGTATGGTTTCCGAAGAGGCTTCGTAAAAAGGGTTTAACACAAAGGTATGAACCTATACAGTACCTAAGTATATGGGGAGTTATAGTGACTCAAGCGAAACCTGGGCACAATTATTATACAAAAGTTTTATGATAATAAAGTAAGGCATCAACATTATTTAGCAAAATTTTGGTCTTGAGGACTGAAAATAACTCAAAAAATATTTTCAACTGTTTATAATAAAATATGGAATACCATTAAATTATCATATTTGCCAAAATAAATTAATGAACTCTGTAGTTATACATTACCTTCTTACATATTCAGTACCTTCATCGTGCCTGTTTCAAACACAGTAGTCTAACCGTCTAACTTGGATAGGTTCCTCGACAGACAAAAATATAGCTCGATTCTCGGGGATTCAGTCTAACACAAACAGTTAACAAACAGCTTATTTTTTGCTCACAAATTGGCCTCTTCACTCCATTCAATACTACTCTCAGGTTTTATTTATTAAACCACGTTGTTGTTGGGTCAGAGTAAGCCGAAATTGCGGCTTATTTGAAACTTGAATTCGGTAAAGTGATCTTTTGTTTATTGGGTTTCATCTTCGTTTTGTTAAATTTTTTACACGAGTAAAATAAATATAGAACTGTTTATGATACAAATGAAACAAAAGTTTTGTTCAATCCTGAGTATTTTTATGAATCAAACAGATACGACTAAAAACCGAGAAAGATGTAAACAATTGGGAGCCTTTTGCTCAGCAGTGAGAATAAATAATAAATAGGAAAAAAATACATTTTTGTAAAATTAACTCACACCTCTGACATGCGGGGTATAAAAACTGATGTTAATCGTATTTTGCAAAACACTGTATAGACATTTTCACTTTACGAGATCATCGTAAAAGATAAATTTATCATGTTTCAGGTACTTAACGGAGTTAATAGTGGGCAAGAGGTCAAGACGCCCAATTCTCCCGTTGCGATCGTTTCGAGGCGTTATAAAGATGGTTTTAATGCTCAGAATAATCAGAATAATCAGAATAATCAGTTTATTGGTAAATGTCAGTTTACAAGTCATATAGGATAGGTACATAATAAAAATTAACAAAATCATGTTGATTTAAAATAAAAAATAAAAATTAATAAAAAATAATTATTAAAGTAGTAGTTGTTTAAGTCACTGAATTTTACAAACAAAATCGTCAACACTATAGAAAGCTTGCTCGATCAGCCACGATTTTAATTTGTTTTTAAAAACTAACAAACTGGGAGCATCAACGACGTGTTTTGGCAGGCGGTTGTACACCTCAGGCCCCAGGACATGCACGAGTCTCTTAGACCTGGTGAGTCTGTGAGCTACCGCGGCAAGTTTGTCGTCGTTGCGGGTAACACGCACCACCACGCGTCTCTCTTTAAGCGTTTCGAATGAGCTTAAGTTTTGCCTTACGAACATTGCTACCTGAGATATTACGATAGCGGGCAATGTGAGTATCCGCAACGAGACAAAGTACGGTCTCGCCGACGTGTCCCGACTCACTCTCACGATCGCTCTCACAGCACGTTTTTGCATGCGAAAGACGCGCTCCCTGTCGGCAGCGCGACCCCACAGTTCAGCTCCGTACTGTAAAAGCGAGTGTACAGTCGCGAAGTAGCAGGTACGGACTACATCGGCGGAGACAACTCTCGACAGCCTACTGAGCGCGAAACATGCGCTGCCTAACTTAGCACACAATTTTTCTATGTGGCTGCCCCAAGTCAAGCCACGGTCAATTACGAACCCCAGTAGAGTGATAGATTTTACTTGATCTACAGGAGTCGAGTCTATGCATACATCTAGATTTCTAGTGTGCCTACCTGAGATGGAGAAGTGGATGAAATGCGTTTTTTTAAGATTGAGCACAAGTCCATTCCACTTAAACCACCGTGCTATTTGGTTGGCAACCTCATTCAGTCGCTGCTCGAGTCGTTCCAGTGACGTATCGCTGACAACCGAGGCCACGTCATCCGCGTACATAAACACCTCGCCCGCGGTCACATACTCGGGGAGGTCGTTAAGCAGCAGGGAGAAGAGAATGTTGGATACCGACGATCCCTGCGCTACGCCCATCACAGTGCCTAATGGCTCTGACTTAGTCTCCCCTCCGTCGGCGACTACCACCTGAGACCTATCACGTAGGAGATCAGTCAACAGAGAATGTGCTTGTGCACCGATACCGTAATGCTGAAGCTTGGCAGAGAGTACATCATGGTCCGCTACGTCAAAAGCTTTGGATAGGTCGCAGCATAGGACTGCTACTTGGTGCTTCTTCTCGCAAGCTTCCATCACTCGTCGAATGACCTCGCGAGTGAGCGAGGTAGTGGAGCAACCTGCACGGTATGCATATTGGCGCTCAGATAATGCCTTCGTCTCAGAGAGATAGTCGGTGAGGCGAGCGCTCAGACCGTTCTCGAGCACCTTGGCAACGGCGGGAATAATTGAGACCAGTCAGTTTTACAGTGCTGTGCCGTCAGTATAAAAAATCACTTGGTTTATGAAGGACGTTCTTTTAGAATAACAGAACAGACCTATTTTAAAATAAGAAGGTAATAATAAAAGTACATAAGTACAGTGCAGAGAACCTCCTCGTTTTTTGGAGTTAATGAAAGATTACGTTAGGTATTCGCACTAGTACCTACAACAGATTTCACAAACGCAAACCGAATTTTTGCGATATATATAAATACTAGCTGCGCCCCGCGGTTTCACCCGCGAAAGTCCCGTTCCCGCGGGAATATCGGGATAAAAAGTAGCCTATGTGTTAATCCAGGGTATCACCTATCTACATACTAAATTTCAACCAAATCGGTCCAGCCGTTTTTGCGTGAAAGAATAACAAACATACATACATACATTCTCACAAACTTTCACATTTATAATATTAGTAGGATAGTAGGATAGGATAAATATATATATATATAGGCTAATTGCAGTGGGATAGTAGAGCATCTTACCTATACCTAAATCCTGAAAGTGTAGTTTGATATTTCAAAGAAAAGGCACTGTTTTTAATATTTCAAGAAAACGTACAATATTTTGTATAACAGATACTCAAAAAGTTCAAGGTGATATTAATAATATTTTATCTCAATAGCAGTAGCTTCTTTTCTTTATTTATTCGGCCACGTTTTAGGTTCCTTTGGGAGCCCGAGTGAATAATTTTGTGAGGTCACGATTTAGTTGAAGTCTTAATGGAATAAAAAGAATTTTGCGCGTTATCTCTTTGGTATTATAGGAGTAAACTTTATAGGTAAAAATTTATTTATAGATTTATTAGAAGTTTTCAATGGTATATAATGGTAAATATGCTTTTAAAATGTATGAATTGAAAACGATTGCAATCACTTTTCTTGGATAAACAGTTTAAAATATTTCCAAAGCAAGAAGTTCACCTCAAAAGCTTGCAACAGCGTTCAGCAAGTAAACAAACTTAAAGAGGGGTAATGAGAAGAAAATGTGAAGAATGCAAATACAATTGAGTACCAAGGTCTCAATTTGCGAACGCATAAAAACATCCAAGAGCACTCAAAACAAAATTGTGTCTCCATTGAGTTAAACGCCAGGCATATTGCAGACATGGTTGCCATGACGACAAAGGCACTTAGACAAGGGGTGGCTCCGATATGAACTTCACCATTTGAATTTCAAGAGCTATGCAAAGTGAATCCGATCCAAACCCATCGAGATTGCTTTAATGTGCTTTAGGAAACATGGATGTTATTGTCTCAATAAGGAATTGATTCAAGCATCATTGTATACCTTCTAGAACAAAACGTCTTTGAAAATGGTTCGATTCTTTGAGAATAGACTATTGTTATGCAAAGACCAGGTTTGGAGTTGTACGGGATTTTGATTGGGAAACTTTTGAACTTAAGAAATACGTGTCATAATTCAGAGGATATAAGTTGTGATCTTGTTTATTCTAATAATCATTATGCGACAAAATATGCATGTCAATAAGTTATAGGTATACTCGTAGTACCAATTAGGTCTGAAATACAATCTGTCTTAGGTACTTTTTTGCTTAAACGTTTAATAGTAGGTATCTTGTTAGTTAGTGTATTATATTATTTGCTTTACAATATTATTATTTTACCTAATACTATTTTCATTTCAATAAAAGTAGTCAACTTTTTTCAAGTCGGTAAGCCATAATAGAGGCCGCTGGGCAACCTAAAAACTCCATCACCAGAGTTGGCCACTTGCTCATACAAATGACCAAAATTAAAAGATTTCTTAGATTTATGATAAAACAATATTACTTTGGAATTCAATATTAACGTTGAAATAACAATCCGAATGATGTATCTATATTTTCTTCTCTATTATCTGTCTCTTATTAGTAAAATGATCCCACGCTAGAGAACCCTCGCCACTATTATTCTGCAAATAGGTAAATAATATTTTCAATACTAAAGAAAATTATCAAACAGACAATGCAAATTGAGTCTCTAATTTTATTGATCATTACAATGGAGAATACTACGAGTACTAACTGAAGGAGAGTTGTCTATTGTGTTTTGAACCTTTTCAATAACCTTAAGACTTTTCTATTAATGTTAAAATATAGATTATTCTAGAAAAATTGCAATGTTAACCTCTGAAAGGAGCACAGAAATGCACTCACCTATGTAACCGACTTAAAAGAAGGAGGAGATTTTGTATTCCGCTGTATGTTTTTTTATGTATCTATGTTCACCCATTATTCCGCCAATAGTGGATTGTTTTATTTATTTTTGTTTGTAAGAATATAACCCTCAGTTTTATCTTCGGAGTTATAAACAGGATTGCACTTTATGAGTGTATGAAATTTCTTATTCTCGTCTCTTACGAAATAACTGTTCAAAGTTTTTTAAAAAGTTTACTTAAAAAATAGTTTTTTTTGAAGCCGTATGAAAAAGAGTAGGTGGCGTACGTATTCCAGAAACAACCACTAGGAATATAAGCACGACGTTAGAATCCAAATCAATTAACGAGAAGCAATTTGGACGGACTCGGCCGATGCAATTAGAGAGTCCGCTGGGACAAGACAGCCGTTAATAACTAGCTGATGGGCATTTTGTTAACGTGCACTGGGATTCAAAGTGTCTTGATTATCAATTCAGCTTGCATTTTAGCAGAATAATGTAGAATAAGTAATTCTTGCGCTGCGGGTTTGTATTGAATTGGTTTAGTCGTAGTTTGTAGTAAGTAATAAAATTTCAGACCTGATTTTCACTCGTAAGACGGTCTTGATAGATCACTTGGATACTTGAATGGGTGACCGCAAGTGGCATTATATCTAAGCGCACAATCGGAGGGCACGTTAAATTGTCGGTCACGGCTTTTAAAGTCGTTAACCCATGACGGAGGCCTTTCGGCGGCTTAGAAACTCCGTCACCAGAGTTGGCTTTCTCATATGAACGAATGAATGAATAAGTACAAAAACAAACAAGTAAAACAAAATTAAGTTGTTTCTTAGAAATATTTATTATATTTATTATTGGTCGAAATCTTTAATATTATAATAGTACGTAATTAACCGTTTGTCATTTAGTGTTTCTAAAATACATAAACTGCAAATTCTAATTTTAGAGATCACCGATCCAAACCAACTTTATTTTCTATCACAGAGGCCGAGCGATAACTTCACAGTACGGATCAAAACCAGTTCTTTCAACATAATTTTTTCCTGCATATTCAAATTCCGTGAAAGGAACCCGTAAATGAACGGTGAAATTCAAAGCTGCGCCGATTTTTTGTGTTGCGACACAAGTTCCGATGGCCTGGCAAATTTTAGGAATCTTCTTTGTAACCTCTCGAGGTTTCATATAAGAATACTTAGGCCCTAAGTCCTGCAGAGCTATGTGAGAAACAGGACCATTCTTCAGTTGTCTCCCGATTTCTAAGGAGTATTCACAAAGAGTTTTTCCCAGCTTCTTATTCCTGTGTTCACGAAGTGTTGCTATGAACATGATCTCTATACTGCAGTCTACTCCATATCTAAAACCAACATTATTGATGGATTATTGTTATGTTTTATTCTTTTAATCGAAAAATTTTTCAACAGATATGGCTGAAACTTGTAATGTGTTACTTTTTAACAAGGTAGGTACCACGCAAGCGGAGCCGCTTGCCAGTAAGCTAGTAAGTTAATAAGCCCATAATAATAGTGTCCAATCCCTATAATATTAGTTGAATAGCCGATTACATGTTCGGATAATGGGAGCAATCTGTAATGATTTACAAACAAGATGTACCTAATGTTTCAGATAAGCTATGTAGGTCAGAGTTGACGGTAAGGTAATTTGTACTTGGGTTTAGGGTAATGATGGTTCTAGTATAGTTATTAATTTGATTTTGGAACTCGATTATGGTAAGTTACAAGGACTATAATATTGATGTTTTGTTGAAATAATAAGCTGTATGTTTCTTGAGTCACACTTCTGTAATAATAATCATGTGTGAGTGTGTAAATGCGTAAGGCTGAATGATTGTTAATCATTCACGCTCAAACAGCTGGACGAATTTGAATGAAATTTTATACCAGAATAGCTAAAATCCTATATGAACACTATTATTATTATTATTAGGTATTCCCACGAGATGATAACTATATTCACCGGTAGCACCGCGGTGTGCAGCTAGTATACTATAAAATTACCTTTCGAAGAAATTACAACGGCTGTCCACATTTGACATGAAATTAATTAAGGCTTTCGAGGAAGGTTGCTTGCACCGCTCCTCTACAAATTCATCAAAGAAGGTTTTCTCATCCGAATTGCTACTGGCCACCTGAAAATAGAATTGGATTTTAAAACCATTATGTTACTTTAACTTACAGATGTTTAACTTATTTAAACAGTGGTAAGGCAGTCCGGAATAAGGTCCATCAATTGTAACTCGCGGGTTCGAAACCCGTCGCAGCCGCAAACTGTTATTAGGATTTGTAATTTTTAAATGTATTTAAACATTTTTAAGTTATGGTAACTTATTGGTATTAAAGATCAAGGGTAGCTTATATGCAAGTTAAGTAAGTACTTATATAATAATATTACACATACACACACAAACACACAATATGTTTAGATTACATAAAAAATACAAATGATAAAACATTATCTAGTTAAATGTTTTTTGATACACTAATCTGTGATAACGCGAGCCAAGCAAAACAACTCGCTTATTTCATTGACCGACGTCTTGATAATATTTGTCCATGCATATATTATTGTTATAAACCAACTTGTGACTTACAATATAAATTTTCTATTTTATATTTTTGTCGTTGGCTCGAATCCGGGCATGCGCTTTGATACGGTAAATAAACGGTGAAGGAAAACATCGTCAGGAAACCCGCGGCTAGTCAGCCCCACACGTATTAACCATTGTCTTTCCCGTGAATATGGCCAGCTAAGCTGAGAGGATGGCTTAGATGCTGGGCAAGTTTATTCCTAAACAAATGTCCCAGGCAATTCTTCTGCTAAGTGTAGGCAAAGGTTGCCGCCTGAGTTTTAACCTGTAGTTTATTAAAACATGCAGACACGACTTCCCCCGTGCTGATCTCCACGGCGACCAGCGACACGCCATCCAGTGCAGCATCAGCACAGAGCTCCAACAACTCCTCACCAGCTTCAGGATTCAAGTTCACTTCAGTTCCTATACAGACGAGCTCGTCGGGGAAGAATCCATCTTTTATTACCTGAAAATAGTATAGACTATTGCTTGAATACTCAACCTTCGAAGGTCGAGGCACTAACTCTCTTTGCCATGGCGGCTCTTGAAGACAATGACAATCTACGGTAAAACCAAACAGGATGTCAATTCTCGACGACATTCAAAACATGTACATGTTATCTAGCTTTTGTTTTCTGAATTCCATAGCATTTTCCAAGTGAAGACATGATTGTTTTAAGGACAAGGCGGCAGTTTTTTTGTAATCTTTTCACTTTTCACATTTGTTACCTATTACGTATTTTATCACAGAAATATTTACCTACTTCAAAAGAATCCAAATCTACTCAGAAATGCAGAGGCAATCTTATTCAGTGAGTAGATACTTAATTTAATTTTATATTCATCAATTCATTAGTATGCTAACCATAGTCTCAATATTTATATTACACATGACATCGCAATTAAATAAATTGATTAACAAAATTTCAAGTGTTTTATGAATTCAAATTCTTCAATTTCATTACAATATTCTTAAGTAAATCTCTTAGAAAGTTTTCTATCAAAAAAGTTTACCTATTCAATTATGTTTTAAATTGAATAAACTGTTATATTTCAAAAAGATTTTACACGCTTTATCTTTATTATACTTTAATTTGAGCCTTTTCTATTAATATTGTGTAAATTGAACTTTACAGTTTGTCAACTTACTTTCAACGCACCCGGAATAGTTGCAGCTGACAGCGACTCTATACGATATTTACCTGAAAGTCACAAGTTTCATTATTTCTAGCAACATACCTACAAAAACATGTAACTTGGTGTTTTAGGTAGGTATCTACCTACCTACTAAAAATACTATTGAAGATACACACAAAAAACGTAAATTATCTTCTCGTATCATTTTGTTTTTTTCTTATTGAATCAACATACTAATAGGTAAGTACCTACACACTATGTTTTATCTGTGCTCTGGTGCTAATTTTTGTAGGCCAATGACCTTTATGACCGAAGTCAAAGACGCGACATTTAAATAAGTCAGTACATCTTTTTTACATCAATCGTTATTGTTTTTATAAAGTTTTGCAGAGAACAAGATTAGGTACTTGCCTACTTAATAAAACATCTCACGGATAATAATAATAATAATATGAATGAATAATGACTTCTTCATAATACATTTCTCAGGTTTCTCTCTACTTCTTAAATAGGGTCAACAAATAAATATATAAATGTAAATTATACTAATTTACATACCTACAGTATTTGATTTGAGGTCACTTACCACAGTCCAATATTCCCCATTCCATTTTTAAATTTAACAACAAAATAAACAAAGCAAACCAACACAAAACGTGCGCACACGCATAGATTCCTCACATCACTGACAACTAACTTGCTTGTCATATAAGTGCATTCAGATAGAGAATCATGTTCTGAATGCGACTTAGTATTCTGAACAGTAAAGTTCAATATAAAATGAAACGGAAGCAACTCATTTTGCGATCACTATTCGTATCAACTACAAACAGGATAGTGTAGATGCAGATAGAACATGCAAATAGTAATTCAAGGATGACCTTTACTTTATAGCTTAGCAGGGATCTGATACTATTATTTTATCTGTGCTGATACACAGATGTTGCGGGTTTGATCCCCGCTGAACGACAAATGTCTGTAGGCTCTGTAGGTATTTATTTGCTGCGGATCTAGGTGTTTTTTTAAGTATTTTAATACTTAATATAAAAATCCTTGACTGAAAGTTAGCCACAAGCCCCCATAAGCATATTCGACCAGTAAACCCGGAAGATGATTGCTCTGAGAGTAAACCCATCTTAGACATTACCATAGAACTTCATCACTATTAAATTTATAATTTAATGATCCATAATTTAAAAGATCAATCAACAAATAAATTAGCCTAAAGGTACAGATAAGCCTGTAGATTTATGATTTGATAAAAAATAGACTATATTTGAGCTTTTTTTACCCTCAATAACGATACGAGGTCAAAAGTCAGAATCGACTAATACAGCTGATTCAGTCGAGAGCAATCGAAAATCGAGGCACGAGCAAATTCAATTTCACTTCTGCTAACCAGTAGTCCATCGATATTTTTCACCTGGTTTTACGATAAGTTTGCAATAGAAACAAGGTTAGCTTTAGCCACGTTAATAATAAGCGGAAATTTTTATTTACGTACACTTCGTAAATTAATTAATTTACCTTGTACGAAGTGCGCTGGCTCAGACAGTGCTCTATAAAAAGCGTTTATTTCGTGAAAGCCAAAATCAATAAGTTATACTTAAAAACAAATAACTGTTTATTTAATAAACCAAAAGAAAAATGTACCTTCCGTAGCACTGAATAAAACCAATTCTAAACTTACTGACAGCAAATTCGTAGAACTAGAACGCCTAAATCAATTACGGGATCAATTCAATTTCTGTTCAGTCTCGGATAAGGAATTTATTTTTAAACTATTTTCACAGAATTCCAGGTAAGGAGCTCGTAGAATAAATAATTACTTATTCTCGTCTTTCAATCGTCAAAATTGTTTGAAACTGTTTGTTGTTTAGTACCTACTTAAAGAATGTTATACAGGGGTCAGTTTTATACTCCAAAATCACGGTCACCTTTTTTCAGATTTACCTTAGGAGGACCTTTAAAGGCTTAGGTAAGTACCATAATGTGCATTGGCATGCGCTATTAATAAATTAAAACCACCCCACACAATATAAAAATTACCTAAGACCAACTTAATCTCAATCCATTTTTCAAAATATGAAACTGGTGTTATTAATTAAAAAACTTAAAACGGGATATTTACCATGATTTGTAGATTTATGAGTTTCCCGATATTTCGGCAATAATATAACGTTTTAAGTGTTTATAATGTTCAAAACCATGATAGTTTAAAAAGTTTTGGTGTTATTAAGTTGCATCGTGTAAATAGGACTTTGGGAAAAAATATTAGACAGATACATAATATATACTAGGTACATAGTTTATTAATACTTACACAACATTTTTATAACAATTATTTATTCACGACAAATATACTTACAAAGTATATGCCCAATAATAATTACTCTTTAAAGCTCTTCAGAATTGTAGCGTTCTAAATGTATTTTAAGTGGAAAAATGGAGGCGTGAAAATTCCAAGTGTTTAGAAGTGAGTCGGGACTAATTTCGTTGAGTTGCCTTTGTGCTCGCATTCCTTCCTCTTCGAAGGCCTAATTCACTAATAATGTTCTATCGCTGTAAATTAAACCGTATTGCGTTATATTTGTAATGTAATATTGCTTGGTAAGAGAATATCAGTCGTCATGAAATCAGTTGCATTGTGCATCATTGCAATAAGAATAATGAAACGTGTTTCAAAAATGTATTTTCGATTTTGTAAATGAAATTACTTTATTAGATGAGTGACATCAAATGAGTTACTATTTTCTAAACTTTGTCCATTCTCTCAAGTGCTCTCGCACTTGGCACATTATGCGAAGCGTTGTGTCGCAAAAATTCTTTGTAATTTTAAGGATAATTTTAGACAAAAAGCTTTTTAATTTACTGACCCAAAAGCTCATAAGTTGAGGTTCCATAAACGCTAATGTGCTCGCTTTTCTGAGCATAGTAATTTTTCACCTACGCAACTGGACACAATGTTAATTCTATAATCCAATAGCCTGCATTTTCGTATAATTAATCATTAGCATACGCATAAAAACATCTGAATACGCACAATGGCAATAAAAAGCCTTCCGGACAATTTAATAGCACTGAGCCTACTCTACAATTAATAGCAAGTCACATACAAAATGCAGACACGCAATGCGGATTGCATTCATTGCGATAATAACCTATGAAATGGGGTGTCTATAATATTTCACCGTTGTTAATGGTTCAGCGATTAGTGCAATGACAGCCTTTCATGGGGTACATTTGGACAGAAATGTGCATTAATTCATGGACACACGATAGTGACGTATGTGTCTAGCCTGTTCGATCCCTTTGGGGTAATTTAAAACCATTGTCACCCTAACTAGTTGAGAACTTGTTTCGTAGGGTGATTTGGTTTCACTGAATTTCAAAGAAGCCGCAGACTAAAGCTACAGATACACATGCTCGAAAGTAGCACGAAAGCATGCTATTTTTGAGCAGATGCTACTTAGTAGCATACAATGAGCACGTGTATACGAAAAGAGCATGCTTGTGAATATATGAAATGAAATTATTTTGACATGAGCATACTATCTAGTACCAAATAAGCATGCTTTTTAGTAGCATGTGTATCTGTAGCTTAGCTACAAGTCTAGTACCAAATAAGCATGCTTTTTAGTAGCATGTGTATCTGTAGCTTAGCTACAGATACACATGCTACTAAAAAGCATGCTTATTTGGTACTAGATAGTATGCTCATGTCAAAATAATTTCATTTCATATATTCACAAGCATGCTCTTTTCGTATACACGTGCTCATTGTATGCTACTAAGTAGCATCTGCTCAAAAATAGCATGCTTTCGTGCTACTTTCGAGCATGTGTATCTGTAGCTTTAGTCTTAGTAATTTTATTCTGCAGGTTTGGCAGTACACTTATCTAACAAATCTTTAATTTTAACTCGGACTTTAAAGAGTATCTACTAGCAGCACGTCCCGAATAATTATATATAATTGAATAAAAACACCAATAAAATATCAAATAACATCAACTTTGACCTAATCTAATACACACCGAGATTAAACTACTTGTAGAATTGGATGGGAGTTTAATCCTTTATGCTACCATTTTTATATGAATAATTCACATACACATAAAGTAAACTCTATGATTTTTTTTCACTTACTTGGATTCTACTCTCAATTTCCTAGGCTTAAAAGCTGGTAGTGGAATCATAAACATTACAAATCTGGTCCTAACTTTTACCATTTTAGATCTTATTTCAGCCAGTGTAAACAGTAATATGCCTCTGAGTTCTGTAGGTGCGTACGTCATTTGGGATGTAAAGAAAGGTGCTCGAGACATAGGCTCTTAGCGAGCTGCGGTCTAGGAATTAATGTAGCTTGTCTAAAACCCAACACGCACCTCTTCAAACTGATGTTTTTCTTTGTTTCACTTTGCAACCATGTCGTAGTCAAAACATTTTATTTTAAAATACCTTGTAAGTACTTATTTTTCATCCTGAAAAAATATGTTTTATTGCTTTTTTTAACATACTTCGGAATAAGGAGGTTCTCAATTTGTCGGAATCTTTATAGTCGTCTCGAAAACCAAAGAGATACGAAACTTGTCGTTTGGACATAGGGTCAAAAAATTACTTTATTATTATATTTACAAAAAAATATTTAGCCTTAATTCGATCAATTCGTGCTTTTGTGATGTAAATCATCATTTAAAATTCTATTAGCCATCACATCAGATTAGTAACTACTAATTAGATTATAAAACTGTAAATACAAGCGATTGTATCGTCAGAACGACTGTGGCGATGCGTATCTTGATAACTAGACCATTTACAATTCTACATGCTCATTGTATAAATTACTTTTCAATTCAAAAACAAATTGGGTCTCTGTAGACTAAGAATTTTAATAGAATTATGCTGTTTTAACATTAATGGCAAGTACAGCCAGTTCTATTACCATTTTCTTTGGTATGTAAGTATTTCGTTTATACGAGGTCACACCAAGCCATTATCTGGTCATGACATTGTGTATTGTGTATATTATTACAAACGGTTCGTCTTGTTTCTTTTTCCATCATTACAAATCCTTTAATTTGACACTTCTGCCCTGAATTCTGTCCATAATGATGATCTATTATTTTGACATATTTATCGTTGATTGTAATTTTTTTTGCTTCAATTTCTTCTAAAAGCAATGTGCACAGTTTCACATTGAAAGCGATTGTAGAAATGTAGGTAATAAGTATGGCTATGGCAGGTCAATTTCAATTTCAAAGTAACTACCAAAAAGTCGAAGAAGCTGATTATAAAATTTCAATAAAACGAATAAGTATATGAAAAACATCTTTTAATAATCACCGGTCTATAACCTCCTTCAAATGTTTCAGAGCTTCATCTAAAGCCACGTAAACTTCCTGTGTATTCAGAGGTCTTTCTTCGAACGACGCTGTATCACTTCTCATTGTAGACTTGTGGAGGATACTTTGGGTCAGTGGGCAAAAGACATCAGGGTTCATTGATTCAGATTTGGACTTTCCAGTGAGGTAGCTCATAGGAATTCCGATGAGAAGTACTGATATTGCTCCCGCAAACGGACAGTAAGTAAAAGCGATTTTGAAGAGGGATTTTATTGGCTTCGTTGGCATGTGACTCCTGAAATTGAGAAGTAATGTAGCTTACTTTTAAAGCAGATAACTCAAAATTTAGCGAGGTCCTTCGGACTTATGAATAGCAATTTACCTCTAGGGTACAGAAAATTGCTCTTCTTTCAAAAATTGAAGTCGGTTTTGTAAAGGTCTTAATTTGCCACTTTTAAATAGGTAGAGCCAGCTAATAAAAATAGAATTGAAGCGTGAGATTTATTAGAATTGTTTAACTTAATTTTGCTTAGAGAAACTGCAAATAGCTTCTCAAACGCCTTTACACCGGTTTTACATTCAAGAATTTTGTCTACTTCGGTGCTGCTTCCAGATTACCACAAAGTTACAGGGCTAGGAATAAGAGACTGAAATGCAAGAACCAAACTTTGATGTAGTATTTTTTTAGTAGTAGTAGTTTGTCTTTGATGTACTTACCACTGCGATAGTAATACAAAGTACAAGTATTAAGCATTACATTATCTGTGGCAATTACATAAGTATAACTAAGAAGGTAATTCTGTTTTAAACATAACTATCTAACTATAATGTAATATTTCTAGTTGTTTGTTCAACATAGTTTTTAATGCATTAAATAATTTACAATAGTGTTTTTGTAGTGAATGTAATGTTTTTAGATTTTAAATTACAGTAATAAAGTCCAGTCAATTTAATTTTATATTAACTTCAATGATCACTTAAAAAAAAACTAGTTCTGAATACGGGCCCCAGAGCTGCCAGTAATGCTTTGACGAAAGTTCTGAAGCTGCTAGTTACGTAGCTAAGTTTAGAATGCAATCGACAGAGTCGTAGTTAGTTGGGAACAATGTTGAGTGGTGATGCCTTAGTTTAGTGCACTAAATAAATTTATACAGGTTCTGATAAATCAGCCTTGAGATTTGCACTATCAAAGATTTTATACTAAGCAAGTTCTTAGGTACAAAAAGCTTTTGATGCGGAAAAGCGACGTTATTTCTGTTCCAGTTAAACAACTTTTTTTTCTAGTGACTTCATCATTAAATTAGGCCCTTACTTTAAAACCGAATATGCGTGCCAATAATCGCAGGTCATCCAATATAGGTAGAAACTGAATATTTATTTGTGATTAAAGGCACGATGTATTGTTTGCAGTTTGTAGAGTTGGTAGAGCTTAGGGCCGGTCCAACATTATTACAGCAACGAGAAAAGGTAGGTGTGCATTTGAACTCAAATTCAGTTTTCAAGATTCGACATGATCAAACAATAGACCGTATTTAATAAAATGTTTAATGAAAATATTGTTTAGAAATACTTAGTTAGTTTAGGAGTAAATGCTCATCTGTATGCTTCTATGAGCTTTAAATCTTGGTCGGATGTTAGAGACGATAGAATCACGTTTGCGATGTCCCAATCACCGATTTATAAAACCGCGTTCGTCATTCGCATCATAAATCTTATCTTACCGTTTTTCCGACATATTCTGAGACACTTTCACGCCTTCAGTTCATTTTACTGTCTATCACAATCTTCCCTCCCAATCATTTGCTATTGCTTGCTACATCTTGGCTACATCCATATCGCCTTTACGACTCCGGAACGTTTTTATTACCACCGCAATGAGTTCACACTCGGTTAGAGATCCCTCGTCTAACTTTTAATCTTCGGTCACAACTTCGGTGATATCGACTTGAGCTCTTTTATTCCCCCCCACCCCTTATTAAACTTTTCCCATATTACTATTACTCGATTTTCGCAGTTTTATGACTTTTCTTGCAGCTTTTCTGAGACATGCTTCGTGTAATTACATAAAGTCGGTAAACTTGGTGGCTAAGTTGTAAACAAACGGGTGGGTGTTGAATGTAAAGCCCACTATAATAGTTTCTCACGCAAGTCCAGGCTGAAGCAACTGAAGTCTCTTTTGCAAAACATATTACCTACTTACCTAGGTACTTATCGTCCTTGTTTATGTAAGTTTTTCAACCGATTTAAAGATTATTATATTGTTACTTATAAATTATAACCTACCTAACTTAGATAGTAACATTTTGTCTACCGCAAAAATACTGGTAAGTTAGAAGAAAAAAAATTCAGATTACTTACCAGTATTTTTGCGGCTAAACTAATAAACAAAATATCTTCATCATACGTACACAATACTGTGAACCGCAGTAATATTCGCAATTGGATGTGTGATGTTCCCTTTGCCGCATCCAGAAGCTACCAAAGGCTTGCCTTGAAAGGTCAATGCTCCTGAAGCTAGAGCATTTTCAGCACCAATCAGAAGCCATCCACATAAGATTAAACTCAGAAGACAACCGCTGAGTGCACCCTTGGAGAAAATTATAGAAACTTCAGATAGAACAAAATTAATAAATTAAAGTTTTTGACTACTAAAGTTGACAACGCCATCTATCTGACTAATCTGAAAGTTTTTTTCAAGCGCCATCTAGTATAATAAAGAGATAGCTCTTTGAGGTTCTAGGAGGTTTAGCTTGGCGTTTTAAGTATTAGCACAATGCTTAGCACAGTTGGAGTTTCATAGGTTTTGTAATAGATGGCATGTTTCTCAATTATTTGTTTGTAATTAATTATAGTGTATTATTATAAAATGTTTACTTACAGAACAGTTAGCTCTAGTAAATACTATGCCTAGAGTGAATAGTCCAAGAAGTGTTCCAGCTGTGATTCCAGTGAAGCCTGAAGCTACGTGTTGTAGTTTGTCCAAATCCTTGGAGAACCACACCACGACCCCGCAGTAGATACCAACTAGCAAGCATAGGAGCTAAAACAGAACAAACAAGAATTAAATGTGTCAAGCTTTTTGCAGATAGCAGTCCCTTTCGAAGTAAGATCCCTGAGGTAAGTTTACAAATGCAAGTGTTTAAAAGAAGGTCTTACTTATGTAATTTTGTGAGAATTCTTTCTTTTAATAAAAGTACCTACTTACCCACTTAAATAATTATTAAATTAAAAAAGTTTGACCTATAAAAAAAACCCTTATTTTACCACCAAAACCTAGCTTTACCTTCCGCAGCGATGGTAAAACAAGGGTCTTTTTGTTAGGCTAAATACACTGTATCAGACGATTACTCTAACAAAAGTTTAGGAATACAAACCTTCATGACCCTACAACAGGCAAGTTCATTCGTACTTTGAGGCATCCATGGTCTGATAAACTCTTCAAATAGGACTCCAGATATTGAATTGATTAGAGAAGCCATGCACCTGAAAATGAAGTTGGCTAACGTAAAAGCAATAACCATATACTACATAACTTAAAAAATTAAATAGATTAAAAATTATTGTTAAAACTCACCCACAAGTGGCACTGAAGACAGACATTATGAAAATTCCACAAATTCCAGGAAACAGTTCAGCTAGCTTGTTTAAGAAATGGGGAACTAGCTGAAAATTAAAAAAAATATATTATTTTATTTTAATATTTAAATAACCAAGTAACATTCAATAATAAAACATTATGTTTTCACTAAATCAAAACTGAATCAAAATGTCTTTGGAATAGTATCTACTATGATAGATTTTTCTATTTCGTTATATTATTTAAAATTAAACTATTATCACGGTCTATATATTTTAAACTCACTTGTTCATGTTTTTTTATTTGCCCAGTCAGAAGCGGGTCACATCCAGCAAACCATGCGTACAACGCTAGTCCAAGGAAACATGACAATAATTTCATCAGTATAACACCGATACAGGATAAAAACAAGCATAGTCTGGCCTTTTTTATTGTCGATACAGCTAGAAGCTTTTGCAATGTAGACTGACTTAATGCTATTTTCCAAAGCCAGTTTGTGCTAAGGGCTAAGGTTACTGCGAAGAACGAGGTGTGATGGGCTAGTTCGGGGTCTGGGCTAAAATACAAGTAAAATTAAAATTTAGATATTAGTACACGGAAATACTTACATAGGTAGTCAGTTTGAATTTTAGTAGTTCATAGGCAGTTTGAACGAGTTTGAATTGCAAACCTATTTTTATCTTAATTGCTTCAGAACTCAGCAGAAGCCTTGACTTTTTTATTACATCTGCTTCATTCGGCAAAAAAATATTTGTATTTCGATTAATGGTTTTAAGTGTTGCTATGGCGATAAAGTGGATATTTGATGTACATTATTTTAAACGTAAAGTGAGGATGGATGTTGACATCGTGCAACTTACAAAAGAGAAAATTAAAACATCATAAATCACTGGTGTCAAAAGACAGACAGATACTTCAAGAATCAAACTCACTTACTCATACAAAACCAATCGTCCTCCATCATTAGCGATCTCCCACATCCTCTTAAACCCCATAGGTATCAACGCTAAAGCTGTCGGTAAAGCAGTGCTGGCTAAGGCTAGGAAAGTGGTTCCAATCCCAATAGCCACAATAGCTCTGAGACCTCCAACTGCACTGAATGTGGCACACGCGACGCATATCACTGCTGTTATTCTTGCAGCAAGTTGATTTGTTACTGAAAAACATAAGGCTTTAAAGAATGTATTTTTCATGACACTCTTTTGTCAATGAAAAGACATAGGTGTACATTATTATACCGTTTTCATTACTCATACACGGAAAGTACGCACGAAGTTGCCTGATTATAGGGTTCAAAGTAGCATGTTCTGTCCCTAGGGAAAACAAGTACTTTCCTGCCCTAGGGCAGGAAAGTAAATAACTGTCAAATGTCAACTTCATTTTTGACATTTCTTTTGTGGCATGTCGATGCATGCTAAGTGTTCAAGTTCTTCTAACTCAATCAGATGCTAGATATTATGTCTCTCTGGCACGAATTTGTGCTTCTCTAGCACTAATTATATATTATATTTATTTATTTTATTTTATTTATTTAAATTTTTTCATGATCAAAAAAAAACTACTGGTAGAATGCCTACTACTTTTATAGCCATTCTACTACCAGTCAGTATTTTTTTTAAATCTGGAACGCAGCTATGCCATGCCATCGTTAGCTGCTTTTAGTCAATATTAAACTAGATTTTAAAAAAAAAGCGAGACAGCTAATTTTTGTGTGTGAAATTTAAATTTTACATCAATATTTTTGGTAATTTCCTCATATTCGTAATGAAAAGTAGAGTACATACCTCGAAAGAAAGGCCCTTCGATGCACTCGAACTATTATCGCACTCGCTGACGCTCGCGCGATAAACCATCTCGTGCATCGGAATCTGTGCCTTTCTTCCTCGTGTAGTAATGTAAACTTAGTGGGTCCTTTATAGGTAAATATCGGATCAAATGTGTATGTCAAATGCATAAAATTGTTTCTTCTATCTAACTTTTCGCTACCACACTAAACTTTACTACGATTTAACATTGAACTTGAACTGTTAGTTACACGTTTTTATCACTGTATGCAAACAATGTCGAAGTCAACAAAAATATTTATTCTGTAAGTGGATAGGCGATTTGATGTTTCGTCTTCTTTGAATAGTAATAAACTCATAACAATGTTTTTTCTCATACATTTTTTCCTTAATAAACCATGTCGTGAGGAATTAGTTTAACAAACGCGCCTTGAGGTAGATAATATACTTACCTACTGGTAGCTTTCCTTTTTTTGTACTATGTTTCCTAAAATACCTACTTTCATTATATAATTTTACTTACCTAAGCGAAACGCCAGTAATGGAACGTATGGCACAATTGGAAGAAGCATAAGCTTGCTGACGACGAACAGAACTGCTGCAATAGTGCGAGTGTGAGTTGAAAATCTAATTTCTAAATATTCGAAACACGATGATAGCTGTAGTTTGTAGAAGACTGGAAAAAATAAACATTATAAATTATTAGCCAAGAATACCAAGAAGAAACTGGTGAATAGCACAGATTACATAAGTACAGATACCTCATCTCGAACATTGAAATCACTCCTAAAAATAGCCCGAAGAATAATAGGAGTGATTTCAATGTTCGAGGTGAGGCACCCCAGTGAATAGTCACAAATCTTAGGATAGTTTCAAAAACATTATAAATCTGGTTGGTTTCAAAAGATCTCTATCGACCTTAAGTGAAAAGTATTATTATATTAGCAACTGCTTTCCACGTGAAGTTTATTTAATAAAACATTTTGTTTTCTAAGCCACCGCTATTTGTAATTATGTAAGCTAATAATTCTTTCTGACCTTGAATCGGTTGTTGATACGCAGGCTTCAAAAATTTACAACCGTTTATGTCACGATAATACGTCAGTAAAAGCTAGACAATAGACTGATTATTTTGTTGACATAATAATACAATGACCTACTGTGTACCGTTCTGATATCAATGAAAATATTTACCTGGTAAATATATTACTGCTGTAAGAAAAGTGACAACGATAAGAGAGAGTGCCGAAGCCCAATATTGAGTTCCTCTGAGGTATATTTCTACTGGCACACCTAGCAGTGTGATACTTGTTAAGTGGCTGAAAAACAAAAAAATAATATTGATTTAGATCTCTACCAATATCTAATCGATTTATATTAATCACTTCTATTTGCCCGCTGCTTTGCTTGCGTGATTGATACTTATCTGGCTAGTAAGTACCTAGCCTTAGTTAGGTATTCCAGGTCATAAACTAGTTTAGGTATTCAAAGTTTAATCCAAAGACGTTTAGTAGTTTTTGTGTGAAAGACTTACAAACACATCAAACGTATAATATCTCATTTATAATAATCCATAAGATTGTAGTAAATATGTAGGATTGAAGAATTTTTAATAAATAATTTCATTCAGCAAAGTGCTAAAAAAATGTACAGAAGTAGATAATTAATAAAGAAAACTTACCTTGCAATCAGTGCAAGAGTGATTGAAATAACCGACATATTTTTACCGGCAAACAAAAAATCCGCCACCGTACTGTATCGCGTATTCACCACATTAAAATATAAAATAATTCCTATTATCACAGAAAGCACTATGCCGAAAAGACAATATTCTGCAATATTAAAGTAAATAGGGGACAAAAGTTCTGTAATGTTCTTCATTTTCAAGAGATAGAATTTAATTTATGAGATCAAGTGCTCGGTACTGAAGTCTTGTTGCAAATAACAGTTGATAATATCACGTTAACAATAAAAGATATAACAGATAAAAACGGATTTGAATTCTATCTTTCAACAAATAAGTCGTCGTCTTGTTTGTATATCACAACGTGGAAGTTTTCAAACTGCTCTGCAGACGAAACGTCTCTATACTTAGGTACAATTCATCATCATCATCATCAACCATTTTTAACCCATTGCTGGGCATAGGCCATAGGTACAATTCAATACTCATTAATTCGTTTAGGATTAAAAACAAATAATTCAATGAAGGAAAAAATCCTTAGTAAGTACTTCATCTGAGGAAGAGATAGATGTATTTTGAAGAAGTTGACATTGTTGATAAGACAACTGAAGGAGGGAAATGGTACCCTACAAATCTATGCATATAGCTGCATTGATGATCTGCATTTTCCTCTTAGACCTTACTTAATTACTCAATACGTCTTTCCTAATATAGGTAGTGAACGTGAAAATAAAAACTGTAAACTGGAGTTGAGGATTTCAAATCAAAATGTTTAAGCATAATAGCCGTTCAAGCGTCGATATTATTAGATAGGCAGCTAGCTTATCCCAAATTAGAATAGCTTGTATAACAAGCTAATAGGTAGTAGTCACAGGTAGAAGTAAATTACAAAACGAAACATCCCTTTGACTTGTAAAAATATTACAACTAAGTATACTCGTATATCCAATCATTTTAGATTTATAGTGGCGCCATCTGGCATTTTACAGGAACACTATATTAAGAAGAGAAAAAAGCGAGCAGCGTAGAAACACATAGGGAAAGTCTGAACTACAAAATTGTTAGAATCTTACATAGAGGGGCTTGTTTTGAATTTTTTGGTAATTTATAAATAATAAAAACCTTGTCTTATTTTTTATAAGTTAAATAAAACACATACCTACCTACTCTAATACTATGTAATTTAATAAGTAGAATTTTAAATAATTTATCTACCGAATCAAAACACATAGGGAATGTTCACCATGATTTGTGAATATAAGAGATTTTTAATTTTGAACACTTGCAGCTTTCGGGCCTGTTAATGATGATTAAGACAAACTCTTTGATAATTATAATCTTGATTTTACAAAAGTAATAATTTTGGCTTGTACTAAAACTACCTCTACCTCACTATCCATACTATGTATAAGTATATCCATATGTCATCCTACTTAACGTAAGGGGTGGTTTTATATTATTATGGATGGTGGGTCGCTTACCCACATTAGAATATTACTCTCACACCTGTCCCGGTGGGTCGGTAAATACAGTTTTGCCTGGTTTATTGGATACCTCGGGATTACTTTGCTGAGTTTTGGTAGTGTGGGTCATTAATCTATATTTTTTAACACAACAGTAATAGCGTTATTGTTATACAAAAGATATTGCGGTACATCAAGTAGCTTGCAGTTACTTTTTCCAATATTAAATTTATCTGTATTTGATGTCTTTTATTTATTCGTAAGATAATTCTAATTAAATGATAAAATAAATGATAAATGATAAATGATTTATTGCAACAGAAAGACAAGCAGACAAAACACTCATAAAAACTAAATTAGGAGGTAATACACGCTAAAGTCTACTTAGCCTAGTGTTACAAGGGTCTGACTCAGCACTATGTTGCGTTTACAGACAAACGCAACGCTGATCTTCCGTCAGAACCTAGGTACACTATAAAATAAATCCAAAAATAAAGTAAAACAAACACAACAATAGTACCTACAATATGTCCGAAAGAGAAGAAAGAAGAAGAGAGAATTATCATGATTTAAATTAATTTGTAGTATTTTTGAATCTTTTACTGTCCTTCTACTGGACGAAATTCTGGGCGAAGGCCTCCCGTTTGACTCTTCGACATCTTGTATACATACCTAACAGCACGAAAACATAATCCTTAATTTATAGGTGCAGTAATATTTGTTGTGAATGGTAGTACTAAAGAATAAATAAAAGAATAAGTACCTACCTTGTCCCTACATAATAATATCATTATCTTGAACTTTTTTAATCTCTTTGCTCTATCTAATTGTCATAAAATAAGTACTACAAGAAACCCAAAAGATTTGCACATTTTCATGCGTCATCAAAACCATCTTTTGTAAAAAATATTAACACCATTCGTGGGCCATTTCGATACCGGAATGTAATAGCTCGATAAATTCCCACCACGTACATGCGAATACACAAATCATCTAATACACAATATCGCAAATATTTCTTGTCCAGAACATTGGGTGACATGGTACTTCCAGCTTTCGTGGAGGAACAGCTAGTTCACTTCGACATAGTAGTTATCATTTTTTTTTACACTTAGCATTTTCAGTCCCATTTACACGATGGAACTTCTAGCCTATTGCATACAAATTGACTGTCGACATGACTTGCATGTTGTTAGGATTATCTAAACCATAGAAATTAAATTTAATTGTATGAAATAAGGCTCTTGCATTGTGGAAATAAAATGGTTTTTAACGCTGGCAAATTCTTGCAAAGGCTTAGAGATTGATTTACCAAAATTATTAATGAACTTGAGGTCTCCCACTCCTTTGCAAAGTCTTTATTTCCATTAAGTATATTTAACATGTAAATAAAATTGGTATGTTTATTGTTGAATTGTTCCCAACTACACTATGATGGTACTGTTGTAATAGGCTTAAACGTAGGTAGATTTATTATGCATTAAGTATGTTCGTTGTGGGTATATCAATAAAATGTCAGTTGCTTCTTACTAGATGAACAGAGTGTTTGATTTAACTGTGCCCAAAATACTACATGGTGTCAGGTGTGCGCCTTGCCGCCGGTGCCAGCACCAGCAGCGCCGGCGCCGCCGACAGCTCGCTCGCGCCTGGGCTGGCGTTGGAGGCGGTGCGCCGCGCGCCGGCGGTGGCCCCCTCGCGTTCTTTCGGAGCAGCGCGACATCAACGGATGCAGCACCAGTTTGATCATAAGCGTGACAGTGCGGCTACCTCGTGTGGTTATTGTGGTCGTAGGCACGGAGCTGGAGACCGGTGTTCAGCCCGTAGTGTGAAGTGTTTTAGATGTGATCGTGTCGGACATTTCGCAAGATTATGTCGTGCAAAATTTGTAGGCGAAAACGAGGATGAGGATGACGACGACGTCGAGGACTGCGCCCTGATACGTGAGTCGTTATTGTGTAGTTTGTCCATTGAGGAAGTAGGTGGCACTTCCGAGTCCTGGTTTGAAGAGGTATTTATAGACAATATAAAAGTGAACTTTAAGCTAGATAGCGGCGCTGAAGCTTCCATCATGTCGCTGAGGTCTTTCAGAGAGGCAGGGTTTGATG
Organism: Xanthorhoe spadicearia; assembly: GCA_947086425.1. NCBI lineage: Eukaryota > Metazoa > Arthropoda > Insecta > Lepidoptera > Geometridae > Xanthorhoe > Xanthorhoe spadicearia. Next base: position 4,384,274 of record OX352205.1, on the reverse strand, counting down.
AACGAATTTTGAAAAAAAATAACTGTATACTGAGAGAAGTAAGTAAAGCTAAATTACCTGTAGTAGGATACTTCGAGCCTATTTTAAACTATGGCAATATCCAAACTAGACAAAAAATGTATGTGCTAAATTTAAATTGTACTAACTTACTGGGAATTAAAGCTTGCCGAGAACTTAAGTTACTTGTACGTAATAAAAATGTGAATCAAATATCTGAGATTGTAATTGATGAGTCTGTGTTTGAGGGACTAGGTTGTCTACCAACTATTTATAAAATTCAAGTGGATAAAAGTGTACCTCCAGTAGTAAATGCTTCACGAAAAGTACCTATAAAAATTATGCCTAGACTCAAGCAGGAGTTAGAAAATATGGAAAAGTTAAATGTTATTGTAAGGGAGGACTCTCCAACTGAATGGGTGTCCAATATAGTGATAGTTGAGAAACCTGACAAGTTACGTATATGTTTGGATCCATATCATTTAAATAAAGCGGTTCGTCGATGCCACTTTCAACTTCCAACACTAGAGGAGGTAACTAGCAACTTGGCGGAGGCCAAAATATTTTCTAAACTTGATGCTAAGAATGGGTTTTGGATGTTAAGGTTAAACGAAGAAAGTTCTAAGCTATGTACATTTACTACGCCATTTGGGAGATTTAGATGGCTTAGAATGCCATTCGGTATAAATTGCGCGCCAGAAATATTTCATAATGAAATGTATAAAATATTTTCCATGACGGGCGTAGAAGTATTTGCAGATGATATTTTGATATGGGGTAGGAACCGAACAGAGCATGATAGGCGACTTAAAGAAGTAATAAAACGGGCTATAGACTACGGGGTTAAGTTTAATAAGAAAAAATGTGTGTTTTGTGTATCGGAAGTGAATTTTTTGGGTCATACTTTGAACAGTTCAGGTATCAGTCCAATGTCGAGTCGTATTAGTGCTATAAATAAAATTTCCAAGCCTGCAGATAAAAAAGAACTCGAACGTTTCTTAGGTATGGTAAATTATTTATCAAGGTTTATACCTAATTACTCAACGATTGCTTCACCCTTGCGTTCATTGTTGAAAAAAGATATGGAGTTTGAATGGTTACGAGTGCACGATGAAGCGTTTGAAAAGTTGAAGGCAGCCATAAGCGCCGCCCCCGTCCTACGTTATTACTCTGCGGAGGAGCCAGTGACGCTGTCGGTGGACGCGAGCTCGCACGGGCTGGGCGCGTGTCTGATGCAGGCGGGCCGGCCGGTCGCGTACGCCGCGCGCACGCTCACACAGACTGAGCAGAGGTGGGCGCAAATTGAAAAAGAAATGCTCGCTATTTACTTTGGTTGCATGAGGTTTCATCAATATATATACGGACATAGTGAGATAAAGGTGGAAAGTGATCATAAGCCTCTCGAGACTATATTTCGCAAAGCTCTTAACGAAACACCGCCTAGATTACAGCGTATGTTGTTAAAATTACAAGCGTATTGTTTGAATGTTGTTTATAAGCCGGGCAAGTATATGCATATAGCTGATGCGCTATCTCGAGCGGCGGTGGAGCGCGGCTCGAGCGCGGAGGGCTGTGAAGGTGACGTCACTGTGCATGTGAATGCTATGTATGAAAGTGTGGATGCGACGAGTGAACGATTGGAAATAATTAGGGCTGAGACATCAAAGGATGTCGTGTTGTCGTCGGTAATAAATTATTATTATGAAGGATGGCCAAATGATAAAAATCAGGTCACACCGATATCTAGACCATATTGGACGTTCAAGCATGAGTTGCATGCTATCAAAGGCATATTGTTTCGCAAGGATAGAGTGGTCATACCAGTAAGTCTGCGCAAAGAAATGTTGAACCGAATTCACGAAGGACATCTTGGAATCGAAAAGTGTAAGAAACGCGCGCGTGAGGCTATATGGTGGCCAGGCATGGGCGCTGAGATCGAGCAATGTGTGCAGCGCTGCGAGCCCTGCCAGCGACACCGCGCCGCTCCAGCGCGCGAGCCGCTCGCGCCGCATGCCGTGCCGGCATTACCCTGGGAGGTGCTGGCCGCCGATTTATTCGAGTTAGATAGACTGCATTACCTACTTCTTGTGGATTACTATTCTAAGTACGTAGAAGTTGTCTATTTACCTAACTTAAGAAGTGAAACCGTTATAGAAAAAATTAAATGTATATTTGCACGTTTTGGGATACCTAAGAAATTTGTAACTGACAACGGGACTCAGTTCACTTCTGCAGAATTTGTCGAATTTGCTAGGAAGTGGGAATTCCATCACGTTACTAGTTCTCCTTTGTATCCGCGCTCGAACGGACTCGCCGAGCGCAATGTACAAACAATAAAAAAATTATTGAAAAAGGCCACCGAAGATAGGACTGAATGGCAGTTGGCTTTATTGAATTTCAGAAACACACCGGTTACGGGCGAAGAACATTCTCCGGCTCAGTTGTTGATGGGTAGATCACTTAACACTAGGTTGCCAGTAGCGTCTCAAGTCTTAGTGCCTAAGCTAATTAAACCGAATCAAATCCGCGAACTAAGATTAAAAAAAAATTGTAAAACTAAACAGCACTACGATAGAGGTACCAAACCTTTGAGTCCGTTGGCCCCGGGCGACCAAGTACGCATGAGAGAGGGTAACGTGTGGAACAAGGCGCAGGTAGTGAATCAAGCGAACACTGATCGCTCGTATTGGGTGAAAGTGGACAACGGTGGGACCTATCGTCGGAATAGGGCACACATTCTTAAACCGAATATTAAAACAGTCAACAATAATAGTAACTTGTCAGGTCACTACGATTATCTATCAAATAAGAATAGTATGGGTAGCCCTTCAGAGTCTCAGCTACGAGTCTCGTTGGCAGGAGGGAACGAGAGAACCTCAATGTCGGCGAGCGAGGCTACGCCAACGATGGCGGCGCCGCCGCGCAAAGTTACTCGTAGCGGAAGAGTGGTTAATCCTCCCGATAGATTTATAAACCTATAATTCACCTATTCTATCATGCTTAGAGACATTTTATTAATTATGTTGTACCTACCTATTTAGTAAGTTGGTATTGTATTATTATGTAGCTATACCTAGATTTAGTATTTGGTGTTTTGGAGAAGAAGGGAGATGTTGTAATAGGCTTAAACGTAGGTAGATTTATTATGCATTAAGTATGTTCGTTGTGGGTATATCAATAAAATGTCAGTTGCTTCTTACTAGATGAACAGAGTGTTTGATTTAACTGTGCCCAAAATACTACAGGTACCTAGTTACCTGACTTGCCAAAGAGCTTTCTGTAGGTATCTAAAGCTTAGTTGATTGATAAAATTTAAAATCCAAAGATACTAAAACAGCTTGGCTAAAATCAAATTCATGTGAACAAAATTAAAAGAGTAAAGTATGAACTAGCTCAACAAAACATGGCTCAAACTTACCGGGGTGGGAGTCTCAACCGGGAAATTGCAAGACAAGGATGCAAATACAATTTTCCAACGACATCGAACAAGAGAGCGATAGAGAAAAATTAAATTATATTTCCCAATGGTGTCAGCCAGTTATTAAGTGGCCAGACGCCATTTTGAATTATTACAGTTTTTTTCTTCCTTTGCTTCAGGTTTTATTTTTTGTAAGAATTCGTTTTATTTGTAATAGTTGTGGTACAATGAATGGACTCGATCGAAATTGTGTTGATGTTGTATATAAACAAAAGTACCTAATATTCAAACTACTCTAGGCTCAGTTTGGTAGAGTGACATCGTTAATCCACAGTAACGTTAGACCCGCGGGACTTAAGCAATGCTGAGTGAATGTTTATTTAAATTTAGCGGTAACATTTGCCGGAACTGAAATTCTGTATGACGTACCTCTTAACTCACTATGGGAACTTCCTAAAGCAATAAGAATCACTTTAATCTAGTGGCTATTAAGCTGACTTCAATTTCATCATATTTTAAAATCACAAGACAAAGCCGGTTCCAATTATTTCTTCCGCACTTTTCAAACATTTCAGGGAAAACAGAGCCCAGCAATCGCCGCCAAATTCCGTCGCCAAAGAGTGCAATCATGCGGCTGGGGCTTTGTTCTCGCCCCTTCCGGACATCTCTTTATAATTTCCCACTTTGGACGCCTTTAGATGCCTTTCGGCTTGAGAAAATATGCAAGCGTGAAAAGGTTAAGCTTCAGTTTCTGTTCTGAAGAATGATGAACGCTTGCAAATGTTATCAGACTGCATTAGCTTAAGATTTAGCGCAGGCACATACTGCCTGTGCAGGAGGCCAGTGATCAAAATACACGGACCGCTCGCGCAGTCTCTAGTCAACTAGCAACTACTTGACTGCTTGTCAGTCTGGAGCTATAGCAATGTCTGGTCTACTCGTTGCATGGATGCAGCTATTCTGTCGCAGTTTGAAGCAGTCGATCTCTGACTGTTTCGATCTGCGCGTGTATGTAAGAATTTGCCCTTGGATATTGTCTCAAAACAAGGGAAAACATAGAAAGACCTTGAATTTGTTGAACAGATCTCATAACGGAGATTTTTTTTGAAAGCAAGATGGCTGTAGCTACTAACATTTTCGCTGAAAACTCTTAGATATTAATCTTCAGAATCCCATTGTACCAGTCAGCAACAAAGAAAGCCAGCCTATTACAGCCTAGCCATAGCAGTTTAATCAAACGTTTAGGGTTGAAGCTTAAAATAATCTCGGCGGAGTAACAGTGGGCCCCGGGCGTATGATAAAGCGACGATAACCGGATATGGGGACGAATGAATTGCTCGCTCGCAGCCACGTTTTTTGCGTGCTTTTGTAGATCTTAGGAGTATATTATTGTGGTGTTCTGGTTCTATATTCAATTTCATCTGTGATACAAAGACTAAGAATCGAGGTTGAACTTTATCCAGGTATCTTAAGGTTCCTAATTCGTTAGGTAGTGTTTCGTGTTTGGCACAGATAGGAAGATTCCCTAGTTTGAAGATCTCAGCAGATACTGTTGTATTCCAGTACTTGGTTTCTACTATTTAGTTAGCTATTTACTCATAGGTATATACTGGACTTAAATAAAACTAAAAATAATTTAGTCGTGCACTGAAGCTTTCCAAAGAAAAGGGTAAGACTGCCTTCTCACTATTGTGTGGACTATCGGTCGGTGGCACTCTATGTAAACAATATTTTCAAAACTATTATAAACATGAGTTTATTACATGTTAAACTATACATGTTGCAAACTTTACTATAAGAAAGTTTAAACAAAAATCAGCAATAAGTAAAAAAGGCTTTCATATCTCGAACACTCCAAGAATACACGTCTTCGCTCATTTAAAAGGACACGTTATCGGGGGATGCTTTCTCTTTTGGTTTAACGCTATGTTTAACGGGAGATCTTATGCCTGACCGAGGAATTAGGTTTTCTCTCAGAGAAATGGCGAACACCAGTTAAATTGAAAAAAGTTTGTAATTGGAATGAAAATAGTTACACGAACACGAATTATAACACGAGACAATATAAAGTTAGTAAACACAGTAAAATAAAGGTGAGAGATTAACATAAAATACACGGATACACGATACAGTTTTTTTCACTAGGAAAATGGCGGTCGGATGGCGGAGGATTTTGTACGTCCTTTCGCGATGATAGATTTAGGCCGACTGACGTCACGTAGCGCACGATTGCATCATCCGCATAGCCAATGCACGCGCGTGACGTAGGAGTTTTGGACGGCGCGAGAGAACCGCGCTGTACCTGATTGGCTGACGCGATGTTGCGTCATTCGCCAGCTTTAGGGATCCGGGCGCGTAATAATTAAACCTTTGTCGCTGAGTGCGAGTGTAAAAGGGTCCCGCGCTACAGTCTCCCCCTATAGACCTACCTAGCGCCCTCGCTGTTGGTCTAGCACTCGTCTATTAGCCTGCGGGGCCTACCACGTCTACGCTTCTTCCTAATAGGAGGCTCAACCGGGCCTACATCGTTCTGCCCTTGAGTCTTCAAGAGGACAGGATCTCCTACTTGGTATGCAGGGGGTGACCTCCTCCCTTTATCTGCATGCCTTTTGTGGACCTCCCGTACCTTCTCGAGATTGTCCCTCACAAGACATTGCTTCTTCACTTTCATATCAGACTCTAAACTATACCTGTGATGTATGCCGTCTGACATTACGTACCCACGGTCTGACCAGGGTCTCCCCCTGGAATGTTCGTCAGCTTCGAGTTCGTCGACGATCTTGCGTACCTTGGGATCAGCTCGTTGGTTTTTTTTTATATCCCCACTACTTCTCCTTGGCACGTCGACGACGTTAAGACACAGGTGCGGTTCTTGACCGGGGCTTACCTTGGTACGATGCGTAGCAAAGGAGGCGGGCCTAGTGAGCACACGTCGTCGTTTGCGAGAGAGCTTCGTGCCCTCCTCGTCGCGCAGAGACATGCCTGTGGCCTCAGCACGCATCAACTTGGCATCGGGCGGTGTCACGGGATACTCACGTACAAAATCATATGATTGCGTGGGTTTATCGGCAAACATCCATTTACCGCGTGCGACATCTATGATCATACCAATACGAGATAAGAACCCGACACCTAAGAGTGTTCTTGTCTCATCACCTGGCAACACTAGAAAATCAGCTGATACCTCTCGCCCCTCTATTGACACTAGTACTTTGGCTTCTAACAACTTCCTCTCGACTCGAGAGCCGTCAGCAAGTCGTATACGACATTCAATATCGCGGAATTCCACTCCGGAATCTTTCAAAATTTGGTACAATTTCGGACTCGCGATACAATGTGTGGCCCCGGTATCAACTATCGCTACACCGCAACGACCCATAATGTTAATATTAACTAACGGGTGCGAAGCACTTTTGTATGCGACTGCACTACACGCGTGTGCAACCGAGGTTTCAATCTCGTCATAACTATAGTAGGTACTACTAGGGCGTTCGTTTACCGAATACCTACACTCTACGCGACTTTGCGAGTTCGATTCGATATTTTCGACAAACGCGACATTAAAATCCGTCGATGTTTTGGTATCCGAGTTACATATTTCGCACTTAGAACGAACTACGCCTAATTTACCACACCCGTAACAACGAATGCTTTTACTATTTTCTGCACTACTAGGATTATCATTTCTATTCTCACTAGAACTGATATTATTATTGTTTAACGATTTGTTGGATGCGGCGATTTCGCGATTACGACACTCGTCGTAATTGTGACCGAATTTCTTACAAAATGCGCATCGGATACGTGGGCTAGGACGGGGAACACTCGCACTCGGGACACGGCTCGCGGATACTTTAAATTCGCGGGTAACAGCGGGGTTCGGTTTCGCGGTAACATGATCAAAACTCGTACCTGTACGCTGAGGTTTTACCTCCCTTCGGGTCTCCTTGAGTGCATCCTCCGCCATCCTCACTCGCTCCAACAAATGGTCCATGTCGATGATGGACTCGCGGGGGACGCGCTTGCGGATCCGGCGGTCGAGGAGCCCGTACGTCATGTCCACTTGGACCTCCTCGGCCAACCGGTAAGGTAGACGCGCCAGAAGGGCGCGCTTCTCACTGAGGAACTTTTCACTTAATTCACCAACACTTTGTTCGCGGGCGAATATTTCGCGGAACACTTTATGCGCCGGCCGCGGGGCTCCGTACATGGAGCGCAGCCGCAGCTTGGCATCCGTCCACGTCGCGACGCCGGCGCGCACGCCGCGCCACCACACGGCGGCGTCGCCCGTCAGGAGCATGGGGAGGCCGCGCAGCGCGTGCTCGTCCGACACGCTGGCGCACTCCTTGTAGATCTCCACGGAGTCCAGGAATGCCTCCAGAATCTCCGCGTCGTCCGACGACCCGTCGAAACGTGCAGAGCATTTTGTGAAGTTCCCGGATGATGATGACTTCGTTTCGCCGCTCATGAACGGCGAAAACATTTCTCGCGCCGGTGGTGCTGATGCACCCGGAGATGCCGTCTCATACTGCTGATCTCCTCGGGGCGCGTTCAGGAATGCACTGATGAGAGCCCTGTTGGACTCTGCCTGGGCTTTGGTGATGGTTTCCAGTAATGATGTTAAGAACTGATCGGACGGTAGGGAAAAGCTCGGCTGCATCGGCGCGCTGCTGGCGGCGCCGACGGCGGGCTGCTCGACGACGCTGTTCGCGTCGGAGATGTTTCCCTCCGTGAGTGTCATGTCACCCTCCTGGTGCTCATCCTGGCGCTGGTGGTGGAGTGCGCTCCGCCTGGTCGCCGGCATGCTGGCGGCGGCTCGATTGCGGGTCTCCATACCTCACGGTGCTCAGCGCACAGGGTACACAGCCGGACAGGTCACGCCGTGTGTGTGTTAAGTCTCTCTTGTCTCTTGAACGTGGTGATCGCAGTGCTGATCACTCACGCTGGTCGTGTTTCGGTTCGGCCACTAAGTTGGGCGCCAGCTTTAACGGGAGATCTTATGCCTGACCGAGGAATTAGGTTTTCTCTCAGAGAAATGGCGAACACCAGTTAAATTGAAAAAAGTTTGTAATTGGAATGAAAATAGTTACACGAACACGAATTATAACACGAGACAATATAAAGTTAGTAAACACAGTAAAATAAAGGTGAGAGATTAACATAAAATACACGGATACACGATACAGTTTTTTTCACTAGGAAAATGGCGGTCGGATGGCGGAGGATTTTGTACGTCCTTTCGCGATGATAGATTTAGGCCGACTGACGTCACGTAGCGCACGATTGCATCATCCGCATAGCCAATGCACGCGCGTGACGTAGGAGTTTTGGACGGCGCGAGAGAACCGCGCTGCACCTGATTGGCTGACGCGATGTTGCGTCATTCGCCAGCTTTAGGGATCCGGGCGCGTAATAATTAAACCTTTGTCGCCGAGTGCGAGTGTAAAAGGGTCCCGCGCTACATATGCTATTTTCCGTTGTAAGGGGGTCATTAACATAAATTTCACGCTTTACCAAATAATCTTGGACAGCTGCCCGGCCCTCTTATTAGGTCCTCTAGAATTTACTGGGTATTACGAATGGCACGGGAAGTAGTGAAATATTTTATGAAACTTAGTCGTTCTGAATCTTTGTGCTAAACTATGCAAAGTATTCTGAAGTTTTTGTTCCTCTTTTAGTAATGTTAGACTAATGCTAGCGCTGCACTTGCAGGCAATTACGTCGTCGAAACACATGTAATTATTTAGGTATATGTAATTGCATGAAACACGTGGAAACTCTGTTTGATGAACGTCACAGTACTGTAAAAATTTAGTATCCCGTTGCTGAATATCAACGACTGAATTTTCATTAAGTATAGAGCTAGCAGATTTATAACATTTGAATAATATTGCAATAATTTAAGAAGTTTTGCAAAATATATAACATAATTCGATATCCAAAAACACGATACCTTTGGAATTTGTTTTACACCCTCTCTTTCATTTCCACCTCAAGAACAAAACATACGCAAACAAATTCGATCACCTACCTACATAATTCAACTATTCCACATATCCCTTGAATTAGGCGCTCACGTCTACCACACACTTTGGGTGCGAATAGAAAAATGGTCTAACCACACGACACCGGAATATATTATGTAATCGCACTCCAGTTTCTCTAGTTTGTATGTTGTGAGGTAACAGGGAAGCTGTGAGGATCCGCTGATAACACATAAAAAAAAAACTGGCAGACCACAGCATCTTACGGCTTAATAATCGGTGAACTAGTTTGGTTTGGCTAGTTTGGTTTGGAACTTAATAAAAAGACACAAAAGTTTAGCTTTGTAGCACATCTCTTATATAAATTTATAATATAATACTAAGTCCTCCTCATTGTTACGATGATGGTGAATCTAAGATACCTACCCTACATTCTACAAGAAGACCCAAATTCCGTCAAATTAAAATTAAATGTTGGTTTCTAATTCTTGTTTAAAAACTTTAACCTGGATCATTACACCGTCTTTTTTTTGGGTTTGCCTCACCGTGGTCGGCTGTCTTCGGGCAAAGTGCCTGCTTATTAAATATTTTTTCATTTCGCACATTTACCGAACTGGAATACGTCCCTGCATATCAGGATAAATGTGTTGGTTTTGCGACGCCTTACGTCGAACACTGATAAATAGAACTCCCTAATATTTTGTTCTGAAAATCGCTAAATAAATTCAATTTGGAACGGGTCGGGTAGTGTTAAGTTTCAATTGGCTTAAGAGACCCCGCATAAGGCTATTGCAACTTAAGAACTCCTTATTCTTATGTAAAACAAAATAAACGTTATTTTCACTAACAAACCATTAATAAGAATAAAAGTTAGTTGTAATATAAATAATATGATTTCAATACGCGATTAAGTCCCGTTAATATTTATAAATAAAAGTTTGTTATGTTTGTGTTTTTATTCAATTTGATATCTGTTACCTAAAAACTACAAGAAAGATCAAATGCACCATGATTCATGAAATTTCTTTTTGAACACACTATCCGTTAAATTCGTTTTTATATTGTCTTCTTGGTACTTATACTCGTAAAATCTTTTTACAAATTCTATAAAATACTGCCATTACCGAAACTAACAAAAAACAACACACTAACAGTGCCGTTCCACCTTTTAACGTCAAAAGTGTGAGAAGAAATGGGTAAACAAATCCTCCTATTTCCATCACATTTATTCACGCCTGTGACGTCACCCCTTCCCCCTAGAGACCGTAATTTTTGTCAATAGTCACACCTACGAATACGAACTGAAAACGAAGGCGTCTTTGAATTTTGTATACAAATTAATGAGGAACAGAAAAAAAGCTGCAAGCTGCAATTATTTTTTCCAGGTACTAGCATTTTCAATCTCTTTTGCGTCTAAGCTCAAAAATATGAGTACTCAGATAATAGATATTATCTAATATCTGTTGTCATCAATATGATCAAGAAAACAAAATAATGCTTTATTTCAAAATTAAGATTACATAGAGCTACAAAATATTTTTTTATAAGTTTATGTGTAATAATTACAAATCATTATTGTGCATCTACATCACACTAAAAAAGTGCCATTTTAATTTACGTTTGCCATAGCCGCTTTAGTGTGCACCCTCTAATACATTTTAAAACATTACAACTTGCCGCTGAGGCAACGCTTGTCTTGCTCGCGCTCTACACACTGACAATAGAATTCGATTAAGGCTTATCATTAATTCCCGCAAAACTTACAAAAAACCCGAATTATTCATTAACTTTGACCACATCCTGTACCTACCTAAACCAATCTTGCCATAATATCATTAGCATCTGCTCAACTCGGATCGAATATAAATGGGAAAGGTAAAGTAATATGTCACACAGGTATCACTATACAGCAAATTGAAGTTCGAATTCCCCAATGTATAGATCCTGTTAGGCTATGAGTACTTGAGTAGACTTCTGAGTGTGTGATATACCTAGCGTTTGTGACATCGAAATGTTTTACAAAGGTATTGTTTAATAATTGTTTTACGAATATTTTTGTGTAACATGAAAATAAATAACTCTTTGTTAGTACCTAACTCTATAAGAATAGTTCCCGCTCCCGTGGGAATACCGGGATTAAAAGTAGCAAATGTGTTATTCTAGGATATAAGTTATCCTGGTTTAAGCGTGAAAGAGTAATAATATAGAATAATATGATTACTTTTTCACTCTTAAACCGGGATATAAGAACTTATTTACATTGTTAAATTCGGTGAATTATTATATTTCGGTGGCTCGGTTAATTCTAGCATAAGATAACTAGAGTCTGAAGTCCCAATCTGAAACTAAATAATGTTCGAGTTCTGAAATCAGTCTGCCTTACCGCGGGGATAAAGTTTGAAGTAGCAAGATGTTACTTTAATGAACGCGGTCTCTTGAGACTTGAGGGAGCACTGTAGTGTCGTCTATAGAATTACAAGTACAAGGTAGAATAATATAAGTGCAGGTTTTGATCTGGAATGAATATGTAGGTATGTAGGTTCATCGCTTTTTTTATATTAACGGGATCTAAAGTGATGTGACCCGCGGAGTAGCGAAATATAGTAATACATTATGTTCAGACTCTTTTTTGTCATGTTATTTCAAAAGAAATACTTCAATTATAAAAAGGCTAGCTAAAAACGAGTCTTATATCCAACTAGTCTGTTTCATTATGAAAATTTACTTTTCTTTTTAAATCAATTAGTTGTTGTTAGTACACATTGCATCCACTATTGTAATAGCTTTTCTATTAACTTAAGGTTTGCTGGTAGAAAACTCTAATAGGGTTAAGCTCGCCTTTGTACATGTTGTTTTAATGTCCTATTTTTAAGTTTCTCTTGTGTACAATAAAGAATTACAAGAATTACAAGAAAAATGGGTATTTTTAGCAGTCTAGAATTGTATAATGTAATAAATTGACGTGGGTATTAGTATCTTATTATTATAATTATGCTAAATACTGAAAACTGAATGCTTCAAATGTACACCCCAAAATTGTATATTGTATATCTTTGAAATATATATTATTATGTCAGAGTATCTTCAGTAACCTGCAACTTTATATAACTGAACAAATCTTTCAGTACAATTTAACTGGCTTATTCATTTTCCAAATATCCTCATGGATATTTATTCAACATATCAGCGTTAGCCATTGATATATAGGCTTTGATCCTACGTGTTGGAGGGCAGGATGCCCCATGATTTATGTATCGGAATGTAAAGAAATAAGAGGTAATGTCATGTGGAAATATACAGTTTTCATTTATATGCAAATCAAATCTTTGTAAAAATAAAAAATAAGATTAAAAGAAAACAATATGTATAGCGCATCTTTGGCAAGCTTTAATTCTGAAAAAATATATTTAAAATTAACATAATTAATGCCTTTTAAAATTATTGAGGATGAATGCATTAACCAAGAAGAGCTCCATGATTGAGATGATAATGCAGGCAAATAAAATTTTCAAAATTAATATTTTACAATCACATGGGAAATTACTCAAGTTCTCTGAACCACCTACCAATAGTTTGAAATCTACATATTCCAAACTTCCAATATTTAAATAATACACTTTATAAGTAGTAATATTTCATACAGTTGAAGGTATCCTCAAAATTCTCATCCAATTTCCACATGGAAACTATCATCGCGCTGTAGGCCACACATATCTCGCGACGAATTTTCTAATCGCGTCCGCTCGGGATGGGAAAACATCATATTTCACCGGAGGCTAGGGGTGGGATGGTGCAGGCTGGCACTCAGGGAGAAGGGGGCAAAGTTGAAGCATTATTTTTGACCCCTGGTGAAAAGGGCGGTATTTTAATTTTGTGTGTTATGTGTTATGTACTCTCTGATTATTTCCCTGGTGTAGGGAGTTGAGTTGGAACAGGAAATAGAGTCACTAGCTATAAGTCTGTACATTTTTAAGTGATCCTTAAGGTCCTACAGAAAAAAACATACCTATACCTATTACTGTTTTGCATGAAAGGTTCATCAAGAGTGTTTTTTAATATGATTCAACCAATCGGTAGTTTTATGATCACATTTTTTCGATAGTTGGTACGGGGTATCTTCTTTTAATTTTTGATTTATATTTATGGTAACCAAACCAGTGATGTGTGCTACCTATATCGTTTGGCGTTTGCCCCATCACTTTTGCTAGTCAGTATGACTAATGCTTCTTTTGTTCTATATTTTAAGTTTAAATTATAACGTCCTTCATACGCCTCTGTATTTGGGGGGGTCCAAGGGGTCGTGGGGTCGGAGATGAGTTTTTTACGCATTATTGCTACACACGGCACAAAATTGAACCCCTACTCCTATACTAATAAATTCTAATTTCGATTATTTGTGTTGGTGTCTTCGCGCTGTTTGATTAAGTTTAGGAATGAGGTTATTTTCGTAAATGGAATGGAGATTTTAAATATATTCCTTTGTTGTCTGCATTTTTAAATCATGGTTAAACTAATTTATGCTTTTGGAAAGATAAGAGCAAAAATGTCTTATAAGATCTGAAAACGAGCAGTGATAATACCATATTCTTTTAGGTTCCAGGACTTTTCAGTGTTGATTTTAAATTCTAATAAATAAATTAAAGATTACCATGTTACATTTATTATTAGTATTTAAAATCTGTAACTTACAAGCTTCCGAAAACTCTGATGGCTGCAAAATCTGTTGCCGTTTTTCAAAGACCAAAGAAAAAAAACATTCTAAGCCTTTGTTATATTTAAAAACTATTAAAGTAGCTTAATAAACATTATAATGTTACATTAACTTTTCTTTCAAAAGAATAACTTTCTTATTATATCTGCTTATTGCGTTTGCAAAAGATTCGATACATCGCCCTTCTAGGATATAACGACGCTTACTAGAGAAAATATTAACAAACAAATTGAAAATAGTCGAGGAGATAGCTGCGTTTCTAATACCCAACTTCATTTCAGAGGCACGAGCTGCTGATCGAACGAAAACATTGTCGTGGGTCCTCAAAAACGAAGAAATAAACCTGTGGAAGTGGTCTGATTACTAGGTATAGCGACAATTTCGGGTTTAGATAATGTTGGTGGATACTGAATTCGTAACAGTTTACCAACATAAGCTGACCCCGAAATTGTCACGAATTTTCTGTTTTTGGAGATAGCGTATCAGGCCTCTAGTAAACCTACGTACATACTTATAGATTTGACTTCAATTACTTATTTTGGTGTTAAGCTAGGTTTTGTTATGGTACATGACCAATAAACTATAATGCATAAAAATTAGTTTTTGTGTAGGTACCTAAACATTTTTAGCTTCCAAATACCGTGCCTACAGAACATACAAAAATTTATCGACGGTGTGGAAATAATAGTGCGACTTTATAAAACCACTACAAATTGTAAAATAGCATAAAAACATACGATTTTTTTAACCATACACTTTAGTAAACTCTTGGTATTAAATTTTCTCTTCCAGAAACTCAAGGTCTGTTTTTATGACATGCAGACATGAGGTGTATTTTTATTAATAAAGCGTTGATACTGAACGTTCCTATGAAAACTTTTAAGCTACAACGCTGTAAAGTAACTTAACTGAAAATGTATTGGAATATTATTTTTACTTAAAACGTATATTTAACTACTTTATTTACTTGGAACTGTTGGTAAGTTTGTTAAGTTGTAAATAATTTTACTTTTTTTTTATGTAAGTACGTATTATGTTCTAAGTATAATGTTAGTAGAGATTAAGCTACGTTTTCATAACGCATAGTACCTAACATGTTCGAAGGTTGCATGAAACTGAACTTAAGACCTACAAAAGTACTAACTTACAACTCACAAACAAAATATTAGAAGTAAAAAAAAAGTAAATGTAAAACATTGTTCATTTGTTCCATGAAAGTAGATCTAAAGCTTTGGATCACGAAATTCACAAAGCAAACGGACATTTACGCTAATTCTTCAGTTAAAAGCGGTGCTGTATGCAAAGCTGATGTCCAAACATCTACTCCACTATTAGTCTATCGCAGACGTGCGAAATAATAGAGGCGGCAAAATACTTAAGTAATATTTAAGAAAATTTATTTGTGAATGGTTAAACCCATTGATTTAAAAAAATTTAACTGCAAGCTCGCTAATCATCATCAACAAAATTATGTTATTTCAACTTCTTTCTCTTAACATAAGGCACCATCTCCACGAGGCAAGCGTGAGAATCGTTACATTCGATTAACGTGTCTCCGTAACGAAAAACTCAGGCCTTTACATAATAACTATAGATGATCTATATAGAGGCAATCTTTACCTACACTTAACCAGACACTGTAGTGCCTAAGACATTGTTGAGATGGAATAGGCTTGGAATGGTCGATACGTGTGGGGCTGACTAGCCGCGGGTTTTCTCACGATGTTTTCTAAAGTTAAGGGACTAACTCACTCTATCACGGAACGTAACGGAATCGTCGCAATTAATGCTCGAAATTTATTCTAAATGTCAATGATTATTTTTGTAACTTGTTAGGTACCTTCTCCAACCCAGTGTGCTCCCACGAGCGTAAAGGGGAGTGTCCATTGTCCGGTCGACGTTGATGTATCATGTCGGATCAACGTGCGGGCGCGTCTGTCCACTACCTAATCTCCATACATTACCGTGGATATTGCTCAAATAAATGGTACTTGAGACTTACGTTTTGACAGTGAGTCGGTTTGCTGCGGGCTTGACAAGCAGGTAGATTTTTGATCCTTTTCCCTTATATACAACTACCCATGGTATGCGCAGTCTAAGTTGACCGGAGTGAATATTGCGATTAGCGACACACTGCTCGAAAATATCACTGTCTCTGTTTCACATACCATGAATAAGTCTGTTCAGCTCTTTCGTAACGACTGCTCATAATGCGCGATCGCCCGGATAGCCTAAGTTCGGCCCGGTCAAGTTACATTGCAGATGACTAAATCAGTCATCTGGTCCAGCGGGATAAGAACCCGCTACCTGTATGTCTCAGGCTTTCGCCCACTGCAATGTGCCACAGAGGTCTTTATAAATCTTATGTTACTATGTAACATTTTATAATTCCTGACAATCCCAATATCCAGGTCATCTCATTTCCATAGCGAACAGTAACAAACTGTCGGGTAACAAGGGGTGGGGGTTGAGATTAATTTGCGCCACTCGTCGCCCGCTGGCCGGCCAACCCCCCACAGAATACTAGTATGGACCTTACCTAAACCACGAAAAAAAAAAAAACTACCTACCTATCCATATGTGCAAACAAGTGCAAAAAACTATTTCAGTTCCAAAATTATTTCTTAAACTTTTGCAATTACAAATCATAGGTACCAGGACACATAATTCTGACCGCAACTATGACTATTGTAACATGGCCGAAACGGCACGGATATATAAAGTAAATAGCGCGATGTAATCCCGTTTGTTTAAAAAAATGTAATTATTTATCATCATTATCATCTTCCTACCTACATGTAGTTTTCTTCCATTTCCTTCTATCAGACGTCATCTCAGCGCACTCCTTTCTTACTCATGTCATTCACACAATCTATCTTTTCTTTGTTTATTCCTTTAATATTATTGTCATATCCATAGTAATATCCACCCTGAGTAACCCCATCCCAGCTCCTGTGCCCATCTTGCTGGTACCTAAGGTAAGGAACTATTGTTAAATCTTTGCTTTGTAGTAATTTATGTGGGATTACAATCTTTCTGCTTTTAGTCCTTGAATTATAGTCACAATTATGTAAAAAGATCAAAAATGTATTAGATATAATTTACAAAAAGATTGATATTAAGTGTAATTGCAAACAAAGTTCACCTACCAAGATAATTATGGTTTTTATCACTTCAAATCAGTCACTCGTATCTAAAATGGTTGCTTAATAAGACGCATTCTTACATAGTTTCTTTAAATAAAGCCTATAAATCATTACCTACATAAAAAGCTTAGGAAAATTAAGTCTTCCTTTTGAAAATAATAACCTTTCTACAAAATCAAAGGAGATGAAATTAAGAAAAATATGAAAGCCAATGTAAATGTCCAATAAAACTTCCATCTACGCCATAGCCTTCAAAGCTTAACCTATTTGAAGCGAATTACGCCTAATCTAATATTTGTAAAAGAAAGCGGCCTAAAAAAAATTCGTCCCAATTAGCGTACGACGGTTCTAAGAGAAAAACGAAATTGCTCCGTAAAAAGTTGTAACTCAATTACTTAGATGAACCGCTGTCGCAATAAGGCGTTCGTTAGGAAGACTGGAGCATGCGCCATGACCCGAGGTCGATAATGAAAACTTCTCCGGAGTCTGCATCACACATCCTCACAATTTAACGTTTACGTATTTACATACCCACATATGCATATTCACCCCTCACACATACACAGGCATATTTTCCGTAGGAATTTGTTTAACGCAAGTAATGGCGTTCTTACATTGACATTAGTTTGTCGAATCAAATTTATGTGAGTTGTATGTTTAGTTGAATAAGGGGTTAAGTTTATGGGCATTGTTGTAAGTTTATCGGTATCTAGTTTTGGTTTATCCCGGCTAGTTTATGCGACAAATCGTGATATATGGAGATCTAAAATATTTATTAGTTTCGATATAAATGGTATTATATCTGATTTAGGTACTTTTTATTCGTTTGAGAGGATTATAGCACGTCTATTCATATACCTGCCTACTTACCTAAATGAAGGTCGGATTGTATAATTGATGCGTTCGTGGCGAAACTTGCGAAAACATTTTTGATAGACCATCGTAGTAAGCAACGTTCGGTGGTTCCATGCTGTCGAGGGTATGTTAAATTGCCAATCCCAGCTTTTTAAGGCTAAGAACTAAGCCCCTTTCTATACGAACTTAAAAAATGATTTAATATGAAATTAGGTACCATTCTACTATTTTTCACAGCTTTGACAGTTGTAAAAAAGTAAAACATTTTTAAATTGTAAGAACGAATAGAGGTAAGTAATTTTCATTAGAGTTTTATAAGCGTTTTATTTTCTTAGCTACTACAAATAGGGAGTTCTACGTATATTTAAATAACTTCAACGCTTGAACGATCAGCATTCAACGGTCGCCATTTCTAGGAAACACTCGAACTAACATACGTTTGAACAATGAGCATCTTGAATTTTATGTCCTTTTCACCGAATCTGTTGGGTTCTGTGTTCAACCTAGTCACATAGGACTAGAACAAGAGTCCTAAATTATTTGAAAATCTATAGGGAATTTCACTATTTTTGTTAAATAGGGGTTAAGTGTTGATATTTTTGGTCTATGAGTCCGTAAATAAATTAATTGAGAAACATTTATTTAAAGAACTAAACTTTTAGGTGCTATATTATAATTTTACGAAATTCTATCATACTAGTACTTAGGTAATGTAATACTCAGCGCGGCAATGCTTCCAGTGTCTTGAGTACGCTTCCGTCTGGCAGTGACTTAGATACTCGTAAATTAAGGCTAATTTAGAGATCCTGAAATTCATGAATTTTTGTATGGATTTAATTATTGAAAGTATGAAAATATACTATCGGGGAACAAATAAATTCTAAAAGAAATATAATATCAAACAACATTCAAAACTTTCCAAGGAGCCATAACTCTCCAGCGTCTCACGTCGCAATATAATTAAAATCACGACTGGCCCGCGGTCCGTTCGCCCTGAAAGAAAGTGCCCCATCCTCTTACCCCAAGAAAGGAGGAGGAGAAAGGGGACAGCGATTCACATTAATATTCCCCACTTTTATCTCTATATGCAAACTGGCAGCTAGAAGTTTGTCCGCTCATTGTGGCCGCTTGATTCCCCCTCTGAATGATTGTGCTGTTTCAATGGAAAGAAAGTTTTTGTTCGGTTGAAAAGTCCGCTGGATTTATGAAAATACGGCTTTAGTTTTTTTGTTTTGATGAGGTTGAAGTTTCAGATGATCATTTCTTGAGGCTGTAGTTTTCTTACATAACTACAAGGAGAGAATCTCGGTAATTACGAAGATAACAAAGGATGCCAAGGTATTGAACAAACTTTGAACTTTTACTTCGTTAAATATATTAGCGTTTTATTGAAGCCTATAAGGTATGTTATATACAATTTATCTTTGAATCTGTATTTATGATTAACTGTATAGCTAGAGAGCCTAGAAAGGCTAGAGATAGAAAAGGAGGACACTTTTGGAGAAGGCTTTCACCAGCACAATTTTATTTTATTTTATGAATGTCAAGTTATTACATCTTGGAACTATGGAGTCCTGGACTTTTGATAAGCATGCATGGAGCCGAAGCTAACACACAGAGGCCCTTTGACAATTATAATCTTATTATTTTTCAGCTTTGCTCAGTAAATCTAATAAACCGTAAGTATTCAATTATATAAATTTTTAAATTATATATATATTTCTTAATTAAGTAGGTACTTATATAACAATTTATTAAAACAGTACGCCCAATTCGTCACACTGATTGCTTCCAGCAAATGAGATGGTCGTAACGCCGAGAAATTTTAATTAAATCTCTGAGAGACTTTCCTTTACGGCGGAATAATGCCGCTAAATACAAAATCCCATTGGTCATCTCCACCGGAGGAAGAGCTCAGCGTTCTAATTACAAATAATCAAGCGTTCTGATTGGACAGCGGTTTCCCCCCTTCTGTTTGTTCTCAGCAGTGGGCGTGGCATCTCACTCGCTCTTTTAATTAGTGCAAGGAGTAAATTGTTCGAGAGAGAGCAGTAGTTTTGTTCAAACGCCACCTCTTATTGGATGCTGGCACTAACGGGGTGGTTGGGGAGGTAGGGGGAATAGTGTTACGTAGTTAATATAAGGAAAACACGTACGGTGAGCTTTGTAAGGAAATGGTTCGGTTGACGTTTCAGGGTTGATAGTCGTTTGTTTATGTGAACCACGCAATATCAAAGACAAAGAAAGGGGTGACATTCATTATAATGTCCAAAAACATCATAAAAACAATACTTTATTTATAATTATCAGGTATAATTATCATTATTCGAAAATGAAACACTTTGTTAAGTCGTTATATACCTACTTATTACTAAAAGGTAAGACAAGGGCCGGTCAAAGATAAACCTACCAAAAATAAATAGTTCTAATGATGTATCTGATAATTACTGTACTACGCTTCATTACAATGACCAATACAAACGTAAAGCTTAGCAGTATCATCGACGCTTTTTATTGCGCCCTACCCCCACCCTCCCCTCCCCACAACGCAGCATTTCCAAGCCATTTAATATTAATGTGCATTTTCGTGGAGAGGAGAGATTCGTATAAAGCCCCAGTCTGCGATACAGTCGAAAGGAAGTCGGGCTAGAATGGACAATGCGCTTAAATTTTAATTATGCAACTGTCTAGGAAATTGTTTCCTTTACAGGTCTGAGACTTGAATATGAATTAGTTTGAATTGTGTACAGTAAACTGTACCTAACTGTAACAAGGAAATAACTGAAATAAATTACATCAAAGGTTTTTAAACGACATTTTTTTAGTTTCTCGTGTGTTTAAAAATTACTGAATCACAAAAAGCTAAAAATATTATTTCGACTCACAACAACACTTTTTTACTATTTGAAATATGTTGATAAGCTTTATTGCATTTTAATTAAAATAAATAGTATCGGCAAACATTAAAAATGACCAACTACCTATTAAGCCTAAGGAACAAAGAAACCATAACAAAGCCAATTACCCAAACTTACCCCCATTTCCTTCAATGCAGACTTGCAGAGACGGTAACCGGCCTTACATTGGATTTATTACTCGTAGTTAAAAGTAGTTCCTAAGGCAAACAGTTTCAAACAGCCATTTCCAATGGAAGCTTCGAGACAGATTTCAAATACATTAGCTGACGCCTCCAAAGGGGTGAAACTATTAAAAATTCCGAAGAGTATCTTTTCAGTCAGTTTCTGACACGTTTATTAGATTTCTGTGGATTTCTGAGATTGTTGATGTGTGTCGGTATATTTGTTTAAGACGGCTGAGATGCTTATTTTTTTGGGCCTAGAATTTCCAATATCATCGCAGTACATTGACATAATAATATGCAGTAACTCAGGATTTTATGAAATTCTAAGAACACTTCGAGTTATGGTATAATGGTAATCTTTGTTTACAAATATGTTAAATATCACGAAATGATCACTAAATCATCATTGTATGCTCTTTACATACTTACATTGAAATGTGTTATAGGTATAGGTATGCTATTTCATTTTCAAGTATCTAACCATTAGTAAGTCTTTCCAAATAAAATATTAGTTTCCTACGATTATAATTTTTAGTGATTCTTGATGTCAAGAGTTAAAAAAAAATACATTATTTGCTCATGAGGATCTATTCATTTATTGATCTACTGGCCAAAGGGATCTTTTAAGGCATTTAAGATTCCTTGGAGATGGATTTTTAAAAGCTTTTATTTATTGAAACTATAGGTACCTAAGAACTACTTTACACATAACTTGAAGACTTATGATTTTTAACTGTGTGTTTTTTATGATTCTTACTATTTAACTACCATTTATGCAGAAAGATAACAAAATTACCAATAATTGGTAAAGTAAATAGTGAGAATCAACATCTTATTAGCTGTCTACGGTACCTGGATACGTAATTCCTATTTTACAAATGTCCCCCGATTTATACGACACCTTCGTGATTATTCCGAGCTCTACAATAAATTACGTGGGTTTAGTTGAAACAGGATTTTATTTCTGGATTTATTACGGTAATTTTTTGCAATTCTATGTAACGAAGGTAAGTGCAATCTTTTTAGAATTACCTTTTGTATTCATCAAGTGGCTCAAAAAATGTGATCTAATCTAATTTTTTGAATGTATGAGCTGTGAGGGAGCGGTAGGAGAGCAGTGGATCCAGATGGCACAACACCGCCAAGAGTAGCGTTATGGAGAAGAGGCCTTTACCCAGCAGTGGGTGTTACCATCTAAGTAGATAGATAATTATCTAACACTCACATTTCAAGTTTTGAACAGTATTTTTTTAAACGGTGCCTAAACGATCTAAAAAAATATGTCTACCGCCTCCTTGGAATAGAGTCGTGATCATTTTTTCTAAATTAAATTTATTAATTACTAACGAAAATGCTTTTTTCCTGTATTTTAAAGTGAATGACACCAATCAACAAAATAAAACAAAGTTACATCAAAAGAAGTATTTAAATTAACGGTCGTCAAAATTCGGTTCCGGTATTTCAAAAAGCAAAGCATAAAATTAAACATTGATGGTTACGCTCTCAAGAAACCGGACACACTAAATAATCCGGAACGAATTAAACATACCTCCTGTCAAAACAATTACTAATCAATACTGAGATGGCATTCGGTGATACTATCGAAAATGTACAAGGTGGGTCAGTAACAATCCGATCATAGAGCAACGAAACGATAGCTAGGTCACTTCCAAAGTAGTTTTGAAGTTTATTCTTTTTAATTTCAATCAGGTAGTAAGTACATAATATGAAATGTGGCTAAGCAACAGCTAGCAATGGGTAATAACAATAATATGCTGCTATGATTAGGTTGGATATAATCCAATTTTATTAGGACGTAATTTAATTTATCTAAACTCATTTAGATAGAAGAATCTAAACATATAATTAAATCAGAGTTTTGTACATTTTTTTAACGGTATAAGTCACCATGTCAAAAACAAACAAAATTACAAATTAAATTTTTTCAAGACTATCTCTTAACCGGTTTGGTTTGAAAAGTAAAGTGAACAAATTATTCCGCAACGTAAACACTGAACCAGCTATTTCCATCTAAGCTGATTCACAGTCTACTGCTCTCATAATTTATAGTACAAAGTGTTAATTGCAGTAACGATAGGTATGTTCTTATCTCCACATCTCTTTATATTAAACGGTGCTTATGTTAATGAGGGAAGTCTGCTCCAATGGACTTGAATAACGACATGAATGCTTAAAAATATTTACGTGACTTTTGTTTTGACACATAAACGATTACTTTCAATCTTTCAATAATAACACTTTGGAGATTTTTATTATTTGTTTTTATTTTACATAATTATATTATTTTTTTATCGTCTTCACCTTGAGCATTTTGTAAAGATCGTTGTTTCTACAAACCTTATCTCTACAAATCGACAAATGAAATAAGAGTCAAATTCTCACGGCTCAACTTTATGTTGGTAATGCTGAGCTAAAAAACATTGACCAACTTAATCGGAACCATAATTTATTTCATATTATCAAGAGTTGAAAGCCTGTCCTAGTAATTGTTTGAATAGAACGTTTAACTCATTTGAATTACAAACATAAGTCCGATTTATCTACTAGATAAACTAAACGTCAATTACACGGCAATTAACCTCTAGTTAATGCGATGCACCCTTATGCAAATTACTATCCATGGATAACCATCGGTTTAATCTATTAGTAGAGAATAAATATCCGTTTACTGCTACCGTGTGTCAACAAGGCAGGTGGTTGAGAGAGTGAAAGGGTGACAATTCTTGGAATTCAATTACTTATTCATAAATAAAGAGCATGGTTAAGCACAGACTGACAAACATAACCTAAGGCTGTATTCAGTGCGGCAGTCATATGGATGACCACGCGCATGTAGCTATAGCTAGCTGTTTTTTTTTTCAAGTTTAGATGATTTATATTATGTTCCTAATCGTTCCTACACTCAATGGGACAATAGCCCATTGGACATTGTTGACATAGAATACTTGTTCAGCACCTCAACCATGCCCTTATCTTAGCTTACCATATCCACAGAGAAGCCAATGGCAATACATTTGGGGCTGACTGCCGCGAATTTCCTCACGATGTTTTCTCGGTTATAAAATTACTTCCTTTACTACAAGGTTTACATAATTCTAGTCAACATAGTTTTTATCTTAATGTTACAATGTCCTTTATTATTACCTGAAAAATTATTATTGATCATTAATTAATATTAATTACTTACTCAAAAGCCTGATGTTTTAAATGCAAGGAAAAGCTCTTTCTCTCTTTCCACTGATAACTGTTTTGGGCTTTCCGTTCTTTGTTGTAAGAGCCGAGTTCATTCCGCCATCAACGCCTTATATATTCCTTATAATTCAATTAATGATTTTAAAAGACAGCTGTAAATAAATGCAAAGAAGATAAATAATCAGACGCTAATAAAGCTTCATTGGCTCAATAAATTTTACGATTTGTGAATAGTGTTCGTGATCACTTTCATTGAGGTGTCATTAACAAAATGATATATTACGGCAAATAAAAAACGCGAATTAACCCACCCCGAGTCCCAAATAGACAATTGCATGCTGACAAGTAATTATCAGAATCGTTTTCTTTCCAAACTTTTTTTAACAGTTCCGTGACTATTTTAAGTAATAAATCAAGCCTTAATGAGATATTTATGCGAGGAAAGCTTCCTGTCAACGATTAATCCTTCTTTTGTAATAAAATTTGTGCATTTCTGTCGATATTGCCTGTAAAGACACAGATTATGATAACAGTGAGTAAGTAAAATAATAAACTGCGTGATGAAAGAGTAGATTATGAGTCGGAACGACGGAAGATGAATGGTTTTTAATTTATCAAAACGTTTTTGTAAGTCAGTTTTTGGCGATTATGGAATTTATGGGACGAAATCAGGAGCTTGTAAACAAACGACTGAAAACCGACATTTGGACAACGTGCTTTGAAGCACGGAAGCACTTAAATGTTTACTTAAGGATTACTTACGGTCTGCCATCGTAATTCTGACCGCTCTAAACAACGCTATACTTCAAAGATCTATCAAGAAACGTCGGCAAAAACGCGCCTCTCTTTACTAAGGTCCCTAATGACAGAATCATACTTTTGTTAATAGTTGCAAGAAAAACAGCTGTTCGAATAAAAATATAATATAATCGAATAAAATTTAGGAGCCGATGAAATCGATAAGTAAACACAAGACGCAGGAAAGGTGACATTCGGTGAGCATAAAAGTCTCAAGGAATTGCTAAATGCACCAATAACTTATCGAATTTGACTTCGCTTCATTTACATTAAACAAATTGTTAATTTTTTGATAGCTATCATCCGGAACAGATGGAATAATCGCTGACGAAAACACGCCAAAAGAATTGCCACCAACCTGCAAAGATATAAGGTTTAGGTTACAATGGGTTAAGGAGGTATTCTCAAAAGTGTTTTTTTATGTTTAGTGGGTAATAATCGAGGAAAGGTAAGCATGGCATGTGCCACAGTTATGGGACAGGTTGACCACATGGTGCAATCTGCCAGCAACAAATTTAATCGTTAATTTAGGGTTGTAATTTAATGGTTATTGGTATTTTGTTGAAATTAGTTTAGAGCTGTTTAATACTGCGGTTTCAAAAATTATAAATACGTAGTTGAACGACATAATATTATTACTTATGATATTACAGAGGAATATTATAGCAAATGGAAAGTGTTTAAGGTTTTACTTTTACATTATATAGGTACTTAAGTACTCGTCGTAAAGGCGAGCGTGTACATCGCATGTGTTCTCGACCTAAATGTGACATTTATTCGCACAAGCCATTACACCTCTCTACCAAAACTGCCATTAACATAAAACGAAAAGAAAAACTACTTTCAAACTCAATATCAGAATCTTTTGTGGGGCAAATCTACTCCGGGCGACTCGCGGCCATCCGTTAACACATTGATTATACATCAAGGAAAATAAAAAAGAAATAGTACGGAGAAAAAATCCAAAGTAACGATTTCAATCAAACAAAACGTTTTGCGTTTTTATGGCGCACGGAATCGGCGACTATCTCGTTCCGAAACAGATTATTCCTCATTTGATTTATGGCGGCTGGATCTCCCAAAGATATTATGTTTTGGTCATCCATTCGATTCCTATTTGAATGCTGAACGCCGAATGGGGTGGTATGAGACGGGGTGGTTCGGTACTATATTAATCTCAAATCCATTTGTTGTAATCCGCGTTTGAATTTGAATATTTTCTTGTTAGAATAAGGTCTATTTTAGTTTTATTGGGGTGGAAGAGTTAGGACGGTTCGGAGATTACGGACTGATAGAGGTGAGAGATGAAACAGTAGCGTCGTATTCATTTCGCCGATGTATATTTCTGTCCCATTCGCACGGTGGCGGGTGTCTGTGGCCCTGTATGTATCAGATTTGGGTTTTATCGTTTTATTGCTTATTCTTTTTAGATTTTCAGCGGCGAAGGCATATCATTTTGTTTTTAATGCGGCACATAAATAACACAGACCAGTCAGTGACTTTGTAATGGCGCGCTTAGGGAGAAATGCGGAAGTGAGTGCTATTTGATAGTTGTTACTGCACACTCGCCTTTTTACTGTTTACAGTAGGCATTAAAATACCTATAATAATCTATCGTATCCATTATACAAAGTTGTTGACAGGCAATAGAGACACCTAGCTTATTAGATTGTAGGTACATTTTTTAGTCATCCTTGAGGTTCTACAGAAATTCTTTACAGGAATCTTTGAAAAGGATTACACCTACTTTGAAAACACAACAACAAAAAAACAACACACAAAGTTATAAATTATACAACTCTCTAAATGACAATAGAGTTAGAAAATTCCTGGAAAATAAATAGGTGAGATACCTACTAATGTAATTGGATCTGAAAGAATGAAGCAAAAGTTTGCTTCTAGTTTTCTTAGAGATGTAAGGGAAACTCTATGACCCAGTTTAACAGAGGCTAAGTAGCAAGTGGCCTAGGTGGATAATTCTAATAATTCATGCCACAAAAAGAACTCTTAACTTTTCATCTAACTCCAAAACTTCGGTCATAGATTAACATTTCCAAAGAATTGCCGCTCAATTTCTGAAAAGCGATTTTAAAGAGGGGTGATTTGGTTGAGTAAGTATTTTGCAGCGAAATATTTTGTCGCCGGTCCCTGCATCTGGCGTTCGTCCAGTCGCCTGATGACAGCTTATGAATATTTTTGGCAAAATTCACTGCTTTTCTATTCGGAGGATGTTTCATATTCGAGTTTTTCTTTCAAATTACAGATTTGCGTATCGGTCCGATATTTCTATTCAATTGTTAAACCTACTTAGGTTGTTTAGGTACACGAGATAGAGACATTATTCAAGAAAAAATTTAAATACTTAACAGACCCAAGCAATTTTATTTCTGAAAAGTCTTTGCTGTCATCCAAAATCTTGCAAAGGATTTACCTTAGTCGTTCTCGAGCATGAAAATCTGATGAACATGATTTTCCGTTCCGTTTAAGAACGGTCACATCTTCTAAGGAAACGATAAGACGAACCTTTGCACTTGAGACACAGAATAAACTTGAGTGAGAGCGTGTCTCACCTCTTCCATAAGGATAGTTCGCACCACTCAACGATAGATGTCACTGTGTGACGCGCTGCTAATGTCGCTAGTACCACGCCTCGCCGCATGGGGCGCCACGACTGCCCATTGTTCTCCCGAACATCACTCCTATAATACTTCGATAACGCATAAATTCAACGGAATTCGAATCTTCGTTTTATCTCCGTAACGTATGGACACTGCAAAGTGAGTCCGTATGATGTTTGTTTTGTATTTATTAATGAAATATGTCGCTGCACAGCGAAGTTTATTTTATTATTTTAGTTACCATTTGTTATCACGACTTTATCTGTGTAGAAGAGGGACATCGAAAAATAAATTATGAAGGTATTGTTCGGGTCATTTTTGTTGAACAATAGGAGCACATAATTTTTGCTTGTGGTAATAAATTTCAGATTAACCAACATCGTAGTCAAACGTTCCGACGATGTCATAAGAAATTTTCATTTCGCTTTTAATTTAAAAGGGTGTCGTTAATCCATCGATATTGGATGAAAGCAAACAGTGCTGTCTTTTCCTTGAAAGCCTCGAAGTGGGGAAGGAGCTAATGAACCGGTGGCTTCCGCTATTTATTAGGGAAAGTTCGTCGATTCAATCTTTATGAGTTCAAGTGTTTAGCACGGATTTGAAGGGAAGGGAGTTCGGAATCGATGTCAGTAGCACAATTTTGAAGCTTTTGCTGGGATTTTCTTCAACTATAAAATATTTTATTACTTAGAATAAAATTTAACTAGCAAGCGTACCATGCGTACCATGCGTAGCGTGTAAGCGTACTAGTAAGCGTAGTAAGCGTTTTTATTACCGTTATTTATTTAGAGTTTGTTTGAAAACGCATTTCTTCCGATACAAGCACAGAAACTGGAAATTATTTAGTTAGCTACTATGTTGTGACTAGGAATATTAAATATAAATAAAATCATCATAGGAACTTTAACCCTCAAAAGGATTATCCTAATCCATTATCACACCTACAGCATTAAAATCCTAACTAATAACAACCATCACACAATCATTCGTCACGCGTCCCGCTGTCAACCCTTCGGCACCGTGCGTGGGTCAAAAGGTCCGGTGTGCCAAATACAAATGAACGCAATAATTGTCCCTGGACAGGGACGGATCTGAGGGGACAAAGCGGTATGGAGATGTCATTTATATTAATTTTTGAAATTTGAAAAATTTGTTTGTGTTGTAGTCTTTGAAACGAATCCTACCGATTCCATTTGGCATATTATTATTATTTCAGTACCTAGTGAGTGAAGCCGTGTGCAAGAGCTGGTTAGAGTTCAAATGATTGCTCGTTAGACATAATAGCAATGTTAGCAATGAGTTCTCTAAGACGCATGAGACAAAATAAATTAAATCGACCTAAGAGTACCTAAACCATTGTTTAAGGCCATTAAGAAAATTAATAAGAAAATTTTCATGTTATAGTGATAGTTAGGGATAAATATCATTGAAAATATTAAAACAAGTCATCCAAAATCTGTTCTATACCGCCCCCTCGCTAACGAAGCGAGGGTCGCATGATCGCAGAAACAAATCTGGCTACTGGTGCTGCATGTAAATGATGATGATTAATTTGTTCTTCGCAAATGACAAGAAGGGTTAAAACGCAGGGGCTTGGCACTTGCCCAAAAGATCTCGAACAATCGTCCACCAAATTTGAACTTCGAATTTGAACTTCGAATTTGCGTTCTAAATTTGTACAGTTTAATTTCGTTTGATTGCCTTTGTGATCTGATGAGAGTTTGATGGAGTGCGCAGATATTTCCGGGTTAAGAGTTGTATTAATTACAATTGTTAGGATTTCGGGGACCGTTGTTGAGGAATTTGAGTTCTTGTCTTTGATCCCTGAAGGGTTAACTTTATTGGATTGAGGTTTGATTACGTAATTTATGCTCGACTAGTAATCTCATTGTTACAATATTCTCGAAATATCTCATCAATATGGCGAAGTTTTTAAATTAGTGTTCTTTAATGATAAAAGAAAAAATTATCAATTTTCTCATAGGTTATTAGTTAATGCATGTTGACTAACTTTTACAATCTTCAAGTAGAATAAAATTAGTAAACACAATATTACGTTTAACGCACTAAAGTTAAATGATGTACAAGCATGCAGAAATCCACCTCTGAGAAATAAGTACCACATTTTAACTGTGCTACATTATTTTTGTGGGATTTTATAATCTTAATTGTCTATTTGACTTTGACTAGCCAAAATACCTGCAACTACTCGTTCCATAAAATAATCTATGATCTTAATGAGCCCTTGTTTTTGTTTTAAAATAATTATTTTTACTAATGTGCAAACCAAGTTCCATACTATCATAACAACAATGGGTAGGTAGTTCATAAGTATCAAGACTTTAGTATTTTCTTTCTTTCTTTCTTCTTTCTTAATTTTTAACCATGCTAAAATATGAAAAATTATAACGATTGGTATTCCCCTTTTATGTACATTTGCTTAAATGAAAAGGCTCTTACATTAGTGATAAAAAATATAAGTACCAATCACACAGAGAGTCTTAGTCAGTATTTCTCCTGCCAATAAATTCAGTCTCACAACAAAATCTAGTTCTATAGATTTGTTGTGAGACTTGGTACTAGTATTTATAAAGAGATTATAATGGTGGTTTGTTTCACGGAGGTAATCTCTGAAATTACTTAGCCGATTTCAAAAGTTATTTATCTGATGTTTAGAATGGACTGTCGGGATGGTTATTCATCCGTTTCCGTTTTTTTATGGTAATGTCATTGGTACACCCGTGCAAAACCTGGACGTGTTGCTAGTAATCTATAAAAGTATTAAAACAAAAAAGGGTTATTTGTCTGTCCTCAAAAATAAAACTAATATCCAAACCCTTTTATTTATTTTTTTTATTTATTCAGCCTGCTGGATCCCACTGCTGGGCAAAGGCCTCCCTTCCCTTTTTCCATTCGCCGCGGTGTAGGGCTTCTGTCGGCCAGCTAGAGGAGTAGCTATCGAGTTCGTCCCGCCATCTCCGCCTGGGCCGACCGCGAGGCCGCGTAACGCCTTGTGGGACCCACTCAGTGGT
This sequence comes from Xanthorhoe spadicearia, assembly GCA_947086425.1. Classification (NCBI taxonomy): domain Eukaryota; kingdom Metazoa; phylum Arthropoda; class Insecta; order Lepidoptera; family Geometridae; genus Xanthorhoe; species Xanthorhoe spadicearia. The sequence goes on along the minus strand of OX352205.1, from coordinate 4,353,420 downwards.
AGCTTTAGCCCACAATTCTTCCGGCATACGGCACACGTGACCTGCCCAGTCCCACTTCAGTTTGGCAGCTTTTTGGTTGACATCGGCGATTTTGGTCTTCGAGCGCAGTGTTGTGTTTCTAACTCGGTCTGTTAGCTTTACACCCAAAATGCTACGCTCCATCGCTCTCTGGCAAACCCCGATTTTGGACCTTTGAAGGGCCGTCAAAGACCAGGTCTGAGCACCGTAAGTAAGGATGGGAAGAATACACACGTCCATGAGTTGTCGCTTCAGGCAAAGAGGAAGGTTGCCCTTCATTAAGTCCTTCATGGCCCAGTAGCTTTTCCAGGCGTTTTCGGTGCGACGGATAATTTCTTTCTCCTGACCCGCCTGGAAAGAGACTACTTGACCAAGGTAAATATACTCATTGACGTATGCGATCTCCCCACCCCCTACTTGTAGTTTGCGTTTGGTGCTATTGGTCATAAGTTTTGTCTTTGACTGGTTCATCGCTAGTCCAACGTCGAGGCTTGCACTGTTCAGATCTGTTAGCATTTGTTCTAGCTCTGATGATGTTGAAGAAAATAGAACGATATCGTCGGCGAATCGCAGATTGGTTAATCTGTTCTTACCGACGATAACTCCCTTATTCCTCCATTTGGCTGCCAATGTTCTAAAGACCTCTTCTAAGGTGGCTGTAAATAATTTTGGAGATAGCGGGTCACCCTGTTTTACTCCTTTAGAGATAGGAAAAGATGGTCCAGTTATATCATAAAATTCCTAACATTGTACCTAATTCTAAAAAGAACGACCAAATACACACATTTTTCACAAATTGCTATAACGGATTAAGAATTGTGAATATTCAATTTACCCCGACCATCGTAAAGTGAAGGCTTAGCAATCCTTTAGCCGATTGGTACAGTCAGCGGTCCGCGAGACGTTTTCAATATTCTTAAAAACATTCGGGGACGAATCGACCCCGATCTACACGATATCATAGGAATAGTGCCCAGGTTTTCTAAGAAAACGAGATCGTGAAGTACAAATCGCAATATTTTATTTTACAGAAAAATAAGATATACCTAAGTACAAAAAAGTTTGGTTGCAACTATAGTGAATGACCTAGCTTGTGTTGAGGAAGGAATCCTATGCAGTTTCAAAGCATGCTATATTGACGCAAATACAATATTTAGTACGACCATGAGATCGGTAGTAAAAAGAATATAATTCTGAATCTATAAAGAAAGTCACAAGAGATGATAATTATGTGGCATGTGACTGGCATTTCATAAAAAATATAAATATTGACGTTACATGACGTTGACCGCTTTATGCGAAAGTAGTAGTAATACGAGCAATAGTAGTGGGTACCTTCTTTTTTTTTGTCATGTTTTTTCAAACAAAAATCAAATTAACGCAATTTACTATGAAACAATAATCATATTAACGGTGAAATAATTTTACCTCCGTCAAACAAACAAACCAACAGCACTTAATATTAGTAAGGTGTCTTAGGGTAAGATCGGACTAGTTTTCAGAAAACCAATCGAGTGTTTGAAAATATTTTTTTGTATCGCCTCTGGTTATTCTTTCCTAACGCAATAGGGTGTCAACAAATGCAAAAATACAGAGGTTTCATTTCTTATATTTAGTTTTTAGATAAACCCAACGGTCGATGTTTTATGAATGATAGAAAAGAGCATAATTTTTCAAAATGGCCAGGGAAAGATCGGACCGTGTGAGAGTAAGACCGGACTATCTAATAAAACCACCTCTGTAACAGATAGAATAAGCTGTATCACTAGAAAACATTCGGACTTATCCTAGTAAAAACATAGTAAAAAATGGATTAAATCCCTTCACAACTTTGAGTTTTAGCTTGGATTTTGTAAAAAAAATTTGCCTCTATGCCGATCTTACCCCTCCATGTCTGAAACTCTGACTTTTTAACTAGTTAACCAATTAAAATTAGTAAAAAATGGTAAGAAAATGACCAAGTTGATCAACTAACATAGGAATTTGCAAATACATTAAATAATTCACTGGGAAATGAAACCGAAAAAATGACCGGATGATCATAGTCCGAACTTCACCTATTGAAATTTCCGAGGCTAAAGATCGGATCTCTGTTTACAAACGTCTTAGACGTGAATGTATAATATTAATCAATAAATTTAACTACACTCATAGTGATAAAGCCGCGAAACTTCAAAAATCATGAAAACTACATACCAAATTGCTTGTTGAAAGTTTGAAGTGAAAGATCGGATCGTCTCCTTTTTCATTTTTTTCCCATCTTTTGCTAGAACGATGATTACTCGCGTTCGGCTGGGCCTAGCGTCAGTCGCAGGATGTAGGGGGGTGCATAACAAAATGGCACAAAAGGCAATGTTGCCATAATTGTAAAATATCGCCAAATTTAGTAGTTATGCGACTTGTACGGACTTACCCCTTGTCCGATCTTACCCTAAGACACCTTATAGACAAAAGAATTAATGTTAGGCTTTATAACAAAAATCTTAGACAGTTATTGTGATAGCCCTGAAGCAATATATATTTCAGACAAGACAAAATCAATTTCCATCGTATCGTATGTAAAGAAGCACATTATATTAAAGGGTGTCGCGTCACTCGATAGTGTTGACTTGCGATAGTGGATCCCTTCGCTTTGTGCTTCCAAATCTCATTTTGGACTTTTATTGATATTAGTCTGATGGATTCCGGACCGCTAGATTTGGCTAACTTTACCTAACCCAATAACTAGTATAGTAGTTTGGAAAGTTTTTTTTGGTTATGTGCACTTAAGTTGTTTCTTTTTACGCAATAACGTCTAGAGACTGAAAAACAAGCTTCAAATAACCTACAATATCTGACAAAAATCATGTTTATAAAAATCATATTTTTATAAACGACAGACGAAAATAATTAAAAACAAAATAACCAAAAATGGTACTCATTAATTTAAACAATTTATTGATTTTGCAAATTACGCAGATATATGAAAAGAAATAATGAATTTTCTAAAGAAAGATACTATAATACGTGGGTATGAAATAAAGAGTTTATTATTATGTATTATATTATTATTCATTTCTTACCCCCACCAAAAACTTGTTAAAGGAACATGAGTAATTGCCCGTTGTGTTAAATAATGTAGTGGGGCTGGTAAGGCCTCGTATTTAGTAATACCTACCCACTTCAAAATAAACAACTATGTATGTTTTGTTATCTCTTTGCCACAATCTGTATGCTAGACGAGTTATTCATAATCTGACAATTGTAGATTATGAGTTCACATCACATCCCTCAAGTGGGTGGACACGTCCAAAAGTCTTATAAAAGATGTGTGTTAGATAAAGTTACTTAGAAACTGTCTAAGATGAGCACATGCGGCAATTAAGATAAAACAGTCTTGAAAAATAAGTCATCTCATCAAGTGATGTCAGAACTTAATGTCATCACATCTAAAAAACTGTAGTAAGTACGTATGTCAGTCATCTTGTTAACACAAAGGATAAAACTTATAATTGGGACTAGATGACGCTGTCTTGTCTATAGTAAATAAAAGGTTTGTACCACATAGGTATTGTGTAAATCGTAAAACATTAATTTTACATTAGGTATATTAACACAATGGGAAATTACTCACGTAAAAATAATGTCGATTTCGATTTCAACAATGTTTAAATCAAGAGAATCTTCATCTTCATTTTTCATTAAAGTCAAGAGTTTTCGGTGACTTCTTAAATGTAAAAAACAACGTAGGTTTAGGTACCCATTAAACCCACATTATCTAAGCAAAACAAACGACTCTTTCTCACAAAAATTACCGTTCTTATCTTAACAATATAAACGTCATTAAGAAGATTCGTGTTAACATTAACAATGGTGATAAAAACAATAATGACATAGAACTTAAAAAAAATTTAAAACAAAAGTGGTGCGTGATACACAATCATCTATACGAAAATCTTATAATCCATAGAGTGTTTTCATAAAATTACTACGCTGATATAGAGACAGCCTAAAAAGAACATGTTTTAGGTAAAATTTCTTTATAATTAGAAAATTGTAATGGCTTTGCTATAAATCCTTGTTATTTGTTCCATACTTACAATGATTAGGACAAAATATATTTAAGGTAAACCATAAAACACAAAAGAAAAGAAAACTCATACAACTTCAAAATCTTAACTCAAGTTATGCAATGTCATTGTACTTAAAATTCACAGGGACTCAGAATTGAAACAATCATTTTTAACAGATTTTTTTTAATCAATCTCCATTGGAATAACAACCATGTTTTTCAAATCTCTATGGCCGGACTAAAAATCACAACTGTACTCCATTCATTACCAAGAAGACAAGATGTCTGCCGACAAAGTCGAAATGGCGGATGACACGAGTTCCCACGAAATAGATAGAGATAGCCACACAACAATTAACTTTGGAAAAATGAAACCGGTAGCAGACATTTAACTATGGGTTTACACAAAAAATGGTTTCCGCTATTTAGCATCCGTAAATTTATAGTAACTGGGTACACACCGCACGATCCACTGATTTAGCTGTGTCCCGAGAAAATTATCTTATAGGTCATTTTCTGAATGTTTCTTTTACGAAAGTTATCATGTCTGATAGTATTAATAACATTCAAATATAACATCGTATCATCAAAGCAGCTAATGTCTTTAATTTAATTCAAGCTCACTTGATAAACACAGTATAAGCTTTCCTCTCTACCGTCAGTAAATTCCGGTGTCCGTATTTTTGAAACCTAAAGTTTTAGACCACGTCCTAAACAAAGGTTCCTTGTAAAATTAAATGATGTTTATCAACAGTTAATAAGGTTCGTGGCACGTGCACAATGCTTAACGAAGACCAGTTTTGTCGTTCTAATTCAAACAGTCAGGTTGTTACCACCTGCAAGGATTTAGTCACGATCCGAGTTTGAAACTTCTTGGCATACCAAGTGTTTAGTAGTTTTGTTCGTATTTATGTAGCCTATTTCAATTAGCATTATAAAATAAAGATTGTTTTTTGTTCAGTTTGACTCCTAGACGAAGCAAGATTTTACTTACTTTCAAAATAAATATATGTTTCTTCGCAGCTCAAATTATTTGCAATTAGGTGCATTTTTTTTTATAGCGTTGAGACAACCTGGCATACAAGCGCATACAGCGAAATATTCCAATATAGCCCTTTGGCTCTAAACATTTTCATATATTCTAATTCTTATTTTATATCTTCCAAGCTCGTTATCAAGTTAAATTGAGTCATTGTAAATGTAAGATGCAAATTGTAATGAATTTGTCCAACTAGCCGTTGAAATGAACAGGCAAGGCAATACAGAAGTTAGATTTGCGTATTCATAACTGCGAGATATCCATATTTTACACAGATGTGTAACAATAGTACTTAACAACATTACAAACTTCCGCGTGATCTCTCTTCCTCGTTTATTTTGTAGCTACTTATGTGTTAATACAGGTCATCAGGTTATAAGCTATGCAATTACAAGGTTTAGCCAAATTGATTTAGTGCTTTTTGGGTGAAAGATACTAATGTGTGACCTTAGCACGAAAAGGATTTCTAAAACTCTCTCTTCCCCAAATAATTAGGAGAAGCCGCTAAAATGCAAACAGTATTTAAAAAGCTCTATCCGTCAAATGAACACCTTTTATCACCTTTTATCTTTAACTCTTCTTTAAGAATTGATTTTATGCACCAACAAATGTTTTATCATGTTTACATTAACGATGACCGATTTGTATTCGTCTATCACTAAAAAAAAGAGCAATAGATGCTTTTTATTTAATCACTAGCTGCTCCCCGCGGTTTCACCCGCGTAAGTCCCGTTCCCGCGGGAATATCGGGATAAAAAGTAGCCTATGTTACTCGTGGATAATGTAGCTTTCGAATGGTGAAAGAATTTTTAAAATCGGTCCAGTTGTTTTTGAGCCTATTCATTACAACCAAACAAACAAACAAAGTTTTCCTCTTTATAATATTAGTGTAGATTAAGTAATTTGAATCTTTGTTACAGATCGGTGTAACAGTCAGCCAATTGTAATGAGTTGCGTTGGCGAGCGGTGTTCCAGCATTGGAAGCGTATTCACCCGTATTCATATTCATTAGGACGCGAAGGGCGCGCTTGATTGCACAAAGAGCCGACTAATTCGCCACCGCAAGTCCAAGCGATGGCTTTAATTTGTTTATGCGCGTTTCGGTGTAACGAGGTGCCAAGTTTTGATGGTAATGTTAAGAGATGAACGGTAGATTTTTGGACTTGTTGACTGTATGATTTTATTCAAAATAAGCTTGGTCTGTACAATTTCATTCAAAGAAAAGTTGAAGTCCAAAAAATTTCGGCGACCGGGCGACCTCCGTGATGCAGTGAGTGAAAACCTGCCTGTAGAGGCGAAAATGTAGAGATTGCGGGTTCGATCCTCGCTGCGACACTAATGTTTGTATGACCTGTATCTATTTGTCTTGTAATGTTCTCTATGTATAATATTTATGTGTAGAAAAAATATATATATGGCAGGTACTTATATCAGTCATGCGGTTATCAGACTAAGCTCTCAATTGCTGAGTATTGAAACTATTATAAAGCTGTATAGAATGTCCAAGAATATATTATTTGATAAATTACTTTCTAGTCACATAGCACATCTGTTTACCGATTCATACCTTTCAAAAATACTATTGAAAAGCGTAAGTTCTAATATAGCATAGAGTTTGTACTTATTTCAGTTCGATTAAACTAAAACCCTTGGTAAATGAAAATCAAACTCGCACTTGGCCGGAATTTTAAATAAATTATAGCTTCTCATAGCTATTCAACGTCAAAAGTCAGTGCTCATCAACAATATACAAGCTCTAAAACAGTAGTAACAGTTCATCGATTGGCAACGAGCACGGTCGGTTACGGGCGGGCCCGCTTAATTATTGAATTAGCATATAAATTATTTCGGTAACCGTTCATTTGTAACTAATACAAATAGCGAGACGCATGAATAATGTTGTGACGTGGATGTTGATATCGTGGATAAGACATTATTGGGCTGATATTTGTACAATAAAAATTACCCAAACAAATAAACAAACATTTCAAGTTACATAAAACCTGATTGATTAATTTTTAAAGGTATGAAAAGTAGGTCCTTGCGTACTATTAAGAACTTATTTTGTACTTAGTTTAGGGTCTGTTTCACAATGTACGAATAATGTCTACATAAATTTCGAATACGCTATTTCTTACATATTGGTAGGATAAACACTACTGGCCTATGGTGGATTTTACGTGACACCTAGCGCTATTTGACAGTCGTGATCAGAACACACTCATGTTAGAACTATAATTACTAAATAAAGGGTTTTTCAGGTAATTGCGATAAATACCCGTAAATTATAATGTTTTATAATATTTTTTATTTATTAAGTGTCTCGTAAAGCAAAATTTCAGAGGCTTAATGAATAAACTGTATAATTTTTTCAATGTTTTTCACCGTATCAATTTAATTTCTTATTTCTTGTAAAAAGCCCATGACGCACGGATAAGAGCCGCTACGAAGCGAATATAAAGTACTTCAGATACTGTTACCGACTTTATGAAACGGTTAATAAGTTGTATAAATACATATTGCATAAAAAAGTTTCACACGAGTTTCTTGGGAAGAAATCAGTGGCGAAACAAAGCTCAAACTGGAAGAGAAAATTAAACATTCGTATGCCGTGCAAAATTTTACTACGAATACACCCTAATGATGTCAATAATCTAATATTTTGACGACCTTCTGTAGCGCAGCGGGCGAAGGCCCGGCAGAGACGCGGAGGTTCGCGGGTTCGACCCGCTACGAGACAAATGTTTGTACATTCTACAGATATTTGTTTCGTGTTTAAGTATTTTCTATCTATAATATTATGTAGATATGTATCTACAAAAAAAAATCTAAGTATTATTTCAGTCATCCAGTTACCATAATATCACAAGCATTAAATTGCTTAGCTTGGGACTAAATAACGGCGCTGTGTGAAATGTCCAAGGATAATTTGGAATTACCATTATCGTGTAATAGAATCGTTCTTGTTAAATTTGTATTTTGTAAAGTTATGATTATGTACTTAGTTCAGAGTCTGCACTCAGTCTTTGCTTAAGTATCAATATTTTGACAGTTCTCTATAGAAACTAAGTAATTAATCACCGTAAGAGATACGATTCACGATTGATTTGAACTCAGAATCCGAGCCCTAGATAATTATGATCATTTTTAGATACTTACAAAGAAATTTTGTCATAAAACTAATGCTAATGCTTTACGACAAAATAATTTTGCGTTTTTAGCTAAAAATTGCCTTCGATTGTAATCTACATCATTGCAAGGTTTAATCAATTCCAAAGGACATTCAAGTACAACCTTTCTAACTTGAAATCGTCTTCATAAACAGTTAGTGTACAGTCGCGCACAACCTACTTACAATAAATAGGCATGTCACAGCTCGTCACGAAGCATTAAAATCAGTGTTTCGACGACACGAATCATTAATTCCTTTGTTTATTGGTCGGTTTATACACGAACCTTACACTTATTGGTACTTGGGTATCCGGAGCGCTTTTCCAATTGACTGTTCTCTAATCTATGGGCACTTTGGATTGACAGTACTGAATTTTACGTTCAATGTTTCATACTATGATTTGCGTAATTTGATTTCATGGCTGTATTTTTTAGTCGTAGGTATTCTATACTTACCTATATGTCAAGTTGTAAATTCTTGATTATTTCGTTTTGTGTTTTTTTTTTCCTTTTTTAAAAACTTAGGTAATCCAATTAGCGTTACACGTTTATACCTACATTATTTTAAGTGAATTTATTTGAAAATACTTTTAACTGGTATAAATGAACGTAATAACTAATAATTATAACATGTTTTATCATGATCGAATTGTCGGACCTGGTTTTAACAGTTGTTAAGCCATGACAGAGGCCATTGTGCGGCCTAAAACTGTCATGACTAGAGTTGAACCTTTGTTCATAAATAACATATACTTATCATGATTTCAGATGTAGGTATATAGTTGGATTAAATTTCTACTGTAGCTGCTAAATGCAGTTATGATACGCCTATTATTTGACCAATGTTTTAAATGCATACTCGTATTACAAGCATTGTTATGGGCGTTTTATTATAAAATTCATTTATCTACCGTTTTAACTAATTAAAAATTCTTGTATGGCAATTTCGAGTACATTCCAATACACACCACATGTGTACAAAGCTTTATTCAGAGCAAAACCACTTCGCCCTAATCCCTAATTGAAACGCGAGGAATCCTTTGTTCTTTAGATTAAACCAAGCCAAAGGATAAACTTATAATGAGATAACTTATGATTAAAACTTCACTTCATTTAAATAAGTTGTGTGGATAAGTAGTTGGGAATCGCGTACTCATTACCGAGTTTGAAAGCCAACTAAAATTTGAAGCTATTTAGAATTTATCTGTTATAAGAATAAAGTAGAGTAAGTTCGTATGATCAAGGAGAATTCGTTCATGGAGCAAGGTAACAGATAAACCCGCCATAAGGCCTCCGTCATAAAAAAAAACCTTAACTTAACGTGCCTTTCGTAGCACAGAAGTAATCAGCCGATAATGCCATCACCCATCCAAAAATTGAATCAAAACATCCCAAACGAAAACTAAAATAGTTTTAATTAAGTAGGTACATTTATTTGAAACAGATGAAAACAATCAATCATGTCTAGGGATAACTTAGCCTACTAAGTACTATGGTATCTGTAAAACTTAAAATATATTTATTCAAGAATACGAAATACACTCAAAACTCTACAGATAGCTGTCTACTCGACAATAGATGGCGTTGCCAACCATATTGACAAAACTATTTGCTCTGCTCAATAAATACATTAGAACCAAAAACAAAAATGTATACAAGATTCAACAATTAGTCACACTTGCCAAAATTAACACCTACTGTCTTCAAAGAGTTTATAATGTGAACAAGTCATTGACCTAATGCAGGATATGAAAAGAACCAGTGGCCCTACATTTCTCATGTAAAAAGGTTTGCAGCCATATTTTAATGCATTCTTGGAGGCAAAGGTGCGGTCGCGTGGGCCGAATCACAATTAGGTGTGTTAAAACACACGTTAATCTCACATTCTCGGCTGAGATTAATGTTTTTTGTTTTATATAAACAAGAAAAATAAGCCTATTCTTACACTACCAATTCAAAGTAAAATCAAGCTTGGCACAGAACGTAATAATAACTAATTTCGTAAGAGATAAACTTACACTTTTGATTACTTACTTAATGTTCATTCAAATAAATTTATGGGTTAACTTCGGGAGTAGGTATATTTTAAACAAATATGTAAAAATTGAATCGGTTCACTATTGACTGAATAATCGGTGAAAATACATAAAGAAAATATATACAGTGAAACATAAAAACCTCTTCCTTTAAGGAAATAGGTTCAAGAAAGTGTCCCTTTAAATAAAGCCGTTGTCACGTGCGGCCACGTTTAGTTGCACGTAATGAAATAATTCTTGATGACATTGAGATAAGAGTTCTGGAAGATACACTTTTATTATTCTGTGAAAAGAATGAAGGTCTAAGTTTGCCGCACTTTGAAAATGGGTGAAATAATTCCCACTCGCATTTATAACACAAAGTAGGAAGACTTCTTAATAATTATAAATGCGAAAGTAACTCTGTCTGTCTGTTACGCTTTGATGCCTAATCAACTGAACCGATTTTTATGATTTTTAAAATTATTTTGAAAGCTAAAATTTGTGTAGGTCCATTGGGAAGTCGCGGGCAGCTGGTATGGAATATATAAAAAAATAAAATGATCACGAGCAAGCAGATCCTAAAATATTCATTTTTTTATAAAAACTTGGGTTTAAGTTGTGCGAGTATGTTTGCCTAGGTCTTCTATCGCCTTCCAGCATCCACATTATCTTCTAAGGAAATGAAATCCTTGCAAAATGAAACAACAGAAGTACCTAAATGACCAACCAGTGGAATGTTAGAGCAATAATCTTTGAAATCACAAATCAAGTTGTAAGCTTTCACGAAGACGTAGGCGTTCTACTTGCTTCCAGACATACGAGACACACGGATAGATGATTTGTGTAGCTTTGATGCATTTTGATGGATTAACACCCAAATACTAAAATGCTACTTAATGTAAGAGATGCTTATCTTTGACATTAGGCAGGACTTAAACTCAAACTCAATTGTTCAATTGTTTACGACGAACTCGTAGATCATTTTTAGACCTCGAAGACGTCCATACAAATCTGACAACTAAAAAGGTCTTAAATAGATCTCAAATATTTAGTTAATTTTTTTAGAGTTTATTTTAACTTAATGAAGGAAGTGTGCAAAATAAAACAGGACCTACAACATAAAAACAAGAAATAAACAATTTCAGTTTTATTCAAAACATATTGAACTTGCATACACAAAGGTTTTTATAACAGCATTATTTAAATACTGCAAAATTATTATGTTTCAAATAATAAAAAAAACTTTTTTATCTTCTTTTCAACATGGGCTCGTTTCTAGGTATTAAAATATTTTAAAAATTTTTTTTCTAACACAATATTAATTTTCAAATGTTCGCCTATCTTACTAACTGCATGTTCACCTAGTTACGAACAGCTTAGAACTGTCAAAATATCTAATATATATGCCGTTTTATTAACGCCGGACAACAATCGCCGGGCAGAGTGGAACCCGTCGGTTGTAGAGCGTGGGCTTGATGACGAGACTTCCAGGAGGTCTGTCGAATGATTTGTTTACAGAGGCCTAATTAAAATGATTATGTGAAAATATATGATTACGACGATCCTAGGGAATTTTTAGATCCTTTGAAGATGTGTGACTAAGCCAGAGTTTAAATACATTCTGGTATATTCCCACATTTTGCAGTTACCTGACAAGTTACAAGACCACGGACGCTGCTAGAGCTAACTAATTTCCTCACAATATTTTCATTGACCGTTCGGACCTAATGCTCATAAAAAGAAAAATCCTTTGTTTAACGGCTCGATTCCAACTACGGCTTTAAGTTTTTTTTTCAGACACTTTTCAACAAAGAATTTTCAAAATAATTCTAGTATTATTGGTTTAGTGAGCATACATTAAAAAGACATAGGTACAGGGATTACAACCCAATATTTTTTGAAGTCAGTTAGAAATAACAACTACTTACACCAATAGCGCTGAGAACAGAGATCGTGCTATTTAGAGAATTATCTATCTTGCGTGGCTGTAATTACTTTACTTACCAGTTTTAACCAGTAATTACTAGTCTTGCAGATAACGTTTAGTTTAAACTAGACATCTTCAATTATAATAAGTATTTTTACACCTTCGTTCCTTGACAACAAGATCAAATAGTACATTCCACCAAGATCACAATAATAAGTTATTTGAACCAAGAGTTAACGATTTCTACCTACACTTCTGTAAAAGAAAACAAAAAAAGAACGAGAGTTTTTTTACCCATTGGGGGGTGGTCATAGCTCGGATATTATCATCACATCACATTTATAAAAAAATCGTCTCTAATGATTCGTTAGCATTAATTTCTTTTTGTAGGTAATATCAGTGGTAGATATTTAGAGAAAAAAGGATAGTCCTGAAAGAACAGTCCAAAATCAAAATCACTCGTACTCAATCACAACAAGAATCATCTCTAATTATTCCATTTATTATTCAGAGCATCCAATTATTATCAGCGTATACCAATTATTGGCAGTGACCAGCTGACATCCTTGGCTAGTTATTAAAGCACGCCAATAGATTATTGATTGGTGCTGATTGACCGTGTGTATGTGTGTATGGGGTCATTTGCATGTATCTGTGATGGCTTTAATGGGCAATCTGGACTAATTGTGACAGTAAGATCTGATTGCTCTATTTGCTGTGGTACAATTTTTTGCACGTAACGTTGTTGACGACTACATAGTAGAGTATCATTATACGTATTGTCGTCAAGAGACAATCGTTTCTAAATTGTTCAAGTACTGGTGTTGCCAAAGTGGTTTAAAATCCCTACAGTAGAATAACCCAGTACCTACATATTGGTACCAGAGCCTAATAATTTTTAACCCATCTTAATTGTTGGTAGACCCATAAAAATTTAATACTTATCACATACCTAATTCATATTATAAAATACTAAAATCTTCAAAAATAACAGTAATTATAATAAATCTTGACCCAAAAGCGCGCTGAAATCAAAATAACCAAATCTGCAAAAGTTGCAGACAGCTCAGCACTACTCTTTACAATAAAATTATAGCCCTCGTACAAATTGCTAATAGTCACCTGTTCTAGCTAAGTCTTTCTCGTCTTTATCCCAATCAGATAAGGTTCAAATGATTTGAATATTAATTGAGGTATTGTCGTCATGGACGCAAGTGCTTCAAATTGGGGATAATTGATCGCCAATGATTCTCACATGACTGTGACAATTAATGCTTTCAAATAATTGGTAGTAGGTAATAGAGACTTAAAATATTTTTAATGGAAACAGTTGTTTTTTACTTTAGTTTACGAAAAAACCTTAATTACTTACTTATTCACTTTTAACAACTAGTGCATAGGTACGGCTTTTAAATGTTTCCGTACTAGTTAAGACAAGGCAAGAAAAAAGAAAATGGGGTCATAAAAACTAAATTATTGAAAAATTGACATGATAAAAAGTAGTCCATATAAAATATTCCAGGTTAATACGTATACTTATTCCAAGTTTCAGCCAAATCCGTTCAGAAAGGTTTGCGTGAAAAAGCAACAATCAATCATAATCTTTTCCAATGAACTAAAATTGCTTCAAAATTTTGTAACAGCTTATGCCATAGCATGTAATTGTTATTATAACATCCGATGGTACACCTAAGTAATGAAACCTCAGGTTGCTTAATATTACATTATTTTACGCCAAAGAAATTACTAATGCTATGAAAACATGCCCGGTTTTCGGACGCCCATCAATTTAGATTAGTACCGTATTACCCCATACTACATCTACCTTGGTTAATGCTAGCCACCCCTAAAGAAAATCTATGTAAAAGTTGTGCTATAAGAAAATTTCAAGCCTATTATGAGTTGCCGTGACGTAACTATAGTTATAAAAAACTGTTTTGATACTTTTCATAGCTGCGAGTAACATAACTATTTACAGGCACAACGTTTTAGTACACAACTTAAAAAAAAACAATGAACGACTATTTGATGCCACGCGGAAAACGAAAATCAGATGATTTTTTAATAAAAGACAGCTCAAACCCATGTTTAATGCCCGGGTTAATGAAAACCATACAGAAATACTGATAGTTTTAAAATTTTATTATGGTTCACATAAATTGATTTGTCCTGAATGGATATACAATAATTACATAACAAAATACCTACGTACTCATCTTTTTTATGATGTCGACTTCGAATAGGCCATGCAAATGATTTTGTCAGAAAAGTAAGTACTTCGAAGCTTGCTTTGAACCGGTAATCGGTAACATTCTTAAAAGTATCAAACCGATAATTCGTAGTACATACTATGCATGATGAAGGCAATATGGGTGAAGTTAATTTCTGTGTGGTGGGTCCATCGGTTGTGGTTAATAAATTAGTGAACCACCCCCTACTTACGTGAACGATTTCTCATTACTTCTATGCAATTTTCATTAATTAAGCAATTGACCTCGAATATGGAATTTTCATAATATTGGTCAAGCTTTTAACGATTATGGATGAAACATAACAGCAAAGTGTTTTTAATGTCAAAGCTGTTAAAAAACATAATTTTACATACTTTTCCTTAATTTATTATTGAAATATATTGAAAGGACGATTTTAATAATTAGGGCAGTTCTCGATATAAGTACCTAGTTCACTATTACTAGTGTTAAGTACTAAACTCGCACTCTTTTCTAGATAAATCGAGGTAAAAACATGTTAAAACAAGAAGCATCGAAAAGCATGTTTTCAAACTTATTGTATTTGCATAAACTCTAGCTATAAAAGAATTATATAACCAGATATGATACAGTTTAAAATAATATGAACCATCACAATTTCAATCGTGTAAAGCAATGTACATAAAAGGTAATTTACGAAAAGTCCTTCATGGAAAGAATGTCGCATGTCAAAATAATTGCCATGTCACTAACTAAAAGCTCTCAAACGATAAGTGTCCTTTACAATCCTTAATATCCCTATAAAATGTAAAACTTTTCAGTGTTGTAAAAACTAATACTAGTCTTACAACGCAACACCGATAAGAAACGAGTTCGCGTGCGCCATATCATTACGTTATTGTCATAAGGGCTAATAGTTCCACAAGAATCATACAATATGATAATAAAATCGACCTTTAAGTCTTTAAATTGTCATTATGCCGATGGGTACATTTAAGAAAGTAGAATGCCGGTTACCGGTTGTTATAGAAGATAGAGATTTGTTTTTTTAAATTGGTACTAAAGTGCATCTGTAGGTACTTTTGAAACATCGTTTACGTATTTGATTCCTCAAACCAATATGGTTTCTTGAGACTATTTAGAGATGATGCTATTTTCGTATTTTGATCGTTATACTTTCATAACGATCAAAATACCAATTAAGTAACTTAAAGCGTTGCCGTCCCTTTGGACGGCAACGCTTTAAGTTACTTAATTGGTTTAGTTTTAGTTTTGGTATCACCTGTATACCAGTACTAAACTCTAGTCAGTAGTGAGTAGACTCAATAGTAGTGACATTACGAGGGGAAGAAACAGCTTCCACCAGCTCTCGGTGTGACCGCAGTAGGTATATGCAGCTCGATTTTCATGACTTGAGCCTAATCAATGTCGTATTAAGAATTTTCCTGCGTCGTTTGTGAATGCCTAACTAGTGTCATTATGGCCATTTTTTGTAATTGCTACCTACTTATGGCAATTTTTTATTTTCTTTGACTAAGTGGTTGTTTGCTGAGTTAATGGTCAGTAGGTTCTTATGCGTTTGTCTTTCTGAAATGGTTGGCGTCTTATTGGACACAGAACTTTTACCTTTTTACAACTAAGAAATATATTTTAATTGTAACAGCCGCTTTAGTTCCACTTCGTTTATTCGGACCAAGACAATATCAACTGCAAAAAAAACAGATCATAATAAGGAAAGATGACAAAGTTAATGTTTGAAAATGATGGTTTGGATTCCCTTCTTTTTTTTGTTTCTTGATATTTAAGTATATGCATGCCGGTTTAACACTTGTTTTTTTTTATTCAGAAAAAAATAATGCTGCACGTTATGACCAGAATATAACGTTCTAGTTTTCATAGAAACTAATTATCTTTAGCATCATGTCTTTGCAAGCACTTTGTAGTCTGATGTTATAGCAAATTGGCGGTGCGTAATGACTGCAACCGATTCGATTTGTTATGTTTGGAAAGACAGTGATAAGTATAAGGAAATTCCGGGATTACTTACATGGAAAATGGTTGACTCATAATGCGTCAGGTTTGAAAATTATTATGATGTAATTTACATACTCAATAATTGAGATCAACTGGACAATATCCGATCCAGGTACCTCGATAAATTGCCATCAAAATTATCTTATTTATATTAGATATATAAATAATCCTGATTTTGTTATAAGAAACAATTGACCTGATTCCAAAAACAAAACGGTCCTTACTTTTAAACAGCCGCTTAATTCTGCATCCCATTACATTTCCAGTCAAAACTTTCTATTGCCATACCATAAAAGCACAGAAGTCTTGTATCCACCCTATTTAAGTAACTTGCGATTACCAAAACTCCTATCAAAATAGCTTGTTTGGCATTTTTTATTGTTTATTACAGTAACTTTTAATTCGGCCAAGTTTCCGATGCGTGATTCCTAGTCGTTAGTTTTTTCAACTTTTTTAGTGGGGACTTAGTTTCGTGTCTCTGATTTAATGTTCCTTATTAGGATGGTATGCATAGTGTGACATGCTTTTGTTATTGAACTAAGCCTTTGATTATCGAGTATGGTCGATTTTTCTGTATTTAGTGCACAATCAATGGTCAGCGCGCACGGTTCCTTGACCATTGTTAGTCATTCTTCATAATTATTAAAGCGAGGAGAAATTCGTCATCACTGCTCTGGTCTTTGATACATTTTCATTGATAAATATATTTATTAGATTTACTACTCGACAGGATTCTTGTCTTCTAAGTCACATTTTTTTTAACATTGTAATGTACACCGATTGGACCCGATGAAAGATACGAGTACATAAATATTATTGATATTTATCACATCGCCGCCCCCCCCGAATATCATTGTAATCGACCATTACGATAGAAGTGCTTTTATTCGAAATAATTATTGTAGAGGCCCGATTACACCTTGTCAATTTTTTTCAACTCATTCGTACGAGTACTTTAGGATTTAGACAATATGTAATGGTTATTAAAGTATTATTCGCCGGAAACTATGAACACCTTTTCCCCCGAATAACATCGTAACAGGTTAATACCGACACCAAACTGTCTTACTTTATATAGTAAGCTGTCATTACGATCTTATTCGGGTGTAAAAAAACATTTTAATTTTGGCACTATCCATTACCATATTATTCGGGTAAAAACTATGAGTTGTTGTGTATTGTAAAAGTATTTACGATTTATCTAACCAGATAATTTGAATTGTAATGTTGAATACTGTATCCTTCTTGGACAACAAAAAATAGCAATCAAGATAACGATGATAGGGTCGCGATGGTTCGAAAATTAATGACAGGTTACGATAGGTACACTGAAATAATATTTGGTGTTTGACAATAACATAGATATTTTCTTTAATAAATAGGTTTACTAGAGACGAGTGGAGACGAGAGAGAGAGGACTAGCTCTTAATAGAGACGAGTGGAGAAAAGGAAGCGTGGCCTTTACCCTGCGGTGGAACGCTACAGGCTCGTAATAATAATAATAAATCGGTTTATTAATTCTCGATTTTTAACTATTTTTAAAATTAAATATCGAATAATTTATTAGAACACTGTACAGGTACTTAGGTAAGTAGGTAATTAAAATTACAAAAACTTTCACTATTTTAGCTCAATAACTCAAATAAATAGGTACTTAGGTACTTACCCAATAAGTAAGTACCTAAAGTGTGTGGTGTAAAGGAACTGTGTCACTCACTTAACCTCTTTTTTTTTCACTTAAATATTTCTCTGTTGAACTAGTAATTAGTTATTCACATTTTACTCGTCGCCACATGTAACGTATTGGTTTTCGCCTTATATTACACCCGGTTCACCAACGCTCTACCACTCGCACTGTAACACAACCGTCCGGTATGACGGCGCGGGTATGACTGACTCGTGACATAAGCGCCTGATACGGTAGTTATACACTACAGTGTGATAGTTAAGTTTCAAGATCCTCGTCAGATCCTCAAATTGTTTTTAAGTGGATGCTCCCATCATCATCTTTCTGCCCTTATACCACTATGTGGGGTCGGCACAACATGTATTCTTCTTCCACTTCCCTCTTTCAGACGTCATCTCTCAGCAGTCAGCACTCACACCTGTAGGGACACCGTTACCTACCTAGTCCTACTTATTAATTCGTACATAATTATTTACCTATATTTTATATTTATTTATTTGTCATCTATATTTATATAAGTATGTACTTATTAATATTTACTTTATCATATTTAAGTATATAAATATATACATTACACACACTTGTTATCATCACAACAGTAATTTATTATAGTACCGTACCGGTGACGTCCGTCAAATGACGGCGCACGGAATATTAGGCACGCAGTTTCAGATGTTTGAGTACCCTCGAGTTCGCGGCGATTTTACCTGTCGAGTGGATAAAAACTAACCAGTTGACGTGTGAGACCCGGTCGCGAGACGCCATTATAAATTCATTTAATTGTTTTGTAGTTACTTCCCGTTCTGTCTGCTCGTAAATCTTCACTCCTTCTAACTCTTTGTGTATGTGTATTCTCCTGTGCTTGTGAACTGTACTTCTTATTGTCGAAAGTGAATAAACTCTGTGTGTGACGTGATTTGGACTTTGGACTGATTATTTCCCACATACACCCATCGCTTGACCAAGTAGGTACCTAAGCCAAGCCGGCATACTACACATACCCCCTTCACACCTTTCTTACTCATGTCATCCTTCACACAATCCATCCATCTTTTCTTGGGTCTACCTCTATACCTATATCCATCCACATTCATATCAAGTACCTACTCTCCTCAGGGATGCTCCCATATGCACAAACATCATCAAGAGTACAAAGATGTTCATAACTCAAAAGATCATTAACATAGTATTCCAGCTCAAAAGTGTAGGTATAAGGTACTTTTTTCAAACGAAAAAAGTATTTATAAAATCGGATAACTACCTATATAATTGACCAACTACCTAATCGGTGAACATCATATAAAATACATACCTACAGTGACACAAGGATCCTCGTTTTCCTGGTAAGTACCATAATAATATCATCTTTACGCAGACGATACACAGGTGTATTATCTACAGTTTTCGGCCGGATCAAACGCAAGAAGCTATGACTCTAGTAAATAGAGACCTATCTAGAATTTTTGAGTGGGCCAGGTACTCTTCAAAGCTGGGCACCGTTAATTAAAAAACTTCGTTAATCGTTAATCCGCTACAAAAAAAGTTAGCTTAGTTAAACGTTAAAGCGTTACATTTCGGAAGAATTAACGCAAGTTAACGTTAATCGTTAATCCGTTAATATGTGTAAAATTACATTTTAATATCGTTGCGTTAGTGAACTTAAAAAGTTAACTTAAAAGTTAATCCGTTAATTAACGATTAACTGATTAACGAGTTAATGCCCAGCTATGGTACTCTTTACGTAATATTTCTACTGATCATTAATATCAAAAATGCATCAATTTGTGAAAATACATGAATAAATAGATAGATGGATGGAAAAATAGATATTAGGATGTTTGTTACTCTTTCACGCAAAAACTACTTAAAGAATTTGGCAGAAACTTGGAATATATCTAGTTAATGACCTGAAATAACATAAAAACTACTTTTTATTCAGGTAGGTACCACGTAGATTTAGCTGCGGGCAACTAAGCAATAGATTGCTGTAGTAAGTTAGTACTGAACTAAACGATTTTATTTTCGTTCCAAAACAATGATTATTTTTATACTAGACTAAATAATTATGAATCTAGATACTCTTTACTTCATAATGTACTATTTTACTAATAAACAATATTAAAAATGCTACAATTAAAAAAAATACACCCATAAATAGATAGATGGGTGAAAAAGTGGATGTGTGGATGTTTGTTACTCTTTCACGTGAAAACCACTGAACGAATTTGGCTGAAACTTGGAATAAATATAGTTTATGACCTATAATAACATATAGGCTACTTTTTATACAGGTAGGTATAACGTAGTCTTAGCTGCAGGCTATTAAGCTTATTTTTTAATACAATTGCGACGAAATCTACATTAGGATATTAAACGGTATTCGTTATTACAATAATCAAACTTCATTCACTTGCCATGGAAAAACATCGTAATCCAGTTTTACTATATTTGACATTATTTGTTATTACACCGAATACTATGGTAACATCACAATACAGATGCAAACAGATACAGTCGATACCGCGTTTTTGCAGTCAATACTATCGCGTTTGACTATTACTGTACAGATCATGTCAACGTTTTACACGAATAATATGGTATTGTTAGTTTACAATAGTAAATAAAATTATTGATTTATGGTAATATTTATTCTTTAAATATCTGGGTTGTGGTAAATTGTAGATTTGTTTTAGTAACATTATATTATTTGTTATATTTTAAGCCATGTTTTGGCATATAAACGATCTTCCTAGGTAAACTAACAGAAAAGTTATAGACCAAAAACCGTTTTTTAATTCTCTTGAACAATTTGGATTTTACGGTTACGATTTTATTCGGTGGGGGCGGCGACATGTTTACTACGAGTAGTTGTGTGAGCTATAATGAGTTGTGGTGACAAAAATTTACAGCATTAATTTTTATGTGTCTATCAAAATTCAAAGATACTTTATTGATTTCTTCATAATGCTAGTAGAATATTTTCTTTCTTCACAATTTACGGTAGCATTCTACGAAATAACTATCATTACGCTCGTACAAGTGAGTTGTCTTCGAGCCGAACAAATACACGGAAATTTGTACTAAGTAGTGACTTGCAATTTTATTGTATGCTGAAGAATTATGACGTATGCGAAATCGGAAAATCGGCATTTGCAAACCGTTTAAACGGATAGTAAGGAAATTGCGAACAATTTCGAGTAATAGGCTGCCAGGGCTTCCGTAGATGAGCATTCTAAGTTATTGCTTGAGTTTGCTATTTATTAAAAGGTTGCCAAACAGTTTATGTTATAATGAAAATTAGTTTTTGTTTGACTTTTGTTTCATTTGGAAATGTTTATACAGACTTACGACTTTGAAGCATGTTACCTGCAGGTCTTTAGACATTTAAGGCTATTTTGTAATAGAGACAGTAATCAGATAGGAAACTACAAATTTTCATAAATAACTTTAAGGTCCCATTTCCGGCTTCCGAGGTCATCCATTTACATTTATAAAGTTAACGTAGATTACCTTAAAAATCTGCGGTTAAGTGTAGTTTGAGTGGCTTTCAAATAAAGATTAAATTTTACTTGAGTGCTAATCTATAGATACTATTATCCTTAGAACTCTAAGAACCATTTCTTTCCTCAATAAGTACTAACTCTAAAATATTCTAATCTATCTACTGGTTTCTCTCAGTTTTCCTTTCAAAGATCTTTTAAATTTTCCATTTTATTCAAACTAATTTAAAATAATATCCAAAACATTACTTTTCAACTGTATTTTCGAAAACGATCTACGAACCTTATATTGTTCATCGATACCTATAACCTAAATGTCTATGTAATGTGCTATCTAAATATCTACCTGTACCTAAGTAAATAGTTCAGTAAGTACCTAGATACCTAGGCCCTATTAAAGCTTCCATATTTTTCTGTCGTCTACCCAACCCCTTTTTACCTCAATACTTTATCGTCTGTCAATAGGCAGTTCGGAATGGCTGTGTAAATGCAAATTGGTTCAGCATTCAAATGATAAGGTGAATAATTCTACTCGATCCATGAAACCTTTTTACTCGATTTTTACGTGTTCCAACCACATTTTGCATTCTAGATTGCGTTTGTTCAATAAAATAATGTTGAGAAATGATTTCAATATTAATAAAATGCAATAAATCGTTACCTAATTTCTCATTATCATTACTGAAAGCCTTAATAAGATTTCTATAAAAATTAAAGGCTTTCCATCGGTTACCATAGCGAATAAGTACATAAATTCTTAGAACATAATGCCTTCTAACTAAGGAAGGTATGAAAATTGTTTAAAATAAATTCTAAATTGTATGTTTATGTGGTTTGGCCTAGGTACAAACAATATAACTGTAGGTATTGAAATTTTACAAAGATAAGAAATAACTGCTACAATGTTTTAAATTGAATAGTCAAGATAGCAAACCAATATCGCATACCTATTATGCATAAATGTCCGTATATTTTCTAAAATACATAATTTGAATCTACACGTACCACTTATTGCATTATTTTTGTTCAGTCAACCAATGTATTAGATAAGCCCAAAGAGGTGACTACAAATGTATTAGTTATTATAATTGATATGTATTTAAGTACATTGGGACATTTGCATGATTTTAATATGGAAAAGGTTTTAGCAGAAGTGCAAAATATAATTGCATTTCAAAGTAACTGCGGGCTTAGGTTTATCAGAATGTGTAATTTAGTGCCTCTACGTCTATTAAATTGTTAATATGCAGGTAATAATGTAATATTGTTGCTTAGGATAAAATGTATGCATTATACGAGATAGCTTATAGCACTATGAGGTCAAAAAGTATAGAATTCAAAACCAAAAATTAGAATGCATGACTAAAAATTCAAATTAGATGTTATTCTGAAGGAATTCTAATCTCTGGTTGAACCTTTGATCTTTGGTAGATATTGTTGGTTGGTGAATTACTTACTCAAATAATGCGTTTTGATGTTATAAACAGCCGTGAAAAAAAAAAGAATATGTAGACGATGGTAAGACTATTTACCTAGGTAGGTATTAAAAAAAATACTTTAATTTGGTGGCAGGAGGTAACACGAAAGTAAATCGTATCGCACCGCAATAAAATAGATTCGGAATGGAAATAACATCGTGATTGCTACTTAAAAATGGAATGCTGAAGGAAATCAAATTGAAACTGTATATGCCGCTGAAATGTCGTCTGGAGGATGACATGCATTTGAAAATAGGAAATAGACTATCACCATTATATTAATACAACGGGAAATTACTCACGTTAAAATATAGTCGATTTAGATATAGGACTACGAGTATAGGCACTGCGTGAAATGTCTAAAATAAAAAATAGTACATTTTATTTTCCTTAGTTTAAAGTTTTAAACCATTCAATGTATGAGTTTATTGTCATCTCTTCACTAAAAACCTTTCAATCAAGGCGCAAGAACCCGCAGTGCCACTTAAGTCCAGTCCAACTCCACCTGAATGCTTTATGCGTAGACCTCTGAAATTACTAGTCAATTGACTTCGAAATATGAATGGGCCACCCACGTGCCACTTTATGCCCTTACGTCCCATTCGTAGCCTAACCCTTGACTGCATTGACTATTCTAAACATTACTTGATGCTTTTTGTAATAAGCCTGTAATGCAATAATTAAGCCTAAATGTTGATGCAATATTTTTTTGTATATTAAATATAAATAGATGTTGTGAATAGTCTCAACTTTTTTGTGCTCTTGTTATTACTTAGGCATAATTTTGTGTTGTAGTTTGCAACGCCCCGTTGTGTAGTGAAGGGTTAAGAATATTCCATGAATGCAAAATAAGCTAGCATGTATTGTCTTCGTTCGTGTCGAATTTGATTGGAACTCGCCTCTTTTATGAACTTTCTCATTCTCAACATGATTTCATATTGAAGTACTTTTTTACTCACGATTAGAATTACAAAGTCACGATTTTTCACTGTTTTGTCACGCCTGCCATTACCAAACTACATGACATAACAGAAACTTCAAACAACAATAACAATACAGCAGTTATCAAACAACAATAATAATTACAGACAAAACATAAAAGTGACACCACAGTACGCAACAAACAAAACGCGACCGCGTAGCAAAACTGGCTAACTTTTAAAACGTTATATGGCCGGCAATAAAACGTTCTCGTACGAGCACAATACTTGCAGAAATATTTTTGAATACGGAATTAGGTTTGCCAAAAGCGCGGGGAGCAGATAAGGCAGAAAAAAAAACAAATTTGTAACGGGTAAAGTTTTTGGAGGCGAAATGTGTCCCTTGGGTGCTGAATCTTCGTCGGCTCGGCTCGTAAAACGTGGGACGTGGGCAAGCGGGCAAATTTGTCCTGAGAGCGACCTATGACGTTTTGATGGAACGCTCCCCGACTGATTTGACGCACCCTAGATTCATATTCATAACGATACCTTCGCAAAACGGTGACATATTTCACCCGAAACCCCGAACCAATCTACGAATCGGGACGTGACAAATCGTCCTAGAAAACATTTCATTAATTCCTGATTCTATTTATCGAGTCGATCTCAAGGTTCTCTAGATTAATGCAAAAAATTCCCGACACTCCAAACAGTACCCCTTGCATTATGACCGCTCTTCAAAAGAATGGCACCCGTGTCTAAGCTATCTTGTAGGAATTTTAAATTGGACGAATCGCTCAAATGTAAATGGTTTTCCTTTATACCCCATCCTCTTGGCTGCCCACCCCCGTCTATTGCGCGCCTAGAGGCGACTGGCATACCAACACACGCACACACATCTGTGAGAGCCTACGTCGTACATCACCATCGAGTTTAGATCTCTTCGTTTGCATACGTCACCGGCGGTGTCGTTCTATTTATGTACAGACGCGGGAGGTAAAAGAGGTCTGCGTACACTGGTATTGTTAAGCTGACTCCACACACACAAATCTCACACACGCCCACATCTCATCTCGACGTAGTACTAGGAGTAATGCGAGTGTGAATACGTAAATACGCGTCGAAATCGCGAGTTCAAAAACGTGAAACGCAATATGTCTTCATAGTGAAGAGGTGTAGGGAATCTTTTAAGGGACTCTCTAACAAAGAGAGACGCTATCTGGGAAGGAAATCGCATGATGTTGTGTTCTCAATGCGTGGGTGATGCCGTTTTTGTAAGTATCCGCTAAAAAGTAATTTTGACGTTCTTTATGTTCTTTAAAATGGGGTTTTAGTTCTAAGAAATACACAAACACTGCAATAAGCTCCAACCTCAAAGAACACCGGCAGTTTATTATGCAACTTATGTAGTCGACTCATCACCAGCCTACATTTCCTGACGATAAAACTTTAAGACTCGACTCGCAAATGTTTCTGAATAGTGAATCAAAGTTGTGCCAGTACTGGCACAACTTTAATTGCTATTTATAATAATCTTTTTTAATTATATTAATAACAATGGAATACTCCCATCATTTACTTTATTTCATTAGTTTGCTCATCTGAATGTTTTTGTTTTAGATTTCAGGACTATTAGTAATTATAAAATTTTATCTGAGTATGTAAATGTTGTAATTATCGATTGGTACAGATTTCGTTTTCATAGTTTCATCATCAACCACTTACTTTTTGATATAAAAAACAATTTTTTTTATGTTCTTGTTGTTATTCTATTCTGTACGTATATGTAGTTACTAAGTAAGCAACCCTTTAAACCAGAAATACTAAGTTAGCTTGGAGTCTTGCCCTACCTTCAGACAGAAAGGTCGTAAAGGTTTAATGTGATGGGCCTGGTTGATTAATTAGAAAGTTATCAGTGTTCCGACCCAGCCCGTCGGGAAATTGCAGATAGATTAGAAAAAAGGTTTTATGGTTTATAAATCCATGTTCATTTTAAAAGGGCTAGAAGTCAATACACGTTGTGTTTTGTTTTTAAAAACCAATTAAACTGTACTTATCTTAATTTTGATTTGAATAATTTTAAAAATTTGGGCTTTTTTTAAATGGATTGATTACCATACCACTATATAGCTTTATACCTACATTATATTTTTGTCATACCGACCTTTTATAAAAAATGTAGGTTCATAAATTAAAAATATATTAAATAGCTAGGTATGTAAAATTTTGCTTATTATAATACAATTTTAATAGAATTTAAAATTTACGAGAAAGGTAACTAGTGCTACTCGCCGATAGATGGCGGTATGCACTCCTAAAAGTATTATTTCACTGAAACAAAACTTTCAAACGTGTATGATTTGCATATAGAAAAAAAAACATGAATATGTACACTGAATATTAATTATACTAAATTATAACAGCTAAAGGTACTTACATTAACTTAGTGTAATGTAATTAATTTTACCCGAGGGATTAAGTCAAGAAACAGATTGAATATAAAAATGTTTCAAGAGTAATGGCGTTAAAATACTTTTCTCGTTATATTAAATGAGAAACGATATTTTCTTTTTCCCGATGAAAGAGGGAAACTCTTCAGTTTTAATGAACAAAGTTCAATCTCACTTTTCCATTTAAACTTTCATATTGATTCTGAACTTTTCATAATAAAGTGCTTGTGAGAAAGGAATAATAATTATTGTAGATCTCGAGAAAATATATTTTATATTAGACGAAACTGAATAATTTAAATGGGAAAGTAAGTTACTTGAAATCTCAAATTACCAACATTTGCCTATTCTCGTATATAACTTGTATCGGCTAAGAGATTAATTATTACGATTATCAACCCTAATGTCATGGTTAAAAACGTTTGTATGCAAAATCGTATTTATTTTATCTATGAAAATTACCTAAATTCTACAATTTCTTCGCAATAAACTACTCGTCAAATAGTTACCTGCACCTACCTACATAATCCAAGTAGAGAATTAAAACAATTCCCAAGTCCATAAGCCCGAGAGGTACTTATTAATCCCATACCCTCGTTAGAGGACCCACAAATCTCCCGTTCACCGTTTGTGACAAACACAAAAACCATAAAATTAAATTAATGCCTTCAGACCACTTGCTACAGATAGTTGAGGCAGTTAAGGGAAACTTAGCGATTTCTTGGCGTCTCAGTCTATTTATCTCTGAACGATTACTATTCAGTAGTAACGGTAATTGTTCAAATAATTTTAGGGTTAGTTGATCGATAGTATGCTTCGTAAGAAAATATAAATTTCTTAATCAATATTTTACTAGTTGAATTAATTTGATTACAAAATATAGCAATTTACCTACCACAGTAACTATGAATATTTAAGTACCTCTTACCTTATTTAAACATAAATATTTTATTTTATTAATGGTAGAAATATTTCTTTAACCTAACCGTTAGTTTCTGAGGATAAGCGCATTCAATCAAACAAACTTAATTACTTGTTATTTCCCATCTAGGTATATACCATCTAGGTTAATCATGGATGTTTATCCATGATTAACGAGAAAAGTATGGATGTTAGAGCTAGGTTGATTATTATTGGTGTGTTAAATTCTTGATTACCTTTTGTATAAACGAACATTATCTGATATTGGTAAGTATAGATGTTTCTAACGAAAATTCTACTACGAGTACGACAAAATGAAATATTTTTTAATGAAAGTAGGTAATAAATAAATCGAAATTATTGCATAAATAATTAGCTTCGACAATCTATCAAATAATTAATAAGCAAAATACACGAGCGCATCACTGCCATAAAAAACTTAAGTTCTCACAACAAAAACTTGAACACCGTCCCATCCGTGTTTGAAATTAATTGAACAACACAATCAAATTAATTAGGAACAAATATCAGATAATCATTCTTGAATCGGACATTACAATGATGTTTATCTTGGTTCTGAATCACTTTCGACATCCCAACAAGCGTTTAAACAGTCGCAACGAAGTAGATATATCTAAATACTTAGAAAATTAAGATTGTACACTTGTACAGAGTGTAAAAAACATAAATTGTCTTCAGAAAAGCTTTCAGAATTAGTATTTTTTAACTTTTTATTCACATTTCCAAAAAAATATATGAAAAATCTAGCTCTGTATTAAAACTCATCACTACATTTAGTAAGATATTTTTATATTAATGTATTCTAACGTGTTTGATAGATGCTTTAGTTTTTTCTCTCTGCAATAAATTGGAATTTAAGTAAGTGTAATATTTATTAAGTGTAGTAGTACAGATTTTTAATTCAAAATAGAGTAGAGACTAATACACGTAGAGACAAAATACTACAAAAAATGTAGCCGAATAATCCTAAACATTCTTAATTCGAAAATGGTAATGTCATAATAGTTTGAGTAGTCTTATCTATACCTACTGATAAAATGTAGGCTTTTATTGAAACAATGCAAACATATTTTTTCTAATTCAAAGGACTCCACTTTACAAGCTTACAATGTAGAATTATGGAGCAAACGGATATTATTTCATCTCTTTCACACTCCAACAGACCATTTATCACCATTTGAATAAATTCAATATGTACATTGAATTGTATGTAATTAATGGTTTTATTCGTTTAGCACTTAAAATGTTTTAAGGGCGTTGTGTCCAAATATCAGCCTGTCCTTTTCTTAAGCATGTAGAATGGTGAAATGGAAGATACAGATGGACACCCGCTGGTTAAGATCATTAATATTGATTTGTGGTCAATCAGAGTTGGAGGATTTCACTTTTAATGTTATTTTTTGTCCTTCTCGCTTGAGGGTATGAGGGTTTGTCTTTATTAGGGCATACGGAATGTTTTTATTCTGCTCATACTTGCCATGAGTCATTGATTGCAATCAATTTAGCAAAGACTACCTATATTTTTTCGAATATTATGAAGATTGTGTCTTGCCTGCTAAAGTCGAAAACTCCCGAGACAACTATTTTAACAAAGTTAATTTTACTACGTTAACAGAAAATATAGACTAGGTGGATTAGAAGAGTAGAAGTATTATAAAACCATCTCAAAAATGTAATCAACAAACAATAACAAATCTAGCCAACAATTGCAAATATTTTGCTCTTCCATCATCAATTATCCATCAATCGGGGAATGTACTAAGGTCAAAGGAATCTGCAGACTCATAATTCCAATAATTTCTTGTCATTATTCAAGTTGGAATAATAGTTTGCACCCTATAGTTTCTCAACTTATACTTCTAAATGAAATGTGGTTTAATGTGATTTGCGCGACTGTACTTATTAGGGCTGCCGCTATAAAACTGTGTTTAAAAAAACTTATTTTAATAGTATTTATTAAAATATATATATTATTTATTCGGGGCAGGCCTCGAAGACGCTGGCGTGATGATCTAGATGCATTTAGGGCAGCCTGGTGGGATGAAGCTGGCGATCGCAATGCTTGGAAACTAATGGGGGAGACCTTTGCTCAGCAGTGGGACAGTATAGGTTAAGAAAAAAAAAAAAATAGTACCTATTTAAGTTGATAAAAATATAAGCATAGGTACTGAGCCGCGGTATACCAACTGCGTTTTCAACGAGGTACTAAAAGTCTTAGGAATTAAGATGAATTTTTAAATAAATTCTATGGACCGAAAAAATGAAAAATCTTAATAAAAATTACTACTCCGGCAGGGTTCGAACCTGCGATGATACAAGCAATATCGTCTTAAATCGAATTGAGGTGTTGGTTTAACACTAAAATAAAAATATAAAAATCTTTCAAGTCAGTTGCAGAATTTTAATGTAGGTACTTATTGAAAGTCTTTTAAATTATAGAATTCAATAGTACGCTACATTTTTTTTATAGTTATTAATACAAAATTATACTGTTCCACAATAAGTTTCCAATAACAACAAACATAACTACAATATGCTATTCATGTAGTGAAAATCCTCAAAAATGTTAAGCAGTGTTCTCGTAACCCTACAATTGTTTCGAACACAACCACTTCGGTCTCAACCTTGGTTTCTATGAAAATATGGCCGTTATTTGACGAACATAACTAACTCAAGCTTCTTAAGTTTGTTTATTTTTAATTTCTTTTTTAATCATTATGAAAAACAAGCCGTGTTTTCTACCGACAGTAAGCAAATCAGGGTTAGATAAGATATTGAGACTCGCCGTTACTGTTTAGGATGTAGTAATCAGATAAATAATAAGATAATAGATGACCAATTTACTTACCTATATAAGTAAGTTAAATACTAAGTAAGTTATATACAGGATGTATTTAACTTACAAGTATAAAGTAACCAGTCAGGCTAGAAAACAGCCAGATGTAAAATGACTTTTTAAACTTGGGCAATAACGGCCACCGTTTTTCGTGAAATCAAAGTATTATACCCGTTTCACAGCAAGAGGCATCACTTCCATTAATTATTCAAGTTAGATAAGACACTGCATCCGTAATGACTCTCAACCTGGTCCATTGCTCATCGATGTGTGATTCCTCGTATCCACTTGCTTTTATTTGTCGAGTGGAATCATTAAGCTTTGTTGTTTGAGGGCACTTTTTATGAGTATCGTCTCGTTTGAATTACACTGCAGTGATTTATAAACAAATGTGACAACCTATGTGGCGCGAGGCGAAAGCCCGCCTGAGACGTAGAGATTGCGGGTTCGATTACCTCTACAGGACAAAATGCTTGCGTCATCTGCAAATATTTGTCTCGAGTCTGGGTGTTCCTATGTACTTATAATAGGAGTGTATTAACAAAAAAAATATATAAGTAGTATATCAGTCATCTGATAACCACAACACAAGCACTTAATTGCTTAGCTTGGGACTAGATGACGCTGTGTGGACTTCACATTGAAGGTTAAATTACCCCTACCGAGTGCAACAACAAAGAGGAGTTATGAAATATACAACATTTACCTAGTTAACCGAGTTTAACTATAATCATTGGACTTAAATCAATTAATGTGACATTTTGAGAGCTACGTGGAACAATAGAGAATCCAGTTCGTTATCATGAGATATAATTAATGGTCTTCTGGTTTTGAAATTAGATAGTCCGTGTTGTAAGCACCCTACACAGCATGAAATTGTTTATTTGCTATTATTTTACTCACCTGGATGAACAAAGAAAGACACGTCTTTCCTTTCTATAGCTTTGGCTTTTTACTTCAAAGGTTTCTTTGAAATAAATCTTCGGTATCAATTCGGTGGCAACGTATTCGGCGGTGCAAGTTCGGCCGCGTAAGTTCGGCACTTATGGTGTCTGAGGGAAAATCAGTTGCCAAACATCTTTAGTCGCGATCTTTCAGCATACATAATGTGTTTAGATACTTGAACACCATTTAGATGATGCCATTTTATTAAGTACAATATGTTTGAACCATGACAAAACATGGTAAAAACAATATTCTCAGACCATGCAAATCATGGTGGGAGCCCTTTTAATTACATGCAACGGGCAAGAAAGTGGCATCATGGTAAAAGGCTCTTAATACTTGAAAATTAAATCAGTAAATGATTTGTTCAACCGGTTTGCTTATTATTTTCTCTCATTATTCTAGTAGAATTTCAACATTCACTGATGAGGCTAATTCACTATTATTGTTCGAATGCGCATCGTTTGTCTCAATAAGCTTTATTAAAACGAAACTGATTGCGATACGAAACCGAAATTACTCTTCATTCGACGACTGATTTCGCAATGTATTTTAATTTGCTATTTAATTGAGGGAATATTGATTTATTTGGTGTCGTAAATCTGTTTTTTATCAATAAGGTTTCTATTTTTGAATGAGGGTAGTAAAGTGGGTCAGTATCCAATGGTCATTACACTGGGACAAAGTATTTTCGATGAAACGGTGATATAATGTAAAACATACACAACCAATAGTTTAAAACTTTTTCTTATTTCTTTCCACTATCATCTATGTCATCAAATTTGTAACCTCTTGCAGGTTTAAATGTATTTGCAGGGCAATGAAAAGGGTATAACTATGTATTAATAAAAACCATTTGAAAATTCCTAATTAATAATACCTATGAGTTAATTCATATAATACTTACCTAAGGAACGTACTCAATTATAATTTTAAGATTAATATCTGAATATTTTGTTAGAGTTTCATCGACAGCAAAAATTAATTAACATTCCATGTAAAAAAACACAGGTGTCCTCATATCACGCCTACGTCCATTCAATTTATTTTGTGCACCATCAAAGATAAGGGTACAGAATGGTATGTTTATGTTTTTGATAAACCGATAAAAACGCCTACACAATTTTTTAATTTTTTTAGTTGTCACTTCGAAAGCAAGCGTTTCTATATAGGTGCATAAATTGCACTTTGTTGTATGCAATGTTTTTTAAATATGCGTTAAAATTGTTTCAAAGTAAAATAAATAAATAAATATCCTTGGACATTCCACACAGCGTCATCTAGTCAAAAAATAAATGAGCAATGCATTTTCTGAGCTATGAGTATTTTACACACACCAGTCAAGTGGCAGGAGATGGCTGATACTGAAATGAGTGTTCAATGGCGTGCAACAATAAAATAAGACAGTATACAGCAGGCTGTTATAAGATTGTGATGAAAACCAAGAATGCTACTTTGGGCATCATGACCATTATTCGTTCAAAGCCTCAGTGAGGCAATAGGCACTAATACCACAGAACTCATCTGATCGAAAAAATCTTAGCTTGTTCCATTGCATCTGTTATCTACAACAAGTTCAGTAGCCGATCGGTCGTCCGCCCGTTAGTAATTTGACAGGCCAGATGACAGATTACGACGAGCCATCGAGACCACCAAGGAAATTGTCGCTTCGCTCCATCAACCGATACATTTTTGTTATGAGACAACGTTCTTTCTTAATTGGTGGCTTCTGTATTTTTTATTCTTTGTAAGAATAACAATGATTGGTTTTTTGATTGTATTGATTCAGTTGATTGATAGATCTCTTCAAAAAATACTGTCGTTTGATTCTGGTAGGTTGTTGTTTATTCTTAGTCGCTCAGTGTGAGGCCAATGACTAGATTTAATTGCATTTTTAACAAATACTATCGCAGAAATAAGAAAAAGAGTATCAGTCTTTTGACTAGAGAACCAGATGTTTGATGAATAAATGCTCAATGCTTTGCAAAACTTTACAACAAGCTTTACAAAAAATATTAATAATAAATCTGAAAATAATATATTACTGATTATTTTAAGTACTTACCAATCTAGATTATTATTCAAACTTTACCCGTTTTAACATTTTATCTAATACAAAGAAATAATAAAAATAGAGCAAACGCGGGCGGTCCCGCAAATACAATTCAAATACAACAACAAAGTTTCCGTTTGTCCAATTTCACAATACATTTCTCATAAACGGCTGGTATTTAAATATAAATCGATAGACGGAACACAATGGTGTAATCGATAATTGAATTCAGCATTGATGAACTTTATACCAGCCGACCTCATAGACGTGACAGATTAGAATGGCATCTAATGGTGGAATACATAGAGCTGATACTTCGATGTTTAGAGGAAATACAATTTTACTTTAAAGATAAGGTATAACAAAAAAATAGTTAAATTTGCGCAGATCATCTGCAAAATTAACAATCGGAAAAATAATACAATGCGCATGAACACGAGCTCTACTTACTTAGAAAACTAGTTAGTTTTATAATAGCGTCTATAGACTTGCAACTTTTTATGTATGCTAAAGTTCAGCAAAATATCTCTCCTCTCGCTTCCCCTTAGACATCTAAAGGATCTAAAATGGCTAAAAAAGATCTGAAATAACTTATCTACTGCACCTTTGAAAAATTCGTGATCATATTCTTTTAAATCGTTTTGTCAGCTCTATATTAATATCATTAACTACTGGATTAGGCAAGTCACCGTCTGTCGTCATACTTAATGCCAATTAAAAGATTTCGAATAGTGAATCTTTGTTTACCTCCGAGCAATGTGGGCTGTCATCTGACAGATCTTAAATATTAAAATCACATCTATGAATGGTTTTTATTAGGAGGACCCTCCACAGTGAATCTTGTTGGCTTATTGACAAGACGGGTGATGTGAGTACCTACTTATTATTGATAGGAAGGGTAACTGTTTTCTGTGAATGAAAAACATGGACTTTTTTTTGAGACATTTTTCTGGCAAATCATCTGTATGGTAACAGCACAAAGAGAACTCTGGGTACCTCCTACAATATATTTTTTGCAAATTTAAAAGAGTTTGTCCAACATGAGTAAATGAGTCAGGTAATTAATTATAAAGTTTAATTACAATCTCAAAAATAAAATCTCTGATAGCATACGTCATATTCACATTCCTGTGACGCAAATGAGATTCACTCGATCTTTAAAACAGGCTTACTCATTAATTTATTTTAATACTGGCGTTCGCACACAGTTTTGTTCACAAACATTTTGTACGAAAAGCATTATGCATTTATTACAGACTAAAACATTTTAGACATTTATGTTATTTTTAACTTCTTTCGTCCCTAGGAAGAAATACCTACATAATTTAAATTACTACGTATTTTGAATAATCTTGTTAAGTGCAAAAAATCTTGTATTTCATTATTATTGCATTTCTACTATTGAAGGTAAGATTTTTGGAATTGGAAAAGAAGAAACACAAAAAAGATGAATATAAGTTTCGTAAATGTTGACTAACAAACAAACACTTTGTTTTGACAATATTATTCTGGATTTTGGCTTCCTGCCTGTATTATGCGAGCTTATTGTGAGAAATGATTATGAACTAGAATTTATTTAATAAACCCACGTAAGACAAACATCACGTGGGAAGATAATTAAATTTAATCCCAGGTGTATTATCAGGATTAGACGTTTCCCGAAATACAGATTGAAAAAGTGACCTTGGTTGAAAATAAAGTTAGTGATAATGCTGAAACAGATTTTTTTAAGAGAATGAAAAGTGTGTTAGTGTAATATAAACGATGCTATTTAATTAACCGAACCGTCTGTTAAGCCTGTTATACTTCGTACTTACTTTTTTATTTTATGAAATGTGTGGTTGTTTGACGACTGCAATATAATTAAATAAAAATACATCAATTATTATTGTTTTTTCCGGTATTGGAACCCACAACGAGGAACGAGGTTCAAAAGAAGTATAAACTGACCAACTGAACTGACCTGACTCCAACCCATCATAAATTGATACCAAATTCCAGTGAGTCAGTGAGTGTTATTAGTAATTACGAAGCATCTCGATAGTATCGTTAAAAATTAGGCAAGTACTAAGGTGTGAACACACGTCCCGGGACTGATTATATGAAAGTCGCGACACGTGTCACGTGATACTGTAGTCATAGAATCATAATTAAGTACGTCAGACTTAGGTACCTACTGAAAAAAAAATTGGTTGGAGAAATAGTGCAATATTTGGGAAGCAATTATAATCTAGTTATAATTGAAGCATATTATAATATTTTTTTTTAATTTAGCGTGGTTTTAGATAATAATTAATTTCTTGTCACAATGAAGTCATTGAAAAGAGACATGACATGACGTAGTCTAACTCCCAGTTCCTTTAACTAATTTGTGGATGGCCGAAGGACTTTTGCCATAGCAACGTTGTTATCTTTCAAAAAGTTTCATACATTTTATGTTAAAATAACAAAGTTGCTATGGTGATGGACCTACCGTACTGATGTCCGTAACGGACATCAGAGTACGTTAGTTATAGAAATCTAACATAAGCAGCCATCTGACCTATAGAAGGAAATGGCATTAATATAAATGGATGTATATTTAATGCTTGCTGTTGTTTCATACGAAAACTACTGAACGGATTTGGCAAAACCTTGAAATAGACACAGTTTATGTCAAGGAATAACGTAAGGGCTACTTTTCACAGTAATCGTAAGAAATAAGTATGTTCTTTTTAATTCCAGTGCTAACACACCTTTAGTTTATATACTGATTGGAATTATCTTGATGTTATGCCTAATGAGTAATTTAGAGACAGTTACAATTTTACAGCAATTGTCATAAAACAGCTAATTGACAAGATTTACCTGTT
The DNA here is from genome assembly GCA_947086425.1 of Xanthorhoe spadicearia. Classification (NCBI taxonomy): domain Eukaryota; kingdom Metazoa; phylum Arthropoda; class Insecta; order Lepidoptera; family Geometridae; genus Xanthorhoe; species Xanthorhoe spadicearia. The sequence goes on along the minus strand of OX352205.1, from coordinate 4,317,289 downwards.
TTCATCGAATTAGTCATGATTGTGAATATTTATTGCTATATTTGACTTTTAAATTAGATCGATTAATTACTCGCTTGTAAATTATTTTGCGTGGAAACATTTGACACTCTGGTGATGGCATCAATAATTAAAATATTTAAAAAAAAAACGTTATGATGGAAATGCAATTTTTAAATATTATGATCTTTAACAAACTTTATTAATGTTCTAAAAAACAAAATTCTTAAATAAAACTGATTATGAATGGGGTGAACTTTACCTCACACTGAAATAATGATCTATCGCGACAGTTCTGAAACTTATATTATTCTAATTGTTTCCTTTTTTTAACAAAGTTTTACCGAAGTCTTCGAACCCTACTTTCCTCTCATTAACCAAAAAAACGTTTAAATCATTTAGCGTTCTATTACTCATTAACAGTACAACGGTTCTAAATGAACCTGTGAAGTTCCCACGGTTGCAGTCCATTAGCTAAATATTTAGCTGTATTTAGCATTAAGCTTCTGAAGTATGAATGACCTGGGAAACGCTTAAGCTAAAAGTCGGACTAAAATAAATCGAATATTTGGTACAGGCTTAATTTAAATGAAAGCAAAGTTTTTGTTCTAAAACAGCTTTGTCAAACTTTTTTTATATCCTCGGATACAGAGAAATAAACTTATATAACAAAAACACCTTTAATAGTACCTAGCTAACGAGGAGCTAAGGAGGTGTTTTAACCAAATATCAACATTTTTTAATTACTCAAAAAGCAGTCTTCTCTCTTCTTTTTCTAGATCTTGTGTTTAGCTTTTTCAGAAAGTATTTTTATTACTTTTAAAACACAAAAAGCCCGGAAATATACAATTGAGCCGGACGTGCAACAACTCTTTCTTCGTACAATAAATCATTTTGTCAGCGAGAGTGGTCAGACGGCAATTATTGCAATTAAGGCTAAGTAATGATTAAAAGCTTCCTTTGTTCTACGTGGGACCGTAAATTGAATAATCTCGGTTCTTTAGGATTCTAATTATGCTTAAATCGTTAATTATGTTTTTAATCAGTTTCATTACTAAGGCATTAATTGAAACACTTGTCCTTCCACGCATAATTAAAACACTTATCCAGATTATCCATTACTAGCTGACGTGCCGAACTTCGTAAAGTCCGCTGTTTTTCGTGATTTTTTGATATTTCGTAAATAATTTAAAATAAAAATTAGCCAAACCGGCCATTTTCGGGCGAGACAAATAAACAGTGACTAATTTTTCTTATAGAAGAAAAAAAATGTTGAGGTTGCTTATTTCTATGGTCAAATTATTCTAAAGCGGATCCTTGTTCTTGATTACATAAGATCAATATTAGCCAATATGTGCTAATGAATAGACTCCGATTATAACCATTCGAGTTGTTTGTTATCTCAATAATCAGGTACTTACGTCAGTAAAGTAACAAAGACAGGTAATATTCGTTCAATTTGCAACTAACTTGTATCTAATAGGTATGACACGATGTAGAAGACGTAATGTTGTTAATGTATTAAACGGTTGTAGGATTAGTTTTTAGCTATTATCACACCAATATTACGAAATCGATAGTTTGTGTACCTACTTAAGTGTAAATATTTGTAACTCTTTTGCGCTTAAACGTTAGCTTATATCCTGAAAAACAATGTTATTTTGGAGCATGATTATGATCCACAGTAGGTGCAGTTTATTAATGACAATCCTTATTTTACAACAACACAAAAAGAAGGTAATAAAATATTAAGGTAATCAAGTTGTGTCGGGAATAAGCTCTCTGCACTTACAAATTATCAGTAGGTACCTGATAATATAAAAATATACTATTCCAAAATACGCAACTCATATTTCAAGCTGTTAATAATGAGCTTCGTACCTGACGGTTCGAGATCGCGCTAAGACTTCGATCTAAAGAGGCTGCATTTGCATAAAATCATTAGTAAGCACAATGGTGTGCAGGGACACGGTGCGAGACACCTCAGAAATACTCCTTACAACCCACCTGAATACTACCTTTTCAACTAACAAACCATTCATCGCCGCACGATTAAGAAAAGTTACAAATTTGAAGATACAGAACGAGCAATGGTCAGTGAGGTGATGGATAGTATCGTGTCGAAAAAATAGCAGGGATACGGCCGCGAGCCGCCTCTCGAATATGATTTATCATCGTTCATTAGGCGAGTTTGTCCGCAACGACAACAGATGGAGCTGATATCACTTGGCAGGGTGGCCGCCTTGTTATTATTTTTATTTCCAGTTTCCAAAGAATAATACTTGAGGAATGCATCTCTTAATGAACTTCAACCCTTTTTGGGTTTGACATGATGGATAGAATTAATGTCGTACCATTGTTGATTGGGGACACTTATAATGGGTCTATCTGATTGTGCATTGATTGTAAGATTGATAATTGAAACGGATTTCGTAGAAGGATCTTAATGGATGTTTGTGCTAGTTCCACGATAAATTGATACCCATATTTGCTCACATTGTGCTGCACGTTTGCATAATCTCTCGATTTAAATTGAATTTGTTAGTAAACTGGGTCTCATTTGTTAATACACGGTATGTTTTATCACGTTCATCGCATTTTATTCAAATTAAGTTAAATGGAATAAAACTTTATTATTTTAAAGAAAATGAAGTGACAACCCTGCTGAAACTTTATAAACATTCATAGTTAAACCTCCAAATCTGCTTACCATAAATAAGCTAAATGGATACAAGTAAGGTTTTGTAAGCCTCATATAAACTCTTAGTTAATCTGTGCCTTTCTCAAAACTACGTGTCGTGTCTGTACTGTAATTAAAGGTTCGAGAATTTGCATTTCTGAGAGGTGAAGATGATAATTAGCATATTTCGAAATGTGATGGCTAGCGTGCGTTTCATGCTACTCAGCGGTGGCCGAATGCAGATTTTAAAAGATTTGCAATGTATGGACATGACAAGCGAGAGTGTACTACTTCATAAAAATATCATGTTTCATGCTGTGTGGAATGTCCAAGGATATTTATTTATTTATTTATTTTTATGCCTATAGCCGATTCCACGGTAAGTATAAGTAGTTGTGGTAAGTAACGTTCTTATTCTGTTAACGATAAAGTATGATTAAAATAAGTACTCGTATTATTAATAAAATAATTTAATATGTATTTTACTTCAATACTAATTGGAAAACCCAATCATAATTACCTACTCGTAAAAAGGATGCTATGGCGTCATACAATAATTGTTTATGTAGAATCTCATAATGTATTTATAATTGTTTAGGTACATTTTAATATTAATTGCATAATAAATCTATTCAAAGAATATTATAAACACGTCTAGATCTCAGAAACATTTGCAAACTAACTTAAAACTATTATTAGACCGATGACAATATAACAATATAACCCCTGAAGCAACGGCTTGGAGCTCTTTGTTGTTTTACATTTTTATGATTATGTAAGAGTGTAAAACATTATTTTGTCATGTAAAAAAATGTTAAAGTCCTTTGCCTCGAAATATTACATCGGTGAAGAGCGACGTGACAAGGTTGGAGGTTAAATAAAACCCACAGGTGAAGTTTTTGGGACCTATTTTATTGTTTTTTTTTAAATTCGTATGTTTGATATTAATACCTTAACATAAAGCCTAATCCACTTAACTTTTTCCCTCATTAGCATATCAATGTACCTACTAGCCTTTTTTATAATTGAAAAACATTAAAAGTTCACCTCATTAGCTAATTAAGTCTTATCCACACTAACCTAACCTCACAAATCTCGATAGCTTTGGTTTAATTAATTTGGATCACGAAGTCGCCACTCGCTGTCACGACATTCTGACTGACATACTTCAAAATGCCATCTGGGAACAGTTTGGGGATTATCGGGTATCGCTACCGCTGGCCCTTTGACCGCCATTGTCTTAGGTTCACATTGTGAGGCAATTAACATAAACTGATGGAAGGTAATTAAATTTGTTTCTTACTCATGTCTAAGACTTTTTACTAAGATGTACACATTTTACTATCTAAAGCTGTATCATAGAAACACGTGTACGATTGTAGGTAATACACAAACAAGCTCAAGGCTGCTTCTGGTGGACTCACAAAAATTACAAAACTTTTACACGTATTTTTTTATTAAAACAAAATGATTATTGAATAATCTATTGCATAAGAAATACCATTCTCCAAACTATACCAACAATTGTAAATTAAATCCTTAGTTATGTGTGAACTCCACTATCGCACCATCGAATCACGGTTTCGTCAACTGATGTTGCAACTATCCAATTAGCTGCTCATTTGTGTCGTGCATTGTCTTGTATAGTATTTGTAGTTAATGTTGGTTTGTCTGTGCCTAAATTGGTTACGGAATATTTTAAGCGCGCACTGATTTGGTGTCTTTTTGAAGAATTACTAACTACCTACTTACTTCTATGCACGGAAGTAAACTCCAAGCGTGATTTGCGTTTGCGCTGTACCCTAACTTGAAAATATTAGTAAGAATAGGTAGTACCCACCTGTGCCGACTGGGTAGGGTAAGTGGTATAAGTATAAGGTATTTCATAATTAATGAAGGTAAATACCTACATTTATTAACAACAAAGAATGACTCATATTCAAATAAGACCGACGAACCATATAACTATAACCCCACATTGATTCTACAGAAACCTTTATTACATTATGGAACCATTTGAAACCTTACAAATCCAACCTGGCTATTATAATTGGTCGTATGATCTTATTACCGACTCAGTTCAATAGATTCAATCAGTGGTAATAACGATTAACATAGCACACTCCCATCGCACTAAGCCAGGCGGGGTGCAACAATGGACCCGTGCCACAACAAGATCAAATAGTTTCAAATCTGATCCTGTAGGCTTAGCATCCAATAAAGCTGTGAAGTGAATGAACTTTCTACTTGAACTAGAAACAAAGCTCACTCACATTTATTAAAAAGAGATAACAATAGATTTAGCAATAACTTTGAGCTCTAGTAAGCTCATCATGGGTTAACTAAATGTAAGATCGAAAAGAGATGCGCCAAAAAAAGATTAGAAGCGTAGTTTTATGGATGCTTAACGTTACACGTTTACGTTTTTTTTACGTTTACGTTTACGCAAGTATTTCGACGTTTGTGAATTTTTACACAACTTACACATCAAATTTCACACATGTAATAGGTTACATCCCCAATATTCTGATCATTTAGGCTTTGATAGATCACTGTCTTAAGTGAGTCTAAAAAAAGTTCGAATTAACCGATTGAATGCGGGTCACCCACAGCATGACTTTTCGAATATCGACTCATAATGATAATTGAACTGGCAAACACCCAGACTAGATATCGCCACAATCTATTGAGAGCCGACTGAGCTAGAGCAAGCTCTGTATGTCGTAAATTATCCTGATAGAACTTCTTTGAAAAACTCTCTTACTATAACTGTCAGTTCATGCGTCACATACCTTAACTATAATTTTCGTTTTCTTAGTTTCAATTTCCAAAGTATATTTGTTTATGAACTCCTAAATCCTGTTAGAAGCACATTTAATTGCCGAAGCTTGTTTTAGATCTATTCAAAGCCCCCTTAGAAACTAAATGACTTGCGATATTGTGTGATTGTTTTTTTCTCTTGTCTTCCGACACAATCTTTAGCGTTCTGATTAGCTTGGAGCTTTACCGCTGTGCTTGTTTCAAGCGTTTACAGGTAAACTCGGAATAGTAGTAACACCGACACGTTTGATTGAAGAAAATGGTCTCAGTGGATCTGAAAAACTTTTAATACATCGACTCGAAAAAGAGGTAGCTTGTCAATAGACCATTAACAACCTATTCAGTGTACCACAATAACTAGTCCATTTCTTCCAAAATTAATTAAATTATTTAACTTGACTATTTAATTTTCTTAACTTAGAAACTTTTCCGACGCTCCCTCTATGCTGTGCCAAAATGTACCCGCTAAAGAATTAGAAAAACACACACGCACATTGATTTATTATTTAGGAGAATGTTAAACTGTGTAATTGGGAATTACCCGTAGGCAAATTGGCGAAGTTTGTTTTACCTTTGGTGACACACGGCCAGCAACCTAATTACCTTATGATCCTGATTTTGCTTGTTTTTGGTAGTTATTTCATATTTATAAAATGAAAATTAATAAATATGAAGCAGCTACATAGCTAATGTAGCTGTTCGAAACAGTTTTCATTCAGTCTTCATAGACCATGTTTTTAAACCAAAACACAAACACATAACAGGTAGGTAGGTACAACCACAGATAAATTGTGGTACAACTAACTAGTCAGTCCGTTAACCTTTTTTTTACAAATTTTTATCTGTTTCAGTTACACATAATTGATTTTCGAATTAAACAACAAGCTTAATTTTAATATAGATAAACGACCAATGACTAGACACAGAAATAGTGAAATTGTCTCTACCATTCTGGGTTTTATTCCCTGAGATATAAGACACAAACTTCTAAAGTAAGCCTCTTTATTGATTTTATAACTAAAGATGGGCTGCATAAAAACTGTGTTATTTAAATATTGTTATGACATAAGTTATAATTTTATTCATTGACAGCAAAGTTCTCGCTGTTATTTGCTGAATCATGTTCAGCTATAACGTTTGGAAGATAGAAATAGTTAGTAACAGTCTTATCACAGATAAAACTATTATCTTTGGCATCAAGACGTCGATTAGAAATGATTTGTTTCTTCCCACACATTGATCTTATAATTCTAATAATTCGAAAGTTGAGGTGCTGTCAACATAACTGGTAAGATTTTGAGGTCATAACTATGATACTCGTAATAAATAAACATGATTGAAATAATTTTTTGAACCGGGACAAATACCAATTCAACAATGTATTTCTGTCTCCATCAAATACTAATCAGAGTAATCAGCAATCACGTCTCAAATTGACCTCTCATTGACACTGTTCCTCGAACTCATTTCGAAACAATTAAAACAATCTACCTTCATCGAAACGGCTGATCAAATCCGCATTCTCTTTAATTGTGACTCCTTTACGGGTGCAGACGTTCCTTCACTTGGTTTAGAAACCAATTCAAATATTCGCTTTTCATTATCTCTACATAGTATAAAACAAAGTCGCTTTCTCTGTCCCTTTATCCCTATGTATGGTATGCTTAAATTTTTAAAACTACGCAACGGATATTGATGCGGTTTTTTTAATAGATAGAGTGATTCAAGAGGTAGGTTTATTATGTATAATTATGTCGGTCGCAAGTAATATTAAGCCGGACCATAAAAATGTTTTAGATGAAACAAAACGATCGCAGAAAATCACGAATGCGGAAAGTAAATGTAAAGAAAAGCGTTTCTTCGGAAGCTCTCTTGACAAATCAGCCATGGGTTTCTTTCCGAACTCTTAAAACATAGACACAATATATAAGTACAAAAAAAACAGGAATAAAATTTTCAAAGGTTATTTGATCCGAGATTTTTTAATAAGTTCACTGCAAAATAAACTTAATTTCGATGGTGACTGTCTCTTCATTCAGAAAATAATTATTACTTGACATCATAAACAAACATCCTTTCAAAATATTTACGTTATAAAGGTATTTCATTCAACTTAAAGGTCCGCCCACATTTTATTAAGTGTTCACTAAGTATCTTTTATATTATAAGAATTGTCCTCAACATACCAAGAGAGTTCAAAAGTAATGTTGAAGTGCGAGTTGAATTAAGGATGTTTGGTTCCGTGTTATCCACTAATAAACGTGCTGCCTATACGTTCTAAAAACGTAGTGTGCCCAGGCCCAGGTTTAATTTTTTTTATAAGTTTGTGAAAAAAATTAAAAAACATTCAACATAGATGGACCTATTGACCTAAAAACCAGGTACCTATAACCTTACCATACCTTAAAATCAAAACTTGTGTTGTGGGATTGATTTTCGAAACAAAAAACAAGAACAAGTTGTTTAGTGACAATATTATAATTACTTATTATAGGCTTTTAAATTATAAAGTGGAACTATAAACGTACAAAGTAAAGGTGCTAAGCCCGGCGTGCTTAAGTCGCGACATTGCCTTTTGGAAAATCGTTAGCAACGCCTACGACACCTTTTACACTGACTATAAAATATTTAGAGTGGACACAAAATTTCGTTTTAAATTAAATTAAAAAAATCTACATATACCTAAACTCTGAGACTTTTTTTTAATAATTATAAATTCCAAGCTTAACAAAACCAACAAATATAAATACCTTAAACATCAAGATTTTCTTTGACAAGACAATGAAAAATATGTATATTTTATAATTATAAAATACCTATAATTATTCACCTTCCGCAAGAAATGATCAAGGTTTGCGATTATATGAAGGTATCTCGTAACCTTATTGGAATTGGAATTAAAAGTCCCAAATTTTGTAGGTAATCAAATTTTACACATTTTTGTCCACTCTAAGCCCATTGTAATCTAAAATCCGTATCTTAAAGCAAAGCAGGCTCACTTATCCGAAACACCACACCCCGAACGCACTTAATGTACAAAATATTGTAATGTTATTATTATTTTGTATGATAACCCGACGCTCTGCCTTTTCAATGCGACTGATTTCATGAATCCGATCGAAATAAAAGCCGGACATTATTATACGGCTTTTTCATCTCTAAAGATTCAATTTAGTACCCTAACCTTTGATACGAAGGTAGCGCGTTTGAAGTTTTGAACCCAGCTGTGCAATGTGCTTCAATGCATTTTTTTATTTTAAAAATATATATTTGTCACGAGTTGTAAACGTTGAAGGTGATATAATAATTATATAAGTTATAAAAAATACACCACCTTCACCTTCAACTTATATACAAATATAATAATTCGTGATTAAACCAGTTAGCATCGATGGGCTTGTAACCTATCTATTCTGTAATTTTAACACAATATAGTGACGGAATAATAATAATTTTCTGAGGTACATTTTTAGAATAACAAATTACACAAATAAAATAATTCATAACAATGGCTTTAAAAAACTTTAATATCAAAACATTGTAAATAATAAGTAAAAATGGTGTATGTGACAATAAAACTTGCAGCAGAACTTTCTAGGTACATTGTACATTGTACTTTCTAAGTTTACAGATTAGATAAGAATTATCCGACTATTTTAAACCGGCGAAAGCCAAGGATCCTCGTACATCACTAGTTGAATAAAATAATTTCAATAGCCTCATGACTCAGGATATAATCTCAGGAAGATAGGAACCTTCGATTATAATCGTAAGTCTAATAATAGAATGAAATAAATGAGAAATTAAGAATGGCTCTCCTTTTCCCCTCATCGTCCTTTTTACGTGCGACTTATACCTAGGAAGAAAACAGGTTTGTAGCGAATGCTCAGGAAGTCACAATGGACTTCCTTATTACTCTATTAGGGATACTTCAGGGTACTTCAAATTATGAAATTTACAAACTTGTTACTGATATCAATAAATAAATTCCTACACCTGGTTATACAGCCTTAAGAACTCCCCCAGCTGAACATGCAATAAAATTGCCTAAGCCATTTAAATCTCACTAAACGACTGGGTTATCGTTTAATTTTACTGCAAAAAGCATTTCCATCACAATTCGACGCGACTCCTTGTCATTTATGTTAAAGATTTTGTAAACCGGCAATTTTCTTAAAATCATGATTTATATTATGATAATATAGTAAATAAATTGCCTTGGGTAATTATTTTAGAATAAACTATTTTAAAATAAACTCTACTTTAGAGATCTGCAACATTCTTTTATGAAGGACGAAATGATTATTTTATTGATTTGTAAACAGTAAGTAGTCTTTAGACAGCTTAACATGACAGGATATTACAAGCGAGAAGGCTTTAGAACTCCGAAAAACCCCATCACCGATGTTCGCCACTGGTCAATCTATTTTTAATTCCCAAAAAAAATTTGACTCATTTTAAAATAGCTTAATATTATTATTTTATAATTAACCGGTACCCACTTCATTTATGCATACTGCAGAACATCGCCAAAAATTGCCTAAAGTTGCCCGTTTATAATCTACTTCAAACTGTTTGTGGTCTCGACCGTGCGTTATCATAAATCTTTTTAAGATCGAACCATAAAGGCAGATAAGGTCGCACCCAATCGACTCGAGATAGCCCTTTGGTGATGCTGACGAATTGTCTGAGCGATTAGTTATTTGCACGGACTTGTATTTTATTATCGCGAGTTTAGAAGGCACTATTTTATCATTTCTTACTTTTCTCACACGTTTTATTTTACTTTAGCTTGAAAAGTTATGTATTTAGTAAAATAATAAAGTTAATATAAAATAATAGTAAAGTTAAGTATTTTGGTTGTTTTTAGTAAATTACCTAAGAAAATTTGAAACTGAATTACACGAACATGGTAACCGTAGGTCTTTGCAATGGAAGTACTTAACACTACAACGTATAAATGTTTTAGTTCCATTTATCAAAATATTCTACAGTTTTTATTTTATTTATGAACTAAGTTAAAAAAATATAAAGTGATTAAATCAAATAAACTAAAATCAAACACATTAGAGTTTTATCAGTCAAAAAAAATGTTTTGGTCTAATGGGCTAATTCATTTGCATTTTTTTTGCAAAATTCAAATTTTGAATACTTAATTACATAAATAAGAATGAAAAGATTCCGAGCTCGATAGTACTGAATGATTGAGTGGTGGTTTTGATCACTAAATTGATTGCGCCTGAGTTTAAAATATTTCCATAAGCTTTGCACGTTGAATGATCAATTAAGTTGATCGACACGATTGATTTGATCAAATGGATCAGGGTTTCACTGAATGATATGATTTTTAACATCGTCTGCAATTTAACTGATGGGAATCAATGCTTTTAAGGATAATGCGCCAACGCATGGAACTTAGTTTGTAAGTGAATGTCATGCAATTATCAGAAAATGAACATTTAAAACATTTAAATGTTCTTTTTCTGATAACAAATTATTAAGGTACATAAATGTTTAGTCATACTGACCTATAAATCTATATAGGTAAAGCGTATTTTTATTTATCCGCATATTGTATTCTACTATGTAATTTAAATCAGAAATGATCCATAAACGATTAAATATGGCCTTCTTTTGTAAGTGAAATGGATTTCTAATTAGTTCTAAATTTATTCGTAAAATGCATCCAGAATCTGATTATAACCATACAAGACCATTATAAAGCATCCACGTGTTAAAAGTTCGACAAAGATTCACTTACAACACAATAACAACAATAGATTTAAATACCTCTAAATACGATCAATTTCACATCAGAACTTCTACAAAAGATCTAATTGAAGCGAAAGATCTCAAATGGTACGTTTGTTTGTTTGATTGATGTATCGACATTTCGAACTGGCTATTTAACAGTTGGATAGACAAAATGTTGCGCCTGTATGGGGTGCCTTACAAGATTTGCTTGTAAGAATGTGATTGTGGTTCTCAATATTTGAAAATTTACGTGTCCGGAAATAAAAGAAAATATATTTTTTGAAACATGCGTTATGAGATAAGCAAGTGATACTTATATTAAGAGCAGTAGTATCATCAGTATATTGTGAAGTTGAAAGACACTAAGTTTTAGATGGTAGTTAAAATTAGTAAGTTTAAGTTTTTAAAGAAATAACGCAGTTTGCGTTTGATTCAAAGCCACATTGAACATGTAAAAATTTAGGCTCGTATTTAAAGTCCAAGCTCAAGCATGAACCGTGTCTTAAGCGCTGATCATCACTTAGTTTCCGTAGAGAACTGCCAAAAATTGTTAAATAAAATAAAATCGATACTTAAGAAGACTCATAACTTAATACGAGCCTTACTGTTCTTACGCAATATCCCAGGCACTACAGTGTCCCGTTAAGTGTAGGCAAAGACTGCCTCCTGACGCTGTATAAATCTGTAAAGATGTAAAAGCCTGAGGTTTAAGTCCGGTGAAGTTATAAAGGTCCCAAAGACCACAGAGTAACAGATTACTCCGCCCGAGAAAAAAAGCCTGAGGTTTGAACGCTGAATCAACTATATGTTTCTCTAAAACATTGAGACACTCTGGCCACAACAAAAGCGAGCGTGTGTGCGTGTCGTGATCACAATCAGGTTATTTCACTGGTAATTATGATTCGGGTGAGAGCCCGACCTCGGGTCAGCCAGAATTGGGCACATGACTCAAACACGGATTCTTGATTCTTGATTACATCTCATTATTTGAATGTTTGTTTTTGATGCTAAATTGAAGTTCGTGTGAACGATCGATTTCTATGTTAGTTAGATAATTTTAGACAAAGTAATAGTTTTATTTTGTTTGATACAGGGTCTATAGGGTTACTTTTTTTTATTAAAGTAATGTAATTGAAATTAATCGGTCTTAATAAACATTGGACAAATGAACGCCGAAACAGGAGTTTTATTATTGTTTGTATGAGAACTCTGGTAACCAACTTTTTAGGCCTCTTATTAGGCCTCCGTCATAGCTTTTAAAGCCAGGACCGACAACTTAACGTGCCCTCCAAAGCTAGGATACCGAATATAATAGAGGTAGATCAAAAGCTTATTGTTGCTTAATCTTCCTACTTTTCGATCATTAGGGCCTTGAAGATTAAACCATCAGTTATTTATTTCAGTTTTAAATGCAGATAGAGAAAGCGGAACTCATAAATTATATAAATACATTTATATTGATTGAAAATTCAGTATTGACAACATTCTTATAGTACTTGTAGCATCGTGTGTGGCAGACCCGGGGTCAAATGAATTCATAGATAAAAACCAGCTTGAGTGACGTCATTCAAAGCTCAACTGCATGATTGGACGTTGATTTAACACGCTTGTTAATTTATATCTTAGATACTGGTAACACCTGGGAAATGATTTATGGATTTACGTGCTTGAGTATTTCAGTTTTGTTGGGTTTATCATTAGATTTGAATTATCGTGTTAAAGAAAATAAAAATTTGGAATATAAATGTTTTTCTTTTCCATTTTCAGTATGTTCCTTACTCATTATCTCTTAGATATTTAGGAATTCGTATAGTTACATTACTGCAGACAGATCCATTAGATTTATTAGTGAACAATAAATATTAAGTACCTACCATAGTTTTGATATAAATTAGAATAAATCGTAACTAAAGATAAGAGACAAGTTACGATTCATTCAGAGCTTTTTGAAGCCTAATTGTGTTAAAATACAAGCGCCATACAATTCGTACAAATCAAAAAATATCAAGTAATTTATACATTATTTAATAATTGTGATGTTTTTGGTATACTTTTCAGTTTTTATTAAAAAATAGAACTTCAAAATGCCGATGGATTCAATGTAAAATGCTTGATGCGTCCCACGTGGTGGTGTTGGGTTGCCCCCGCGCAGTATATCACGGCTGCCTTGCGCCGACAGTGTTTTGCACTTCGCATTCACTGGGCACGGACTTTAATTATCTGGAGGTATATTGTAAAATTATGTAAATACAAAATATTCTAAAATTTGAATTCTGGCTATCCCATTCCTAAATTACTCAATTCGACTAGACGAATAAGTATACATCTGAATCAATCTTGGCGCTTTGGCGCTTTACTACAAGGCACTCTTTGTCTGTGTACTGCAATGATTCTATTGTTGTGTGTGTCATGAATATTTAGAGTGGTGATGCTTGGTATAAAAATGCCAAAGCCATTTCAGAGTGGAGTTAAAAATTCCTAAAAACTTAGCAGAAATATAAACTCTAGCTGAGTCGCACTACAAACAATATCTCATCCTCATTTCCATTGTCACATGTCGCTTCTGAATTATCACATCGATAGGTTTACAAGTCCGGCCCTGTTCGGATGTTGCTGAGAGTTACAATCCGCGGCTGCGCCGTGTTCAACGGCGGCCCACACTCTGATACCGCTTGATCTGTTTATTCTGGGGTACACCGCTCACATTCTTGCTGGATAAGTTCAAAGTCAGGGTCTGCCAACCCTTGACAAGGGCCACATTGCATACTGCAGAAGTGCACAAAAAAACAAGACTAACAAAGTGTTAAGATAAAATAACATAGTTACAGGCAAAATAGAGGGCAAAAGATAGTAGAGGTAGAGCCCAAGACTACGAATTATCGTGAAACCATGATTAGTATTATGCTATACGTCCTAATACTTAGTCTTGTTTACGCTTGCTCTCTTGCTTAAAGGAAATGATAAATTATCTGGAGGTATTGCAATAGGTATCTATTACACAAATATGCAGATACTTTGGATCAGTTTTATTTAATTAACAATGGTGTAAAGCCATATCATTAACCATTTATTATATAAAATGCCCATTCAACACCACACCAATTTGACTATTCATTAAGCTTTAGAAAGTTTTGTCATCGATCACATTGTCATCTTGTGTCAATAACTGTGCCCATTTTTTACAAATTAACACTATCAGTCCCGCCCCTTCCAGATTCTATATGTTCAATCTTCGCATTGTTTCATTTTACGACGTGTCCACACTATTGTTCACTTTACAATAGATTTTGTCTACATCGCTCTTGTTCAACCGGTTTGTCGCTATGTAGAAAAATCGTCATTTGTTATATTTGCTGATGGCAGCATTTAATCTTTACTGAGCGAGAAGTTTCAATTACAACTTTTAAAACTTTCAACGCAGGTATAAACCTACTATGTTGAATCATTTTATCTTTAATTTGTCTTCAATATAAATATATAGACTTCCTAAGTTGGATCAGCAGTTTAACGTGTGTTCTGATTTATCTGTTTTGTACAATTAATGGTCATCGATTCATTTAGGATTCGCATTAAATATCGGACTATTGAAAACCAAAAATGTATAAGCTTTTATTATCGCGGGCATACGTTTTCATGTTTATATATAAACTGATTAATAGAACCTATCAAATGCATAAACAAAGTGACGAAAGCTTCTATCGGAATGAATTCTACCGATGTTATGGTAAATAGAGCTATTAATTTTAACGAATTCAGAACATTATCGGAACGGGTATGCGGAGAGGTAATGCGCATTCCACGGAGTCAACGACATTATATAAGTAGCCCACTTGTAAACAATGTGAATACGGTTTATACTGCTGTAAATTAAGTTGCAAATTTATTGTTACAATCTAATATTAATAAGGATTTGTTACTTTAGATTGTTAAGAAAGGATGTTCATTCATTTTTACGATACACAAGTATCGTAAAAATTAATGAACAATACAAAATACAAAAATCAATTATTACGTACAGTAACAATATGAGAAGATTTTGATAAAGAAACTGATGAGTCAAGTGACATAGTAGAAGTGAATTGGTTTGGAGTGCGAAAAAACATTATTCAATTACTGTCAGTTAAAGAAATACCTCGTTAATGTATTTCATAACGCATTTAAAAATACATATAAATATTGCATCATAAATACAACAATAAAAAATTTACATATCATGGCACATGCTCTTAAAATAACCGTATTATTTAATCCTAAGTGAAGTGTCGTCTTCATTTTATCAAGTTTCAAGTGTCGATATATTGTTATAACGGCCATGCTTGGATACTAAAGAGTGCAGTCCAGATAACCATGTGGATGTACTCTCCTTGTTAACGATCCCACAACCAAATAAATTTGTAACCAAATTAGTCCCAAGCGATAAAATTTATTCGAAATCCACGGAGAAGAGTAAAAATAACACATTCTCTGTCGGATTAAAGAAGAGATACGAGCAAGATACCGGCCAGAACGCATCTTCCGCCCGTTTTTAACACTTCCAATTAATAAAATTGATTTTGTTTTTTAATTAAGCCCGTAACGAAGGCTCGGGGCTTGTTTAGGGCCTTGGGTCAGGTATCACTTAAAACAAGATTTATTTTATTGCTCAAAGCACAACTTTCCGATCTTTGGATCGTACCTACACGACGAAAAACCGATTGCCTACATTTATAGCGCCATCGATGCATAAAATTTGTTTTTATAAAATGTAATCGAACTTGCAACAATTACGATGTATAAAATTACACGGAAATTAATTTTGTTATAAATATTTTTATTAGGGTTGTTAAATTTGCGTTCTTTTTTCCTTTTAAGGATGACAAAAGGTTATTGTCTAGTTTATTAATTGTTATAAGTAGGTACGTTACATACTCATTAAAATAATTAAATATTTATTCCTGGACATTTTTAGCAGTAAAACGGATTTTTTTTTGTCGTGACGGGGTTTTTTTGTATTTTCACGGTTTTATCCTTAGAGACGGTAGGTATCAAATAATTATTACCTTCTTACACACTGTACCGATATGGGCAGTACTTATTAAATATCTTAGAACATTATTGCATAACCATATTGAAAAACAATGCATAGTCAACTTAATGAAAATCATTAGGATATATAGATAAACAGATACCTATACAGATAAAAAAAACCCACCATTTTTTTGTATTTCAAACACCCATTCATCTTTGTGCTAATCACAGTCACTATACTGTTGGCGACTTAAAATAATGATTAAGATGCTTTTTCATTTTTGTGAGAAATTTGACGGTAGTCGACCGCCGGCCATTCCCGATTCGAATCGTAAAGTCGTAGGACGTACAGAAAAGCATAATTGTTGAAATGGATAAGTTCTGGATAATAAACAAGTAAACATCTACTCGGGTTTTATATAATTATTGAGTAGATCCAAGCCCCGCCTAAAAGGAATCGATAATATCCGAAGTGGTAAGAACGTTGAGAACGCCCATTGGTATGTACAATCCACTTATTATTTTACGATGTTAAATTTGGCATATTACCTTTTTACCCAAATTAACTAAGTACTTACTTATTTAGTTGTGTTATGTAAGTAATAAACTTACTACCTATTGCATGCATAAATTGATACTAAATTACTGATAACATCTATTTGACCTACGTACATTGTGGTTAAGCAAATAAACTATCTTTATCTTTACCATACTTACCTATTAATTGTAGGTATTCCATTTTACTGAATACTTTGCCTGCCTAGGTACTTTAATTATACTAGATAGTGAACACAACTTTTATTTAAGTAAGTACTTAGCTAACTAGTCTAGTCTAGTTCTTTACTCAGGTAATTATTTGAGTCTATGTACTATTAGGTACGCTGATCAGTGTGTGCGTTCTTGTTCAGTTCGTGAGTGCTGTTGTTCGTACCTAAGTAATTCTTATAAACATGAGCGAATATAGACCTATGTACTTACATCCTAACTAAGCAGGTATCTAATCATAGATCCGAACCGAAACAGGATTGTGTAAACGGGTCATTGTTATTGATTAACGCAGTGATATTTATTAGACCTTTTAGTCGTCACCCTAATAAACAATCATCTTAGCCATTCATGTTGATAATCAGTACCTACCTACCTAGTAGATATGATTTGGCATACAGGTACCTGCGATGGTGGGTGCCTACATGGGTAGGTACATTGTAGGTGAGCAAGTGAGCACTACGTAGGTGGATACCTAACCTTTCTACTTGCCTAGGTACCTAGGTAAGTGCTTAACTTCCCTTCCGACGTGATAATATCAAGTAGGTAGGTAATATCAGGTAAGTACTTGCACATATCTACCTGTTGTAGGTACTGGTAGGTAGGAAGTTAAAAAGTGAATGAAAGTGTTTGTAAGTACCTACTTATCTGCGCGATGATAAAACCTGCATTAGGAGGTCACACACAACAAGAGGAGACAATATTGTTTTACAGAGATGCAACATCCAAAGTACCTACCTCGCTACCTACTAAGCAATTTTCAATTAGTTATTAGTTTGCTAGATTAAGAAGGTAGGTACCTACTTGCCTACCTTCCTAACATTTATGATTTAGGTAATGTCACACGACATACCTTACACTGTGGACAGAAACAGACAGGGCTGCTAAAGTTCATAGGTACCTACCTACATTGATAGCGTGATCGTGATTGTCTTAATACCTAATAATTATTCAACTGAAAAGTGATTTTAATAGACTTAACTTGAACTTTATATTAGGTTAGGTACTTACCTAACCTACTTTAACCTACTTACTTACCTATACCTATCACCAAGTGATTTATTTCTTTAACACACATACACTTAACTTGAACTTTATATTAGGTAAGATAACTTACTTAGCTAACTTACTTACCTATATCAAGTGATTTATTTCTATATCACACATAGCAAGTAAAGATATTCATATAAGAACAGGAGTACAATTTGAGTCACGAACAAGTCTATAAAAATCACGATTATTCACGATAGAACGAACCATAAAATATAATTGAAATAACAACAACATTCTAAATGCGTTCTATACGATACCCAGTCAAAATAAATAATAAGTAAATGAATTTTATTGCTGTTTAACTAGGTAGTTGGTAATTTATGAACATTGGTCTTAGGTCTATCTTAGGTACTAGGTATCTCTAGTTTGCCTGTTAGGCTTACAGCATCAGCATGCAAAAATAAAATTTGTTAAATCTTAATTAATGTGGACAAAACTAATAATGTAATTGAATTCGCTTTAAACCCAAGAGCAAAAGGAATAATCCTAAATGTATCAAAGATATTTTAAATGATTTTAGCATCTCCCCGACCAGAGATGTTAAATTTTTAGGCTATCACTGTTTTTCAATTGGGTTATAATAGAGTGCTTGCTATAGGATATAAGAAATATGTCAGATTTGAAATTTAAATCCTGTGTGCGGAAACAATAAAATTAATAGATTGTTACATAGGAGTTGTCATAAAATTGACGAGGCTTTTGTAGATAATGACATTATTCCCTTTACATGAAATAATGAAAAGTGATAATGACATGTCCCTTTACTTACATACATATGTAATTTTAATGAAGTTGAGTTTAAAATTATTTTATATATCTATTAGGTAGGTATTTTATTTCCTAAACAATACGACGATGCTTTGGATGATGAATTTTATTTAATGTGAGTAGTTTTACTAATGGCCAATTGATGCTGTGTTTTGTTTGTGGTAAACATGACAGGAAACTAGGTCTCCTACATTACTATGTACCTATCTACCTATTATCTATAGGTGTTATTATATCTCACAAAACTGTATGACCTATGTAGGCTCATTGTGGAGTCTATGGATAAGTGAATGAATTGAATTGAATTGAATAAAAATCCAAAATAAAAATAAAAAAAACTTTTACAAATCTAAAAATGTCAAAACATTAAATTAGAGATGTCGAACAAACATAAAATTTGTAATTTAAAAATTCATCAATTGGAAAATATTCTTTTCCTCCAATAACTTATCCAGTTTATTCAACTTATTACTACTTATCCAGAAATGCATTCAAATTAGTTTCGGAGCGTATCGACTTTAGAATTTTGTTGTATAATATACAAGGCGCCATTCCAAACACACTCTTTCTATAAGGCGGTCTTGCATTGGACGTACGCTTCCCTCACGCCGAGAACCAATTCCAACATGTTAGACCAATCGAGGTTCATTCGGACAAAGTATGCAACCCCAGATGTATTATAAGGGAAGCAAGGGAGTTAATATTTTCCACTGTTTGAAAATACCTTCGCATGTGTTGATTCTTCTTAGGCCGAACATTGCTCTTATGCATCTCTTCTGAGCTTTAAATACTTTAGCTTTGTTTGTTGAGTTTCCCAAAAATATTATGTCGTAAGTATCTCAAAAGCGAAGCAGTTTCCCCATATGCTGCAAGTGAGGCTTTGGTGTTTACTATTTTACTTAGTTTTAAAAGAACATAATAATGAGTATTGGTACAGCCTATTACAAAGCGTCTCCGTATCTGACTTCTAATCTAACCTACTATCTATCTGTAAGTCCAAAGACTTTGTGCATCTTATAAACTGTACCTATCTGTTGATTATTATAATTAATGCCCAATGATGTTGGGGAATATTATTTGGTTAAAGTTCGTTAGGTATGTCTTAGAAAGGTTAATATTCAAATTATTATGCCTCAGCCAATTAATTGTAAATGTCAAGGGATTATTTATGTCAGATTGTAAATTATTATGTATGTCATTAGTAGATAGCATTGTGCTATCATCAGCGAATAAAATCATATTATAGTGATTTGTGATCATTGGTAAGTCATTAATATATATAATAAAGATTAGTGGCCATAACACACTTCCCTGAGGTACACCATATCTTACTGTCCTCAACAAAGAAGTATAATTGTGATCTCGGTTAGTGTAGATGCACTTAATCTACTAATTTGAGTAACTTGTTGTCTGTTGCTTAGGCACGATTTAATGAGGTCTTTGACATTTTCTCTTACTC
Source organism: Xanthorhoe spadicearia (assembly GCA_947086425.1). Taxonomy (NCBI): domain Eukaryota; kingdom Metazoa; phylum Arthropoda; class Insecta; order Lepidoptera; family Geometridae; genus Xanthorhoe; species Xanthorhoe spadicearia. The sequence goes on along the minus strand of OX352205.1, from coordinate 4,296,986 downwards.
CATATTTATCAAGTTTGTTAATAGGAATAGGTATATAAATAGAGTAGAAATATGGGCATAGACAATATCATTCATAATTATAAGAGGTGTGGTAGGATAAGTATCCAATTTTGCTTGGAGATTCGGCAAATTAAAACATTGGTTTGTTGAAATCAGAGATTTTAGTATTGACAACGTACGGAAATTCAAAGAATCATTAGTAGCTCCATCTTTTCAATCTTCATTTGAATGTAGTGATTCAAATCCTGCTTTTAAATTTATTTCATGATAATTTTTCACTATTTTATTATTGGTGTTTTCTGACTATGAGAGTTACGCCTACAAAAAAAACCCAAGTGGATATCTAAAGGTATAAAATAAAAATGTAGTAAGATAAAAGGACAGTTATTGTGGCAATACAGACACACAATTAAAATAATAATAATAATAATAATAATAATTTATGAGGCTTACTTCAAAACCTCAAAATGACTACTTACCTATCTAATAAATCAGTCTAGTAATAAAACTAAAACTACATGGAACATTATTATTAAAATCATAGTGAACCCAAAGAGGAAATCACAGAATCAAGCTAATAATCGAAACTGAAATAATCTCTGACCCACATAAACTGGTAAATGTCTTTAATGAACTTTTATCAATATAGCGGGAAAGTGTAGTAATATCAAAACTGACAAGGTACTTATTGATGAATTAAATAATTCTAATGCAGACATTACAGAAAATTTTAGAAGCATTGAAAAATAAATAGTTTCTAATGAAAGAAATAAATTGTTCATAGAACATCAATATGGTTCAGGAAAATAAAACCATAAACATGGCAATTTTTGATTACTTGCATAGAGTAGTAGGAGCGGTTGACAATAGGCAACCGACCGTTGGCTTGTACATAGATTATGTCGGAAGCATTCGATCACATTAACCACAATATACTCATTGTAGTAGGCTGGTCAAAACAAAACAAAAAGATTTTTAACCTTTGTGCTTCGACTCGTCGGCCTATAGATGCATAATAATAATCTTCTTCTCGTTCGTTAACTTCAATTCTGAAGGTCGTGCCCTTGAAAGGATTTCATTGCCTTGTGTGTTATCTCTTTCCATCTTGTCCTGTTTTCGGCTTCTCTGAGAGCTTTTGCTACAGAGAGTCCAGTGTGACTGGTAACTTGGTCACACCATCAGCTGGGTGAAAGGCCACGGGGTCTTTTTCCTTCCACCTTACCAACAACGACTAGCTTGTCGAGATTATCTGGTTGGCGGCGGGCAATGTGACCGAAATACCCCAGAATACGTTGGTAGCATACGCATAAGTTGGTATAATAATAATAATGTAAACTTTTTGTCTTACTAATTCAATCGCTAAACATTCATACATGAGTACATGAGTATACCAGGAATAAACAGACCTACAATCGCTGGTATGCATTCATATTCCTAATCTGCCCTAACTAGAATACCTACATGTGCCCCCATGCCGTGAATCTCTGCAAAATGCAGAGGCCATTTTAAGATTGCATACATTGACGCGTGTCACATCATTCCTTATCATGTTATGTTCTCGATGCATAGTATAGCAATATTTTCCTTCTTATTTTCTATACTATCTAAGGCTACCATCAACTGACCCGATTTACCAATAAGCCAGTCAATATTTTGATGCATTACAAATAAATGATTAAACTCGAGAAATATTATTGTCATTGTTCTGAGAACTGACGGTTTTAGTCTGTGAGTGATCGGCCTGAGGGGCTAGAATAAATAGATGAGTCTAAGAAAAAAATTGAGTTAAACTTGGTCGTGATACCAAATACTAATCATGAGAAGTGGAAAAGTAAGAAATAAGCACCTAAGTTTCGTGGACCTTTCAGAAGTAGGTACTTCTATTTTAAATAAAGATAGATATGAACTAAGATATGAAATGTCAATATTGAAGGATACTCCACAAAAAGGTGAACATTGACCCTTGATTGAATTGGATCACTTGTCATGGTTCACCCCAAGCTAGTGAAAAAAAAAAGTAGTAATAGCAGTAGTGATGAGACTAGCGATTGACTAATGTTCGTGTACACAGATTTGAAAATCATAAAAGATAACGTAATAAGGTAGATTCAGTACGGCTAGTTCCTTTGTCTAACATTCTAGCCCTTACCATTACAGTTTAGATAATGATAAATGCAATACTAATGAGCATAAAAAGAAATGAACGATGATAATTATGTGGTGATCAATGGATAGAAGACAGACCATGTCCTAATGGTGGCAAATGGTAACAAAGTGCTATTACCATGAAATGAAAATGAAAATGGAATGAAATATATTTATTAAACTTGAAGAACACATATTAACATTAAATTATTTAGAAAAATAATCTGGTTAAATGGGACATCAGCTTTTCGTCAGTTTGATTCTAAAAACAAAATGATGTGTATGACTCAAATAAATTAAAAAATAAATAAATTAATTAAAATAAATATAAAATTTGAAATGAATTAACAGGCCGTGTCCCGATGGTGGCAAACGGTAGTTTACAATTCTAGTTATGCTAAATACAGGTCGACCTCGATGTCGGTATGCACCAAAATCCTTTATTATTTTGTATTATCTGACATGTAAAGGCGTTTACCAATAAATCACTATTATTGACTCTTATTACTATTATTGACTATAATTGTTTTTTATTCTTTATCAGATGAACAGACCGTGTCCCGAGGGTGGCAAACGGCAGATCATAACATCAGTCAACCAGCAGACCGTGTCCCGAGGGTGGCAAACGGCAGCTAAAAATATCAGTCAAACAGCAGACCGTGTCCCGAGGGTGGCAAACGGCAGCTAAAATATCAGTCAACCAGCAGACCGTGTCCCGAGGGTGGCAAACGGCAGCTAAAAATATCAGTCAAACAGCAGACCGTGTCCCGAGGGTGGCAAACGGCAGCTAAATATATCAGTCAACAAGCAGACCGTGTCCCGAGAGTGGCAAACGGCAGCTAAAATATCAGTCAACCAGCAGACCGTGTCCCGAGGGTGGCAAACGGCAGCTAAAAATATCAGTCAAACCGCAGACCGTGTCCCGAGGGTGGCAAACGGCAGCTAAATATATCAGTCAACAAGCAGACCGTGTCCCGAGGGTGGCAAACGGTGTTGTCGCACTCGTTTTCGGCGCTGCATTCTGTCACTGACAGGAGTCCGTGACGCTCATCGTCTCATCGGGTAGCCAACGCTCGCCCAGCGAAACCGATAAGCAACGGAGCGGAACTCACCTTCTTTTGGGCAGTTGTCGAGTAAAGAGGTCCTCAGTCTTCACCGTCGCTCTATACATTCATACCTTGTATGGTTGATTATTAAATTATGTACTACCTAAAAGACTATTTAAACTATCGCGACTTGGAAACATATTTATAAATATGATTTCAATACGCGATTAAGTCCCATTAATATTTATAAATATGTACTACCTAGTTTTAAGATTGAATGTGTAATGTTTTTTTAAAAAAGAATAGGTATTTAATATTTTCTAATTAATTACAAAATACATTATTTTTCTTTGTTATGAAAATTATGTTTAAGTTAGTTTTGTTGATATATTTTCCTTTTTCCCCTTTTGTTGTATAATGATTGGCTATGGGGACATATGCCTATTAGGAAGGCCGAGCGTCCAGGAATAGGGACATTCCTGTAACAGGATGGCCGACTGTTGGCGACTTAAAATAATGATTAAGATGCTTTTTCATTTTTGTGAGAAATTTGACGGTAGTCGACCGCCGGCCATTCCCGATTCGAATCGTAAAGTCGTAGGACGTACAGAAAAGCATAATTGTTGAAATGGATAAGTTCTGGATAATAAACAAGTAAACATCTACTCGGGTTTTATATAATTATTGAGTAGATCCAAGCCCCGCCTAAAAGGAATCGATAATAATACAAAGTCATGCCACGAATGCATATTTAACCGACAAAATAATGTACGAGTAGGAACGAATCTTTGACGCATTCAAACAAGCATTTGCATATGAATGTGTAATTAAACTACGATAATGAATACTAAAATGTGCAAACCCTTTTCGCAGTGCGCGCTGTATCGATTTTAGAATCGCGAATATTTGAATGAAGTCGCATATTTTTGTGAATGAGCCAAGAGGCGGACATTTTTAAGTGTGATTCTTATGATAATGGTTGGTGGGTTAAAAAGAAGATTATTTTCACTTTATATTGCTTACTTTTTATTTTTGGAAGTTTAATGGTTGCTCTTTTGTGGTTCCTTCTTGTGAGGTGATATTTTTGAAAGATGTCGCGATATTCGATTTATTTCTTAAAAAATATCTATAATAGTTAATTTGATTCTGCAGTACCTATATGAATGAAACAGTTCTTATCAGAAACCGCAAAATGTAAGGTTTGAAAGTTATCATTATTTTTTTTGAGTAAGAACAATAATACTAAAGACTTTAACTTTAAACCGATCTTTATAAATCTAAATAACACTAGTAAAATAAATTGAAAAAGCATTTTTGTTTAAGCCAACATTCATTAGTTGAATGTACATTCCGCATCGCTAAACACTATACAAAACCGAAATATTTTCAGTATCAAATAAAAACGGAGCGAATGAAAACTTTGATACGCAAATGGTATTAAAGCCGAAAATCCTTTGAATGGTTTTTTATATCACCATAAAACTGTCTGCAACACAGTACACTTCAATTTCAATATGGTATGCGAATACGGTCAAAGCGAAATGTTGGATCCCCCGGGAACAATTAGCGGGATCATAGTAATTACGTCATTGAAAACGATAGCATCGGGGTGTTCTTTAGCTCGTTTTGTTTCCATAATGAAACAATAGTGACCCTTTTTGGCGCGTGCCTTGCCATATGCCTGAAGGGGTTAAATCACGACTGTGAAACGGTTACTATGAATTTGGAATGCGTAATATGTTTGTTTAAAATTATTTTTTGTCAATGTCTCCATCGTATTTATCTAGTACTGTTTCATGTCTCGTATATTGTGTTTTTCTGGTTGGTAGACCTCTAAAAGATGCATCAACATCATGGTAAACCAATATGATCCTAAGTAGAGCTACAAAGTACAACATTGAGCTAATCTGCCAGTGTCAAAAAGTTTTACATACTTAGTTCAGCTACCTACTGAAAAAAAACATGAGCATTAAAAAAACGTCAACAAACTGTAGTGCTCTCAATCCCATCACCAACCGGTCCGAATAATAATCACTCAGAGAATCAACGTCAGCCGATGGCTAATTACAAAGAGCTGAATAGGGGCTTTGCGCTTTGCCTAGTGAAAAGAATAAAAAAAAAACAATTATGAACGAAACAGTGGCCACCGAGTGGCCCGGTGCACACATCTGCTCGTATCACGGTGATAATTATTCGCTTTAATTATTGGATTTGGTGTAACTTGAGTTTTTGTCACATGGCGTTTTGGGCGTGTGTTTGGATGTTATTGAACAATGAAAGAATAATACTAAAAAAAGTCAATAAATAGTAACTTTGGTATTGGTAACCACAACGAAGTATGTTTTATTGCGTGGAACAATTTACAATGCAAAAACTATTTCAAAACATTCGCGATAACTTGTAAAAAATAATTAGGTCTACAAAAGGAACGTCTATTTTTAAAAAACAAGTACTTTGGTGCTCAAAATGGGTGCGCTACGAGAAATACCTCGTTTTCGACGCTATAAAACTATAATTTAATCTTAGTAGTCAATCATTTTTTTTTTCAAATTTTTCTAGTAAATTTGCAATAACTCAAGCTGCACAGTCGGTTCCAACTGCCAATTAACCCTTTACAAATTGTTCGTCCATATTCAAATATTTTGACCCCTTCAAAGGAGCATAATCCACGATGTTCAACATTCATATTTATCACATCGCGCGTGTAAGCGGGACTTTAATAGAATAAAGTAGAGATGCGACATAAGTGTACATCTCGTAGACACCGAAAAATAAGCCACTCTAATATGTAGAGAAGACGGCTTTTCGGGTTTTAAGGTGGTTTATTGTTAAAACTATAGGTCAGTTAAAAACAGCATTATTCAAAAACAGTTCGTTAATAAATATGCAAAAAAAGTAAATTATAATAAAATATATCAAAGAAGTTTAAATTGATGGTTTAATTAAAAAGCTCAGTTGATTTACCTAAAGCACCTTTGTCTAACGTAAAAATAAACCTTACTGACAGCTTTACCTGAGTAATGGTCAATGATAACTTATTATAAGTAACGTTGAAGTTGCTAGTTCGGCTTAATTTTTGCCGAAAATTTGGGACAACTCTAAATAAAGCCATCGCGCTAGAAGGGCCGATTTAACCCTTTCATTGCCGCTAAGAGAAAGGACTGCTAATGGTCTTATTTCGCCTAATGATGCCTTTGCGAGGGTCGTTACTATTACGAGATGAAGTGATAAGTCACTCTATGAATTTCTCTCGTTTATTAAATGGGGTTTGTTCTCTTTTTATGACAAATCAGATTGTTTTATTCGTTTTTAAGAGCTGGTAAATGTTTTTTTAATTTAATGTTTTGGTAAAATATACTGAGATTATTATCCCTATCATCAGAGTTAGCTATAGGTAAAATAATATACGTAGTAAATACATACACACATAATGACAATTGGAAAGTTTGGGTAACGGACGGAATATTTTGAAGATATTTTCGATTAATTTTGCAGATTTTAAAAATAGAGTGCTATTAAATATTTTTTTCAAATTTTAAAAATAAAATTAGTGATTCAGCACACTAATCCCAAATTGGTATGCCGCTTGCTCAGCTGGAGGATTTGAATAATAATTTTTCAAATTTTTTGCCGAAAAAAAGTAATTGCATTACATTATCGCCCCTAACCTAATAACAAACAACCAACCCTTTGTTTGTCTGAAAAAATAGCCAAGGGCTGAAGCAGATAATGATCATTTTTTTCTTCGAACGCCTGATTGCACCTAAATGATGGTAAGACAAAAAATATTATAGGGATTAATCTTGCAGCCCAATCAGGCTATGGAGTATGCAAATACGCGGCAGATGCGTTGGTGCTTTACTGTAATGAGTTGTTTTGTTTAAACAGCAGTTTTACCTTTAGTAAACCTAGTACCTGAGGCATATAGGCTACATACATAATCATCTACTCGTAGTATGTAAGCCGAAGTTGAGTTATTTTAAATAAATTTCTGGCGAAGCTTTTTCAGAGCTTCCTAATACAGGTAGTGAAATAAAGATGTGCTTGGTTTCTTCATTAACCGCCACTTTATTAATTTCGAAAGCAAAAGGTAACTCGCAATTTAAAAACAAAATATTAGTGGGTATTGTATTATTGGAAAAAAAAGTGATATTAAAAATAAAACCAATCGCCAATTGGCATTTAAGCCTGCTAGCTTTTTTGACTAACGCGCAAGTACCTACTAACTTATAATCCTAAAAAAAACGTTGTAGTATTTAAAGAACTTGACAATGACAATAATGATAAACCAACACTTACCAGCAACTTAAATGTACAAACGTGACACCTGGTTTCCTCGAGTACTGTCTCCGTCAATCAATTATTAATTTATTTATCTAGAAGGTAGTCGAAAGCCGAGAGAGTAGTAATGACATTGGAAACAATCGCCCGATAAGTGGACGCCGAGGGCGACTCATTCATTTGGGTATATTCTTCTTGGCACCCGGCAGAACTCAATGAATCCATTATTTAGTTTTGGGTAAATAATTTTTACTAGTACAGAAAAATATTTGATTGATATTGTTCGGCAATTAAAATAACCAAATGCATTCCTTTGACACCGCAAAATACATATTTGACATACAAAATTATTTACTAGGTACATTTCTGAGGAGAGACTTACTTTTCTGTTAATATTTGTGTGATATAGATTTAATGCTGGATGACGATTTTTACTTTATATTTAAAATAAAAATTACCACAATTTAAAGCACGAAAAATGGTTATATATTTTTTACTCCTTTTAGTGTATAATTTTTTTGTGGAAAACCCTTTTTACATGCAATTTTTTTATACTAACCTATTGTACTCTCAAAATTTGCTCCGATCTTTGGCGATCCTCAGAAACTCAAATACAGAAACCTAAATTAAATTGTAATGTTCCAAGATTTTCCGGTTCTAATCGTAATGACCTCACCCACCTATGGTGGTCTTAGATACTTATAGCGAGGCTCAGTACAATAAATAATGGTCGAAACAGAGGTGTCGCTCGGCCAATGAGTTGTCATATTGTAATACATTACTTTTATATTAATTCTTAGTTTACACACAGATTGGGCTCATATTTTTTCTGTACACTCTGTAACTGTTACTTTTTTAATTATGAAAATACAAGTTTATAACCTAATTAAAAATGGACTATCACAAGTAGAGGAAGACAAGAAATAATACTGAATTAAAAAATATGGCACTCATAGTCAAGCTCCACAAAATTCTCAAATCCCAATACGGTTTGCTGGAAGATAGCTCGTTTTAGGGTTAAACAAAATTACCTACTACGGTTTCATAATAAATAAGTAGTATTTTTTTTTACATTGTTGACTTGACAGAGGCAAATTGTGTGTAATTATTTTTACGCATTTGATACCATATCTACATGATGAAAGTAAATTTAAATTTACATATTACATACTAGCTGCGCCACGCGGTTTCACCCACGTAAGTCCCGTTCCCGCGGGAATATCGGGATAAAAAGTAGCCTATGTCACTCGTGGATAATGTAGCTTTCGAATGGTGAAAGAATTTTTAAAATCGGTCTAGTAGTTTTTGAGCCTATTCATTACAACCAAACAAACAAACAAACAAACAAACATTATTATCTAATAGTGTAGAAAACGGTTGATTATCAACATGTTTTCATACGTTATGAATATTCAATCCTCATAAACAAATCTTTTATGCAAATATATAAAAAGAAAAATATACAAAACACGCTGACAGAGGCAATTAAGATAACACAAACTGAAGTGTTAACGTCAATAAAGATTGACAAAATAGTCATAAAAGAACATTGAATAGCTGTCAATAGTATTAAGTTGCATATAAATTATAACAGTGATTACAACATTAGCTAATGCTAATTTTCTTGAACGCAAAGCTTAAGTTATTGGCTTTGTTAAAATTAACTGCTTAGAGCGAGGCCCCATTAGTGCGTTGCGCTGCGTTGCGTCGTAAAAAATATATGGAAACCGTCGCAGCGACGACGGACGCTGCGACGGTTTCCATATATTTTTTACGACGCAACGCAGCGCAACGCACTAATGGGGCCTCGCTCTTAGTGGTATCTCAGGTCACAAACTATGTATTTTCTAAGTTTTAGCCAAATCCATCAATAATTTTGTAAGATTGACTGATATAAATACCTGAGAAACGCAATTTGGCGACAATTTGCATACGATTCAGTTGTATTCTTATTAAACATAATTTAACAAAAATTACAGCCTACTTTGACTTCTGGCGATCTCTTTGGCGCAGTGGGTGTAAGTCCGCCTGGAACGCAGAAGGTTGCGGGTTCGATACCCGCCCGGGACAAATTTTTTTTTTTTTTTTTTATTTTATTAAACATTAGACAAGAAGTTACATAGTTTGGTGTTATATTGCACCCTAAAAACCACTAAGGTTTGTGTGGGTACTCACATTCGTCTTTAAATAGATATATTATGTTAGTTTATAGTAGGTAGGTACTTAAATCTATGAAATTACACACTTTATAGACATCATTTATGAAGCATACCAGCATATTCGTCCACAGGAGAACACACACATAGAAAACTTTAATTTTGCAACTTGTAGCACAAACAAAATAAAACAGAATATCGGTTACTTGTCATAGCTATGATGATAAGGACAACGAAAGGCTAATACAGAAGTCGCGGCACATCGCACGAGCGAGATATAAAATAGGGTTTGTGCATGCGTGTGAGTGCAAACAGAAAAACAGAACACCTCGCAACTTGGTAGCATAATAACAAAGTTCCGCAACGCAAGCCTGCAGTCGACTTCACATCGTAAACAACCGTAAGAATATACCTACAGACAGGGTGAACAATCACTGCTCATATTTTAGAGTGATAATTTCTTTTTATGCGATTTAGTATATTAAGTTAGTTTATTTCGATAGTATTTTTTGTATTTACTTTTATAGTTCTTCTCATTAATATACGATTTTATCTCAAGTGGAATATTATTTAAGAGTGTAGGAATAAGAAACTTTATGGTTCGTCTCCCATAGAAGTTTTGCATTTTAGGTATGACTAATTTTTTATCGGTAATTTTTCTCGTGCAAGTTTTATGTGATATAGGAATACGTAGGTCGGTGTTATTGTGTTGTTCAGTTAATAGTGCCATCTTTACTCTTTCATGTACTGGAATAACGTTACAATATTTAAATAGATTAAGGATGTTATCTTCTAACTGCGGTTTTATATTTTGAGGTATTATTAACTTTAAAATTCTAACTTGTAATGCAAAAATTTGATCTAGATAGGTTTTAAACGTTCTGCCGTAGCTGGTTATTCCATAACTAATGATTGACTCTGCAAGGGCAATATACATGTTTTTTAATATTTTGAACGGTACTTTTGGTCTTATGATATAAAATTTTGCTAAGATGGCCCTAAGTTTATCGCAAATGGAGTCTACATGCTGCTGCCAATTAAATCTGTTATCCACAATTAGACCGAGGTAAGTGTGATGTGATACCTGTTCAATCGATGGGCATAAGCAGTCTGTCGCTGTAGAGTGAAGACAATTGTGGCTGTGTGCAGTGATTTTGAATGGTTCGTTAGGTAAATGTGCAGAGTGAACATGAATTATTTTTGTCTTGGCTGAGTTCAGGACTAAACCAGCGTCATGTGCCCACTTAGCCACTTGTGTGAAATCGATTTGCATGTTGTTGGCGGCTATTTGTATATTTTTGTGTGACGCAATAAGACAGGTGTCATCGGCGTACTGATATACTGCGCAGTTTTTAATAACGTTTTCTAAGTCATTAACATATGCCAAATAATGAAGAGGACCTGAAACGGAACCTTGGGCTGTGCCCTCAGTGACCAGCTGCTCCTTGCTAAACTCTGTTCCTATTTTAACTAAATATTTCCTTTGTGTAAGGTAATCCACACTCCAATTAAGTAGTGGCCCTCTGATACCTGTATTATCTAATTTCTCAATTAAAGTATCATGTTTCAAAGTGTCAAAAGCCTTGCTAAAATCTATAAAAAGTAAAATTATGTGTTTTTTTTCATTTAATAAAGTATTTATTTTATCGGTAAATTTAGAGAGAAGAACAGAGGTTGACTTTTTAGGTTGAAAACCAAATTGTGATTCTGACAAAATATTATTTGCACTATAAAACTCATGTACTTGATTACAGATAAATTTTTCTGCTATTTTATCTATCACAGGAAGAATGGTAATGGGTCTATAATTACTGTAATCACTGTGTTTACCTTTTTTATAAATAGGTCTAACTACCCCGGTTTTTAATTCAACTGGAAATTTTGCATGCTTTATGCTTAAGTTTATAAGTCTAGCTATAGCTGATGCAATTTTATCACCTAATTTTTTTACATCTATGCAACGTATTGAGTCAGCCCCTGCAGCTTTTTTGGAATCAAGTGTTTTTATAATTTTTAGAACATTTTCACTAGTAGCTTTCTTATAGTAGATAGACTTATTAACAGGACGCGTATAGTCAGTTTTACGTAATAGGAAGTTGTCACATTGAGGCATGATATCTTGTACACTTTTTTTAAAATGGTCCGCAAAGTTATCCGCAATAGATTTCGTACTAGATTGATTTTTTCTGAATGCATTGATAATGGCCGAGTCTATGGACTTAGTAGTACGCCCTGATAAATTATTTAAAATTTCCCAGAGTTTTCTATAATTATTTTTATTTTCATTTATTTCATTTAAGTAATATTTATTTCTACAGTTTTCTATTAGTTTATGAGTTTTATTTCTATGCCTATTGTACTCAATTTTAAGTTCCATATTGAAAGAATCTTTAATCCATTTACGATATAGATTATCCTTTTTTATGCACATTTTATTTATTTTATCGTTTATCCAGGGACATTTATTTCTTTTGCTTAAATTGTTAATCTTTTTTAAGTACGATGCATCTTCATAACATGCTAAAAAATTACTTTTAATGAATTCATAAATAGAGAGAGGACACTCCATGTTTTCTACTTTACTCCAATCAATGTTGTTTAGTGATTTATTTAATTTAACACTATCCAATAATTTAAGGTATGTTGGCGCACCCTGTACAGGCGATAGCCCTGCACAAGACAGGGCGGTCGTTCGATGATCCGCCATTACCGTGCAAATTACAGCTGAGTGAAGATCTAACGTTCGCGATTTTGCAAAAATGTGATCTATGCAGCTACGAGTGATTTTAATTTTGTTACTCTTTAATTGTATTGTTTCTATTCGTGTATAGTCTGAAATCGCGGACGATAGACCACACTCAGCCATACAATTTATGTAGAATTCCCGTATGCAATCATTCGTTTTCAGATCAATGTTGAAATCACCTAAAACGTATAGATCGTGCTGTTTGAATAGTGTTGTAGAAAAGAAATCCCTAACTCCATGAATGAATAAGTTCTTACTAGAATCTGGTGGTCTATAAATAGCGCTAACGAAGGCCTCGTAATTATGTGGTGTTGTTAATTTCCCAACAATCGCTTCACAGTGTTTTAGTGAGTTATCAATTTGAAGGAAGTTGTGTTTATTGTGAATATACATAACTATGCCCCCACCCTTACGAGTCCTTCGCAAAGCGCTAACCATATTATAGCCAGGGATATGGAAAAGTGAGACTATGACATCTTTTATACCGACCTCTGTAAGAATAATGATATCTAATTGAATAGTTGATGTGCCAATAAGCTGTTTTACAAGACCAAAGTTTTTTATGAGTGAACGAATGTTTATATGAACCATATTTATATTGTTTTGGTTTACAAAACAATTAGGTATTTTAGATAAGAAGTCGTTAATGGTTACACAGCCCATTATTTCTGTAATGGGTTCTGAAGACATAATCTGAATCAAGAAAACACAAGTGTTACCTAATCAAAAAAACTATAACTAGGTAGGTACTTAGGATGAGATTTGTGTGAGATCTTCCTCACACCAAATGGCAATTGGTTTGTCGTTATCACCTTTTCGCGCCAATACCTTGCCGGCCTGAAACCACACGTACTTATATGCTGGACGTAACTTCTGCTGGGCATTCCACAGTAGGGTTTTGTTAGCCCTAGTTAGGGCACGCCTGACGACCACCTTCGACTTCGCTGCTTCCTGTTGTACACAAGGAACGATATGCTCGGCGAGAATAGGTTTTGGCTCGTTCTTAGACGCCTTGGCCCAGCTAGTGACAAGCTCAGCGTCTGCCAGTTCCACTAAGAGGGGACCATCAGTCCCCGGTCTTCCCTCAGCACGTTTTACGTTTATGATGCTTGTTTCATCCAGGTTCAACAGCTTTGCTACATTGCTAGCTATGACTTTTACATTTTCGTCTTTGGATTTTGGCACTCCTGCAATCTCAACTTTATTGTCCATGCTGCATTGTTCCATCTTTCTTATCTGCACTTCCAAGGCAGACACTTTGGTTTCAAGGTGCTTATTTTTATTATCAAGATGTGTTTGCCTGTTCTCGATTACCTTCAGTTTATCCGTTATCGCCTCCACCATCTCTCCAAGCTCGTCAATTTTTTTCCCAAAGAATTTCATTGACTCTCCAATAGCCTCATTTTCTTTCCTGACGATCTTCCTTACTTCCAGAGTTATATCTCTCAGCAATTTTTTAGCGTCGATCGTACCTAGGTTTTGATCGAGTACATTCTCCATTTCATCCTCATCTTCGTCCTCCGGGATAACAAAAGACGTCTTTCTTTTTGGTGAGTTACGGCTACATTCCTCACAGGTCCAGTCCAAGCTTTCTGAGTTCCGAAGGGCTGACAATTGTTTAGCAGATAGGCCGCTACATACCTGATTGGCATGTACTAGTTTTCCGCATTTGCTGCACTCCAGTCCTGGACATCTTTTAGTGATTCCTTTATCGCATAAATCACACTTAGTCATTTTTATAGCTAATTAACTGACTTTCGCGGGTAGTTTTACACGTTAATAATGCAATTACGTATGTTCTCCAGTTGCGACTAGTCAAAGCAAGCGCTCGACGACGAATGATAAATAAATGTATAAATTATATTTGCAATATAATTTGCAGTATGTATTTGAAAATAATGGTGAAATGTCTAAGCATAATTTAGGTACACGCTGTAAAAAGACTAACTAACATCTACGTGTTTTACGTATATTACTGACTGTTATTTTTTTTCATCTTTCAACGTTTTTTCTATAACTATATTTTTTCAACACAATTGTTTTCTTGGATTGCATTTTCTTCGGCAGTTTTGCCAGTTTTTTAGGCGCTATATTTATTTACCTATTGAACCTTACATGATAATAAAATAAGCAATAAAATAAATAATTGTTTCTTTGAATATGTAAATATGTTTAATTACTTAGGTTGGCAATAGTAATAGTCCATTGAAATGTTACAATTTGAGGGCCGAGTATTGCATTTGTTAGAGGACGCAATTTTATTATTGGGACATGTGTGGGGGGTCAATAGAAGCTTAACCTCAAGTTTGTGGGGTCGCCACCCCTGTTTCCCGGCCGCCATCTTGAAAATAGGGGTGAACACGATATCTCAGAAACTATGCGTCTTACAAAAAAATTGTCAAGCTATCATTTGTAGTAAATTGTTTTGCCTACAAATATGTTTCTATAACTTTTTGCCCTAAATCAAATATTTAAGAAGTTATAAGCAAAAAAGTGAGAAAATTTTTCTATTTTGCTCTATAGCTTCACGCAAAAACGGCTGGACCGATTTGGTTGAAATTTGGTATGTAGATAGGTGATACCCTGGATTAATACATAGGCTACTTTTTATTTGGTTTAAGTTGTTGCGCCCCGCGGTCACACCCGCGTAAGTCCCGTTCCCGCGGGAAAATCGGGTTAAAAATTTGCCTTTATGTTAATCCAGGGTATCACCTATCTACATACCAAATTTCAACCAAATCGGTTCAGCCGTATTTGCGTGAAGTGATAGAGCAAAAAAGAAAGATTTTCTCACTTTTTTGCTTATAACTTCTTAAATATTTGATTTAGGGCAAAAAGTTATAGAAACATATTTGTAGGCAAAGCAATTTACTACAAATGATAGCTTGACAATTTTTTTGTAAGACGCATAGTTTCTGAGATATCGTGTTCACCACTATTTTCAAGATGGCGGCCGGGAAACAAGGGTGGCGACCCCACAAACTTGAGGTTAAGCTTCTATTGACCCCCCACACATGTCCCAATAATAAAATTGCGTCCTCTAACAAATGCAAAGCAAATGTAACATTTCAACGGACTATAACAGAGACTTATCTGAGATTGTCATAAAATTATACTTTAATTAAAATCGTGACATAAACATTCGTAACATAATATTTTACAATCAAATCCTAGTTTATGTTTGGTAATAAATTAATAATTTTATTGATTCGTAAATCGTTTTGTTTGTTTCTTGAATCGGTGTTAATAACTTTTTGATTTGGAACTCGTTAATTACGTATAAAATTTAGCATTATAACGTAACTTAAGCTTCACGCACTTAGATTAAATCTTTTTCAAGTCGGTTAAGTTGCGCTATTTATAGCTCAGAGGCCCTACTTCAATAAACGAAAACGAAATTTCGTTTTCGTTCGTGCTAATATTTGAGTTAAGCTTGTGTTGGTGAACTGTTTCCCATTCATACTAATGCTTGTAAAACGTTTATCAGCGACAATGTATCATTATTTTGGGAAAGTTTAATTTCAACCTATAAATAACCATTTAAAACATTCCCAATTGAGACAGAAGTATCTGCTTTGATCTAAGCCCAATTTATATTTTCAATTACATTCAAATCCAATTTTAAGAGAATATCAAAGTGCAGTGACTGTATGAGAGTATGACCAAACGATTCTTACACCCACAGAATTTGAATGCATCATTACTCATTGCAAAAAGATTATTTTTCCTCACCACTGCTCCATATCAGTATCAAAATGATCTTGTATTGTCACTTTAAAATATTTAATCTCATACAAACTTTAATTTACATAAGGATTTTATTTAAGTTTTTATCTTATTTTGTGGTGTGCGCAGGCGCAGCGGGACACCGATACCGTGATCCGAGATCCATTGTATTCATATCCGATCGCTTTACATTCGACGTTTGCTTCTAAAAATTATAAATTTAAGCATAATTCATTTACTAATTTAGTTTCGTTCTGCGCCCGTTGTGTTGGTATCATTTGTCATGGATTTTATTCGTTCTGTTTATATTCTGGAGTCGACTATCTGATTTTAATTAAATGTTTGGATGTATTTATTGACTCTATGAATTTGAAGTGAAATAAATATTCATATTACCGCTTATTAAAAAGTTATAATAAACAAACAAACAACGAAATTAACATTTAAAAGACTAGTCCACTTTTGGTTTAGTCTAAAAGACTAGCCCATGATGAAAAAACTGAAGAAAAGAGTGTAATTCAGAATTAGATCAAACAAGTAAGTTGAATTCATAAATATTTTACTAATGTACCAGTTCAATACAATAATGGCATCTCTATCAGAGTACCTATCCGACCCAAAACAAAGAAATCAACAAAACGTCCATATCGAAAAATGCTAGTAAATTCAAATCGTCCTTTGGGCATGTAAAATGCCCAAGTAGCAAACCGTCTGGATTGCTTCTTGTCAGTACAGTTGATGTACCTTTACTCGAAAACCTAGCTGCAATACAAAAAACAAAAAACCATTAAAACTTCATTATCATCAAACAAAATTATTAATAACTTTACACGTAAGATCGGTATCGACACGCGTCAGCAATTTAAATACTTACCCCTTTCTCTAAAGGCTTGTTAGAATTATCAAATCACTCTGATGATGCTTATCTGTATGTATTTGAATTAAAAAAAATTTAAATATCGCTAACGATATCACCTTTTGATTAAAATACGCTTATGAGTGGATACTTAAAACGTAGGTATTTCTTTTTAATACTTCTATGTAAGTCAAAGGTACGTATGTCTGTTTGAAACATAATATAATTTACTTCAAGTTGATAAATAATTTTTAATTTTTTCAGCTTAAGTTGGTCAACTGTTACGAATTCAGTTATACCAACAGAACCTGAGGGCTGATTGTGAACCGTTTTTTTGACGGAAACTGAAAGCAGGCATTGTCAAAAAAACGGTTCACAATCAGCCCCCGGACCGCGAAAATTGTTGCGAATCTTTGATTTTGTTGATTTCCTGTAAATCTAGAAAATAATCTAAACTATCTCTCAATTAATATTAAGTTAATATTAAGTTGTGAATACTTTTAAATCCATTTCACTATTTGCTTCGTATCATTCCTTAGAAATTAGAGCAAGAAGGAGCATCATTGTTTTCATTCGCCCACGGTCGCATGCCATAGTTATTTTATTGTGAGGCATTATAGATAGATATAACGGATTGTAATCATCTCATTGTGTGCTCTAAGATGTATCTATGGAATGGTACTGGAGTGAGAAAGTTTGCCTCCACTGATCTTTTTAAAATTGTTATTTGTTATTATAAGCATGAAAATTATTGAAAACCATTATCACCATTACTAATTGCTAAAAATTTAAAAGGATAAATAGGATAATACAGTTTTTCACACTGATTATAGTTGCATCGATTTTATGGTAAACGTTCAGATGACAATTATGCATTCAAATAAAGATCATTTGGATTGAAAATGGAGTAAAGAAATATGTTTTGCTGGCTTAGTACAGAAATACCCTGTAAAGATTTCCTTCGAAGGGCACGATTGTGTTTAGTAGGATAAGGGTAAGGAGTTGATAATCAAATATTGACAATGCTTTATCAAAAAACATGACGTCTTTTATAAAACTTTTCTTTTACTTTATCTCCCCTGTGCTCAGTAAGATACGATAAAACAACATGTGTTTCTTCACCTAACGAATCTTTCTCGGCATAATGAGTACGACAATGTAAAGTGGGTTCGGTATTTACATAATGTCAACTAAGTAGGTGTAGGAGTGTCACTGATAGGGATGTGCTGGCTTTCCGTATCTATCCTCGAAACTATCAAACTCTATTGTATGAAGCTTTATACTTCATCTCTTATTATCTATAGTAATATCATAAACAGGTAATGTTGATTTGTTTGTTTGTTTGACGGAGGTAATCTCCGAAGATGCTCAGCCGATTTAAAAAAATATCTTACCGATGTGTAGAATGGACTGTAGTCGGGCTGGTTATATGCTATATTTTATTCCGGTTTCATTAGTACATCCGTGCAAAGCCGGAGGTGCTGCTAGTACTCTATATTACGAATGCAAAGATGATTAAAGTGTACTACGTAAGTAGCAACATCTTTAGACTATCAGAATCGAAGGATTTGTATAATAATGAATCAAGATCAGATTTTTATTTTATTTTTATTTGTAAGTTAGTTAGTTAGTTCGTATGAGCAAGTAGCCAACTCTGGTGACGAATGTTAACGTTCCGTATCAAATACGATTCAAATAAGCACGTCACTATTATGAATACACTCAAACGTCATTAATCGAATCGATGGTATGCTATTGTGTTTGATCGTGTGTGTTTTGAATGGCAGTTCTCGTTTGAGAGTCCTTTCTTATCAGTTTTATTTTCTTTTTCATTATCAATGTAGATATATTTTATTTAAAAAGTTTAAAAGTAAGAGAAGACTAAAAAAAAGTACTGACTGAGTTGCAAAAATAGGATGCTACAAAAACAAACAAAGTATTAGGTTTGTTTATGTTTCTTTTTGAGCTTTTTTACTCACAAAATAAAACAAAAGTAGAATTACTTCCAAATTCAAATCAGGTGCTGAACCTCTAATTTAAATTAAACCCCTTTATTTTCTTTTGAAGATTCTTTTTAACAGCTTTTTTATAATTCACATTGAAGTTTCATTAAATTCCCAGATTTCAAAACACCCTCTAAAAGATCGGTTTTCTGCACTGATTCACTCGAACCGTATCAATTATGGTAATTCCTGCTTTAATTTCCTGAGTCAGATTAACTCTTACAGACTGATATCCTGGTAATAAATGTGATTTATAATACAGTTTTTAATTGTTTCAATTTACGAAAATGGTCACTCTATTTGATTGGTTTATTTGATGGTTTATTTTGTTTATTTTCTATTTTAGAGCTCGTGTTAATTAGCACAAAGAAGAACGAAAATTTATTGATGTCTGGGATTCGAACTCTTGACCTTCGGATCGGAAGTTAGGGTATCCACTACCCTCTACCCACGGGCCACGGCTCTTTACAACTAGTTTAAGTGGCACAGCTCTTTATAATTGTGTTACAATTTGGAACATAAAAAAACACGAAAGTTCAACTTAAACAATTATTTTCCCGCCACGTCGTAATAACAAACCCAAGTCACGAATCCTTGAGGATGTTACAAATGAGTCACAATCATTTCTATGAGTCAAACCATCTAAATGGTTTTTTGTTGGTTATAACGATACCGTAAGCAGATAATGAAACACAAAATTGTTTAAAATTCACGCTACGTTCACACTTTAACAATTTACAAGAAGATTACGAATAGTTTGGCGAAAGGTTAAGTGGGAGTCGGCTGCCTGCATAGAAAGTTCCCCAATTATATTAACATAGTCAAATATTTCTAGAGCACTGTAATGTAAATTTGTATGAGCAAGAAGCCAATTCTGGTGACGGAGTTTTTAGGCCGCCAAAAGGCCTTCATCATGGCTCTACTAATTACTGACTAAGAACTGGGATCGACAAACTTAGCATGACCTCCGAAGCACGGAAGCGCTTAGCTGTTACTGCCATTTGCGGCCAGTCATCCGAATTGTGACACTTTGAACGCTGCTTTACTTCAACGATCTATATAAGTCACGACATACATTTAATTATACATCTGTCTTTGGTAGCTTTATTGCTACTTTACGTTAAGATGAAAAGCTACTATGTTTTACTTTTTAACCCTAAAAACTACAATCCGAAATCGCTTAAGAAAGCAACTCGCTACATCTACTCGAATTAAACAGTCTTAAACACAATTGAATTACTCGAATTTCCTCGTCCGTCCGAGAACAAAAGCGTTATTAAATACGTAATTATTCACATTTACTTGGCGTGCAACGTTTTTAATTCGGTTATAGGGAGTTTACACTTAGTCTGGTTGAGCTTAATGTCAGCAGAAACATTGAGTCACAAAGATATTAAAAAGATCAATCGTGCTTATCAATCGTGCTTTTTTGTAAACATTTATAATTAAGTATATTTTTTTTAATCTTATACCTATATCATGAAACAGATAAGTGGTTGTTTTTTCAAATAAAAATCTTTTTCTACGAGTAAACCTTCTCGTAGAAAAAGCCCCTCGTATGAAAATATTTTACAAATTTTAATGCTAATACAAAATGTGAATTTTTTTTAAGTCCTTAAAAACTGACCCCTGACTTTTTAATTATATTAGTAAGTAAATGAAATACCAATTTTAAAAACCCCTAATGTTTTTTTTATTGTCGGATAGTACAAATAGGATAGGATTGAGCAGAAGCGCTGGCTCTAGTGTAAAAGTCCTTTACGAAAACGTCCGACTTAATTCTAGCTGAACTAATTGCTGCCGTGGGTCGATATAATTTTGTTTACTGCCTTTTAAACGACCCCACCCACTGCATTTCATTACGTGAGTAATTACACTTCTTTGGAAATCGTGTGTAATGTTTGGGTTATTTCTTTGACATCCTTTTAATCAAAATTAAGAAATTCTGGTCAAAGTGCTTAAGTGACCTGAACTGATAAACGTACAATCTGCAACAGTTATTATAATTGTGCGTCTAAAAAGTAATTTAAGAGTTTCATCAAAAAATAATAGTAGGTAAGTAAAGAAAGAGAGAAAGAAAAATATGTTTATTTCGTAGGACCTCAAGGATCACTAAAAAACGTACAGTTTTACAAGCTAGGTGACCAATTGCCTAAATTAACTTTGCCTAACTAAAAAACCTCTGGCGTTATTTTTACTTACCAACATTATTTATTACCCTTACGTTCAAATTATAAATAAATATGCTTTTAACTTGCAAAAGACGTCCGAAACAGTTGCTTAGAATGTAATATTGTCAAAATAACGGCTTTTATAATGACGCATACGGTAATACGCGGTCACAAAATTTCTTTATTTACATGACTTGAATACAAAATAATACAGGGAAAAACAAATTGTTTTGTTTTTAGTTAAGTGGTTTGCATGTAAGTGCATATTAATAGTGTGCTCCTTTCTAAAACGCCTAAATGCCGTCAGGTAGGACCCACAAGGTGTTGTTAATCTATTAGATCTTTCATTAGTCATTCTAAATGCGTAAGTTAGTTAAGTATAGGGTATTAAAAAGTTTATTTAAAAAAATACTCTTGCTTAAAGTTCTTGAAGAAGTTGGTGACCGCAAGTAGCATTCACAACTGAGATTGATGACCAAATTGTTTCATAGCGTAAGTTTTTACAACTCTTTTACAAGATGTCACTCTATTGCCCCAACAGTTTATTACGCTAGTCGTTCTGTACGCCAAAAAGAGTCTATTGTGTATTGTATTTGGTGTTCGAACAGAAAAAAAAACATTAGATTGTCTACTCTTAGTTATCCTTCATCTGAAAAAATGTATTTTGTTATATTTATATTATTATAATATTGAAATTGTACTGATAACGGAATTAAGTATTAAATCGCAAAGAAATAAAAATAAGTGGCTATTATGTTTATTCTGAGTTTTCCTGATAAGTGCTGCAGTTTTGGCTTATTCAGCATTCAACGCAAGCTTTGATTTTATAAATATTCTGTAGGTTTTCCTGACAAAGACTAAAAACGAATACAAGGATTTCCCTCAATTTTAGTTTTAAAAAATCCCACCATAATACTATTTAACTAACGTTTTTCATTACTTAACTTTTTATTCCTCTTAAATTTTCATATACAAAAATCCTAAAGATTTTATGGATAAGTCTTCCTGTGTATTTCCTGGTACAGTCATAAAGATCACTTGTATCAGTCGATATGTATGCACAGGAACATCGGCTACCGGGTTTTTGTGTTAAAACAGGAGTCACATGGAAATTGGACAATTTGATGATGTTGTTTAAATGGTAATCCGCATCTTGAAGGATCGTCTCACATACATTACTTGGCGGTAGTCTTTGTGAATGTTCCTACAGAAAGTACCGAAAATGCAGTGGAGGTCTAAATTTATATCCACTTAGTTATTCAACTCACAAATTATGTTTTAAAATAATGAAATGATATGTTTTTAAAATATGTTTTTAAATGAGACTTCACGTTTTAATCGAAACAAAACTTCCTACGGTTTAGTAATTGACTATTTGGAATCAACTCACGATCTTGAACTAGGAATATAAAAAGTCCAATTATTATTTTATTGCGAATTCAAAGTAGTCAACTACCAATTGAGTCACACAGAGATTTTGACCCCTGAATACACAAAGAACATAACTCGTCCTCGCGTTTATATCAGACAACTATACACGTATTACTGCTAGAAGAAAATAGCTTTAAATTACAATACATTAATCTTGCTGTATAAAATAAAAACAGTGATTTAGATTAAACCCTTCACGCGTGATATAATCAAAAAACTCCGTTAATTCAACATAATCCGGCACATAATTAATACATTCGTTTGTTCTTCGCGACCGAGCGCACTGTTTGCGTCCCGAATTCATAATAAGCAAGGCTTTCCAAGTATCAACTGGCATCGGCGTGCCATCTGACTATTATTTTACCAAAATACCACTTAAAATGCAGCCCGTACTAATCCTATAATTAACTTAAATGTACCTTAGAAGGGTTACATGAACATTATTGTGTGTGGAAAATTCATATTGTATGGCGAAAATCCTAATGTCGAACGTTTTAGGCACGCCCCGTGAATTGTAGGGTTGTGATTTATGCAGGAAAGCTGAAATTTTAAACAGATGTTGGGTAACTGTTGCTACTGTTGAATAATTATTGAACGAAACGGAAGATCATAAATTATTATTGAGAATTGATTTAAGAATTATAAGCTAGGTGCTTTTTGAATCTACTGCAAGAACTAATGGTATCAAACTGTGACCACATCTTTATAATCAGACTTAATTTTATGAAATGATAATGTACAGACACAGGTTTTCATATCTACTGCACGTAACTTTTACTTATGTAGTTGCTATCTTTTAAATTGAGAAAAAGCTAGTTTGATTTTATAGCAGTTATGAATATGATCGACTATATTTACTAGATGTATGAGTTTTTCTTTCTTGCGATAATACTCGTAAATCAAAGTGAATACTCACAACACTTCAAAAATATCGATTCCTAAATCGAATTCAAACAATCACATCACGTTGGGTAAACCCGTGAAAGTTTGGACAATGGCCAATACAGAACCATTATAACTGCCAACGATTAAACACAACCATAAACAAGTG
This sequence comes from Xanthorhoe spadicearia, assembly GCA_947086425.1. Lineage (NCBI taxonomy): Eukaryota > Metazoa > Arthropoda > Insecta > Lepidoptera > Geometridae > Xanthorhoe > Xanthorhoe spadicearia. The sequence goes on along the minus strand of OX352205.1, from coordinate 4,273,374 downwards.
TAAGACAAATGTTTTATCAGATTCGTTAGTTTTGTTTCAATAATTCAAAGCGTGTATTTTATGCATCGCCAACCGTTACTTGGAAGCCTTAGGTTGTTCATTAGTAATTTTATCGCGGTATGCTTTGGCAAAACCGCTGGGCTACATAGCAATGGACAATGATGTACGGTAGTGACAGGAATAGGCTTATCGAGAAAGTGGCAACGGTGAAGGCGAGGGTCAAATTTACTAGAATGTTCAATTGTACTGTCTCATAATGTGAAATTCACATTGAGACATTCCTGTTACATAATACTGCGGGCTTACCATGAGCGTTTATAGCGATTCAGTTTAGGTCCAACTACGAACCAGTTTTGACGTAAAGTAAGGCGCTGACGTAAAGTTTTGACAGTAAGGCAGAACCTAAACTGAATCGCTAACACCTCATGGTACGGCTCCAGTTGTAACAAACACGACCTTTTACAACAATATGATTGTGTAATTCCTTGTGAAATTACACAGGTCGCCATCACGAAAAAAAATATGATCACGCCTAAATAAGAGACAGAAGGAAGACATAGTCTTCTAGATCTTTTAAAGGCATTTCTTAGATGCTTTAAAGGACTAATGGGGTAGTCAGAAGCTAAATATACATTTGGTACATGCCTCATGTATTCCATACGTGAATGGTTAAAGCCCATCGACGTTATTAAATAGCTAAATGGTATAAAAATCAATCTGTAGATCGTTTGCATTCTAATTTTATCGTAAATTGTATAGTTATGTAAATATGTAAAAATTAGTTAAGTTTCTGTAAATCTGTTATAATTTATATTATTAAGGCAGAATGGGCTAGTCTCTACTAATAATAGGAATTACACCTAATATCAAAATATGTGACTTGAATAGTGAATCTATGGTGCTACGCATTTACTAGCCCTTGTCTCTTCAGGTCACTCTATGCTCGTGCAAGTATTAGTAATCAGTTCATATTGAGTCCGTGTATTGGTAGTTTAATTACACATTGATCCGGCTTCTAAGTGTTATGCGATGTGGGTGTCCGATATATGAATGCAAATAATATTGCATACCTTGAGGTGTCACGTCCCTTCTGCATTACCATAGTAATATTGCCTATCAATTGGTATAGGTAAGTGGAACGTATTAAGCTGTGCTCTTAGGTAATTCAAAAGCTGATTATATTGCTCCAATGTGTAAGAAGGTTCTAGAATTTTAAATGTTCTGATTTGGTATGCCGCCAAGTCTTGGAGAAGCTTCAGCTGTTTTTATAGGAAAACTCATGGCGCTACAATTTAGTTGTTCTTAATAGATCGTTTAAGTTGCAGCGTTTGGACCGCATGGCCTATAAACTCCGTCGTCACCAGGATTGGTCACTCATCCGAACTAATGCGAAAATAATAGCAAAACTAGAGCATACCTATATCATGACTGCTTTGAACGGATGATTTGGTAATAGCCGTAGGTTCATGGTGGATGCAAGCCACTTCCAACAGAAACAACTGGATATCTATGAGGGAGACTTGTACAGCAGTGGATGTCCTAAATGATACGGATAATGGTGACGTTATGACTACGGTTGAGACTTGTACAGCAGTGGACGTCCTAAATGATACGGATGATGGTGACGTTATGACTACCTACGCTTAGGTTAATGAACTACGATGTTTTCCGCACTTTCTTCGTATCTCGTATATTATTTCCAAAAACTCATACAAAACGGAAACGGCCATTAAAACAACAATAAGTGAACACGTGATACAAGAGTCATGACAGCGATTAGACAAAGGCTTTGCCGGCACAGACACTCGTTTTTGGGACAATCATTATGAGAAAATCTTACAAATGACGAAGAATAATGTAATAAAGACGTTCATAGATGTACCCGGTGTGCTTAAAAAGACACTCACGTACAAGATTGTATCTTAGACAGAATAAAAGTACCGCTTCGCTGTGATATACCGCGAGTGAAACCTGATTGTTAACTAGTAAGACTTCAAAAACTGCAATGTCTGAATTTTGGACACCCTTGGGTCATCTTTGTAACATGTTTCTTATCGCTCTGCCAGAATCTAAAGTCTCCTGCGCTTATGTCAAAGGACAGACTATTAAGTTCTCTCTGTTTTTAAAAAAATGCTTAAAACTCTGCAACAATTGATACGTGAACGAGATAATGAACAGAAACAGGAAAAGGAGTACTGAAAACATAAGTATGTACGTACATAATAATTTAAGCTAAATCTATTGCACTTATGCACGATTTATCGATTTAAAAAAACATTCAAGAACTACTTATCATTTTGTTAGTTGCGTTTCGGCCCGCTTTCTGTCCCATAAATAGGCAACAAATTGTTTCTAGCGTACATATTTGGCACCAAGACATTGTTCAGCAATTGTTAAACATATCTTTAGTTCCAATGTTATATGACTTGAATTATAAATTTAAATTGTGGGGGCAATGTCAATGATAATAATTATGTATGTATAAATAACAAAATCGTTTGGATACCATATAACATATAGATATCGCTTTTGAGCGATAAGACCGCCCATTACAATGATAACTAAGGCTTTGTAGTTCATAAGTTCCTTTCTGTAAGTGCGCAATAAAGTATTGTCATTTATTCATTCATTCATTCATTCAACTCTTTTAAATGATGCTCCGAATCCAGAGTTCTCTCCCGATCCTGTTGAATAGGTAATTCATTGAAAAGATCTCTGAGTTCGCTAGCAGAATTCTTCTCTATACAAATATGAATAAAAACACTCTCTTTTTCCAACCACAGATTTTCAAATGCTGACTGATGATATGATACTGACATTTCTATTACATTCTTACATAGTCTGCGGTTTAGTATAGTTAAACCTATTTTATTTTAGTTTAATTTTTTTAAGTCACTATCAACATGTTTGGTGGAGATCAGACCAGATTTTCAAGATATTCTCTGAAGCCTAAATTGAATTACGGCTTGTAACAAATGTTTGAACTAAAAACCTTAGGCTTCTAGTGTGTTGACGATTAGAACTAGAAAACGGTCTGATTGGTTTGAGATTCGGCATCCAGTTACTTACTTCAATAAATTTCATTTACAGTGTGTTTATTTCGGGGGTTTTTCAAGTTGTAAATTTATTCTTGTTGCTCATAATTAATTTGTTACAATTAAAAAGTAACCGAGACTGTTTGCAATCCTGAGTCACCGTTGTCCAACACCGATACGGCTGACACTTTTAATTAAATTCCGAATAACTGCTATAAATAAATCAATTGGTGAAATAAATCACGTGTCGACACTGCGATGCAAGCACCTGTTTTTAGATCGCGACCGAGAAATCTTGATCATTCCGACGCACTCATTCGACATTCGTGCCGCATACAGTCCTTTGAATTGAATGCAGAAATTAAATAAGGCGATACGGGTATTAAAAGTTCAGTCTAAACAATAAATAAAGATAAAAATTACCAAGACTATATTTCTAAAGTATGGTATATTGTTTCAGATATTTTTGGTATTTTAGATCCTTTAATGTCTAATGATGGAATGTTCAAATACATTTTTGAAGCAAACCCATACATTTTGCAGATGTTAACGTTCCATACGTGATAGGTTACAAGCCAATTAAAGCTCTTGCCAATGTCATTAAATACGTCAAAACATGGAAGTTCAAAATTTCTATTAAGTAAATATAAAGACAATCAAAACAGCAGATCGGACATGGGCCAGATTAACGCATAGGGGAGGTTAGTAAAACTGAAGAGAGGCCTATGTCTAACTCCAGCAGTAGAATGAGATGAGTTTTAGTACGTATGATGAAACCCTAAGAAGGTATAAAATCAAATTAAAATTAATAATAAGTAGAAAACAATCGAACTCCTAGTCTTAAAATTAATTTTTCAGGCGAATATTTTCGCGTTATGTGCAAACAGTTAGTTCTCCCGGAATATTTTTTTCAAATAATTACTATTCAAAGGTCGTCTCTCTGTATAATTATAAAATATTACGACGTCTCTGACAGATGGCGTTGTGGCACAATTTATATGACAACAAAATGCATTGTTTTTTCACATTTTGCTAAATTCTGCGCAATTGTGAATGCAAGGCATGGTGTTCATTTGTTTTATTGTCAAGTATTTTACTTGGAAGAGATTTTTGGGAAGTTAGTCATATGTTTACTGAGTTTTATTACGCGCTTGTACTCGTACATGTTTGCTTTTCTTAAAAGGGTCATTATTAATGTACGTCGTGTACATACTTAGGAATGTGTGCTTAAAGGTGGTTAAAATTTATATTTACAAAAATATTGTTTTGAGTTAAATACGTGCGCCTTATACCTACACAGTATAATATTCTCAATCAAAATTAAAAGGTTTTAAACAAAATTCATAAAAATAAAAATAATTTGTATAGACAACAATTTTTAATATTAGATATGTTCTTTTAGAAGTAAAGATCGATCAGGAAACAGACGTTTTCTAGCAAAAATTGCAAATATTTATGCATCACAAATTATTCACATTGAATATTTAGCTTTGGCATTAAACCAAGAAAGCTTTCCACAGAATAGGAACTTTTAAAGATAATGAGCCAAAACATGCAAATGTTGATGATCTTAATAGACTAGCGATTGACTGAACGATTTTCAGCAATTAAATATATCCAAGTAAATTGCATTATTAATTTAACTGCATTATTTTTGTTTATGGAATGCGCTGGATATCTAAAATAAGCAAGATTTGGGAGCAGTACAGTGTAAGTGTAGGCCAAATCGCCTCCTGATACTGTATTTAAATCTAGTTAAATATTTTCATTTGGAAAAATATATCTGCATTTGCTAAATAGGTTAATTTTTCATAATCCCTGTCTTTAAAACCACTAGGCACACCTCGTCAAATAAAGTTAACAATTAAAATAAAATGAATTTATTAGTTATAGCGAAAGGTTGCAATCCGACACTGAATAAATTAACATAGAAGACATAAAAGTTCTTTTATATACCATCGTCAATAAAAGTTGCTAAGTAACAAAGTTGCGTGTATGCACAATTATTGCATAGTGAGAGAATCTTATTTGCTTTGTAAATTCACATTTGTATCACCTTAACGCTGCGAGTTCTTGATAAAGATATCTTAAACTTAGACATGTCCTGTTTTGTACTTATTTAATCTTTGCCCTTTGCTAGCTTAAACAGAATAGTCCTTACAATATAATTTTGCTTGATTTACCATACCCACACATTGTGGTTGCTGTAGGTAAATAATTGGCATCATGTTTTTAATTTTTGTCTTCAACTATTGCTTTGTGTTTGTTTTTTTTTTCTAACTTTCTGGTTTTACTAGTTGGATTTTTGTAACTTTGCCACTATGGCAGAAGCTGATGGGAATAAAACGACTTTTCTAATTATTTTCAGTCAGTTATACTTATTTGGATAAAAATTTGGAATATAACATCATCATACTTACTTTATAATTATTTCGATTTCGAAACTTTCAGTTACCCGTAGTGAAAGTCAAGCAAACAAACAATTTAAGTCTAAGCAGTTACCACGTCGATTAACACAATGGCTCCCACATTCGCCAATATATTCAACATCGGATGGGCACAGTTACAACAATAACCATTTCGCGCATCCGGTTATGCGCTTGCGCATTCAACACACAAGCGCCATCTGTGACAAGAAAGCGCATAACCTCATTAGAAACCTAACACAAATTGTGCCTAATAATTTTAATATACATATTCAAAAGGGCTACGGCCGTAATGGTTGGAATGACCCGCATTCGGGTTTTAATGGTCCAATTAACATTTGAAGTCACGTTTTCAAAAGACAATGGCCATCTTCGTGGGGCAGCGTTGGCCGGCACATTGGCGGAGCAGGCTTTCCATATTAATGTTATGTTTGTTAGCGGTAAAACACGTACGGTGACGTAAGGCTGGTGGCATGTGCGGGTGCGATGGTGCTTTCTTCTAATGTGGGTTTAGCTTAAACTGGAGCGTTCTAGAAACATCCTAAGCAGCGTCATTTGAAGTAGATCTTTTACTTGGCTTGCTGACTGTGGAATATTTTTACAATTGCATTAGTATGGAAACAAACAAATATTAATTTTGTGAATTTATTTTCGATCAGAGGTGTCAAATCAAATTACAAGCGATTAATAATATTCATATTTTAGAAATACACGGGATTTTATTACGTTATCTGCCTGAATTAAATAGCAGAACTGTCGATGTTGGCAAAAGTTCCGAATTCAGTTTCCACCAACATAGATGCTTATTGGATCGTTTTCGGTTTTGGTAGTAAAAGTACATTATACGCAGCGGTGACAAGAATATTCCATCGCTAAGGTCATAAAATAGTCGTGTGCCATCGGAATGGTCAACCCACGTGAACCAATAAATATGGTCTAATTTTAATTGCTCATAACTCGCTTCATTTCCATCGAAATTGAGCTCAATCTAGACCATCGGTATGTCATTTAAATGCAAATTTGTGTCATTAATAAAACCTACTTTCTAATCTGCCCGATAAAATCTAAGTTTTTGATTATAAGTAAAGTAATAAACATCTTTTGTCTGATTTAAACAAGTTTTTCCAATAATAAGAAGTTTTGCACAAGTAGATTATCAACAAAAAAATAATATTTTGCATAAGAATATAAAAAATACTCAATTCTAAATGGTCTAACATGTTATTTGATATTTTCTGTGATTCTGTAATTTCTGCATCCTACAATTACTAAGTAAACTCATTAATTTAAAAAATTTACGATCTTTTATGATAATTATTGTTATTATACATAGATAATGCCATGTTATTGACGGATCGTCTAACTCTAACATATCCGTCTAAAACATGACCTGACTCTAACAACTCTATTTTTACACCTATGTGGTGTGGTGACATCTTTTCTTAACAACTAATATCAAAGATTACATCGAATGCCAGATCCAATCATTGTTGTAATTCATCTTGATTTATACTTGCGTGTTGCGAACGAGAATCGTAAATTAGCGGGTTAACTACTAAAACAGAACTATTAAGTTAGCTTTGACAAGGAGTATCGTCACAGTTTTTACTGCTTTTAAAATATTTGCATAACGTTGCGGCAGTAATCTTGATGACTATTCTTTATTTTTTAAGCAGCGATCGGGCTTTACTTTTTACTACCTAGTTAACATTTACATAAACAGGTGGATCTACAATCGATATCAGTATTAAAATTATTTTTACGATTTACGGCTCGATCTAGTTTTAAGAGACAGACACATTTTTTTATAAAAAGCCACATCTTGAATTTGCGCTTTTTGTTTTTATGCAAAAGCCAAGAATGAGACTTTCCTTATTTAGAACGAGGCAGTTGTATTAAATACAAAGTGTTTTTGGAGAAACTTTTAGGTATACATATTTTGTTAAAACTTTACATTTCTGCATTAAATCATGGATAAAAATATTGATGACTGCAATAATTATAGCAAGTGCGAATTAAAATCATAGCAGTGTCATAAGTTACAATAAATTGATTCATTACTGTAAAAATCAAATAAAAAATAAATAAATAAAATACAATCGAGAACATTAACAGATAGACAATTCTAGAAAGTTCTACAAGACTTAAGACAATATCCAGAACATCACAGGGGGCATTTCAGCCTGCGGGCTAAGTGCGGGCTGAGTTGACTTCTTTAGAATAACAATAATCCTAGTTTTTGAGAGTTCGTCTCAATCTATGTTTACAGCAATAAAAACATTTTAACTGTCAACAAAAGCTAGTGAGCGGATAAGTAAGTACCATTGTGCATACTGAACAGATTTTTAATTGTTTTCTTCCAAATGGCGGTACCTACTTTGTATTCTTAGAAATAGTTTGATGGCCGTAAAACGTTAAGGCCACGGTAATGTTAACAAGGTGATGAAATTCAAATAAATTGTGTGGGTTTGTGAGATTGTACTATCAAAGTTTTATTGTGAAAACTCAATCTTATACACAATTTTATTAGTGGTCATTTTGTATGGTTATCCATACTAAGGAGTTAGTAAGTGCGTATCAGGAAGGCCAACTCTGGTGATGAAGCTCCTAGGAAGCCAATGCATCCGCCATGGCTTGACGACTTTAAAAACGGGACCGACAGTTTTAAATGCCCTACGAACTACGAAAGTCCTCGGCTGTAAATGCCACTTACGGTCCTCCATCCACATTGTGACAGTTTAGAACGTTGCTTAATCTCAAGTTTTATCAAGAACGTCTTAGCAAGCTTCGCCGCAAGCGCTTTTGTTGCTAGTTGCACTAACAAATTAGCACGAATTTAACTACAATAAAATCTCGAATAGAGTACCACAAAGAATCAAACACGTCCAATAATGTTTAATTACAAGAAACAAGACAGAGTACAAGTTAAATACTGTCAAACAAATTGGATAAGAGTAAAACGAGAGGAGTGTCGAGTACTTCCCTTTTTACCCATAAACTATACCCTAGTCATTATTTCTTGGATTTGGCCGTTGCGCTGACTTATAGTGCGAGTATCTTATGGCATTTAATTGATCCCAGGCTTACCCGACACAAAAAATTGTATTCTACAAAAAATATGTAGAACACCCATTTCGTATTTCGTTTAGATATAAAAGTTGTTGTGTAAGTAATAACCAGCAATGTGCAACGTGTAACGCGACAGTGTAGTGTAAATTGTAGGTTTTGTGCTGGTCGAGATTTCTCGTTTTCTTTAATTTATTTTCCTCCGGGAGGTGTCTAATGACCTGTTGCGTGTGGCCCGACATTTTTATCGGCCAGTGAGGAGCTTTGACAATATTTTTCGATTACTTATACATGTATCGATAACTGAAATATCGATGTCTGAATCTATCGTGTTAACTTTCACTAATTGGTTTTGAATTCCTTGACACTTTCTTGTAAGGAATTGTTATTGTAAAATGAAAGGTATTCTAATGAATTTGTATGGAATTTGTTTGCAGCAATGTATGGTGACGCGTAGTGCGGAATACTAATATAATATGTTGCGTGTATGAATGGAGGTTGATGAATAAAATTGAATATTTAACACGTGATAAAGCAACAATTTGAATAATTCTCTAATAAATAATTACTGCTGAGTATCGTAGTCCCACTATTATTTTATCATAATAGTCTTCGATGCTTAGGAATTGTCATTAGTCATTTCTATTTCGATGTGTAGGGATTCCTGAACTACGTGTATGGCATTTACGAACATGTAACACTTTTGCGGAGTACATTACTAGTTTTCCGAGTTTTCTGGATTTGAAATACATGAATTATCTGCAAAATGTGGCCAATGTGGCCATGTACCAAATATGTATTTGAACATACCTCTAACTACCCCACATCTTCAAAGAATCTAAAGAATTACACAAAGATCTGAGAGAAATGTCTTCCGCACCTGGGATACAGTCGTGATCATATTTCATTTTCATATTTCAACACGGCTTTTTTGTTATTAATTTAATCAATATAATATGTACTTATTGAGAAAAGGTGAAACGGAGGTGCACTAGTTTTTATAACAGTTTTTTTTTATTTTTTTTATTAACCTATTTCGTCCCACTGCTGGGCAAAGGTCTCCCCCAAACTTCTCCAACCATCTCGATCCCTGGCGGAGTCCCACCATTCCTCGTCGAAAGTGACGAGATCGTCCCGCCAACGTATAACAGTTTTACTATCATAAAATTTTTAAATTAAAATTTCTGATCTAGTAAATTAGGTTTTTTACAAATAAATCTTTTTTCATACACAAAATATCAGCTGTTTATTTAATTACTTAAAACATCCTAGGGTCTTTAAAGGCGCTAAAAGCATAACGTGTTTAGGTTTGTGACTCGGCCATGTAAAAAGGTTAAAAAATAAAATGCCTGTCCCATCCGAAGTTGTAAAATAAACAGTCTGAGCCGCCATTAAGGTCTGGGCCTTCGGTTGTATTAATTTGTATTTAAGTGTATTGAACAAGATAAAATAAATATATGGGTACAACTTGACCGGGTCGAGGTGGTACTACGTGTCGGAATGACATCGGTTGCTATTAGGCAGGGGTTTAGTCGATACATTTAAAACTCAATTTATGTATCTAATTTTTACTGAAATAATTAATTTCTATGATTTTTTGCAATTCTCATGAATGTTCTGATTTGACAAAATCAAAAATTATAAAACTTTTCTTTTAAGTATTTAATTGGTTGATTTTTTTATTTTTAAATATTGTTTGAGTAAATAAAAACAAAATGAAGTTTTACTTTCTGTTAGGAGTATCAAAAAGTAGGTAACTTTACATCGTTTTGAACACTTCATAATTAAAACACTATGAGATAATCTAAATTTCTTGAGAAAATAGTACGGGTACCTACGTAGTTTGTGGGTTTCAAATATTGTTTAAACTAATTTGTATGTTTCAATAAATTCTCTTGTCATGTAATGAGTTAGTTGCCTTCAAAGAAGCACGAGGGTTGACACCTCTTGGTACTCATTAAAGGTGAAAGTTTACACAATGAAACCAATATTTACTTGTCACTTTGAACCTAAAAAAATCAGACAAATAATGTATAAGAATTAATTGTTCTTGATAAAGTTCGAAGCGATTGAATTTTGAAGATGGTTTTTGACAACTGGTTTATATAGGTATCGTCGGATTATATATTTTTTTCATATTGATATAGCTGAAGATGAATATGTCCAAGACAAAGGTAATGGGAAACCTCTCCGGCACCGCTGATCCGGCTGTCAAAGTTGGAAATGTGAGATTGGAGATGGTGGAAAAATACGTTTACCTTGGACATACTCTGTCTTTCGGCAAGGACCACCAGAGAAAAGAGATCGAAAGGCGAATACAGCTTGGGTGGGCTGCATTCGGAAAATTTGACGACATTCTCAAATCTGTCAACGTCCCACAGTGTCTGAAGACCCGTTTATTTAACCAGTGTGTCCTACCCACCATGACTTATGGTGCCGAGACATGGACGCTCACGCAGGAGGCTGTGTACAAAATGAGGGTTGCACAGAGGGCCATGGAGCGTGCCATGCTCGGCATTAAGCTTGTAGACCGAGTTCCTAATACCGAGATCCGAAGACGAACCAAGGCCAAGGATGTCGGTATACGGTTAATGGAACTCAAATGGAGTTGGGCAGGACACCTGGCGAGACGTGGTGATGACAGGTGGTGCAAGGCGTTGACAGAATGGTGGCCGAGGACTGGCAAGAGAAGCGTCGGACGACCAGCAGCACGATGGGTCGACGATATTGCCAACGTCGTGGGCCGGCAGTGGATCAGGCAAGCGCAGGACCGTGAGAAATGGCAGAAACAAAGGGAGGCCTATTCCCAGCAGTGGGAGAAATCAGGCTGTGGATGATGATGATGATGATTGATATAACTTAATTTTAATCCGTATATGTTTTTGCAAATGTAAAACCTGCAATTTATGAGTTTTTTGACTTTTCTCATAACAAACCAAACACATTAAATGTTGGATCGATCGCATTAAATTGAAACTCCAAGGTATTTAGTTTCAAAGTAATTAATATGCAAATCAGAGTTTTACACTTTAAATATTGAAAGGAACCAGTTTAATATCACAGGAGGAATTATAGTATCACACCTACTTGATTAAAACTAAATATACTTACCTACCTAAAGGTTATTTTTAATTGAATATAGTGCTTGAAGATCATAGAAAAAGCATCGATTACCTACTGTTTTTTTATTCATATAACAAAAAAATTACAGAAAGGAATGGTTATAAATTCAAATATTTGGTTTATTGTTATGATTCACATTACAGTTACAATCTGTACCACATAATACTAACTACCATTTTATTTTACATAATTGTGTCTTTTCAGAAGTATACTTACCAAGAATTTTTGATTCACTATAGCACACCCGTAAATTTACAAGAAAAGAAAATTTTAACCAAAAAGGTGCTCTGCTTGTTTAATAATCCCCAAGTGTTTAAATTAAAACTAAGTTAAGTTAAACTTAAGTTGTACTTACCTTAGATTGCTTTAAAAACCACACCATATAGGTATATATTACCATTTGGTGTCCAATTTGTCACTAATTAGAGTTGGATTTTAGTTCTTATCTTTATTGGGTCATTTATACCGTAAACATTCAGATAATGCTCTTGTATGTGCCAGAGAAATATATAAAACTATTTAAAATATCACTTGAGATTGTGTAATCTTGGATTGAGAATGCAGTCATTAGAGTCGGTTTACGATTGTCAGGAATCTTATCAGAGATCGAACTTGACTTTTAATACTTTTAAAAGGTGTTGCCGAAAACTATCTTGAAAGCTTACTTAGTATTTCTTCATAGCTAAGTGTGAATATAATAAAATAATGATCGCCTTTTCGACGGTAAGGGCCTGAAAATAAACAAAAATACATTTGAATTATGCACATTTTTACTGTCTCAATGATGATTTTGTTTATTTAAAAGTTATTGTGCTAAGTGTTCTAGTTTCTGATTCTAACCCATTCATAAATTAGGATTCGTAAAATAAATGTAATACTTATTGGGTTGGCAGATACTTTATAAGTGTTTACAATATTTTATGTCCTTTAATGTTAAAAAAATTAAAAATAGATGTCCAAAAAAGTCACGTAAAAGCAGGTCAAGTGTAAAAAATCTTAACTAATTTAACCTAACAGCTAACGTCTAATAAAAAAATGTATTAATAATAATCCACATAACTGCCGGGGACTCCATATAAATAAATTAGAATTTAATCTATATGAAACACATTAAAGTTAAACCAACAAACATAACCGGACATTATTTACGGCCGTCAGCTATGCTGAGGCTGAGACCAAATAAAACTAGGAAAGTCCGTGTTTGGGATATCGAAGGATAGGATTCCGTACAAAGACGTCACATAAAAAAAAACTACCTACTCAGCTTAGAAAAAGTATTTACGTCGCAAATGTAAATTTTAATGTTTTTTCTTTTTTTGTTTACAAATTTGGTGTAGATTGTACAAGAGTTTTGTGTTTTTTATCTGAACGAATATAGATAAAGTACAAGCTTCATGATTGTTAAATTTTTAAGACTGAAACTTGGACATAAATTCAATCGATATTAATTCGTAATTTTGCTAACAGAAAATAAACTTCAAATTTTTACAAAATACAATTACAACATGTAAAGTCACCTAAAACGCGCTGAATGGCAATACCGATTTTATGTGTATTTTATGTTATACCTAAAGAAACAAAATATTTAGTTCCAATCAGTCAAATCGTGTCAGGTTACCTTAAAATCAATGAAGGAACCCTAATAAAATTCCTTATAATGACAAAGAATTAGTATACGCCATACATTCCCCGGCGAGTTAAAATTAACACCGCCTTATTTAATCCGGGAGAAATTAAAACACCTCGTCCTTCTTTATGTGGCATTAATGTTCATCGTAAAATTGTCCCTATACCCTTTTAAAAGTTGATCCACACACGTGATGTATCAGAGCAGAGACGATACATTAAAAACTTAAAAAGTTAATAATACTACCAAAATATTTTCAGACTGAGCCATTTTGCCTAGACATTTGCCTTCTTGCGAGAATCTAACCCGCAATCTTCTGTGAGAGGCGGGCTTCCGGCCACTACGCCGCAGAGGTCTTCAAAATGAAGTGATAGTATGAGTTATAATTTATTGCCAGCACTGACGTCACATAGACACAATTAAAAATTAACTAAACTCAGTGAACATACTCTTATGCCTTATTACCAATAAGCATTATTTTTGTCTTTTTAAAGACTATTATGTAAATAGTTATTTTGTCAACGTTATCTAAGCTCGTTACTTATTAAATATTAAATACCAAAACTAAAATACCATCAATCCAGGAAAACGTAGTCTCAGAACAAGTTAATTGTTTATCACATAGCTATACATCACTGTATTGTTTTCTTTCTATTATAATGACATTATTTTCAAATTATCTAACAATCTAAAATGAGCTCATCACTACAGGGGGTAACGATAAATAAGAAGTTGATTAAACTTAAAATCAATAAAACAGTAGGTGTCGTCGTCAACATGGGTGCTACCACTTAGAAAACACGATTTTAATTGTCGCTAAATTTATTATTCCTAAGTTATGACCAATCAACGGTACTATGGGGAATTTTGAAGTTAGACGTGCCCACGAAATTTAAATGAATTATTAATAATATTGATTTGCATTAGCATTCTGAGCTCACATTAGCGAAAAGCCTATTCAAATTTATTGTGGTGTGTATTTTTCTAAGTGTCGTCCACGTCTGATGACCACTGTCATGCCATGCCTTTTTTTAAAGATATTTTGTTACTATTCCGTAATTTGTACAAACTTTTGATTAGCATCATAGTAAGGGATGTTTACCTATTTTTATAATTTCAGAAAGTTATATTTGAAAAAAAATGCTTTAAATTTTGAAATTAAATCAGTTTCCTATTAATTAAGTAAAATATTCTAGTAACATCATAATCTATGGATAAAGTTAAAATTATAAAAAAAACATTAAACCTCACTATCTTAATACAACAACACCTAACAAAACTGCTTTGTAACTAAATCAATATAAATAAGTACAGTAATGAACCATCAAATATCTATGCAAAGCATTTCAATGAAAAAGATCAACTCAATTCAAATCCCCAGACAATGGCCTCTTCTATCCGTAATTAGAGAGATGCGGCATTCCGAGCGATCTTTAGATCGATTACAGTTGAATAAACAATGCTTTTTATTTTTAAATATAATGTTATAAATCAAACACACGCCGTAAGCGTCCCTAAAACTAAGACCACACTTGTACGCTTTCATTTTCTACTTGCATGATCTGTATACTTAAGTTGCTTGTAGTGTCAAGAGAAAAAACAACTCAAGGATATTAAAAGTATTTTTATAAGTTAAGCACAATCTTGAAATGTGCAGTAGGAGTTATAAATATAGAAAAAAAATACTACAGAATTCTTTGACTTTCTAAATACAAGCTGTAGGTATACAAAAATAAATAATAATCTATAAAAAAAGAGTTCTAGACATCCCTACATTTGTATTCGGATTTTATGCCTAAACGGGACCCCATAACTAAGACTCCGCTATTCATTTGTCCGTTTGTCTATTTGCGTGCTACAATAAAGTCTGGATGAAAGTGAAAGACGCTTTTAAAGTGTGGCCAAAGCCGAAAGAGAGGTCCATTTATCAGCGCGGGCGCAGCGCGAGACGCCATTGTAACGTCCATTAAAGTTGGCTTAATTGTTATTTTATCGGATTCCAATATGGCCGACACGCGTTGATAATTAGTCTCTGTAGCTTTGGTGTTTTTACTAATGATTCTTTAGGCTCAAGCGTAGGCTTTTTTGGTTAACTATTATGTGTTTCTTAATTTACATTGTCACTATATCAATATTATCAATATTATTTACTTATAATATTAATATTATTAATATTATAAGTAAATCTCCTACTTATTTCCAAGAAAAAATAAAGTGGAACATTTGTAGTGCGAGTAGTATATGCATACTTAAGAGAGAAATAACGTGTCATTGTTTTCAACGACCAGCCATCTAAACATAAAAGGCTTAAATACCATAATACATAGCCAAGAGACACATATAGGAAATGTCTTCCAAAACTGGAAATTTCTAGCCACATGTATGCCTATTAACTGTCACACATATTTTTTACTACCCGCAAAACGTCACTGAACTTCGACAATCTATCAACGACCACGGAAATAATGTAAAATTAATACTGTCACTCACATTATATTATGTAAAATTAATGCAAATTACCATATTACCACACGAGAAGAAATGCGATAGTATGTTTTAAAGCTATTAGGAAACGATTAGTAATCCGATATTTGAGAAATCCAGCCCTTTGGTTGTCAGATTAGAATATTGAATTGATACTTTGAAATAGTATCGGCACTTTGAATGAATAAAATACTTTGTTGTAGTGTTAGTACAGATTGAACGGTTTTCGAACGTTTTTAAAGCTTAGAGTTAGTTGTATTTATGTGATCATACCGGTTTTGATATTCATGAAATTAATTAATTGCTGATGCATCCATCCTTATTACCTATACCCCAGACAGTCTACTTTACAAACAGCATAAACTGCTTAGATTTATAAAATAATTAACAATTACGAGTACATTTTAGAGAATTAAACTAAGAGAAAATTAGGAGAGGAAATTAAAAAATACTTTTTTGCTTTTTTTATAGATATTTTCAAGAGCTCTATTTGGCATATGAATTTTAAGTAACGCAGTGTCAAATATTTAATGTGAATTAAGCAATTTGATGGTATTTTAAAAATAACGTTGAGCACGCCAGCGTAAACGCTACGAAAAAACGCTCCGTCTGCATTGATACTTGTAATATAATAGAAGTACAAGACAGATTCAAAGATTTGGTCCACATTAGAGTAGGTGTGAAGTGATATCTTCCTACACATTCCGTTATCTCGGATGCTCTTAGTTTTGGAACTCGTTGAAGCTTTAATTACTTTTTGGTTTTTGATGTTGGCATTTGATTAAAACCTTTCTTTAAATACCCATTTTTTGTATATTTTATTTTCTGTCTTATCTAATGTTTTTAGTTTATCAAAAGTTTTAAAGTGATTTCTGAATACTGTTTAAGACTTTGATATAAACAATTATTTAAAAAAAAACTATGTGTTAATAATAGATAGAAGACATAATTATAACCAGCGATAGGCGGAACCAGACTGAGATGATGATGATGTGTTCACAGATTACCCATTTTACACTTTTTTTATATATTAAAATTTGCGGTATCGTGTCAACGTATGGAAGAACATGAATATAATAAGCTATAAATAATGCTAATGGTTATAAAATTTACGAGAAGATTATTCTGAAGTGTGTCACAAAAACTATTTAGGTAGATATTAACTCGAGATAGTTACAACGATCCAAATGTGAACCTATTCTGATGCTAATTCAATAGAATAGTAGTCTTGTCATCTTTAAGGTGACATAACGGAATTTATACACTATCTTATGCTATTATTCATATACATTATGATTATCTACTTAAATACCTATGTATATTTAAAAAATATTTGTTTAGGTTTTGACTTGATTTCTGTCACCTGTTTTATTAAGATTTCTGTTGTTTTGAAAATATCAATCATAGAATTTAATTTAGATCAAAAATTCCAGGTCATATAAAAAAGCCATGACCTATATAATTAAGGTGTTCTTGTACTTTATAGTATTTAGAAGAAAACTAAGAACAATGCAATCAAAAATAAAAAAGTTATCTTGTCATAAAAAAAACCACCCAAGCCGTCACTTACCATACTAAAAAGACTTGGTACCCACCTATGTCATTATGGAACGTGTGGTTTTAGTGATATGTTTTTTTGAGTAAATGATAATAATATAATAAGCTAACAGTTTGACAAATTTTGGTCTCCTGACAAGTCCTTAAAATTATTCTTATATCTCTAAAGATGAAAGCATAAACAATGATTGGCATGTATGCTCACATTTTGAAATACAAGACAAATAATTACCGAACGTCAATAATACAGTACCAAAACGAACATACAGCAATAAGCCCTGCGCCACACTTAACTCCCAATATAGTTTTGAATATTAATGAAACATTACAACGATGAAACGGGCAATTAATGGTCTTGGCAGTGGTGAGTGGTGCGTCGATGACAGCGCCTGCTTAATCAAACCTTGGTATTTCATTAGTTACGCTTAACACTTTTTGTTTCAATGTGGATGACGGCTTATGATGGGTATGGACTTGCACAGGGCATTGGCTTCAAAACTTGAATTCTTGACGTAAAGGAAAAAGTGAATTCCACTGATATTAACTTAAGGTTCGTTATTTATTATTATGAGTAATATTTATTTGTTAACTACTTTAACTTTTTCGCAGGGCAGATTATTTTCGATAAACTTAGTGTTATAAATTTAAAAATGTTTTTAAATATTATACTTAATTCTATTCATAATTAATTGTGAATTCTGGAATAAAGGTATCACGATTTTACATAACAGCAAATTCCTATAATTCTTACATAAGAATGTCTACGAAATGTCTATCACAGTTTTTATTTACAAGTTGCATACAAAAATCGAATCCGAATACGATGGGCATTCCACAGAGACCATCAATCCACTCAGATCAAAACAATCAAATAAATAGAACGTTAATTATCCGAATGCGTTCGGAAACATTCGCGGCGCGTAAATCAACCGGTTCTTGAATCTTTGTAATGTCCAAAGAAGTTTTAGTAGAGATAGGCAAAGATATAATATTGTTTTATGTTGTACTCTTAACGCCAAAATACTGAAACTCGTAAGTATAAACTATTTAAGACGCTCTTACTTGTCGAATTTGTATAAAAAATCCAAAAATGCAGAATCAAAGATAAACACCACTTCGGGGTTGACTCTACTCTAACATTTAGTTACTAATCTCTCTTTTCTTGATATTTATTTATTGATACGTTACTGCGTTTATTGTAATTTGGACATAATAATTATCTACTAAGCACGACTATTATTATACTTTTATATATTTTACTCTGAGTCAGTTCTGTCTTCAATCTATTCTATGGACATCTATTTCAACCCACAGCTCAATCTCGGAGCTATTTAAAAAGAATTGCTTTTATTTTGCGTGTTCACTCACACTCACACTATCCATACTCCTGTACTAATATAAAATGTGTGTGAAACTCTGACTGTTGCTTATTAAATAAATTGCAGAATTGGCATGGATACAGATTGCATCAAAAGGAATTTCATATCTATTTTTAAAACCCTAATTTCATACTATCAATATACAATATAATATAATTTTTTCTTCCAAAATAGTAGAGCGCTTGGTCTAACTCAGTACACACTTAGGCTTTATTCTAATCATGTATGTATGCATGCACTCACACTATTACAATATCTGAGACTCGTTCAAATCCTCCTTGATGAACGTTCCAAAGTTTAAAATAGAACCAATATAATTAACGTGAAATAATGAGCTGTTTTCAAGAGTTAGAGATCAATTTGCGTAGTTGTTTGAATTCTTTGTAATAATTTTCATAAAATCACGGGAGTATTATGTTGAAGCTATTTTTTTTAAGTAGTTTTGTCTAGTAGCTATTAACTATTATAATACTTTCACTACAGATATAAATTAAGAAGGTCGTCGGTTCGAATAAGAATTTCTTGAAACTTTACAATTAAAAGTTTCTACTTAACTCCTATTTCTATAATTATGATATTTTATCAATTCTGAAAGTGACTGACATTCCTTCTCATTGAATTTATTTTCTCGTACAAAAATAATGAGATGGTAAG
Source organism: Xanthorhoe spadicearia (assembly GCA_947086425.1). Classification (NCBI taxonomy): domain Eukaryota; kingdom Metazoa; phylum Arthropoda; class Insecta; order Lepidoptera; family Geometridae; genus Xanthorhoe; species Xanthorhoe spadicearia. Next base: position 4,254,023 of record OX352205.1, on the reverse strand, counting down.
TGCTAGGTTATTAATATTTTACACGTGCAACGGAAGCTACCTTTTCACACAATAATGAATAGCAAAATCATAATTTTCAAAAAATTCATAACCCGTCTCCATTTTAATGACAAACGAGGTTCGAAAAAATCTAACGATTTCTAAGTCGCGACGCAAATTGAGGACGTGATACATACTAAATCATTTTTATGAGTTATTTGTGGTATAACAAGTTAATATTTAGCAAAATTACATTCTTTTGATCGTTTTGAATATTTAGAAACACCTTGTTATTGTATTTATATCCATGACGCGGAAATAATTATATTGAAAAGGATTAATGAGAGTTTTTTTTTATGTTCGTGATTCATGGGTGATTATGAGACCCGAATTAAAATTAATATTCTTTTCCATTAATTTCGCGGATTTGGGTCACATCCAAAATATTTTGTAGCCGCAACTGTGAAGAAAATGAAGTGTGTATCGATAACTAACGAAACTAAATTAGTGATTCTTAGCATAAGAAGTATGATGATTTTCTTTGATGAGTCTCACTTTTCTATTTGCACCTCATATAAACATCACAGGACAGGACAGAGAATTATTACAAGAAATTATTAACAAATTATGGATTTACTATTTGACTTTAACTTTCTGACATGGTTGACAAAATAATATAATGTAATGTATTTTTTGTAATGGTGACTCAGGTCACGGCCTAAACTATTCTGCTATAGAATATAGGAACCACCATATCCAATCAACAAACAGTACAGCATAGCCAATTAAACACAATGTCGCAACGAGCTCCAATCTGTGTGGATAAATTAGGCGACATTGTCAACGGGACAATGCCTGGTGGTTTTTAAATGGATGTAACAATTAATTCAGAACAATTAGATGGGCGACGCCGACGCCCGCATTTCGAAATTGGTGGTGGATTTAGATGGTGTAGAAATGGCAATGTTAAATAAAAATAGAAACATTGAATTCCAAAAGACAGTAAACATCATGATTTAATTCCCATAGACAGAAAACCTCAACACAAATGTAGGATTGGATAGCCATGGAATATCCTAGACGTTGCCTAAAGGCATAACCAAAGTTAAGCTACTCACTCGTACATTAGAGTCATCTTTTTGAATCCAAATAATTGTAATACCTTTATTTTGTTTTGATGACATGTCATTAACTTAAAAATATAGTTCAAAACCAGACACAAGTATGTGGTGTTGTTTCTTTACAATACCTACAAGCATCACTTTTCATTTAACTTAATTGGATAGATAATAGAAGGTCTATATTTTTTGATCTCTACAACAACAAAATCGTAACGCGACTGTCAGTACTTAACGCGCCATATCGCGCATTATTGTCGTGATTAAAACTCTAATTGACCCACACTAAATCACAATTTAGCTGTCTTGATGTTTGTTTGGATACAATAAAAGAAATTGACTTTCATTTGCACTTTGTTTATGTGCTTTGAATAACTCATTCTGTTTCTACGTACTATGTTGTATATCTTTTATTATATGATACGACATTGCGCTTAGCGCTTGTGACGTTGTTTGCAGATTCGTAATAAATTGTTTCACGGCTGTTGGTATTCACTGCTGAACGCGTTATGCTTTGGGGTATACACCTAACTGTATTTTTCTTATTTTTTCTCAAAAAATATGCCCCTAGACGTAGGCACTACCTCATACAAACTGTCGCACATATTTACATTTTCACACTGCTTTACATAATTCGTATACTTAAGTAAAACGTATTCGCCATTTTGATTAACATAAAAAAATCAACACCTTGTCTGTGGAAATTTTTAATACGATTCTTCTCTTTTAGAAAATAAATAAGTACCTGCTAGTTAGTTCAAGAGAATTCTCCTGTCTACTAAATCAATTCGTTTCCGACACTTCCAAAAATACATCTAAGCCACTAATTAGTCTTGCAATTAGTCAGATTTGGCGAAGTCCGATTGGCGTAATTAAAGCGACCCATTGACACTTGGTTATTGGGTTAATTTGATCGAGAAGTTTATTAGCGACTGCTTTAATTAGGTCAGATCATAATTGAAGGTGAATGCTTCTTGCTGATTGGCAAAATGGTACATTGGAAGAAAGATTTTCTGTTTCGTAATGTTGGGAGAGTGAGACTACTGTTTCGATTTTGGCTAGGTCATAGGTTTGAATCACTGCTGTCGATAATTTTAGTTGTTTTTTGCGGACCTACTCGTATTTTCATAGTTTTACGGTCCGCAGGAGATATGCACTCTGACCCGCCCGTTCCTTCAGCATTATAGGCACTGAAGGTGTTAACATGAGCCCTAATTAGTGAGGGAATCGTAAATAAACTAGTGCTTACTCTAAATCAACAATGTCCTATCACTATAGCGCGTCTCGTTAAGCGAAGGTATATTTTGTGTTGTTAATTTAAGTGTTAATTTTCGGTACACCATTTAGGCATGTTTGAAATTAATGTACTGTGTAGTTTGTGGCATGTAAAACAATAGCAACTTATCGATCTTATTCGCAAGAAATAAAATAATAATGATTTTCCTTCACCCTACTAAAACAACGTTCGTTACATATATTTCTGAAGCAATTAAATCCGTTAAAACAATTTATAAGTCTTCATTATATCAGTAATTTAATGCATTATTTACGCCAACACTCTTCAAAGACTGACTTTTATTTAGTCTAATTCATGAGAATAATTAACCTGCTTCCATAAAATATATCCACATAATCTAATAAAACTAATTGTGTCCTACATTGATAGCTAAAGATAGAATCTTCTGGGTAATATAAAGAATATTATAGCTCAATCAAGAAGCTATGAAAGCAAGCTAAGTACACGTGACCTATTTACGTGTTGTTTTGTAACCGTCCATTTTCAATGATGAAAGGTCTGAAATTACTCTTTTAAATCGTATTACGCAATTATTTTTGGAGTATTTCTGTGCTTTAAAAACGGCATAGGAAATGAGCTCTATATACACATATCTCTATATGTACTATAGGATACTCAGTAAAGAAGTTGGGACCACTTACGCTAAGCATATCTTACGCATGACTTAACAAATTTTACATGTTATTGTTATCGGTATCACCTATTTGCCTAATTATTCTTTAAAATAAAAGAAATAGTTAATAGAATGATAGTTTCTTGTCTTGTTAAAGTACTCGGTTACAATACAGTTATAATTTACCTTCAGGCTGCTTTGAAAACTCAATCATCAGATTTACCAGACATACGAACAAACTAAAACACAGTTAAAACTTTTCATAAATCATTCATAAATACTTACAAATCAGGAATGCGAAAGGTGAGATTTGAATACGCACGAAAATTACTAACAGGTTTATTTTCAGTCCTATAAAACAAAGAGGCCCACGTTGCCCATTAAATACTATAATAATATTTGATTTTACGTCGTTCAAATCGAATTTTATGAAATGTATAAATCAAGATATGTCAACACTTTCGATTAAACATCCAAGGTCGGAGTCAAATAAGATCGACCATTCTAGCTGAAAGTAATAATGAGCTTGTACATTTTTTAGTGTACAAGATTGTACAAGAAAAACGGTACCTGACCTCGACTATTAATTTCTTAAAAATGTTCTTAGATCTCCATGATTTTGACTATTTTCCTGAATCTTAGTAGAAAAGCTTTAAATCCTTAAGCATTTGTATTGTACTGCATAAGATTCTCTAACGTACAAATACCTTAGCACTGTTCGTATTGTATTAGTCAATCACAATGTATTTACTAATGTTCTTAGATCTCCATGATTTTGACTATTTTCCTGAATCTTAGTAGAAAAGCTTTAAATCCTCAAGCATTTGTATTGTACTGCAAAAGATTCTCTAACGTACAAATACCTTAGCACTGTTCGTATTGTATTAGTCAATCACAATGTATTTACTAAGATTAACATAAATAACCAAAGCATAATTTTTATATTATTCCAATCTTCATTAAATCATTTATATCTTTTAATTTTGTCTTTTTGCATTTACTTACCAACTAAATTTTTTTTCATTAAACACCGTTTTCTAATCACTCAATTTTCCATTCTATCTTTCAAAGTTACCCATTATTATTATGTAACCCTCATTTCTACCGAATTACTCTACCTTACATATTGGTAATTCTCTTATAAGAACTGCTACGAAAAATCGTATGGCTCACTCGATTTCTAGTATTCTCTCCTTTCGCATAATATTATTATGACGACTAAAATAGCTATTTGGGTATAAGCTGTGGTTTTGCAATGTATTCTTATCCTGAGTGCTACAGAAATAGAATTCTATCTCATTATAACTTTCCACGTCCCGATAAAAAATAGGAATGGAGTCATCAGTTACAATTATTTCAGATAGTTTTCTGCGTGTTTCTTTAAATTACTGTTTATTAGTTGCGAATGAGAGATGAAGAGGCAGTTTTATAATAAAATGAGTTATGAATAGGTGTCCTTACCGATTCTAGAGTTTATTAAGTCATTGAGAAAACAGTTTATTTTAAATGCTAAGGGAACTTATTCAATTTGATATATTTATCTATTAAATTAGAGTCGTAAAATTTATTTTTAGATTGCGTTCATAATTATTATAATAAATAATTGGTAATTAACTATTTCAACATTTCATAGTAAGTACTGCTTTAGATTAGGTTAATATAATCAATTAAAATGGTACATAATCTTAAAAGTTTGTTAGTCTTAATATACTTACGATTATTTTGATATGTTGATTAAATTTTAAAATATCTGTCACGGTTGGAAATTCCATTATCCCCGAGTGGGTACTACAAGTAGACACGAGCATACGTCTAACTAATAAGAATGAATTAATGATCTTTATTTTTAAAATCTCAATCAGCTCATCGCATCGAACAAGCAATTCTACAATAATTATATCATCATGACACAAACCGCGTCGCCCGTTGTAAAATACGAACGCTCTTTAGAATGCAACAAGATGCTTACAAATACTAAGTTTACTGCTGAGACAGGACGCTAATACTGTTCCGATACCGGCGTCTGCGCACGCTTACACCGCCCGCCCAAACGAAAATCGCGATAGAAATCTCAATAGTGAAGTGAAATAGTTTTGTGTGTGAAGTAAACTGTGTGGTTGAGTTCCTATTCGGGTAAGTTATTTGGATCAGTTGAATGGGGATGCTACACCTATACAACTGCGTGTTGAATTATAATATAACTGCGTTATTTATTAAACGTTGAGGTTTTAACCGATGGATGACTGAAAAAAGTGAGGCCTCATTTTTTTGTTTCTTTGGGTAACGATGTTGATTGCAAAAGAATAGGGAGTACAATAACTTAGTAAGTTTAAACAAAACTAACATGCTCTTCTGCATTATTAAGTTAATAATAGTAGATACATGGCAGTGGCACCGCTCGCGTAGTATATACCCGGATAAAAAATATTGTGTGTGCTGTTCCATAAATAATGTATAGTAGTAATAAGTAGCCACTATAGAACCAACCAACTTGATTGAAACAAAGTTACACTGTTTTAATCAAGTTCTATAGTTTTTGCTTGTTACAAAAATCCATCCACCCATGAATTTTCGCGTCTGTGATATTGTTATGATAATAATTATAGTAATAAACGTACTAGTTTCGTTACTGCAGGATACATTTTTGTTTGTAAGAAATATGCGACCATATTCTTAAGCAATCACTATTCCGATTGTAATAACAGAATCAAAAGCTCTCACATAAATCTCTGGTTTGACTTTAAAATCATGTCCGAATTTGAGTAAACCTTCGAGGTATTAACTTGATGTAGTGCCTCCGAGAATGCTTCCTTGCGGCGGATCGGTTATTACGCTATTTATTATGGACTTGAACTCACAAGCTTTGTAAACATAATGCACAAGAGATTGAAGTAGGTAGGAGAGTTTTCTTTTATTCTAGTTTATGAATCGAATGTTTTGTCTAAAACACTGACACCGCACTGAGAGTTCTCTAAAATGTCCAAATGTATTGTTCGAGTTATTATGTAGAGTGTAGAGCAATCATTATCAAGTTGTAAATAAAAAACCAATGGTAATGTTGTAATGCTAGCAATTAATTACACTTTTGATGTTGAATTTCTACTCGCCAATCCGAAGATTCTCGTCATTTCTAGCAATTTTGTATGAGACCACATAAGTATCAGTGTATTGACAATTTGACATGTTTTAAGTCGGTTTATAACACAGTTATTTTGGAATAGTTATGTAAACAAAATTCTAAAAGCAATTCCAATAGTATTGGTAATTTTCAACTCCTTAAGTTGAACTATGTGAGCATTGTAAGCACAAACAGCTCCCGAACCACGCTGCCCGAGTTTTACCTTTTTTAAGCTCGTTTCTCACTTTCAATATTCTCAGAATCACGGTAATGAGATTCTTCACGCCGCTTCGAAGTCTCGACGAGCAAATATCTTTGTGTGCCCAGCGCAGGCCGGTAGCCGGCTCTCTGTTTGCTGTCGACCTGTTAATTAATAACGCGTACAGTGTATACACAACCTTATTACCGGTAAAATCTCACGAGTCACGAGTCTAACCAAACTAAAACCAGTTCTCCTTCGTTTTCTAATCAAACAAATGAAATAGTAAAATAATTGTATGCCGCATTAAAACTACGCGTCATTAATAAAAGCGCAATGCAGTAACATTTAAATCCACACCTCGACTAATTTGAATACAAAATTCATGTCTACCTTCAATACAGTGTTATTTATCATTACCGTGGCCATTTAGCCGCGCACTCTATAATTACAGGGAAAAAATGAAACTTGAAGGAACGCGATGGCGACTAATGGCCTGAAACTAAATTTTAATTAATGTCGCGTTTCAGAATGAAAGTGATTATAGAAATAACACGACAGGTAGGCGATAGTTCAACCCCCCTTGCCCCTAACCCCCACTTACGACAATTTACGAGACGGTAATTATGACGTGTTTAGGCGCCTTCCAACTCGCGGGTGTAATTTGGGAAATTAAAAACCGTGAGCTTCAATCGGGCAGTAATATCTAAATGATGGATTAACCTTGCGTTTTGATGTGGATCGATTCATTTGGCCGGCAGCCAGTAATTATGCTTTATCGTCGTACGTGTGGTGAACACAATTAGTTTATTGATCAGACGGCAATTAAGCCCAATCGATTTTGTTTGTTGAAGTTGAAGAAAATTGTTTTAGTTCGACGTTTAATCGGCGTTTTGTTCTACTAATGGATTCTTGTAATTTGAATTGAGCCGGACGACCCTTTTATTGTTTTTGAAAAACAATAAGCTTTTTTATAAAAGAAACTATTATGATACGACAAAGGGTTAAAAATATATTATTATACAGTAGGCCGGTTTACTTTGTGGAAAAAAAATCAGAGCTAAAACTGTAAACATCAAACACAACCATCTAAGGGTCGAAAGAGATTCACAAATACAAAAATAATCTCTTAAAAATAGATCAATTATATTCATGAGTATCAGATATGCACTAGAAAATATCGATACGGACAACAAAGTACCAGGGCAGCATAGATATCTAGGAGTCAAAGCACCACTAAAAGTCAAGCGGGCTGTTAAAGTCAAACAACGGCGATTCCCGCAAGTAATTGGCACAGTCGGGCCCCGGGCGTCAGCAACACCTCCAAACGTATCAAACCGTTTTAATAATGAGCTAGGTTGAGATCGTGAAACAATAAATTGCGAAGCTTCGAGGCTTCGTGCCCGAGACAGCTATCTGAGTCAAGCATTATGCATCGAGTTCCCGACTGCGATAGACTATCATCTGTGAGATTGATAGGAGAACAGCCCTGAGGCTCGGCGCGATTTGGTTTGTATTGTGAAAGCTGCTTGCATTAAAAACGCGTGAACTGGAGTTCCTGTTGTTTGGAATGCAAACTCAACTACAATTTTATACCTAGGATGCTGTAAGATCCATCTATCTATTTGCAAGTTTTATAAGTAAACACGAAAAAAGCGAGCTTAATATAAATTAACGTATTGTGAACCGTTTTATGAAGATTACATCGTTCAACACATTATTAGGTACCTACGTAATGAGCTTGTAAACTCAATGAACATGCTTAAATGACATAGGTACTTATATGACAGACTACACTCACTATGGACAGAGCTTCCTATCGTAGCATTTTTTTTTTAAATACATACATTTTATTATTATAATAACGTACATTGTATTATTATTTTCACACCTCTTTTCAAATGAGAGTACGAGTACTATAGATTTCTATGTACTAAAATCCTCGACAAACATTTTTTAATTAAAAATTATATAGGTAAAGCTTTTATAATCCAGAGTTGCGTCTTATCCTGATCAATAAACTAAACAAAAGCTTATACAGGCACCTGTTAATTAAAAATAATGAAAATCTCGATTACGAAACTGAACAGCGAGATTACAAACTCATTAGCACGAAGCAACGTCAAACTTTTTATCGACGATCACAAAATTAGCCCCAACTTTCCTTTAATTAAGAAAGTATGATTAACAAAGTGTAATCACGAAAACAAAAGTCTTATCATTGGGAACAACGTTTTGGGAGTAGATTATGGTTCAGATAGGACACTTCCGATTTTTTTACATAAAATAATACTGTTTTAGTAAATGCGAAATTTCAATAAAATTACTAATGCGCTACTCGGATAAACACAATGTGTCAATTTAAATTACAAAAATCACAGACTCATTATACTCGTAGTTACACTCTTTTATCCCAAACTTGTTTTTATTCCAATATTGATTTTAGAAAAGATTTTTATTTTATCTATTATTATTCGAAGGATTTATTCTGCTAACCGGAAAGGATAAATTCAACAAATCAAATAAGTATCATTAAAATTGGTCCAGCAGTTCTGAAGTTATATTGGTAACAAGTAAACGAAACCAAATAACTCGCAAAGTATGTAAACCGCCGCTTCTACTATCTTATTCTCACGTATGTAGGGGAAGACAAACATTGATCATGAACAAACAAAAGGGATGGAGAAATTAATAAATTATCAGTGGAGAGTTATCGGGGAGACGTGTGGAAGACAATACAAGTTTTGTGTAGCTGCTAATGAATAATGCTTTTATCGAGGGGAATGCTAGACGATTTCTGTGTGATGAACTTTGGTAATGGAATTTGACCTAAATTAGTCTTGTGGGTAGTAAAACTATGAATATAGGAGTGTTACCAGTTATTATAAGTATCTATTTGGAACCTTGAATGTTCGGCTAAGTATTTATACATTTCTTTTTTAATATTCTGCAGACTGGATCTAGAAGAATAGTGATAGAGCAGCGTGGAGATAATAATATAAGAGAGGCATACCTGCAGTGGCTAATTTAATATTATGCTGAATTGAAGAAGATTAAATAGTTGGCTTTAAAGTCGCCCTAAAACTCCGACACCTAATTTAACTACTAACTCTTAACCTAACTAACTTACTTTATCTAATTATACTATTTAAAATTAAACAAATATTTCAGATTAAGGATACTATGTAAATCGATAATATAACACTAGTTATAACATTAGTTATTTTCCGTGTGCTTATTTTAGTGTCAAGTAAGTAAGAAGTTCGAGCAAGTGGCTGATTTCTGATGACAAAAATTGCTCATAAAAAATACTCCAATGTTGATTAAATAATTACAAGACATGAGTTTTATCATTACATCAGTAGGTCACTAAAATAATAGTTTGAACACAAAGTGAATTCAATTTCTATTGTAATTACTTTTATAATCGTCCAGAACCGTAATGACTGGCACTCATAATCATAAGTGTTAGAGTAACAATAATACATACTTACTTCATTATTAACACAACGGAAAATGATTCATGTAAAAATAATACAGACAATTTTTGAACTTTTCCAGCAAAAAAATCTTCATTTGGGTAATCAGAATGGTCACTTTTTGCGGTCGCGTCTCACACTGAAACTAGTTTTGCAAATGAAATAAAATATTACTTTGATAAAAACCATTATGTACTTTAATAGTAAAAACTTAGGCCTTTAGGTACATCTTTTCTTGGTGATTATTTTCATTTTCATATTATTTACCTATATTGTTTTTTGAATGAAGGAAAATTTTCGTATAAAGAGGCTCGTCTTCTGCATATAAGTATGAAGAAAACCATTGCAGAATTTAAAATAATGGTTCATAGTTAACTTTTTCATCAAGGTTCATAGTATATATTCCCGTGGCCTGTTCCACCTGCCTCTATATGAGTGCTTTCATTGCGTTACTGTGACTCATTAAGGGGTCACAGTAACGTAAAAAATTACCCAAAGTGTGACGGATCAGATAATGTTCCGAGTCTAAGAGAAGTTACGTTCAAGTATGACAAATTGACTAACAACTAAATATTATGTAGTTGTCACTAATGATTTTGTTATGATAATGCTGCCATTAGAATAATATTCACCAAATAATTTATTCTTTTAAAAACTAGCATATTTAGAGTATTGTATGAAAATGGTATTTCGATTGGACATGTTTCAAACCACCTTTCTCTCCCTTTTATATATAATGTATGTTTGTATGAAAGAACGAACTAGTACTCTGGTTACTACGACATAAGCAATGTCTGTTTGATGACGCTGTGTGGAATGTCCAAGGAGATTTATTTATTTATTTCAAGATGACATTCGTTCATCGTTTAGGTTGTTTCCATTTCCTTTAACGTAATATAAACTAAATTATCATCCAATAAATCAATGTTCACGATATTTTATCGCAATTATAACAGAAGTCAAACGAACTTGAAACTGAGCGGTGATCAATCTTTCTTGTGAAAACAACATATTTCACTTTTGTGTAGACTCAAACTTGTTTTTAATGTGTGCCAATGTCAGTAACCGAAATAGAGAGATAGATGTGGCCTCTTATTTATTGTTTTTTTTTGTCAGTATTGACCTGCTTTACCTTGTCTTGTAATTAGATATGAGTACATATTGAACTTTTCTTAGCAGTTCAGAAATAATAAAAAAAAAATATTTATAGTCTTTTAATAATAATAATTGTAGGTGTACCTTTTGCAAATGTCTAAAGAAGACTATATTGCAGAAAAATGTTCCCATTCATTTTAATCGTGTTTTGTTGTGTCAGTGAAATGGAAGACTCGTTAGACATCAAACTTTGACCGTCGAGTAGTTCGTTTGTTCGTTCGTATGAGCAAGTGGCCAACTCTGGTGACGGAGTTTAAAGGTCGTCTAAAGGCCTCCGTCATGGCGTAGAGTAATGAAATGGTCGAGGCATCTGTTCAATTTTCACTGCAAAAAGGTTTCTCTTACTCGTACAAGGTATTGTATAAAAAGACAAATGATTTCTCCAGACCAAAAGTTTAAGACCCCGTTCAAATACCGCTTGTAGTAGATAGTTGATAAAACAATCTTTAAACAAATATGAGACGATAGTAGAAATTAATATTTTTGTTTTAATTCGGCGCACACATTCTATGCCAGCGACCATAAGAATTTTAACGAGATTTATTTTAATCTAATAATATACGGCAGTGAATGCCATTCTTAAGTTTCATTCATTTATAATTCATATTTAATGATCGGCATTAATGGGAATACTTTATGCCAAGCAGTGATAAACCAACCAATAATTTAGACCTCTCATTTTCGTCTTCGCTTCGTGGTTTTTGTTGAAATGGTCGAGGTGTGATGGGTCTCCAAAAATTGGTTTTTAGGCACACGTTAATTTCAGATTTAGGAAGTTTCGTGTGTTGTGAAATGGTAATTCTATTGTATGGTGAGTGATGTAAAGTGCATCGTGATTGTGTAAATTAGCGTCAATAACTTATGTTAAAACTAACAATAAAAATCAAGGAGTTTTATTTGTTATTACGGAAACTTTGGTTTATGTCAGCACACTTTAAAATGTATAACTAAATGAATCACAGAGTATCTATAAGAATTAAAGCTTTCAGTGTAACTGATTAAAGATACGTTTTTACGTTACAAGTAGTTGTTTTACATCTTTATTCTGCGTTAAATAAAATGGTTTATCAATAGACTTTCTAAGAACATAGTTACAAGTAAGTTACAGATTTAACCCAGATATTTATTTCACTTTAAATTTTTGAAACATTAATGAACGAAGAGTGAGAATGAATATGTTTATGAACAAACATGTCATATCGTATACAGGTACTCGTATTATTGGCTATAAATTACAGAAATATTATGTTTTCTGATTTTTATATAATTTTCTATTAAAGTCAGACAGTGGCGCCGAAGAAATATTTTTCGCCTTTTCGCCCACACAACAATATTATGAAGATAGTTATCATGTCTTATTACCAAATTTATTCCACATAATTTTAATTCAATCCCAGAATAATCATATAAACAACCTTAACTCTGTCATCGGTCACGAAGTCACATAAAAATAGCAGTAAAAATTCGGATGACAGCGGAAAAATAATATGAGCATCGCAATTAAACACTTTAAGTCCACCTTCTACGAAAGCATTGATGACTTCGATACAGGCGCCCGACTACTTAGTGTACCTAAGAGATCTCTCAAAGACGACCACGATCACGACCCGACCACGACCTTTGTCAAGCTAAGATAAGCTTTGATAAGCTTTCAGTCAAGGCTGTGTCCAAGTTTTTTTTTAACTATACATAAGTTAATTGCAACGAGTAGTCGTGTGAGCCCAGCGTGTTATTGGCCGTTGCGTCTACGAGAATTAATATGGATTTTTAGTTGAGTCTGATCGTTGCGGTCTAAAGTCGTGGTCGTCGTCGCCTGCTAGTGTGCGAGGTCCTTAACTGCTGCTTATCTATGATATTATTTGACGTTTAGTTTTCATACTTAAGTATGTTAAATATAGTGCTAAACCATACTTAGGTATTTCATCAGAAGAAAATAAAATCTTAAAAGTTATGACACCGGCAGGTTTTGAACCTGTGTTAATACCAGCGATCTCCTTTACTTTAGGGAGATTTGAAGTTTGTCTATACAAATCGTACTAAAATCAAGGGCATCTAGGATCATGAATGTTGTAAAGTTTCTGGTTTAGTTATAAACATTTCAGAGATCTAATATATCTATGGATCGAGACTTAACATCAGAATACGTCGGCAGATGCGCCAATACCCTGTTATTACTGGCCTTTCATCGCATTCCCGACTATTTCTATAACCCTAAGATGAATCATTAAATAATAAAATGCAAAGCGTACTTAATGCTCGACAACACGAATCTATTCACGAACGTGTATTAACGCACACGTGCGCATGCGCTAATCAGTTCCAGATCCAGAAGATGTTACTTCTCAATCGGATCTACTTGGACCACAGTGTGGATAGATTGGCATGACAACTTCAAACTGCTGATAAAATCTACAAAATCTTTAACTTAAAAAATCTATAAAATAAAAATCTTTATTTCGTTATACTAGAGAGATGTTTTTATTTAGATTAACAAGAAGAAATGAATCCTGGAATAGTATTCTTTGAATGTTAGAGGTTTAAAGAGATATGCCTCGATATTGGTGATACCTTCTATGAGGCTGTTTTTCTTAGGGGATATTTTCGGTCCAAATCAATCTAATAAAAAAGTCTCAGGCTCTAAGGTGACTCATTAAATAAAGGTAAAAATGGGAATAGCAAATACAACTAAAACCAAAAATGTTCGCAAATGTCGTCCATTATTATACCGCTTTTGCTGTTTAAAACAGAAGAGCAAAATATATGGAAACTGTCATGTTAGTCGTATTAAAAAGTTTTAAGTAGGTATGTAAGTACTGTACCTAGTCATATTCAATGATTTTCTAAAACATTCAAAATGAACTAGATCTTCTCCCGACGCTATGGTCAAAGTTGATCATCTCAATACATCAATGGATCTAATTGCGCAAGAGTAAACACTTCACTGGTGTTTGTAGCTTTTTGTAACAATGTGCGCTCAAGCTCATTAGGGGTACTTTAAACAAAAATACAATCCAATTAGAATTTAGAACACTTTGAATTTGAAATTGGAATACTGTCTGACAGATGAGAGCCAATAAATATAAGCGTTAGTTAGCATTTTCAATGTTTGTTACGCGGATATGAAAGGATATTTTAACGTCTGGTTATTATTGTGATTCAGGTGCACGACTATCGGTCGCTGGATCACTTTCTCATTCATATTATTAATTTTGTGTTTCTTCGTTATACCTTAGTACTTCCTAGTTAGTAATTTTAGTACCACTTAATTGAACTTTTACAATTGCAAATTGAAAAAATAAGTGATTTATGAAAACATCCATTGTTTTTGTGTAAAATTATGCATTAGACTGACGGGGAAAGGGATGAAGATATTCAGACTTTTGTTTGGCAGACTATAAAATTAATCAGTGTTCCATTCCAAATACGCGCTACTCTGATTCCAATCGAGCTTCATTCTCAAAAGTCGCGTCCGCCAATCACCAGGTTTATTATCCACAAATGTCATATCGTTTGATGCATCAACTGCTACTTTGTTAAAGTTGGGTAGTTAGAGTATGTCAGAATTATTTGCGTAAATTAGATTCACGTGCATTTTAATGCGTCCAAGTGTTAGTGTTCCAGTTCGATAATCTTCGGCCGGCGGATGGATCAGAAGTGATTCATAATATTCTGTTCTATTGTTGGCTTGCTTGCAATCTGGTATTATGCAACTATTGGCGTTATTATTTTATTGATATGTATTTCCTTAGTATTCTGATTCTACCTGTTGATGTTATCTTATTAATTTACGCAGGATTAAGGAATTTATGATAAAAGATGAGAAGCGATGTGGCGCCCGTATCATTAAAATATAGTGTCTTTTTAACATTTTTATTTAATTTTGTAAGATAAAGTGGCCATCCCAAAGAATCTAGTAAGTATCCATCTCTTTCACTATTCTTGATTTACTTAACGATTGAATCAAAAACAAAAATCAATATTCTATTATTCGTCAATTAGTGCTAAAAGTAATGATTTAAACAGATAAGAAGCATGAGTACAATAACAAAAACAGTTACATCCTGTAAAGATTAACAACCTACAACTTTTCTTATGGGTATATTGTAAGGAATTTTAAAAACAACGATAAGTGGTAATTATCTGAAATCTAAATAATTCCATTACCGAGTTTTGCACTGATAAGTAGAAAAAATATGTTTGATTTTTTTGTTTGTTATTTCTTTAGTAGAGTTCGTACTAATGGATCAATATGCGTTCGATTATTTGGACAGTCTGTTATTCTTTCAATAAATACGTATTCTTAATTCGCAATAAGGCCTGGATTGATTATCGTTCCATTATATCTTGCAACATTTCAAACAATGCGTACAACCAAATCTCTTCAATCTCTTAACAAAACGCCGAGATCCACTCAAACCCGTTATTTTAGCTTCCCATTAAATTTGATCGATCTATAGCTATATTTTTCCTGTTTACCAAATATTTAAGTAACATCCATAAGTCAGACAGTAAAATAATTCAAATGTGAAATTTCATGAACGCTCATAATGAACTTGGCAGACGACCAAAAACGTCTTATTTTCGATGTTGGAATCTGGACCAATTTTTATTGCAACGCTTTGGAAATAGTTATACCGACGACCCTCACAATGACTTACCGAACCCATTAATTACCTTTTTTTATGACGGTACCTGATGAAATGGCAAATCATTTGCCAGATGCTGAAAAAATTCTACACGTAATTCATTAGGAATAATAGTAATTGGAGAATTTTAATAACCACTGCAATGTACTCAATGATTGACTGATCTGTAGTTTTTCCACTGGTCATAGCATAAAAGATACTTATTAAAATAATTATAATGTAGGTTTTTGATTATGCTTCAAAATGCATTCAATTCAATCAAAGGAAAAACCTACTCAAAGGATCACGATGCGTTAAACATCTCATAGAATGTTTACCAGTATCTTGAAAATATTAGCATGTTCCTCGTTCGTTGTTTGTTAAATCATGAACCACTACCAGACTTCTCTTATTTACGTCATATCGTAAGTCGTTCTATGCCCAGCAGTGGGTACTAAATAGCTGAAGATGATGAAGTTTGTAGAACCACAGAAAAGATTTTTGCCATGAAATTAGGATCGTTTTTTTTTTACCTGGATCAAAGATATAAGATTAGTTAGGTATTAAAAATAGTTATATATTTCGGTGTTGAAAAGTGATTGTAGTAAGTTATCATCTGGTAGTTTCAATCGAGTAGAGTACGCACTGTTATGCAGTAACCTGCCTTCATCAGAATTTATTACAGATTCCGAAAATTTTATTGTTTCATAAAATTGTACCTGTACCGATTCGATCACATGTGGCGTTTAGATCGATATCATTTTAATGGCATTCTTCGGACTCTTCCGAACAAATAAACATTTAAATTTTTCGCACCTCGGCTTTCGAACTCGTAAGATTTATTTCTGTGACTCTGAATAGTTTTTATTGCCATTCGTTCATCTGTACTCATTTATAACCGACATAGATACACTTTTTACGATTTGAAGCACTCTGTTCTGTTTATTTTCGTTTTTAATTACCAGTGGCGTGGGTAGCAGACAAATGACAAAACCACTTTTAAGTAAACCGTCAGCTAAAGCATTATTACTTTAGCAAACTTCCTTCACACCAACACATCAACAACCTCTTTTCCTCGAGAAACATAAACTAGCAAGATATTTCCCACTTTAGTATAAACTTTGCTTTACTTTCGAACTATATATAATTCATGTCGCGTGATTTTGATTTATTCATAATTGCAAAACAGTGGATTTAACAAATTGTCAAAGCTCTACCAGCTAAGTAGCTCTTGTGACTAAGATGTAAAGTAAACAATTTATACTGGCCGGCCATGTTACAGTAATATCATGCAAATGAAACAAAATTCTCGGCTTTATTCGTATTAAGAGGTCCGTTTTGTAAACTGAGTCAACTTGCTTTGCATGCTTATTCACAACACCAAAGTAATTAAAACTTTCAAAAAGCTGAATAATTATTAATAAAAAACATGCTTGTTAAATACTTACTTAAAACTCGAAGTTAAGTAACTATAGGTAGGTAATATTAATCCTGTTATATCTAATGGACTTTATAAAGCACTAGAATCAAAAAGCTCCATGTTTTGGCATTTGTTTTCAATAATATGCAAGTAAAAAAAAATAAAGGATAACTGTGTAAGAATTTAATAGAAAGTTTAAGCATTTATGGCAAGAAGCACTTAAAAAGCTGAATTGCATTTTGTTGTAGCGTATTTAACTCACTACCTATTTAAAATAATGTTTTCTCGAAGCCTTCTGTATCTACTCGATCTATTTATTTACTGAGTGATATTTAATAATGTTTCGTTGAAGACTTAAAACTACTTGGTTAGTGGGAGTCAAAAACAGACCGCTATCTGCCACATAAAATTTACCAGGTGTGACGATGAAATTAGCGACAGAATCGACGCCAAGATACTAAAACGCGGTATTTAGGCAGTAAATCCCTTAAGCACTTTGTTAAAAATAGTGAAATTCTGCGATGAACACGATTATTATAAAAATGAGGCCTTTACATGTCTGCTAGATGATTAATTCAATTCAGAAGGCAATATCTGAGTAGAATTAACGGGACACTGTAATATCTGAGACATTGTTGAGATGAAATAGGCTTGCCCAGCACCTAAACCATCCTCTGGGGCCAGCCATTGGGGATAGAAACCTTCTCTCATCATAAGATAAGGTTAGGTTATTTTGATTCTGTAAAGATGTTTTTTTTTAGATTTTTTAACAATAAACTTTAACTTGAAGCAGTTAATTTATTGCAATTTAGTTAATTCAAACATTGTATTTGTCATTAATATGACAGCTGAATTAATCATTAGAATGAGCTGCAAAGGCATTGAAACAAATAACTCAGTTAAACTTTTTAAAACATTAAATAACACAGTGTTGCTAAACGGTCACATCACAAAAAAGGATTGCATCTCTGTAGCATCGAAGCTATGTCTGGAATGCGCACGCGCATGAGACATTAATGAGGCATCTCAATCGCCACTCATCTCAATCAAATCCTGAGTCAGAACGAATTTTACAAACCAATCGTATATGAATACCAAAGTTTAATTATTACACATACAAGCTAAGTTAAGTTAAGGTGACAAAATTTTAGGTATCGCCTTAAGATTGCCGTCAAAGCTTAACTACTTGAACATAGAGTCGAACTTGAACCATAGTCCAAGCACGGAAGCGCTTATCTTTTAATGCCAGTAGCGGTCACCCATAATTTTCGTGACCTCTCAGAACTCTGCTTAGCGATCTGTCAAGAATGTCCAAAGCAAGTTTCGCCACGAGCGCTTTTTAAGAATCATCTGTTTTTTAGTTGTAAAGAGTAATTAAAATATACTTATTAACCTTTTGAACAAGTACAACCATTATTCCATACTAAGTAGGTATTTGAGTACAGAATTTTTAACTTTAATGCTAACATGACGGTACTTTCCCAACTAGTGCATCAAAAATTGAGACAGTAGATTTATGTAGTAACTTATCGGCTATGTGATTACAGCAATATTATTATTTTATTGTTTGAAGTAACCACATCTCTACTATGCCTAATCATCTCACTACATCCATCAGTCTAATTTGTTCCTGAAGATTTAGAATAGAATCGTGCCGTCAGTACACCCATTCAGTAAGTATCAATGCGTTCGCGTAACGACCGTCGGATGCGCCGAAGTGTTCCAGAGAGATTGTAAATATTTCTCTGTTTCAGAACACGACTAAAATAGATTAGAACGCGTGTTTCTAAATCCCCTTTGAAGATTACACACGCTGGCATTAGCTCTGGCAAATTACCCTCTAACAAAGATTGTATTAATTACCTGCTCCCGATCGCTGTGTAAATAATTTAAATTTAGAACTGCGAGTGTTCGCGCGGTTTTTCCGCGATTCTATCTGTCATTCTTGAGATATAATAAAAATGTTTCAGCAATTTTATTGGTTTTGTCTATGGCTAAACACGTAGTTTTTAGTAATTTCACATTTCAGTCTTGCTAGTTACAATACTCTTATGTGTACTTATAAATTGGGTAAATCAATTTTGATAATTGAAGATGATTTTGTACACTGACTAATTAAGTTATCACTAAAACCGAGAGTTCTTACTTTATTTACATTTCAAATAAAGACATAAACATAATGACAGTTTGAGTCACATTTGTCAAATAACTTATTTGAATGATTTAATTTGTCCAAACTGTTTTTCTTTGACTATAAATGCCAGTAAAGACGAAAAAAAGGTACCTACTTTTAGGAAAGTCACAGTTTTTTTATTTGTTATTTCTCAATACAGAGGCCGTCCTGGGTATCAACAAAAACTAAGTTTCGTGACAATTTTCGTGGTTAGCTTTTATGTTAGTACATACTGAGTTCGCAACCGTTTTTTATACTATATAGGTAAATAATTTTTGTTTGAGGTAGTGTTAAACCACACTAAGGAATTATAAATGAAATTATTGGAATCTAGCCGGAGCCGAAACTTACGTAATATTTTTCAAATCACTTTAATTGCTTTAATTCCAGATCTAAATGCGGGAAGCATGCTGTTGTTTCTTTTATTAATCGGCACTGACATAGAGCAAATGTTTTACATGTAACAGATACAAATGAGATCGCCGGCTAATTATGTAACGGCCCAGATTCGGTTTAATCGATAGATATAAAGAGTTTTTACACAAGGATATAAATTGCTGTTGAGTTATTAAGGATATCAATTCATATGACATGTTGCTCTGAAACGGGTTTAATTTTACAGTTTTTTTTTTTTCATTCGAAAAACGAGAATGTCAGTACATGCCTCTAGATACGGCTATCAAAAATACTAAAAATTAATTGGTAATGCAATTTCCATTTAAGAGAAAAAAATATCTATTTCTAAAAATAAAAATTTAAAATTATTTTAAAAGAGAAGTGGTGTAAACAAAGCCTATACTTAAGAAACATACAGCGGTGATGTATTTTAGACGATGTAGGTGATGATGATGTACCTATAATTTAAAAATAAATAAATGGTATGACGATTTTAGAGCTTATGTACTAATTCAGTTTAATTTATTGTTCACCTAGCCAATGTAAAATCACCTTTATGAAACTATTTTAAGATTCAACATATTAACTCTTTAAAGATTTTTACGATGCTGTACCTTTCAAGAGATTGTAATGAAACTAGACTTTAGCTTTCGTACTTAACATGATTTATTGGAAAAATAGCTAAAGGACTGAATGCGTAGAAGTTTGTACAACATCATTTATAAGGATTTAGTTAGCATAATAACGATGGATTGCTAGTTAGTTATAACTGTATATTAAATAAAAGTGGCATTGGAAAATATAGCAATAAAATGTAAAGATAAATTATTTCTTATGTTCTAAAGTAAATCTTTTTTCAATTAGGTATTAACATTTTTTTAAATTTAAAAAATAGTAGTTATGTTACTGCAGGTAACGGTCCCTTCTTGAATATAGTAGTAGCAAAAATAACACATTGTTGAAACCGAAAGTTTGCATTAAAGTCGAAAAGGTGAGTCAGAATATTGACAGCATTAAAACAAAAGAACGAGGTATTACAGCCAAATTACGCGGCCATAAAAATTCATGAAACCGGAAAAATTTCGTACTTATTAGACGTCGAACACGTCTCGGAAATCGAGGAATGTAAATTACAGTTATTATACATCATCAACACCCGACGGTTGTTTTAACACAAAAGATAAACAGTTCAAATTAAAGTGTACTTCATTATACTTAGTTTTCGTAAATATGCGTTATTCTTTATCGAAGATCTTGATTGTGGCAGCTGATAAGTTTTGTTCTGGTAGGCGAGGGCATTATTATAAGCGTGTATTTAAATTGTGGATTATATGTTGCAGGTTTGTGGATTCGTGGAGAGTTATTTTGTTGCTTAAAAGTGTTTTTAATGTTCTCCAGATTTTGATATACAATAATCAAAATTATAAGTCTGCTTCTAAATTATTGATGTAATCTCAAATAAGGATCCCTTTTATATACACTACTACATTATTAAATTTAGTCGTGATTATATTTTTGTAATAATAATAAACGTATGGTAACAGTTAAATGACAGTACAATTATTTATTAAATACTTACACAATAAGTCATTCCATCAAGAATGTATTATAAGTTCAACCTATTTATAAAAATATTACTTACTAAGGTGTATTGCCAAAATTGCCCCCCTTCAATTTATACACATAAATTATTTTCTACTTCCGTACTTTTACAAAGTATAGGTACCCAAAATATTCAGATCATTTCAATCGAATGCAGTGATAACCCAAAATTACGAGATAAAACCCCATATCAACAACACAAAAAGCAATAAAACTGCGTGAAATGGTAAGAGAGCATTCTCACAGACAATTTTATACAGCTCGATCACATATGAAATTCTGTATTGTTCAGGTTTGTTTCCGCTGTAACCAGGCGGTTCTATCAGCCATTTCATTTTTAAGTCAATTTTTTTTTTCAAATTCGCAGGTACTATTAGAGATAGTAGAATACCTACTTTTAAATATCATCACAATAAAAGACTTCTTTCGGTTTTTATAATTAATTTATTCGATTTCTTCACGACATTTTTGTTTATGTTTTGTAAAATATTTGAATGTAGAAGCTGTTCTATCAGCCTGTGAAATTAATTCGATTATCAGATGGAGGTGCGAAGCGAGTTTCGATGTTTATCTAGGTATAAAGAGCCTTAAAAGAAATTGTTTACAGCGGGTGAAATAAAAAACTCTCATTAGCGGTCATTAGGTACCGCCCCCGCGATTTAAGACTTGATACGATGTGAGAGGTTTTGAATGATAGTACTATACTTCATGTCTTGAATCGAGCTAATAGGAACAAAAATAAACGCACGTGATTGGTCGTCGAAAATAATTGTATTTCTCGTAATTGGCTAGATTGTCAAATCAATTGTCAATTGTCAAATCTAGCCAATCCAATGAATTTCGTCGACCAATCACGTGCGTTTATTTTTGTTCCTATTAGCTCGATTCAAGACATGAAGTATAGTCTGTTTATCGCCTTTAGAGCATTGTGGTAGGAGAAATTGTAATTATATTTGAATAGGTCAGCTGTTCGGTCTTTGAACAGAGAAAGCGGAGGAAATGTGGTTAGGGTAAGGTTTTTAATGTACTCTTATAATACCAGTATCAACAAATTTAAGTGTACCTCAAGGATCACTTTCAAAGGGACATTTCATGCTAGTAAAGTACCTAACATTATTTTATTGAGTGCAACGTTTAGTTTTTTAAGTTTGAGATTAAAAAGAAGATCCAAGTCACCTTTTAAATATTCTGGTTCAATACATAACCGACAATATATTTTTCCCCTTAGTTTTCAAATGTGGGAAGTTTAATAAAATATTGGTTACAATCGGAGTAATCCGCGAATCCGTACATTGTTTTTATAATTTTTTTAGTACTGCGAAATTGTGATTTCTTGAAATAGATATTGCGCAAGTAATAATTACGTCATTACTCAAGAACATTATGGGAAGTACGTGATTCGGGAGATTTACAACTGAACACAACGTTGTATAAAGCAAAGTTTTCAAAATGACAGCCACCGTCATGGACAATGTTAGAGCTTTCACAAGGTATGGCAATATGGCACCACAGTCGGCGCTCCTTGGAAAAACTCTTCTTTAGTACCTATCTCTACTTACACATGGACCGTGCTATAACGTATTCATTAAACAAAGCAAACTAGTTTGCTAAATAAAAAAATCTAGTTATGTTAGACATATTTTAAGAATGAACCATCTGTATAATGAGTTATTAAATTCATTTTACATTTGTTACTAAATAATCAACTTTAAGTTTTATGCTTTTAAATGCTTAAAACGAACGACAAAAAACGGTACCGGTTTTATACAAAGTTTTCATAATATTACCAAATTTATTTTTGTATTTACGTAATGCGATCACTTTTAGTGTTCTATCAGCTCACTATTTATTTTAATGTGTCTTTATTCATATGGTTTATGATCCCGGTTTTCAGTTTGCTTATTTTCTTCATTGATGCACCATTTGTTTTGATAAGATTACAGATTTGAAGACCAAACACTATATTTTGGTTGAAATAAATAACAAGTAATACAAGGTTAACAAAATATACACACAAGATACAACTCGGATACAGATTGCTAATAAATATTACAAAAGCTTTTTGTTTAGGTACCTATTTGATTTTAAAATTAATATAATAACATTTTGCAAAGAATTCAATTTACTATTAAGAGATAAGGCTAACCATTGATTAATTCAAGTCAATAGTGGCTTATTTATTTAAACCAACAGGTATTTAGCAACGTCAAGGGCATTATCGGTAGCTTGATTGAGCTGCATAAAAGTGCAGACAAGGCGCAGTAGGCAGGAAATAAATAATAGTTTTTTGGCCATTATTAAAATGATAAAGCGTTGCGATGAATACATGAAATTTTTATGAAGTAGAAAAGTAGTTTCTAAAAAATATTTTAAACCGAAAAAAAGCTTCTTATAGAACTATTGTCAAGTGTCCTCATCATTGGCTGACACACAGTAAAAAAAGTGTACATTTTAAAAAGTGTACATTTCAAATTAATGTCCACATTTCATTCAAGTTTTCTATTTGTAACAAAAATATCAACCAACAATAAAAACAGATTGCAAGATTTAACTACTTTGTTAACCAAAACCAATAATTTTACTACTCGCTAAATACATAAAATATGTATTGTAATGTTCATTACAAATTGACACATAATTATTTTGCCCGTTATTATAAGCAACAGTCGTATCTCTGCGGTCTCACACACAATTTACCGGAGGGTATAAACTCGATTGGAATTGAGAACCACAGACAATGTTGGGATGGGAACTACTGGATGGGTCACAAATATTACACAGAATAATCTTTTCAGGGACGACGCCGCGACGTGTGAGCGAAATTACATGAAAATTGTTAGAGTCGATTTCGAGATATACGATCTTTACGATTGTAACAGTCAGTTTGTATAAACGCAGATCGTCTCGAAAATTAAAAAAAAATAATTTTCAAATTTTGGCATTTATGTATTTCATTTATTAATTTTAGGAATCAATATGATCTACAGTGATCTACTTTCGAGAAACCACCTGTTAAGATTGCAAGGCTTTATGGCACAAGGTCATTAAATTCGTCTATTAAATTTTATAATGCTGTTTTTCCTATTCCTAGTAGTTTTCAAGTTAGATACATTTAGTCGCTTCCAGCGGGAATCACACATCTGACTCGAAACTTACAATACACACTTTAAGCCACAATTAGCCGTTTTGTACTCGATGTAAAACGTCAATTAAGCCTTCATAGTACTTTTATGTAGAGTAAAAATAAAATACGCTGTAGCTTCAATAAATAACGAATAACTAAAATAGACGCAATGCATACATACGTGTGAGTTACAAGTTGTATAATCATCACTCTTAGTTTTTTTTAATTATAGTATTTCATGCAATGAGTTTTCAATAAAAGCCTCTTATGTTTTTTTGTGTAAACTAAATATCGTTAATTTATCATGTGGTTTTAGCTTGATACTGATTTAAGAAACATGCTCTTTTACAACATAAGTGACCATGTTACGCATCAATATGATAAAATTATAATAATGTAGTAGTATTAGCGACTTGGGTAAGAGACAAGGTTCTGTACCTTTATACGTATGATCTTGTATCAGTAGCAAAATACTTACAGAATACTTGGAATGCCTAATTGTAGTATTGGTAATACAATTGCAAACTTGCAAGTTTATCAAGATGATTAATGAATAGCAGTGTTATCACCAGTTAACCGTAGTATTGAATACTATCCTAGATATAGTCAAGTATTGCAAAATGTATGAAAATCCAGTGCAGCTCCCAGTAACTTGCATGAACTAATAACATTATACCTACATTTAAAATATTTGACTAGCTAGTGAGGATAGTCAACTAACTAAACCACTCGAAACTGACGATAATAATGACCTTTTTAATGATCAGCTGGTATTATTAAAGCCACTAAGAATAAGTGAAAACAATTTTAAATCCATTAACAATAAATGAATATTATTTAAATGAAAACAAAACGCTTACAACATCCAATTAAACTGTATAAAATGCAAAACAAAATAAACATAATTATAAATGAATTACGTAATCTTAGAACATAAACAATCTATCATTAATTAACAATCTATTATTATCATTTATCAAGAAATCTATCTTCCCCTTTCTTTAACTATCCACCGTAATTGTATTCAATTGTTATATTCTTAACCCTTAAGTCTTTGAAATAGAGAATACAATTGCATAGCAATTAAGTAAATAGATGCTAAGGATAAGATGGTAAGGTGTAATTGGCGTTAAAAGTCTGTTAAGTTGTAATGAAACTTAAGTAGATAGCATTCGTATAAATGCTGCATAGTATACAATTATAGTGAGTAATTTCACAGTCCACGGACGAAGGAAGGGGTAATACTAGTTTGTCCGGCGATTCCACTTACACACACACACACACTTACACACTTACTTTGCTTTGTGTATTTTTGTGACAAAATAGTGTGAGCCATGATTTTCGTGAAAAACGTCTAAGTATTATTTTGAGACGTTGTTGATTACATTACGTTGATTTTTACTAAAAAAATGATAAAATAAATGCATTTCACATTGAATACAGACAGACAAATTGACATCCATTTTTTGTACTAAAGTAAAGAACGTTCTAAGTTTCATCGAATAAACAGATGTACAATTATTTTGATGATAGATTGCATGTAATTGTATGTATTTAATTGTTTGACATGCATTTTCATGTTTGCAAACACATTAAGATACCATTAAAAAATCCGCTTGGATTGAATACTAAAAAAGTAATGAATCAATTTTATTTTACTGTTCAACATCATAAAATTGTACTGTACAATTAACTCGTTTACAAGAAGATCGTAAGCATTTGTTAGTTACCTTATAATTACAACTAACTTTAAACTAAGAAAAAGGTGTTTTAAATTTGTATCGCTTTTGTACGTTTGTGCATCTGTATGCCTGTCTTTGGCTCCTGAACAGATAAACCGATTTTGATGCGGTTACCTTTTTTTTAAGAGTATCGAGAACACAGACACAAGAACAATAATATAATAATTCTTAGCAATTTTCATTGGTATCTGGGTCTTTTGTTATTTCTGTATTATTATAAAAAATTGTTTCACTAAAGTAAAACTAATAAATGACACAAGTAATTTTCATGAATCCATGTGTAAACAAACGTAAAGGGAAAAATAAACTTGACCTATTTGTAGGCTATTGAATAAAATACCTTGAAAATACTGAACGCCAAACAAAAATATCCGTTTTCAATCGTAGTAACTTATTCAGACGCCCACTTGTCCTTCAAAATATCAAAGACTTTTTATAAACTTTGACTTCCTAAAAAACGGCTGACGTCACATGATGAACATGAAAAAAAACTTAAGAAACACAAAATATTTGTGCATCTCTTAGACAAGCTTATCTAAAATTGTCTCCTCAGACTGAATAAAATCATCTATCCATCCATACTTACTAATATTATAAATGCGAATGTGTGTGTGTCTGTCTGTTTTTTATTTGCAAAGTTTGTTTGTGCAGGTCAAATCTTGTAACTGAATTTCAGTTTTTTTCATTTTTTATCTGATCTGTTAAACCCAAGGATCTCTTTTTGAGTTATATATAGAATGAAAACTACCTGTATAAACTGTTAAGTAGAATTAGCGACACTGATAATTTAATACATTCTACTGTAAATAAATAAAGCGGCGAAATTTTATTAGAAAACCAATTTTTTTTTTAAAGTATTCATTTGTAAAACACGTGTGGACACATGTAGGGCTAGACAAAGGTAATTAATGTACCTTTTAACAATAAAGCATTAACACAATGGAAGGTCGCACGTTTGTTTCTTAAAGGTCTTTTGAGAAACTTAATTTTAAAGATTTAATAGTTGCTATTGCTACTGGATGGTGAAATAAAATAAGATAGGTAGTTAATAATACCATTTTTTGCCTCCTGCGCCACACACAGGTCGTCATATTTTAAATTTAATTTCATTAATAGCATAAGTAAACTCTAGTCAGTGCATCAGTCATGAATACAGTCGTCATCATTTTTCATCAGTAAAATTGAACAAATATAATATAATACCTGTGTGGTTTAACATAATTATAAAAATATAAAAACAATATCATTTCATATTTCTTTTTCATATTATGTAGACGCAGCAGTGGTTGGACACAGAATGATGCGTATCTTCAACAAAATGGTACACAAATAGCGTAGCATGTTGAAAAGGATGCAATAATTATAATTGCGGTAAGCAACTCGTTGTTCCGTGACGTTGGGCCCTTCTGAATTGTCGATCCGTCGTTTTGCCTCAAGTTGTTTGGTGTAAAACACAAGATTTAACAAAAAACTTGTTGTCTACAAAGCCAAAGTTAAGGTTTCAATAATTTTACGTAAACGTCATATGAAAATATTGTGGCTTAAGCCGATCGTGCCTCTCTATCGCTTGCTTGTCCGGGTCGCTAGCACGCTCGGCTTATTGTTGGCTATAATTGTTATTAATATATTTTGTAGTCAAAAACATTTTTTATTTCTAGATCATAAAAATAATAATAAATAAATTTGTTAAAATAAAATAATATAACTATATAGTTAATAATAGCGTTTAATTTCTAGGATTTTGTAAATTTGTACTAATATTTTGGTTGCAAAATTTACAAGTTTCTCCCAAAACTTAGACCATACAAAGTTCTTCCTCAACTACTTGTCAGGAAGCAACGTTGCAACATTATTATACCGTCTGCCATTAGTTGTTTTAATAATTACGTAAAAAAAGGCGTTTTGTTTAGAGATTGTATAGAGTTGTAATAAACGGCTTTTACATAATTAGAAATATTACAATATTTAAAAAACAACGCTACTTTCCGCCGTCTGTGCACTTAGATCTTTAACACCAGTCTCAATAGCCTTTCTATCTTTGGTTTGCTTACTTATAGTAACTATTTGTCATTATTTGTATGAAAGAAATGTCAATATCTACCCGCTTTAAACAAAAGATAGATAGGTTATTGTGACTTACCGTAAAACTACATTATAAAATTGGTACTATCACGACGGTCACATAGACGACAGGTATATAACTCATTTAAGGCCCACCTGCTGGTGCTCGTAGAGGAGCTGTGCCGCCGCGGCGGCACAGCTCCTCTACGAGATAGTGACGAATCGAGACCCAACGTGATAGTGTTTAAAAGAGGTAGAAGGTAAGAAGTAGGCAAACCGTAACTTTACGCTTTGCTTACTTCTTACTTTTCTAGTTAGCAAACTAAAACCTTCAAATTTTTTATTTAAATAGTAAGACAAAAATAGGTAGGTATACTAACAAAAAATAAATTATTCTTAATAGTTTCGAGTATCCGTCCAACTTTGATAATTTTTACGCCAATCAAAAAACATAACTATTTAATATTGTATTTCAAATAATGTCAGTATATTTATTTTGAAATGCAATTATGTAAAATTAAAATTTGAAGTAGCACACAGTAATCATTTCAATTTAATTGTAGCCGCAGGTGCATGTACACACCAAATCGGAGGAACTATTATAAATAATAATATTTATCATTCTAATTCTGAGCAAACATTTTATATGTAAGTACCTATGTTTATAAAACACCAGGCAAAATTAGAATAGAATAGATTTAGTTTTTTTTCTGATTGCTAAAGCTAGCCAAGTCACCATCAAAACTATGTTGTATTAAATGCAATTAGTGTAATCGACACTGCAAAAGCAAAAAACGCGTAAAGCATGCAAAAGATAACGCGTGATCTCTACTATCGTTTTTCCGCTTATCTAAGTATTTTGACATACACCTATCACTGCGAATTATAATCACCTCAAATTACATTTTGGATTAGATACACACACACACACTACTCACATACAGAAAACCCTCTTCAAACTAATATAAAACCTCTTTTTGTGTCGTACCTTTAGAACTTGAAACATTGTCCATCAAGTATGAACATACATCAGCAGTCTACCACGGCATCATTACCCGTTTTGTTAATACTGCGTTGCTCTTTTGTTATTTTGACACAGGAAGTTATTAAAGCAATTAACTGGGGCACAGAATCCATCTACGAGTGACGTGTTAATGTTCAGCTAGTGATGTGATGTATGATTGATATTGGCTATTGATTACAGTTTAAACTTTGTAAAGACGATTTTAATAACTGAATTGCACAATAGAAAAGATAATCATGAACGCAATATAGGCATATAAGCTCGCAAAGACAAAACAAATAATTTCAGAATTTTCAATCAATTTCGTATTGTGCAAGACGACGTAGACGTCAAGTTGTTTACCGATTCTAAAACATTTTAAAAATCCAAAATAAAACTTACTGTTTGTGTGAGGTATTTGGAGAATAGAAGAATGATTCATAAATGTGTAGGTTCTATTCCTTGATACCAACATGGTAGCTTGGTAGCTTTTATATTGTCAATAAAAACTAAAAAGAAAACATGCCACACCTACGCACACAAGAAATTAGCTCTCGACATAACCGGATTATAAGTCTTTCAATCAGCTTTTATCGATGATCACAATCATTCAACAGCCATCACTATTTATCTCAAATTATATCAGTGCTTTAATTTTCAATCATTAGAATGACCAAATGAAAGCTACTGTTCGATCACAATGCACTCACACACTATGATCATAATTGATAGTTATAGAGACTAACTGTAGTGAAATCACCAAAATCATTCAACCGATTCTGACCCTTATATTTAATAGTCGTTAGGAACCTTATTGCTTGGTGTTTTATGGTTGTGGTATTCAAAAATAACAACAAGCTTAACTTGCGTGGCTCCCGTACTTACTCAGTCTAATTTCTTAGAAGTCGTTATTATTGTTTCTCATGATTAAATTTATTTTTTGCTCACAATGGAATCACGAAGTGTTCTGTTTATTGTGTAGGATGATTATGTTGTTTGACAATTTTTTTTGCTAAAATGACTTGGTAACAGTATTGTTTAGATGTTGAATTTAGGACAGATTTGTTTTAACTAAAAGTCATGCGTAGTAGACATTTCATTTAAGTAGTTTATTTTTTACTTTTGAATCATATTATAACAAGTACCTAATAGTATAAACAGGTAATGTGAAAATTAATGGGTTGAAAACTTCTGCATGTGACAACATCTGTTTAAAATGGGAAAATTTTAATTGTTTGAGAAAAAAATAATAATAGGGAGTGCAAACTATATTACACAAGGCTAAATAAAAAAGAAAAAACTTCGTCTTCAGAATTGATCACGAGTTGGCAATTGCTCACACACACTTAGGTACTAATCGAAGGAAAAACCAGAATATAAATTCCTTGTTTTCAAGTAACTTGAAAATGCCTCAAATCATGACGAATCAATCTCATCAAGCTATAATCAAACACGCGTGTGAAACTAACACATGCTCGCGCGAACAAAGAAAGCAAGTGTCAATTAAACTTATTTGCTTTTTTTCTTCTGTAACGAACCGTAATGCAATTATCCATAATAACAGGATGAAACTACGCGACAGACTGTAATCACTCACACAATTAAAATGTCATTACTCCAGCAGTTTTTACACCTCAAGTAGTTTGGTTGTGGTTGTAATTATGTTTGAAAAAAGGATTCTACGTTGAGGCGAGCAAATTGAAGATAGCTTGGATTGGCAATAGATTTCTAAAGGTTTACAATTGGTACAAGTGGTGGTACAATCGCCAACACTAAGAATTGCATAGATATTTAACCATTAGGTATAACTATAAACATTTGTAATTATTCTGGTGGGTTATCTAGTGATGTCACTGGTTGTTGATTTAAAATAGTTTCAGTTCTTGTCTGGGTACGAAAAGATTATTGTCAAAAAACTCAAAAGAATATCTATCGCACCCTTATTCTAAAGTCGCAACAGTTATAAGCATAATGTCCTCTATTCTGGTAACAAATATAAAGGACTTGAACTTGGAAACCGTATAGTCCGGTGAAATAACGAAGGTGCTAACGACTAGCTGCCATTAAAATCCGTTCGAAAAAAAAGTACGTAACATTAGGGATATGCCTACTTACCTTATGTCCCTATTCACCTCATTAAGCTAATCATTCTCGGTCTATATTATTAAAGTTGTGAAAACAAAACAACATCTTACGTAGGTCAAAATTACACTTATTTATTGTAATTGTGTGCAAGTGTTACCCCTTTTGCCATCTGTTTCTGTAATGACTGCGGTGAGAAAGGTATCTAATCATTATGGGTAATTTACCTTTTTTGCTGTGATGACACAATTAACCAGTAAATTATAGGAAGAAGTCACGAAGAAAGTGCAAGCCTACAATCTACAAGAGTCAAAGATTATGTTTTTGTAAAAAGAAAACAGAGCTATAAATCTAGATAAAATAAAGATCAATTCGTTCATATTATAGGTATTTTCAAAA
The DNA here is from genome assembly GCA_947086425.1 of Xanthorhoe spadicearia. Classification (NCBI taxonomy): domain Eukaryota; kingdom Metazoa; phylum Arthropoda; class Insecta; order Lepidoptera; family Geometridae; genus Xanthorhoe; species Xanthorhoe spadicearia. The sequence continues at coordinate 4,222,438 of OX352205.1, read as the reverse complement.
TCGGTTTACTAATTGACGGAATAATCTTTGAACACACTGCAGTAGAACATAGAACTTTCCCCTTTTTTGATGACGGTTGAAAATTAAAGACACATTATTTTTTTTATTTTTGTTTCAAGTTACGACGACTATTTTGAAACCTTAACCTGGCATTGACACATGAGTTAATATTACAGAACAACTAATCATACGTTATAACCTATCAATCAACTTGGTCTGCAATCCGTACAAATTATATTTGTCACCAAATCAGTTAAGGCTATCTACACGGACGACAAAAGGGCAGTCGGTTTACATAAGTAATTAGCTCGTGGCAGAAGATACATATACAAATAAAACAGGTTTTCATCTATCAAGATACTACTGAAGCATTGACTTTATACTTTGTTGAAAATTTTCTAAGCCTCAATATAAGTACTTATATTATATTACGCTACTAAATTTTACTTATGGATAAAAATACGTCCTCTGTATACATTTTCTTCTTATTTTTTTGATTTCAGCAATACAGAAAAAATACCTTTGTTAATTTTCAGGTGAAATTGATACTGTAGCAAGACCTTACCGGTTTATAACGATAAGCACTGCTAGTCAGTTTTCTATGTAACTGTGGACAAACAAGGGTCATCTGCTCAGATCGGTGGAATTAGTTCTGTTTGCGAACAGCTTTATTGACATACGTGCTACGGCGTAGCTCCGTAGATCCTGTTTTTTTTAATCGAGATATAAATTGTTATTTTATTTTAAGAATACAAAAGGTGTAGGAAAAAAATGTTCAGAGTTGCAAAAAATATTTTTCAACTTGTGAAAACAGTGCTACGAATGCTCTACGTGTGCTACACCGTGAGTCAATAGAGATAAATCTAACGTCTTATCCTAATTTTAAGTAATATACAGCTATCGAAGAAATTTATTATATATGATGTTGTACACGTATGAGTATAGAGAGTCAATTGTACTTTGCAAGTACTTACATTGTTATTATATTTGTACGAGCAGACAGACAAAATAATGATGAATAGCTCTGATATAACCAAAAATAACATTATTACAAGAAGTTCCCATAAATCGCGACCAAACAAATCAAGCCAAACGAGACAGTCCCAACAACAAATTATTGTTAGCGAACCTAATTTGCCAAGTTTTTATATATTTTCCTCGGCCGCGTCTCTTGGCTATTAATATGAAGCCGTGTTTAATATCTGACATCTGTTACAAAAACTTTTATTATAACACTAATCCATTGCACACACACACACACAAACATAAGTTTACGCACACATAAGTACTGGCACTTAGTTTAGCAGGCTCCTCGGTCGCCACATTGTATGTATCTGGTAAGTTCATTACAAATAATTGCATTGTGTTTAATTTGCGATAAACTAATTATTGAAGTTTTTATTAGATTGAATGATAATAATTGGGTTAAAATTGTTATGGAAATTTAAGTAATAATTAAATGGATGCATCAGTTGTGTAAGGTTATTAATTTTATCGTTATTCAATGCCAATACAATTATCACCGTTATAATATAATTATAAATCTGCAATTTAAACCTTAATTAGAAGACCTTTATTTATCAAGTGGGATAAGCTTTTTAATTATTTAACAGCTATATTTTAAAGTTTTATAGGGTCAAAATGCACTAAAAAGGCGCAGTCAAATTACATTGAAAACTAAAGATAATCTTAATTTACAAGATTATGAATCTTGTACCAGATAATAAACTATAATTTTTATAAAATACTTTTCACATAACATCGTATAACTGAAATACCCGAGTACAAAAAATTAAGAAGACAAGGTGTAAGAATACAGAATATAGTAGTCCATTTCCCTGCTTATTTTCACGTTTCCATACAAAAAGTTTAATACACAATACAAACACATACCACACGACATCCCACCGCCCGCCGGCGCCCGCTCTCATCTGCTAGTTCTTAATTAAGTTAGCTTATATAACGAAAGATGGTCTCATTTAGATAACGTAACTACGAAGCGCAACTTCGCGCGAACTTACCAAGTTAATTAGTGAAGCCTACTCATGCGTTAGTCTAATTTGTGAAACTACTATTGAAAGAGACAATACAGTTGTTTATATTAATTTGGATGTGTTAATGTGCTAAAATTATAATTTATCAGTTCGTTCATGATCATTTGGTAGAACTGATCTGACTAGACCAACGCTAAGTATTAATAAACAACTTATTTTTCGGAGTTATGAAGTAACTTTATATTTCTAAGCAACTTAATAAAAACTTTTCGATTTAGAAACAGTGAATTGAATTTATCACACTTTTATTGTTAATTTGCTGATAAATTAAATATTAATTATGACCTTCATTATTCAATTTTATTAATCGAGTTGTTACTGTCGATATTCAACAATAAACGGAAGTCCAAGATTTTAGAACTAGCATAATTAAACTCAAGTGGAGTTAGGCAGGTTATTATTACAAGGCGTGGGAATATCAGGTGGGCTTAAACCATAATTGAATTAATAGTAGCCGAAGAAAGGACACAAAAGTGTCGTGCGACCAGTAGCGATGTATCAACAACATCAATTCAAGTCAATAGATGCAACCATCACAAGACTAGTGAATGGTATAAACTTATAAAGACCTATAACCAGCTGTGGGTTTAAGTTAACTGTGATAATGATTACGGTCATTAACAAGAAGTAATAGCTAATGCACTTTAATACGAACTCTTAATGGTGAAAGAAATCATCATTATGAAACCTGCGGCTTAGTTAGCTACTCGTGTTGACCATTGTCTTTCCTCTGGGATAGCTAAGCTAGCATACCTTAGCAAGATAAGGATAGTGGTTTAGTTAGGCAATGGGCAAGCCTATTCAATCATAAATTGTTAAGATGAAAAACCCTTTTTTTAAATCGCTAATTCAGGTTTATTCTGCTTGATGTCATCTGTCAAGACTTAGTTGATGATGATGATATCTAAGATCCAAACATCGATACTAAATCCAATCAGCCAACTTTTCTCAACTACTAAGATTAATATGAATTCTAATTGAGTTTTCTCTCATTAAGTACCACGGTTACCAAGCCCTCTTTATTATAGTGGAATAATATGGGGTAATATCTTGGTAAAGTTACTTAATCAATTCCTTTGTTGGTATCGACCCCCGCCTGGGTGGGGTTGATTAAGAAGAATATTGCTTGATTACTTGCTTGAAGTATGGATAGTTTTGTTATTGACAATCTTGTAACACGTACTTAATTTTTTTTATTCAAACTAACATTAAATCGGGTACTGCAGCTATGTACCTTCAGCGCATACGGTACGCTAACCGTCAGTTAAACAAATACAACCCTAGACTTCATTTCTTGAAGCGAGCTAATAGGAAGAAAAATAAAAGCACGTGATTGGTCGTCGAAAATAATTGTCTATTCTCGGATTGGCTAGATTTGACAATTGCCAATTAATTTAATAATCTAGCCAATCTCGAGATAGACAATTATTTATGACAACCAATCACGTCAGTTTATTTTTTCTTCCTATTAGCTCGCTTCAAGAAATGACGTATAGTTTCACCATTTCAGAAATAGAGATTCGCTAGTGTGGGTGTCAAACGAATGTCTCCCCATCGATGAATGTACCTCGTTCTCAATGGAAGTACTCAAGGAACTAATATTGTCGATTTGGATACAATTACCATTCGAATGGATCGGATTACACGGTGTCCCAATATAGGCGTGCTTAAAGTGCGATGTTTATTCTTGTACATTGAATCGATTATTTGATTCGGACACTACTATCGATTTTCTATTTTCTAAATTTCAGAAATGAGAATGTTTTAAAAATAGTTTTGATTCTCTGTAGGTAATTGTGTGCGAGGTAAGTATTTTTTGCTTTTATTAACCTAATTATTTTTCAAAATTGTGCTCTGATTCTGGTACCTATAATTATTTTTTAAATTTATTTAAGTTCGCAGTAACTGTAGTACTTCACCTACTGAAAATAAATGTTACTGCAAAAAAACTTAAAATGCATGTTTAAATGAAATTAATGAATTTAACTTCTTACCTCGTTTATTTTAAACACTCATGTTTTTGTTTATTTAAAATACATATTTTTCGTATTTCATACAACTTTCTGCTCACAAAAAGAACTATGTAAGTAACTTTCAATAAGAGCATACGCACCCTACATCCCCAAATGAGCACACCGCGATTACAAGAATCCCTTTTGTACTAAAGCCCTTATCTCACCGGCGAGAAATATCGCTAACGATGTCCACTCATCTCGTCCACAATAGAGGACGAATTGAAACTCCGGTTAGACAAAGCCAATCGTGGGGAATCGACGGTCAAAAGGCTCGTGTAAATCGGCCTTACTTGGGGTTCGATGACAATTTGACCGGGCCTTAAGTAATGTGGGGGATTAATAATATTCACTGGTCAGATTTGGTTTTGTTTTGGTATTGGTACAGTTGGTAGCGAAAGTTACATAAAAAGTAGAAAATAGCAATAATATTGCTATTTTCTACTTTTTATGTTGTTTACTTTTTGTGTTACATAAAAAGTAGAAAATAGCAATAATATTGCTATTTTCTACTTTTTAAGTAACTTTAATAAATTATTTGTCTTTTTAAATTAAATATAAAACAAAGCCACTTTCAATACACAATAAAATTTTGGTAGAACTTGAGAACTGCTATATCTTTTATGATTTTTGTGTTTCTGGATTGATTTAAAAAAGGGTATAAGTTGTAAAAAACAAACGTAGAAAAAACAACAGAGGTATCTAATAGATAAATAACTTGTAGTATAAGATTCTTCTGAATTTAGGTTTATGTTTTACACTAAACCAATCTAATAAAGGTAAATTAAGGTAAACCCCGCCAATAAATGTAATTCTTAATCCATTCATTAGATGGGTAATTAAGGGTTAATAGGGTCGCACCTTAGTCCAGTAATTAAACGACGTTCAAAGTTACTCGGCTGTTGTTTTTACTTAATTCTGAGCCTTATTTACTACTAGTCTTGATTTACTTTACCGCGAATATTTTGTACATAATTTTGAATGTTGAACTTGCAAACTTTGTCTCAGATTTTTCTATATCTTATATCCACTCTCAACCTTAATCTTTATAAAAATCTATTGAGAGTCCAATGAAAGAAATTAAACATAAGAAAATGCATTTTTTTAAAAAACGTTCTTGCCTTACTGACTTCTACTGAACATCTTGCTAGAATTTCCGTCACAGTCGTGGTTATAATAATAGAGGGATTAGTTTTTCCAACTTCAAAATTATTATAAATTTTCTTCTTTCATAGTTTTTGAGATCTCCACCAAAGTTATCATGAGTCATAAAAATACAAAAAATAATATACAAAAACATTGTAAAGGTAACAGGAAATTACAAACGACGTCACCGCTTCATTATAACATTTATAATTACCCTCAATTTTAATAATTGCTGAGATTGAGGCGACCTCCGCGTCGGTAATTAAAGTGTGGTTAGCGAAATTAAAATAATCGTATCGAGGTGGGCGACCGAAAACCGAAGGCCGCGCCTGAAGCACAATATCGGGTTAACAGTATCTTAACATTTACAGACACTAGATTTCGAGTTCTTCAAACAAACACGAACTCAATTGGTTAGCCTTTGTTAACGGAAAAAGCTATGGAGGTAAGAAATGTCAGTTTCAACAACCTAATCTAAACCATTATCATATTTTTATTACAGACTAGCTGCTATGAGTATTTTTATGTTTACCATTTAATTTGGTCATTACAAAGGCATCCTCATTGACCTATGAACTAGGACTACGCAATGGCCTATCCTAGGTTCTGCTGTTTGTCTTATGCATTTCGAAAAAAAGATTCTTACAAAATCTCTTACATCTTCAAATCAGTGGTCTGAGTCTGATTTGTACAAGAAGTGAAAAAAAAGGCATTCAAATGATTGCTGCTACTGCTTCGTTTTATCGTTACTGTGCTTACAGGCTAATGTGAAATAAATTGTCCCCGAGGTATGCTGGATAATTAGTGCAGTGCCTTTATTTAAACTAAGCGTGAAATGTTGACGGTTCCTGATTTGTAGCTGTTAAGTTGCATTCACAATGATGTTTTAGTTATTTACTTATTTCTACAAAAATATCATTTACTTACATCGATTTATCGATTGTAAAATATATGAAGATAATAATATCGGACAGAGACAGAGATTCTGCCTTACCATTTATGATTTTAAAACAACATTTAGCCAGTATTCAAGAAAAAATGCTATGAAGAACTCTAATAACACGATAGTGTTTGAGTGGGCAAAGTCCAATGTTGTTTTTTAGGCAAAAAAAAACTACGTCACCTTAGTTTTCCACTACGTATATAAACTTACTTACATATAAGCGTAATAAAAAATAAATTAATATAAAATATGTCATACTATCAAAAAACTTATGCAACATCTGTTTTTACCCACAAACATTAAGCATAACATAGATTATGAACAAAAAACGGGAAATATTACATACAAAAAGCACAAAACGCAGTTATTAAAACGTTTAATTGCAGGAACGGTAAGCGGACGTAATCGTCGCGCGTGTGCACTACAGTTTTTATCTAAACATTGTAATTAGGCTCTTTCAAAGAATAATGAGTCTAGAGCTCTACTGGGTGGACTATTGGTTTTTTAAAATATTAGTGGTTTTGAAATTTACTTAAATAACATTTACTATCGATAGAAACGTATGGCGAACAAAATGCAGGGGTCAAGTTGTGACCGTGTACACTATCCTTGCGATTATAAAAGGCACTGTGAACTAGCGTGACGCATTTCAGCAAATTAAATAAATAAAATTATATATTTTTTTAAATATATGTGAGTTATAGATTTTTTTTTAATAATCGCTCGACATTTTTACATGGAAACCAGACAACTGTGATATTTGAACAATGCGTTGAATCAGAGCATCGTAATTACGGCACAGAATAGTAACGAGTCTGTATTAAAGTGTCTCTCCCATAGCACTATGAAATTGCATTAAAAAAATGGGAAGTACCTTCATAAACTAGAAAGTAGCTGATGATTTATAAATTCCTAACAAAGATAATACAAAAAAAATATACAAATTATTAAATAGACAAATATTTTTATTGGATAAACTAAAACTTTCAGCGTTCATACTCGTATTTCATCATTGTAAGGACAGTGTGAGCCATACACATTGAGTTCTATTCCAGCAGAATAAAGCTTACTTTACTTTGATGGGTAAAAAGAAGTGACATATTTTCATCCCAGTGCAGTATGTTTCATACAATGCCAATAATTATTGCAACTGGACCCGTGACTGAAATTGTTCATGAGTTAATCGTTTTGGACTAAAAATTTGAAAGGCGAGTTATGAGAGACAGATTTTGAATACAAATTGTGAAATGTTTTAGTCTCGGTGACAGTTCAGAATTTATAATGTAGCATGTTTCTTGCACGATAAGGTAATATATTTTGATTTTTTTCTTTTTCTCAGGTACCTAACTTACTATTAGCTGAAAAAAAATATGGGAGACGAATCCAAACTTTTTAAGGTTGTACGAAGTAACTATGTGATGAATAAAGAATAAATCCAGAAATCTGTCACAAAAGTATTTTAAAAATTGAAACGAAACTATAAGAACATTAAAACATTACAAACTCCGAACCAGTCTAATGGAAACCACAAATAATGAGCCATAATTATCTCCACAACAGAAGTGAGTACAGGTAATAAAAACAAGCGCTAACATCCAGTTCTATATTACAGAATGTCCTCCGATGACACAACTGAAATATCGACCACTCCAAGGTGCAAACCAGGCACGCCTACAGGCTTTCAGAACAAAAAAGAAGTGCGGGCAACATACTCCAAACGATATAGCACAATTTTTATCTAGTAGATTTATTCGAACACATGCATAGTGCAGTCTGCATGGACGTAACCCGCCTGTGTGTGTATGCCACTTCACACCGACTACAGAGTAAGAAATACCTACTTTATAACGCTGATTTTAAGATTCAATTTGACTTTAAAAACGCTAATAAATTCCGGTGGTGAGAGATGGGATTTACGATTTCATGTCACATGAAATTGAGTCATCGTTAAATAGTTGTAGGATAGGAAGTTGCTCGCACGTGCGACACAGATTAGGGAGTAGTGCGCATAGTAGTGAGACATTGAGAGTTCTTCAGTTGTGTTGAAGGCTGTGTGAGTGTCGAGAGATGCGAGCGCGAAACGCGAAAGTTTTGCATATGTGTAATGTTTTGAGATATACAGGTGACAGAGGAGATACGCGGTGGGCGGGGCCAAGGGTGGGGTAAACGCAAAGACCTATTGGAAAGAGATGGCGGACTCGCTATGATAATGATGTTATTGCTTTCTTGATGTTCGTTCTCCTTTAGTTTTATTATTTCTCGATCTACTTATAAGGCGATATAAACGTTAAGTGTGAGCGCGTATAAAATACGTTTATTGTGTCGTTATGGCCCGAGGCGGGAATGCAAAAAGTTGAGATTACAGATTTAAGATTCTCTGTATGATGTCGTTGGGAGAGGAATCGATAAAGTTAATCAGAGATGAGGTGTGACAGTGATACACGGCTTCACTAGACAAATATTATGTTCGGCTGCCTTTGCTACATGATATTTAGACATTCATGTTTACTCTCTGAATGTATCTACTTACAGAGAGTGAATGTCAGTTTTGAACTTTAGAGTTAAATTTTTCCTTAAATGGATTGTTAGGTAACATTTTTTTAAGATTGACATAATTGAGACATCATATTATTCAATGTTGAATTTTAAAGCAAACTGTTAATTACTTTTTGTATTCTAGACTTTTAAACAAGTAAGGTCGTCGAAATAGGCAAATATAAAAAATTATAAGTACACTATTATATTTTTCGATAAGTAGAAATAACAATTTATGTATTTTGACTTTGATAATTCTTATACTTAAATTATGTTTATTTATAATTGAACACCCTATTAGTTGTAAAGATAGCATTGAGACGTTGCATTAATGAGGGTTCAGTACAAAAGATCATTTGCAATTCATTTGCTCTGCGGTCAAACCACAGCTTAGTACAAACTTACTATGGAAATGACATAGTTTATCAAACACTTTGTATAGACTTACCACAGACTATAACAGTTTGTATGGGCATATGGCACAGATAAATGAAAGTTGGTATAGAAATTTGCGGTGATTCGTAACATGTTTTCATAATTAATATCGGTTCTTAGTGGTTTGTTGAGGTATTGCCAATCATATACGGTATGATTGAGTTTTGAATACCTAACCTATATCTTGCTTGTCATGTATATTATTGGTTACCAGTTTGGGGTCAGTAAACTGAAGTACCAGTTACCAATAAAAACGATAATGAATAATAATAATAGATAATAATATAATAATGTCCTTGGACATTCCACACATCATCGTCATCTAGTCTCAAGCTAAGCAATTTAATGCTTGTATTATGGCAACCAGATGACTAATATACTACATAGATTTTGTATATACATACATATTATAGATAGAAAACACCCAGGAACGAAACAAATCAAGTCTTACACCCGAATCCATAAATGCTACTGGCGGTCACCCATCCAAGTCGTTAAGCCATGACGGAGGCCTTTAGGCGGCCTAAAAACTTCGTAATCAGAGTTAGCCACTTGCTCACACGAACGAACGAACGATTAACGCTACTTAATGTAAGTGTTGCCTATCTATGACATATTTGAAGTGTATCTCTCTTTGACATGTAAGAATTTCTTAAATAAAATATGATAGTAGAGTTTAGTGTTCGGGCAAACAACATGACCCTGAAACCAAAACCATACATTAAGTTATACATCTTTATATCTGCAAAGGCTTCCTAGAATTGCTATAACGCTAAAATAGTTTCCGCGGTAACGCTATTCCTCATCTCTTGTTACTTACGAGAAAGCTGTAAATATGACAATTAATGGACGTTTCGACTTAACCCTGGACTTAAAGGCTTGTTTATAACGCTGCTTTATTTAACGTTAACTTCAAAAACTATTTAACGTCAACAATAAAAATTTATAAGATTAGAATTAACGTGTCTAAAAACAATACTTACTAGGAAAACTTGTGAAATGAGGGAGCTAGAATAGTTGCTATGTAATTCCATTTATTTAATTTAACTCCTTTTATTTAACTGCACTTGTCATGTGACTAATTGTAATAAGTAGCTCGTATGAGCAAGTGGTTAACTCTGATGACGGAATTGTAAGGTATCCATAATGGTTTAATCATAATGAGACTGGATTTATTTTATCTAAATAGGTAGGTATATTAGATTCGAAACTTTTATGTGCTTTAAACCCTTATCATAATTATACCTACACTTTGTAGGCTACAAATATATTTCAAATGCTCTTTCAACAAAGTTGCAATGTGAACGGTGCCTTACTAAGGCCTATTACAAACTGGTGCAATTCCAGACAGGCCACCCCGGGTTGACTATCAATTTGCAAGTTTTAAGATCACACGCCTAGTCTTACAAAGTATATCCTTTACACAGAACTGCGTAAATAGCTATCGAATTTCTGGCAAACAAATAAAAATAAGCTGTATTGGAAACGATCTCTGGTAAGTGATAGTATAATGATTAATATTAGTATTGTAAGCAAAGTGTCAAAAATATCTTACAATTAAGTTAATAAAATACAGAGACATCTTTCCCAATATTCCTGATACATAGCAATGTTATTGTAAGTTCGTTTTAGAACTTGCACGTTTTTTCAATTATTAAATTTTCAACATCTTAAAACCAAAAAATAAACTAAACGTATGTTCAAAATAAACGCAAGTAGTCATGGTCAAGGCTGACGATGTACTTACTAATTCTAAGCAACTTACAAGACGTTTTATGTCACTAAGAGCAGGGTGCGAAGTGAAATGAGCTTTCCCTGCTTGTGTTTTTATTGAATATCGCTTGAACAATTTTACTTCGAAGTGAATAGCATTTTCAAAGAATTATTCAAAGAGGTATCTTCAATTTTCTGATAGTGAGGCCATTATTTTGTAGCTTAGTGACTTAGTTTCCAGCTAAAAGCCTTTTTGCCATCAACTCTTTTAAATTGATAGGGAAACGAGCAGCAAATTGTTTCATTTTGGCAATTACCCCGTCTTGCACGACAGCTATCGACGGCACAGTAAATTGACATAACAGTAGTTTAACTTTATATTAATTGCAACTAAATTAGTTGCAATTATTCTTAATCTCTAAACTGATCTGAATAAAATCGTACTACTGTCTCGAAAAGCTTACCTCGTCTTTTTGCTTATTGATTTGTTTTCTTCGTCTAATTCTTCAAAATGTTACAGAAATATTTAAAAAAATGCATTGGGGAGGAAAGTAATAAATTACTAAGTATCACACTTACTTGTGTTAATTTAAATTAAAAAAAAATTGCGTTTATATTTTAATCAGGATCAGTATCCATACACTACCAGTGCTTGGAAATTGATCCTGATGAGTCAGTGTTGTGTTAATTTAATATGATACGTGTTTAAGTATTCAAATAATTCCCAATTCAAAAGGTGTTCTTTTTGTTTGTTGTTCCAGAGGTAGATAGAGAACGACTGTAAGTAATCATACTGTTTTCTCTACATTGTCACTTAATTTGGAGCGTTCCACGAATCAGAGCTCGGTTTGCGGCTATTGTTTTACGAGCGCCTGTAATTTAATCACTTGTAACGACAACTTTGTTATTATGAACTGCTGATTGAGTCTTACAAACTAAATTAGAATTATATTTTGTAGTGGATTTTCTATTGCAATGTATACTGAACTACAAAGTTGAAAGCTAGTTTTTAGACCATACACTTTTAGGGTCTTATTCATAAAAACTTGACAATTTAATACAGGTTTGAAGAACGTTTTTTCCTTGTCACCCATATGTCAACGAATAGAGATAGCAACAGACTTTAATATGCATTTTAGCTAATACAGGTTTTATACAGGTTTTAGGTCGAATATGCATAATGGGGTTAATGTACAGTGGTAATTTAACATTTTATTAATCTGTATTATAGTTCCTGTGGGGAAGCAAAGATTTTATACAACTACCCTCACATCTTATGTTAAAATTAGTATTGTAACATATAACAAAACCTTATTATCATCTTTATTGCAAACGCTTATATAGGTTAAAGACATATTTAATTATGTTAAGTGTGAAACGAATGATTTTTAACGATAAGTGTTATTTGTAACCAAGTTTAGTTCAACGGGCGCTATGCTAAGTTACTATAACGGTCACTACTTTGGCGATTGCATACTTCACTGAACAACGGATAAAAAAAACAGTTATTTTGTCATATTGTCGCTTTATTCACAGTGAAAATTGTTTAATAACTACTATACATTCTGTGATTGTCGTAAACCCAATACGATAATACTTGATTTCCCGGGTCACGATAATTTTGTTCTGTTAGCAATAAATCACTGCCTGAAGTAGATGCAGTAAAATTATTTACTGAGGCTCAGTGTTGATGTAACTTAAGCCTATGCGATGTAACATCTTACTCATTGGTGAAATTAAAGTCGTTAAGCCATGACGGAGGCCTTTAGGCGGAAAACTCCGTCACCAGAGTTGGCCACTTACTCATATGAACAAACGAACGATGGAATTTCCACGGGGTTATGGGAGTTCTTGACAAGTTTTGATGACCAAAGTTATGACTTCCCCGTTAATTGAAGTTCTTTTTTTAATCCCTAAATAGATATGAAATCGTAATAATGGTAGAGTAAAACTGTTATTAGATACACACACATATCTAGATAAAAAATATACTTATAAGAGAATTCAAAATAGCTCCTAGATTCATGAAGGGACGAAGATTCATGTAAACAACAACAAATTAATCATTACAATGTTGAACAATGTCATCGTGTACATTCCGAGTTTACCACTAACGTCAAACAATAGTCAACTTTCAGACTGAATGTCATATTGTTTTACTCTTTTAAATGGTTCGAGAAAAAAAATATTAAAGACTGGCCACCCCAGTGGCCAACGCATCCCAACATTTCGACAGTAAAACTTTGATTTACGACTTGTTCGCCGATTGCGCACTAAAACAGCACTTACGTCACTTTCAATTTTAAAAAGAATGGACTTACACTGATGTGTAACTTCAACCGTAAGACAGAACATAATTCAATAGAGCTGCTATGAAGAAAGAAATGAAAATGCACCAATAAAAAAAGGTTCTACTACAAAATGTGGGTACGTACCAAATAATATAACTCTAACATCTTCAATAATTTAAAATGTCTGAAAAGAATTCATATGGAAACATTATCATGATGATATTTCATTGAAATTTATACATAAACAAACGTAGGTACATAAAATCGACTTTACCTAAAGGTAAACTCAGATACCTACGATTTCATTTGTATGTCATTTTAACCAAATCTAGGGCAACTAATGATCCATATAAACCCTAGAAATTTATAAATGCTCTTTTTCTCATGTTATTTTAGTATTTCCATAAAATTAAAATAAAATATTTGTAACGCCAACTTTTCTGCCTCTAACATCATAAGTGTAGGCAGAGATCATGGTTTTTCATTTGCTACAATCCTTATAAATATCTTTGGCGTAAGAGATCTATTATAGCCAAAAAGAGCAAAGTCTAAAAAAGCTAAATAAGGCCTTTGCTTTAATAATACAGACTATAATAAATAAAATAGGTCTCGAATATAAATACCTATGTATTACAGTACGGTGTGATACGTACCCACTTTATCGCGTAGCTTCTTAACCACCCTCGTTGTAAAACGCATTGCGATTGTCCGTGTTACGCAGTAAACTTCCATTCTCAAAGAATCATGTATAATCTATACATAATTTTATAGATGCCATGGGTGGTATTGATGGCTTATTCATATTTTATATCTGTTTTTTTTTATTCTAGCGCTTTATGTTTTCTTTTCATACAATTTTCAAATAAAACATCAAGAAAATTCATGTAATAAATCAGAGATTATTCGAATACCTACACGTTTAAATAATTATTAGGAAGGTTATATTTTTAACGCTTTTACAACAGTTACTCATTATTCTCTAACCGCCAATTTCAATAACCTTTCTATCTCCGATTTCGCTTACTGTCGGTAGATATTTGACACATTTTGTATGGAAGTAATGTCAAATATCTATCCGCAATAAGCAAAATTGGAGATAGAAAGGTTATTGAAATTGGCAGTAAGCAGTTACTCTTGGCCAGTTTAAAAAACAAAATTTAAAAATCGAACAAAAGAACTCAATACAGACGCGTTGAAAAGTAAATTCCGAATTCAAAATCCACGAATGCCCCTCCGGATGAGCGCACGTCAAACGTTCCCATCACATTGTCTTCTTTGTGAGTGGTCAGTAAAGAAAATGAGCATTTCATTATAATATTAAAGGCTGACAGACGATACGCACTTCCGTTCGGCCACATGTTCACTTCTATTTAACTGTTATTATAATAACTTAAGACTGGGCGTGATTATGAAAACGAGATTGCGTATTTTGTTAATTTTGAGCAGATTGTTGGTCATTTATACTTGCGGATGCCATCTGTTGGTTATGAAAGGATGTGGCTGTGATTTCTCTGTAGCACTTTGTATAGGTGTAGTAACAGTTACTGGCACTAAGACATTTAAAACAATTTTAATAGGATGCCAATTAGTAAAGGTGGTTATTTTTAAAAGCATGCTAATGTAAAATATTAAACTAAATTTGAATAAAAATTATCTAAACTAAGTAAGTACCTTTTTAATTGTTATTTAGAAACATTATTATCTGAATGACAATCGTTACGGCACTTCATGTCTTTATTCAGTAATGTAACAATTAAACTTCGAAAAACCTAAAATAAACCACTAACAACCTCATGCATCAAATTAAAAACGAAAAAACCAACAGCTCTTCAATAGAACAAACAATCCAATCGCTTAATTACTTCCGCTGAATAGCTCAATCAAAACATTAAAACCTCTTTACATGACCATAAACAAAAGCGTCTTTATTCAAAATTGAAAGAATCGTCGGTACTTATAACTTGAACGCGGGGCGTGGACCAGTGACGTAAATGACGTTAGTACAAAACACAACCAGCAATTAAAGCACCCAAGTAATAATTACTGTGAAATGTATGATAGGCTTGAGAGTCTTGACTGACTTGGTTACGCTTATGAGAAAATAAACTCTTTCTCCAAAAGATAAGGTATGTTTTGGGGAAAGAGGAGATTGAATGGTGCCGACTCATTTCCATTGATTGTTTTTCGCTACCGATATTTTTTAAATATTTTGATAAACCCACTATCATTGTGAATCAAAATAAAACTTCTCTTTTATGTTTTTAAAACTTTACTGTCCAAATTAATTATAAACATATTATTATTATTTAGGGATTGACAAATTATTTCAAACGGAAAATCACAATAGCAACATCACGAAAAAAAGAATTCGATTTTTCTAAACAAATGTTATCGTCAACGATACCTACCGTTATTTTGTAAGGCTAGCTACACATTCTTAGTTCGCAATGTTTACTTCATATCAATATCGGGTTCAGATGAGGCGAACTAAGATTTATGATTCAGAAAAATCTCTTAATGGACCAACTCGCGCATGACCGGCCGTGATAAATGTTCAATTTCAACTTTAAGAATGCACCAAGTTTTGACTCCAATGATATATGTATTTATGTTGTTCTCACTATTCGTTGATTAATGTTTGCTCAGGGTATTGTTTTATGAAATGTATTGTTTGTCTTTCAAAGAAGTATCTACTTACTTTACTGTTTCTATACTACCTAGAAAGAATTTCATTCCAGGTGCCAATTTTTTAGGGACCAGGTTAATTATTTAATTAATGCATTACAAAACATTTATATTTTTGTTGTGCATATAAAGAGTTGGAAGTATATTATTAGTTGTAAGCAATTAAAAGTCTAGACACCACATTAATGGAACTAATTAGGAAATCCTATCTCTGTTTGAAGGTCAATGACATAAAATGCTGCAAACCAATAAATAAAAGAAATTGCTTAGGTGTAATAAGAGCACAAAATTAATTAGGTATCTCTCCAACATACACAAAAAGTGATAACTTGGCGCTACAAAAAGTATATTAACATTGTCCAGCCAAACCGACGATTTTAATTACGCTACTTTGTAAGAAATAATGTGAGTCAAGACAAAGCGGTGGGACATTAACGTCCTCCGCAAATTGGGAGACTTAAGTGCTCGTAAGGACCATAAACAATACGCATCGCCGTTTCAGGCGAACACTCGACACTATAATTTTTCCACATTCATACAATAAGGGCCACAGTCAATGAGTCTAGCCTGATACTTCCACAAGTGAAGTCGTACGCCCACACACGCAGGCCGTGTAAGCTCGAAGATCGCGTGCAGAAAGCTCCACACACGCACACTGCCGCATACCCGGCGCCCTAACCTGTGGTCAGTACTAAGGCAAACTGTGTGACGGACACACGAAAGACGAGCTGAAACCGTATCGCAAAACTAACTAAATCATTTGTTTTCGAACGCACACGCGTGTATCCACCCGTGCGATACGACCACGCGTATGTAAATGTGACCGTGCGCTTGTGTTAGTTTATGATCTGTCAAAACTCGGATACATGTGACGTTTTGTTTCTGAAACGTAAACAAAAGTCGTCCGGCTTTTTGGGAAGATATTTTAAAGTTATGAATACGAATGTCACGTGAGTTATGAACTTGGGTGTGCTGAATTAATTGCGCTGCTAAGAGTCGGGCAGTTTTTGGATTTTATTTGGATGAGTAAGTAAACGTTTGTTTTACTTTAACATTTCAGGGCGAAAGTGAGTGTGAATGTTATGATTTGATGTGTAAATCGGCTAGTTTATGGTTTGTATGCAGTTTATGAGTGGTTGTTCGCTTCTGAAAACTTTATGGTATTGCGCTGTCAGTTTGTTTACGGTAGCTGGGGCTAAATTGCTTTTATGAACTCATGTTATAGCAACGTATTCTCTATTTACTTAGTTTTAAGCTTGTTTTATTACAATCATGAAAATCTTACGGCTCATGACACAACGTTCATGAACCTATCAATACTGTTTCAATCTGTCATCAAGTGTTTCATGACTCATATCCAAATGTGGTTCCTTACGTGGTTCCTATTGAAATCTAAATTACGTTCATAAGTTAAGTAAGTATAACATGTTTAAGAAGTAAAGTATTAGGTAAGTAACAGTTGTATATGAAAACTTAATTGACACGATTAAATTCAACCCATTTCCTTTGACCTGTTTTCAAAATACTTATTACTACTTTTATTTCCACTTATTTTCCAGAAAAAAATTAACAATACATTTTACGATCATACTGTTGTTTATATTATATTCAAATAAGGGGATTCAAGAAATCCTTAGGTTCTAATCAATAATAAATAAGTAAATTAAAACAAAAAAATTGTAAAAAGCGTTGATTTCGAGCGAATAATATTCTTCTGAGTTAATTATTAATTGCAATCGGTAATTCTTCATTTGCGGACGATGTGGTAATCTCATAGCCACGCGTCTAATCCTTAGGGTGACGTCCGGTTACACGGATATACCTACTAGGGTTGTCACTATCATGGAAATCACAATGTTCTTTACTATACAAGTAAATCTGTAAAACTAAGGGGTGGTTTGATTGAAGTAACAGAGCATTTTGGGAAACCTCAAATCATTTTAATAATATTTTTTTTTGTGTCTTTATTTAACGTCTGTTTTGTGTGAAATATAATATTACATTTTTGTTTCTATAATTAATCCAAATAGTTCTGATATTTATATAAATATACGTATATAGCGTTCCCGCAATTTTTATAAAAAAGTGTGCGGAAAGCCTGGTACTTCCCCTCTCCTTGATATATCGGCGTTCTTTGACTGAAGGTGTCGTGCCGTTAATATGGAAATCTGCTTACGTTACTCCCGTACACAAAAAGGGTCCCAAGGACGTAATTGAAAATTATAGGCCGATTTCGAAATTATGTTTGTTTGCTAAGGTGCTAGAAAAGATTGTCTATACTCAAGTGTATTCTGCGATACGACAGGAGCTCTTGCCGCAGCAACATGGTTTTTTGAGAGGTAGATCCACAACTTCTAACCTTCTTATCTGTACTGAGATCCTTACTAAATTGATGTCTGAGCCAGCGCAAGTTGATATCGTATATACTGACTATAGCAAGTGCTTCGATCGAATTGATCACGTAGTCTTATTAAATAAACTACTACAAATAGGCATAAGAGGGAACCTCTTTAGGTGGTTTTCCTCCTATGTTTACAATAGGTGTCAGACTGTTGTTCTGGGCGGTTATTCTTCTTCTTCCATGTTTGTTCCTTCAGGAGTACCCCAGGGATCCCTGTTGGGTCCTCTACTCTTTGCTATATTTGTGAATGATATATCTTCCTGTTTTCTCCACTCTCGTATTATTCTTTATGCAGACGATATGAAAATCCTTTCCAGGATCCAATCAATTAGTGACTCACAATGCTTGCAGGATGACTTGATTAGATTTCAAGACTACTGTGAGTTAAATAAGTTACAATTGAATGTTGCTAAATGCTATGTCTGCTCTTATACTCGTAAACCTATTACCATCAAATTTAACTATACTTTTCACAATGCCCAGCTTTCAAGAGTAGATAATATTAGAGATTTAGGTGTATTTTTTGATAAAAAACTTCTTTTTGATCAACACGTTGAAAACATAGTTAGCAAGGCATCCCGGGCACTTGGCTTTGTTTTAAGAATGACATCTGAATTCTCTAATATTAAAACATTTAAAATATTATATTGTGCATTTGTAAGGAGCCATCTGGAATATGCTTGTCAGGTGTGGAATCCATGCTACGACGTCTACATTTCTAGAATCGAAGGTATTCAGAGGAGATTCTTACGGCACTTGCAATTTAGAGCTAAGATATTTCTTCCTGATTATTTGTCAAGATGTCGTAAGTTTCATTTTCTACCTCTAAACGAGCGACGGAAAATCGCTGACATTACCTTTTTATTTGGTATAGCAAATGGCCGTGTCGACTGCTCGGAGCTATTGGGACTATTAGGACTGTGTACTGGCAAGGCTGCTTTGAGAAATCCTGACTTTCTGAACGTTCCTTCAGTTAGGACTAATTATAGGCAGAACTCATTTATTATTCGAGCCTGTTCTTCTTTTAACCAGTTGGTGAAGACTAATGCTGATATTGATTTGTTCAATACTAGTATTAGCAAGTTAAAGCGATTATTTAATGATAAGTTTTTCAATTGTTTATAGTTTTTTTTTTGTAAGTTATAGTGTTTTTTTTTTCCCTTTCTATATGGCTGTTTTTTTTGTTTGGTACATTGGGTATTATTTTTAGTTACTTCATGTTTAGTATGTATATATTCATCTGTCGTCTACAGTGTAAATGTTTTTTCCTATACTGTTTATATGTTATATCTGTGAAAATTTGTAATTGGCCTTCATGTGCAATATGTGTCTCCCTTTCACGTATTGTAATTATATAACTGTACTTTCTTCTTTTTATGCCTAGCTGTAAATTTTCCTAAAATTGTAAAATAAAATAAATAAAATAAATATTTACGTTCTTTTCTAATTTAATTGAGCATTACTATTATGTTGTACTTTTAGTAGTAAGTGACTTGTATTTATAACATTATATTAAAAATAAAAAGGATTTAAGATATGTTATCTTTAATAAATTTTAAAAAATATTTAAAAATTGTCATAACATGTAAAAAATAAATAAGTATCTTTGCCTTAAAATACTGAACATAATCAAGTGCCAGCCCTACTTTTACAAGTATTTGAATGTGTGCGAACAAGGTGTCAATGTGTGCCCCTACCATGACACCCCCGTTATAATTGCATTCCTCTAAAATATGACTCTTGAGTTTATCTTATACGAGTGCTATGCACATTAATATAGACGAAAACAATAATACAGTTCAAATAAATCTTCAACAACATTTTCTGCAACCCTGCTTTGGGTTTAAGATTAAATAGATATTCTGATTATTTTATCTCGTCAGCATAATTAACGAACAAAGTTTATGTATGATAACGGAAAGGTAATTAACAGCATTATACAGTCTTATGTCTTTATTTAAAAGTACAAAGGACAACCAGCTAATTAAAAAATTTAAAGATGCAACGCACTTGCAAATACATACTTTCTTTGGAAGATCCATGCCAAATTGTATTGCAACTGTTTAGCGGTTAAGCATGAAAATGTTAAGGAAAATAGACTGAGTTCACATTTCATAATAATAAGCTCTGTACAGGTCGTGTAAATAGACATGAACTGCACATCTATATTAATTCATAGATGTTCATTAACAAAAAATGCAATGATACAAAACAAAGCTTAATACACATATCAACGTAATTACAAGTTTTTATTACGACAGAAACCATCTTGAAGACAATACACTCTAAGCTGAGGCGCTTAAGTGGCGGGCAGACGTTGGCGCATTTTCTTAATTTCTTAACCACCACATACACTGCGGGGTGAAATTAAGAAAACATTCGCCACATTTACGGGTCACTATTTATTGTTGGACTTTCTTGTTGGATAGTTTAGTGAGTTTGTTTGTATTGAGGTTCGGACGCATAGCAATATTTTTGTGAGAGCACTTTGATAGTGTTTGGACATAAATCTACTACTTAACTAAACTTAACTGATAAATACATCTTTATTCACAGATTAACTTTACCCATAATTGTATTAATCGTATTTCCTAAAATACTTTGGTGGTAATTAGAACTGAAGAATGCCTCTTACTTTAAAAAACAATCCATAGCGGTAAGCAAAGACCTGTACTTACTATATACTTTCTTAATTATAATTAAACCTTCATTTCAAATGCAGGTCTTTAATAAAATCCGGAAAACTTTTATGAAGCACACAATTGAACGCAAAAAGTATTATAATCTAGAAAGTAGTTTCGTTTTCTTTATTCGGGTGCCTCTAAGACTGAATGTAATGAAATGTCCACGGTCTCGTATGCTTTGCGTAATTAAACAGGTGTTGAGGTACCTCGCATTAATGGAATCACTGTCGTACCCTAGCCTTTTTCTGGCTTTTGGACCTGGGGGTCTACTCTGCATAGTGAAAAACTAAATTTCGGCACCAAATCATAGGTCAGCTTAAGTTGGTGGAAACTGAATTCGGAAGAATAACCAACATAAGCTTTCCTGCAATGATTATCACGATGCATCGTTTTTGATTTGTAGAGTAGAGGGGCTGTACACACCACATTTTTCGAATGCGTGGCGAACAAAATGCAGGTTGAAAGATGTGACTAAGCACATTATCCTTGTCTTTGCAAAACGCACTGAGAACAATCTGGTGACGAGCTACACAATATCGCGCAGTAACTGCTCGGTTGATATACATATTATGGTGGTATGGTTCAGTACTACGCTACCCTCAGGGATATTGCAAGGGGTATGGTGGGTCCGGCATGATTTTGTGCATAGGCTCTTGATGTTTTATCGAATATTGCAAAAGAGTGACATGTGACAGAAGCTGATATACCTATAGTATTTTGACTTTATTCATAAAAAAGCTAAAGTTGTTCATGAAATTTAGGTTTTGTTATAAAAAAATTAAATCCCACACGACTCTGGTGACGCAGATTAGTGGTAGTAAGATAAAGTTGCTGAACGATTTTTGCTACACACAAATATTCTAATACAAAATGAGTTAAAAAGTTTAAGATTTTAAAAACAATATGCACGGTAAGACTGGATATACTTAACTGCATAGATAAAATCTGAGCTAAAATAAACATACTAGACAGACATAGCTGTATTTTCACGGCAGAAAACTCCTTAAACGTCTTAGCGTCCAGCCACGAAAGCAATAAAGAGCGCAGGCTTCCACGTTCATTAATTAACCCCAGATCATCTCTCTCTTTCTAACACCAGCTAACTATTAGTAAATGAGCACACCTCTCGCTCGCACCAGCTTTGCGCAAAAATTAACTACTACATGTTCCGCTTTCTTGGTATTCACACACATCGTAGCGCGAATGCATATCAGGGTCTCTGGCTCTTTGTGCAGTTATCAACGGGAATTGAATTTTATTCTGTTGAATTAAGATCCTATTTGGATCAAACTTAAGCATATCTTTAATTTATATTAATCTAGTTGCATGCAGACGGAGTGGTCTATAAGTTTGTTAGGTAGATAATTAAAAAAAACTGATACGCTCCGTTATGATAGAAATTTGGTTGTAAGTGCTTGTGGTATGAAGTTTGTTTTTATGAATACCATTTATGTAGTGGCTTGTATATCAAACTATTGCGATTTATTCTATGTTCATTATATGCACGTCCGTGAGCGATCAGAGGGCACAAGTTGTTTTTCCTTTTCGGGAAATTGGTGTTAATTACCAGCCTGATAAGGTGGAGTTTTCTACGTTCTAATTTGGTTTAATAGTTTGTTTTTATGTTGTGGTCACGTGTAAGTTTCCTATCCTTGTGTAATAAATCTCTTACTGCTCGTAATTACAATGTTCTTGTCTGTTGTGTGTTTTCATTAGACGGCACACTCGTACTCACGTTTGTAATGAAAACTTTAATTTAATTTTAATTTTATTTGTGTAACAAGGGACATTTTCTTCAATGCGGTATTATGTACATTATAAAAATAAACTTTTTATTAAATATTGAGAATCCCTTTTCACTATTTTAAAGTAGGGTAAGAATTTCGGAGATTACTTCTCACATACTCGAACGAACAAACATTTCCTCTTTAAAATATTGGTAAATGTAGATAGTTATATGCATCATGATAGTTATGGTATCAGGCTTCAACCGTTTATTTTTGTATAACTACGATTGAATAGTTTGCCTAATAAAAGTACATAAATAATTTCTAAATCCTTTTATTATTTACATATATTTTTACCTTACAAAAAATGTAACTTTAAAAATTATATTTTCATTAGGATGTATAAATGATATAAAATAATGGCGTTAAATGTACATTATGCTACTATACTCTAACTGTTCCGTGAACTTTAACAAACACAATGTACCTACATCACCTGAACCACTGAACCACGACACGTCATTCAATCAGTCACGCCACTCATTAAAAGGCACCTAACCCATTCATGCTCTCTCGTTCGTATTGTCTCTCAACTTATCAAACCATGTCGCATCCGACGCGACGGCGATAAATTTACTTTCATCCTTTTCTCCACGCTATCCTCCCTAATTTGTATAAGCGCAACCTTATTCACGAAAATTTGAAACAGGAACATGTATTCCAAATTTAAACTCTTTAAATCCATTGATAAGGATTTTGATAACGTTTAAATTTGGAATAAGTTAAGTGTCAAAGGTAGTAAAATGTGCTCTGTCCTTGTCGCTCAGGCTGGGCGGCGGCGCGGCTTGGGCGGGCGGTATGCAAATGCCTAGCGCGGTGGTAGTGTGCGCTCGCAGTGTGAGTGTCTTGTACCATTGGCCCCGCTAGAACGACCAACTTCGCCACCAGTTACGGTTGTTTTTCGTTCCGTTTCTAATTAACTTCCGTATATTCTTTAAGTAACTTTTCTCATCTCGTTCCCTCTTTTTATTTGGTTCAATTAGCTGTGTGAACTCGCGTGTGATATGCAAAAGTTGTACCGAATTTTCACGTGTGTTTGTTTTTTTCGCGTGCAGAGTTTCGGATCTTAATTTATGGTAATCGGGTGCATTTTGAGTTATCAGTTTGCATAGGCAAACTGACGGTAATTCTCTGTGACACGACAATGTTTGAGTGAATAATGCAAAGTATTGCTAAGCTTTTAGTAAACGTTAGTACGTTAAAATGTTACTTTTATTGCTTAAAGAGTGAGATTTTACGAGCCTTAAAAATAAATTACTGGACTCAAACGGATAAACGTACTCCATGAGACTTGCCAGTGAACATTTTATTCCCGATTAGTGCACAATAAAGGTAAATAAATAATCGGAATAACTTAATTAGGTACTGGCTTCTTTTACTTTGTACAAAGTTATTTGCATCAAAAATAGAGTAAATATGTATGGGAAAACATTTTGTTGCTCTCAGCGCAGATTATAAAACAATAAAATTAGTTACTCGTGTTTCCAAAAACGCCAAAGGACGAGCATAAATCAGACATTAATAATGTACAGTTGTAAAAGAGCCATAAAAACACGTCAAGAAATCAAAACTAAATTCTGTGCGCGGGGTGATAAAACCGAGTACAAATTAATGTGTGCCAATAAGGTAGCATTAATTTTATAAAAAGAACAAACTTGAATTATGAACGCCGGCACGCAAGTATACGTGCCAGAGTGCAAAATTTTCTTTTTTTTCCAATCGTAAAAAGAGGGAATTAATCCTGAGTTTATGGCAACACCAAACACCTTTAATTGCTCCTTTGACAGACGTTATGGGTCGGTTATCGTCCAGTCTTTCGGGTGTGGTCAAAACAAAATTGAACATGGACAGTTGGCAATATATTTTTATAGGTTTTATTCTGAGGTGTTGTTTTTATTATTGGCCAATGTTATTTGCAACATTCGTTTGAAGCTGCAAATTAGAAAGTTTATGTGCGAATGACCGACGAGGCGTCGTAAATTATATTCACAGGTTAGCAGCTCAGGAGATGAGCATTCTCAAATTTGAAAAGGGCATTTTTAATTAGCCCTCTAGTGATTTATAAGCAGTAAGTTGAATAACTCTTTATTTGTAACAAGAACAAAAACTGAGGCCGTAAATATAACATCATAAAGAAAACCAAGATCTAAATGAAGGGTTTAAAAATTTTAGTCTTATTATTGAAACTGTACCAGGTTCCATTTTCTAAGGGCTACTTCATTGGCAATATTTCACCGCGGACTCATATTAAAACAACGATCGTGATCATCCAACACGACGGATTCATATAAAAGTTATCGATAAATCGGGCGCAGGTCAATATTTATTCGAATAAAATAAAAAATATGGTAGAGGCAGGCGACGAAAAATATTCGAATCGGAATGCACTTTTGCATACACAATGCCTTTTGTTTAGAGAAAGTATTTCACATTTGAACCTGAGTGATTTATTTTTACTCGTATGATTTATAAATGCGACCACTGCGCGATTGTGCGATGGCCGCACATCTTTTAAATACAACCTTTTTTACATATGTATTTACTTTCTTTATTATAGAGACTATTATGAGTTATTATATACATATTTTTTTGCTATAATTTTGTTTTTGTTTAAATTCCAGATTTATCTAAAAGTTAATAAACCTAGTTTGTGGACTAAAGTGATAAAAGAGTGAATGTATGAATGTCAATGTAAAGAGACTATTGAATCGAAGCCTAGCTATGGTAACATGTGCCAACGCTTCTTCGGAAATGGTGAGTATAAAAGAATGTTACTTTCTATAATCCAGTATCCTATTATTTAAGAATATGTATTGTATAAAAAAAGTTATATAAGAAAGAATTGTCTGTTTGTTTACAATATTGGCCAGTTAATTTGACTGAAATTTAAGCTGTGTAAGAGCCATCGCACTTTACCTATCAAATCAGCCAATAGTTTACTCGGGTTGATCTGCTAGTGGGTAGGTACAGTCGCGGAATGAAAAGGTTACCGATACTAAATCGTTCTAATGTACACACTTACATACATCTTTATACTGATTAAAAGCTCGATCAAGCTATCGACCAATAGAAAAGATAGCAGTGCGCGGAGTCTCGAATATTACTTGTTTACAATCCATTTTTTATATATAAAATAATTTTAACACACATAAAACGCAACCTGATATTAATAATCGCAATGATAATAATTGTAACTTGCTATGAAAACGCTTCCTAGTGGTTTCCTTCATAATCGTAAATATTTTAACGATTTCCATTAATAAGTGTTTAACACCTACTGCAGGAAGCATGTAATCGTAAATAAAGATAATTATATTATATTTTTAACGTTATTTTTAACAATCATACCTACTTAATTATTTCATATTGATGTACATATTTCTGAGGCGCAGTAGACATAATCTATTGGATCTTAAGACATTTTAAGACCTTTTAAAAATATCTGGTGGTAGTCAGAGGTTTATCTTAATACAATTTGATTCATATTTTGCTAGCCCATCTATTCTACATTATTAGAAAATTAACTTGTTACTTGTACTTTCCTTTCAAGGTTTGTAGCTCGTGTTAGGAGTATATTACGATACGTCTTTTGTATTTATTGTAAATATGACAATGTTTTGATGTGGTGTTCAAAGCAGAAAATTAATTAAAAAATAAAAAGCGGTTCAGAATATGTTTATGTTTAAACATTGATGATGAATAATTAAGGAACATAATTTTGTCACTTCATCATGAGTACCTACAAAAACAAATGTCACGATATTTAAAACCGAAATTAATCAAGTTTCGTGTACACAAAAGAGCTTTTTATTTAACCACAAACAAACATTGATTTGAGTTGGACAAAAAACCCGTCCTAATATAAACTGTATAATTAATCACTTGATTAATCAGTGTGACGAATAAAAACAGTGTAATGACCCGGTTCCTTGAATCGATTACCGTGACGTCATCAACTTTTGAATGCAGAGTCACTGGAACCCAAAAAATATAACTAATTTTGATCCACTTGTATGCACGTAGGTATACCACGTGAGGCAAGCTGCGGGCGAACGCTAGTGATGTATACAATTTTCAAAATCATACACTTATCTTAAAATCGATAAAAGTAGCACGCGTGCTAAAGATAGGGTGGTAAGCGTCAGATTCTCGTGGGGCAGAAAAAAGTGAAAAGCAATCAGTGTGGCATAATTAGTGCGTTGTAAGTATGGGGCGGGTTGCCATGGCAACGGCGTCTGTCGATACCCTGCTTACCCGTCGCGTTAATTTCCAACGGAATTAATCGAATCAAGCAATCAATCGATACCGAACAATTGGTATGGACGGCACTAGTGAAGGTTTTGCAGGCCTTTAGTAAACTACTAAGTAAGGATTCTAATCTTGATGTATTTGACGTGTATTTATTTATTAAACAAAAAATTTATGAGTTCCAAAAAAAAAATTAAAATGAGAATTTTAAAGACCGACTGTTGACTGAATAATCGAAGAATATTTATAAAAAATACGTACATCAAAACATATAGAACCTCCACCTATTTTCAAATCGGTTATAAATATACCTAGTCTTTGTTGATTACATTATTCACACCATAATAATTTATTTTTGGAGATTGGCACTAGTTTAAGTTCCATCTTTATTCGCTGATTTAAGTAAAATTTTCAAAATAACATTAAAATAATTGCAACAATGAAGTATTGAAATTGTACGATATTATTGAAACTTTCACATTTTTTACAACATCAAGTAGCAGTTTATCGACTTAATAAGTGTCTAAATACAAAAATAAATATTAAATACCATAATTATTCAAAAAAACATGGAGCGGCATTGTTGCGTCTAACCAAAATTAAGGAGGCCATCATTTTAACCGGCTTTTGTATTCAAAATTCGATAATTTATTGCCGAAATAATATAATTACGGTCGACTGACGGGACGGATTGCGCCGGAAACACCAAATTACCGGAGAAATTAAACGGAAACATTTGGCCGCCGCTGGCAAGATGGTGCCTCGCCCGATTATCATGTCTGTTCCATTAGGAATTATAATTATTGTCACCTCCTAGTGTTTGTTTATCCATAATTAACCTTAATCCGTAAAAAAAGCCCATTTTGGCTAAGAGAGTTTGTCTCAACTTTATGGGTGAGTGTTGAAACCCACCCATCGGCACAACGTCAATTTCTTGATTCGTTAAATGTATATTGTATGAACTGTATTCAATCTTTACTAATATTATTGCTTAAGAGGAGGTAAAGTTGATTTATTTGTTTGTGTGTTAGACAGACACAATATTAATATATTGAGCTTAGCAACTTATAACTTTTATTATAAGGTACCTGCGGCAAATAAGGGCCACTTAATTTCAATTCAAAATATTTTCAAAATCAGACGGATATGAATGAAAAACAGGACATTTTAAGAATGTTTACTTCATAAGCAGTCTGAAAAAGTATGATTTATTTGGTTTTAATTGAAATTTATCATCAATATTGAGGTTTTTCAAAACCCTTCCTTTGGTCCTTATTAGCCGACGGTAGTTTAATATGGGCCACTTAACAAAAACATTCATTTTGTCTTTTATCATTGTAAACTCTAGCTATACTATCTCTCGCAGACTTTTAGATTGATTTTCTAGTGAGTTACGCTTGACGATTTATTTAAATCACGGAAAAAAACAGTGATGGCCCTTATTAAACTAATGAAACGAAAAGTTTGAAAAAAAAGCATTAATTGACTAAATTTGTTCAAAATTATCATATTCTTGAAAAAGTTATTAGTTTCACTACATAAAACTCAAAAAAAAATCAAAAATAGCATAATATTTTCTTGAAAATTTTCTTGAATTGGTGGCTCTTATTAAACTTATGAAAGTTTACGTTTTGGAACTTTGCTCTATTATGTTTCCTCCAAGTTTCTAGGAGTCCTGTGAAGTATTATGTACTTATATTGGGCATACTCACTCAAACGCAAGATATACCTAATCTTTTGTGTTGTGTGTGTGTGAATGTGTGAAGTATGTGTGAAGGCCGGTTTCGATCCCACAAGCTTCAGAACTAAAGTCAAAGTAACAAAAAAAAAATTCTTTTCGTTCTTATTGTTCTTTTTTTTTTGTTCTTTTTGTTCATTTTGTTCTTTTTGTTCTTTTTGTTCTTTTTGTTCTTTTTTTTCTTTTTGTTCTTTTTGTTCTTTTTGTTCTTTTTGTTCTTTTTGTTCTTTTTGTTCTTTTTGTTCTTTTTGTTCTTTTTGTTCTTTTTGTTCTTTTTGTTCTTTTTGTTCTTTTTGTTCTTTTTGTTCTTTTTGTGTTTTTTGTTCTTCTTGTTCTTCTTGTTCTTTTTGTTCTTTTTGTTCTTCAGTCGTCAGTCGTCAGTCGTCAGTCGTCAGTCGTCAGTCGTCAGTCGTCAGTCGTTAGTCACCAGTCACCTTGCCCTTTGCATCTGTTTTTGTGTACCAGTATTGCTAATAACCAGTCTTTGTCCTTCATTATTATCAATCGCTTCTAACTGAAATAGCAAAAAAAAGAAAGAAAATACATACATTCATATTTTAACCTCAGAACACGTATACACAATAAAAACAGATATAATAGAACACGACTTCGAAAGAAGACCTGAAAGCCTTGTAATTGACGGCCCTTACTACCCGCCTTGGGGGTGGCCCTTATTAGCCGCCTGCGTCAAGTTCGACAAAATTCACTGTAAAATCATGAAAAATTTATATTTATATTTAAACTTAACTTAATCAGGAAACATGATAAATTTATGTTATATTAATAACAGCAGATTAAAAAAAAAAAGTCTATGGTACTCACAATTAATCAGTTTTCGTGGAGATTTTTTTCTAGTAGAGCGATTTTTACAAACATCGTTTAAATAAATGTGTCTACTGACATGAAGGCGAATAGGAAGGCGATACCACCGCGGACATTAGCCTTCCTAATGGTCCTCTATAATGTAGGCTTGGTTTGAGTCTAATAATAATATTGGAAGTATGTTAAAATAGAAGTGGCCCTTATTACCCGCCGGCTCATATTTGACGCACCTACCCTAGTAACCATATAACATTCTACATAAGTACAATTATATTTTACATATTATTTTATAGAAACGGCTTATCATACAAAATTAATTACTATATCACTGAAAAAACCAAACAACCTGACCATTGATCTGTTAAACGTAGCCTGAAAACCAGGTAATAGACACTAAAATATAGTATTTCATGTTTAAAATTAAAGATAAACTAACAGCACTATAACAATATATCTATAAATCGATTAAACAAAATTTAATTACTATCACTTTAATCGCAGTATCGATTGCTCGCGAATCTGACCATTGATCTGATAAGCGTAGCCCTGACCTTGCCCAAACACTCACACATGCGGCGCACGCAATACGGACTGTTGCACACAACGCGAATTCCTTATAGCTACGATGAAAGGAAATCCATAGTAGTTTCTTAATGAAATTACTATGGATTTGACTTTATTAGTATTCAGAGGTTCTACAGTTAGTTAGTCAGATTTTTTTAACTCTAGCTTAAAAATTGCTAAAGAAAATATTTTTTATTCTGGTAAATCGTTAATGTACTTTTAGGTATAATAAGTTATATTTAATTTTCAAAGAAAAAGTATGTAGTTTAAGCTTTTTAAGTTAGAAGTATTTATAAATAATATTTTTAATTTTTTTATAGAGTTAGGTAATAAAAATCACGACAATACCTTAGGCAAATAGCAGAACCACAGAGTCATTAAAATAAAAATCCCAATTCAGTCTAATAGGTTTCTAATAGTGTTCTTACATACTGGTCAAAAACCTTGACTAAGAAAAGAGACATCAAAGCTAAGTCCGCCCCAACAAAGCTAAGTCCCGAACTCTAAGCGATTAACATTTTAGCAATCACAACAGCCGAATAGCACGCAACCGTTTTCACCCACGAACCAAACGAATAACTATATTCGATGAGTTAGCTTATCGATTATTTTCTAGTTTAATTTAATGCCCATCACTGTTTCGCATGTGTGCGTCGTTCACACTAGGAACTGTGCATTCGCAATATAATTAGTGTATGGGTCGATAATATTAATGAGGGGGAGAACAGGGTACGGACGGTTATATATGCGAGCTTTTATTTTTATAGATAAGTTAGTTTAGTAGTACAGTTTAATAATAGGGGCTAACTGTCATGAACACCTCGCTTGACACATTAATGGTACGCCGAAGAAAATAATTCACCTGTAATTATAAGTTGGACTGAAGTTTGATCGCTTTCAGGGCCTGCTATTAATTTTGAAAATGGATAAATTGAAACAATTGATCATGACAATAACGTAGTTTATATGTATCTTATACATTTAATAAGCTGAGCCTGAAAAAGCCACACAAAGGAGATCATTCAAGTTGGACCAAAAAACTAAAGTGCCGGCCAGAAAAAAAAAATGTGGTTTCCTGTTAGAGCATATTATTCCTGAGATTTTTTACTATGACACCTAACCTGTACAAATAATAGTTTAGTCGTAATATCTATTACAAAAATAATAATTTGTTCTAAAATGATTCTTGGTATTGACAGTTTAGTAGTAAAATATGTAGTAAAATATTGACAGTTTAGTAATAAAAATGTTTTACAGCCATCAATCAAGTCAATCTGTTATTGTTCTCTTCTTCTTTTTCTTAGCCACATTCAACCCTATGGGTGTTGGCCTCCTTCATAATATGCCATTCTTTTCGATTTGTGCAGTTTCCATCCATTTCACTCCAGCTGTTTTTTTGTCATCATATCAACGCATTTCCGGCCTGCCTCTTGGGCTAGTTTCATCCCATAGTCTCCATTCGGCTAGTGTTTTGCACCACGAGTCTTGTTTCTTGGCGACGTGACCAGCCAAGTTCATTTCTAAACGTCCAAAGGCTTCACTAAGTTCCTGTATCATGGCCTCAAGGTCGTGAGGGTTGTCCAAGAATTAAAAGATCGGCGAATCTCAAGTTACTCAGTCTTGTTCCCGCTATATTAAGACCACGATTTTCCCAGTCTAAGTTTTTAAAAATGTCTTCCATTCCAGTACTAGTGTAAATAGTTTTGGTGACAGCGTATCGCCCTGCCTTACTCCTCTTACTATTTTTACTGGATTTGTTTCTGAAGGTATATTATGTAGTGTTAGACGAGCATTTTGGTATATATGTTTTTGATCTAGTTTAAAAAGCGATGATATACTCTGGCATTCAGCAAAGACTGAATAACTATCCAGGTCTCAACACTATCAAAGGCTTTCTTATAGTCAATAAATGCGAGCCATAACGGTAGTTGATATTCTGTAGCCTTTTCGATGACGATTCTCATAGCGAGTAAGTGGTGCATGGTGTTACAACTCCTAAACCCAGCTTGCTCAACTGGCTGATAAAAATCAAGTAACTGTTATTGTTATTTCTGTTGGGTTCGATCCCCGCTACGGGACAAATGTTTGTATGTTCTGCAGATATTTGTTTCGTGCAGTGGGTGTTTTCTATCTATAATATTTACCTATGTATTTACAAGAAAAATGTATCAGTTACCTATCTGGTTGCCATAACACTAGCATTGGGTTGCTTAGCTTGAGACTAGAATGACGCTGTGTGGAATGTCCAAGGATATATATTTATTTATTGTTTATTGTTGATGTGCGTGTAGTAGATGTAGAGTGCATGTGAATGAGATGCGAATGTTGAGATGGATATATGGAGTGACGATAATAGTTAAGATAAGGAATGAGTACGAGTATAACAGGGGAATTAATAAGTTGAGGAGTGCAATGCTGGCGTGGTATGGTCGCGATGAATATGAATGTGGATGGATACACTGGAAGAGGTAGGCCTAAGTAAAGATGGAAGGACTGTGTGTGTGCAGATATGTGTGTGAAAGAAGTGAGTACTGAGATGACGAGCGATAGAGGAAAATGGAAGAAAGAAACGGGTTGTGCCGACCCCGCTTAGTGGGATAAGGGCATCCCTGCCCTTATCCCACAGATGATGATGATGATGATGATGAGAAACACCCAATCGCCTTTTTTTCAGTAATACAGGTGCCATAATAGCGCAATTCACTTAAGTATTAGTAGTGTAATTGCAATTCGAAACGGTCAAAACATACTTTTTTTATAGTAAATAAAAACTAAACCGTTAGGTGTACAGGTTTGCTTACATAATAAAAAATGTTAGTTTTGACATGCTCTACCTAGAAATAACATTTTTTTTTATTGGCCGGCACTTTTGATTTTTGGTCCATAAATGTATAGAGCGTGAATGATGTCCTTTTCACCAAGATTATAGACCCGTCATGATCATGACTCTATTTTCTAAGTAGAAATTCTTTAAGAGCTTTATTCACTTTAGATCGACCATGTTAAAAAAAGTGGTTACCACATTTCACAGAAGTTTGTTTCTTGAAGCTTTTTTAAAGTTCTCTTTTATGTTTCATTGTCTTTATACATAAAGGTTTCGATACTTCTCAGAAACTGAATCATAGAACTAAGAGAAGAAGCAGCTTTACGTTTAACAAAAATATCACTTAAAGTACAAACGATAGTTTACAAACGTGTAAAAGTTAACAGTTTGAGAATATGGTATGAGTCACTATGAAATCTCCAACAATGAAGTTGAAGACAATCGTGGGCCTGCCTGTAACTAATAAGCTATCGTGACCAATTAAACCTTGCGTTGAATATCTAATAAGTAGTAACGCTTCGGTTTACCAAACAGACATGTGAAGAGACGGCCTGTACTTCACTGATTAATAAGATGGGGTTGCAAGCAAGGGGTACGCCACCCCACGCGGCACCCCAGCGCCTTACCCACGAAACAAAAAAAAATGTGACTCATCAACACACACCAAGAAAAACAACTCACACGAACACTATAAGCCCATAACGCATTATTAACCAGTGCCAAATCTTTATACTCAACCTTATTCTTCGATAAATAGGGCACTGAATTGATTGATTGAAAAGCAAGATAGAGCTGTAGTTAAGTAAACTAGGTCTCTTATAATCGTTCATTATCGCACACAGAGAAGGTCAGGACGTATTGTCCAGCACGCATACATGCGCGCCTTAATTATATCGGAAAGTGGTTGGTAGGGGTTGGTTGATTTGATTAATTCTAGCTTGAGTAGTCGACGGCCTAGTTGGATATGCTATAAACATTGGAATATTCCGCCCAGACCATTTGCGGAGACCGGTTAGTGGCTAATTGGTTTCTTACTAGACAATTGGATAGGTTTACGGGAAGCAACACCTGGTTACTATAAAACTAGTTTTACTATAAAAACATAAATTTTACAGAATCCTATTTGGGTTAATAGGTTAGTTTATTCATTTAATGAATTCGCAGAAACAATGCACCTGCCTCTTTTCAGTTAAATTCGTTCGCATTGTTATTCTTAGCAAATAGACTTAAAATGGACCTCGCTATTATCGAGAAAAAGAAAGACCAAAAACTGTTCAGAAGAGTAGTACTTATTCATAATTTTATTTTACGCTGGTGTTTATAATTGATTTGGTCTCAAATTTAATGAAGAAAATAAATTTGGGAAACACTGCAAAGATTATAAAAAAGTCTGAAATACCAGCTTCAATATATATACATCATCTCAATTAAAACTAACATTGTGTCATCCGTTTTCTAGGAAAGTAACGGAGTAATAATAAAGTAATACTATGTAAAATTATTGCAACAACCTAAATATTGAATTATGCCATCTGCAACAGAACTTTTAGCAATTAATATAGTTTTTTACAATTGTGTTTCACTCTGTCATAGGTAAATAATGAAAAAATAGGTACCGCCTTTCGCCGACAGCCGAGCCTTCGCGTGCATAATATAGCCGAAAAACGAGAAAAAACCACAGGAAATTTTTATTATCGACTCAGCCTAGCCTGATACGGAATGCTGACAAATCGCTTACGGCTTTATTTTCATGTTGTTTCCCATAAATATGGAACTGCTTCAGATCTAGTGCAACCGTCGTAAAATATATTTTAATTGCATGTCCTCATGTTATGTGTTGACATATCAGGCCATTGTGAAATGGCAAATTACTACTTCCTATCACGGCACGTTACTTGTGAGCATAAATATAGCAAGACATTTCGGATTTTTGCATCATTAGCATAAAGTAAAAGAGTCAAATCAATAATGCCCCTTGTAACACCTCGCACCGCCAAAGAAGTGTTATCTTCTTATGCAAAAATATTAGCTCGTGCCGGACTTTATGCAAATGTCTTCAGCAACCTTTCCTACCTCCTACTTAAATTTGTGTCTCGTGCCTTACCAAGGGAGTGGGGAGGTAAAGAAGCATAGATAAATTTCGGGGAGTATGGTAATTCACGCGTGGACTCTTCATATGCAAAGCATCTAATGGTTTGTGATCATTCCGTCTTTCTTATGCTGATGTGACTTTGGATTTAAATATTTTGATAAAAGCATGGTCTTTATTGTCATTCTTATTGTAATAGGTGTAGGTTTTGATGTTTATGTTATTTATAACTGAAATACTTTCAAATCAAAATACAATTATATCTGTTCATATAGATTTGAAAAAAAATATCTGTTTGTTATATCATATGTATTTAAATATTTTTTAGTCAACAAATTTTTCCATCAGACTAAATTCAAAGCGAAAGACGTTACTTTCCCAAAGATATTCGGCAGTTGCACTTACGTCACACCTGTCTGGAATACGTACCGTTGCATCGATCGGCAATACCTCGCCATTCTCGAATTTCATATGTATCTCTAATTTCAATAACACCCTTCCCTACCTGTGCCATCTCATCTACATATCAATGTTCGCAACGTCTCCGAAATTTCTTTTCTCTCGCTAAAGTATGCAACGCCCGTGCTCCATATCATTACAGCTATAAGAATTTCACTAAAATTGGATCGCCCTCTTGCGCGTTGTCATACCCTTTGGTAATAGTAACGGTTTATTTTCATAACGAACTTTTTTGTAATGCGATATTCCCCTTGTTTCCTCTAAGGGTAAGATTTGTGCAGACTTTTGATTGACAAGGTTCTTTGACGGTAGTGTTACTTTGTAATAACGAGGGAATATTGGATTCCAAGGCCGCGCACAAACTTTACCTACTGATAAAATTCTATAATATGTTCTAATGTTCGTGTAAACTCTAATATCGATAAAGTTAAATTTCCATGTATAACCAACGTAATCTCCAGATGCAGTAATTCGTAACAATCATTTGATAAGTATCATCCTTAACCCTTCTTCCCACACGAGAGTTAGTTCAATAACCATCGGATGCATCTTGACTATTGTAAGCATCCACTCACTACCCTTCGATGTATCTACAATACTGTGCCTTAAATTTATGCATGTAGACGACAATAGTGGCATCGGCTGCATAATTTGATTAGACCTTTGTCAGATCAGTGCAGGTATCGGATCGTAAAATTAAATTTAGACCTATCATTGGTTAATTTTCGGAATCTCCCAACCTCGAGAAGCTTGCAGGGCCCCATTTGGTATCATTCGCAACAATAGTGTTCAATCAATTATTATTTCTTGCACCTTTGATGAAATTTTAAATTGTTGCGATAACGGTCGCTGCATTGTTACTCGCATTTTTCTTTTACATTTGCATATCAGTTATTGATTGAAAAAATATTTAAATATCACTGTTTAAATCGATTGATCCGTTACGGCTCTCATAATTTGTGTACACAATGAAATTTTGCATTTTTAAATAATGGTTTTTGCGTTATAGTGTTTCATTTGCATGGAGAATAGTCACTATTGCTATAAAGTTTTCAATCGTGTTGTAGACAAAGAATTCATTGTGCGGCATGTGTCTGCTACAAAAGTACCCTCCTCAGAGTGAGGAGTGAAAACCTAATTGTTGTGGTGCTCGTTGTGAAAACACTGCACACACGTCACTGTTTCCTGTGGACGCTCGCGAAGCATATTTCTGAATGGCTTTTGTTCTTACTTGTACAATGATGAGATACGAGTAGTTGCTAACTAGATAAAAATAACTTCTGTTCGTTTAATACAATTCTTACAGCTCCCTAGAGAAAGCAGTAAATTTATATTCCATAGTGATAAATATTAATATAATTGAAGACGCGTGGCAGCGTCGTGTGCGACGACCGCGGTACATTGGTATTAACCAATGTACCTGTGTGTATCTAGATTATTTCCCACATAAATTAACATAAGAATCAGACAATTTAATATTTCTTTTGCACCATTATCTTTTTCCAGGTACTAAACGCTTTGCATATATTTGAATAGTTGAAGAAGACGCGTGCTGTATATTTCATATTTGCATACTGAAGTCGAAATGCAGGCTTTTTAAATTACATAATTTTAAAATATTGCTACCAAACGAGCTAATCATTATATTTATATTTATTATAAAACTATCTGTATCACATTCTATTTAAATTTAATTTAATTGTTTACTTGACTTCCCAAAAAAAATATCTATCAAAGCACTTTTTTTTAAACCTTACTAGTGGTTGCAGAGTTTTGGATGTTAAAACCTAAAAAACTCTTCCGCTTTATTAGTAAGGATTATAATGTCTATATTTAAAAAGAAGATCATGATAGATCAATTAAATCCCAAAATTTAACAAAGAATAAAAAAAACAAAATTCAATTACCTACCAATTAGGTATATTTGTTCCAACATTTTTTTCATAGCACGTGCTTAGTCAGCTATAATAGGATCTCTTTGTATTTTATTATCAAAGTATCTTTATAAAGATACAGCTCAAGGATGATCAATCTATGGATACAAATTTACATGTCCACAATGTCCACATGGATAAAAGTCACGTGTCCAATTGTTATAGGTAGAGACTTGCGCTAGATCACAAAAAGGTGCATAATTTTGAATATCACTTAAACCCTTATAAAAACGTATACAAATTAAATTTAGGCAAATCTAAGATTACATCTGTCAAAAGCTTGTGCTATTTGTCAAAAGTGTTGTGCTATCATAGAGGTGCATAACACAAAAAAAAAGGAGTGAAGTGAGGTGCATAAAATTACATGCTAATAGAAGTAGACACACTATCTATAGGTATCCCTAAAATATGTATAACGGGCACGTGTTAAAACCATGAAAGCACTATTAGTAAAACAAGTATGTATATTTAAAATGCTATTTTAATATTTATGTTATGAATACCTACTTGTTATTTTTAAGTTAATAAAAACTTTTTTTGCAATATTATCGTGACCGATTACGATCTTATGTCTTGGTTAATGGAATTATTTAAATAGGCGACTATATTTTAAAAATTCCATTTACCAAGACAAGATTATAATCGTTAGTCACAAATTCTCAAAGTGTATTCAAAAAACTCAGTGCTTCAGCCCCGAACTCATTCGCTCATTACAAATATAATATGCAGGTTTTATAACAGTGAAAAATAAATTACCTTTAACACCAATAACAATGAATGCATTAAACCGCGTCTGTCACTTAATATGCTAATCGTCTGAAACTAATCACAATTTTAATCAGAATCAGTCACTTTGCACTCCGGGAGTGTCGAGTTATGTCATTTCAAGATGAGCTTTTGATTTGATGACCATTTTGAACTGAGCTTTGAGTAAGCAGAAAGTGCTGTAGTTGGAGGATCCGAATAAACTGGTCAGTGGGTGGTAATTAGAATATGCAAGGGTGAAAATATTGCATTTTTATTTGCAGTGAAAATAATTTCAAAATCATTATTATTTAAAAATTACTTTTATAATTTCAAGTGTTCTTTACTTTAACACAGTAATATTTTTCACATTTTAATGTGTGATTTAAAAAACTTGGAATGTCTTGTAAATAAATAACAATCATAAAAGAAACAATTAAGTTCTCTGCAATACTACTTTCCAATTTATTGGACACAGCGACCCTGCTAAATAGTCAAAAAGTCATCATAATTTTGGTAGTATCGTGCAGTAAAATTTAGTTGAAAATATCGTGCAGTTGTCACAAATTTAGGCAATAGCGTTGAAAAGTTTGTTTGAATTCGCAGTAATTTTTCATGGGGCTAATTAAATACTACGAAATATCGTGCTAAATGCAAACCCTGCTAACTACGACGTTGAATGCTAAATTAGGGTTATCAGACTTTAGATTTGATTATTTTAGGTTTTAAATTTATTATTGCTGTTGAGTTTTTTCGTTTTGCCGGTAAAACTAATTGTTTATTTTTGCATAAAAGTTCAATGCGCATAATTTCTAAACTTTAATTAATTTTCAAGACACATTTTACGAAATGCAATCGTAATTATCTTACTGACGTACTTTTGAGTTAATAATACTAGATTGTCATAGTTATCAGCTATTACACCAAAGACACGATCACATTACTCGTATTTTATGAGTGTGTACGTGAGTACTTACACAATAAAACTTTTTACTACACACGTACACAGTTTTTCTCACCCTTAAAGAGTTTTTTTATGAATTCTACGATCTAGTTACTTTATAATTTTATGTTTTTCCTGACATATGTCGCATAATCCGAACATACAAACACGTAACAAAACTGCAGTTGCAAGTGTAAATGGGAAACCCTAGCGATGCAGCACTGTACAGTCTTCTGTAATTAGTCTCGTAATTAAATACGCTGTAATTGCTTAATGCAATCAGCCACGCTACGGAAAACTACTTTTAGAACAACAAACTATAAACGTATGAGGCTTAAGGTACTTAAAGGTACCTAGTTTGAAGGTGACTTTGACATGCAGAATAATTACATTAAATTACTTGAAGAGTATAATTACAGAATAAGATATAATAAGTTTAATATCAATGCTTTAATAACCAACACAGCATAGAGCCGTACAGTAAATCTCAATGATAAATTTAATATTTTTTCTTTTGTTGAAAATAATTATATGATCACGACTGCATTAAGTACAAGCAAAATTTCCAGTATTATTTTATTTCCAATTCACAATGATTATTTTGGAAGAATACCTAACTGTCAATCCAATTTGACGGCAGAGACAGTCGCAAATGGCAACGTATTTTCGCGCAAATTGTGTACTTCGCGCTAGTCTCCTGATACCAGACAGTCGTAGTAAATATCACGAATAGGTAGGTACTGTAACAGCAAAATTTCGAGTGTTACTTATTTTATTTCCAAATCACAATGATAATTGTCCGATGACGGACACGGGTCGCGTCCGGTCGGACGCGGCGGACAGTCCGTCGCCGGACCCGCGCTATTCATTACCTCGATCGATGTTGGTGTCCGCTTGATTGTTAATTATTGCCCATTAGACAGCTGGTAGCATTCGATACGGTTGTCGGGGCTCAAAAATATACTAATGTAATTAATATATTTTAGTACTGCCCTGGATTTGGGTGTGTTTTCTCCATATTTTGCAGGAATAATACGTAGAAAACTTCCTCGTACACTATTCTTTCTATAGATGCAACTTTATTTTACTTA
Organism: Xanthorhoe spadicearia; assembly: GCA_947086425.1. Taxonomy (NCBI): domain Eukaryota; kingdom Metazoa; phylum Arthropoda; class Insecta; order Lepidoptera; family Geometridae; genus Xanthorhoe; species Xanthorhoe spadicearia. The sequence continues at coordinate 4,182,296 of OX352205.1, read as the reverse complement.
ACTACGTTGCAGTTTATAAGACAAGCACAAACGGGGACTTTGCTACTATGATGTAGAGATTCATTAGTATGTTGTATTCAACTGTGCGTGGCTTTGCTCGCTTTGTATTTACCCGAAAAAAAGTATTTCATAAGATAGACTGTGTTATTTTTTTTATTAAAAGTTGGAATAGTTACACCTATTATGGATAAGCAATAGATACCTATAATTTATTTAAAATATAACATGCAAAACCGAAGATGCAACATGAGAACTTTTGTACAATTATTCTAACTTTTACTTTTTACCTAATTTTGACGTTGAAATAGAACGCTTTCGACCTTGACCTAAAATGATGTAGGATCTTTTTCCGGGTATCTCGCAAAAATTGAAGTTACGGAAAAAGTTCGGAACAAAAATATTTTTGTTTGAAAGGTTATATCGATTGTGTTAGGTATGTTTTAAATGTCGGTTTCGGTGGAGTTTCATTAAGTTATTAATTTAAATCAAACCATTAAGTTGCTCTTACGCATCATTGTTTTAGTGCTATTTTGAAAAGAACATTATTGACATCAATTTTGTTTATTTATTTAAATAGGTAGGTTCCTATACATAATTGCAACAGACAATAACTATCTTTGGTTTTACTTACTGCCAGTAGCTATTTGACATTTTGTTGTATGGAAAAAATATCAAATACTACCTAAAGTTAGCTAAACCAAAGATAGATGTAATTGAGACTGGCGGTTAATGAATACTATCGAGCGCATCACTAGGTTCTACTTCCGTTGGTGTAAAGTTACGCGTTTGACACTTTACGTCATTATGACATAATTTTAACAACAATGACAATGGGGATTTATGAGTCGCTTACTTTTGCCAATAGATTGTCTCTGATGTAACTATAATGTGAAAGACAGTTCTTAGTTTATTGTTTTCCCCGGGACAACGGTTTGTGCGATCCGGTCAAAACGTCGGGCTTAAAATTAAAGTAAATTCGTTTGCACAAACGGTTTGTTTATAAATTTGTTAATAATTTGTAGAATGCCAAATCTAAGTACCTACACTTGGACGATAATTTTTGTCATAAAACTGATGTGTCTAAAAAGTTACAAATCAAAACTTAACATTATTTTAAAAGTAAAAAGGTTTTTTTTATTAACATTAATAAGAAATTTAGTCAATACCAATTACTTACAAGTGTCTACGACTATAGAACAACCAAAACGGGCTTCCATACCAACGATTTTTCGTCTGTAAACACAGCTGTATAACAGTGTGCGTAACCACTATACACAACGTAACGTCACAACTAAGGGCCGCGTGGTCAGTCACAGGTGGGGTGTACTTATCTCACTCGATCTGACTTCCACTTCGCCGTTTTGACACTTCGGCCCTCAGTATAGTGATATTTTCCACTGATATTACTTAGATAAAATAAACACGTGTTTTTTTAATCGCCCTGTTATCTGAAGTGCTTGTTAATCGATCGATGTCTTTTTTGACGTATTTTGATGGATTAGAAAGTTTAGTTATTATGATTAGATTATGTTGGGAAGTCATTTTGATTTGTACAACAATTATTCAACAATTATTTTGAAATTAAGTTTTAAATGCGGGGCGATCTTGACGTGTTTGAAAAGGAGTGGTGGGAGATGTCTTTTCCTCAGTGTAACATTTTGAGGGAGACATTTGCCCAGCAGTGGGACATGACAGGTCCATAAAAAAAGTTCTAAATTATATTATAGCTTAGCTTAGCTTTGTTTAGCTTTCTAAATGTATCTTGGAAGTTAATTTTATATAATTTATATTACGCTAGTAACTGAAAGCAGTACATTCCATGTTTTTTAGTATCGATTCTGCCAAAAATGTTTTTTTTTTTTTTAACCTAACATGAAAATACCCTTTAAAATTGAATACAAGAAACAAATAATAAAGTCCTCCACATAAATAACTTCCAAGATACATTTAGAAAGCTTTATAAACTCATAAAATATCCAAGCACATAAACTATGATCACAATAGGGGCACAATTAAAGTACAGCGTATCTGTTAATGTCTTATTTATGACTTTTAATATGTGTAACACACAATTTTCACATGCTTAATCCTACTAGCTGCTACCTGGCGTTGTTATGAGTTAGGTACTTTGTTAGTAAGGACTTATGAGCTTATTATACTTTACAGTTTAGCAGCCATTTATACCTATATATTATGTATTTTGTCATGTTTATTTTTATTACCTAAGACTAAAGACTTTCCTTTTTGTTTTTTTTGTTTATTATAAGATTATCATCAGGTATGATGTACATCATCCTGTTATTAACTGGTGTAGGTTTGTGTTTTGTTTTATTTTATTTTTATTTTTTTTTAACTTTTTCTATAATGTGGGTATGTATATGTATCTGTGTTTTAGTAACTCTGGTTCTCTTTCGGACATATTGTACTATTGTTGTGTTTGTTTTACTTTATTTTTGGATTTATTTTATAGTGTACCTAGGTTCTGACGGAAGATCAGCGTTGCGTTTGTCTGTAAACGCAACATAGTGCTGAGTCAGACCCTTGTAACACTAGGCTAAGTAGACTTTAGCGTGTATTACCTCCTAATTTAGTTTTTATGAGTGTTTTGTCTGCTTGTCTTTCTGTTACAATAAATCATTTATCATTTATCATTTATCATTATGAGTGTTGCGAGTAAGTGAATGACTAGAAGTGCATGTTTCTATTGAAATAAGTCGGCTGATATTTATTATTTACCGACACCTTCTGACTTACAACTAGATATTTTTTATTAATTGTATTTTATGCCGGTATTTATCTATCGTTGACTGTTCTATACACTAAAACATGCTAAATAATATATATAAATATAATATAATAAAATAATATCATATAAAATGCATAAAAATGATATGAAACTCTAACCGATTGATCAATCCAGTTCTATTCAATCCACGTCTATACATTCTAAGCTCTACATCTTTACTGTTTCCGCTCAAATAGTTTGTATCGCTTGCGATTTTAATATGCGTTTAGACACCCTTTTACCCATCACCGAGGCAGTAGGTTTTTTATAGGCCATATAATATGTCAGATATGGTTATTTTACGGTGTTGGCCTTACGGATTTACTGTCATAACATTTTGAGATCTTGATACGTTGAGGTGAATGATAAGTGTTATCATAATGCTGTAAAACTTAGACGAATATTTTGGTTTATACTTTTACGTGTTTTCTAATAATACCTTATATTGAAATCGCTTGTCTTCTTTTTGCATTATGGGTATTTTAGACGCCTTAGTTTTTGAACACATCAAAAAATAAGCTCGATAAACCTCATCTACTCGTATTGAAGATCAATGCTCAGGTCTTTACATCTTTACTAAATGATTTATACAGCGACATGGAAACATATTTATAAATATTAACGGGACTTAATCGCGTATTGAAATCATATTTTTAGGAACCAGAAGTGAAAATCATTAAAAAAACGTAACAACTTTATTATTACACAAATAACTCATCGAAACAAGATTATCTTTATAAGCAAACAATTTGAGGTTATCAAAATAAACACCAATTTACACCATTGAACCAAAATAAGCACTGACATAGGCTACACGTTTATATAACTCCACGAAAACACCATAACAACCTAACGAAACACAAAGTCCTAGGAAGCCGAGACATCCGTCTCGTTCGAAAGCCAAGCACAAAGTGAGTGAGCGCCGCCGTGCGCTCGCTTTTTATGTAGGTGCCGTCTGTCGATTAGTCATCATCAAGGGACTTGGCTAACACGGCCTCTCCTGACATCCTGACGTCCTCGTCAGGTTCGTCAGTAGTGTCATCGCGTGGTGACACCACTGCAGAAGACGACCCAGGCTCGTTGACTCCATCTGCTCGTGACGAAGGTATGGAGGGACCTGCGCCAGAAACTTGTACATCTTCATCTGAAAACGAAAGCTTTTTAAGATAGGCTGCCAGTTTACACCCAGCGTTCCATACTCTTCTTACACACGATCTGCCAATCAATTCATACATCGTCTTACAACAATAACTCATTCGTCGAGTCATACCATCTCTCTTAACACTATTGAGACGTCTCTCGAATACTTATTTAAGAACAAGGCTTAGTTCTTGATGCTTGTTCCACTGATTCCATGTTCTACAGCGCGCTCGCGCCGCTCCGTAGCTGTCAGCACAGCAGCCTCAGGTAGGTGAGCCCCACCCGTAACATGACGCGACACGCGCGCCTGCCAGACTATGCGACTAACGCAGACACAGGCACGACCGACATACACTCATGTGCAGACACGGTCAGATCGACTATGCGCCCAGCGCAGATACGGACATGGCAGAGGCACTTGCATGGAAGCAATACAGGTAGCATACCGACAACTGAAATGGCAGAGGCACTTGCATGGAAGCAATACAGGTAACATACCGACAACTCAAATGGCAGAGGCACTTGCATGGAAGCAATACAGGTAGCGTACCGACAACTCACATGGCAGAGGCACTTGCATGGAAGCAATATAGGTAGCGTACCGACAATTCACATGGCAGAGGCACTTGCATGTAAGCAATATAGGTAGCGTACCGACAACTCACATGGCAGAGGCACTTGCATGGAAGCAATATAGGTAGCGTACCGACAACTCACATGGCAGAGGCACTTGCATGGAAGCAATATAGGTAGCGTACCGACAACTCACATGGCAGAGGCACTTGCATGGAAGCAATATAGGTAGCGTACCGACAATTCACATGGCAGAGGCACTTGCATGTAAGCAATATAGGTAGCGTACCGACAACTCACATGGCAGAGGCACTTGCATGGAAGCAATATAGGTAGCGTACCGACAACTCACATGGCAGAGGCACTTGCATGGAAGCAATATAGGTAGCGTACCGACAACTCACATGGCAGAGGCACTTGCATGGAAGCAATATAGGTAGCGTACCGACACGTATCGATGATACGTCCACCGATCCGTTTGTCCACCGGACCGCTCGTCCGCAGGACCGCTCGTCCACCGGACCGCTCGTCCACATTACCGCTCGTCCACAGGACCGGTCGCACAGGAGTAAGCATCCTGTACAGAAACAAACGCACACAAGATCAAAGGTCCAACAAAGTTATCAGAGCTTGGTAGTGAAATGACCTGTCATGACCTAACGGGTGGTCATGTCGTATGTCAATGAATGTCTGTTAGTATTAAGGATGTCTAGTATGAAACATCTGACTGAGTTTTGGTGATTCAGAGCGAGCTTTAATCATACCTGAGCTCGGCCGTACCTGACCTTGTTCAATTGGTCAGTCCAGGTACTCAACTTCCGTATCTAAGAAAGTGCAACAAAATCTGAAGGATTCTCTCCAGGCTTCAAGCTCTAGTTTTATTGATCGAAATCATCCCTTCCTGGCAGATCCCACTGCCTTAAGACCTAGAAGCCTAACGCTTCACCACATAAGACGTATACCTCGATCACAATTCACAACGTTTTAGTAGGTATCAAAAAGACTCACAGTTACTCCGTGGTGGTACCGGCGCCACACGTACCTGGCAGCTAGGTACCTCAGCGTGACTGTTGCCACTGCACGCAAACATCATGCGCGATGCTGCGCGACCTCCGATCGCGAGAGCGCCGGTGCGGCGATCCATCTCGCATGTGGCTGCGCGACCGCCGGCCACAGGACCTCCTGTCCCGCGAGCGATCACTCCGCAACCCGGACGAGCGCTGTCGGTGACGTGACCGAGAGCGGCTCATCTCGTCATCGCTTTAAATACCTGCACAACACACAATAACGGTGCACAATGCACCTTGGTTAAATAAACACGTACAAAATAACAAATAAAAAGTTATGGAAGTACCCATTGATATTTGTACCACGAACAGAACTCACAACCCCAAACAAGACGCTATCCATGTCAACGTTACGAGGACAAAGTGAAAACTAAACCAAACTTTCCCGAAGTCACTCCTCGACCCGTTGCCTGAGACACAACCACTCAACTACGACTTTGCGTCACCAAAGAAACATATCGAATATTAGACGTCAGACAACGACGATTGCGACTCCCCCTACTTGAACGATCTCTCCTTTGTACATTTTCACGATTACTAGTCCTTGACGAACGTCCAGACATTTTATCAAAATGAGGGTAGGTACTTACAATTTTTATTAATCGCACAAAATCACGAAAATAACACAAAGCCGGATCAAAACTATTGTCAAGATGATGGATGGCACAGTACGATTCGACCTTGACCTACATTGCGAACTAGATCTACCCCTAGAACGAATTCTGCTTCGAGAACGAGTGTTACTACGCGAATCATCACTCCTGTTGCGACGACGAAACCTGTGTCGACAAGAATTTGACCTACTTCGAGATCGCGTCAAGTTTCACGACCTACTTCGCCATCGACACGACTTGTGCCCAGACCTACGTGGGTCATCGAATAAAAATATAACTCGAGCAAAGAAAATTGGTGTTTACTTCGATTTTTTTTTTAAATACCCTCAAAAATTCTTTAACAAAGAAAAACAGGATAAAAGCGATCAGGATGATAGTGGGAAGTGTAATTCTATCCCACTTCTGATTTTAGGAACCAGAAGTGAAAATCATTAAAAAAACGTAACAACTTTATTATTACACAAATAACTCATCGAAACAAGATTATCTTTATAAGCAAACAATTTGAGGTTATCAAAATAAACACCAATTTACACCATTGAACCAAAATAAGCACTGACATAGGCTACACGTTTATATAACTCCACGAAAACACCATAACAACCTAACGAAACACAAAGTCCTAGGAAGCCGAGACATCCGTCTCGTTCGAAAGCCAAGCACAAAGTGAGTGAGCGCCGCCGTGCGCTCGCTTTTTATGTAGGTGCCGTCTGTCGATTAGTCATCATCAAGGGACTTGGCTAACAATATTATTTACCTCGACGTTTCGGTGGCGTTACAGTCGTTACAGTCACCGTGGTCACGAGTAGACGACGAGTAGTGAGTCTACTCGTGACCACGGTGACTGTAACGCCACCGAAACGTCGAGGTAAATAATATGATTTCAATACGCGATTAAGTCCCGTTCATATTTATAAATATGATTTATACAGCGTCAGAAGGCAATCTTTTGCCTACAATCAATGGGACACTGTAGTGCCTGGGACATTGTTGAGATGTAATAGGCTTGCCCAGCACCTAAACCATCCTCTCAGCATAGCCGGTCATTTCCACAGGAAAGACAATGGTCAATACGTGTGAGGCTGACTAGCCGCTGGTTTCCTCACGATGTTTTCCTTCACCGTTCAAAGAAAGCGCATTTAAACTTTTTGACATAAAAAGTCCATTGATGCAGGACCGGATTTGATCCTTCGGAACAAACGGCGAACTACCAGTCCACTTGACCAACACGGCTTTCAATAATAAAAGGAGTTAATTATAATTATTGATTAGGTATGACCTAACCTTTAATAGACCTATGATCTCACTGGGTAGTGCCCAACCTATGATTACCGTGAGAAACGGTATCTTAATTGAATTTTAATATATTTATACTTATTATTTACTATGAAGATATGAATTTAATTTAAGTTATAATAAAATGAAAACTTTCGAATAAAGTAAATATATTTTCAAACGTTCAACATTTTTTTTATAATATTGTAAAATCGTGAACATTTGAGTTCGATATAATTTTTAGTCATAGCAACGATCCCAGACCAATTTATTTTAAGCTATTAACAAACAACAATTTTACAATTCGTTAAACATTAAGACACAAAACAAACACATTAATATCTCCACATACCATTTCAAGATATTTGCCAAGAAGTCAACCAAATTGTAATTTTTCAAACACTACATTTATTTTTATTCTCTTGTCGCTATTTTTTCGTTTAAGTTTGGGATTAAGAATGGTTATTGTTCGATTTATTCGAGCGAAGGGTTTAAAAATATATCACTTTACAATAGCAAGGTAAAGTTTTGAACTCATTGTGGTACCAATCAATAGTAACAGTAGTTGAAAGTGTTTCTCAACATGAAGCTCTTTTAATTAACCTACAAAAAATACATTGAAAAGTTTTGTAGGTATGTTTTGAGCCTTGACTTAACTAGGAAAACGATTTGTATAACATCGGACTCGAATTCTACAGAATTGTGACCAATTTTAAGTACTTAAGCCATTATTGAAATGTTGGTATCAAATTAAAAATTATTGTGCGGGCGCTATTACTTCCAAAAACAGTACTTTAAATTGGTTAAAAGTCAACTCCATAAAGTCACTAGGCACTATTCGTATAACTTCGCTAAGTGACGCTAAAGTTGGCTATTGAGTTTCCTGACGCATAAAACAACATCTAAATTAACGTATTTTCTATGTGTAAAATATAATAAAGTTTGAGATCCTCTGACATATTATAGAAATACGTTGACGATCAACTTTTAATCCTTACATGTTCACGCTCATCGAACACATTTCAAAACAATTTTTGGCTTATTAAACCGATCCAGGTAGACACCTAGTTTCATCCCTTCACAAGAAACCAGAAGGGTTCTGGTAAGCCTCAGTCAATATTTGACGTTTGATACGTTTAAAGCGATTTTTTCATTCTCGATATACGCTGGTAACTACTACCATCTTAGTAAATAAATACCGGAGAGTTAATATAAATACTAATTTCTTATTTAAACTAATTGCATTTTGTAAAAATACCTATCAATTTTTTTTATTAAACAAATAAATATCATTGGATTTGCAGTATTTTAGTTTCTGTAGGTAATTATCTAAATATTCAGAACTATTTTCAAAAAATCTCAAGGCACACTTACTACTCTAGGTTAAATAACAAACGGTCTAAGACATACTCTTTATTTTGTAACACAAAAATTGCTTCTACGAAATTTGAAACTTCATTTTCTAAAAGCATCGTTATTCGCTCAATGTAATAATTTCTAAAAAACCTACATAGTACTTATTTGTACTTTCTTTCATTGAATCAAAGGGTGTCAAATAATAAGACCACAAAAACAAATTGGTCAATAATCATCAGGCTGAGAAAGTCCCATCGCCAGCCGTGAAAGTTTTTGGAGAAAATAAGGGTGCATTCTGAGAGTGATATCTAGCAAGTTACAAACCTTAGCGTTTTGTAGAAACAATAACATGACTGAGTCTTTAAAACACAGGCAAAGTTCTCATAGCGAAAGATTAAAAAAGTCAAAAATAGGTATTTTCTAAGATATTCAGGGTTTACTCATTAGCCATTTTTAATGGATTTAAATGATAAAAAAATAAAAATGGAAGGTATGTTTAATTTCTTATGACCATAAACTAAGTAGTAATCATTAGTAATATATTTTTAAGTTTACTACGTTTACTTTGAAAGTAACTTTAAGAAAAATAAAGAGAAATAGAACACATAACTCAAACTTGCTGCAAATTTCATATAGTTCATACTGAAAGGGCTTGCGTCTTGTGACATTACTCTAAAGGTGCGTACACATAGTCGATAATTAAGGCGTACACAGACTGATCGGAAACTATAAATAATAGAATTCCGAAGACCGGATCTCTTTTGTGCGATTATAAGTTTTTTAAGAACCCTTCCTATCGATCCGATTGATTTAATGATATACTTCGATTATTTTCACCTCCTGTTTCACAGGTGTGTAAGTAGACCTTTATTTAAGTCTTGGGCATGAATATTCTTATTTTAAAACTATATTCGTTAGCAACACATTTTTAAACTGTAGGAAAATCGATAGACTGTATTATTTTTGATAATGCAAAAATATTCTTGCAATAATAGAAATTACGGATTTAAAAATCTTTAACGGTTCTCATTCAGTCTATTTCATTACAAAGAAAAAATAATCGACCTTATAATCTCAGCGCAAAAAACTGCCACAATTAGAAGTTTTTGTTCCTTAACTTTGATTTAAAAAAATAAAGTGACAGAAGAAGTACAATGACATGTCAGGTTGGGGTTCACTGATATTTTTTTGTTTCTCCCCTCAAAGTGTTGGGTGACACTGGATAGCAATTTTGACGTGTTTTTTTCTAAGGAGCATCGTCTTGCATAAATTAACGGTATTGGAGCATGAATATTCCCATGTCTTTTATGTTTTGCTCATCTTTTGATCCATTTCTTTTTGTGCAAAAAATGCGTGTGATTGAAATTTTAATTGAAAGTTTGAGATTGGGTTTGCTACGGGTTGTTGTGTAAAAAGTATAAATTTTTTTATTTAATTAATTTTGAACACTAAAAGTTCTAGTAAAAGCTCTTTTTGCATGTAAGTAAGTGTTTCATGTAGGTGCATGTCTTTGCTTTTACTTATGAAAAATATTAATTAATGCAAGTGCATTATTGTCTCCTATTGAAAAATAATGACATCAGAAAATATTGTTTGACTTTCAGCGTAGGTAGGTAAGTAATTCTAAAAATGAAAGTATCAAGTTCGTAAACTAATATTTATTGCTTTCTTGGTCTAAACCCAAATGGACAAATTTACGACGCACCATATCAAATAAATCATTTACAGTGACGTTTTAAATACATTTTTGTATACGAGCCCGATGTACTGATACAGTCGTCGGCCAAGTATCTGTATTTTGACTGTAAAGTTTTATACGACAATAAACTTTACAGTGTTTTGAATAGAGACTAAATTCGCGTAGATAAATATTGCAAAGTATCGTTGTGAAGAGCTTAGGAAGTAAAAAATAAGTAATTTGCGAATAAATCTTCCTCAAGGAGGGGAACTTTTTGCAATCTTACATTATAAGCAGACTATTAACGTCGTGTACCTATAATTGTCACACATATTTTATAATATCCCTTCGATGGGATTTTGAAAAGAATGAAACGAGCGACTAAAGACTGTTTTTTACTGATCTCAAACACAGCCCTCTTTTATTCAATGAATATTCTTCAATTCTGTCTATTATTTCTATCAGAATCTTTATAAATTTAGAAAAATAGTGATTTTGTGAGAATATTTTTAATTTATTAAGTATTTCCTTGTTACAGAAGGTGAGTTTGAATCCAGTACAATGGACTTAAAGAAATAACAATGCTTTCATAAATGAACGTCTGTTACTTCATAGGTAAGTGGAAATGAATGAATTCATTTTGAATAAAAATTTTGCTTTACTTATTTTTATAATACCTAAGTACTTCTGAAATCGCCTTTTTTTCAACGTTTTGTACGTATTGCATTTTATAGGTTAATTATGTATGTAGATAATGTAAACAAACCTATTATTTACTTTTCTAGGCAAGGATGATTCTTGCATATCAAAAAATACTTTTTTACATAACCGTAATAATGATTTGAATCTCTATTTAATACTTAAGTACATATGTCAAAGGTGCATTGAACCGAACACCGTTATCATTTGTTTTATATTACAATGCCGCGGATGCTACGCTCGATCGCCGCCGGTCTGCACGCACCTTTACTATTGATGGTTGATCGTGTTAAACAATTTAGCTTCCTGTTTTGGTACATTTTGTTTTAAAACTTTGTTTTGTTGTAACAAGTATACTGTTAAACCATTATACAGGGCGTCCCAGAGTCATGCCACATAGAGGGAAAGTACCTTAAATGCTGTAGATAGAACATTTCACTGAAAGATTCATTTTGTTTTTAAAAACAATTTAAACTTCATTCAAAGATTTTTGAAAAATCACCTACCTAAACCGGAAATCAAACTCGCAAAATTGAAAAAAAAAACAAATTTTACGATACCTACCGATCGAAAGACTCAATCGTTGGAATTATTTTTTGCAAAGTAACATGGCATCTTAAATTAAAGGAAGACCACACATACATACTACAACTAGCACAAGCTTCAGTAGAACTAATCTGAGTCGACTCTCATCATATCAGTCATCAGTACTAAACATACAAAGGTATCATTTGCACCTACTTCTTGGTATAAACTACTGACCCGGAGACATCAACGTAGCATAATATTACTTTTATAAAAAACAAGTAAATGTTGACAATAAGCAATCATCACGTAGCAAAATAACATACAATCAGTACTAAAAATGCAAGTGAAATAAAGAATAAAGGAAAATGCAAATAAAATTGTCAATCAAGGCAAGGCATGATTATATTAACAAGCGAATACGCGACGAGCGAAGCGGAAAACTTAGCGGGCCCGCCTTGCCTCACTTCGCTTCGAAATCGACTATTTACGTAATCACAATACGCAAGCTTTGTCACTTTGAACGATCTATAAGATTACTAGCGTCCCGTCCCAGCTTCGTACGGGAGGAAATAATATAGCCTATGGTACTCAGGGTGAATGTAGCTTTCTAATGGTAAAAGAATTTTTGAAATCGTTTCAGTAGCTTTTGAGTTTATTTATTACAAACATACACAAAAAATTCAAATTTTACCTCTTTATAATATTAGTTAAGGAGGTTTAGATATACGACTCGGCCGTATTAAATATTTTAAATATTGCAAAACAACTTACGTAAAAACAAGCTTTTGAATAGATTAACTTTACGCCAAATCCAACAAAACAATACTTTAATTCATAAAAACGTGATTAATATTGCAAGTTTATTTTGAGTCAGCTCCGTTCCATACCGTCTTTGGATATGACTCTGAAAGTTATATTGCCAAAAAAAAAGGAAAAGTCTAGGGCATATAATATAAGGGACTATTGTAATACTTAAGCGTGATTCATGTCTCAAGCGATGATTCATCACTCAGTTTTTATAGAGAACTGTCTAATAATAGAACTTGAAGACTCAATTCGTGCATACTATAGATACGCACCCATACGTAGGTACCGGTGTTGTTTCATATTATTCAATAAAGTTTTAAAATGCCTGGAGTGAAACATGTTCAATCCAGTACTATAAAACGATCTGTGTCAATGCGTAATGGTACTTGTTAGCCGAGTCGCTGTTGCTGCGTTTGTAGTGTAATTGACATCATTTTCCAATTTCTCTATGATTTTTTCCCGTAATGAAATGCGATGTCGTGCACCGATGGTTTTGCAAAGAACTTTGAAATTAGTATTTAAATGAATCATAAGTTTTCATGAGGAGAGACGCATCAGATGTTTGTATGAGAAAACTTCTCTGTTTGCTGATTTTAAGACAAGTCAATTTCAAATGGCCCAAAAATGTAGAGAGAATCTATTTGTTTGCACCAATGTACTTCATATTTTATTTATTTTTCTTCCGTTTTTAATTTTGGTTCATATTTTTAACACGTGAAACAGTTTTTATAAAACTTCTGTTGAAAGTAATTAACAGTTATTTAATAGCACTTTTTAAATTAATAGGTTTACGACTGTAATTGGTTAATGTTTATTGATGGAAAATGACAAGTATTTCAATTTTATAGCCATGAAACTAATTAAAATAGATTTAATCAAGCAATATATGGTGCGTCAAATGCTCTTAGCGTAATCATGTTAGGAATGCAATTAAATGTCGTTAACTGATCACACGGTTAGCTAAATTCGATTTTATTTCTTTATTTCAGACTAATTACAAACCAGTTGGTCAAATCATTCAAGTGACTCGAACATTGTATATTCCAATCTTAAGCCAAATCCGTTCAGTAATATTAAATTGAAATAGTAGCCCATCATCTTAAAATTTTGTTTATATAATTAAGTAGGTACTTAGCTCGTGCTATAATTTCTCAAGTTATAAACCGTTTAAATTGAAAGAATTTCGTAGTTTTATGTTAATTTCCGTAGGACCTGGGCCCCTAAAAATATAATTCAAAATGTAAAATCTACCTGGTGGTATTCTAGCAACCTGGCTCTATTGCCTGTTCCAACGCAACTCCCTACACCAGGGAAAGAATCAGACAAGAACCTGATGGTATGGGCCTAGTAGTTGTACGCACGCCTCGCCATATTATTCTGTGAATGCTAATTCAAGCCTACATTCAGCAATAATAACTCAAGACATTCAAAAAACGAGACGTAGTAAACATGAACACCCCACAAGTTCACCCCTATCTCGAAAAAGTCACCCCCGCACGTAGAACAAAAAAGGGCACCGGAGGGACGCAACGCATCCCAAGTAACTCTCATTGCTAAGGTCTGCAGATGTCTTTAATGGCTTTAAATTATATGTAGAGAGCTAACTGCTAGGAGGTGATAGATGGCGTAAGATATTGGAGATGCCATTGTCTTCTACTCTCTTTGGAAGATTAGGGTGTGTGTATACGAGTAGTTGAGGAATACTTTTGTTAATGGTTATGTGTTCCGCGTTGGTGATGTAAAAGTTCAATATCTGCCAAAGATATTGGTTTTAGAAAAAAGGTATACCTTACTCTCAGGAACTCCTCATTCCTAGGTACACATAGTACACATACAGTCATAGTTTTCATCATCGAATATCAATCCATACTATATCAATAATACCTATTATAAATTGGAAAGTGTGTTTGTGTGTCTGTCTGTCTATCTTTCACGGCAAAACGGAGCGACGAATTGACGTGATTTTTAAGTGGTGATAGTTGAAGGGATGGATTTTTTTATGAAAATAAATATCTTTAAACCTATGGAGAGAGACATAGGCTACTTTTTCCCGATATTCTCGCGGGAACGGGACTTATGCGGGTAAAACCGCGTGGCGCAGCTAGTTCCTTTATATTTTTTGTTAATACTATTCTAAAGCGATTGTAGAAATGTGACATAGGGGGCAGAATCGAAATCGCCCTCAAGATAGGTGTTAAAACGCGGCAAAAACATTGAGCCAGTTTAATCACAACGTACCCTGATTAAGGCGACCCTCTTGGCCATAAAAACATTATCCCGCGTCCCTCCGCATAAAAAACATAAAGAACAAATACAATGGGACAGTGTGTCCGTGTGTCCGTTGCATCAGATATTGGCAGTTAGCTACGTTTAGGGTTAGGCGAGACATATTCTCACGAAAAAGCCGGTCAAAAAGTATCCTAACCGGCTACTTTTGATGATTATTGCAATTTCTATACTGCATTTTTTTGGTGCAATATCGGCAAAAAAGTTTTGGCCTTTGACATTACAAATAAGAAACTTAATCATTGCGTAACAAAATAGGCGACCATGTGAAAGCTCGCACATTTTCAATAATATTAAAAAATGTCTTTCTAGCTCTAGAGGAGCGATTTAAACCAAATATTCCGTTTTCATCTTCTTATTTGACAGAATATTGAAACGTTGTCCAGTAACTAGCTAAAATTAGCATCATCCTATTTATGATTACGTACAATCTCAATTTTCCGTCTAAACCAGAAATGTGTGACAACACTAGATGCATCAGATATTGGCAGTTAGCTACATTTGATGCCATGCGACTTAGCTGATTAGATCACACTGTTATGGCCCGTTTCAATCGATGAGCTATTGTTTTCGCAGTTTAAATTTATCTGTGGGCATTTGATTAGTTTTATTGTCATTTTATTGAAGAAAACAGAAAGAAACGGACTACTTGAGTGAGGTGAAGCTAAGCGAATGTTTTTGTTCCATTTGTAAGATAAAACATTTTCGCGAGTAACGCTGACGGCGTAGTGGGTGATTGTAATGGGCTTTTAAATGTGAATGAGATGCCTACCCAAAATAAGGGGCCAGGGATAAGTAAAAAGTATAAGGGCATAAATACCAAGATTAAAGGTACGTTACCAATTCCAAATATGGCCAAAACATAAATAGCCTTGGGGGTGGAAATCTGAAAGGAGAAAACATTCGGTACGCGGCACCGTTATGCTTAATGCACCCCCACAGAAATTATCGATTAGAAGCTTTTTTATGCAAGAGGGAATGCGTAGGGGAGCTTACCCTGGGGCGAGTGGTTGAAACAAAAAACGCGAGTGAAGAGTGAAATAAAAAGTTTAAACAAGCACTGCAGTGCCCTCAAGACGGCAAAATCAATAATCGAAGCCGCCTCGATGCAAATCTTGCATCCCGATTTGAATTTCAATGGCAAGGAATTTGAGTTAGTGTTGTGTGTCTAAGCTTTTTGGGTTAGTTTCGAAAGATACTGAGCAAAAACAAAAATGCTTAATAGATGCGTTTAGTAAATACACGGAATTATAATTAAGGTAAAACTAATACGGAAAAACAAAGGCTCATAGAGGAACTGTGATTACGAAGGTTCTATGAAAATTCGAAATTCAAATAGTTCGTTCGTTCGTATGAACAAGTGACTAACACTGGTGACGAAGTTTTTAAGCCTCATAAAGGCCTAAAAGTCAACAACAAAAAAAAGTGAAAGTTTGACATTCGTCAGTTTACAACAATTTTTAAAATGAGTTGATAATTTTCGGAGATTACCTCCGTCAAACAAAAAAACTTTACCTCTGTTGATTGTTTAAATAACACAAACAGAGGTCCATAAATAAATAGTTACATAAACAATGTGACGCAACAACTCAAAAGTGCAGTAGCAATTTATAACACAAAGTCGAACGTTTCATAATTTTCTATGAATATGTAATTCAAAATAAAACGCAGAATACTCAATAAACATTAAACTTGATAGTTTGTTGCTAGAAGGTCCGACATTTAACACTGAAGTTGGTATTACAAGTCTTCTTGCAATAATGTTAGTAAATTGTTCGCTGCGTAAAATGTGTGACAATTCCAAAATTATGATTGGTTTATTAGTTTTGTTCACCAGAAGTAACCCTGAGCAGGTGAAACCATCATTTAATAAAAATAAATATATTGTTTTAAATCGCTATATTCTACTTGTACATATACTTTGCACCTTACAAATGAAATACTCACCCGTGAATCGAATCTCAAGCGGTGATTCATCACTTAGTTTTCTTGGAGGACTGTCAAAAAATCGATACTTGAGAGATGGCTCAAGTCTGAGTGCAGACTCTGAATACATAACATTATTATTGCACTATGTGATCGCAATTTACACTTTTTGTATAAGATTTTATGTTTGTCATAAAAATTAAAGAAATCCTACTGTTTGTTGTCTATCAAAATTGAACGTTATCTACGAAGAATAAGTACCCGTATCAATATAAAATACTTCAACCCAGTGTCAATCAATCAAGAAACAGAAAATTCAGCTCGCGTCCTACAATCCTCATTGTACACTCTGCCCAATTAGCCCACCCCTGGGCTCAGATGTGCACTCTTCTTGATCGTTCGAGCGTCATCTTTAAATTTCCGTCGTTAAGATTTAATTTTTATCAAGACCCCCCTGCCCCCTCCCCCCTTCACCCTCCAAGGGGTAACCTGTCGCACCAAATATTTTCCTTCGTAGTTTTTTCCTCCTTCGATGGCACTTATGCCGCCCCTCTGTACGAATTTTTTTATCATTAAAACGCGGGGGGTCGCCGAACCTGCGTTGCCAACTCGCGCTTGTCATAACAAAACATAATCATACGGAACTGAGCGGTTTTGGTCACGTTTGCAACACTGAAGTGCTTTGAAATGTTTGGTTGTTTTGAATGCTTGAATCAGTAAAATGTAATATTAAGGCATACATTTAATTATCTACAACTCATTAACATAAATTACTCCTAAGAATCCCACTCTCTGACTCCTTGTGAACATTTTACATTTTGTTCAGCCTTAACATTTTTTATGAATATTAAGATTATTAAATAATTTAAGATCTAATAAGTATTGAGCACATTATAGGTGCGGGATATTCAACATGATTCGTGGATTTTGCTGATTTCCGATATTTAAGCACAGCTCGCCATAATCATAGTAGACAACATTTACCAGAGATGACACCATTTCTGTAAATTTATTATTTTTGATTTTAGAATCACACTCTAAATCAGAATTCTAGAATTTAAAAAAACAACCAAACATTTAACACCATCCATCAAACAGAAAATGTCTACTCTTGAATCTATCCAATAAGGGACCGTGGATGACACATTTCACTTACCCTCCCGTGTAATTAAGCCGGCTACGTGTTAATTACGAAGACATCAAGTCTCACCTATATTTTCTTCGAACATTCTGTTTCTATTTCGTTAATAAGATTAAGGCTGGCCTTACTAATTACCAAATGGCGAGACTCCCAAAAAGTTATATTTATACGAAATTGATTATTCATTCAGACTGAAGATTTATTGTTAGTATATAGTGTTTTATGTATTACTTCAAATTATTTTCTAATGATATGGTATGCTACCATTCCAAGCTCTAATCAAATAGACAATTGCAATTGATATAGGTACTCTGATACTGATTCGGTACAAATAATGTAGACATTCAGAATCATAATGTACTTTTTTTATTATCTGATATTAGAACTAAAATAAACTGAGGGCACATGGATAAGACCTACTTTGTAGATAGCAGTATCCTTATGAATTCAGCTCATTATAGTTAGTAGATTTTTATTTATAATTATCCAATATTGCGCTTAGTTAAAGTTGCAAGACTTCTCAATTACACAACAGACTGTCCAAGCCAATCAATGCTAAACAATTATAAGTTCTGGTATAAAAATAGAAACTTTTCTAAGAACAAAGAAAACTATCAACATCGTTTATGGCTAAAACGCGGTAAACAAAATTAACGTAAGTAAAGTTGAAAAGTTGCGGAAACTCTTATAATCTTGTTAAAGCTCAGACGCGGCTAATCCACCGACCATCAGCTAATTAATCCCACAAAGTTTAGTTCTCAAAAAGTTTCAACGGAGGAAGTAATTTCACGCTAAGAATAAAGATGTGTATACATTCATTGATGTTATCCCATGTTTATATTTTGCCATTGTACCTACTTTTACAAGTAAATCATCCTAGTTAAGCGAGGTTCATAATTATCTTCTAGGTGAGATCACAAATTTTTTTACAACAAGAAACATTTATTTAAAAAATTAATAAAACTTACATATGCGATTCAGATCACTGGCTAAGAAAAATTACTAATTTACAAATTAGTTTTGGTTAGTTCATCTGAACTCAGCTTTACAAGGATAGAACTTCACACTTAGACTCAGCGAGTAAACACTCATGACGTTTCCTAATTAACGGACGCAATTAGTGGTCCGGCTCGATGGACCACAAGGGGGAGGAGGGAGATAAGTGGGCCCAAGCGGGAAAAGTTAGAAGAAAATTCGTGGGCTTAACACGGAAAAACGTGCGGCGCCAGACACTGTTCTAGAGGTGCTCGACTTGCCTTATGACCTTGGAAAACTACGAGTATTTGGAAACAGTTTGTCTGGTTTTTACGCTTTTTTGTGTGCAAGGGGAAGTTTTCAGTCACGTCTCACTAATTTCGTACGTAAATACTCTTAGTTTTTGGAATGTACAAATGTATGAGAAGGTTTTGATCCTCAATTGACATTTATCTTTATTTAAAAACGGAATGTTAAACTCTTTAGAATGTAAAACTTTTATGTTTAAAAACTTTACAAAGATGTAAAAAGAAATGTTAATAAAAACGTACAATTAACTAGATACTTAAATGTTGTGAGGACTAAAACTATTGAGGCCAGATAAAGCTATGCAAAACTATTTAGTTGTTTCTTATTAATTGTTATTTGTAAGTTTCTTGGCAAAATAATGTATTCTACTTAGTCAAGGTCTGCTCTGAACATTTACATCTTAATTACAGATTCACGAGTGTCCGAAGACCAAATGAAAAATAGCACTCTCTTTCTCTTATTAACATTCCGCCCCTGTGCGTTTCCGATGAGTAATTGCTTTCTTAATTCGCGTCATCCATCCTTAAAATAAGGCAATTTTTCATTCGTCTTCACCTACTTGTGCCTCCTTGTATGCAAAGGTAATTTCTTCATTACTTAGGCTTCAAGGGCTGGGGGGAAGTGAGGTGTCAGTTTTACCTTTTATGCGATTTGTATGAGTGTGAAATGTTTTCTCTACCAACTGTTTTTATTCTGTTTCAAAATAGTTGTGACTATGAAAAATGTTTTCATATTTTATTTATATTCACATAACACAGATATAATACAGTGTTATTTACGGTCACTTATGAATCATTTCAACCAAAAATGTTTATTCTAAATTAATTCATAGTAGTCCGTAAGAACGTGGTATCATTCAAACGCGGCGAGCAACAAAAACCGTTAGTCCTTGTTTGCAATACCATGCCTTTCTTTTTTTCCTTTCTATGCCTTAATTTATTCCCTAAAAATATAAAAGGATTCTGGGGAGACGGTCTCGTCGTTAGCGATATTGTAATTTGATTATTTGTATTTTTTTCTGAATACTTTTAATCACCGGGTCGGCTCAGTGGATGGGGAGGAAAATCAGATTTCAATTTCAATTAGTGACGGATCTTCGTGGAAAAATTGGAATGAACTGAATGAGTATTGATGAGTTTGGTCGTTAATATAAATGAGTAATTTAGGGCCCAATCAGCTTTTTTATTTGCTTTCCCTATTTACCTATTAAATCGATTTGCGTTTGAGGAAAGTCGTCTCTTGGCTGTTATAATTTATTTTAGACGTATTAACAAAATTTATATAATTCAAACTGGACTCAATTGCCAAAGACTACCTACTTAAGTATATGTTATGTATGTAACATTTGTTCAAAGTAACAAAGTCTCATGCTATGTTCAGATGCGCGGCGTGCAGCCCGGCGGGCTGCACGGCGAGCTGCGCGGCATGCAGCCCGTGCCCGGCCGGCGAAAATTCAAACTGTTCACATGCACGCAGGCGTGTCAGTCAGTGCTAGTATGTCGGGCAGCGAGGATCCAGGATGTTGTTGCTGCCTTAACCTTTGGCTTAACTTATTTTTATTGGAAAAAGAAACAAAATGATAAACGATTCGTTTGACCATTCGACCATGTTAGCAACGGACGTCCACTCGTCACGAAAGCGCGAGAGAGACTGACTGCACGCGCGCATGTGAACAGTCACCGGGCGCCCGCGCATTCATCCTTTGAACTTTGCCCAAAAACCGCCACTCGCTCGGTTCGCTGCATTCACGTTCACGGGCGCGTTCACGGGCTCGGGCGTACCGTTTACACGCGCGTGCCCGTGAATGTGCCCGTTGAATGTCGAGTTGAACGCGCGCATGTGAACGTACTATCAGAGCAACAAAATTACAAAATCAAAGCATGCCACGTCATAACCGCTCATACAGCTGGATAATTAGAGAGCGCGATTGGCGCACGCGAGCCACAAATAATTCATTAGGAGCCTTAGTTCACCGCATACAATCACTTACACTGTCATGCACGACGTTTAAACCCACCAAGTGGCGTAATTACTGCACTGAAACAGCCTACGCTGAAAGGTTAGATATAATTGGATAATAGACAGACTATGCACTGTAATGACATTTCATTGCGCATGCCACATAAAACGACACTTTTCACAAAGGTCATCCTGTACTCAATCAGGGTTTGAATTCAATTTGCGCAATTTGTACGACACGAACCAATTATAAAACCTGACAAGGAAACCCGCAATTAAAAGAAATCCTCGAATATCTTCCGACTTAATGACTTCTTTGCTTGTTAATTCCTTGTCGCGAAGGAAAAAACGGGAGTCGGATTAATTCCAAGTGCGAGTCGATTGTTTGCATAAGCCTCGGCCGCGCCGGGGAAACATCACCTCACCGCCACCGGCTTAAAAAAATAATTAAAATTCGTAATCACTCTTGACTCGACCCCCCAAGGGGACGAGTTTGTCTTGAAAACGCGAGTTTCAAATAACGTCGTGGTATAAAAGAGTACGACTTGAAACGTTCTCGCAAATTCGCTTATGCAACATTTAAAATAATTTGTGTAACTCGAACGCTCGAACGTTATAAATATGACATTATTACGAGGCACGAGGCTGGCGGGGCGTTGTTCAAATAGTGGCACAAAAGGCTTGTCGGAATGTTTATGATCGTCTTAAAAAATTCAAACGACACACACGATAGGAAAGTTTCCGAACCGCTTAGTTAGAGGTTACCTGCAAAATTTGAAAGCTCAGTTCTTCCTTGCATGTTTGCAGGTAGTTTTCTACCCTCTTAACAGCATATTTCGGCATATTTCGATTACCATAAAGCGTTCCGTGTCATGTATATTTACGTTTCATTATACGTACTTATTCACCTTAGAGCTTACATGTATTAATTTCTGAGCTGAAAGGCTTCAATGGCCGGTTGAAGGAATTTATAATGAAGCGAAAATAATCGAGAAATTTCGAATTTCGTTGCTAATGGTATGTAAAATAATTCACAACAATAGGCAGACATTTCCTTCGTCTATTCAAAAGAACCCAAGCTTATCACGGTCTTAAATTAATAAGCATTCAAGTCGAGCCAAGTAAAAATGAATAAAGCTCGTAACACGGAACAATAGCGTAATAAGGATGGTGCATTTTGTCTCTGAGAGCTCGCTTGCAAAACAACAATAATTCTTCTTTCTCTGAAAAGATTTTCAGCGTTATTCCACTTGAAATTATTATTTTTTCTTGTCGTCGTCTTGCCATTGTCTCGGACGGGAGGTAAGTAATGAAGGAAATTGGGGGTTCTCTGGGAGGGACGCTAAGATTTGCGTGGCCGACCGCTGTCTAATGCGGAATAATGAAACAGCTTTGAATATCCTCTGCTCAGCGGTTCGGATTTATTAGATTCGCCCAAACGGAATTAGGCAATCACAAGTATAACTATAACGTAAAATGTATAAGTAGGTTAAGGAATTTCCATTAAAAATACCCCGACTACGTATACGCTTCGAAGTTGCCTTTTATAATGTGCTACAATTCTACCCTACGATTATTTTTAGCGAACTTAAGATGCTCAGAAAGCATTGATGGTTGCTAAATCTGTCGCTAAATATTTTCATTGAAATAAGGAGTGACAAAAAAAATCTAAAAGCTTGCTAAAATAAGTTTATATAAAGTCCTATACTATACGAGTAGTAGTTACTGATTACAATAATGATGACACTTTAGAACCGACACGATTCATGACATGTATTGTGTTAAGAAATTCTGATATTTACCTTATTTTTTTGTTAATATTTATCGATTTTTCTACCTATTAGATAAATCAGACTGTAAGCAATAATGCCACTTGTGGTCACCCATTCAAGTTGTGACTGCTCAGAAAGTTGCTTAACTACGACGATCTATCAAGAGACCGTCTTAGCAAGCTTCGCCACGAGCGCTATAATGCAATGAAATATCGTGTCGTACAGTAAAAACAGACACTGTGGTATGCTCACAGAGAGTATTGAATTTCCATTATTACCTCAGACTTTTACGATTATTTAACGTATTTAAAACAGTTTATTTTCACCTGCAAAGAGAATATTAACTTTATTGAGCTGTCTTTCCATTTGTGTCACCTGTTCAAGTTATGTTCGCAAAATAAAATATTGCGATGCGAGGACAAAAAGAGCATTAACTCGAAAGTGGTATCTACCTACTTAAAAAGGACGTCTGGTTTAGTGACGTGCCTTTTAACAAAAAGCAATTAAAGACTTTCAGTTAAGAAAATCCTATCCTCAGATAAAAATCCAATTAACTCTGCTGGCTCTTAGAGACTAAAATAGTTTTTGAATTAAATAAGAGAACAGTTTAGGAATGCTATACAAAAATGTATTAAGTACCCTACTTGTGGTCATAGAGGCTGGTGTGCTCCTTATTTTCAAGATTTTATGAAATAATTTTGAATAAGCTCACTTTTTTACTTTGGAATGGAAAAAGTTATATCTACCACTGTCTGATTGCGGTTACCTATCAAAACATACATCGCAAATGCTGACAGAAAATTAACTTTTACCAGAATTAACATATTAATTATTTTACGGGTAAATTAACAATAACAACGCAATATAGTATTTTGAAAAGCTATAATTTTTGTTCAATAACGTGTAGACTTTTTTCGCGTTCTTTAATGATTTTCTTAAAGGACGAAAAGCCCTTTAGAAAATCCAAAAGCTTTACAAATTCATCAATCACATTATAAATTGGATCGGCGACCCATGGCAATAATCTTACGTCCACTCACACGGCGAAACTCAAACATTACTTTTGTAGTTTCCTATTTACATGCCCCCAAAGCGGGTTACTTCGTAAACTCCAATATTTCTTGGCTCATACTCGACCCGGCCACAGAAAACTTGCGAAAATCGTTGCAGAAGTTCAACTTCTTGGCCAGTTTCATAAAATACGTAGATTTGTATCTTTATATAACTTCTTTTGGCTTTGCAGTTGAAGAATATTTGCATCTAAATATGACAACATTTAGTTATGCAAATGCGGTATGTCCAGTGCAAAATTATTAGGTATGGGTCGTTTTTAAGCCAATGTATGTGTTTTTATTTAGTATTCAATTAACTGCTCTCTAATTGCAGTGCCACTGAAGAATAGACAGATTTCGCCGACGAGAAGTAAATAAAGAAAGTCGCTGTCGCTGTCTGTCGTATGCTTATACGCAGCGGATTGTGAAGAGATTTTTTTAATAGAGGATTTTTATAATTATTATGTATAATCATTGCATCCGTGCAAAGAAGGCGGGCTAGTATATAAAGTCCTTTTGCTTTGAAACAGTTAGTTGATATACTGTATTCACTGTGTCCTGGTTTTCGGCGGTCTGCCATCTAGTATTTTTAATCTCGTTCTCCGGATCTCGGCACACGTGGTCCCCTCGTCCCTATGTTTACCTTCCGAAATAGTTTAACGGTAACAATTTGCATCTGCTTATGCAAGGAGCGTCCTCGGTAGTTAGCTATCAGTCTTTTTCGATTGCAAATTTTAGGAGGTCTGCTTTTTTGGGCATGTTTGACAAGACGTGTGTTGTGGTGAAATCGAATTGTGTGTATTGTTTGGTACTTGTTAGTTTTAATGGTGAACTGAAACGAAAATTTTCAAGATAATTTAGAACTGGACGTGCAGTAAAGTAAACTTTCATGACTTATTAGAGTCATTGTTTTCAGTAATCTGTTTCTATTTAGCTACTCATTAATACTATTTTTGTAACTGAGAACTACTTGTTTATTGTAACTACTCGTATAATATCGACAGGTAGGTACTTAATCTATTTCAAGTCACCGTAGTCATAACAATTAAGAAATGTTTTTTCATGAAGCACTTTTAAAGCTAGAGTGAATCAATGTAGGTAGAGTATTTATTTGTATCAACAATGAACGAACATCAAGCAAAAACAAGGTCAATGTTTAAGTATGTTCGTTATTGTTTTGACATAGATTAACAAAACATGATATTACAACAAAGGATAATCCAATACATACGAGTGTAAAGATATGGGCAGGTTAGAGACTTGGCCCTAATCGATATCCTTATAATGATTGCCGGAGGAACTCGCATACGAAATAAGGAGGGCGCTTGAGGTGTTCGGGGGCGAAGGGAGATATGAGACGATTTAGATTTTTTTCCTCTTCTATTCTTTCGTTTTTTGGGGGAGACCCCTCAGAAAGGGTGAGGAATTTAAGACGGCACCGCGATCGATTTTTTGCGCATGCATTGGTATTCTCGTAATGTCTTACTTTGAGATTAGAGTTATGCTTTCTGTGTTCTTTTGAATTATTCCGTTTTGAAATGTTGTTTTTGTTGTTTGTTTTGTATGCAAAGGGACGATGAAGTCTGTATAGATTATCAAACTAGTTTCCGTTAGTTAGCTTGTTGATGTTTTATTTCAAATATTTTTAAAAGATTATTTCAAGTAACAGGAAGTTAAAAATTAAATATCAATCATAACTTTTAAATTTTAAAAGAAACATTACTTCTATGTTACACAAAGTTCTGCCATTCTAATAAGTTGAATGAATTTAAACAACGTGAAATCACAAAAAGAACATTCTCAAAAGGTCTTAACCCGGAAAAAATATTTCTTTATTAATAGATCACCGGGCACCAACAAAAGGTAAAGGCGCTAAAGGGGCTAAAAGCATTTCTGCCCACAAAAAGTCTCAATTAAAAACCTGACGGAAGCTTTTAGAAGGTAATCCTTCAAATTGTTTCCAACGCCCCCTCATTAACACCGAAAGTGTTAAAAAGTAAACTTTTTAATCTTTATTACTCGACTGCTAAACGGGTTAAATTATTATAGAACAAGCGGTATCTCATTTTTTATTTTAAACCCTTTTCTAATTTATTAGCGGGAGCTTTGAGCGTCTACGTTTTAATTGAGTTAAGTCATAATTGCGGGGCGTTTTTGATGTGATTTGTCAAAATTTGGTACCTTTTGTTGGAACTACGTTGTTTTAACTTTGTATTACTTGTTCTTGAAATGTTACTCCATAAATATATCAACTTATAGCTCAATATGATTATCGACAAAATTACTAATTAATAAACAAAAGCAAAGTAAACTCTTGACATTAAATTGTTAAACTTTTAGTCACAAAAATGGAACACAACAACAGTTACATGGATTTCGAATGTTTACCGAAATTCCTACCCAGGCACCTCATAAAGAAGACGGTGCAGCCCATACACTAGACAACAAAAAGATACGAAAATGCAAGAGCTTCGCATAACTCACGGTCCGAAATAGCTGGACGGCACACGCGACCAAAAACTTTGCGTGACAACACTACTTCATTATATTAATTACAAGACAGATAAGTTGACTTACGATTTTTGTCTGAGAAATTCAGTTTGAGTGTAGGTACAGTGAATGGTGAAATAATTGAGAAGTGCTCTATTTTTAAAGTTTTTGGTATACCTAATAAATAAAATAATGATATCACTGTTGGTAAGCAATACTACAACTTTTAATGGAACGCATAAAATGTTACTTGGGTCTTGCTTGCGTCATTTATTTATCGTTCATGAATGAATGACTTAATGCGTAAATATTAGATACTATTTTTATTTCGGATTAATGGTTTAAAAATGTTGGTTGTCAGAAATTTCGCTAAGGCGTACTGTTACAAATTATTGATATAGGTAAGTATACAATTTTCATAAAATATCTTACAGTGCAAAGGGCTCTATTTATAGTTTTAGTTATGGTTTATTAATAACCTTATAGTTTGTAATGAAAAAAACATAGATTTTTTTATTTATATAATATTTTGCAGCTATATTGTTACATAACTTTCATGCCTACATTAATGTTTTTCTGTATTGGTACAATATTAATTACTCGACGGACCATCCACAATATAACGTGCCAGATAAGTCGACTGGCGATTTATTGCGTGCATTTCTTTTGTCAGCTTTGAAATTGTACTCGCATAAGTTAACCGAGATTAAAGTAATCGAACTTATAAATTTTGTCGCCTCACCTTTATAAGGCAATGGCGGTGTCGACGCGAACTTTGTTCAAATTAATGGGAAGCATTATCAGATCGAGCCGAGTACATGGCGTTTATGCTGAGATAATTTTGCTTGCATTTTTTTTGTCCGCGATTGTACTTGCGCTAAACAAGCGCTTGCATAAGTGTAAAGTGTTCCGATTTGCAGATAAAAAAAATCAGGCCTTCTCATCTTTACTAGATGATGTATAGACCAGGAGGCAATCTTTGCCGGGGCTTAAGGGACACTAGTGCCTGAGACATTGTTGAGATGGAATAGGCTTAGTAGATTATCCTACTAATATTCATGCGAAAATTTGTGAGCATTGAATGATGAATGAATGGGTATTTTCTTCTTTTTCATTGAACTTCACTGATGAATGAAGTGGACTGAGTATTCGAATATACACAAAATAACAATAACAGGCTTAACTTCAGGAAAAATAATCTGTCACGTATAGAATTTAAGCATCTGCTGCAAATTCTTTGAAAAAATGTATTTGTTCAAATGACTTTGGACATCGTCAAAGGTTATCTAAAAAAAAATCTAAAAGGATGTCAATCATGTCTTAAGCACACATTCGTGATCCTTTCTGATTGGTTGTTTTATTTTTGCCAGTGATTGTACTTGCTAAATTATTGCGTAGGTGTTGGAATAACATGCTCCAATTTTGTGGATTATTTGTAATATTCATGTATAGTTATGATGATACCAAAATGGAGGGTGACGCGTTTATTTAAATTATCGGCATGCCTCGGATTACTGAGATCATTACGTTTTTCATTTTTATTTTATTATGCTTGCATGTAGTTCATGATTGGAGTTGATTTTTTCATTATTGTATGTCACGAGAATCATTATAATAAATATGATATAGATAGGCACCTAATATTTCTTGTATGAATTTCCACAATCACCGTTCAAGGATACAATTTAATAGGGATTAGACACTAGCCTTAGTACTGACTTTCAGTTTTTTCTGTCTACTAATCTTAATAAAATTAAAATTGCCTGAAACACCAAAACTCATTTATAAATTTATTTAAGAATTAACCACTGTCTGAAATCTATATAACAAAGCACTACACACAAGCTAAGCCATTAAGGCAATGTCTAAAGTGTATGAACCAATCACGAAGTAAACTCAAGCTAACGTCAACTGGCAAGTATATAACACTATAAAACAATGAAGCCTCATAAAACCTTTAAAACCAAATTACTTAAAAAGGCCCTAATCCGACATTCCACGTTCAAAATCTTTCGGAATACTAATTAAGAAACTAAACAGCCACAAATAGCCATGAAATTCCTTATACAAGCGGTAAACCAATTTTGAGGCACTTTAGTTAGCGGCGCGGGCGCAGTACTACCTAATTTAATTGACAAATAAAGTTAGGGCAGGATACACGGTCAGTTTTCTGTCAAATACATGACTCAATTTATAAACGGAGTATATTTAACAAAATATTTAGTTTCAAGCTCGTGTTAAAGCGTATATAAATATTTCGATATGAAAAGTTCATTGATGCACGGCCGGATTCGATGCCACGATCTTCGGATCAAAAATGCATCAAGATTCAGAGTTGCTCGTGTAAGCTGAACCTTATATTGCCGGCTAACATTGTTGACGATACTTAAAATATTAAGTTTGTGTGTTCAAATATAATAGTGAAAGGTCAGTAACGAGCTTTGAAGTGGCTAATACCGACTTTTCCCTGGAAATTGTAGAATTTTAGATGTATTACGAAGTTGTTAAATAATATGTCAGGGCTCACTTGAAAATATATCACCTTATTAAAAATTGGTTAGCACTGAATAGTCAGTAAAATAAAAATAGAAAGTTGTAAATAAAAATAACAATTAAAGTTATCCTCCGAGTATTAAAAACAAAAGAACTAAAAAAATATGATAAATTCAATTAAAAAATAAATAAATATAATTTTCAAAATAATTGGCTATTAAATTAACTGTTAAGCAAAACAACCTATTAACGAACACCAAACCTCAATGAATCTACTAAAATCGCCAAAAAAGCACTGAAATTGAAACTTGCTAAAAAAAATTGACACATTTACGATGCTACAAAATCATTACAAGTTGTCCCCCATAAAATCCGATGTCGACCGTTCAAAATGAATAATTAGCAAAGTTATCTGCGAAACAAGAGACTTTGACTTAATTATTACACCATTATAAAGTGCAGGCCCCGACCGACCCTTGCTGATAGCAAGAGGGCAGGATAAGAAAAAAAACAAGGCAAGTGCGAGGAGGAGTTTTATTTGAGGGTTTTAAAAAGTAATTTAAGTTAAAACTTACATAACACTTATGTTTATAAACAACTACGGTTTTGAATTTGTGAACACTAAAAACGGGATATTTACCATGATTCGTGGATTTTTCAGTTTATATACGGTATATATTACGGTTTTTCTTGTTTGAAATTAATTGAACTTAATGCGGCGTTTAAAAAATCGTATTAGAAGTTTTTTAAAGTTTTAGTATTAGATACAAAGAACCCTGAAAAGCAAGACAGGATTAATTATTTCGAGCCAGCATCGCTCGGTTTGTAAAATGCTTAGTTTCCATTTAGTAAGAACTGTTTTGTTTTGAGTAACTTAGACTTCCCCGAGGGTAGAAAGCGAGAAATGCAAATACTTCGTCGCGGTTTCATTTGAATTAATTAACAGTTCTAATGAATGCAAACTTTTTCATTCCGTCCGTTTTTCCGTAACAATGTTTGCGGTAAATAAAACTTGTCAAGGAAATGCCGGTTTTTTTGTCCATCTGTTGTTTTTTTTTTCTTTTTAATTCGCAGGGTCGTTCAGCCGGATTGTTGGGATTTATTCGTGTAATTAGTGAAGTTTGTGCCGCTTCCATTATTTTTATTTTGTTTTTGCGTTTGTTTGTTACACAATTTGGGGGAATTGAATTTGGAGGTGAGTTTTATTGCATAAAAATTAGCGGTCTGCCGGCGAAGTTTTAAATCGCTTTCGCTGTAATTGTAACTTTTTTAGAACTTTTGTTTTTTTTCTCCTAACATTCGCTAAACAAATTCGCAAGTAATTATTTGTATCAGGTTGGTGTAGATGTATCACGTTTGTTTATAGTTATTCTTCTTAGAAAAATAATTTTAAATCGAATTTAGGTACCTTCTACTAATTTCTTACTTATCCAACATTTTAGCAAATTCACTTCATTTTCTGAGCTTTAAACGGCGAAGGAAAACATTGTGAGGAAACCAGTTAGCTTTCTACCATGGCATGTACCAAATATGTATTTGGACATACCTCTGAATACCCCATTAGACATCTTCAAAGGATCTAAAGAAATACATATAAATCGGAAAGAAATGTCTAAAGCTCCTAGGGTATCCTAGCAGCTTTAGACATTTCTTAGTCGTGATCACATGTCATTTTTCACTTCATTTTCTTAAAGTAAGCAATATTTACACACGACATAAAACTCAATGACGTATTAAATAAGAAAGTTTTTTTTGCTAACCATTTATTAATATTTTGAGGTCTCAAACAAGTTTTACCAAAAATGCCGATAAACATTCCTACGTTACTTAAGCTCACACTAATCAATTTAGGCACACTAATGAGGACAATATAAATCGATGTTCTTAATCCCTGGAAGGCAGTGTAATAAATAAAGGCATAAGAGCACGCGCCATATTTCTCGATTAAGTGCGAAAGTGAGGCGGTCGTGCTACACCGGTAAAGGTGTGGGCGGAGTGCGGCAGAATAGCGATTTCTTTAACAAGAGTCTAGAAAGTTCATCATCATCATTGCCTTAGTATGTCCACTACTGGACATGAACCTCCCTTAGGCGGTTCACACACTGCTCCGCCGCTGTATGGCCGTCCGTACTATATGGCCTCACCATTGCTATTTCAACGAGCATATTCGCTTGGCTATATTGGTGACTCTTGCTCTTCTATGTCCTCATTTCTGTCAAGATCATATAGAAAACTCGGGGCATAGCCTTGTCTATAACTCATCAGGGACTAGGAGTATACGTACACACGTACGTTACGTAGATATCATGTGTTCATGTTTGTGTTCTACCTAATGTACCTACCTACCTACTTGCTTTAGTGCTACTTCTTTTGTTTTATTTTCGATTTTTTTTTTTTTTTTTATTATGTGTTACGTGTTTGGCTAAATAAATGTATTTTCTTTCTTTCTTTCTTTCTTTCTATAAAAAGTATGCCTACTGTACCTACTGTGTTTACTCAATTTTGTTTACCTACTCACCTTTTGCACCCAGCATCAATCACATCAGTTTTGTATTCCCTCATAAGCACAGTGCCTTAGGCCATGCGCAGGCGCATGCAGGCGGTAGGCCCACGTCATTACCGGCGCAGGATTGGTCACGCAAATCAGATCTGCACCGTCCACGCAATTATAATCAACTACACATAATTCTAACGTAATCAAAGGTTTGTACATCTGTTGATCTGGATTTGGCAGTGATCTTGGTTGTAAGATGTGAAATTAAAGTTTGAATGAATGAATGAAAAACTCTACAAATATTTGACAGTACAAACTTAACACATAAATTGTACAGTGTCTTAGGTAGGTATCGCTTACAAGCAATTCCTTGAAGGAAACATTCAGATAAGAGGTTATAAAATCATTTTAAAAATTCAGTTTCATTTAAAACTAAAAAGTAAGCTAGACCGTTTCATTTGTATCCATAGTTTTTCAAAACATCCATAAAATTATGTTGAGTTGATATCTTGTATAACACTTTACAATCTACCATTACAAAATATTATTTGGATAGCGTCAATTAATCCTAAAAAATATTGCATTGTTGACGCTCCATCTACATAATCTTCGAGTAAGCTTCTTACCATAAATAATACGTACTAGTTAGAATAGAGGTGCGTGGGCGCAGAGCTACAGATCGACAGTCCTATCCTGATTGTAAATCAGTGCTTAGACTATTTGGATGGGGTTATGAAATAGGGATCGTGGTTTGTTTGTATGATAAATAATTTATGTATTGTCTATGAAAAATATGTAGAAAGAAAGTATAACATATATCTTTGGACATTCCACCCAGACATTCCGTAAGAAATGGCAAAAACAAAGGGAGGCCTATACCCAGCAGTGGGAGAGATCAAGCTGCGGATGGTGATGATGATGATTCCACCCAGCATCATCAAGTCCCAAGATAAACAACTTAATGCTTGTGTTATGGTAACCAGATGACTGATATAAGTACCTAATACTTAGATATTTTTTAAATAGAATTTATATTATTGGAATAGAAATTCAGCAGATATTGAATAAAAGTGAATTTTACTTTTGTTCTCCTGAGAATCAACTCTTTAAACTGAAAATACTTTTGTTTCTACTGTTCACTGGAAATATGTAGGTTCTATTGTTTACAAAAACAATATTTAGCAGGTATTTATTATGTACGACAACTGTGAAAAAAATACTTATTTAAAAGAAACTAAACGTCTTCGAAAACTTGATTATTCTATTTAATTGAATAAGGAAAATCTTTGATTAATTTAATAATGCGAAGTTTTTAAAACTAAGCTGTTGAAGGCGAAATAATATTAATTAACGTAAGTTTTTTGCACTAAATAGAGAACAATGCATATATTCTGTATAAACAGTGCTATGTCACACGTCGACCGCGGTACGCCCGTTGCTTGTAGATCGCTTGCCTCGGGGCCACACTCGCAACTTAAGTAGGGCTGGCAAACACCTTGTACACTAGGTCTGAGACTCTACAGAGGAAAACAAAACAAATAAAAACACACGAAATTAACATCTTTGCAACGTTTTTGTTGAGACTTTCAACCTGGCATGTTTCGTTGACTTCATATTGCAGTTAGACAATCTTGTAATAGAGTGATTTAAGAGTGAATGATTATATCTGTATGGAAGGAGACGTTCAGGTTACAGGCTAATGTAACTTTAATAAGAGACGGAGGAGTCATAACACAAACATTAATTTTCTTAGCTTGTTACTAGACGGTGTAAAATGTCTAAAAATATTGATTTATTTATTATTATTACATTGCGATAAAAATAACCAGGTCTTAGATAAAGCTCAAAGTCAAATGCTTTGTAAGTTTTTGATTAATGTCGTAGTAAGACCAACCACAAAGGTTTTAGAAAATGCTTAGTGAGGTTTTACTAAATTTTGTTGTTTCAAAAGCGACAACCCTACTCCCCCTGACGGATGTTTCGACACAGCTTGTCTCAGCAGAATAAACACCTCTGATTCATACACTGAGGACAATGTTTTAGCTAATGGCTTTCTACAATGACTGACAATTGTACCCTCAGATTGCCCGGATCGAGTTTCAATTTATTTGCAACGGTTAACCTTCTATGGGCCAATTATGGAGAAGGATTGGTAACAAACACTAGATAATGTTGTGGCTTAAAAAAACATACCTTAATGTTTATTCGTTTTAGCTTGTGGTCATAGTGTTTGGGCCTTATTAAGGATATGATTTTGATTTTACATTTACAAAAGCTTATAAAAAAAAAACTGAAACTCGGAACTCATCCAGCTTAAAGTTTCTCATTTATTAATATCAGATATGGCTGAGGGTAGTAATAGATAGTCAAAAACAAATTTGAAGATGACCACGTTTTGTAAAATTTAACATTTCTTTACAAACGTGGCAAACCCATCGCCTCTAGAAATGTGTTAAAACTAACATTTAATCTACAAACTAGTAGTTTTCGATCTTCCGAAATGCTCTCAAATAATTTTAATACATTAAAAAATTTACTTATCATTTACAACGCTTTGACATTTAAACCTAATAGCATTTTTAAAGCCGGAACATTATTTTCATACAATATTTATAACGATTATACCAACATTTTCATAAAGATGTCTCACAATGCACCTTTACTAAAACAAGTTGTACAAAAATATAATAAAAGGCTAAAATAATAGTTATCTCGCCACTTTACGCCGACGCACAGATAAGGGCCGGGTAATAGAGAAATTACTCGAACAATATACATAAATATACCTGGATATAGGATCGCATTGGTGTAGAAAACAGGTTATCGGTACTTACCAGTGCTGATTTAGTACCAATATAAAAATTTGAGGCCTGAGTAGCTATCGCGATAAACTGACGGATGTTTCAACACAGCTTGTCTTAGCAGAATAAACACCTATCGTGAAAAACAAAAAATCGTGACAATTTCGGGGTCAACTTATGTTGGTAAACTGCTGCGAATTCAGTATTCACAAACATTAGCTGCACCCGAAATTTCCGTTTTTCACGATAGCAAGTCAGGCCTAATTACCGGTATGCATTTTGAGTCTCTATGATAGCCTCTATTTTGTAGTTAGAAACTTTTAAAGTTACCTATATTTATTTATTTTTATTTAAAAAAATTTAAAATAAAATAATTATTGTTGTTCACCTAAAAGAATGAAAAGGTCCAGTAAGCCGTAATTATTAAAAAAAAAACAAGTTACTTAATCTTATATCGACTCTACCAACCAGGAACACTATTCTCTATAAAAACGACTTTGAAGTCATTATCAAAATCAATCTATTTCATTTCACCGAGTGACTTAATCTCAACCTGAATTCTATATACATAAAATCTTAAGGTGTTTGTAAATTGATATAGGCTGTCTCCACGTACGAACATGTTCGAGGTGTTGATTGTAATTTGTAGTGCGCGAGCGCATATCTGCAGGGGTATTCTGGATCGTTCTGAGTTTACGTGTCGGAATGGCTTATTATTGAACGATTCCAGAATGTTCGAGAAAAAATATGGCACGTTAAGATGTGTATCATAATGAGTATTGTTTGATAATGTCCAATACTGTTTTATTTATTTTTTTACTAACAGTTATGTATTTATTTATTTTAAACACGCAACTTTAAAACATGATAAAAACTACCATTGGGTAAAACTTATAACTGATTGAAAATAATTTAGAACAGGCATGATAATCTGATGTGATCTACATCAGATGTGTGATGTAAACTGATGGCTTATTTGTACACTCTGCGTTCTTCTAATAAGCTTTATCCACACGAAAAATAGGACGGGTTTCTCTCACAGCCCTTGGATTAAAAATCAGTGTACAATTCCACAGCCAATCCAGCCATTAAATGTTAAGTACTCGCTACAGAATATTCCTGTAAGATTTCGCCTGATGCTCTCGGCCTGGACGATCTTGTAATTTATACTTCGCGGGATTAGTTCGGTCGGGTTTATGCGAGCAAAGCCGGGAATTATTACACAAGCTTAATTGTTGATTGTAATCTGAATAAATACCTCAGATATTACAATGTGTGGGCATAAGAGGTATTTAATATTGTATTTCGATAATAAATAGTAATTCTGATGATGGTTGTTGAATCGCCATCGTCTTTTAAAACAGACATTATTTTACTTTGCGCATGATTTCATGGTTTTTAAAATTCTAAAAAAAATCAAGGTAAATATTTAATTAAAATTATTTAAAAACGAATTAATCACAATACTTCAAACCATGATATTAAATTACTTTAAAAAAAACTAAATAAACTAATTTTCATTATGAATCTCTTCAGATCTTTGCAGTCTACCAAACTAAGAAACAAAATAATAAGCAAGTCGCTATATTTTGTTGCAGAAAGTTAACTTCACGGCGTACAATCGCCTTAAAGTTGAACAATGCAAGTTCACCGATGAAACGCAGACAATACAAGATAGTAGAAAACAGTCTAACTTGTTAATAACTAGCAAACGGCCAATGTAAACACCGTCCATAAGTCTTACCTTAATTTGTTTTTCTCCAATTCTGACAACTCAATCCAGATGCCTTTACAAATGAAGTTACAAATCAAATGAGCAAACAGCCAGTGGCTAACCGAACAAATCACACACGGATAGAGCTAGAGACCGAGCTAATAGTTCTACGGCATAGGCGAGCTTAAAATACTGAAAATCATAAGTTAAATATTGAAAAAAAAATAGTTGTGCCTATTGCCCGAATATGAACGAATTCCTCAAATGCTAATTAAATAATTTAAGGATCTATAATATATAGAGTATGTTATTTATTTTGATACAACGATTACAATATAAAAAAACAATATTTTCGTACTAATAATTTATAAGTAGTAGACCTAAGGTCGTGAGAAAACAAGCGTAGGCTATTTGATATGAGGCTTTTTAAGAAAGAAGGAAAGAAAGTAACACTATCTCTCGGTCTACTAAGAACAAATTACATCCATATATCACAGTGTAAACTTCGTACTTTACCTTTTATGATGTATTTTACGCTTCAGATGGCTAAGTCATACAGTGCCCGTTTAGAGCTAACTACCAGGTAACTACAATGTCTCAGATGAGCTTTTTCTTTACTTTGCTCTTTATCTCCTTTAAAAATAATAGCAGAACGAATCTTGAGCTAAAGCTCTTGAGCAAGGATTAAAGAAAATGCTTAATGTACTTACTTAAATAATACGAGATTAGAAGTATTTTGTGTATGACAGAAAAATGCATTGAATCATGAATTACGCCATGTCACCTCAAATTCTTCTTATTATCGTACTCTATCATCCGATCCAAAAGATCTTCGTCCCACTACAAACTGGGAACAAAAAAGGCTTAGAGCACTTGTCCACTTCTTTAGATCCGAATCCGACAAAAACTCAGTTACAAAGCGAATACCGAGTATTCGTGTGTTTTTAAAAGTTGGTATTCCATGTTTGCAAGACAATCGCTTCTAGAAATATTTTTTTACGTTAACTAAAATCTATTTTGTGCATGACAACCACGGCCTTCGGCCCAATAGATGATCTGAGGCCCTACTTGGATTCCACCAAAAAAAGTTTCGTGACAATTTCAGTATCCGCCATAAACTGAACCTGATTTATTTCTATTATTTTCGATTTCGGATCGAAAGCAGTGGACAAGTGATCTAAAAGATGACGGGTACTCGCTAACTTTATTTCCCATTTCGGTGTCGAATAACATAGTTCTGTGGGTGCGGCGATTGCGTCATTTCCTGTGTCATCTTTAAACCGGATCACTGATCCAAATTCGTATTATGAGTAGGCTAAATTGTTAAAAATAAAATATTTAATTTAAACGCATGTGCATGTGAAATTAGTGTCAAAAAAATTACCGTCGCTGTCGTAACAGTATTTTGCGGATTTTCATTTTTATGTTTTTATAAGCCTATCTAAATTTGTATATTATGCTTATATGCACGACCGTAAAATCACTTACTATATTTCATTTGCTTACATGCATTCATGTATATGTAAATTGGAGATTGAAGGTTACTTTTTGACATCTTTTAATTACGCCAGTGGCATTTGATATTTCAAAAACGAATGGCTTAGGACTTTGTTTTTTTAGTTAAATTAGTTACATTAAAATTCATACAACTATGTGCCAGTTTTACTGACCTCCTTAGAGTGGTAACTACACAAACAAACAAAAGAAGTAAAACTTATTCAGACCTTAATTAAAACGGAAATCTAAAATCCCGCACGAGCTTTCATACATCTTTATCATATTTCTGACAAGACTTATAGCCGCTATAAAGTATAGGGCTACCACATAATTCTATCGATAATGGTGGCACAACGCCCACATAAGAATTAATTAACACGTGAATCTATAAAAACAAGTTACCGACTTCGATGTCAACAGTCGGGTAAATGGAACGGAACTATAAACGCAGCTTCGACATTTTTATTGTATATATTGGATTAGACTGAATGACTCATCTTGATAAGGTGTGGTTGGAATGTCACTTTTGTATTGCACCCTTAATTAATCTCAATTCACAACATCATTTCATTCACATTCCTTTATAATCCAGCTAATGAAGAACTTTGGATGTTTTACCAATGTGTGATACGTAACTTCCTTTGAATTGTTTAGTGAAGTTTATTTTTCTCTAAAAGCCGTTAGTGTTTATGTAGAAACAACTTTATAAAATTGGCGTTGCTTTATAGTTTGAATAGTTTGATAATATATACGGGAAAATTTTTGTAAGTAATCCGATTGAATGCTGATAATTTATGTCAGAAGCACTAATCAAAATAATTCATTTCTCAAATAATACATGCAAGAAAACAAGACAGCAAACTCGTTCCGATACCACGCAAGAAGATACAAGTTTGATTCGGAAAACATACACTGATGACGCTTATCTTTTTATCGGCATTAACTCAAATTGTTTATTAGCCTCGCCCAACACTATCTCAAACGTATAACAATATTACCTTTGTGGCATTCGAGCTACATTGAACTCCACAAATTTTTGGTCAGTCAATACCAGCGCAGTGGCTATTTTGTAGCCGTTGTAAAAGTACTATTCCTCATGAATGGGCCGGTGGCCGGTCGTGCGTGTGTGTAACATTATATGTGTGAGTGTTGGTTTTTTGTGAATGGCCAGCGATATCCGGTCCTTCGTATTGACTACAGGTTTCGTTATCAACTCTCGGACACTGTCTAAACACAAGATATAAAAATTGTGTTTTATTGCTTTTTACAACAGCGATCCATGAATATCGATGAGACTAGACGTATCTAATAATAGGACTTGGGAGAAAAAGGTTCGGGGTATAAACGTAGGTGTCAATGCGTCGCCCGTTCGTTCTGAATAGCAATTTAAGGATGGAGAGTAAAATTTTACATAACAAAGAAGTCTGAATTGTGAGTGGAGATTTAGGATTATGTTAGTTCGACTTTATGCTGGTTCGAATAACGTATTCGAGCGACGACATGGTCAGTTTGGCAAAAAGTAAATAATCAAGTTTTTGGGAGTGCTTTTTTAACTGTAATACGATAGATGTATCTTTATGTAAATACTGCTAACTATAGATAATCTTTGTTACCATTACTTATCTCAAACATGTAAAAGTATTTTAACTATTGAACATTATTGATACCTGCTATTAGATAGAACGAGATTCTGTCATATTTAATTGAAAGCTTTGATCGAAGATTAAAAGTTTCAAAGCTTATCAAATATACCTACACCTACAATTACAAATATAAATTAATTTCATCACAACTTTCTCTGGCGCACTTACGAAGCCAAAAATTGGCTCGTTACAGAATAAATTAAGCTCCAACACCAAACAAAAACATGCAGACGGAAAATCGAAACAAAAAACTGGCCACCCTCTCACCAAACGAAGACAGAGTTAGAGAATAAAACAGGGTCTTGCCTTATCAAAATTTAAATTTGGAAAAAAGCGGGGGCCGCGTCTCATTTCAATAACCGTTATTCGGGCCCTCCCCGCCCCTGTCCCGACTCCCGGCTCCAAGTCCCAAACTATACGTGATTGATAGCACCAAAGAAACAATAGCTGCTCCGACTGCCCCAGCCGCAACGCGAATCCTAATACACACTTTATTTTATTTGTATCGAATAACGAGACTCGATAATAAATATCGATATCGACTTAGATTCGGGATTATCGACGCAGCTGTTGAGAATTTTAAAATACGTTGTTAACGATTCACATGTCTGAGTATAAATCTGAGAAAAAGTTCGCACCATCTTTTTATCGCGACGAACATGGATTGCGGACTTCAATTGATTGATGCTGTGTTGTTGTATTGCTAATTGAGTAAAAACTCTTGTTCTCCGATCCTATTCTAAGCGTCTTATAAAAGTGCATTACTCCGCGTCACGCTCATTACTGACACACGGTCATTAAATCTGCACAACATACAGTCTCACATTTGTCATCAACTTTCAAATCGTACGAGGCATTACAATGCATGTAACAATTACGCCCATTTTCCTCCTCACTTGCCATTAACTATGGTGTAAAAACAAGTAGCAAGATGGCTCATGCGTGTAATTTCGCGTCCTCCGTATGATTATTCGAGCATACCATTAGAATGTGGAAGCTTTTACTAGTTGCTGATGTGCTATGCAAAATGAAAACGACATTAGCAGTATGAGAATTAACGCTAAAATCGTTTCAATAATGTATGCGATTGATGGTTATGAGTTGTCACACACGGACATTTTGTTTGACGAACAAAGTTCATCTGTGGATAGTGCCTGTTGTAGATGATATAGGTATATGTATTGAAAAACAAAAATACTTAATCAAAGATTTCTGAAAAAATTACCTCTTATTATTTTTGTACTTTTAAATCTGAAAGTGTTTAAGTACGCACCAGTTTGCGTTTATAAAATGTGTGTTGCAATTTGGAAGAGCCTTGAAAGTTGGAATAACATAATAAACTGACATGTTTAAGCGTTAACCGCGTAAATATGCTACCTACCTATTATGATGATGATGTGATGATGATGATCATGAAAGTAGCCGGGGATAAAATTTATATCCATACCAAACTTTATAGTACTCTGTTCTGCGGTTCAGTGTGGTAAGTAAACAGAGAAACAGAGTTACTATCAGATTTACGAGTATAACAATACATTTTTATTAATTTAATGAGTTTGGATTGAAGGATTGTAAATACTACGCGAGTGATGCCCGAGATACACGAGGCTAGTTTTTTCAAGCTAGTATAGCAAGCTAGTGTCAATAAGCTAACAAGCTAGCACTTCTGACTGCGTGTAGACCGTGAAACCCCGGGAGTAGGAGCTGGTAAAATGATATCAAGTTTCAATACTTTTAAAGCAGTGTGTCCACTAATGCCTGCTTGCAGCGTCCATTTGCGGGAGAGCGTCTCCTACGTAATTGCGTTCAACAGCCTCATTGGTTCGTTCATATCGGCCTAACATTTACCACGATTTGTTCTAATCTTATTAATATTAACTCAAAGCGCTTTCTAAGACGTTCTTGTAAGATCGTCAAATTTAAGCAACGCTCTGAGCGGTCACTACTTAGATGGGTGACCGCAAGAGACATTAAATAGCGATACTAAAATAAATTAAAAAGCGATAGGTACTAAAATAAATTAAAAATATAGAACATTAACAAAAATAAATTATGTATTCAAATATATCGAATTCCTAAACAATAATGAGATAATCAATCTATAATTAACCTATTCGCATACAAAATGAAGATTTTAAACTTTTTATTGAAACGCTCCGAGTTGACGTTGCGATGTTAAACATTTATATTGTTCGGATTAATTAGTTATTATTTAATAGAGTACGAATAAGAAACATCTGTTTGTTTGTAATATAGAAACAAACATAAAAGCACAGAACTTTTAGTAAAAAAATGTATGACTTCAATATTTTTTCGTATATTAAATAAAATATAAGACAGACAGTTCAACATTAATTGTGTAATTAGACTCTATATAATTATAATATATTGTCAAAAATAAGCTTAAAAACCCCTGCACTGAGATTTCACTTGGTCATTGTATACTTTCTCAAGAGCCAAATGATTTTGTTTTTAATCTGACTTTTGGTTATGGTATTGTATAAGGTTATTTATATAAAATTGGGACTTTCAATGTTTATTCTGAAAGTTGATCCGTATAAATAATTCCCATGGTTCACCTAGGTCCTAGGTGTATGTTTAGTGCCTAAGCCCGGAAATTATCTTGTAAAAACAAATTTAGATTATTACTCAGACAGATCCACGGAACAATGCCAGCTTACAAGAATTCGTGTCTGACCGGTTACTAAGTTATTATCATAAAAATTTTAATTGCCATCAACCGAATTCATTAATACTATATCTACATGTAGATAATCGTGTTGATTGTGTTTCTGTGTTATTACTTAGATTATGTTAAAATCTGTTTTATAAATACATATTGGTCGTAGTTTATCGAGAATTAATGTGGCAGATGAAGATATAGCTAAATATAAGCAGGTAGAAAATGCCTTCGGCATTATGCTCGCCATTTGTACATTTAGTTTTAAATTAGTGTGCAATAAAGTGTTTAAATAATAATAATAAATAAATTATTGCTCTGAGACTTTATATTCTGCCTTC
Organism: Xanthorhoe spadicearia; assembly: GCA_947086425.1. Lineage (NCBI taxonomy): Eukaryota > Metazoa > Arthropoda > Insecta > Lepidoptera > Geometridae > Xanthorhoe > Xanthorhoe spadicearia. The sequence continues at coordinate 4,140,201 of OX352205.1, read as the reverse complement.
TAATGTCAAGTTAGTAGTAGAAACCATCACTTTCTATGTAATTCATTCAACATAGGTACTAAATTAAATTAAATAATTTATACTCTAACTATTGTTGATGGCTAAGTGTGTAAATAGTATTTAATTTTTGTTATGTTCTTCTTGAATTTCATTTTGATACGAAAATAATTATACAGAAGGGTATGAACCAAGTTGGATTTAGAGAGTTGTAATTATTTTTATGTAAAAATTATGACTGTGAAAGATGTCCTTCAGCATTTTTAAATAAAAATGTTGAACTACTAGAGATATTTTTAATGACAAATTTTATTTCTACCTAGGCACGTAAGTACTTAATAAACTTTGTAAAATAGTAACTTTGCCTACTCGATTATATTTCGCCAAGTTCGAGACTTACGGCTACTCCGCTTTAATAGTCTTACTTACATGTTATTTTAATCATAAAAAAGGCCAATTGATATATTTTATCGATTTTCTATTAATGAACTATTTTAGATTAACGGCTGGGAAAACCCATGACAGTATCATTGTGATAGCTAAATTAAACCTCTTATGTCATCGTTGATTATCGACAATCGAACTGTATCGATGAGCTCACGTCGAATTAATTAAAATATCTATAGAATAATAGATAAACTTGATAATTATCTGGTTTCTTATTTTATTGGTTTTTGTCACGAAACATACATTCTAATAAAAAAAATAAGTATGGAGTATTATTATAAATTATATTATTCAGGATATTACCTGATTGAGTTCGTCGTAGACTTTTGGTAAACTTAGACAATGTTCACTTACTTGTAAACTATTGTTTTCAAGCTACAAAAATTGTAGGTATCACATTTTAAAATTGCTTTCAATTTTATTTTAACTGCAAAAGTTTTAAGTAGCAGCAAGAAAGAATTGACTAAAAAACCCCTTACCTATTCTAAAATTATAACTTTACTTTTCAATTTCTATAAAAGTCAAGTTTTTAATTTCAATACCTACCGAAAGTAATTTCTGGTTCATTTTTATATAGAAGGAGGTATATTATATAGAAGGAAGTCATGTAATTTCTATAAAGTAAAAAGTAAAGTAAATATTTATTGTAAAACTGTTACATGGTTACAAAGATGGTAGGTTGTTTTTAGAGGTGTACAAACAGTTTGCCCTTTTCGGACGTACAATATCAAAAGTATGTAGGTACTTACAAACTACAACACAGGTATATAATAATAAGTACAGTAGATAGTTAAAGTTCCTATATAGTATTCAATTTTGGTCATCACTATAAAACTCTTCCAGATCGTAATACACCTTGGAAATAAGCCAGGTTTTTAGTTTATTGCCGAAAGCATGACCACTCAGCAATTTAAGAGGCAAAGGTAATTTATTGTAAATTTTAATTGAAGAATAGTAAGCACTTTTTGGAACATAGTATTACATTATTCTACGTATTTTTAAATAAACTCAACGAATGACGTCAAAACTTGCCCGTAAGAATGACGCATATGTCTGACCAAACCCGAGACTCCACTAATAGGCACATTTGGACGCGAGCAAGAAAGCTTTCACAAATCATAGCCCACAAAAAACAATCTTAATAACACCAAACTCACTAATAATTTAACAAGTAAACCAAATTGCCGCTAATCATTCGTAGCTGTTCCTAAAATTGTACCTGTTTGCTGTTATTAAAGTAATGACTTGGGCGGAACATACAAACAAACAAAAATTATGTGCAGGTAATTAAAGAAAAGGGGTTCCATTTGATAATGGCTCGATAATTTCGTTATGGCTTCGTATCGAGCAATTTTCTAGAATTATAACCGTAAGTGGACTTTAGATTGCCTTCAGATGGAAGATATTCCGTGATTGATTACTTGCACCATTTCGGAGCTAAATCTTTTTTAATTCGACGTGATTTAATAGACTCGTGCCTTCTTTTATTTCGATCCGGGTCAAAAGTTGGAATACTAATTACGAATTTAACCGATAGATTATGCGAAGTGACTTTCTATCCAAATGTAAATTACATTATCATTTAGGGTAATAAAGATTAGGTATTTCAAAATCATTTTGAATATTCAACAATTTAAATTTCAAATGTGATGAGCAAACGTTCGAAAAGAAATTAACAAATTAGTTCATCAAACAATTATAACGGTCCGAGGAGTTCGAACAAAGGGAGCCGGGTGTGACTGAAAATTTCATTTGGCCCCAATTATCTCGTTTCAAAATTGAATTTTCTGACAATTATACCCGGGTACTGGGATATCCGGATACGGGACCGTCGCAGCCTCCGAAAGAGACGACAGTACGTGTGACAAAGGCAGATGATTCGCAACAGGTGGCCTTTTCAAGCAATTAAAACCGGGTTTTAATTAGTAGGGGAGCTTGATTATTAGCGAATCTCACCGAGCTTTAGGGCTTTTCAGTGGAATGTAAACCACTTCACAACTGGGGGAGAGCGTCATTTCAAACTTCATAACTTCCACGATTTTACAATTGTTCCAATGAACAAATTAAATTAGTAGTTAACATAATACTTAATCGTAAAACAATATTAACATTTATGCAGCATTCAGATGTAAATAAAGTTCGGATTTGTTGAACTAAGACAGTTTTCTGCTGATTACAATCGTTGTTTAAAGCACCTGAGTTTTATTTAGCTGTCTGTCTGAATAATTATTCGATTAGTGCGTCCATAATGTAGATATAACATCACATCACAAAACCGGCAATCCATAACAATAGAACTTCAAAATCTGGTTCTATAAGTATTTGATTATTCAAAGCGCCCGTCTCCGTGTAAAAGTTGGACTCATAACCTTTAGAGATAAACTAGGTTCGTCTGAACTCAACGATTCAACGACATCATTCCTAAATACGGACACTCAACTTCTCAATGCTTATTCGATACTTAGCTTTTCTTGAAATGTCTGCATTTCCTTATCAAAAGACTCCCGTGGGTGGTGGGTTGTTTAAGGAAGGTCTGGGGTGGCATGTGCCAGTGTGTGTGTGCTGCCATGTGTGACTACTCATCTATATGTGTTAATGCGTTTTCTTTTTACCAATTTTTAGGGTGACCTCGCTTTTTATGGAGGAAAATTTGCATATTTGTTAAAAATGTTTCAAAGTACATTTCAAACAGCTGTTTGGATTGCTTAACGGTTGTGTTACAATTTGGGCCACATGACGTCTCCATCAAATGTTTATTGCCGGATGTATCTATGTATCAACCAACATACGCTTTCCAAACGTAATAATTACTTACAACATTAATCACCATTTACAAACGAATCTTGACACATTTAGACAGTTAGAAGTTGCGTCAAGTTATTTAATAATTTGTTTATAGATTAACAAAGTCTCTGCTGCCAAAATTCACAATTAAAAAAAAGTAAAATAACCAAAATTCACAATAAAATCTGTCTTCTCGTTTCGACATTATACAATGGACACCCTAACGTCTTCGCTCCACACGATCAGAGCTTGCATATTATTTGAGCACACACGCGAGTCGATTTGCGTATGTATTGTTATGTGTGTGTGTTTTCGCATCGATGGTGTTAGTATTGATTTCGTATTGTCGTTAGCAAGCGACATGTAAAAAGAAAAGGGGTCTAAGGCGTCCTACGCACTTGGTATTGGTTTTTTGATCTCTTTTTGACGCCGGTTAGTCAAAATAGTTGGATTACCAACCTTTCTCACCTGTTTATGGAATAGAAATTCTTGTCTGTTATTAGTAGGATTGACGTGTAAGATGATTCTTAATATAGGTACCTACCTATTTAGCGTTGCATTAAAAGGAGTAACTTTTTTAATTGGTCATCCCCAACTTATTTAAAGGTTCCTATAAATATGATTTGTCATATCTTCTATAGGTACTTAGGTAGTGTTAAAAAAACCAACTTACACTTTAATCACCCTGCCACCGCTACACATTATTATTAAGTTGATTTAAAGTAAGTACTTATTACAAATAAATTTAATTTTTTCAATAATAAATTTTTTTATGTTTTAAACAAGTCAGTTTAAATTAAAGAACGCAATAAGTATTTTTTCTTTTATTGATCATTGTTGCCTTGCTTGTTTATAATAATAGTGTAAAAGGATCCCAACAAAGAAAAAGGGTCTCAAACACGGCCGACCATTAGAAAAATGTCGCGATAGGATGTTCAATCATTTCGCTACCAATAAGGGGTGTTATCGATTTTGCGAAAATGTCAAGCGAACGGTATCAAATATCAGAGTTTAGGGTTGGGTGGATAGAGTAGTTTTTGGCATACATTATTAGACAATTTTCACATGGTATAGTACAAATTATATACGATAAGTGAACACGAATTTTTACCAGTCTTTGTGTTCAGCATTGCATTTCTGTATTATTTACACAAGCAGTATTTAAAAGTCATCGAAACTTGGAAATCATTAGTTTATTTCGCGACACGGCATATAGGTAAGGTAACTCGTAGCACCATATACAAGAAGTTTTCTTTGTTATTAATGATTACCTACTTAACTAAACAAAATGAATCAGTAGGTAATTAGGTGGTTAATAATATTAAAAAACTGTATACTTACCTAAACTGTTTCATAATATAAATACACTAAATTGTATTTTCTTTATTTTACAGGTAAGCTAAGCGTCAATTCCCCCAGTATTACCGACTTCCACATTCAGGTAATCCACTATTCCCAAACTTCAGGGTCATAACAATAACAATTTTATTTCCGTGACATTGACATCATAAAAATACCGAATAAAAGTATCTCCCCTATTCGTCAATAGATGGCAGCACTGATGCGGTTTGTTTAGAAGTTAGGTTCGTAAAAATAGGGTGGCACACGTAGCCTCATATGTGAGGGAGTTTTCTCCACTTTTCTTGTGTAAAAAGGGTTCTTTGTCGGCGTAATAGTTTCATGTTTTCCACATAGGGGGCGGTAGGTACATGCTTGATTTGATCTTTGTGATGATTACCAAACTGGTTAATAGGAATTGTTAAATATTTGACTAGATAAATTGATAAACCAATTGGTTCATTTTGTAGAGAAAAGTTGTTCGCGTGTGTGGTACTAACTACAAAAATTAAACTCAAACTTATATTAAGCTCATTATTAAGTCACAAATTAATGTAAAATAATTAGACCTAAACTTATTCTGATCCACTTGTGTGATTGTTCAAATAAGTAAGTAGTACTTAAGTATAGAAACCTACTCAAGAGTTCCAAAATTAAAGTTCAACTTTAGACTAACAGAAATGCTTGAATAATAATGTACCTAGGTACCCTTACCTACCTTGCTCTAAGACCTAACATTTTCTGACCCACTTATTCAAAAATGTTCACAACAGAACACTATCTTGCTCTAAGACCTAAAATTTTCTGACCCACTTGTTCAAAAATGTTCACAACAGAACATATTGTGCGTTTAGCAGGAAAACAGCGTTACGTAAGCTTTACGATACCTCAAGGTCAGGGGTTGACTGGCCAGGTCATCGCCCGCACCGCTTTTGTGACTGAATAGGCTGGGGGTCAACGGTTCGACGACGGGCGAAATTTTAAATCACGAATTCTATAAAAAACGTTTCCAAGTCTAGCTTTTTGTTAAGGTTCTGCTACAATTTCCTGCTTTGCCGATGTAAAGTCAACGTCTTGTTAAAAGCAACAATTTAATAAGCACTTAGATAATCACAAAATTACAGAAGTTAAGTACCTACCTAGGTATTTTGATGGTGTCAACAAAGTTCGTAAACCCTAAGAAAAACTAAGTAGACAAGTACCTAGGTAGGTAGGTAAGTGTTTATAATTTTTATTTTGGTTGGTAAGTGGCGATTCAGTCAGATGTCGCCAAAACTAAAACTAAAGATGATGCTCTCCTTTTAATATGAAAGAGACGGCAACGTCTTTAGTTATTTTAGTTCTAGTTTTGGCGACATCTGACAATCTACCTACCACTACCTAAGTATATTAACTAGGTATCTTTGGTATTTTTTTATACTAATAGTATTTAAATATGTATTTATAATTAATGAATGAAAGCAGAGAGAACATTGACTTATTGTAGGGCAAAGAGACCTTTATTTATTATTCGGTCAATAAAATAGTCAGTGGCCATGAATGTTTATAAATGTTTTCGTAATATTGGGGTGGTCAGTATGTAGGGTAAACTAGCCCATTCACGCATTCACATAACTGAGTGAAGTGAATTGTTTTAGCACTGAAATAATTTATTGATGGAATTTGTCGCTCGATAAACTAAATTGAAGGTTTTTACACTTATTAGGTACTTACATCAAACTTACTAACTTGAGATCATTAATGAACAGTGTGCTTTTTAAATGCGGATCGGAAAAATACTTTCTCCCGCATTAATTATTTAATCACGCGCTTCTGATATAAAATGCTCTGTTCAATATTGTTTAATTTTACAAAATAAGACATACCTAGACCTACCTTATCGTATCTTAGATAGTTTTCCTGTATACTTCCATGGTTATTTATCTTCTATGGTCTTCAAATTTATTTATACGTTTCCTTTATTTATTATTATTTAAAAGAATAGTAGTCTTCACCACCTATGCAATGAATTTTTTTATTAACATTTATTTTAAGTAAAAATACCGTTAGTTTAATATATTTATTTAATAAGGTAAATAATGCTTAAAAAGTAATTAATTACCTATTTGGATAAAAGTGGCGATTCAGTGTGGCCAAAACTAAATTTAAACTACATAATTAGGTAGAGATGACGCCATCTTTTTTATTTTGATCGTTATGAAAGGGACGACCACATCTTTAATTAGTTTAGTTTTAGTTTTGGCGACATCAGAATAGCTACCAGTGTAGTACAAAAACAAAATGAATTAGAAACTTAAAAAAATGTAAAACAGACCTTTGTTTCCATTGGATTGGAAGCAAAAACTGACATCTACTTTAGAGACAATGAGGAATATGGTGCTATGCTAACAGGTATTTCTATTCTTGGTTTTATTTTTTGTCAATACTATGTAGATGCAACCGGTTGTGTAGGTATAGCCAGAATTGATTCCCATTGACAATATCTTATCGAATAATGAGGAATAATTTTTATGGTATTACAAAGAAAGTGAAAAAAAGTACAAGAAAAAGACAGGGAAAAAGCTCTTTGAGATAATAAATAGGTATAATTAAGGAGGTGGTCTCTTGTTTGCTCTTTTTAAAAGCAAGTTTTAAGTAAATAACCTAATAAATAAATTAACAAAAAAATATTTATGGTTATCTGTGACATTGAAATTACCTACTACAAATTTTAGAATTACTAACTTTATTTGGTAGACACTTTTTATTTCGATCGTGATGAAAGGGACGGAAACTTTTTTACTACCAGTAGGTACAAAAGTAGGTATATTTTTGACTTGCCAATAATCCTCTGTCTGTACCCAACTTGTAGCCACCGACCGATTGGTCACCCCTGGAACAATTTAATATAGATTAAGTTTCGCTATTTATCTTTCCTGTCATTTCTCGGACTTTATTTCCACTTATCGAATTGACAATTCCCCTCGAAAATACCTTATTAACAACTACACACCTATGCAAACACAAGGACAGGTAGCTTACGAAGTATTTTTTGCATGCGCAAGCGCCGTGGGTGGGCAGAGTATAAGGGAAGCATTTATTTATTTATTGCCAGGCTACCGTCACATATCCACTGTTTTCATTTGTTTCTATAATAATATAGAATCTAAAAGGGGTTTATCGTTGCTGCTATGTTGTTGCGAAAAGTGACAATTGTTTCAATGTTTTGTTCTACATAGTTAAAACCTAACCTCCGTATTTCATAGCAACTAGTTAATTTAATAAGAGTACAAGAATGTATTTTTTAAAGAAAAAACCATTTGTTCTAAGTAAAAATAATCGCTATTTAGGAGCTAGGGTATTTTATCACAGAAGTTTTTTGGTCCGGGCACAAGTAGTCCGGGTTAAATAAAAACAATCCATCTAAGTAGGTAATTTTCAAGTCAAGAAAATAATCTCTACCTCTACCTACGCCATAGAGACTTGTTTTCTGTTTAGGAAATGAGAGTAGCACCATGGTTCTATAAATAAGTCAACATTATAAAACATCTCATTATTTAGGTACCTACCTACCTGACTCGTAAAATGAAAACTCTATCTTCTTGTGTATTTCAATAAAAATAAAAAACTTTTTTTAATTTTTCAATAGGTACCTAAATAAAATTGAAAATTAAACTTGTTTATCTAGGTTCAGCCTAAAACTTTTAAATTTCTGTAGGCACGTTATTCTAGGTAGAGTCAACTTTAGGTAGGTACCTACTTAAATACCTCAGTAAAATAAAAATCAGACCTGTTTATATTTTTTTTTAATTATTTTCTTTAGGTAAATAATATAGGTGGTGATTAAGATGTTAAGTACTACTAAAATTAATGCCATCCTTTATTATTCGATCATTATGAAAGGGACGGCTATTTTTAGTGCTGTCAAATTAGTTTTGTTTGGTTTGGCGACATCCGAATTGCCACCATTGAAAAGGTAGGTGAGTACTAAAATGAATATTAAAAACTTAGTTTACGTAGGTAGATAGGTACTTACTTACCTACCTATATTGATTCCAATAGGTAGGTACCTACCTGATTTTGTCACAATTCTGATTTTGTCAACTTGCAATATTAGGTAGGTAAGGTACCTATCTAGGTGCTTACTTACCTACCTAATGTCAATAACACAGCTCTACCACAGAATAATGGCTCTACTAAAAAATCTTATTAGACTTTAGGTAGGTAGGTAAGTACCTATTAAGTCATGAGTAGGTACTTAACCCACCATGGCTACTTACCAACAAAATATGAGTAGGTAGGTAGGTACCTATAGGTACCTTACCTATAGATGCCGACTTTAATCCAATTAAATTCTAGTGATGAGACAATCACCTCGCCCCGCACCGCACCCAACAAAGATACCTACCTACCTCCGATCTTCGAATCGCAGAATCCAAGCAAAAACAATTGGCATCCGAGCGCAATGACAATTAAAACGAGCGTAATTAAATCGAGGCGTGGCCAAGCGTTAATGAGGGGCGCACATAGGCGGCAGCGGCCGTAATCAACATTAAAGATTGGCGGGAGATGCGGCCCCCCGCACCCGCACCTCTCATTACTTATACAAAATACTTAAGACGAGCATCGTCCCGCTCTCCGCGCTAATAGCTCGCGCCCACTTGCTATCGCCGTCCCGCTTCGCCCGTTGAGTGTAATTAGGGCTTTGCATCGCCTCGGCTCGCTCGGCGCGGCCCCGCCTCCCGAGGGGCGCGGGGGGAACGAGCGCGGGCGGGGGGTCGCCGCGGCCGGCCGCGCAGTGTGCCAGCGACCGTTGACTGAGCTACGTCGCGCGCGCCGCGCCGACAACAATCCGAACGACAACCCATCACCAACAACACAACTTTAGTTCCTCAATAACAGTTACAGTGCGTGTTTTTGGTGCAACAACGAAGTTAAGTGTTTTGACTGAACTTTTTCAAGTGTTGTTCGAGTTTTACTAAGTTGGATACTGGACAAGTGATTAAAAAGTGACTGCGTGCTATGCCGCAATTACGAGTTTAGCTGCGTTCTGCAGGCGATGCTCACAGGTTAATATTTACATTAGAATTTCACACTTGAATCTCAGTGGGAGCAGATTCTACTTCCGAACTCTTCAAAAGCATCCTTTCTAAAATCTAGTTGGAAAAAATATCCGATAGTTAAAAACGAACACCAATTATATTTTTTTTGCATCTGGAATCCACACCTCGCCGAGGTTGTTTGAAATTGTTGTTGTCTGAAAGTCAAAAGCAAAAACAATTTATTTAGATAATTCATGTTGGTAAAGTCTTTGAAATTTATCTGTCAGAACTCGCGACCGCAAAGTTTTAAATTCAATTCATTGTGTCATTTTCCACTTCTAATAGGAAGGTGAACTATAATACCTACCTAGGTAGGTAAGAACCTACAAGCCAATAAAATAATTACCTAAAAAAAACAGCCACCACCTAGTGTTTCTACGATATTTAAAAATTACTAATTTAGTACGGAAGGTTTACAGTGCTTGTGAAACTAGGTAGGTACCTACCTTTAGATAGGTAATGTTTCAGGATTTTTTGCACATTGTAAAGTACCTAGCTAGGTAGGTAGGTAGATACCGCCAAATAGGTACCTATTTACTTACGAGAAAAATATACACTCAGAACATTGTTTTGTTTTCACATTTTCAAATATGTAGGTAGGTAGGTACCTAGGTAGGTAAAAGTACGTACTACTTTCAGACTAAATAATTACCTACCTATGTAAGTAAATACCTAATAGGTATGTTTTTATTTAGTGTACCTAGGTACCTACCTAAGTATTGAACAAAATAGGTAGTCTACAAAAACAAGCTAGTTAGATAGGCAACTTGGATTAGGTAACCTAGTAGGTACTAGGGTGGGTTAGACATTAGATAGTCTAGCTAGTTAAGTCAGAGATAGAGTTAATGTTGAAAAATCTCATTAAAATCTAAAAATCCAATTGACCTTACCTAGGTAGTTTATTTATAAGTAAATTATTTACCCTTTATTCCATTGAATTGGAAATTGTGTTGATTGTAAAAACAATAATCATCTGAATTTTATTAGAATCTGATGATAAGCAAAATTATGTATAAATTAGGTAGGTACCTAGGTACGTCACCTCTACGTCTACCTAGGTACCTACCTAGGTACTTAGAGGTAAATTACTGAGTGCTGTCAAAATACCTACTTAGTTAGTTTTAGTTTTTTAAAACCTAGGTACCTAGGTAGGTAGGTACCTACACTACACATCGTAATCGTAGTACCTACCTACCTAACACATTTAAAATCCAATCGGTTAGTTAGGTTAGGAAATAAGTACCTAAGTACTTACCAAGGTAAATCCGTTTAGAAGAAAATTCTCCCAATATGATGTCTAACAAGCTCATTACTGAAAACAATTCCTCCCTAAATATACTTAATAAAACAATATACCTAAATCCTCAACACTTTTTACCTTGTTCGAAATTCAAACAAAAACTTGCAGAATAAACAGCGCGCGCGCTTGCATTCCCTCGCAACGGGGCGGCCATCTTGCCTCCAAATAATTCCCCGTCAATCTATCGATATTCCAGCTTCATTAATCATAGACAGATATGCATCTATCTCGCACTGTAGGTATTTAATCTATTGTTGCTTGCTTCAAAAGGACAGGAGATGTGAACTAGAATGAAAATTAGAACTGGAAACATTAGATAATCACACGTTTTTTTATAGTGACAGATGGGTAATGTTACCATTGAACCAAAAACATTGTTCAATGTTTTTAATCAAAATTGAATTTATCAATATTTGAAAAAGGAATCAGATCCAGTTTTGCATGAAATATGACCATAGACAAGAAAGCAATCTGTCAAAGTTTAATTTGAATCCGCAACGAATCTCTAATTGATTTTAGAACAGTGAGTGGGCGCATTCGTTGGCGCGAATAGCAACACAATAGCGCCACCGAAGACGTTATGTTAATAAACCACCTCCAAATATTATTATGCACTTATTTTTGAATAGAAAGTAATAGCACCTTGTGGACTTCATTCTAATTAATGTGTTCTAGTTTGAGCATGTCAGATTGTCTGCTAAGGTGCGGTCTTATAGAGGAAAATAGTCTTATTAACATGACAAATATGCGGTTACAGATGTCAAAAACGGCTATTAAAGAATGGCCAAGAAATTTAGGAGATGCACGGTTTACCAAACATTTTGTTAAACTTACTGATAGAGGTACCTACTTTGATTATGATGCTGTAGAATTTTCTAATGGGTTACGGAAATTTTAGTAGCGATTCAGATGTCCCCAAAATTGATGCTATCCCTTTTATTGCAATCGTTATGTAAAGGACCGCAACATTTTTAGTGCCGTCAAATTAGTTTAGTTTTGGCGATAACTGAATCGCCACCATTGTCTATCTTATTAGAGGTATAATCTGCTCCATTTCAACAACATTAGATACTAACTAGCTTATTGTTTTTATAAGATGTCTCAAACTTGCTACTACTTTTTTTTTTTGCTAAAGTTTGCTGTATTTTTTTTCAGTTCTTTCCTTACAGGTACCTATTGTCGCTGTCGTAAACAATTGATACATAATGTCTTTGTTAATTAAGGTTGATCAGAAACTCATTTTTATGTTTATCTTATCATGAATTTCTAATAATAACCGACCGACCGAGATGAAATAGGGATCATAATAAAATAAATTTAATTCCAAGAATTGTAAAAAATGCTGAGTGTCAAAAAACTAGTTTACCTAATCGAAGCATTGTTTTTAAAAATTTGCCACCATGTTGTGTTTTTCTTCGTTATGTATGTACCGCATTCGGTACATACCTACCCTATTTGGTGATGTACAGGAAAACATTCTCCTGATTCTTCTTCAGCTAATTCTTGAAAATAAATGAGATGACATCATCTCATTTATTTTCAAGAATTAGCTGAATGCTACTTTCATAATGTAAATCAGAGTAAGATGCCGTCGCTTTTCGATCTCATATTCATTAATATTTCTTAATTTATAATTTTATTCGTAATAATCATAGCCTTTTAGCAATTATTTTTTCCTTATAAAACCAAAAAAACAGATTTTAAATTTGTTTTTCGTTGCAAAAAAACGCAAAATACAAAAATAAAGCAATGCTTATTTGAAGATTATGCGTTATTTTTAATTCGTTGACTGTGTTTTTTTTTTTTTAAAAATTTTCATCATCATCAGCCCGTCTCATCCCACTGCATGCACTGCGGCATAGGCCTCTCTTTGCTTCCGCCACTCGCCCCTGTCCCGCGCCAAAAGTCTGTGTCAAAAGTTTTAACAATCTCAAAAGAACCTTACTGTGGGGTGTAAGTGCCTACCTATTTATACAAACCATAGTAGGTACCTACTAGTCATTAGCAATTTTAATGTGTTGAAAACATTGTGGTAATAAGCCGACGCTGCTGTATCTCTGCTTACAATCTTCTGAATTGTCTTTGAGGGAAATTCTGCTTCCGATACTGAGATTATCGCTTCGTTTTATCAGTACCTGTCTTTGTTCTGTGTACTTTTGGTAGCAAGAAGGTAAGTTACACCATTTCGATCGTACATTTCAAATAAACTCATTAGAAATTTACGCCGAAGTTACATGAAGCATGTTTTTATTTTCCTGTGATTTGGCAATTTTCATATCAAATACGTAAGAAATCGTTTAAAAAAATAATCCAGCGTAAATAATTGGTATTTTGCCCAAACGATTTTATTTGGTGTTTTTAACTCCTGCGAATTACACACGTAGCGCCATCTAGTGGGAGGTAGAGGAACTAGAAATAGTAGTTAAAAATATTCGTTTTCAAAAGGATATTATTATAGATTAATAAAAGGGATTAATTGATACAGTTTTGTTTTTATCTATGAATCTAAGTAATTCGAAAATTTACTAAGTTTATCTACTTAAGCCCTATGAAAAACAAGCTCTACATTTCACTGGTGACATGATTATTTTATTTAATGTGTTATGTATTACAATATTATAAAAATAATGTGTTATAATACAATAACAAACCACATAAGAATTTATAAACCTTTGGTAAACGTAACAAGAAGCCGCGCAAAAAGTTTCCCGATGTTTTTCCTTATAGCGTCAAGTCATCGACCTCTTTGAAAATATTTCACCCACTTCCATCCTATTAGACACGACAATGGCGTTGCAACTGGAAGATCTGAGATAAGATTGCTTCTGAAACACTTGTATGGGAACATAAAGATGACACAAAAAATTGTACTGACTATTTGGAATTAATACCTACCCAGTACGTTAAAATTGAATAGCACTTAAGCGCTACTTATAAAATAAATATAATCTATTTGTAAAACACCGGTCTTTTTCATATATTGGTTTAGTAACCTTACTCTAACTAAAACGGCTGTTAACTAAAAGCCAAGTCAATAAAAAGAGACATCAAATATCTCTTTTAATTAACTTAGGATAAACAAAAAAAAAGTTTTTTTAATCTTTTTAATAAATTGACAAATCTTTATGAATAAGTAACGATAAATTCTTATTAAATTTAAACACAGTTGTGTATGTATTTATAGCAAATTAAATTATTTGACTAATCGTGAATTCGATACGAGTATTAATATTTTTTCAATTGCTACAAAGAAATTCAAATTCTCCATATAAATTGAAAAAAATAAAAACACCATAAATGTTTGTGATAATAAGGCAGGCGAGTAATAAAATAATTTAAATAAAACGTTGTGTTTGTCCTTGATTTTCTCTGAGCACATACCTACCTACCTATAGATAAACTTAAATCAAATAGGTAAGTAAGTAAGTACTGTAAATTAGTAAGTGCATTAAACTATAAAAGCATCATAAGTTCGTAGACTCCAGATTCAAAGACGACATAAGAGGATAAATCGTTGTTTACAAAAAAAAGAAGTACATATTGTATGAAAAAGATATCAAAATTTCATTCATGAAAAACACAACTTGTTACCGTTACGGGCTTTACACGTGTCTCCGATTCACAGTGACCCGGACCGTTTACCTATTTATTAATTCCACTGTGCCCGTTAGCCCATTTTTCAAATTCACTGAGGTTTTCCATAATTTCCGCTTTAAATCGGTCGCATTCGACTTTCAAACCGAATGTCAACAAATATGGCAGCATCACACAATCGATTTCCGAATTTCGAACGCTGCATCGAAATTTACAAATAGTGACAGTTGCCTAGGCGCGTTTTTGCATCAAAATATATAAAAAAAAATATAATACGTTGTCACAACCGTTACAATAAACGAATGTCTGAATGAGAAACGTACAAAAACGTATTGGAATTCCTAACGCTTTTGGGCTGACTTTATTATGTACTTCGGATGTTGTATTCAAACGATTGCGGTGTCTACTTTCCGGTCTTATTTTCTCGCTTAGCGCAATTTATCAGTTGAGCGACATCAATAAGTTTTTCGTCGATTTTGTACGTGCTTATATGGTTATGATAATTTGTTTCCGGTGTTCGAGGCGCGTGCGCAAGGCACGACAAACTATTACATTCATAGCGTTAGCACGATTTGCATTTGAAATATTTCGTTGGGCTCGCATCTATGGCGCTTACAATGCCTTCTGAGTTCGGGATGTATTGAGGTGAGGTACTGTGTCATATCGAATTTCGAGGGACATTTTTCAGCGGCCCGTGCCGAGATCTCTATAGTCATTTATAATAGGGCTCGTTTTGTTGCGCACGTGCGTGAATAATGCAAGGCGGCTTATTTCAACCAAAAGAACCATTAGACTCTTCTAATCTCTAGTTAAATTATCTATGTAAAGCGTGTCATTTATGTTACTCACTTGAAATTCTTTGAAAACAAACTTATAGTAAGTACACCTACCTGAGATCTTTTGCAACAAAATCAAAGAGCAATTTCAATACAGGACGAGCATTTCTGTTGTAGAGTAAAAGTGGCGTGTTGGATGCTTTTGTTTTATTGAATAATTGCCAGAGGTGTTTCGGACGAGACAGACTGGTTCTCCAAGGCCAGGCGTCGAACTTGCCGGACTACGGACCCTATTCTGAGCGCGGAGATTGCGTTCGGAACACGCCTGTGAAAATGCAACGTGCTTTCAGAATAACCCCGCAATTGTCATTTTTCAACTAAGTTCGTTCGTTAGTAGATTAGTTACTAAGCATACGTAAATTGGTATGATCTTGAGCAACATTGTCTACTTATTTACTACGACCATGTAGGTATTAATGTTTGATGTGCTAATTTAAATGTGACTGTACCTATTAGTTATCTCACATGACACACCTTTTCACGTGAGTACTTCACACGTACAATGTTAACTATTCTCATAATGAAAATCATGAGGAAAATCACAAAGTCGGCACCCTTTTTCGTTAAAATTAAAATTCGGTTATAACATGACAGATAGCAGTCATTATTTGACATAATCCCCTCTATATTGCCGGTTATCTTCTGATACGGATAAGTAAAGCAAATATAACATTTACGATTACGATTAGTAGCAAATTAGTAATCAATGGTTTCATTTTGTATGACACTCATAACTTAAAATTTGCAGCTGAGTAAATGTTTGGAAACTAAGGAGTGTCAAAAGTAATTTGAAAACATTTGAGTCATGTTATGCTTATGATGGACATGGCCATCACAAAAAAAAAACTATGTTAGATATGCTCGTTGAATTTTTATCTTACTTTAGATACTGACTTACTTACCTATAAACCAATAAACATTTATTAATACGTTCAAAATAATATTTTTGTTAAGTTTTTTATTCAAAAATTCGAATATTAAATACTTAACTATATTTTGGTTCTGCCAGAGTGTTAGATGTTATCTACAAATAATTAGCGATAACTCCAAAACCGTTATCTTCTGTTTGCTATTAAATAAATCAATAGATAACAGGTCATTGCTATAACTAGGAAATCCTATAGGAATGCCCCATCGTTTTTTAACTTTAAATTACTTCATACGAAAAAACGATTTTTATAGAGAGCAATGCTTTTATTGATTTTGCTAATAGTAGAATCATCAAAGGTACCTACTTACTTACTAATTATAAAACTAATACTAATATAAAAAAACGTTGCAGGTATGCATAGTTTGTTATTCTTACACACAAACACCAAAGCCCACCAAGGCCAGTAGGAAATAGCCATAAATATACGAATAAGCTTATACACCAATTTCAGAATGTCTTTGGAAAAATTAGTAAGGTTTTTCAATAATAGGCACTGACATCTTTAAAAACTATTCATTAAACTCTAGTCGTAGGCAGTATTGAGTGACATGTTCTTTTCGCAGAACACAGGATAATGATACATTAGCGATTAGCTGTCATTGATGACTGTCAATAAATATGCAAAGGCAACCTAGAAGTGAAAACGGTCATTATTTATTTTCCAACAATGCTTATAATGGTTTAATTTTTTTTTAATATCCGGACATTCCACACAGCGTCATCTAGTCCCAAGCTAAGCAACTTAATGCTTGTGTTATGGTAACCAGATGACTGATATAATACTAAGATACATTTTTTATTTGTAAATACATACATATTATAGATAGAAAACACCCAGACACGAAACAAATATCTGCAGAACATGCAAACATTTGTCCCGTAGCGGGGATCGAACCCGCGACCTCCGCATCTCAGCCGGGCGTTAACACAACTGCGCCACAGATCGAGAGAGGTCGTCGTATTGGGATTGAGTAAAGTATTATATCATTAAAAAATAACTCAATGTTTGCTGCCAAAATTTTTGACCTTGAAATTATTTGTCACTTACAATAATCACAAAATAACGTACAATTACGTTTTGCTACCACAAGGTATGATAAATGTTAAAATAGAGCAAGTTTTCCATTTTAAATAACCATATTTTGCTTTAATTCGAACCACTGGGCACGTTATATTGTCGGTCCATGCCCGAGAGGCTTTAAGGCGGTCTAAAATCTTCGTCAGCAGAGTTCACCACTAGCTCATACGACCTTATTTTATAAAGATTCTCCGGATAGTTCGATTAAGTTCCGGTATCAAAATCGATAGTTTCATGTATCTTCTGATTCTCATAATTGTAAAATATGTATATTGTACACAATGTATACAAGTAGACTTTTGTTTCCTTTTTAAGTACGTCGGTCAACGGTCTTATTTAACTGTTCTATATTATTTGCCAGTATGGTTAAAGACCGAGGCACACCGGTTTCAACACAAATATTCCATTCAACCGATATATATCCTTAAAATATTTTTTATTCATTGAATTGGGATTTCAAATTAAGAACACGCTTTCTTAATTAGCGATAGTCATAAAAGATTGAAGATTAATATTTCACAAGAATTTTGCCAATTAATTTGATCAATATTTATAAAAGGCGTGGGTGGATTTGTCATTTAGTTGATTAGGTGTAGTCATACTAGTCACATTTAAAGATAACATCATGATTTATACTAGTACTGATGTAAAAACAAACTGACTGACCAGGAATTTGCTTATATCTTTTGGATAGCGGTTATCAATCATACGATTTCATTGTCTCGATAAGGGGCAGAGATCACAGTCATAGTAATCTAATAAACTTTTCAGAACTTTTTATGCAGTTTGAAGCTAAATTTAAGAATTTTATCATTGTTTATTTGATAAAATTATATCGAAGTGTCATAATTATTTAAAATGTTTAATTGACTTTTTTTAAGAACAAATTCTTGGAGAGTTTAATAATAGTCACCTCATTTGCATTCGCATTGCATTTTTTAATGTCTCTTAAGCCTTTAAAATAATTATACTCATAGTCCAACTGCCCATCATAGATTGTCTTTAATTTTCATGACCATCTTCCTACCAGAAATAAGGTTAGGTTGGGAAGGATGAGAGAGGCTGATGTCAGCAGAAAACTTTCAAAGGCTGAGATGATGATGAAGGTTAGATCTTTTGAAGACATGCCAGTTACCCACTATTTAACGTTAGTGTAACTAGAATTTTCCACTATGTGTGCCTCTTACATCGTCTCCCGTTGGGAGTGAATCATTTCATTATGTACTCGTATGCCAAGTGTCACTTTAATTAAGTTTTTTGTGCTCGTTGCAATTGTGGACATTGTAAGGGTGGTTATGAATCTCCTTTATATTCAGAAATAGCTATGATGCAGCATAACTTGAACTACTTGAGTCCCTTTGGTCTGTCATGATGACTAATTAGTATGATACTCTACCACTTTGTGGCTCCTAAGAAATGTTTCTGCAAAATATAGGTAGTTGTCAGATGACTTGGGGTATAGAAATCGTAATGAAAGCTTTAAGTTTTCTGCGCAAAGTATGTATTGTATTTGTAGTAATAAGTGTGTATAAAATATTTACTTATCAAACTTTTTTACTATAGTACACATGCTTAGTCAGCTTAATAGTCATGTCTATGACTAGGTTCGTTGGGTTAGTCAACTTGGGTAACAGAGAATTTAGGTCGCCTGAATTTGTACATCCAGCCAGTTACCTAAAGGATAAAAATAAAAAAACGCGCAAAGTAAAACTGGTTTATTTGCAGTATGATTAATAATTTTTTTTAAATATTATTGAGTAGGTACTTATTATGAATAGGTATAAAAAATATTACTTTATGATAATTAGTAGTACCAAAAGTATTAACCATACAAGTAGTCATAAAACTCATGTAATATTTCGATATTTTCTAAACAATGATTACTATAAGCATCAGTCAAACTACATACCGGCTTTATAGTATTAAAGTTCACACCTTACATGAAGTCGATACGATCTAACGAGTCCCAACATTAGCTTGTAATTAAATCATAAACAAAGATAAAGATGTATAACGCCGCGTAGGTACGTACAAACTAATCCGGCTGATTTACAATTAGCTGTAATTACGGTATTAGTTTTAATTATCAATAAAATGGACTATTTTCCAAGTAGGTCGGTTTACAACCGCTCACGTTTTATACAAGCGACAAATTAATGCTGATTATATTTTATTGTACTTTAAATTAATGATCGTAAAACGCCTTTCCGATCGAAATTAATTTTATTGCGCAATACTTAGGTGTCGAAATGTGCCATCAATGATAAAAATTATGGAAAATTACGAAGTGCACTTAGCGAGCATCTGCTCAAGATCGTGAAATCTTATAATTTTAAAGTTATATGATAAAACAGCAGGCCTCGATACTCGCTTCAATTAAATCACAATAATGCTAATGTTCTTCCAGACCTATAATTAGAGATTTTATAAAGGTATTTCAGATGCATTCCGTATCTGATTATATTAAAAGTTACACTCATCTTTGATAAAAAAAAAAAACAAATACTAAAGGTGCATATGCACTGTCCTCCGATCGCCACAAGGTAAAGCCGCATCCGACGTGAAATTATCCTCCCTGGTCCCATTGTTCAGGGTTGCCAAAAGCAATAAAAAACCCATAAAACAATAGCACCCTACGGCGATCACCGCTGCGAAAGATATTCATGATAATTATTTTAGAAATATCCCGCCTTAAAACGCTCCTTGTCGGGAACAGGTGTGTGCTTAATAAGTGAAGTACCCATTAGTATGACTGTTTCGCTTTACCAAGCTTTTTACAGTTTTTATTAACTAAAAAACACCTGAGCTGATAGAATAAACCACCTAAGATTGTTATTTCCTAAGCAAATTTGAAGTGAACTTAAGTAAGTAAAGTAGGAACAATGAATAGTTATGCAGAAATAGTACTATTGGGTTTATTGTAGGACATCCACTGACGAGACGCAATGATGATTTAATACTCGTAAAAGCCGCAGGTCACGGTAGAAATAGGCCGCTTCCAACCGAAGCAACTGGATTCTACGAGGGAGGCTTATGTCCAGCAGTGGACGTCCTATGTCTGTCATGATGATGGTGGCTATGGGTGATATTTTGATAACTAACAAAAAACAACAGTAAAATAATCTTCATATCAAGATTGAAGAAATAAGTTTTAAATTTAAAAAAATGTAGTGCCTTCAGGCAATGTAGAGCAACTATTTTGTCTAGATCGTGGTGGCTGGTGGGAATGGGATGAGAAACCGAGCCCATTATAAACGCTTATGACCAGCAGTAGAGTGCTATACTGATGATGATGATGATCATTGAGAATTCAAGTTAACTGGGATTTTTGACGTCCACGTTTTAATTACCCAAAAACTTCCTAACACAGCCATACTTAAAATATAGACATATTTTAAAGGAAGCATGATTAACAAAATTGACACCTTGCTTCGATGAGTTTACCGGCTTAATGGCATTTTAATAACATTTTCTGTGTCCGCGTAATTACTGTTTATATCATCAACACTCCACCACAATTAAGTTTAATTTTTTTGGAAGCGGCGATCACGATTTGATTGCGGTCGTAAAACGGCATTACAACTGTCACTAAAATAACTATTAACCGTTGTATTTTAACGCTTTTTAGTTCTACTAGCTTACAAATTATGGGAATTTCTGTGAAATTTACTTTGGTACAAAGAATCATGACAACATTTTTTAATCCTCAATGCTTTTAATACCTAACCACTGTTTAATTTCGATCATATCTAGATAAGTACAGTCGGAAAAAACATGATTTCATGTCTCACGGAAAACGTAAAAAACAGATTATATCATGTAAACTACGCTTTACATTAATCGTTTCGTCCATGACAATGGTCATTATAAGATGACAATTTGTTCAAGAGTCTTCTCATGGTTGTTAAACTAAAATACATTTTCGAAGTATGTATGTAGACCTCACACTACGATAGCCTTACGATAACGTTTACAGCTCGTACGCTTAGAGAATATTAAACCGTATGCCCTTGTAATAAAACTATATTTTTATTAATTAAAAGACATATTGATCTGAAGTACTATAATAACCTAGTATTGATTAATTAGTGCTGTCCTTTGGACATTTTGTCGGCAATTAATCTAAATCTAAAATAATTTTAAATACAAATTGAATTTAGAACCCGTTTCAATACTAAGACAAGTTTTCGACGCTGCATTCGCTTATTCAATTCAGATTTGTAACCATTTTAGGCTTAAAGCTTGTCTCAATAGCCAGTTGACCGTAACACTATTAGATAAACAGACTTACCGACAGTCTTAATAACCTATCTTTGATTTTGCTTAATGCTGTTAGACATTTAATTTCATAAAAAATATCAACAGGAAGCAAAACCAGAGATAGATCAGTTATTGAGACTGGCTGTTAAAGTTGCCTAACAAATAAAAAGTTTTTCGTTTATTTGATATCAGTAAAAATGACCAAATAGGAGGTCGAAAGTAACTTTTCTAGTGTAGGCAGTGTGGTATAAGCATTGAAAATATTTATAAATATTCATATTTTATCGACATATTTTATCGATACTTATTAAAGACCGGCTACCACCTCGCGTCGCAAGGTGAGAACGATGGCGCCCCCTGCTGCGCGCCTTCAGAGTGAGACGGGAACATACAGAAAGGAATTCAAAATGAAGTTATGGCTTTAAGTTTCTTTTTTTCTCATTTAAAACCTTATTATTTTATTTAAAACTTATCCTGGAGTATGTAACGCTTGTTATTTGTAATATATTTAGACTTAGTTTAGTTGACAACGGTAGCAAGTCGTGTGAATTACAACACAGCTTATAACAAAGCCACAGTTTTTATACTAGTTAGTGGGCACAGCACACCTCGAGCCACCATTAGCTCGCGAGTTGGGCAAATATCGAGTTGTTTGCAGTCGCAAGGTAAATATCGACAAGTCGTCAACTGAGTTTGCGTTACGCATCACTAGCGTTTGTTTGTCGAAACGCGAACGCGTGGTTCACGGGTGCTACCGCGGAAAGGACTGGCCACTCGACTTCACACTTGTCGATAAACATCGGTACACCCTCTACCTGAGGATAGTATGTCTCTAGTCTCTACTAAAAAGGTTTTATTCGTCGACTTTTAACGCAATTTTCTATGTATGTTTTTGGGTGAATCTTCGAAATCACTGTATTTGTTAACTCTATTATTATCTCTTTTAAGTATGTATATATAATAAATTGTACTATATTTTGAACATTTCGAGACCAGACCGATCAATTTTTGTTTTGATTATTATCGTATTTTAATGCTAACTATGCGACTGAACTGAATTTTCGTTGTCAAAATTCTGATACATTTTAGTTATTCTAATGTTTACATAAAGCCAATACATTAACATAATTTAATATCATCAAACATTCAAAGTTCAGTCCAACCTTTTCAACAATTAAACTATTGTTATTGTTTAACATAAATTCCCCATATGTTTTCCATCTTTTTATTCATGAGCCATAGAGTTCCGAAATGCAATAATTCAGATTAAAATTGTTTAAAGTATTATGTCACTGGGACAGATTTATTTAAATGTGAGTCGTGCTCGGTTAAATGTGTTTAATCAATCATAGTTTCGATTAATTACTAAGATACGCGTCCGTGGTTATGTTTGTTGGTAAGTAGATGGTTACAAAGATTCCATTGTCCAACTTTGTAATCAAAAGTTCAAGGTTTTTTTGATGTTTATTAATTAGTGTGGAAATAGCCGGTTAATCCAAATCACAGACTGAAAAAGAATAAGCTAGTACACTCCTTACATCGCGTAACGAAACTACTACCTTTAATGTTTAATTTTCCTAAAAGTAAAGTATTTTTGGAGCATGTGCCACATGCTCTGCTAAGTACCTATATTATTTTCAGTATTGCACTTCGACATAAAATAAATAAAAGATTTTTGATTTCGAAAACTTTTAAACATACTAGGTAACACTTTCAAAAAACATTGTAAGTAAATTTGCTTTTGTTCCATCCATACTCACTTTTGTGTAGGGTATATTTTGGTAAAGTATCCTTATGAGTAACGTAGTTTCAATAAGACTTGAATACAAAGATCGTTTTATCCCAAGATATTGTTAAAAAAATATTTCATCCTTATCAGTATTTTCAATGGTACCAGCTGTTTCCATTTTAGCTGGACCTATACTGAATTAACATTGTAGAGATAACAATAACGTGACTTGAAGTTAAGTACCGATATTAAAGCCCATGAAGTTTTGACCAAGTTAAGTATTATTTAGCAAACTTAAGTAAGACTTAATTCGTAATGAGGAAAAGCTTTACGATTTTCCTGTTTGTTTTTTGTTATAAAGATGTAAAAAAGATTGTATTTTAGACAATGATTATATAAGTACCATAAAGACTTATGGTACTTATATAATCATGCTTACTAATACAAAAAAGAAGAGAATAATTTAAGCATTTTTTACCGCGGAACCTAAAAATAAAATCATCTGAGTTATTTCAAAAGTACAAACTCTCACTTCTGTCACTATTAGACGTATCATAATTATCAAGATTTGATTAATACAACGGCGCATAATCTTGTAGAAAATTAATTAAAAAGTATTCGAATGAAAGCGTTACCACATTTGACGCATTCACACGCAAAACAGACTTTTTGAGGAATATAACTTTTAAATCTTTTTGACTTCGACGACTTCTGCCGATTATGGATAATCCTGGAACTTTCAACTCATTTTTGTTACAATTTTATTGATTTCAGAACACCCCCGGCTACCTACAAAATTCACGTTCATATCTAATCTGGGTTTATTTTTGGATTTAAAAATAGGAAACAAACAATATTTAAAAAACCTTTTTGCACGCACGGATTCGCAATAAGTTTCTTCAGTTTTCGATAAAAAAAAGTGATGTTACTGACACATCAAAACATTGAAGCATTTAAGTCTTTTTTTTAGCTAATCAGTGACACTGCCTTCTATGATTCACAAAATCTTATATTTTATAGAATAGAATAGAATAGAAAACGTTTATTGATATTGTGTATTTAAACCAGTAAGCAGTAAGTGTCAACCTGCTTTGTACGTAAAAAGTAAGTTAGAAGCAGAATGTGCCAAGTAACGGTGAGTGATGTGCCTTACTACCGGTTTTACACGTCCGGTAATTACGAACATGGTGTGGAGTCATTTGTCGAAACTGTTGTGATCAGACTCCAGAGATTGTTTAGTTTCAAACGGATTTTTCGGACAAGTAAAACTTCCTATACCTATTGTTAAGGGATTCGGTTAAATTGAGTAATAAAGTATATACTTTGCTTTCCATTACAAATTAGATTTCACCAATTGTTCAACTTAAACGAGGCCTGCTAGCAGTTTCCTTTGCTAGGACACGCTATTTGTATGTAAACAACGTCAACAATCCATGTCACGCTTTTTGATTCGCTCAAACCGTCATAGCTCTCATTCAATCTATGTCGGCAATTCATTCACAAGTTAACGTATGGTCAATTTCAAGGCTAGATCGCGTATCTTGTTATACCAATAGGCATGAATAACCTCCGACGTTGCTCGGCTACCGGTTTTACGTCCGAACTCGACCATTATCTACGGACAAAGTTTGGTGTCACAACACTTTTTGTAGTCGTAAAACCGATATTATTTTCCTGCAATCTGATACTGAAGTTTAAAGTTATTGTTGCCATTTCAGCCGCAGTAAATTCAAAAAAGGATTTTATGGTTTTGAAATAAGGACATGGTTACAATGTGCTAGTCGTGTTCAATAATCCAAAAGCAAATGCCGTAATGAATGATCGAGTGAATTATAAAGTGCAATCAACGGACAAATTGGCCTTGATGATTCATTAAAGGAAATGAGTCACTGATTTCTTAATTGCACTTGGTCATAAATGAGAAACACTTTCTCGGTAAATCCTGTCCGATGAAAGAGTTAGAAAAAACATCAAATTAATAGAAATCACACAAAAGAAGCTACACGTTACGCAACAAATACCAAACGATTAAAGAGATGACATCACTCACATTTGCCTATTATGTAATTCTTCACTTGTAATTGACTTCGAAACTTAACAAGTGTGATGTAGTTGCTACCAAATTAACTAACAAAAATAGCGGAACATTGTTTTAACAAAGCTAAGGGCATTCAAAGAAGTCCGGAATATCCTTGAGGTATCGATTTAAGTGTTTTGTTTCTTGCATCGATAAGCAGTAAACAAAATAAACAATAATGTTGACAACATAATTTAAAAAAGTCATCCTTTATGAGAGGCGTGAACAATATTTTCAATATGGATCACTTCGATTAAAATGTAGTGTGGTACATACTCGTAAAGTGATTTTTAATATTTGCCACCTGCATTTGGTCGATCAATAAAGATACAGCACAAGTCGTTAACCTATTAAACAAAAAGGTGTACGTTTATAAGCCAGGCCATGCACGGCCATAAACCATGTCCACGTGTGCTCAGAATAATTACAGCTCCGATGCCGGTTAGGTTAGTACCTGAGTGGTTTTGACGAGGCTGAATCACGATCGCTGACGCAACCGTCCGCTACCGAGAGCAAAACATACGATAACACGGCAAAAACTGTCTCCATTGCTCTGTAGACATTCTAATACCTTGGTTTCCCTTCATACAAGCACGATGACGGCTGTAACATAGCGAAGCCCGCTACTTTGAAGCTAACAATGTTATCCGCCAAACTGCGGCTCTAAAATTTGAAGAAAGTAAAGTTTTAGCGAACAAACACAGTAGCCTTTCGAGTTAGCGCTCATCCATTTTAACACATAAATTGGACGAACGGAAGTATCACGCTGCGATAAATAATTTACGACCTTTATAAACACTTAAAATACCAAAATCCATTTCCATTCATAAGTTGGAGTCAGACCGAAGCGAAGGCTCCGACGCACGAGCGATGCTCATAAAACCTGTTTAGATTTTGATAATTTTATTAACGATCGAATGCATGGAACTCCGAAATTGAGAGTCTCAAAACTCCCATATATTACGGCTTTAACACAAATTATACAAGTTTAAAGCCACAACATAGTGCGCGTGGGTGTCTTAATGTTAAAATGTGTCATATGTAATTATACGATCTAGGGAATTTTAATGTCTTCGAAATGTCGTCTTCTTTATTACAATAGGAGATTTAGTAAACTGGATCTGTCCGAGCCATTGTGTCATCATAACATATTCCATTAATGCGGATACTAAAGTTAGGAATGCGATCAATCTCTGGCTGACACGGACAGTTGAAATTCGAAAACACAATGCTCCGAATTGTGTAGTATCATTATTTAGACAATTAGTTATGTGACGATACGCACCACAGAGCTCACAGGCACTGTAATTACTGTAGTCCATTCACTTCACATCATTACTGAGATTTCTATGTCTTCTTTTACCATAGCAGTGTCAACGCAGTGTGTGGCGTAAATAATTTCTTCGACCCGTCGTTCATTAGGGGCACATTGTCTCCAATATATGAAAGACGCTTAAAAAATTTATTGCGATAATTATCTTCAAAACGATATGAATTGGACTGATAGCAATTTCACTTTTGTGAAAGAGCAGCAGTAGGTAGGTACTACTTGTTTGTAGTCCCTGGTAACAAATGTATGCTAAAATATCGGCACGTAAGATTACCTCTCACAAACACCTCGCACCATTAGTATTGCCTTATGCAACAACAGTCCACAAGCGATCTGCTAATCATCTGTCTATCGAAACGTAAACGCCTCAAATTCTTAACACAAACAGAGATTGAGAATTTATTGCTAAAGAAAATCAATCGTACAAACCGCTTTGGAAGTTCCAGCGAACCGTCCACCGGCTACATCGACAGGCAGATTAATTAACTTCTTACGACCAAACGTACGTCTTCCATTTATGTCTCGAATGAAGTACCAACTTTAATTAGTAGTTTTCCATTTACTGGACACTTGATAAAAGCCATTTGACTTATTAAATGATTGACGTTACTTCAGTACTGAGTAAATTAAACCTTAAGCAGTTTAAATAAGGTATAAATCTGAGTAGTTCTGTCTAGAATTTTCAGGGCAATGCGATTGGTGGACGTGTGTTAACTGAAGAATCACGAATGATACATTTTCAAATAGTTGTAGCTTTAATTTAATAGTCTTTACGTCGCCGCTGACATGTAAATTGCCTTTTATTATTTGTCTTTGAACGTCCATGCTAATTTATTTTTTAGGTTTAACGGTTTCATCATGTTGGGTAAAATATCACGATTGTAAGTGTGTACTTATTATATTTAATAGAATGTTTATATTATTTGGGCAATCATTCAAGGCTTTAAAATATTCCGTCATTGCTATAACAATTATTGATGAGAGTAAAATTGATATTAAATCATGTACAAAAGTCGAGTCGCGACCATTGAAATCTGAACGTGTCCAGGACAACTGTAGAAGACCATCGTTCATATTTGACGTCTCTACACATGGACATAATGTCATCCATTTAGCGACCCCATACACTATTATTGTGAGGTTGTTCAAGCAAACCATTAATGCAAAATCAAATCAATCATTTTAAGCTTTTCTATTGTTATTTCAATGTGAATCTGCTATTAAAATGGGAAATTAACGACTTTCTACTAATTGAATTTTGCAGTTAAAAGAAATCAAGTATTTCTTTTAACTGCAAAATTATCAAAGTGATAGAGATTATTATATTAGATAGTGATAGTTCCCGTATTCTGTAAGTAATGTCATAAATAAGGTTGTAGAAGCAAGTCTAAATTATAAAATGTGGAAAAGACTTGCAGAACAATAAAGTTTTTTAGCGTGAGCATTGGCTTAGCTGCTCCATTCAACTGTCAATGTCATTACACAGACATGATCCAGTAAGTGAACTAGCTGTTTTCTCGAGTTTGTATTAGATCCAGGTAAATAGTTTTGCAAACAGTATTGCTGACTAATTTTAAGTGGCGTCGTTTTGGTGTCACTGTAATGTTGATAATTAAATTTTGTGAAAAGACCGAACGCCTAATAAGTGTTACACGAAACATTTATGTCGCAACGCACCCGCAATTAGCATTGGAACATGTTAATGATACAAATTTGAAATTTCGAGATGTTTTACGTAAATGGTGTCGTCTAATATGCGAGTTTGCATGTAAAATGAACTAGAATTATTCCTCATCACAAAATACAGCATTCGTACGACAATGATAAATAAACACGATTGTGTGCTCCGAAACATTTGGATAATTATTAACAAACATGAATCAAATAATTATGTATTAATTTATTGGTTTGTCTTATTTCATTTCGTATAAAATTTAAAACTCTTTCTCAAACCATTGAGAAAGAGTTCGCTATTGCCAAAGATACAACAGTTTCCTAGTTAAAAATTCTTGTCGTGATACCATTTAATTGAGAAGTTACGAAGCTCTACGTGACAGTATAGCGTGGTACAGTAGGGCTACATTATGTCGCGACAAAAAACGCTCTCATTTAGTTTCAACGATGCCAACAAAACGTGAAAGGCAATTTCATGCATTTTCTGTTTAACACGCTTTTAAAGCACTTTGCCCTTCCCATTGTCATTATTTCTAAACAACTCCAAACTTACCGGTCATGTCCATTTCATGATTTCTCCATCACCAATTTGAAAATAATTTCCTACCAATGATTAGAGCCGATTTGGGCAGATGTTGCATCCAGTAACCGCTGCATTTATGAAATATTCCCAATTAGTTCCAAATGCGGTAAACTATACACACATGCGACATTATCACTATTTGTCTTATTGTTCGGTGAAAATATGAACCCACACAATTTGGGGAATTTGTTATAATCCGCGGCGTCTATTGTTATGCATTGTCGGAGCGGATTCTAGGGGGACGTAGCGATGTTCCATGAACTTGATTCGTGATTCAAAATAGTGATTGATCTCGATATTGCTTTTATTCAAAATGCCGTGCACACGTGAACCACGATGGTTATTAAAAGGTATCGTGAATAAATGAAGGCGTAGTCATATTGTACAGGTGGAAGCGCCCGGAGCGAGGAGTGGGATGGGAGTCGCATCGCGTCGCATCGTAGTCGTGCCGAACCGGAGTGGGTTATTAATAATCCGCATTCACGGGTCGCACGAGCGAGCGCCGAGCGACCGGCCCGCGACGACATTCCACACCATTGTACCGACCCGCTCCGCCCGCGACACTTTTGTCTATTCACACCGATAAATCACCGCAACCTCCACAATACGACCTTTATTTACCTCTAACGAACATCGATTAATTAGTGCAACACTACAGATAAGATAGTCGGGAAAGCGATCGCTTTCAATTTCCTCTCGAGGGGCACTCGGAGTAAAGTGCGCGTTAAGTGCGGACAATCGGAGATAAAACGTGCGAGACGAGTCTCCCTTAATCCGGTGATCGAAGATTGCGAGAAAACGTTTTGTCGTGGGGTTGCTCGCTCTCTCGCTCCCATTGTCTGGATGTCTCTAATTTGATTGCCCACACACGGCACGCGTTGACGTGGGCGACCGACCGATGCGGTTCCCTAATTAAACCTATGAGATGCTAATGGGACTCATTCATCGCAAGGTCAGACGGCACGGACTCTCCGAACGACACGAACTTGATTGCCGATCTACATAAACATGCATTCTTTACAAGACAGCCTCACGCATCTTGTTTAGATTCGATCAATATTGAACTTGGTCGTATCAACGAGCGAATGTTTTTCCATTTTATTGAATTACTCGTCGCTCGGTCTTGCCACACGCGATGGCTTGCCCAGACGCAATGTCATAGTACTCTGTTTTAAATTGATTGTAATGTGAATGAGTTGTGAGCGGTTGTGATTCGAGTTGCGTCTCCTGCTTTCATTACGTTTACATGGTCATTCCTCTTTGACCTCAGAGTCGTGTACACTATGTGTTTGATTATATTTTCTACTGGAATAAATTAACAACATTATAAAGGTATTAGCGAGAAGTGCCTCAGGCCTCGCCATATCTATGGCATCGGCCCGGTTAATATGCTTATTAAATTATGTCGATGGCAAAAACGGACTCGTTCGTTTAGCTTTAGGGAGTAATTAGCGGAATGAGTCTTATCGTGGATCTAATCAATGCGTGTAATTACTGGCTTAGGTTCAGACCACACTTGATCGTGCATGGCCGTACCTTTGCATGCTGTTACTTTGTTCGTTTATGTTAGAATATTGAACAAACTGGTTCTGATTATAAATATTACGTGGCAGTAAAGTCTATAGTAAAAAAAACATCTGCTAATCCAAATGAAATCAACGAACGTAAAATGGTGGCCTCGGCATTGATGAACAAAACAATAGCAATAGTATTGTCGCTAACATGTTTGTTACAGTTGAATAGTAATTGGAATTAGGGTCAAATCTTATTGATTAGCGAACAAAAACCATGTACGTGCATGGGACCGGCCGCCAGCGCCCGTATCCGTAATGATTTGGCTTTGCATATCAATACCTATTTTAATATTGACATGCATCATTTCGTTTAATTGCATTTCCTGAATAGTTCATTCGACGTTCGGCCATGGGGCCATAGAGCTGTTTAATATTTATAATCACACAAATAATATACTCCACGTCAATTAATGTTAAACTGAGAAATAATTGACGTAAAAACGCTCTCAATTTTATGCAACAAAATAATGCTGAGAAGGCTCGCCTTATACGCTACAATCGAACTCGGCACTTGCTACCAAAAGTGGCGCAGCGATTTTTTGTCGCTCACAAGTCACAACTGGGAGTTTATTTGTTTACTTTGTATAAAGATACGTCATAATTAAAATGCTTAGACATTGTGAACTTGTTGACGCCTTAATTAGAGATCGATTGAACGATAACCCAGTTACCACGGATCCCATAATTAATAAGCCTCTAGCTAGACGTGACCAAACGGGGAAATGTATAGGCTAGGTCAGATGGCCGCCTAACATGGACTGTAGAACCTACTTCGAGTGATGTCGATGCCACACGATCTTTGATGAGAACAAATACATTAGTAATGAAATTGTTACCGTCGACATAAATGGGAGATAAATCCGAATTTTTCTCCCATTTACGGTCGCAATCGTACAAGCTTTAAACTTAGTTATCGATCTATGCCAATTTTGTCATCGTGTGTACCGTCATGCTACACGAAATTAATGTTAATCCTCATTGATTCGTACGATGTAGCTTCGTACATTGTGTCCCTTGTGTGCCACAATGAATAGAACCACCGGCCGACGAGAATCTGTTCAAAAGTGTTAAATCGGTTAATATAATGATGATGGATGCCATTCCAAACGGCCCGCAGCGGGGGTGTTTTACCCCACTATACAAATAAAGTATTTTTATTATTAACCATTTTCTCTCCTTCTCATTCTGTTATAACTAATAATCGTGTCATCTCTGTCGCACGGTTTAATCGAAATCATATTTCTGTTTTGTCATTATCGTATCACGTTGAGAGTCCCTCTTTTGTTCAGAATTTCAAGTCGGTTTCTTGTTTCCAATGCAGCTTTGATTCTTTTTTTTTTTTAATCAGTCGCAGCGACAAAGAAATACGAAACGAAACCTTAGAAGGAAAAGGTTTTTAAACCTAATACTTAATTGTTTATGTAACATTTTATGACCCATTCTTTAATATTTGGTGAGTTTATATTTGTAGAAAGACTTTCGATTAAACTTGTATTTTTTTTATTTCCAGGTAATGCAGCACACACGCCATCTGTCGTCCAGTAGCTGTATTCACGGGTTAAACCCTAAGTTTTTATGAGTGTATCGTAACCGCTTCCTATGAATGAAGGGCCCGTTCCCATAAAAAGGTGCAACCGTGTCAAAATGAAACAATATTGTTTAAAACTTAAGACAGACACATGAGTTTCTTTCATCATCACGAGCTTACCTGTGGGGGCGCACAAAAAACATCGCAGGTAGCCCATTTGTTTGTTATTAATTCTCGCGTCGAATCTTTTTTTTACCTCCGGCCACTCTAATACTGTGAGAATATTAATTATAATTATAAACGAGCCTCGTCGCGTTCGTTATAAGGTCCCAGTTTTTGGTTTCCAAATTTAAATCCGATCATTTATCATGCGACAATGTCGGTTTTATCTTGATTTTATATTTTTATTTATTGTTTTTGGCTTTGCATTGTACTGCGTGATTTAATGCTTTTGGTCCTTGTACTTTTATAATCTTACTTTAATTAATAACTGTTGATCCCATTCTGAAAATTTAAATTTATTGAGTAAATCACATTACCGCCTTCATTTCTTCGTAGCTTACTCGTATTTTCTGTCACTTTAATTTGTAGTTTAATTTATAAGAATACCGCCATGTTACCAAGTCACGGTGAGCGAGTCTGCGTCGAAGCTTCTTGCAAATTATAAAGCGACGCCCGAGCACGCTTTCTGCACACACTAACAAACTTAAAAATTATACTTAGCGACATCGATGGCCGACTTGCGACAATACATAGCCGGTTATGTATTTGGTAATGATATTTTATTAATGGAAATGTGTGAAACGTTTTGTAGTTTTCTTCACCAATCATTATCGTGGTTATTCTGTCATTGCAATGTATGCTTGCGCTTGCAAACATAGTGTAAAGTAGATTCACTCTTTTTTTTAAAATAAGACTGTGTTGAGCTTTTTTAACATGCCACTAACCATTACAACGGTCGGGTACCTACTTACTACCTACTTTTTTTTATGTTTTTAATTTTGGTTGATTTTTAGCTATGTAACTAACAGCCATACCTTTTTGCAATATTGTAAAGTCTAGTTCGCTTTCGGTTTTCCTTATCATCCTTCTCGAATGAAGCCGAAAATGTTCAACGAAACCGTGCTTAAAATTTAATGTAAATAAATCGAAATACGGTACTCAGATCCAGGTCAAACCCTAGGTGTTGACTATCACCGTAATGCAATCGCGCCTTATGCTGGTACGATAGAGCCCACATGTGGTTGCATTTCACCACACTAGCACTTTTACTGTTTTTGTTAGTACAAATAAGTCAATGAATTCCGTACTAGAGTACAATGCCTCACACTTTGATATTATTTTTGTAGATGTTTTAAATACTTTATTGTGAATTATGTTTTAATAATGCATGCATTGCAAAGGATCGTAAGGTCGATTTTTATTACCAAATTTAATTTGACTGAAAGCGTTTGACCACTAAAACTGTTTTCTCTAGAGCTGAAAAAATCACAACAAACAATGAAACGTAAGGTAGTCTTCATCGTAGCTGTGATTGGCCGAAGGTAATATCATCGATTAGTTCCAAACAATCCATGAAGCTTTTACACCCGCATCGAATCAAAGTTTACAAAAGCAGACGTAACCGCAGGCTCGTTATGTCACCTTGACTTACAGATTCTAGGAAAACCTTTAACCTTTGAAATGCTAATTCATGATCGTGACAAATTGAAATTAAAATCTATTGTCATCCTTGACATACGATCTATATTAGACAATAGTTCCGACATTTATTTAGAAAGTTCGCAATCTAGAGTCATAATGTTTTGTGCTTAAGGTGTGGTAAGAGGTCACCATTAGCTCCTTGGCTAATATATCACGATTCAAGCATTAGTAGTCTATCGCCCCCCGTTTAGACGTAGATTGTCTGGTGGAAAGCACCCATTGTGAATGGTGAAATTTATTTTCTTTCGCGTGGGAATAAAGCAATTATCGCTGGTCGTTAGATTGAGGAATCGAAACGCATTCCGTACAAATCTTCTTCCTTTTTCGTTGAAACTTGCCCTGATGCCTATTACTTGTAGTAAAAAAGAATGAATTTTAAAGAGATAGTAGATTTTTTTTTATCAACCTATTTCGTCCCACTGCTGGGCAAAGGTCTCCCCCAAACTTCTCCAACCATCCCGATCCCTGGCGGAGTCCCACCATTCCTAGTAGATTGTAGAATAGTATAGAAAAAAAAATATTGTCCATAATAAAAGAATAAACTAGAAAAATCAAAGTGGGTGGATAATTAGGCCGCTGAGTACCTATACAAATACTATTTTGTCAAAGACTATGCAACGGAAATCTCCGCCAGATAGGTACAAAATAAAAGAAAGATAAATAACGATGTCACCAAAAAATGTGCTGACAAAACGCAAAAAGAAGTACGTCCCATCCCTCGTTCGTATGATCTGTGAAACCAAGGAAAACGCTCCGAGTGGAGTAAAATAAATAAAAGATGTCGGGTGGAGCTCGCGATACTTCTCAAATTGAATATTAGATTGAAATTACGCGCTCGGGCGGCTCTCTCCTCCGCCTTTTGTTACGCGAATGATACATAAAGCGCGCGCGCATACAAACACAGCAATAAGAATTTTAAATTAGCATTCTTTTTGTGTTCTACGCCACCCTCACTCTCACCCCCTGTGCCCCGTCTTAATAATATGGAGAAATTGAGTTGTTATACACCCTTTTCGGAGGAGGCGCGGGTGCAGCGGCACACCTCAAGGAGAAGCCTTTTTGTAATTGAATTTAGATAGTCTTTCCTCGCATATAACGACGGGGAGGCTGCTAGTTCGAGCGGAAGACATGTAAGTTCGTATCATATTCTCGCGTCGAATGTCGCCTTATTATACGGAGATTAGGTTTTTAAACAAAATGTACCAAAAATAGGTTCTATTAATTTGATCAGCCTTCCGAGAAGCAACGATGGCATGATACTGGTATGTAATTACTGGATGCTATTAACATCGCCCGTGTACAAACATGGCGGCTGATTGTGGGTTTCGTTTTAATTGCGCACACGCATCGCGATACAGAGTTAGAGCTCTCACACTGTTTCGTCGATGATGTATTGGGAGCCGTGAGAACTTTGATTGTTTATTGATTCTCGAGGCACTGGAAAAATATGTCAACAATTAACAAAATTACAGAGAAGGCCTCCTCTTCTCGTGTCATCTATTTGCGCAAACTTTGCACTAAAATACTTGACATGCCAACTATTGAAGTAAAGTAAACCAAGTAGGTACTTAGACTTTTACCTCCTTTTTCTAGATACCTACGGTAAATGTTTTAACCATAAAAACACACAAACTCATTACCCACTCGTAAAAGATTCCACGATCGAGGAAAATAAAAAGCCGTAAACACAAAAGTCGTTGACAGCGCAACAACCAGTGAACTCAGTAATTATCCATTCAAATTTGGTCTGTCAACGTTTTCGGTGAAATTCCCACAATTGTATGTCACCCGGTTCCCATCTCGACGCATTAAATAATAGTTAAAGTAAGCTAATTTTATAGTGGTCATAATACCCCCCTCCCCGCCTTTCATCATTTTCTCAGGTAAATTTCGAATCGTCCATTATGAAGTCAACACATTTACGCGACACTACTGAGCCAACTGAGCCTTTACTTCTTTGGCTTGGGGACAAGCTCTAAGCTGACAGCGTGTTCATTTTATTTATAGGTTGATACATTGATATTGATTTTGATATATAGATAGATTTTATAGATGTTCTTAATATTTTTTTTTTCTATAGTTAAATTTGATCTTATTATCTTTGAAATTATGCGCAAATGCCAACCGCGCGCTTTTAATAAAATCAACCGCTTACACTATTGTAAATATTTTAGAATGATAGTTTATTTTAATTCATAGCATACTCTACAATTCGAATTTCTAGTTCGAACATGGAAATAACGTGCCAGTTCTCTGTTACTTCGTTTTGATTTATATTATATTATACACACTGTACAAGATTATTACATTCGCTAAGCCTTTCAACTTGGCATGTACATTTGAGAGCTTTTACCTACGTAATTGTTTCGACGTTACGATTCTTTGAGTCGTAATTATCGACGACGCTACTGAGCCTTTGAGAAACTTTGTGGCAGAGTCGTAAAGTTTAACCTTCATTTTTATTTCCTTTTGTCTACCGAACAGAGGTTCCTTGTTGATTTACCCTTGATATTATAAAAAAATAACCAATCATACAAATTAACGTTAATGACACATTTCTAGAGAATGTTAAGTCGGCGTCACGCTCATCGCGGTGAAATAAGATTAGGACTAATTCGAGGTCTCACAAATTATAGACGTAGAGCGGCGGATGTCGCCGCAGCGGCAGCGGCGCCGGCGCAGCCGAAACCGCACGTCATTGTTTTTTGTGGAGAGCCCCGAGGCAGCTTCGATCCGACGGCCGACCGCTAATTAATTATTTCACATGTATCGATCTTTAATTACGGCCCGATGAATCCCGCCCGTTATCTCCCTAATGACGGCCGCCAATTTGTCCGAAGCAATTATCTCACAAATCACTTGCACCACAAAAACGAATAATGATATTAAAAAAATATTAACACGAACACATTACATACATCGCGCGGGCAATAATAGCGTAAAGCATCGAGATGGAATCAATCTTAATCTCGCACCAAACATAATCCAGATTTATTTATGACGGAGCAGCGCGTGTGCTATTATGCTCGTCTGCGGCAATTTGCCTCGGAAATTGTCTTAATCGGCCGCTCAAGGGACTATTTATGTATAATTATTTCCAAATTCGACGCTGCGTTTGATGCCTTTCCGCTCTCTTTGAGTTGGTTCGACAAAAAAGTCATCTGTTGCAACAATTAAGCCCGAGGAAAAAATAGATATAAGTATCGAAGGGTCCGCAATAATTACAGGCGCAAATTGACGGTTCCTAAGAGGCAGATTGCTCGAGTGGCGCCTGCCAGGTTACCTGAACCCTGAGTCTGAGGCGCGTCCACGCGATGCTTGACCTCTACTAAACTTCCTCCCGATTCTTCGTATCAGAATTCTAAACGTGATTGCTTTGCCTACCATAATAAGGCCTTATTAAGTATCCACTTCATAATATAACTAGACATCGGCTACCAACAATCAATGTCGAATGAAAAACCTTATACAACCTCAAGCCTTTAAGCTAAGCGATCAAAGGTTCTCCCCACAAAGCGGGCCGGCGGGCACCTAACACAATTAGCTTCGAAAGCAAATAAATCATAAAATCATCCGCTTTATGATCTGATCCAAAGAGAACTTTGTATACTCCTCTCGTTAAATGTTTTGTTTCGATTTAATTAAATTGATAAATTAATTGAGAAAGTCGAGGCTCGTTAATGAAAACAAGTTTCGCGTTTCACACCTAAATACTGCTTTGTAATTATTAACACACGGCTTACGAATTTGCGTTGTCACGTGTGAAATTAGAGAGCCGTTTTAATTAATGACTTTTACTTGATATACGAACACAATAAGCGTCTGTATTTTGTTAATTAACGGTTATATCATTGAAATGTTGACGTTACGTAATTAAACTTTTTTTTTTGTTTCCAAATGGTGTCTTCTTAGACAAGATCTTATCTTTCTTACTGACTTATAAGATGGCACTACCAAAAAAAAATATTTACCTTTCTCAATTTAGCGGATTTCTTATTAGAATTTTTACCTATCTCGCTTATCTCCTCATGTTGCACTTCACTTCATGTTCATCTTAACATTACAACTTAAACCGACAGGAGCAAAAAGAGCCATTCCCATCGCCGGGGTTCAAAACCATTACCATTAATGAAGGTTTAAACTTAAACCCTAACGGTGGACAATGTCGAACGCGATCTTTACCATGTAGTAGCATCCTCCGCTCAGAGTTTCCCACGTCTAACGAGCCTCCCCCATTACGTACACCGTTTTACATACATTCCCCCACTTATTATCAATGTATTAAGTAAATCGCTCTTCGACTTCGCTCAATTTTATTTCCATTAATCGGTTTTCGACATTTTCGGTTCGGTGCCTGACAACGCCGGCTTAATACCTTATTTATTGTAATTCCTCTCGCCGACTTAGTAGATGTTGTTTAATGCCCTTTTACGATGTTTTCGTGAAGAAAGCACTCCCGGGGTAATTATTTAGCAGTGTTCTGCGGTCTCGCCGAGCGGCGGCGGCTAATGAGGGCCTTGGTAATAACCCGCGATTATTAATATGGACGTAGTTATGGGATCCTCTGGTTACGGCGCACCTCGCACTTCGAGGTCCGTGTTTGCTTTACAGCGCCCACTGTTTGCGCTCAAAGCCATTTCTCATTGCACCGGGTGACGTTTTAATTTCCTCGTTTGTAACAACCTTCGTGATTTCCATTTGCTCTGCTAGAATTGTTAACTGCTCATAATTTACACATGTCGAATGAATCTCCTATAAAGTGCCCTCCTTGGTTTTCGTTCAACATACTGGTACCAATAGGTGGATTGTCCCGCAAACGTCACCGTCTAAACTAGTAAATTCTTCTTTGGAAAGTGATACATGGATCACGAACTAACATTCTGTGGATACGGTAACGAGTGCGTTGATTGCCTTCTCATGGTGTTTGCTTTTACTAATTATAGGATTTATAGTCAATCTGCTAGTGATTTACCTCGCATTATCATTCTCCAATTTCACTTCTTTGAAATTGGCTTTCTTTTATCTCGAGTGTGATAGGGCCGGTGATTGCCGTTGTTAACCATAAATTAGGTATTGACAAAAATGGTATTCATTTGTATCTAGCAGAGGGAACCTCATTAATGAATTGAAAAGCTCGCATCTTCATTATGATGGGTTTGATAACTATTGTAGACGATGCGGGTGTTGTTTATGTGTGTGTGGCAGAATGCGTACTCGCAAATTGCGGCAGTGTCAGCGCACACATGCATTATTATTTCCGCCGCTCATTTCTCACGCATGTTTGTATGATTTGAGCTCGTACTCGGTTTGCGTGTGTGCGTTACTTTATCGAAAATTAGTTCTACATCGAGCATCAGGGCATTATTGGTGGAAATTGACAACGCTGATCGCTCCGTGGGAATGTCAGCACGTGTGCACACATTAAACATTTATTCTATTAGTATTTTCCAACACTTCGCAAAACAGAATTACAGAGACATGGTTATACAGCTATGCAATTTGATTTTTCTATTTTATGTAAATACACCAATTATTTCTAACTACAACTTCTTTTGTGTTTCAATCATATCTAATTTCGTTTTATTTTTTTTATTATTTCGTTGCATTTTTGAAAAACATTTATCTTAGTATGATTATAAATAGAAGTTAATTTATATTACTTATAGTATTACGGAACATTCACCTCGAGTATAATTATGGCTCTTTGCATAATTTCCATAGACATTAGCACTGCGAAAATGATCTACAAATTACTATTGCACGAGAGAACATTATAATTAGTGTGGCAATTTAGTTTTTTACTTTGTCACCTTATATTTGCTAATTATAAGTTTTGCATTTCTCAATGTATAAGTTGCATTTTATCAGCAGATCTATTAATTTACATAGATTGTATCTTGACTGTATCTGTTTCATCTGAATTTTAATTGAGATCTCTTACTAGGTTCTTATTGTTTCCTTTACTATTTTAGAGGTGTCTTGTGTATGTTTCCAACATCTCTCACAATTTTTCTTATAAGTATCACATTAAAATCATAATTTGAAAGTTTGTACGCACATTTTGTTGGTCTGTGTTTCTTTGTTTCTTCTTTATGCTGGTCAATTGTAGTTTATATTTGAAAAAACTAAAATTCTGGTCAACATTTGCTTGCTACGCTTTAAATTTATAGCGCCAATTGTGTACAAATACAATTGCAAAAGTTTTTCATATTGATATCAATTAATAATAGCGTCTCAAAACCGACCCAAATTAACCCAATACCTATAGTGCGATTATTTATTACCAGTACCATACATCTTCATGCATCGAATGTTTTCTCAAATAAAAACAATATTTATTCTATGGTCATTATTCAAAATTTTATAACATGCTACTCTAAACTGATGAGGGCTGAGAATTCTCATTAGAATTTTAACTATTTAGTTTAGGTAACTTTTAATAACTATTGGTTAATTCCCAGTTTCAAATAAGTTTCAAAACCTTATCAGTTCCGGAGTTAAAAGTATTTTGCGGTATTTCACTATCGTTCCACATCCGTTATAATCACTCATTACCATTACTCACATTATGACACAGTACTTAATTAATCTAATTTCATTCGAATGTTTTGCTGAAATAAATGTTTTTTAATGAATTTAAAATGTGTTCTTTACAACTATGCTTACTTATAAAAAATTTATAATTTGATTTGAAATGTTCAACCGATTCATTTGATATTTTACCTATATGAAGGAGTACTTATGAATTTCCCAATTTTCCCAAATACCTAATCAATTACAATCTGTCACATGACAAATTTCGTTGATTATCTTGCCTGTCAGGCTAAATAAATATGTTATTTAAACTTATACTCGTTAGGTATTTGTAGGACAAGTACCTTGATAACGTTGTAGATAACGTAGATGACGGCTTAATCTCGGTTTTAACGAATTTTCATTTTAGCTCACATGTTTATTTTATCTTTTCACATCTCTATCTTGTTAATCAATAGAGATCTTTAAAGTAACGACATACAGCACAATTTTATAAGAAGATTTGCTTCAAGATGACAATGTGTACTCGTATGTTTGTCAAGATCTAAGTCCATCGGTTGCTTAATTGTAATGGTGTCAGCAATGACAGCCTGTCAAACGGATAAATTGATCGCAGTTGTTTGCACAAATATCAACTTGATAACGATTACCATGTTATTTTTAATTTAAGTACGCGTTTAGATATAACCTATGGGAACTTGCGCTATCAGTTGAAATACGGCTTTCATATCAAGCACGTCGAATCATCGTTTGTAAAAGTGTTTAATCCCAACCAAAATAAATATTTGACCATCAAATCTATTAGTTAATCTATATGGATGGGGGAATCTACAGTATCTAAGCTCGGAAAACAACGTGGATGACACAAACGGTCGCCCTACCCACTTCCGGTCGGCGGACACAATCCCATTCAATAGTCACCTTCAGCTAACTGGGTTGAAACTGGCCCGTGAGAAATAGGTGATTGATTACGTTTTGGAGCGTTTGCATACATTAATATGAGTTCCAATTATTTGAAGTTGTATTTATGGGAATGTTTCGTTGAATATGTTGCTGCTGGTTTAGGTATCTCATTCTCATTACTGTTTTATCAAACTTGGCAGGTACACATTAGTATATGTCGAACTAATTCTCATTTATATGTGGTTTTAATGACTTAAATTTGTTGTTGCAGGAGAGCATGTGATGCCGGCCTTTGACGCACGGCGCCATGCCCACGCCGCTGCAGCCCGGCGGCACCGCTAGCGGCCCGCCCCCGGAGCGCAAGCGGCGCCGCAAGCGCGACGACCCGCAAAGCTCGGCAGCAGCTGAGCCTGACGACGACGACGACATGAGCCCCGAGGAGGAGCCTAATAACGCGCCTGCAGCGCCGGCCGCACCCGCGCCGGCCCCGTCCTCTGCTCCCGCGCCCACCTCGCCCCCCGCTGCTCCTGACGCCGTCGATCTCACGTCCCGAAGAGACTCGCCTCTCCTCTCCTCTGATGTTGAACGTTTCGATGGCAGGATCGTCTACAACCCAGACGGCTCGGCCTACATCATCGAAGATCCCGAAGGTTCGGAGGGCGAAACAAGCTTACCGGATATACCGAAAATAGAACCCGGTTGCATCGTTGACAGTCGAGACAACAATGTTCTCGAGAGGCAGCTTGAATACCCCCAGATAGCTAGCGCCTTTTATGTCTCGAGAAACCCTTCTTTGTATGGAGCGCTGTATGGAAGACTGGCAGTTGAGCGAGCGCGAGCCCGTCCTGACGCGCCTGTTATGCACAGCTACAGAGTGTTCAGTTT
The DNA here is from genome assembly GCA_947086425.1 of Xanthorhoe spadicearia. Classification (NCBI taxonomy): domain Eukaryota; kingdom Metazoa; phylum Arthropoda; class Insecta; order Lepidoptera; family Geometridae; genus Xanthorhoe; species Xanthorhoe spadicearia. The sequence goes on along the minus strand of OX352205.1, from coordinate 4,098,034 downwards.
TCGAGGAGGAAAGGATATTCCTAGGCCACCATCACCAAGTACCGAATGTCCGAGCGTGCCGGTGAAACCTATTCTTATGTGTTTTATTTGTAAGTTAAGTTTCGGTTACGCTAAATCATTCGTAGCCCACGCTCAATCGGACCATAGTTTATCACTACTTGATACCGAGAGAGATGCTTTGGCGAGAGAAAACGCTTCAGCTATCATCCAGTGTGTTGGAAAAGACAAAGAACCATTAGTGTCGTTTTTAGAACCAGTGGGTGCTGGAGCACCACGAGTCTCAGTATCAGGAAGTCCAGCTAATACGTCAGAACTATCGAGTCCGACGATGGACAAGCGACAAGATATGATGATGACTCCCGACAAAGAAAATGATTCCCTACTGCCAAATGGATCATGTGATGATAGAAGACCGAGTCCAAATCAGTGGAGACCACCTAGGTCGATAGCAGAATCATTGATTCCCCAACATTCCTTGATCTCTGTGGCGCATCCTCATACAATAAATGCGTCTGTGCAACCCCGGGGAAGTCCAAATTCATCTCCGCCATTCCAAACGGCTCCACCTGCCTTTCTTTCCGGGACAACGATAGGTGTTTGTCCGGACCATCTTGGTGGGCGTCCTTCTGGTGCAGACTGTCCGAAATGTGAACTGATTTTGAATTCCGGACGACTGGGAGGGCCTCTAGCAGGCATGCATAGTAGAAATTCCTGCAAAACGCTGAAGTGTCCAAAATGCAACTGGCATTATAAATACCAAGAAACATTGGAAATACATATGAAAGAAAAACACCCCGAAGCTGAGACGAGTTGCATCTATTGCATTGCTGGTCAACCGCACCCCCGGCTGGCTCGCGGTGAAACCTATACCTGTGGGTACAAACCATATCGATGTGAAGTGTGCAATTATTCAACTACGACAAAAGGAAACTTAAGTATTCACATGCAATCTGATAAACATCTAAATAATATGCAAGAACTACAAAATGGTGGAAATCCTGGTGAAAGTAGCTTACCCCCTCCACCTCAACACACACCTCCAGGAAGCCATAAACCACCACTAGCGCTACCGCATCATTCGCCGCTAGGGCAGAAGCCAAAGCCTACTTTCCGATGCGATGTCTGCAATTATGAGACGAATGTCGCTCGTAATTTAAGAATACATATGACTTCTGAAAAGCATACTCACAATATGCTAGTCCTCCAACAAAATGTGAAACACATGCAAACCCTATCAATGTCAGCGTTCCATCACCGACAACAGAGCCAGCAGCAGCTGGAGAGTTTGCTACATTTCCATGGCAGCGAAGGCCCACCGCAAAACCCAGAAGCTGCGCTAGCTGACATGGCTTACAACCAAGCCTTAATGATCCAACTAATGACTGGAGGACCTGGACCTTCACCACCAGAACTAGGTGCTCATCTAGATGTTGGTCTTAACCCTGAAGCGATGGAGCCTCCACCAGAACCAGCGGATCCGGAGCCGGAAAGAACTTTCCACTGCTGCATTTGCAACTGCTTTTCAACCGACTCCTTAGAAGCGTTAGGCCACCACTTAGCCCAGGACCGTACGAAGATCAGAGAGCAAGAAATTCTGGCGCTTGTCGCTGGTCATTATGTTTGCAAACTTTGTACGTACAAAACCAACCTGAAAGCAAATTTTCAACTGCATTGCAAGACTGATAAGCATTTGCAAAGGTTGCAGCACGTCAACCATGTAAAAGAAGGAGGTCCAAGGAATGAGTGGAAGTTGAAGTTCTGCGGTGGAGTGGGAACTGGAGGCGCTGGAGTTGGTGGTGTTCAGGTTAGATGCTGCGCGTGCGACTATTACACAAACTCTGCGCACAAGCTGCAACTTCACGCAGCTGGAGCAAGACATGAGGCAGCCGCACTTCTCCTGAGACACCTTCGAGACGGCTCTTCAAGAATGCCTAGAGAGCGACCAAGACTATACCGTTGTGCTCTTTGTGGTTTCAACGCTCCTCACCGACTACCTCTTCTACAACATGTGAGGTCGGTGAAGCATTTGCAAATGGAGCAAATTCACCAACTGCAGAGACGATCGGAGGGAAAAGATCCAACGCCTGATGTTGCAGAGCTCTTCCAAGTTATCCCTCAGCCACCAGAAATGACCAGTCCATTTGACCAGCAGGACAATGGTAAGTTAATCGATATCTTTATGGTATTTAAAGTAAAACGAACCTCCTGTGAAATATCATTAACTAATTTCGTTTGTAATTTGTGTTTTAGGAGTTTTAAAAAAAACATGTTGTCTATTCATGTTCAATAGAACGGTTACTAATAAGGAAACAACCTATTTATTGTCTGATAATTTTCCAACCGTGTCAAGTCTATTGTTTGTGCATTAACTTCCTCGAGGCGTTTTCTAAGTTACAACTTAATGATAATAAGCTCGCTTTCCAACTTGAACACGATTAAGTAACAATGTAAAAGTAAGCATTGAGATAGGCACGTTAGATATTCCTGAGTACATAAAGTTGTTAGTGAACAGAAAATAGGCGCGTGCGCACCAAAACCTTTTCAAATAGTCCGCTAGATGTCGTGCTGTGCAAATTTTTATCACAACGTATTGTAAAATTTAAATTTATTATTTATTGCTCTCGTGCTAAAGATATTTCGTAACATATTTCTATAAAGCGTGAAAATTCCATTAAAATTAATTCAACCGAAACCATTACCGGCGTTCGTATCGATAAAGTAATACTGCATCGACTTATGAATGTGATTTCGAAACGTCACTATCGGTTTCCAATTTAAACCGATTCGTTCCTTAATCAATTTTACTTTGAGTTTTTACCAAGTGAACTTCTTGCTGTGGTCCGTGTCAGTAAACAATTTGTTTCATGTTAATTTGTGTAGGTACTTTTTATGATGTGCAGGTTAATCACGTGTTCGGTCCTTGTCATCAGAGACTTAATTATCGTCCACCGCGTCCTCTCCATGTTCAATCTAAGAAGCAATCTCCATTTTAAGCGATGAGCATTTAGCGGAGAATTCGTAATCACAATAATGAGATAATTACACACGGACAAAATTTAATTTAAAGCGCGCAACATTAGAACAGGTTTCTTTAATAACGTACGCCTTACACGGTGTCGCCACAGTCGGATGCCGTCATTGGTTGGAGGCGACTCCGCCCCGCGAGCGAGGGAGACGGATAGAAGATTTGAATTGAGAACGCGAATTTTCCATAAGTACCGCACACGGGACAATGACTCGCATTACGTATGTGGCGGTCGCGCATTAAGGATGATTGCCCCCTTGTGATGAGGCTGCTACATCATCGTACAATGTCGCTGGCTGCATCGCCCGGCGCAACTTTATTACCACGGAGAAATACGATAAACTTCAAGAGAATGTGGAGGCGAAAGAAATCCGACTTACACCATTGTGCACCTCATGTTTATGCTTATTACTTATTTTCACCTTATTGAGAGTCGTTCAAAATGATCGAATTTGTTATGAATTTCTCCCATTGCCTTATGGCCCATTGTGATTGAAGAGAAGATAATGATAAATATGTTTGTAAGATAACATAAAACATTCACACGCCCTAAATACATTTCCATAGAAAAATTTGACCATCACAATTCTGTAGCCGAGATTTGTTTCTGACCCCTCGCCTGCTTCATTAGTATAATGCCCATCTTCAACACAATCAAAACCAGAATGGAAACCGGTCTTATATTCAATGAGTCACATCACACAAGCAACACCCCAGCTTACGTTTTTGCGCTTATATCTTCTCGAACTGAAATCTTTACTTAGCAAACTTAATGTCCATAATAATTATTCTATTTAAACTTGATCATATCCTCTCAGTGCATAATTGATTAATACTTGATTGATTATCTAAAGCAGCTTCAAAATAATGTACAGCTAGCCGGTACTATAATATTATTTTGTGTCAAGTTTAGGATAAAAAATATATAATTCTAAGCAATTATAATATTGAAAAACACAGTTTATTTTTAAGTAGGTAGGTATTCCATAAAATTTTAGTAGTAGATGCAATGTCCACGATTTAGCTCGAGGATTGAACACCTTGCTACAACTATCGGGAGACAGTAAAACATTCAGGCCCCCATTGTATTCCTGACGCCACATTGTAAAAATCCTGACCTAAATCTCGCAAAACAAAACTTCAACTGCACAATACTTACTTTACGACGCTATAACGATGTGGTGTTTCCTTAGAAAAGGCCCTTTGTTCATTGACAAAAAGCGTCAGAGATCGCATATATGCAGACAAGGTCTCTCTACCTGGGGCATTGTTCTATGCTCCTACCAGACTGTGGGTCGGCGATTTAACATCATAAATAATTACATTCACTGGTCAGTCCAGGCTGAGAATTAGGGTCAGTTGCGCTATGATTATTATTATGTTCTCGGATTTACTTTATCCCTCTCCCCTTCATTAGATGTAACGGTTTTAGCTAGTTAAAACTATAGAACGGGTTCCGAACAGGGGGCCGACTGGTTTCGAAGTCGCTGGACTGTGAGATAATTTCTACTTTAATTAAGCGCAAAATCTTGCTTCCCCCTCTCACAAAATGTCTTTTGAATATTCTCTTGCAATTTTATCACAAACAGTTCTGTTTCGTGCTTTACAAAACATTGAATACTTAAATATAATTTTTAAGCAAAGATGTCGAAAAATCTGAGAAAAATGTTCACAATAACTTTTTGGATTTTGCTTGGCAATTTTATTAGATCTATGTTGAATTGAATACCATAATTATCTAGTCCAGTCCCAGTTCCTCATCTAATAAAACATAATTGTAACATAACATTAACGAATCTGTGTCCCCTCGTTGGCCGTTTCTTTCACCTTCCTTATTTGAGCGTAAACAATGCGGCCCACCGTCTTTCACACGCTGCCGTGGACTTATCTCTGGTCAAATAATAATTGCACACTCACATATCTACAATATTGTCGTCTCTCTCGCACTTATCTTCACATACGTCAACTCTCCCAACGCATTTGATCCGATGCGAAACGAAATATTCGAAACCTTTTGTAATAATGAACAATGATTGTTTGCTCGTCCTGTATCTCCTTTGTGTGCAAAATTACAATATACTTGTTACGTTAGCATTAATACATCTGTGAATGTGTGAGTACGGGATGGATAGAGCGATACCTTTGTCTTGCCGGGACGTTGCAAACAAAACGAGTCCTACTAATAATATAAAAGAGAAGAATTTTATTTTTAACTTCGATTCAGAAAAGTAACAAACGCTCGTACCGAACAATAGTGGGTTTCATTTATAGAAATAATCTTTTTTGTAGATAAATCTCACGTAGACGTAGGTAGACATTATGGATTTACGGCGCACAGATCACTATCCATTTGGTTTGCAGATTCTGTAGCGGGAGGTTCGTTTTGCTACAGTTTTGATTTTAGGTCATTATGTTAATTGATTTACCTAGGTTACTTTACAAAATGTTTTGTTTTATTGTCTACAGATTCTAAGGAACCAATAGACCAAAAACCTGAGCTAACTCAAGAACAAAAGATGATGAGATTCTTGGAACAACATCAGCAACAACAACAGCAGCAGCAACAGCAACAACACCAACCTCAAGGGCAATCTCAACAACAAGCCCAGCAAAATGATGAGGACCGTGAGACACCTGGATCTCACGCCTGTCCTTATTGCAACTTCAGTTGCACTAGTGAGAGCCGCCTTCACGCCCACGTAAACACAATACACAGTGAAAACACACGTCACTTCATCTGCCCTCTCTGCCAAGATGCATTCAAGGAACGGAACGCTCTTGAAAGACATGTTATGCAAATACATTCTGTCAACTCCGAAGGCCTCCAGAGACTGCTACTTCTAGTTGACCAGAGCCACTGGCTTAACGGTGGACCGCAAGCACAAAGTGAATCTCGACAAGGAGATGAGGAACGTGAAATCTCCTCACCTAGATCAGAAGGGAGCGCGGATGGTGAGATGGAAAGATGCTCTACTTGTAACCGGACATTCCGTAATGTCGATGAGCTTTGTCACCACCAAAACGAATCCGGTCACTTGGAGCTTAAACAGACGCCGCAAGGCCCGGGCTACTTTTGCTGGAAGAAAGGATGCAACAGGTACTTTGACGCGGCACATGCGCTTCAAAATCATTTTCGAGAAGCCCATGCTCGTAACTCAATAACAAACATGTCCGTATCTGAGAAACACGTGTATAAATACCGTTGCAATCAGTGCAGCCTTGCTTTCAAGACAATAGAGAAATTGCAATTGCACTCACAATATCATGTCATTCGAGATGCCACTAAATGTGTGTTATGTGGAAGGAGCTTTAGATCTGTTTTGGCTCTTCAGAAACATGTTGAAACTTCACATTCTGAATTAACCGAAGAAGAATTAGCTACATTCAAACGTAGCTTAGCATCTAATCCATTGTTACAAGGAAGCCAAGGTACTGCTCTTGACGCAAGTACTGCAGACCTTCTGCGTAAAGAAGCTTTGAGGTCGCCGGAAGATGATTTAGCTGACCTCGAAGACCGTGACTCTAGCGCTACAATGGCCGACGAGTCAGGCCATAATGATGCTGAAAATTCAGATGATTCTATTATTTACAAAGATCAACAATTCATGGAAGACTTTCTAAATTCTCAAACAATGGCGGAGGACTCCTACAATGATCCAAACAGGAAATACAAATGCCATCGATGCAAAGTAGCATTTACCCGCCAATCTTATCTGACTGCTCACAACAAAACACTTATGCACAGAAAAGGTGAGAAACTTACTTATCCAATGGAAAAATATCTTGACCCGAATAGACCATTTAAATGCGATGTGTGCAAAGAGTCATTCACGCAAAAGAATATCTTGCTCGTTCATTACAATAGTGTGAGCCACTTGCATAAATTAAAGCGAGTTATGCAAGAACAACAAAACAATAACAATCCTCCCGTCTCGCCCGGAGCGGGCTCCGCGCCCTCAAATTTAACTCTTACTCCAAAAAGTACTTCTAGCGAAGAGGACGATCGTAAACGCTATAAATGTAATATCTGCAAAGTAGCTTATACACAAGGTAGTACGCTCGACATTCATATGCGATCAGTGTTACACCAGACGCGAGCGGGTAAGTTGCAAGAGCTCGCTGCGGCCGGACACGTGGACCTGTCAAGGCCTTTAGTAGAGCAGCCGGACAGAAACGACCCCGCCAAAATTTTACAAGACGTTTTGTCGCCGAAAAATACATCCCCTTCGTCAACTAGCAGCGGGGGACCCCGTTCCTCTCCCCCCGCGCGCCCAGGTAGTCCGCGATCCCCGCGCACAGGTAACGCCTCGTGCGAACGCTGCCACGCGTCATTCCCGACCGGGGAGCTACTCGACGCACATCGTGCGACCTCATGCCCATTCGGGGATGCGCGGGCGCAATCGCCGTTAGGTGAGGCCGAAGCAGCCGCTCTGGACGAGATGGTCGCCAAGGGCCAACCGCCCAAACGAAATTCACAAATGTATAAACAACTTCTAGAGACCTTCGGCTTCGACCTCGTGATGCAGTACAATGAGAACCAACGGAGGAAAATGCAAGAAGAACGTGAAATGGCGCGAGTTCCAAGCCCGCCTCCTCCGCCCCCGGAAGAAAAACCGCCGGATGTTGAAACAAAATCGACATGTCAACATTGCAACAAGGAGTTTTCAAGTGTTTTCGTTCTAAAAACTCACTGTGAGGAAGTGCATAAAGACAAAGTGCCGCTGGAGTTTCTTGAACAATTCGCGGAGCAATTCAAGTCGGAATATGAACGGAAAAGTGGTGCTCCTAATTCTCCACGTGCTGCTTCACCAGCACCGCAAGGCGACCGCTCGCCTTCTCCACGCGGTGAAGGTAACTTCAACGAGAATGGGAATGCTCAAGGTGAGGCCCAAGCTGGGGCTTTGCTGGCCGCGCAAGTGCAAGAGATGCAAGCTGCGTTGAATATGATACAGCTACAACAGCTGGGCCAGTTGCATCCTATGGTGGCTCAGATGCTCTCGCTCGGTCTGCCTCTGGGCCTGAACGTCGGTGCTTTGGCCGCGATGAACCTTCAGCCGCCCCTGGTGCCGCTGATGCTTCCTCCTCCTCCATTCGACGGAATGGCCTTCGGGAACCATGAACAGCTCAAACAACAACAGTTGTTACAGCAACAACAGCAGGTCAGTAGCTCTTTGAAAATACATATCTCTAGGTTTTGGATAGTCTGTAGTTAGTTTTATCTTTTATCTACCTATTTGTAGTAGCTATTTTCCCCTTTCAAGTTTCTGTTATCTTGCTCAACACTTAGTGACAAAGTATCTGGTAGTTGTTGTCTGGAAAGTTTCGTACTTACAAATAAAATCATGTTTTTATACGTAACAAAACAATAGGTCATTATTTACACGAATGCAAAATTTTACACGTTGCATACAATTAAAATAAAGTAGTATTTGACTTCCATGGTTTAAACAATGCTTAGACTATGCAAGCCATGATGACAGTTAATTTTAATTGTATGCAACAGGCAAGAAAGCTACATCGTGTAAATTGGATTTAAACAAAAAATATTTCATATTGTTTAAAGAAAACATTTGGTTGCCATTGTAGTAGGTACCTACTTACTTATTAAAATTTTGGCTCATGTGATATTTCTCGTAACGTATTTTGCCTTCCTTCTACTTATACATAATAAAATATTTGCTTTCAATATAGGTACCTATAATATTTTATAAAAGCATATTAATAACTGTAAATATTTTTGCGTGTTATTTTATTTAGGAATAAAAAATTGATGACATAGGCACAATAAGACATTAAAACCTTATTAAAACTCATGACTTAAAATATTAAACTATTTAAATTTATACCATTATCGGCGCAAAGATACGAGTTATTTAAGTTCAAGCCAGACATTGAATGTTTACTTAACTAAACACGAGGCAATGAAGTGATTATTTTTGTCAGTTGGTGTGTAAATTCGATCACAGGGCAGGATATCTACAAGGCTTCTAAAGATAAGCATGGCGATTGAACGTTAGCTATCTGTTTGCACAAAGCAACAGAGCTCCTATTGTTGAGCGTCTAGGGTCGAGCCTTTATTATTACCAGCGATTTGTTATTATTCAAACTTACCTGCTTGTATCGACCAGTAATGGTTGAAGATAAATGAGCCCTTTTAAGAGTTTAAATAAATGTTTCTTTGTGGACTTTAAACTCGTTCTTAATTTTTATGGATTACTTAGTATTATCAATTGTTTTTTTATGTTTTAGTAAACTAATCTTTTTTGCCTACAGGCCAATGCTGCTGGACAAAAGAGAGCTCGCACTCGCATAACCGATGATCAATTGAAAATTCTACGAGCACACTTCGACATCAACAACTCTCCAAGTGATGAGGCTATCGCTAAAATGGCCAAGCAATCCGGCTTACCAACCAAGGTAATCAAACATTGGTTCCGGAATACGCTCTTCAAAGAACGCCAGCGCAACAAAGACTCACCTTACAACTTCAACAATCCTCCATCGACGACACTCAACCTAGAGGAGTACGAAAAGACAGGCGAAACTAAAGTGACCCCTTTAGACTCATCAGCTAGCTCCGATGAAGGTAAACCTCCGCCTGAAAAAAAAGCAAAAACTGAAGAATCCTACATCCATCATCAGCAGGAAGTGAAATCAGAACCCATTGATGAACCATCAATGGAAGAAAAATACGTTTCATACGATGATCGGCATCAAGAGGACAAAAGTTTTATATTTCCACAGGTGCCTCAAAGCCCTGCTCCTCCCACCCTGAATAACTCAGATCTCCATCTTCAAAACATATCAAGACCACAAACGCCGACTCATATGTCACTGAACTCATTGATACAGTCTCAACTTGACTCAATACCAGCTACGAGTATACCACAGCCTCCTCATCCGTCGATGCTGCCGCCAAAAATTAATCCGAATTTCACGTCCCCAAACTCCGTGCCCCCGAACGTCTTACCTTTGACCCCAAATCGCAGCCTCAGCCCCGGCAGGGGCCCGGCCGATTTCGGACTTTCCGGGGGCAACTCGAACGGATCCAACAGCTCGGGGTCTTCTGGCAAACGCGCCAACAGAACTAGATTCACTGATTACCAGATAAAAGTACTACAAGAGTTTTTTGAAAACAACGCCTATCCCAAGGATGACGATCTTGAATATCTATCGAAGCTATTAGGTCTCAGCCCTAGAGTAATCGTTGTATGGTTTCAAAATGCTCGCCAAAAAGCTAGAAAAGTTTATGAGAACCAGCCTGCAGTAGATCCACCAGCAGGTAATACTGATGATGCGAACAGATTTCAACGGACACCTGGATTAAATTATCAGTGCAAAAAATGCCAACTTGTATTCCAACGCTACTATGAGTTGATAAGACATCAAAAAACGCATTGTTTTAAAGAGGAAGATGCTAAAAGATCTGCTCAAGCGCAGGCTGCAGCCGCACAAGTGGCTGCTACTCTTAGTAGTGAAGATTCAAACTCTAGTACTGTGGAGCACCATGGACCACATGTGCCTGTCTCCCCCGCGCCGCCGCGAACACCTACTCCGGCTGCCCCAAACTACCCGGTGTCACCGGCCCCACCACCTGCTCCTCTTACACCAGTGACACCTTTATCTCATCAACCACGAGAGGAGAAAGATGGAAATTTCCAATGTGATAAATGCAACCTAGTCTTCCCAAGATTTGATTTATGGCGAGAGCACCAGCTCGTTCACATTATGAATCCGAACTTATTTCCATCTTACCCGCCTGATTCCCCTTTTGGGATATTGCAACAACATGCTCAGTTGCAACAACTAAATGCTCTGGGAAATGAAGAAGCTCGCCATCCTTTAGTAGCAGCCCTAAATCAACAGGTTGCCAAAAGAAAATTTGATGAATTTGATGAGTTGGATACGGGAGAACAACCAAAAGACAAGCGTCTTAGAACAACTATACTTCCTGAACAGTTGGACTACCTCTACCAAAAGTACCAGATTGAATCAAATCCATCTCGAAAGATGCTTGAAAATATTGCACGTGAAGTGGGTTTAAAAAAGAGAGTGGTACAGGTTTGGTTTCAAAATACACGGGCACGTGAGAGGAAAGGGCAGTTTCGTGCACATGCGCAAGTCATCAATAAGAGATGCCCATTTTGTCCAGCCTTGTTCAAAGTAAAAAGCGCTCTCGAAAGCCATTTGAGTACAAAACACGCTGATCAGTGTGCTCGCGGAGAAATCAATGTAGACGCATTACCAGACGAAGAATTAAGTACTGAATCGACACCGAGCTTCGGCTCCCAACAAAGTGACAGGCAGCAAAATTTTTCGCAAGCGGGGGCTCCCATGTTGCCCCCTATTTTTCCACCTTTTCACTCAGACATGGAGAAGTTTATCAAGCAGTACAGTGAGGAGTCAATGAAACGTTACGTGAGCGAACTGCAAGCGCATGCGACTCAACAAAACGGGGGCAGCAACAATGATCCGTCTGAGAGACGCCCAGAACATGGAAAATCAGAGATCCCATTAGACCTGAGCAAGCCTGTCGATCTATCAAGACCCGGGTCTGATGCCGATGAACGTTCAGATACCGCTTCGGAGACCATGGAGTTTTGGGATGATGAAGATCCTATATCACCTGGGCCTGGCCAACTAACCCCAAGGCAGCCCGGCAAACGATACCGAACTCAGATGTCCTCCGTTCAAGTTAAAATCATGAAATCACTATTTGCCGATTACAAAACACCCACTATGGCCGAATGTGAATCCCTCGGTAGAGAAATCGGTTTGCCAAAACGCGTGGTTCAAGTTTGGTTTCAAAACGCACGTGCCAAAGAGAAGAAGGCCCGACTAGCTGCGGGCTTGCCTGAGGTATCGGACGCGCCACCACCGGAGGAGTGTCGGGTGTGTGACTTCAAGTACAGTCACAAGTACTCGGTTCAGGACCACGTGTTCACTCGCGGGCACATCGCTGCGGTTCGCGCGCGGATCGAGACGGGCAGCGGTGCCGCTATCAGCGGCGCTATCGGCGGTGCTATCGGCGGTGGCGTCGGCGCCGACGACAGCACGCTCGCGCTCATGCAAATGGCCGCGCGACTCGAGAGCGGCATCGCCGGAGAACTCCACAACGCCTTCCTCCGACCGCAGCTCGCCGGCAACGGTGAGTGCACCACTTGAACACGATCCTCTTCGCTATTGCTCTAGAGCACTATGCGATACGGATCTATGTAGAACCTCGCAGCGGCAAGTTTCTCTCGATTGTTTTGATACGACCTCTTTGTTTAGGCAGTAAAACATAGCAACTCGAGGGAAGCTTATTTAGTGCCGTGACGGTCGTTGCTATTTTCCTACTAGTGAGTCGTCTTGTAAAAATATTTAGATGTAGCTTAAAAGTTCTAAATTTACGTATTGTTGGTGTTTCAACTGTGTCGCTAACGAATGGTAAAGTCAGCATTCCCACAAAATTAGCTCTGAACTGGTTGTTCCGATGCAAAGGTAATAGAAGCACGTACGCAACCGATTCAATCTCAGAAATTATTTCGTAATTCAAATAATTACTAAGTACTTTATAGCTTGAAGCGTGGCAGCGTGCCCGAAACATTAAAAATATTACTCAATCTTCCAATAATAGTATGGCTTTGAAATTAGTGTGAAATGGTTGAATTTTCTTTGTATGTGGAAGACTAGTGAAGATTGAAGGATTATTATCTGATCGGATGCAGCTGTGATCGTTGCTACTCAGCAAAGGCATGAGGCACGAGACACGTTGTCATCGAGGGCTCAAGAGGCGGGCCGCCAGTGGGCCGGTGGGCGGCCGCGCTAACCCGCCACTATTCAAATGTAAACGAAACTCAACAATGGTAGGAGTTAGGACGCGTGAAGGACGTCGCATATCTAATGGGACCGATCAGGCGCACATGCATTTTGCTCCACATGAATAATCAATTATTCAAATGACGCCAATCAAAAAGACTTTCTCGAGAATGCTGTATCCATTGTTTCTTTCTGTAACATCACCGTTTGTTTTGAACCGTTGAAAACCAACACCACGTATAGTATTAGTAATCTGTTGCATAATATTATTATTTTAGTTGTTCATATTTAAAACTCCTATTAGGTATTAGTTACTTGTCGATTGTTGTAGGATTGTAATGAAAACCAAATTATATATTTTAGAGAATTTAATCGTTTTAGTTATCTTGTAAAGTCATAGCGAAGCCTGAAGTCTATATAACTATTTAAATAAGGTGCCTTGTAGGATTCAAGTATTTTGTAAATTATTCTCTGAACTCCACTGTACATAGTTAAACATGTAAAAGTATACTACTAGTTATAGAGTGATAGCGCATTGTAAAATTATCTTCGACCGCTGTTCGTAATGTGAATTTGCATAGTTCGTATCTATAGATAGGTAGATCTAAATAAATATATTGTTTGTTTCGTAGAGGCATCATAAGAATTTGTGATATAACTGTATCTAATTAGTTTATTCGTATTTCGCAAAGTGTCTCGACGGCACGAGCTCTAAAGTACAAAAATATAAATACAGACATAACATTTAGAGTTTGTCGAATTTAACATAATAATGAGGTCTGTCGTGTGGGGTCCGGGACGGCTGCAGTTTTTGCTATTCTTTATCCGATTTACATAAGAGTGGTTTGGAATTGGGGAGTTAGGCGATATGCAAATATTTTTCCGAAATTTGAATTTGAGTAAGGTTATATACAGGTAGCGCGTGGTACGCCCTATGCGTAGACTCATAGACTTGCGCACGCGCCGCGGGTGTTGCCATTATATTCATGTTTATTATGTGGAAACTCTACCGTCTTGTAATCGTCTTGATCCTACCTCTATTGATCTTTCAAATGCAAATATCGTTATATCACGTTCGCCTTAGTAAGTTTAATACATGAGTATTTACCCTTCCGAAATAATGTATTACAAAATCCCAACGATTTCACTTTGAGTTTTAGCATGTTTATTTGCATATCGCTTTTTTGTTATTTGTTATTTTCATTTTAGTTATGTTTGTATTTATTTTTGTTCTTTAGTTTTACTTTTATTATTTTTGTTTATCATTATTTGTAGAAAGATGTATGTGATTGCGCCTTGCATCTGGCGTGTACGATGATATTGATTTTGCCTCCAATACGACTTCCAATTATATTATTTTAATTTGTATAATTTAATTATAATTTGTGCGATCTGCATTTACTGTTATTCAGATGACGTTATGATAGTTGTTTGAAACAAAGTCCTGTGCCAGCCAGTGAAAGAGTTCTTTGGTGATAGACTATTGTGAGTCTAAAGAGAAAGATTGAAAGTCTTGTAAACTGAATAGTATTATTATAATTATCTACAGTTATTTTATTTGCAGAATTCGTTGAAATAAATGCAATATTTATATTATTGAATTATGTTTTTTTCTTTTGTTTTTGTTTCCTTGGTTCCTTTTTATTTTAAGCTTGTTTTAGTTGCTTTCTTTTGTTTGAGAATGTGAAATGCAATATAGTAACAAAGGTGTTTTAGGCAGAATTCCTTTGGGTATCCAGCTAAGTTGGAGAATTAACGTATTACTTAAGGGCAGGTGAGCAGGGTAATTGAAGATGTATAGGGTTTCGTGGAGATTGGTACAATTGAATTCTGGGACTATGTACCTGAGACTTAAGACAAAGAGCTCCTTTGTCTTACTTGTTACTATTCTTTTGTCTTGCTCTCGCGATGTGTAAAACACGTTGCAAGAGTGAAACAAATGAATCCTAAGATAATTGTTTGAATAGATAAATTTTTGGTGCAAAATGTTTACCTACTCATCGTGGGAGGCGCACCTTTGTTTGAACTTTTTACGCACATCTGGTTAGATGCAGGTAACAGATTGTTAGTCAAATGCAATAAAATAGCAAATATTCAGAAAACAACGATCGTGACGGCACTTAAACATGTTTGTATTTATCTATACAAGTTCATAATGATAATGAAGTTAAATAAGTAACTACCTAGATAAGACTATTTTAATTAAGTATAATGGTAGAAAATCAGCTCTTGTTATTGTTTATTTATACAATTTCAAGTAAAGATGGGAAATATCTGGTTCCTACTCTGTTTAACTAGAGACTTACATAGAAATCCTCCATACCCAAGGAAGCTCTGACTTCTAAATGGCACTAGTGATTATCCAAGGTGTCTGCTCAAACCTCGCTTAACTTAAACAAAGTATGAACTGAAGCAGTAAGAAATAATTTAAATTATTTTTGCTAGACGAGAAAAATAATTAATGATGTACCTACTTACTTAAATAAAATTTAAAATGAAACAAAATGAGAGTAGTACCTACCTATATAAATGTCTCAAAGTCAACTTAAGGAAGTTTACCTTCAACAGAAACTTCTTCAATTGAATTTATCTTAGAATTTGATTATTCTACAATTAAATTTCATGTGTTGTTTTCAACTACTATAACAAAATTTCTGCATTGTTTTCGCTCTTAATTGTAACTTTTCAAATATTCTACAAAAAGCAGGCTCAGTGTCTTTTCTAAGCAAACAACGAAGATTTTTTCAGCCTTCCTTTCTCAAGGGTTTATTACAAAAAATATTAAATTACAAACACAATGAAATCAGGCTAATGTAAGTAAAAAAAACGTTCCCGTTACTGAACCAGCTAATTATCTTATTGTACTTCACAATATATAAGACGTGCTTACCAGAAAATAGGCTTTTTGTTAAACGACAATAGATTTTTTTATAGAATCGATATCATGAAGGTAAATAGGTTGATCATTGAAGTGCCTTGGACTGTAGTGATTTAAATTAAAAAGGTTTCGACCGAAACGTTATACAAAGATCTCACTCGTAGGATCATCATAAAATAAACCTCTTTATAATCTTTAAAATATTTTTTTTTAATTATTGGTAGGTTTCTTAAACTACTTATAACATTAGATTTCTTACTCTTGTTATGTTACTGACTATAAGACGGTATGTATTATGTACGGTACGGTAGGTATTATGAATAATGTGTTGCAAGATTAAAATAGTCACAAAGTTACAGTACCTAAATGCCTAGAATATTCAGTAGAGAAAAGTGAGTATTTTTACTTAAGTTTAATCTGAATCGAATTTTTTTGACACATGAAAAAGCTACTACACAAACCTTAGTAGGTACTTACTGAGAACATGCAATGAATAAAAAAAATTAATAAAACTTTTAAGTACCTATATAAGTACTTATAATATGTATATATGTACATATTATACTTGTACTTAAAAGTTTTATTAAATTTGAGTAGGTACCTTCAGAATGTAGCTGTACGATCGTACGAATCTTAAAAAAAACATTGAATTAGGTATGAATGTATTGAATTAGGTAGAATGGGTCGTTTTACGCAAATTTTGCGACAAACAGATCTGCAGCTGCCGATTGCAGATAGTTCCACAAGATTTTACGCTTAAATCTGTAATACAATCCTTTATATGACCGCAAAATTATATTGTGCTATTCAAAAAAAGTTCTTAGAGAATTAGGTACCTTAATTTTAATTTAAAAGAAAGCTCTACTTATATCTGTTTGTAGTTTTCGAGCCCTATTGTATGATCCTAAACATTGTGTAGGTAGGTAGATATTAAATTCTTCAATAGTTTGGTAGACATTCAAAAATAAACGATAGATTTGTTATGATTCTTACAATATTATATTTATTTTCATATCGGCACAGCAATTTATCTCAAACTGGCTGTGCCTCCATCATATTGCTCTGCAAATTTCACTAAACGTTGAATCTAATAATGACGGTGGTTAGGGCCGGAGGGGGTAGGCTGAAGTCACGTTGAGTCCCAGCCCATTACTCGCTCCAAACCGTATCGACAAATAACCGCCAATTATTGGATAGCTCTACAATCTTTTTACAATTTCTTCTCAGCCGTTATTATATTTCTATTAAGCCTTTTTTGTAATCAAACTACTAATGATTCGATTCCATTTCCTACGGACGTGCCGTCTCCGATGCTAATGACGACGTTATTACGCTCACAATTAGATCCGGATGGTTCGGGAGCGTTGACTTGCGGTGCCCGACCGGTAGATAATAACCAAAGTGTCAATTTAACTAAAAATATGGTAATTTACAAACTGCCATATTGTTTCTTCCCGCGTTTGCTTCATAAGACCGTTAGCGGCTCTAGCTAAATTGTGTTTTCATTGCAAATTATCTCAGTATCACTAATTTGACGCTCAATTATCATAAATCACAAGAAAGTTACCTTCTTTTTTACTATTTACCTAGATACTTAAAGAGTAAGTAATGTTTGTCGCCAGAGTTCCAGTAAAACGAAAAGTAGAAAGGTTCTTGACAACAATATGAAATGATAGGTACACAACTGATTCTAAAACTTCTATGAATGTTTATTGGCTTATTTAGCTTTCCATATCTAGACATTTTTCTCTCTTTACATTACTTAAACAAGACAGCTTTCTAATTTGACCATCCAAATTGCTCTTCAAATCAATACAAAAAGTAATAGCTGCATTAGTATCCATCCGAAGATCGTGACTGCGGTCATCAGCGTGTCAAATGACAGTTCTTGCCAATTAGAAGTTCAATCACCCACCTCTGGAAGACGGGTGATGGAAGAACACCGTGATCATGTTTCAATTTATATGATTAGGTACCTACCGACTTTGAGATATATTTATACTCGTACCTACTACCTGCCTAAATTGAACAATTGCTATAAGTAGATAGACTAGAAAGACTTCAAGATCGTAATTTAAAAATGGCGCGAATTTAAAACATTTAACACCATCTTATCCAAAAAGTAATTTATAAAATGATCATCATTATTTTTACCTGATATTCTAGCTAGGCTGTACATTGTTAAATTCATGCCCTAACTAAAAGATTTTAAAAGAGGATGATATAACTTTATGAAAACTATTGTCACGTCTAAGCAAACACTACTTAGCTTATCCATTTTGTGTTATAATCGTGCGGTCATAACGGGAATCCGACGTCTTAGTATCTTAGTAAAGTCGTGATTACTTATTTAATTGTTTTCCTAACAAAGGCAGACAAGACTGAGATTAGCAGTAATTATCTTCTACCAACAATGATTGAGGTTTATTCCGCATAGGTCTGGTTTCATGAGGTTAAGCCTTAGTTTTTAAAATTAACATGGCGCCATCTAATTATATTTGAGCTATAAAAAGGTAGGTATATCTGTCTATGTTGTTACTGATTTTAATGGTTTGATTGTGGTGTGTTTGCTTAATATATTTTATACTTCAAATCAAACTTTTGTCATTCCGATAAACTTTTTTTTGAACAAAATAATCCATATCGTTCATAATAACCAAGTTGAATCGTACCTAAAAGTGTAGGTTACTAAGTTGGCAGTGATTGTGAATTTTATTTTTTACGCTGATGTTGATGTTGATGATTCAATTAAATCTGCAATCAAATAGAGACTTAGGTATTATGCTTAGTTCACACATGGTATGAATATATAAAGGTTAGTAGGTAAGCAGAGCATTCTAAAATCAAAATGCCTATTAGTTTTGTTATTAAGATATTTTGCACGGACATCTACCTATCTATCCAATATTTAATTTAACTTAAGGTATTTCCCTGCGCCAGTCGCAGTGGATGGTACAAACTGAAAGAGGCCTATGACCAGTTGTGGGTAAAGTCGGGCTGTGGATGATAATGATGCAGTTCTTACCCAAAATGTTTAGTAAGTTTTTCCTCAATGGCAACACAGTAGCAGATACAGTCGTACCAACAAGTGGCACATTCTCACATTCCTCGGAGCGCGTGCCGCCCCGATATTTTCATTACCACGTAAACATACCGGCAGCAATCCTCTATAATAAACTTAGGTATAAAATCCTTGCAATTTCTATTCAGTCCGCAACTTAATTTAAATAAAGCGAGTACAATGTAGCAAATGTGTACTTGACTACATCTTTATTTCTGCATTCAAGCGATGGATAAGATTTCTTGGCAGACCTATTTTATGAGAAACGTAGTTAAACAATTTAGTACCTACCTACATAGGTAAGTATCTCGAAGTTAATTATTAGATGGGTTACTTAAAACTTAAAATTACTTATTATGTAACAGCAGTAGGTAATTGAAGTTTAGTATTTCCTAAGACTCGGGAGTTTTCTACGTTTACTTCCTTTATACGACCCAGACTCCAGCTGTGGTCGAGGGCAGACTGGACTGCCCAATATTTATATACGAAAAGAGTTCTAATGTCTTAGTGGTAGCTTATGTAATCTGTGGTGGTAGGTATTTAAGTACCTAAATGATTTACATCTTGACAAATTGTCGTAGAGGAAAATCTTTAATACGGCGAGTTTTGTCTCTACAAAAAATACCCAAAGACATTTTAGGACCTTATTACCTCAAAGTGATTCAGCCAAAGGTATATCCTACTCTATTTATTATACTTCTTGCTAGACTTACTTACTAAATTGACTAGTGGTAGGTAGATGTCTTCGATGTAGTAGGTATCATCATCATCATCATCCAGGGCACGACTGTGTCATCCGCCACGATTCTAGCCCTACCCTATAAGTATGGAAAATATTTATGAATACAGACTATTAAATTCGGTAACACTCTCGAAGATTTTGCATTGAACCATATTTATGTAATACCTTCTCTTGCTGCATTATACCTACTTGATCGCTCTTAATCAGTTGCAGACATAGTTGCAAGACTGCAACTTGGGAAAACAAAACGCAGACATTTTTTTGTTTTATTCAAGAAAATAAGCGTTGGCTGTTAAATATGTATGAGATTAAAAGTTATCACGTCTTCACAATAGGCGCCATAGATCTTTATCAACGTTTTTTAAATCAGCTGGCGGAATCAATGGACAGTCAGCTACATTTGATTAAAATCTTAGGAGTGGAGTTTGGCTCTACATTGCATTTAGTCTTACTCCAAGACGAAAGTCTCTTACCTTATTTTTTAGACGTCCTTAGCTAAAGTTGGTCTCAGTCTGTTAAATACCTACTATCCAGTTCTGACACTGTCGTGGTCTTCTGCGTCTTGCCTTGGTCACCTATTCTTCAGCGGTTCTTCCCACAAGTAAAGATTAAGAAAAGAAATGATTATTCTATTCTAAGTCGACAGATATGGCCTGCCCAGTCACACCATGAACAGTGCAGACTTTGTAAACTGATTTTGGTTTTTATCAATAATCTTGATACGAGGAAGATTCTATTCGCTTTAAATTTGGTTGACTGTACTTATTTGCAAATGAGACACGAAGTGACAAATACTGCATCTATAATCATCTAACACCATTAACTATTCTGCTATGTTTCCATTTAAAACAATGAAAACTTTGAATAATGAAGCTTTTTTTTTATAAAAAATATCCTGTATCCTTCGTAATATTAATTAGCAGTTCATCGTAATTCGCAATGCTGGCAATGGCTGACCAAATAATTCGCTTTAGTTTGTGGTAAATTTACAAAAAGAGGAAGGCTGATCGAAATAAAAGAATCCAAAGTTTACTACCTATAAAACTACTTTTATAAGCACGTCCCGGTTTTGCACGGGTGTACTAATTAAACAAATTTTACCTCTTTATAATATTAGTACATATAGATGATCGTAGCAATCTCGTGATCTCTATACCTACTATCTTAAAGAGAAATCATTCAGTGAGTCTGGTTGACCTCAATATTAAAAAAAACTGACAAACCTGTAAGTTTGTCTCTGGACCACACTTCAGCAATTAACTTGAAATACAGGTAACAGGGTAGGTAAGTAGGTGTATCATTCAGACTATTTAAAATATTTATACCACGTAGGTAAAGCTGCTGGCTTAAGCTAAATGTCTATTGACTATAAGTCTTGTTGGTAGAGACGGGTGCTTATGTTAGGCATTTTGATTACAATAGAGGTAGGTTTTACGACGTAGGTATAACCTTTTATTGAGGTCTGTGACGTCACTTTTGTAGGTACTCTTTCTGGTAGAGACAGTTCAACCCATTCATTGCGTCACTAACTAGATACTATTACGTAAAATGGGGTAAAAGTTGGAAGAACATTTTTATCTTAAATATTGCAATTAGAAGTGGGAAATTCTTTCAGAACTTTAAACATTCAAGATCCTATAGAGTCTAAGGGGTAGTCAGTATGGCTACTCATCGTTATGTTAGAATTTAAACGAAAAGTTATTCAATAGTATGGTGATTCCCATTAGGCACATAATTTCATACCGTCTACGTGGTTTTCTGTTTTGAACTATTCATTATATTAAACTGTTGTAATGTAATCAGTAATGGAATGGAGATAGTTCTCGTATAAACATTTCATGTCAACAAGCACTGAACATGCTGATTTTATTGATAACGCAAAGTTACGTACATATTAATAGACATTAGATATTAGTCATGACTAAGCAGAGACTTACGTTGCCGTCTGCTGTGAAATAGTTACTCTTTGACTTTCCTAAGCTGAGTTGGTACGAATTTGGAAATTTGTATTAGGGTACCACATTTAGTCTTATCAAATACAAATTATGACAAAGTACCTAGCTGACAAAATTGCAAAAAATATACTTTGCTAAGGTCCTATAGGTCCTACTTACCAAATTTTTCTGGCCCCTTTCCTCTTTTACAGTGTGTTGTGGATTAGATTTGTCTTCTGATTGAGACGTCAAAAATTGTGAAAATGTCCTGCAAACTATACAGCAGCCATTATCGTTTTCCTTATTTCTTTTAAAATGGTTTGTCCTTGATAGCTCGTTGCAAAAGTACCTTTACCAAGTCATCTTGATATGTACCTACTTCACCAAGATGAGGCGTTTAACAATTCTATGTCACCTCGCAAAATGACTACTCGTGTTTTACTATAACATAAATAATCGAACCCCATATTTCATATAAAATAATGAATACTCGAACGCAATTCTGTCGCCATCAACACTTTGATAGTCAGATGATTTGCAGCTGCCGGTTTATTCCTACGATTCCGTGTGTATATACTGTACATACTTTATATTCCTTGCATATTAAATGAGCTACAAAATCGTCACAAATTACCTTAAAGATTTGACTGTGAGATGTATGTATGATGGTACGTTTCCATTGAATCTTTATTTACACAAGTTCATGGTGGAAATTTTCAGTATATTATGGATATCGCATGACGGTGTATCATAACTGTACCGGCTTTTCGTAAGGTGAATTAATGAAAGCGAAACCACTTGCCAACCACTTCTACATGTCATTTGTTTTCTATTTCAAGACATTCATGGTTCATGCTTACTGCCGAATGTCATTTTGTTTCGTTGTATGGTATTATTACGGAAATCATTCTATTGTTAATCCACAATTTACGAGTATGTCATTTTTAAACGAATTAATTAAACATTTCTAAAAATCTTACATCTTTTTTTATGACTAAACCTAAGAGTGGTTTAATTCAATATTATCTATATTCAAACTTGAAACTGTTGCTTCGAATCACCCAATAGAACCGATACTAATCTAATACATACCTACTAACATACCTTTTAAAAATACATAAGAACTAGTTGAGCCATGAACCGTGGACAGCAATCCCAATATGGATCTACTGATCTAATTGACTGCCAGTCTGAAGCGTGCCCAAAACGTGTATTTTCAAAGACAACAGCTGAAACATAGAAACCCCTCCGAAGTCAACCGTAGCATTTAGCTGCTATCTCGCCCACTTGGAAGGGGCCCGCATCCGCTGTCCTAATTGAATCCTATTGCGCGCGCTAAATAGTCCAGATTGAAGCGTGGCTCACATTGTTAACTGATTGAAAGATCTCACAGCGATAGCTAATAGAATAAGGAAACGGGTGTCCAGGCTAGATGGGACGGGATATTGGACATTATACTCATTACTGTTGAGTATTTTGCAACCTTCATTCGACTTGACTTTTGATTCGAAGCTTCAAGGATCGAAGGATTTTTCGTTTCGTAAAATTTGTGTACCTAGATATAACTGTTTTTATTTTACAACGTTGGTTTAGTTTAGAAATCAAGTTACCTTGCATCCGTGGTTCTTGGTTGTTCCTTTATTTTTTATATGTAATGCAGTGTTGATCAAATGGGTAGAGGTGAATCGTTTCTTAATTTTTGTCGAAATGTGCGTATAAGCAAAATTTTATTTATAAATATTAACGGGACTTAATCGCGTATTAAAATCATATTATTTACCTCGACGTTTCGGTGGCGTTACAGTCACCGTGGTCACGAGTAGACACAAAGTCCCGTTAATATTTATAAATATGTTTCCAAGTCGCGATAGTTTAAATAGTATTTTAAGCAAAATTTTGTTATGAAAATAGCTCGTATTCTGAAATAGAAGCAAATAGGTAAGTTTGTACTAAACGTGTTTTCAAACGTGCCTTTAGCAGTACTTTATGCTACCTAAGCTAGGTAGGTACTACAATCTTTTACTACATTTTTTGGGTCAAGGAAGAAAAGTTTTTCGTCTCACCCTCTTTTGTTATTAACCTACCTACTCGTACTGGTTTACATTTACGGAAAGATTATTTTTTTGTATCTGGGTACTTAACACTGTTCATTTATTAAGATTTAATTCATTTTCAAAATGTAATTTTGAATAGAACAATATGTAGAAAGGGTGGAAATTCAATATCTTAAACAGTCACCCAAGTGTATGCATTCGCTCCCATTATAAAAAACATACTGTCGGGCTATCGGCTTGATTTTAAGAGCACTTCGCACAATATGCTGGCCTCATAATGAGGGCCCTTTGTCCTAAGAACCAGTTCCTTTGTACTGACCTTTTATTAAGCAACGCAACGGGACATACGATAAGTGTATCAAATCAAAATGTCCCCTTAGTTTTATTCATGACCTCTTGAAAAGCTATTTCACATACGGATTCAATTAAAACAACGTTTCTCTTGACGTTACCTTTTTGTCGGATATCTCAAATCTCTTTGTCTTGGTAGAAGAAACGAGAATTTCATTCAAATCTCCGAATGAATAGGTTGCGAAATATTTTCAAAAGATGATGCCACCCATCCGGTCATTGTGGCTGGACACTATCCAGCCTCATCTCAGACGATTGACAAAGCAAAATGAGATCAACCAGTTTTAAAAGCATTCTACCCAAAACTTTTGTTTATTACTTGGACATCGAGTTCAGATAATAATTTTATTAATCTCGCTTATAAAAAAAAATGTTAATATTATTCCGGCTTTTGATTTTATTGTTGAATTCTAAAGGGGTCTACAATAATTATATTAGTAAATTACTACAAGCCCATCATCGTTTCTTTAGAACTGATTTACGGGAAATTTTGTCTGGGTTTTTTTATGGATTTAACATATGTCTCGCATGCACTTTATCATACAGAAAAATATCCATTGGGTAAAAGTAATCGTATCAATTAGGTTATATCAGGTTAAACACGATCAAAATGATTCACAATCGTAAGAATTTATAAATACCAACAGGATAAAAGTACAAAAGCAATCCCGTAAAACCAAGTTCCAGGCCAAGAATAGCTGGTTAATTACCGCAGCCGCAGCTCACGATTTGCGACCACGACATACCACGCGGTTATGAAGAGGTGTTTATTAAGATGCAAAAACTGCATAGTTCGAAAGAATTTCTGATGAATGCGATACAGAAATAAAGGAACACGTCTTTAGAAATTGGCAACCGTGTCCTATAGGTACAATTCGTTGTACGTCGTTTTATTTCTTTTACAGAACACTATCACTAAAATATAATTTTCTAGCTAGGTTTTTGTACCAGCTAATTAATTCTAAACTCTGCAGTCTTATGTGTAGACAAGTTCCTAGCTACGTTAAGTTGCATTCTGCATCGTCTTATTAAAACGCTTTGAATTTGTCATTGTTATGTAAAGTGGTAAGTATGATTTGTAGAATTATGCGGTTGTTTGTCAGTATTTATCTCATGTGTACATCATTCATGTAATTATCACCTTACGTGATATTTGCGTTGACTGATGCGATTTCAAGAGTCATCACGAGTATAAAGCTTCGTACTTTAAGATCTTACCGACGTTATATGACGACAAGAATCTGATAAACAATAGAGAAATGATCGCTAAAGGTGCTAGCTTTGTCATTTTTGAAAAGCCTCACTTTTTCTTCTTTGGATTTTACTAGCAAATTAATTCTTTGTGTTTTATTTCACTTATAAAGAAGGAGTTGATAAATTATGTAGGGACCTACTAAGATACTTTGTGATGGCTACAAATGTGATTTCAATATTTTGGTCAAAACTTTTCAAACATCATCCATCATACAATCTCATGCATAACAAAGCTTAGTTGGTTTTAATTTAACTTAGCAAATATGGTACTGATAATAAACACTTAAAGTATCAATAAAATTCCAATTTCCCGAATTTGAAAATTCAGTGCCACCCAGTGGCTTTCAACATGTCATCAACTAATAAATTCTCATGAAATCCATCAAGGTTTATAGGGTTACTTTCCAAAGTTGCCCATCCGAGCATATCGTCGTGGTTCTTCGCATAATTGTCCAATAATTGCACGTTTAACATGTTTCACTTTCGAAGACGGATACGGGCAACGGACAAAGCTAATACAGTACACGGAAATTCCTATAGCGCTGGAGAAGGAGCTTTTGGTACAGGAGTCTTTCAAAAGCTCTAGGGAACTTAGAAACAGTTTAACTATCTTTTCAACCATTTTACTACAAAATAAAAGTTATTTTTTTTTAAATTGAAGCCATGATGGAAGCTTAACAAATAGCTCATACGAACAAATACTGTAAAAAATCACGTTTAATTTATTTTTTCACAAAGAATTTAATGTGTATTGACATGAGGCAGGTAGAGCCTGCAAAAACATGAAATTTTTTATACTTACACAAATAATTATAATTTGAATAGGTAAAATAATTCAGATATTCAAAAAAATTACTAGGTACTAAATGGACGCTACGTACTCGTAGTCATAAAAGTCAGATTTTTAGATTACGTTTTGTTTTTTTTTTTTTCAAAATGTTTGGTTAAGAGAACAGACTGTTCTATAATGATAGAGATGTTACAGAATGCCATAGAAACGTGCGTGCACTGTAGCAAGTCACCGTCGCGTGATTCCCCTATCACAGTATTGTTTGCCAACCATTACACAGTTAATGAGCGTTCTAATGGGGCTCCGTGACGCACTAATTAATGCTCTACACGAGGTACCAACTAGTGATTGGTAATCCAGAGTAAAGCTAGTTTGGTATTTGTTTCTTGCTGTTTCATAGTTTTAAATTACTTTTTAAAACAAGAGGAATCACCTTTTTCACTCTACGTAGGTCCAGTTTTTTCGTCATTTTATATATAGATAGATTTTGTTTGATTTAATACTCACCATTATAAAAAAAATCTCATTAAAAGCTAGGGCTCCGGCTAGATTCGAACCTGCGTTGATACAAGCCCGGTTCAAGGGAGTCGGGCTTGTCTTACAATTCTTGGCCACGGAACCACTCTGGTAACTCAATTGATCCCTAACAGCCTATCTCAATAACCTTCTTTGGTTTACCTTACTTTGGACCGACAGATAAAATAATACTATGTACTTTGGGTAGATATTTGACATTACTTCTATACAAAATGTGTCAATTATCTACCAACATCAAGCAAGACCAAAGAAAGATAGGTTATTGAAACAGGCCGTTAATCAATCACCAAAAAAGAGAATTCGATTTTTAGATATTTCAAAAAAATGCCTTTCTCAATTATTATTTGATCAATATAGTCAAATGTTGTTTAACTACTGATAAAAAGTAAGTTTATTTTTTAGCTTGCATGTATTACATCTAAAACTGGCTTAACTATGGGAGTTAAGCTAAGCTAACTTAGTTTAACTGGCGGTGGACCATCGGCTTTAGAGTTGAAAATTATAACTATTTTCGCAATACGATAATGTAAAGCTATGTTCTAGAATGCTTGAATAATGTCCAAACATTTTCTATTTCGATTTGAATAAATAAAACTTATTATTGCGAACTTTACCTTCATCCATACAAATTACAAGGACTATGATAATGCCCATAGAACGTTCGAAAATTATTATTTATGAAAAATCTTGAAGGTGTCACGTTGTTGTACAAAAAAGGAATATAAAAACGCAAAATTGACGGAAAAAGAGCATAAAAAGTGATATTGTAAATGCGAGGACTGTTAGGAACGAGTGTATTGTTTGGGTTAGAATCACGTTCCTGTAATGACAAAATCGCTAGCATTGTGACTCGGTGACTGATTTTTTCGTTGGCCATGGACGGTTTGCTACAAACGTGCCAATAGCACTGCTAAGTGATATTAATTTGGACAGGTGTTATTGCAGTGGCTCTACTGCAAAAGATGCAAGTAAACTTTTTAATAATAACGGTTAAATGATAGTTTGACATATCAAGAAACTGTCAATGATTTACTTAATTCAACTTTATCAGTTTGCGCACAGCAAAATTCCATCTTGTTTTTCTCCCGTGTCAATCAGTATACAATCAAGTACATAACCATAATCAGCATTCTATGATAAGCCAACAAGATTACGACAAATTCATATTCAAGCCACGTAGTTAGCACCTTTAAAAGGCGACAGTGAGGCCTACCGCGAGAAGTTAATTTTCAATTACATTGCTATCTTGGGTCAGAAGTGAAATCTTGTCGCCCTCAAACCATGGATGCGTGTAATTGCGATAAACGTGCCAATTAAATTGACGCAACAGTTATAGGCGGTACAATGCGGCTAATTACTTTCAGAGTAATTAGTGGACGCCATCCTTAATGTGATTGCTTTGGTTTCTTATTAGGTAGATTAGGGAATGTTGTATACAAACCAGTGTTTTGAAACTTAACCCAAGTCATGTTTGGGTTTTATAAATATGTAATTAAGCCTGTCTTTATCTTGTTAGAGAGATCATTAGCTCCATTTTGCATCTTACTCTTGATTAGAGTTTATTTCATTTCATCGAAAAAAGAGTACCATTGCAGTTGCTGAACTAAGAAATCGATCAAAATAACAGGGTTAAACTAAAATGACTGTGATATGCCCACTTAGTTGCAGGTGTTTTGCGTTACTTACTTACCATGTTCTTGCACCAACACAAACTTTTCTTAGTAGAGTTGAGACAGTGTTTGTACTATCAGTTATTTGACGGCCTTGGATTACAATAGTGTTTTTGAATTATGTTTTTAATATATAACTTTTACTAAAAAACTCTTTGTAGGATTGAATATTTTCTCAGCTTGTAAATATTGAAATAGTTGTGTATGTGTGTTTTCTTCGCTTCAACATACCGTTGACTGATTGATCATCATAATTTTCTTTTTGTTTCATGTACTTACCAACTATTCCATGATGCCATAAATAGTATAAGTACGTATACAATCATTTATTACTAATAATAATTATATTTCTTTTTAATACCTACGTATTTAATTTAAAATACATTTTTGAAGTGAATGCTCGAATATAAAGTTTTACAGAGCTCATGAGTAGCATGCCTAAGTTAATTTTCTTAAGTAGATACGAATTCTTTATGAAGTAGTAGAGTACATAATTCATCGAATAGCGTCTAAAAGGAATTGTATTGTGACTAGACTATAAAGGCTCATTTGGATCAAGTCCACCTGTTAGTCCTACATACTTCTAGGAACTGGCAATTTTTATTTCACATAAGTACCTAAATACAGTGCCGACACAACTTTTGAAGTCATTTAGCGAAAACAATGGAAAAAGCCGCGTGCACACTGCATGCTAATATCAATTTATTTAAATCAACTTATTCATAATATAAACGTGTCTTGTCCAACTGCTGGTAAAATTTATAATGCTATTTT
Organism: Xanthorhoe spadicearia; assembly: GCA_947086425.1. Taxonomy (NCBI): domain Eukaryota; kingdom Metazoa; phylum Arthropoda; class Insecta; order Lepidoptera; family Geometridae; genus Xanthorhoe; species Xanthorhoe spadicearia. Next base: position 4,069,163 of record OX352205.1, on the reverse strand, counting down.
TACGCCTAAATGACTCATGTGGGATCTTCAAATGGGTTCTTTACCTTTGGTTATCGATTCATTACTTATCGGTAATGTGACATTTTTATCCTTGTAGACTTTCATTTATATGCTATCGTGATTGTGCGGCGACGTGGGTGATGATGGAGTGAATATTGCCTCTATGATACAACTTAGAAGTAGCCATTGCATATAAAACGTCGCAATGGCTGCTTCTAAGTTGTGAATGTCAAAACAAAGTAACATTATGTCTTTTTCTTGAATGAAGATAGGTTTAGACAGTATAGACTGGCTGAAAACGGTATGAGAAGTGAATGCTATTTGTCTTAATTTTTTCAATGAATCAAAACTGTAAATCCAATCAATCGTTAGTCTTAAATGCTTTAATAAAGAAATCACATGTGTATTATTTTAAAAATGTTAACATGTTCAAATATCAAACAGGTAACATATGTGATGTGTCCGAAACGTTATACTTACTTACTTATATGTGTTGTAACATTTTAATGCAAAGTAATTTTCTTGCTCTTTTTCTTGTAGAAATCAAAGTAACTGCAAGAGTACATGCAAATAGGTTTACATTCCTATTGATGCTTAGTTGTATCTCAATTGACACGTTACAAAGTCATTTACCTTTCCCCTAACGCGTTTATCACGGTTGTTACAAGATTTCTGTACAGTTATGATGAACCTTCCGTTACGTCTTAATCCAGGCGATTTGCATCGGGTGGCTTATGAGCTTTCCTAGTAGTTTTCACCATCATAAAGTAATCAAATAAGTTATCAAATAGGTGCTTTCTCTCAGGCTGTCGTTAGGATTCTTCACGGTGCATGGTGGGCATGTTTCTGACAGCAGGCTTTTTGTTTGGGTCTAATGGTGAGATGACTTCCCTCCATGCGTAATGCGTGAAAGTTCGCAACTTTATCGAACGAAGGTATCTTAGGAAGTTTTAAGCTATAACAGGAACTTTTTGCTTGAAATATTTGGTTTTTTACTTAACATTTTATGTCATAATTACACAAACTAGTGACGATTACAAACGTAGTTTGACACTGGTTTAGTTTCCTTTTATTTTGTTTATTATATACTATTCCAATTGTTATTTTTAAGATTGGTTGAATCAAACAGTAATAAAATCTGAAAAGTCATTTACGTGATAATTAAGATACCTATACGAAACCCATCAATTAAAAAAAACAAAATAACGTCAGCAGTTCGTAAAAAAAAATCGCACGAATATTATTCACTCGAAATATTGAAACCAGAAGAGAAAACAATAACGAAGCATAAATATTCCTGTTTGCACATGTATAGTAACGATATAATTTAAAATTTTAAAATGGCGCAGCTGCCCGCTAAATAGCTTGTTTTATGGCGTAATGAAAAAGTCTTCATAAAGTGCTGGATAAAGCACGATGGACACTCAACCGAGACGAAACACAGCTGCGAACTCAAAAAAATGGAAAAGTCATTTTATAGATACATTTAAACGTAATACTACGACTCTATGAAGACTTTTGTACAGTAAAATTTTCACCCTGATGAGCATGAATAGGCCTTAATTTGCAATCGGGGTAAAATGTAGGTAGGTATCTCTGAGATCATTGGTATGCAAGTGACGGAGAGTCGAACAAAAGACATTATAACATCCTGTTCCCGCGACTCTTATTATTATCCTAATGACAAAAATTTATAGCTGCTTAAAATCCGCGTGCTGCAAATATTAAACCTCCTTTTAGGGAAACTCGGATTCTGAATGAAATTGGAGCTACTCTGAAAAAGTATTCTTAATAGAGGTACACAACCTGCACTAATATACGGAACAGTCATATTTTTAGATTATTTTGAAACACTTTCCAACATAGTTATTATGTAGTTTATAGTTAGTAGGTAGGTGTATATCTACTTTTATACATTTTTAAAAAGTTCTTCATTAAAAGTTACACAGTTTTTTCATTTTTCTCAGTAGGTAACAAATTTGACTTATTGTGACTGATTTTTTTTGGTAAGTAACAGTAAAATCACAGAAAGGTTTTGTATGTTTCTGTGTAACAAGAGAAATACATTCACAGTAGGACCTCAGTAAGAATATCGCATTGGGAGGTATTGTACTTTAACATATTAAATATGGTTATGATTTTGTGGCCTCGTAAGAATCTGGATTTGGTCGTAAAAAGTGCGAAGGAAGTGCCTAATTGTGACCGATATGAGGTTATGTAAATTGATACTTTACAGTAAAATACGAAACTTGTTTGTGCACACTTCAAGATTTTGTAATCACCGCTAAAAAAAAGGTCGGAATGCCCGAGAATGTTCTAGATTGTTTTTGTTACTTTATTTGTTTACATTACCAAGTAACCTTCTAAAGATGTGAATTTAATCTAGAAATAGGATTCATGCGTTCACAAAATAAAATCTTACATAGTTCAATCATTTTTACCCGACTACAGCGAAGCAAAAATACGGGCTATATTTTTTTAATTTTTTTAAACATTATTATTATAATAGCTATATGTAAAGAGGTATCTTAAAGCGACACCTTTTAACAGCATTTTTACAACTTAAGGGGTATTTTTTATTTGTCAATTATTCGACATTAATATTCATAGCAACTACTCGCACAATTAGCCATTAATTAACCATTTTATCCAGTAGTTAGCCATTTTTATTCATCTAATTAATATTTTATTTTCTTTTTTGCAGGTAAGTTGACATTTTGACTTCATTGCGTATACAGTAAGTAATTTAATATTAAAAGTACTATAAATTACCTGGTGATGTACATTTCTGCGAATTAAATTAAGATATTTCCATTTTTCACGGGTAAATAAATATAAATTAACTATTCAACACGTCCTTATAGATGAATGGACAAACAAAGCGGTTAGAGCATGTGTCCACTCGACATTTGAGTATAGTTTATTTACCTATAGTAAACGTAGTAGCACGTCCCGGCTTTGCACGGGTGTACTAATGTAACTACCGGCATAAAATATAGTCCCCATATATACTTCCCAACAGTCCATTCTACACATCAGTGAAAGAATTTTTTTAAACGGCCTAGTAGTTTCGGAGATTACCTCCGTCAAACAAACAAAAAAATGAATGGTTATTTTAATGTCGGTTTTTGCAAGTTTCAACCCATAAAAACCTACGGTTTTTCACAAGTTGTTGTTTGTACCCCCGTGGTAGCCAAACAAGTGCACGTCGGGAATAATCGCTTTAAACGTATTGAAAATGTCTTTAGGTATTTACAAGACTACAAATATCTAAGTAGTAAGTCATCTGGTTACCATAACACCAAGCATTATTTGCTTAGCTTGGGACAAGATAACGTTGTGTGAAATGTCCAAAGATTTTATTTACTAAACAAAACGTATTTCTCAGTTACAACTTTTTCCGATATTTTTCTAATTACAGATTTTTCATCTTCATTACGTTGAACTATCAACTTTATTTAGAACTCTTTTAGGGTTTACATAATATATACTTTCATCAAAGGAAACAAACCATTCAACCGGAAGAACAAGCAACTTATGAATATTTGACTTCAAATTTTCCGATATCAAAGAGAGGCAGTATTCAGCTGCCAAGTCTTTCAATTCGTGAATATTTTCCTTTTTAAGTTTAAACTGAGTTTGCATTGTAGAGCCGGAGCTGAACCCGCAAAAATCTCAGTCATTACGTCTCATATCGTTCCATAAAAACTTTGGGTTAATAGTATAGTCACACTGATAGTACGTAACAACGTACGTGCAAATTTTTGAAGTTTCTCATATTGAAGATATCATTACATATCAAAAAGTGAGATTATCAATGACAATTTCATAGTGTTATGAAGTACATCCATATTTAAATTGAAGTCTAAGTTGTAAACACTTAATTTACACACTTGAGTCATTTCTGTTTAAAAGAACATACTTACATTGTTAAAAAAATATTTAACTTGCCTCTACTTTATATTACAACAAGGAAGGATTTACAATAGTAGCTCTTGTACTAAAATTATTTATCTGACTTGAGTTCAATACATCTGCATTTAAACATGGGTATACACCACATACGTTGCATTATTTAATATGTTCTGTTCAAAGCTCTATGCTATGTAAAATCGAATTAGCTCACCTAACTGGTTTTAAAACATAATTTTTAAACAAAGAATGTAGGTATTTCAAGGAAACTCAGAGCTCAGTTTAAGCATTTGCAAATCTTTTAATATTTGAATGGCTTTAAAACTCTCTTCATAAATAATAGGTAGTCCGCATACAGTCTGTCGACTACCGCCTCTCGAGCTCTTGTGTTCGTCCAGTTCCAGACGTCTCATGGATTTTTATGCAAATTGTCTTCGGAACAGATGGAATGTCCATCACTTTAAGTACATTATACAATGAGTAGTATATTTCTCAAAGTAATACCAATGTAGAGATAAGTCATTTATTAAGGTAAGTGTAGAAAAATTGCACAAAAGCCTATTCTAACAAATAAATATTAATACGAATTTAATCTATTTCAAACTTTGTCGTATAAAATTTTACCAAAACAAAATTTATGTTAGTTAGTGGTTTAGTTTTACTAGTTTTACATACCTATCTGTGAACGTAATGCGTTTGTAGCTACATAAAACACTTAGTAGTTCATAGTATACTAGTTCAGTTTAGTCAGGCAGTTCTATAGCCGAGTGGAGTCCTTTGATTTCTTCTAATTTGAATGTCTAATGTCGCCTTATCATTCTGCCAACAAATATGGCTAAGCGATGCGCGAGTATAATGCATTCTAAAGAAAATTTATTACAAGCTGGTTATTTTTATATCTGATTATGGTAAATAATGGTGATTTGTTGAGTGGGTGGTCATAGTTCTGTTTTGTTACTTTAAAGGCACAAATCTATAATGTTTGTCAATCGATGTAGGAAATACAAAAGTAAAGAATAAATTCTGGGAATCAATTTACGACTTCACAAATAAATATTATTGTTAAATAACCAGAAGAGTTAACGCATTTTATTCACAGATTATCATACTGCCTGTTTTCATAACTTAAGAAAACAGAGATCTATGGATCGTAATCAAAACTAGGTATTTCATACATAATTCAATTAGGTTCTACAAAGTATTATTATTATTGTGTATTACTATTGAAGATAGTTTTTTTTTGTCTTTATCAGCTGTAAATAACTTCAAACTTGACTTTTTTCCAATTATTTGATAGGAATCAGACATCAACCTGAGAAATATTTGTGATCTCGATATTTCTAGATAAGATTAAAGGCATTCAGAACTTGAAACACAATTTGTTATTGTTCTATGAATTCTTAATTTAGACAACTTAATACATTTTGATAGCGATAGTTTTGATCTAAGCTAGAGCTTAGAATAAGCTGAAATGAATTCATTGAGTTCTGCATTCAATAGCGCCTATTTACCGATTTCCACCAAATCCAAATCGAGCTCATGTTTTAGACACAAATAAAGCCTCCATCATTTCAATATCGTTCCCACTAAGCCAATAAACGTTCCTTTTCACTCGACTTCAGGCATTATTGAAAGCAGTTTTCCTACCGAATTCCCGTTGTATAATCAACGCTTTTCCGTATTTTTATTGATTCTCCCAAAGAACCTCCCTCGGAAGACGGGACGCTGCCTCCTACCGCGCATTCATAATCGCATCGTCACACACGACGATCAGACCATTCCAAACGCTGCCTTAAAGAGAAGCCATAAAGCTTTATTTCGAAACCGGGTGTTTTGAAAGAATGAAACAGAATCGTGCGTTACCAGCCACGAGACATTAAGCGTCATATAAATTACATTAGCATATAAATAAAGTATTTTTGTTGCCTTCGGTCTGCGTAGTAGTCTCTCTTTTACGAGGCAGGGTTGACTGGGGACATTTTTGTTCTCTTTAGATAAATCCACGGTCTTAACGACCTTAAGCAAATACATGTTATCGGTATACATTTATTGCTTATTCGATCTCATAAATAATGCCGATGGAAACGAAATTAATTTCTATATGAAAAACGTAAACATGTAAGATAAAATACTTGGTTGAGTCGACGAGTGTTTCGAGTGGAGCTCCAATTTAATCATTACATATTCGTAGATACTTTTGGCAATATGATGAAGCAATTCCGTTGATCGCATTACTGGAAGAGTAGGAGTATAATCTGTTACCATAGCATCAGTTTATAATATCCTTAAATCAAATACTTACCTATACGGTTTACATTCTATCTATTTAGCGACACTTCAGGAACTGTTAACTGTAGTATGGCGTTAAATGAAGATAAAAAAGTAGTAAGTATTTAAAAAGAAGTAAATTTAAGAACCACAAATATTTATACTAATACAAAAAAAATTGAGACAAGCACGAATATGATAACGTCGTTGTAAACACGTGCAAAGTAATTCTAATTACAGAAACAAAAGAACCCATTTCATAAAATCTTTCGTACGTATGATACCGACAGTCGAGGTAAACAACTTGCTAGACAATAAAACAACAAACAAAAGAACGTACACAGTTATTTGTGATTGCCCCAAAAATGTACTAGGTACTGGTTTAATGTGACGTAGTGTCGTTATTTCGAGTGGGTGTGATGCTATGTACGGTGAAGAAAAACATCGTGAGAAAACCCGCGGCTAGTCAGCCTCACACTATTGACCAATGTCTTTCCTGTGGAAATGACCGGCTCAGCTGAGAGGGTGGTTAAAGTGCTGGGCAAGCCTTTTCCATCTCAACAATGTCCCAGGCACTGCAGTGTCCCGTTAGGAGAAAGTTAGTCCAAAATATAAATAAATAAATATCCCGAACAATTTGTTTGGTCATTTGGAAAATTGCATATTTATTTTTGACCAGTCAGTCACAACAGACTTTTAACTATAGACGTATAATAGGCTTGAAACTAGTGCTAAGTGGACAGTAAGTTACTTTTAACTCCAAAGGTCCATACGGAAATGATTGGTTGTAATATGAAATCGTAAAGGCAACTTTCAAAACTGATACAAGGACAAAATATAATATAAAACATCTGCTTTACTTAAGGACTATTTTAAATCTATTAAGTGCGTATGCGTATTAACTGTTTATGCTTATCTAATAACAACATAAAAATATAGAGAAAAGAAAGAAATATGTATCGAAAGCAGATTTATTTTTAAACACAGACTAGAGCATTCAGAATAGCAAAAACTCCTAAGTAGCAGTTTCTTATTAGCTATAAATATGAGTATTACTGTATATATAAAGTTAACTAAGATGAAGGTGTCTCGACATCGTAAACATTTTATATGACTACGTTCCCTTATATTATGAAATTTTATTTCATTTTTGAATCGTAAATAGCTAAGTAATTACAGTAGCTACCTACGCGAATATTTTAATTTACATGCTAGTTATAGTTGTTTGATGTTTTTACGTTAAACTTTGCTCAAATTAATAAAATATTAAGAAATGAGATGAGCAAGAGACCGCGGCCCGCTAAATAAATCAAATGATCTATACAATGATTATTTATTAATTACGAACATTTTTTTAATTAGTTTTGTCTTCAAATTTTACAAATATTTTACAAAATAAATTCCTGTTTACCTATATCCATAATATGAACTTCAGGAAATCAAATTGTGAATTGAAGTGACACGTGTAGCCCCTGCGAACCCACCCCATGGAAAATTTATTCTCAATCCTGTGACATTCAATCATTGATTTTCTTAGAGCGTCAGAGTTTATTCGTAGTTTTCACTGTGGTTATACTGAGTTGCGTCAATAAACCCTTTTTCATTGAAGTTTATTACTATTTTACTACTTAAAACAACATCTACACAATCTATACCACACTTTATAATATGAGTAGGAAGTAGGACATTTTATTTACATTCAAGATAATTTCTTCTTTCATACTACACTTTCTAAGCAACAAAAGTTCTCACTCCTCATACACACTAACTCAAAAATTCATGTTCTCTTTATTAGTAAATAAATACAACTTGAAGTACTCGTAAATTGAACAAAGCAATGTTTTCCGGTTTTTCTTCATGTTACAATGCAATCTGAGAACAGCGTAACATTCCTGCGAGTAAATAAAGACACGTTCGGATTCCTCTACCTCACATAGTGGATTGTAGCGCCATTTTATTTCTTGTGAGACATTATTTTCAACCTACTGGTAATATTTTTCGTACAAAATAATGTGCTAGCAACTAGAAAACTTTTAACCATCTTTTCAGATAATTGTCTAGAAATGTGGGTAAAATAATTACAGATTCAGATTTTGATTACGTTTTCAAATTCATGCATATTTTTTCAGGCTACAAAACCATGCAACAAAGAGATGATGTATTAGTCAAAAAAATTGCCTATACAGGAACAAATCAAAAATATATGCACCCTTCTCCCTACGTGATTTGATTGCCAAATGCCCGATTTTCGGGTACTCGTCGCGTGCCGCGATTTTTTATTTAAATCATACTATTTAGATATGCCGAAAGACATTTCTCTTCGCCGTGAACATAGTGAGGCTTAAAAGTATTTGGCACAAGTCGTGAATCGCAAGTTTGTAGTGAATTATCACAGATATATTTTTAGTGAACTGAAATATGAAGTTTCAGTGACTAGTGAAATACCTAGTTACAACTATGTGTCTGTAATTACATTCTTATTTATTTTATTTCATGGCTAAGCTTTAGGATTCAATCAATATTGTTTAGGACGTGTTTGAGCTCGCACTGTACCAAAAAAATTCTTTGTACACATACAGTATAATAATGAAGTTGTGTATTTTTTATACATTATTCTTATGGATTAAATACCACTCTCTAACACGTTGAGGAACAGCAAACAAACAATAATCTAACTTATAATTTCCATCCTTCAACAAATCAAATGTACGAAAATAGTCTAATAAAATGTCCCAGTACACACACGGTTTAAATCCGTATCACATTGATATAAAGTTCATATTAGAAGGAAGAGGGAAGCTACCACCCTACCCAACCTCCTATCGCCCATAAAGGCTTATCTGCGATTTCGTGCTCATTTCATTTGAATGTTCCCGTTACTTGCATTAGTTTTAAATCTTATTACAGACATATAAAGATTATGTAGTTTATCTTTCTCATCATTCTACTGTTCGTATTCTATTTTTGTAAATATAATCCATTCTGGACTGGTTGGTTTATTTGTTATGATTGAAATTATATTTAGTATTTAACACTAGAAATACCTACGTTATTATGCCATTATGAATGAACACGATCAATTATGAAGTGATTTTTGAAAATGTAATCCTTTTATTGTTACTTTTCTTCTCAGCTTAGGTAAATCCCCTTTTAATTAAAGTTGTAATAGGCTTTCATAATGAAATACAGGTAATTTTAGTAATCAATTTAATTTGTTGGCACATAATCCATTTTATCCATACCAGAGAATCAAGAAAACACATACAACTGAAAAAAGTACATAACGAGTATTTACCTTCATTTGTTCGTTACCGAAATTTCTTACCAGAATCTTACTTACGACAATTAAGGCTCATTTTGCCTTCTTCTGATTTTGACCCATCCCTCCTAGCGCCCTAATCAAGCAAGGCGTGAATGAGCGTTTGTTCTACCCTTAATTAAAGCGGAGGACGCATGCGCCGACCACGCCCTGCGCAGCCTCCCCATTTAATTACTGCCAAGACATTACCCCTTAATGCTCTATATACAATCTCTGACGTAATTACTTTAAGGCTGAAAAGATTGTGCCTTTAGATTTTCTTTGTTCGTTTTATAAAAAAGGTTTTGCTGTAAAAAATAATGAGAAGGAAGGGTTTAATCAGTTTAAAAACAATTTCGTTGGTAAGTATATATAAGTTACTAGCTGCGCCCCTCGGTTTCACCCACGTTAGTCCCGTTTCCTGGGTAATATCGGGATAAAAAGTAGCATATGTGTTAATCCAGGGTATCACCTATCTACATACCTAATTCCAACCAAATCGGTCCATCCGTTTTTGCGTGAAAGAATAACAAATATACATCCTCACAAACTTTCACATTTATAATATTAGTAGAACGAAATAAGAACTTTCGAATTTAGGAATTTTTAATTAGTCCGTGCCTCGCTGAATCACCGGCGCCAATGACTAATATGATGATTTGATGGCCAACACATTAAAATGAAAATTGCTTTCATACAACGCGTATGACAGAATAGCATATTTATAAGACTGCAGTTTCTTTTTCTTTTTTCTCAAATCTTAAAAGATTTGGTATTAAATGGTTGTGTGCTTGAAGCCTACCATTTATATGTGTAACTGTTATAACCAATATGAAAAACAGTCTATCATTTCGTAGACCCTCTACGAGTTACCTTATTTTTCCAACGTTGTCGCGTCTTTTCCTATTAGCCATATCTCAAAACTACATCCCTACATACATAATGCTAAGGCTGTAGGAGGCAAATGCTCATTTGTTACATAGGGGTGGTATAAATGCGAGGCACGTCCGCTACCTCTCTCATTTTTCACTACATTGGTTTTACGTGTGAATTATTGTCTGTGAGCTTCCTGTTAGCTTGTGTTTTTAACGACTGTAGGCTTTGGAGATATTGCTTCGATTGCCGCATACAAAGTTCTGAGGAAAATGCAACGATGTAAAATGTACATTTCTACTGTCGAAATAGTGAAGTTGTTGAAAATATATAAAGGCATCAAAAATACAACCAAATAATATAATAAAATGTTCATTGAGTTGAGTGTGTGGATGCTAACTATTTTCAAAAGGTCTCTTTTGAAAATAATTAGCATCTATGTGGATGTGCTTAGGTTGCGAAAGTTTAAAATGTATTTTTATAATACCGAGTAAAATATCAAACATGTAGGAAGTAGGTGCTGAAATGTAAAAAAGAAAAATAATTTGTACATAAAGCTAAAATACCTCAGGTAAAACAAAACTGCGAATATTTGATATTATAGTATAATAAACAGTATACCTAATTTAAAATACTCTTAAGAATAGGCTATAAAAGTATGCAAATACAATCTTAGAAGGTACCTTTAGCATTTTTCAGGGAGCTGGCACACATGCAAGTTTTCATTACTGTATGTACCTTATTTCGTATGCAAGCCACCGTTCACGCCTTTCAGAAACTTTAAAGGCTCTTACATAGTGAAATTGGCTCGCTTTGTACGCTCACACATTAAAAGTTTCGTGAAAATTGAAAGTCTAGGTGTACATTCAGTGTTCACCTCAAATAAAATGAGTGTTGTTATATGTGTAGTTGAACTGAACAAAAAAGTCCCAGTTTCAAAAGAGACGAGTGGGCGAATAACCCATTATATAATATACATCGCTTTCACAGCCATTAAACTTTTTACCAGTCACAGTAGCCTAATATGGGTTCCTTGTTTACTTCGGAACCCTAAAAAAGAAGTAAAGTGAAGTGATTAACATTTTAAATTTAATTTTTAAGTTGAGATCAACAACAATATAAAATGTGTTCAAAAATGCAGCTTTACAGACAATGTTATTTTAAAGCGATTTTCGTCCGCGCAAAAGCTCGCCATGAAGGCCAAACTCAATCTAAATTTCATTTTACGCCCCAAATATCACGTGCGAGCATACAGAGTCCGTCCTTCGTAACTCCAAGAACGCTGTCAAATTTTAATTTCTCCCTCAAATATTTACCGAGGGAAAAAGGATTCCCTGCGGCCCGTACTCTAATAAGTTTTCCATAAGAACGTGGGAGGAAAAGGGGGTAAGAAGGTTCTTATTGTGTTTGCTGAAGCTGGCGCATCCGGGCGCATACCTAACAAGATGGATATGTAGAGTCTACTGCCCCACCCCCTCGGACCTCCCTATGTAGATATGGACGGAACGCTGCATTGAAATTGCATTTCGGATTACTAATGCCTTCTTTTCGGCCAACTGTTCACCACTTGAGGTACGATTCGGAATAATATTTCTGTATTTGCGACGAAAGTTGAAATTCAGAGTTGTATTTACTGATCCGTGAACTGTTCATTTTCATTACTTTAACATTACAATGTGACTATATTAATTTTAATTATTTTTTAAACAAGTAATAATCTTCAAAAATAGTTATTTATTAATCAATCCGTTCCACATGTTTGCCTGCTGTGAAATTAAATCGTTTTCGTAATGAAATACCTTTTCTGAAATGTTTGCAGAAAATTGAAACTAACGTTAGGGTTCAATAATGTGGCCACTGCATGTCTTCGACCTTTTCAAATAAATTGAAATTCACTCGATTCGAGTTAGCGCCCAGACGTATGAGATCAATGTACAATTTAAATAACGCAGAGGACACAAACCGAATGGTTTGTCTCGAAACTTCAATACTAATTCTATCTCAATGTTGAATTACTTTCCATATGTTTGTTTTGATATGTTTATGTACTTATAAGGATCGGATTTTTTTATTTAATTCAAGCTTAACAAGTTCAAAAAACTTATTGTTTCTAATGCAGATAAATTCATATTGTTTCATAAAGGTTTGTAAAGTATCATTGATTAAATTATTTTGAAGGATATTTTAGATAATGATTATTATCGTAACAGCACGATTATTACCATAACTATTGAAAACTTACTGGTAAAAAAAATCTTTTTTCGTACTTAGGACACATTTTACTATCTTTGAATGTTTAAAGTTTAGTTAAATAAAGCTCCACATTCAATATTTTATAATAAATCAATGATCGCCGTATACATTACATATACAAAGCGCCAGTTTCGAAAAGCGCATCGTCACGTCCGCGGACTTGTCGCCGAAACTGTCCAATATCGCTTTTTCTCTTGAATTATTTCAGGCTTTAATGTTTTTATTTAACGCCTCCAGGTATTGAGAAGATGTCGGCTTTCGTCGCTCGCCCTAATTTATTGGTTGGCAAGGCTTGTTTTTGACGCGAAAAAACGCGACTCGCGTTCGAGGAGCGCGTACCGCCCGCTCACCTTTTTGCCCGCGAATCAGTTTAATTATGGCGGTATGGAATTCGATAGTGGCCATCATTGTTTGTTTAGTCCAGAATTTTGATTTAGTTATTTATTGCTCGACGTGTCCGAAAAAGTTTGATAAATGTGTTATGAGTCGTGTTATTGTACGAACTTGAAAGCATTGCTTGGTTAAAACAAGTTTTTGGGTGGTTAGGTATTTTTAGCGATATGAGTTTGGAAATGTGTAAACATGCTTTGAAGTCATACAGAAAAATAATTTTAAAGTAAAGGGAGCAATAAAATCATGGGGCATAAACTTGTAAATCTAAAAAGACACGTGATCTTTATTCCGTGTGTGGACACATCCTTAAAATTATCGAAGCGAGTCCTCCCTGACCGGGGGTTGCGAAAACATTCATTTTTAACGTAAACCCCCCCAAGGGTGAGATAGGGGGAAAATTACAAAAGAAAACAACCTTAATTTCCAATGTCATCTCCGTTCCACCTAATCCTCTTATCGTTTTATATTTTGGCCTTTGAATTTTCATTTATTTTCGTTTGTTTAAGGAAAAAGTGCTGTGAATTCCGCTTATGCTTTATTGATCTATCATTATTTATTTGGGTAACAATTACGTTTTGCCTTCCAAAATGGATTGTTATTTTCTTTGCTTTGTATTATCTTCGAACAGAATAATATCTCATATTACTTAATGTAAGTATACGAGTATAACTTGACATCAAATTATAGGATAAAACGAGAAAAACTTCAAAAAAAAGTTACATTACACCACGAAGGCAACCAACCACATTGTCGTTTTTGAACAGTTTTATTTTAACAAAGAGTGTGGAACTTCAACCGTGTTTACAAGAATCTCCAAAACCATCTAGAGGCTTCCTAAGCATCGAAACCACAATATGGCAACAAACATACATTCCGATCTGATCGCCGTCGATGCAGATCCAAGAACAATAGTACGTCAACTGTAGATGTCGCATTAATCAGTTGTAGTGCAACCATAATTCAATCTTGGTCCGCGGTCGGCCAGAGTGACCGGCGCAGTTTCATTGTAAGAGATGCGATTTTGTGGATATGGTATATTTTATAATTGTTTATTTAACCTATCACGTCCAAAGGTGAGCAAAGTTATCCTCCAATATCTTCATCATCCCACACCAATCCAGCTATTCTCCTAAGCATGATGATATTATAACGCCAACGCTTCCGCGGTCAGACTTAACACCGCCGCCGTCTTCGTTCTGGCTTCTATAGTTTGATAACATAACATAAGTGTATTTTTTTCCCTAATCTTTTAGTCTTCGCAAATAATAATGGTAACAAAAGATTGTATGAATGGAATGTAGGTATTACGAATTAGCAAATACATTTTTAAAACATTGTTAATTACAGGCATTTGTATAACTTAACAACCGCCTGATTTGATAATATTACTATGCTTGATAAGTAAAACGTATAACGGAAGAAATGATTTCAACGCACATATCAAATATCTAAGATGGAAAAGAAACGCCGTTTACTTATTTGAATTCATTTAGTCATTTCACATGGGCACACTTGTCTGAACTCATCGAGTTTTCATTCGTTCCATATAAGAAGACTAAATTCAAATCCACACATGAATTCCATATTTCAAATTCCCAAGAATCCATTCATTTTATTCGGAAAGCAAATCTCTTCCAATCATGCCATCTAGAGCTTATCAACTTTATTGGCTCGGGCAAACTGAACTGCCACATCCATCTGAGCAGTCATTTGTCCAGCTCCGACCAGGAGCGAGGCTTTCATATTTTACATAGAATGCGGAGTAACGTCAATGCGTCCCGACGCTCTGTCTCAATCACTCAGCAAGCTGCATCGATCGACTATTTGCAAATTAAAGGAGTAGATAACATCGCTCCATTGAATAGACTCCGAAGACACACGAATAGCGCAAATTTTCGCAAATTCATGTCTACTGATTGATAAAATACGGGTTTTGTTGTTGAGTAACGAAGATGCGTAATGTTAGATGTATAAAGTAAGTTTGTATTAGCTGGCCAACACTTGTCACAAGTGTGTTATGGGCTATCTCAAAACTTTAAAAATCGTCCAAAACGTCCGTCATAAATCACAATTGTGACCTCTCAGAACGATGCTAAACTTCAACGATCCACCAAGAATGTCTAAAAAAGCTTCGCCACGCATTATCTGAAAGCAAGATAAGGGATGAAATAATTTATCCAAATTGTACATTTCAAGCACCAATAAATAAAAATTAAGACAGTCACACGAGCAGGTGAGCGTGACTCGAAATCATAAAAATTGAAAACACCAACACAAATAAATGAAAATTAGTAATTTATTATCAGGATCGTTCCGAGAACAACATTAGACCATTAATTGGACTAAACCAATAAAGACGACATCTCGAGACACGTGTAGGGTTCGTTTTTGAACAGTAAAAAATGAAACCTCTACGACTATTCTAAATATTTCTTTGGCCGGCCGTCGAGTCTTTTAATTGTTGTTTTTGTTCGGATTCCGTTTTTTGTGATTGATTCAGCATGCAGTTGTCATTGTATTCGTTCAGGTTTTGATCACGTTTTTTTTCCTTCCAATTGTTTGTGTGTTTTAAGAAACGGAGTCAGGTATGGTAATGCGGGACGGTTAATCAATCTTATGAATTTCAAATCGGACTTCATTATGTTTATTAAAATTGTTTGGAGGATAGCTGCGCGTAGATTCAGTATCAAGATCTGTATCTCAGTTTGTATGAATAATGTGGAGCGTTTATAGATTCCAAGCCAAGGAGGAAAAATACGCTAATAACTTTCCGTCTTTATAAACAATTTTAAAACAAACACCCAACATACCCTTTTCTTTTTATGATAATGACTGAGCTTTCATTTTTTAATCTTCGTTATTTAATTTGACATCAATAGGACTATAATATTAGTTTATCACAGTTCCAGACAAAAACTTGTTTTTCCCAAAATTTATAAGTTTTGTTCGACAAAACCAATTCTTAATTTATATGATCGAATACCCCCGTTCTAAAGAGCCTTCAATAATCAGGAACACAAGTCATAGAGATACTTAATACATTAGTGACTATATATCAGAGCAATGTTGAGCAAACCATTGACAAAATTCCTGGGGAATGAAAACTTCATACATTTTAAAATGCCATATGCCTAAAATCTGTGGCATTGCTTATAATTATCATGTATTTAAAATTCATTTATATTTCTTAAACATAAACCCAAATATTTTTTTTGATCAGACATTTTGACAATCCAACCGTACCGTCACCGTGATCATGGGTAGACTGTATGCTTTGTTTCTTTTACGCTTTTAATTCCCAATAAAATTCCAAAATATATTCAAGATACGAAAGTTTAAAATATGTATGTCTATTCTTGTAGACAATATCTCTACCCTGCCAAAGGTTTATATCAATAAATACAAACTCTTATTTTGAGTAGTGTTGAAATTGGAGCTATGTTCATACTCGTACTAATGCATCCCCTAATGTTCTATAGCTTGGTTGAAATGCCAGTCATTCCTGAAACATTAATCATATCGACACTGCACCCTAATATTAATGTGCTATTCATAATGTTTCATTAAGAGGTAATGCTTTGAAACTCGATCAATAGTATTGATGTATGGGAAATCATTTTCCAAAATATTAGGAGCGGTCAATATATTAAGCGATGGTGTACCTAATAACATATTTATCTGTAAAATAGTGACTCTTTGGGCATTTCAATACCTATGTTAAATTTATTAAATTATGAAAGCAATTTAGTTCTACAGATCAGAATAATATTTAACTGGAAACATATTTTGATATAAAAATAATATAATCTAATTTGAAAACATTACGAATTTGCAATCTCACATCTGGAGCAATCTTTGAGGGCATTCGAATTGAGTGAACAGAACGAAAACATAAAGCAGTTTACGAGCACGGCTGATTTATTCCACATTCATAATTTGATGTTCAGGAACATCAGAGGATTTAATAACGCCAGATAGAGATCGCTTAAAGCGATGTAAAATGGCTCACATCTTATGTAACAATCGTAAAATATACATTAAGAAGCATTAAGAGAAGCGTAGATTCAGCTGAAGACTTCAATCCTTAATCTTCAGTTATTTTAAATTCGGGAACTTTATTGGCCGAAGTAATAAACGGGTTTATTGCCAAAATCGTTATTATGCTAATATTGTTTTATTGCGGCTATTTTAGAGCTGGCGCATTAGTCTGTTGCCATCTTATCTACCGCAGATGAAATTTGATGGGAGATTACTTTGGTCGACGTCATTTCGATAAATAGCCGAGTGATGTTCAGAATTTTATACATCAATGCTTGGAGTAAGTACTTGAGAGTAGTGAAAGCAAAGAGTCGAGTGTGAGTGACGTTTCCTCAAATAAAAGAAGGCGTGAGAGGCACCCCGTAGCCATGTCAACAACCAACTTGCCTAGTAACATAAACACTTAATTAGCATCATAAAGTACCAAGACGGTGCAATCTTCAAACACTTATCAAACGTCCATAATAATTTGAGACGCGTTGTTACGGCGAGGTGCAAAAGTGGCTGACCTGACATCACGCCTGTGACCCTCGACGCTATACCCCTCCCTTTCACTCCGTGTTGCGCCTCTCACTCGCACATCACGCCCCCACTTTTCCTAATCATCTTAAAGTCACATGTTTTGGTCACGTCTGGAAATTAATGAACTTTAATTCTTTAGAATTAAATACTAGTTTCGTTCGTTGCTAGGAATGAGCCATAGAAGTCTCGGTCCATCACCGTCATCTATTGTCATGTCGTCTTCTCGAGCTTCATAAACAATCTCTTTTATTTTCACCAAGGAGTTTAATCGGCGCGCGCTTGTGGAATTCCTATGACTCTACCATTTGTTCACGAACTTACTAACCGATAATGTCTTCGAGTGCAATTTTTTTATTTAAAACCATAATCATAGTCCATAATTCTTGGTAACTTTAAGCTTAAAAATTTTTACTACAAAATATTTATTTAGCTTGCTGCGTAAGTAATAATCAGAAAGCAATTTGGTGTAAAAAGTAATTTTCGAGTCAATTCAAAGGAGAAAACTTATCTGAAAGTCAAAAACTAGACTAGTACTTATAAAACTTGTTAAACGTAAATCAACATTCAGAAGAGCTAAAAACTTTTACAATTTATTAAAGCAAATTGAATTCTAAAATTCTTGAGACGATTTCAGGCCGTATACAAAATTCGAGAATTCTTAGTAGGGGTCATTATTCTATTCTTATCGGGTGGTCGTTCCGGGGCTAACGAGAATACAAAGGTTGTTTTGAGGTGCCACGTCGTGTCAGCTGAGTACTAAAAGGAATGAACTTTCGTGACATGCTTATTTCGTATCATGTACCGGTACAATTACTTTTTAAAATGTAATGGACTGTATTTCTTTCGAATAAAGAACTAAGTATAATAATTTATTTTCGGATACGTTATATGTATGTCCTTTAGTAAAGAGATCCATTTTCGCAAAACAATCTAAGCACACCCCTATACAGCAAGAATCTTAGTGCTAAGAATTATGTAGTAAGATTGTTTTGAAAAAAGCTTGTTTGCTTGCGAAAAAGCACTAACAACAACTTCATCTCATTTTAAGAAAACATTTTAAATTTAGAACTTAAATTTTGAATTTCAAATAACAGTCGTAAACTGAGTTCAATTCCTATTAAAAACTTTAACTTATCAAAGACAAAAACATTACGGATCTCCACAAACTAATGTAAATGTAAAGTGAAAACGTATAGGAGATACTGCACGATGGAACTCTTTAAAATGCATGGCCCCTCGATAAGTGTTGGCTCTGGCCCAACTTGCAGTTGAAAAGGGTTTCCCAAACAAACTTACAGTTTTACTACCTTTATTATGGAGATAACTCTGATGTTTAATATATATTTGGTAGAACAAGACGGGACAGAGACGCACTGAATTAAGTAGGATAATTTATATATCTTTTAATACAAAAATGGTGGCAATGTCTTGTAACCGTTTACTTATTAAATGCGAAATACGAGTACGTATCAAATCCGTACTTGGACTAGACAAACGCCCGAGCTTTCCGGATGTTACTTACATGAACATCTGAAAAAATGTTAACCTCATGTCATCTCCTGGATAAATCAATAAATATCCCTGTACATTCCACACAGTGTCATCTAGTACTATGCTTGTGTCCTGGTTATGCTTGTGAGCTGACTGACACACAACTTGAATACTTTTTTAAAATACATACATAAAAAACACCCAGACTCGATAAGTACAATAATTTGGAGATCATACAAACCTTTTTTCCCATAGCTGGGATCTTACCCGAAATTTCTGTCATAAGCGGGTTTCACAAACTTCGTTACAGAGGTCGTCAAATGTAAAGATAGATCCATAATCTTATATCGTCTTATAATATGAAAAAATACTGGGAACATGCATACCCATGTCATCTTAAGATGCTCGTAAAGACTAATTTCTTTAAAACGTGTCGATACACTAATAGCTTCATACTGCTACCAATTCGCTCTATCATTATCCTTCACAAAGTGACTTTTTATAATGCAATTTGTCATTTAGCTTTCGTTTTTGCTTAAATATCATATTAATTGAGTGGCTCTGCTCGATTTGCGCTCATTTCCTAGCCGTAGTACTTTAATGGGGTCTGATGGTGGAATGCGGCCATAATTTGTAATGAGTCGGAGTCAGGATCGTGAGATGTTTCTCTTCGCCTCGCCTTGTTTAATAGGTTTGCCTCGTTACTAGGTTCCCATGCTTTCTGTAATGAATGAAATGCTCCATATATTTAGCTAGTTTCCTATTTTTCTATATTTTTGTAACAGCGCATTTAAAGAGCTCTGCCACTGCTGTTTTATTTCTGACAAGAGATTTAAATAGCTCCTGCTCTTGCAGTTCTTGAAACTTGCACTTACAACAATGGTCCTAGGAAATTATATTATTGACTACTAGCAAATGCTTGTGTTTAATGGTCTGTCTGAAATTCCTCGTCTTCTGTGCCAAAAATTTAGCTACTACTAATGATCAAAGTACCTATAAGTTATAACAACAACACGATGCAGAATCTCTTATACGAGTACATCAACTCAAGTTTAGTTTTTCGTGCTAAGAAAACACAATTCAGTTGTGTACCATTTATTTACTCGAACGAAGTTATCATCGTAATCCACTACACTTTATTCTCAATCTTTCTAAACTGGGACTTACAACTCTTTACAGCCCGTGCTAAAAATCACAATTGATCATGGTCAGTTCGCACTGCTATTCGGTTCGCCCGCAATTAGCTCTCAATCAGGTATCTTCGCCTCGGAGCGATCAATCTAGACTTCACACCGGTCGAAGCCGGTTCACTGCTGAGGAAACTATATTGTTGTGTTATCGCATTTTTTACAATATAGTTTTTGCTATAGGTCATAGACCAGCTTAACTAGTGTCAAAATTTTAAATTTGATTTATGTAGTTATAACTGAAACTGAAACTATCTACACACTGTTCACATTTTATCAAAGTTAGAGACGATTTTTCTAAGAGATGGCAACGAAGTTAGGAGTCGCTTGACTTATAATAAGCATAACAATCCATTATGAATAACAGAATAGTTTAAGCCTATATCTATTCGTCTTTGGATTTCCACTTTCCAGATTCAAGTTTGGCACAGGGTGGTGAAAAGAACTATTTAGTGCCTCTGCCCCGAACACTGAAATTATTGTCCGTAACTTCTTGTAAAACAAAATATAAAGGAAGCAAAAATAAAATCTTTATAGCTTCATCAGTTTCAGCATCTGAATAGCGATAGCATCCAAATGACGATCATCACCATTAAAACCATACTCTAATCGCTCCTTCCTCTTGTCGATTTCTTTGAGTCGAAACGATCAAACGCATTTTACATTTGAGCTCGCAATCTTGATCTGTATTTAAGCAGGCACGAAGCAGAAATTAAGTACAATTAGTGGTGCGAAAACAGGTCCAGGAATTTGGTGAAAAAGCCGCTATGCCTTGGATCCGAACGATGTGTCGATAAGAACGCTGTGACTCTCAGCCATTTCAATTGTCTTTCTGTCGGTGACTTAATCGGTAGCAGGACGTGTAATTGTCGGGAATTTTAATTGTTCTCCAAACAATATTTTTGAGACTTCTTACTTTTGATTAAACACTTCGCCAAAATAATGGAACGCTACTTAAATATGGTGGAGGAAACATAAATATACTCGTACTTACGTTGTGCCTAAACTTAAAATATAAACTGTTTCTAGATTTCGCCAAAATAATGAAACGCTACTTAAATATGGTGGAGGAAACATAAATATACTTCAAAAAATTCAAAATTCAAAAATTGTTTATTTGGAACAATAAAAGAGGTATACAATAAGAAATGTAACGTTGACAGCAGCAAAAGTTTAAAGAAAAACTGTGTAGCAGTGTCAGCGCCCGCCTCCGGAACTTATATAGAACAGTGTTCCACAGAAACGGATTGTATAAAATACACATTTAGAAAAGTTTTAAAAAAGAACTTAACTATTATGAGACAAAAAACATTAAACATTAAACTCGTACTCGTACTTACGTTGTGCCTTAACTTAAAATATAAACTGTTTCTAGATTGTGTATTATTTTCTGTTTACCTCAATTAATAATACTATTTTTGTTTCAGGTAAGTAATCACCGATAACTATTTTTCTGTCTTGTAAGTATTTTAAATCGTAATTGTTAAAGAGCTAATCACTGTGTTATGCAATTTTTAGTAAGTTGTCGTGCCTTGCAACTATTCCTGAAAACGTTTTCATTAAGTAAGAGTGCAAAGTTAAGCGTCGCTTTGCGTAGTCAAAAATTGATGGGTGCACAAATCACGATAAACAATAATTATAATAATTAAATTACTATTCGTTCGTATCAATTATAAACAAAAAATCTTAAATAAACAAAGAAAAAACATTTATTTCAGCAGGACATTTATTTTATCACACTTAAACATCTCACACGCTAGGTTCTACTAAACATACTGCGTGTTCCAAATTAAAACTCTCAACGTGACTTCTTATACACTAGGAAAAGAATCGAGCAAGAATCTGGTTGTGTGGCCCTAGCTTTCTTGCAGTGAGAGCCTTTTAAAAGCCCCATCACCAGAGTTAGCAACTAACTTATATGAGCTTATATTCCTGTGTCAATCGTTGTCCTCAAAGGCAGGGGCAATATCCTATAACTTCAAGCACAACCACACATTAAGGATCTGTTCAAACTGGTACAGTCTCCGACTTAATGTCTATAATAATTTTTGTATTACTAAGTATTACTTAAGGGTTTTTTTTCTCTCTAATTATTGTTAGTATTTCATTACTTGAGGGTTTTTATAAAGTTATGTGGCATATTTTTAATGTCAATTATACATGTACTAAATGTATCTTCTATGTTTAATACATGCATGGTATATTATAGTAGAGTAGTCGTAAAAAGCTTGGGCAAATGGCTAGTATTTCATAATTATAATTAAATATTGAATTAAAATTATTATTATTTTCGGAAGGAACTTTTTTGTTAAGGCGTCAGGAGACTTACAACTTCATCGGACATTGAATTAAAAATAAGTTCTGAAGAATATTAAAATACATGTATTGTAAAAATATAAAGTGGTCCGTTGTGCGCTCGCCCTAAGCCACAACATTACCGACTCGGGCCGCTTGGCTCAATCAGCGCGTTAGGTGCCGAACTCACGCGCATTGTTCTGGAAGCGCGAACTGATTTACTGCCCATAACGGGCATAACTGTTAATTATATGGAGACTTTGTTATTCCCAACTGTGTCCATTACACTTCTGAACTTCAATTACTTGGGTATTTCCAGAATTACGGATTTATGTTTATGTGTGGCTGCAGCATTGTAAGATAAAAGTAGTCTATCAATCAATTTATTTAATAAAAATCATACGGCACACATAATTTACACGTAATTAAATGTAGGAAAAAGGTGTTATTCCAGGTCATAAACTATCTAAAATCCATGTTTCAGCCAAATCCGATATTTCTCAAAACTGAATAATTTCTTGAAGATTGATCTTGAATATACCTACTTAAGTAAAAATAGACTGACATAATTTTCATCAAAGTAAAATATCCGTAATGTAAAAAAGCTTGACTTGAACTTGTACCTCTAGTCGCGCGATCAGCAATGTTTAAATGAAAATAACCCACATCTCATAGTTATGCATTATGCATACTTTAAACTTGTCGCTGTTATTCCTTTTTCAGTACCCAACTCGATAAGGTAATGTAACCTTGTACCCAAATTACAAGTGCTTTTTGCAACTAAAACGATAAAAAAAACCAACTCAGCTTTGGGTTATCTTATTTTCTAATAGACCATCACTTAGGCAAATTTTCATATTAAAATTACATAGTTAAACTGTTAAATTGTGAGAAGTGGGAAAGTAATCTTATGCCCAGCAGTGAGACACATAGTAGATTATAAAAAACCTGTGTAACAGACTTTAAGAGGCTACGGCTAGTCATAAGCCTCCCCAGAATATGTCTGGAAGAAATGGTTATTTGTTGTTACCACCCACCAATTACCACTGACACTTACGAAATCATCTATTTTCTTTGTCAATGCATATAAGATAAGATAAGATAAGATATTTTATTTCCACAAAAACATTACAGTGTACATGGCGCTAGATCTAGAGGTACAGAACAAGTATAAAAATGAACGGAGACAGAAACAATCCGGATCAGCACCATGAGGTTTTAGGACTTACTTCCCGTGCTAATGTAAACTGTGTTACGGCAAAGTAGCTCTATTCCCCCGTCGGACTTATCAAGAGTATTTCCTCCCTTTAACATTCTATTCGATTTATAACATAGCTTAAGGAACTAACATTATTGTGAATTTGTAAAAATTCATTAGGTACAAAAGTGCAAAGGAAAAAAAAGTTGCAAAATTACAATATCTAAGTAGGTAGAAGCGGTTAAACGTACAAAGAGATTGGTAAGGCATGCTTGTAAAACATAAAAATTAGATAGTAAGACAACAACACGATGTACTATAGTTATAATATACCTATATCTATATGTCACGATATTAACATCAACACCATCAGCCCTTTTCTTCTTACTCGTATTAATATATGCATTGGCATTATGCATCGTTTCTGCCATTAGACATTGTCTCGTGCCATGTACGCTGCGGTTTTAACAATATCGTCAATCCATATTGATGGCGGACTACCTACACTCCTGTAGATATTTTCCAGTATTATGTTTAATGGCCTGCTCGATGGTTCGACGACATTGTCAAAACAGCAGGTCGTACATGGGTCAGACTGGCGCAGGGTTGGCACAAGCGAAGAGAGGCATATGCCCAGCAGTGGGATGAGACGGGCTGCACGTGATGATGATGATGTTTAATGGATACCGTACTCTCAGAAAAATAATTTAGAAATACCATGGATAACCACCTTCTTTAAAAGAATCTTCATTATTTCGGTTACAATTGCAAAAGAAGCGAGACGATGAAAAACCGCACACGACTTTTACGGCGCAAGTGAGAATACTTTATGGACTGTCAGTCAGGATCCTGACATTTTTTACATTTACACTAAACGAGGGTAGTAAGACCCTATTTGTTTCATAATGAAAAGTCTTGCTACTTTGTTGAAGAGAACCAAAAGCTACGACTAGCTATCAATTTCCTAGTCCTAGCTTAAAACAATTTGTTTAGAAAAATATCGATAAAAGTTTCGAAATTGTTAAGTCCTTTTTACACGATGCAAGATTCTTGCTTGTTGGATACAATTAAATTGAAGCAATATTTGATATTACTTTAATTTAATAAATAATAACAAAAACAATATAACAAGTCTTGACATCAAAATCATTTTGCAATTCCCTTTCCTTTCTTGTTCCTTACGGCTACCTGTTGCGTTAACTTTACGAGTATCAGCCATAAATACTCTAGAAATTACTATTTCAATTTGATATAAAAATATTACACCCACCAATTAAACGTCTAGATTGTCATAAACAAACTGTCCGCCGAGGGACGAGCGGACGCATAAAAACCTACATAAAATATTAATAGAAATGCACGTGTGTTCATTGTCAATAAATTACCCAAGTGACAGAGCAATAAAAAAGTGTATTTCTTGGAGTGAATGGGAGGCTGAGGAGGCTTCGATGCGAGGTAGCCAATAAAACCCGGCCTGTGTCACTCCACCCTCAACTTCGCATGTAAAACCTTTCTTACTTCGTTGATATTTAGATTCAAAACTGTTTGATTTGATAAGCTCTTACCGACCAACTTTACAAAAAAGTAAAGTTGACCCATCTAAATATCATCAGTGTTTTCATAGCATTCTTAGTTAATAATAAAACATAGTGATAAACTCTTTACTCTTAGTTCTGTCGCTGTCATATCTCAGTAAAAAGAGAGACTGTTGCTGACCTAAGATTCCAAAGTGAAACTTGTGTTAAGTAAAACTGTTATATCTCTGTGATGAAAGAGGCTGGCTTTGGCTCGTAAACCTCCGCTGTAGACTGCGTGGCGAGACACAGCATCCTACCATCTTACATTCTTCTTAGCTACCTTACCCCTGTCTGACTTCTTACTTATTTCAATACCAAGGACTCTAACTGCAAACACGCATTGCAGACATAAAAAAGGATGGAAAATTATGTTCATTGCTTCAATTTACATTCTATAATTAATTATAGAATGTAAATTGTTTAATTTACATTAAAAACGATCTGTTTTAATGTCTGGGTGTTATAAATTCATTTTATTAGAAACTTAACACATACTTATGTGAGCATTCTAGAAGTTACCTGATTAAGGTAATAAAAGCGTAATGGAAAGTTGCAATAATTTGTTTGTAATTCATTTGTTTTCATAAAAATTTTAAACATATATTGTAACTTTAATTAGTGTAAATACTTTTTCATGATTAAGATTCTAAATTTTTCTTACAATTACAAAATCAAAGAAAACTATTTGCTACACGAATATTACTAAAAAAAATCAGTTCATATACTTGTTACTTCGCAGAAAACCAACAACTTCAAGTACAGAAATGGATATACCCTACGCCTCTTAAGTATTCAACATCGTCTCTACATTTATCTACGCGTCCCCTTAACGCGCTCCCTAAACAATACAATGAAACTTGCATGAGATACCTTCGACTTAGAAAGGTCATCAGTAAATTAAATTAGAATAATTTCTCGACATCCGACGGACGGTTTGACGTTTCTAGATATGATCAGTGACCCGCTGTTGCACTATCTCCACGATCCATCTAATACCTTGTTTCGATGTCGAACAAAAAACATGTAATGCTTTTAATTAGATTACATTGATTTATTTTGTACGAGGTGGTCCAGGATACCTCCGTTTTGTTTTTGGAATAGATGGTTTCTTATGTAAACTTAATAAGGTGATGTTGCTTTCATATTGGTCTTAGATAGAATGTATGTACCTTGGTTAATTCACCTTTTTATATTCTGGTATGGCAAAAGCCACCGAAGTACCCTCTTTTACATAGCAACAGATATTAAAAAGTAAATGATTTAGGAGTTTTTATGCATTCACAACAATTTATAATTTATCAATGGTTGAGTACTTAAGACTATTTTTATACTCACATTGATTTTGTGGTTAGATATTGAATTGTACAAATTAAATTGAGAATTTCATTATTTCATGAAACTGTCTGGAATAAAAAACGTCTTTGGAAATAACATGGGATTTTTAGGACGCCTTGTAAAGATCAAATGGTTAGATAGAGTTCAATAGAGTTGGTAATTAAGCTAGCAAATAACAAGCGTGACTAACGTCGATGTTGTATACATTCTTAAGATCATTACTTAAGCTTACTGACATCCTAACAACTGCATACTAATCTGATCCTTATCACAACTGTATACGCTCTACATGAAAACAATCTTGGGCAGTATTGAGTATCTCGATCCTCTTAAAATTATATCTCCAATCTTGAATATAGAAAAACGAAAACCAATAACAAAAACTATAATTAACAATAATTTGTTAAACAAACCGTAACTATTCATCGGGTGCTTTATAGATGCCGACAAAGGAGCCCGCACATTCGCATTAGAGTTCTAGCGGCTAATTAAAAACCGACCAATTATGCCGAAATGGAGCATTCCCAATAAATTAAGCCCAAATAAGACCCTTACGAAATCTTAGTTTATCTGGTGGGATAATCTTATTTATTTCCTAGGATTCTGAATGTCTTGAAAAACGATATTCGTCACACCTACCAAAGAAACACTTAATCTGACCACTATAATTTTTACTTCTGTTCTGTGTAACATGTTTAGATGTAAGTAGTACCTACTCGTATTTTTTTCTGGTATTAGGGCACAACGGTAGGTAGGTACCTACCTACTTATAGTTTCTGAGAGCTAAAACTGTGACTGATGAGTTTAAAGCTTATATATTTAAGAGGTAATAGAATGAGTATCTCTGAGACGCAATAAGTATCTTATAACCAAAGCTTTTATCACAAGAAGTCAAGGAATGAATACGATTCTCAAAAGAATACGAAATTCTTTATATTTCTAGGAACAAATACTTCGGCCAAACGATTCATTTCTAAGATCAAAGTCATCAATATTCCGAATAATAAATCCAATATGTTGGACTCAAAATGTGTACCGAAATAAAAAAAGTTGAGCCACCCAACTTTTATTGACAAAACTTCTCATGTAGACGAAACAATAAGACACGTCCGTTCAACCCTCAATCGTGATCCGAAGCGCGAACTTAGCTAATGAAAGATGAAAAAATATAAGTACACCTGTGCAAACTTATTTTATTCATTCATTATTACATGAGCAATCTAATTATAAACTTTAAAGTAAAGAAAATAAGGACGAATAATTTAAGAGGATAGTTTTCTGGTCGCCAATGAATCTTGTTGCCGTAATCTACCTGCGTGCGCTTTGCTGCTCATTGTCTAGCTTGCACAGCCGGCATATTCATGCATTTTTGTAGGGTTGTCCGTTTGCAATTTTTGCAAAATTTGCTGTAGGCTGTAGTTCCTCTCTATTTGATAAATTACAAAAACAGAAAATTAATGTAGAAAAATATGCACTGAGATATAACTATTTGTTTTATGGTTAGTTAAATGAGCAGCAATTTAGAAATGACAAGATATGGTTGTCAGGTTTCAGAAACAATCATATTATTATACATTTAGCATATTTCTCAAAAACGTTTAACTTCGAAAACAAAAATTAACATCAACAACATAAGTGATTCTCGTCACCCCTATAAACTCATGCACCTTTAACAAAAGATCTAATAATTATTATTTTTCATCTGCATCGTTTTTGTCACAGTTATCAATCAACGCTAGAAATGTTGTTTCTCATTCTCTCGTTCTCAGGTATGCATCTGTCTGTCTCTGTTGTTTACAATCCAATGTAATTATATGAACACCTGGGCGCAAAAGAATGTCGCACAAAGAGTCGGGTAATGACGATCCGAAACATAGATCGGGGATATTTTGTTACGAAGAAAGTCTTGCTTCATTAATTATGAAACACAATACGCTTTACAATTTTCGTAAAAATTATGATCCGTCTGCGCTGTCATATTATTTGATAAATCGACTGGCCTTCTGTATAATTTCGTAGGTAATTCCTATCTTTGTTTCGTTTACGGAAACGATAGGTTTCCCATTCTCGGAATGCGTAATTTATAAAGATTAATTGGAAATAAACATGACAACAAGCTGACTACCGATAAATCATAAATCAATTGTGAATGTCAAATAAATAACCCTTGTTTTTAATTAATATTGATGAAATCAACTTAATATTTATATGTGGTAGAATTTAGGTGGGAAAGTTTAAATTATTAATCATAATAAATATGTTCTTCGAAGCCTGAACAGATGGTATGACGAAGGCTTTACAAGCTCCTTGTGGCGAGCCGTTAATGAAGAAATATTGCTGGATTTTGATAAGTCGCGCGATAACTGCGCTGCCTCAGGCGTGGACAAACTACGTAGAGCATAAAATCTACAGGTGACTAAACATTGAATAGGTTACATACCATTTGCTATTTGACGTTGATGAAGATGAATTAACAAAACAACGTGGATGATTGGAAAAAAATCTTAAGTAATTTTGTCCAGTATTAGGGCCAGATAGATTGAATTAAATATGTATATCTCGTGTGTTCCAATCAAACTTTACTAAAGTAAAGACAATGTCAGAAAAAAACATGTCAATATTGTGTTCAGTAAAATTTTCTTCTGACTTTTCTATTTTTTACTAGGTACTCAGATTGTTTACATAATAATTATATTTGGCAAACTTTAAGATCATTAACACTGAAACATTAACTTTAGAATTTTTTTCTGTCATCTAAATCATCCTGTACTACATAAATAATTTTAATTGTAATTTTAGCAAAAATATCGGGTCCGAGTAAAGCAATTTCCTCTTTACAAACACCAATTAAATTAACGCATCCCTAAAAAGATAGCGGTCAAGAATTCTGAGACGTCGAAAAAATCATTTACAAACACCGTCTTAGATAGCGTTATATTTTATTCCACAACCCCTGAAAAGACGTAAGTGACTCCGGATCTTGTCCTTGAAACTTATCGTTATCGTCAAAGGTATAAGGTGTAGATTAGAGTGGAAAGGTACGTGATGAAATTTCGGCGTATTAAATTGAAAGTATATCGACGGTCAGCAAATCCTGTATGTGTTTGTTTAGGGCGAGCCCACCCTAAAATATTTATTTTATCTCGGTTTGCCGAAGTCACGTCAATAGATTGTTCTCATTTCAGTCTGGACTAGATAGGATTTCGGTTATAATTTATATTGCCTGTTTGCACCACGATATGTAAAACTAACATCTTCTGAACAAACGTTATCTTCAACAAATACCTTCGCGGAATTGGTCATCACAAGGTATTGATTTTCGAAATTTTGTTGACTGATCTTTACTTGACATCCTGTTTGTTTTGTATTTTCTCTCCAAAATCAATAAAGATAATTTTAAAACAATTAAAACATTTGTTATCGTTAGCTAATGTTAGTTTTTAACTTAGCGGAGGTGTCATAAAATGTCGTTATTTTTTTTTACTACGTAGTATTATTTTTTGATCAATTCGTTTAATGTTCGTTGATGTTATTTGGACATTGTCTCAAACTACATTCTTAGACATTATTTTGAGTATCTAAAAATGCCTAAAGATCAGAAAGAAAATTTTTAACATAATTATCCTTGGAGTACAGTCGTAATAAAAAATTATGTATTTTAGTTTAATTATCTATATTAGTTTGCTTTATTCGCTACATGACTTTCAATTGACTTTTCTATTCTAGACAATTTCCAATTAAAATAACAAAGTCGTTGAAGCAACTTTTCGTTCACTCAATTTCATTTTACCCTTGCATTAGGATTAGCCGTTGCAAAAGCAAACTTTTGTCAAACAATATCTTTCGAAATAAAAACGGCAAAACATCGTTTCTTTCGCGGAACCTAGCTAAAATAGCGTATCAAATCAACCATCTTCATCTTAGAAAATAGCATCTCTGTTTTCAGTTGTACTGAGTTCATATTACCTTGGCGAACGGAATAGTATATTGGTATTGATAGTGCTACCTGAACTTATACGCATTGTCTAAATACAATTGCGGTTCTTGTCCCGTGTCTCAAGGGACATAATCCCTTAACAAACGGCACCTTTTATTTTAAAGCTGTGACGTAAATCTTTTGTTTTCAAGGATTTGTTCAGGGTTTTTTTTTTGATGTTGAAAAACAAAACAGCATTGTACTTTCTATGACCTAACTACCTGGAGGTTTCAAGAATATTAAACGTTATAAATCTTGAGTGGTTGAGACAATGTATTCGAATCGTACTTTGAGGGCACGAGCCATTTTTCATTGTTTTAGTCTAAGCTACATTTTTTCTTGATTTATGAACTTCAATAAATTATTTACATTCCTTGCACTTTATTGTGTTATTGGGATTAAAAAAATTCACTATTGTCACCAGTTTTTAAACTAATCTCAGTACTTTTAACAAATATTTTCTGATGAAAACTCAAACAATAACCAAGTTGATTTTCAAAAGTTCTTATTTCTCATTCTGTAAAAGGAGATACTTACCAAAAATAAATGCAATGACCAAAAAAACCTTTTAATTTTTCTTTGATAATTTTTTGCTTCTAATTTATCCTACTCATCAAGATCAGCTATTGTCATAGGTATCGAATTTACACACGGATGCGCAGGCGCAGAACAGCTGCCAATCCAACAAATGGCTCGATGGATCCCTTCGTCATAGGTGCTTGTTTTTTCTTCAAGTATGTATCTGCATTTGCCTTTGAATTTTAGATGTCGATATATATAAATATATAAAGGTTTTATTTCTTTTACAATCTTTTGTACATAGGTAATAAAGATGCTCATATAACAAACTAACATTAACATTCAGGATTGACTGGTTTCTTTAACTAATTGAACATGTACTAACTAATAGTAGAATAAAATCCTAAGTTTTGATAAAATATGAACTTTTGTATAAATCCTATCTTCTATGATCTTTTTGGTTATAAATTTGTTAGCAAGTCCGAAATTGTGTCCAATTTATCTGAAGCCGATATGTTACAAAAATAGTTTTAACCCTGCTATTGCAACGTCACGCACGCCCAGTCTTGCCATCGTTTTAACATAATTAATGGCGAAAATGTTCTATACCTATTTTTTTAAAGCAAAAAATATTAGCATCCATTGATACCTTCCATTGTCCTTGCCCACCCCACATCGCCCCACCTGTAGTGAATGGCCCGAGTGTTACATTGAAAAATGTATATTTTTTCTCTATGCTTCTTTTGTCGGTGGCAACGCTATATTTCACGTGGAACAATTATCATTGTCTTTGGCACCTAAGACCGCGGTTTCTTAGTTCAGTCAGATTGTATTGTATTTGTGCACATTTAAACTTTGTACAAAATGTATACGTAACATGAGAATGTTAATCGAATAAAAGTTATTTGTAGTAGCACATTAAGTAAATTGATTTATTGCAATTACTGAAAACATTAAAACTGCTATTGGCAAGGAAATTGAAAATGGGACTTAGAAGTGATTTAATTTAAACTGCAATTTACGATCGGCTATAAATAACTCTGTCGACTCCACGCTATTGTAGCCATTTTTTAAAACCATTAAAAGTCCTATCAATGGTATCGATTCTGTCAAAATCACTTGCGTTACAATTCACCCCTAATCGAACTATTTGGCGTCTCGTTCTCGCAAGTTCATAAAAATATAGAAAAATGAAATAGAATTAGTTGTAGACTTCGTTAACTAAAAATATTAACACGCGTAACAAATTTCAATAAATAAGCAAATAAATTGGTATCCGATAAATGGTTATTGTAGAGAGTAATCGTGATTTATATGAATATTCATGCGCTTAATGTGTGCTGTTTGTTATTTATTGAATTAAACATTAATACATAGAATTTATACCTACTGTGACAAATTCGTTGACCTTAACGGGTGTCAACTCTTGTAGGTACATATAAATTGATTGGATATTAAATTTTATTTACTTTATAAAACTATTAATAATTAAAACTTTATATTCAATCAATCGTTGTAATTATTAATTTCAAGGATTTATTCATATTAAATTCATCATAATTTTCTCCGCGTGTCATGAATGAAACTTGAACTTAATGAAACACAAAAACAATTGAAAGCCATATCTTTTTCCTAATAACTTACATAAACTCGTTAAACATCACATTATCAAAGATTCAGATATAAAACTATATTAATTATTGTCTTACTTATTAGTTCAAAACGCAAATCAGGATAGCAAGGTTTCCGATAAGAAAATAGGTACTACCATGATTCCTATTAGTATCCAATTCTATGCAGACATTCTCAAACCCACAAAACGTTTTGAAAGCACTCGCTTCACCCTGTTTCCTAAAGAATAAACCTACTTCATATCCATTCCTCATCCCGACTGCAATGTTTCACAATTTTTATTTGCCGGTGACAGTCGTAAATATAAGCCCTATGACACAAGAAATAAAGATCATTCAACTGCAATATAAGTTTGTCACGTATCCGCCTCGGATGTGGGAGCGTAGTTAGGATCAAGTTTTAGGGGGAATTTACCTTGGTTAGGGCAAAAGTCATATCTAAATGGAGTGATATTCATATATTAGTGTATGATTAGTACATGGTTTGACATTTGAGTTTGACCCCAGGTGGGTACCCCACTGTCTACAGCCCTGTCGGATGCGCCGTGCACCCTGCCATGACTAAAAGCGATTCGTCGCTAAACAAACAAGCTTTTTAAATGCTACCTAACTTGTCTTTTTTATATGGCGATTTGAATATTTCCATCGTTTTCAGTGAGGTTCGTGACACGACTCGGCACGGGGATCACGTGAGAGATATTTATAAAAGAAACCAGTGTATCGGCAATATAGCGTTATTTCCAATTTAATGATTGCTAATACCAAATCGAAGCCGCCGCACGTCAGTTTGGCCTTTATTATCGGTAGCCGAAACGACTTGGGGTTGCCTTTATCGAACCCATTATTCTAGTCTAACTTACCTATTTACCTATCAACTGCTGATTAGGTTATATAATTTATTCCAACTTGCCTCATTCACAATCAAGATGCATGAAAGTGGCTGGGGTTGAAATTGTCTTATTAGCCTGAAATATTTTGAAAAAGATTTTAGTTTAAATTCTCCGAAGTAACTGATTACAAAATGAGTTAAACTTGAGCATTTACTATGCACGAAACTATTTCACAACAAAATATCTGAAACAGCAAACGAAATCCAAATATCGTGATGAATCCACATAATACTAGTAAAATAAACATTCAAATAATAACAATAAAACACCCCTCAGCCATAAACAACGTGCCACTGAAATGTTTAACCACAACTTTAAATAGAGCCATGCCATAAAAATAGTCTGAGAAAAAAACGTTTGAAAAACTTCATCAACAAACTTGCAAAAAAACTCCCCGCGACATGCAAATGTCACCGCGGGACTTCGCTCATTACTCTACCATAAAACCATAACAACACTCATTACTGGCACAATTAAAAAAAACTCGTCAACAGCAAGTGTGACGAAAACCGCTTACGGAGCGCCCACATAGTTTATATTCAATACAGAAAAAACTTTTAAAAAATCGAGGGCGCCACCATCTTATGCAAAAAAGTCTTTACGTATTCACCCCTCGCGAATTTAACTTTAATGAATGCTCCTCGTTTTTTTTCTCCGACACTCGACGCAGTTGTTTTGACGGATCGCAATCTAGCCACTAATTGCTTTTTCCTTCGCGGGGTGAGACGAGAAATTACGTTTTATTAATTGAATAATATTAATGATACTTCCTCACGGCGATCAATCTTTAATGACGTTTTTATTCGTCGTCGAGAGTGACGCTTGCTTTTCCGTTTTTTTCTTTTTACTCGAAGATCGATGTTAATTATGTTTCTAATGGCTCCCGTGATACACTTCCATTAATAACATTGCGGACGATGTCGTCCGACTCTCCAAGATTTAATAACTACGCATCGTGAGATTAATAGTACATCTGGTGGCCGGTGTCATTATAAAAATGTGTCTGCACCCCATTATTATACGTATACTTACTTATAAATATCAGTTTTGTACCGTTTTACTAAACCCGTAGAAAGTTAAATCGTAATACATTACATACCTACAAAGTAAAAGCAACAACCAAGTGACTATTTAATAGGTAGATAAATGTAGATTTATAGTAAAGCAGGCGAAACAAAATACTTTATTTCACAGACCAAAAACTATACCGTAATTCGCGACAGCTGCTATGGCGACTCGAGCAAAATGTCAAAAAGTATATCTAACGCGCTTTGCTAAATAAACTTTGATCCATAAACTTACAGCTTAACGCATAAATGCAGTATTGTTCTCCATAGCCATTATAACAGCTTTTTTATTTAACAATTTTTATTATCATAACGATTTTTTTCGCCATGGATGGCGTTATAATTTCTTTTGTTCCGCGCACTGACATTGTTTCTTTTTTTTGTTACTTTTTTGTCACGGTGTTACCCCGTGATTTATTCCCCCTTTCGGGTAAAACAACACCCGTGCGAGTTACGATTAGTCGTACGAAATATCTAATTACTATGTGTGAGCACGTACGGGCATAACTCGTATGATTCCTACCACTGATGTGCTTTATGGAATTGGATCCTCATATTTCGGCAGTCTCTCGGTGCCCATAGTTTTGGTCCGTGTCTGACGGCAACACTCGGAGGTGTAATCTGATAGCTTTATCGCTTTAGCATTACAGAATCAGTTCGAAATAAATAGAGAAAAAAACGCGGTCTGCTTCGCCTACGCAAATACAGAAGGTTCTTTTACAATGCACCTTCCCCGGGGAGTCGGGATGGTAGCTAATGTTGGTAATACCGAATTCAATCATCTCAAACAAAGGACTATTCTCGCGTAGCTAAATGGCGCTTTTTTTAATCGGATATTATAATTAATGTTCCTTTTGTCGCGTGCTGACGTGCCCTCGCGCGAACAATGGGATTTCTAATAGAAAGAGATATAAATATTTTTTCTTAGAAACAGAAGGCTACCTGGCGATAAAGCGCAGACGACGGCCCGAGCCAAATTAAATTAGAATAATAAAATCAAAGAGCCTCTTTGTTTCCGATCCCCGTGAAATGAAAGCGACGGCGATATTTATATTCCATGGTTATTAATGGCCAACCTTTTCCGTAGGATCGAGATCAAAATAAGTTATGAAAAAAAAGTTTGTCGTCGGTTGAGTGAGAGTGAAACGCAACAATGGTACTCCGGTGACCCTTGTTGAAACGAGCATCGCGAACTCGTATCGGCGTAAATTTTTTATCAAGCGACCGGGCTTAACCCCAGCGGCGGAACCCTTCCCTAACCCATACAGAAAAAAGCACTAATAGTTAAAATGTACGCGTGTGTGTTTTTTCTGTGGGTATAAGGAGTAAGCAATAAAAAAGTGCATTATATCACGCTGCCCTCCCTTCATTACGTGTCGCGGAGGGTCGCACTGTGTGGCTGATGTTTTTAGCTTCTTTGCAGAATTCTAAGGACTTTTGAGTAAACATCGAACTGTCTTATAGATAAATGTCTTATTGGAGACTATTCCAACTAACATTAAGTTCAGCAAGTTCTTGTTTCTTCCAATAGTATCAGAAACTGAGTATAAAAAACACGGTTGTATTTCAGGGTACCTACCGCTTAAATTCCTTCAGATCTTAAGATATTTAAGAACTTTGAAGATGTCTAGACATTGTCTATTGTGTAAATAGATACAAGTCAAAGAATTCATTTTCACAAACATATCACACACATCTTACTAAAAAAATAACTGATCTTCACAATGTGTTACTTTTACAATTCATTGATTTCCTACTCAATTTAAAAAAATAAACAGAATTTGCATTGAACTATGCTAAACATTAAAAAAACAGTAATTAAAAATTACACTAAACAAAATAAATCTAGGTACGTTAAAATAAAAAACAATCAACACTCACCAAGAAACGGTCCAAACAAACTTACTATCAGAGTTTCGTTATATCCCATTTCACCCAAACAGCTTCTCATCGAAAAACTCATAAAAAAAACAAGTAGCCCGACACCCTACCGTATCAAATCTTTCACAAAATTAACACGAACAAAACGCGGGTTATGATCGATTTTAGGGATCCACAGGCAAAAACTCATAAGATTGTGAGTGTCCTATAAGATTCGAGAACTTTATTTTCTACGACATTTATCTCGTACTTCCTTGAAAACAAAACTGACAACTGAACGTTTTTAACACTAATATTAATACAGAACCCTGTCTCTTAATAACCAAACTCACACTTTTTTCTGTTGCAATTAAACACACAGACTTATAATAAATTACGCTGTGTCCGGGTATTGATTCATATCCTTTTTTTAGAAGCCATAAAAATAACGACTGTCTCCCAATTGTAATTGTCAAATCCATAATTCTATAGGTAGAGCTCAACTTATTCATTTATTTGGCACAGTTATTTTTACTTGGAATGAGTTTTATTAAATATTGATTACTTATAGGTATAATAATACCTATTATGGATGCTGTTTATAAACAATCGGTTTTGCATTTATTTGATATAAAATAAATATCTTTGAACATTTCACACAGCATCATCTAGTCCCAAGCTAAGCAATTTAATGCTTGTGTTATGGTAACCAGATGACTGATATAATACTTAGATACATTTTTTTGTAAATACACAGAAAACACCCAGACACGGAACTAACTTTGGTTTAGCGTACAAATAAGTTAGTTTAAAAATTAAATGTAGTCAGATGTTTGGAAGCAAATATGAATCACGAATATATTTTCAATATGTGGGGTAGTCAGAGATAAAATATTTGAGTTAAGTATAACAATATAACAACTTAAAATGATCTATAACGATTACCTACTAATAAATAAATAGCATGCAAAATTTACAATACAAAATTATTCGTTCTTTTTTGCCACAAACGGTAAACCCAACGCCTTTAAACCGCGAACGATAAACGTTGTATTAAATTCAAGTAAAACAAATAGACATTAAGTCCGAGGCCAGACCGTATCGCAATTTCGTGCCATAAAAATAATCAAATATATTCGTTCCATCTCATTTGGCGTCGTCTTAAACGATTTCTCTCGTCCGTCCTTTATTACCGAAAACATAACTTCTCATTTTGTTTTTTATCCCCTACTCATGCCACCCTGATAGGGCATAAACCTACACGGGGGTTGCATGCCTGTTTCTTATGTTTTTTCCGGTGTTTGCTCCATAAGTCTTCTTTTTTAATTCTCTATATAAATTATGATGAGTGCTATTCGTACTCTTACTTAAATTAGAAAGGTTTTCGTAAAGCGATAATATTCTTTGTATGGAATTACGAGTACCGTCCTAAGTGATTAACAGAACGAATGAGGTTTGCGATTTTGCATTTTATTAAACACAATCTATTTAAAAATTACGATTACTTGTTAGTTAGTTATTCTTAAAAGTCTTTGTTGGTTATGTGCTCTCTGTTAATGGAACTTACCTTAAAAATGACTAATTATTCAACCTGTTGAAATAGTTTCGATACTTTTATTTATGATCAAAATTGTACCTACTAAGTAGTAAAGGATTCTGAAACCACAATCTAAGAGATATTTTATTTTCCTCTCAATAAAGATAACAATCGTAGAAACATAAAAATACCGCATTGTTTCATTTACACGAAAAAAGCTGCCAGTGTTTTATCAGTGGGAGCAACCCACATATTGCAGGGGGATTTCCCGTAATGCGGTTAATTTCCTTTTTTCCTTTTTATTTATAGTAATCCCTTTATAAGGTGATTACGGAAATGTGTTTTGTGGACGTAAAAGAGCGCAGCATGGGGTTCCTAAGGATTTGGAGTGCAATAAACATATGAAAATGTGAGTGTTTTGGCAGTTTTTTGTAACGAAATTAAAATCAGATATCGCTTCGTGACTACATCACGTGTCCTCTACATGCTTTTTTAAATGTATGAACAACATGTCACGTGAAATTGAATTTTTCCGTGCGAAGATATAAAATAAACATTATTTTCTATTTTTGTTGTGCATTACAAACAGCTTCTTGAATTAAACAAACGATTTGCAATGTATGACGCACTGATGGTGTCCTTGGGACCGTGCTGTTGTATAATGACATGCTAATTAGGATATGTATGAAAAATATCGGAAATCATGAAGCAGACGTGAATGTAAAACTCATATCCAGTTAGAAATTTTCTAGAACAATTCTACACAGAGTTATTCAAAATATTTAAAAGATGTGAAAAGTTGTTTGTACCAATACTTTTGAGCAAATACTTTTGACTGAAAATAGTAATTTCCGAGCCTACTCAATTAACCTACTGTTGAAAATTACTATAATATATACTATTCTTTCCAGTACTTTTTTCTAGATAAAACATCCTATCCTACTATCATACTTCATCATACTTCATTCATACTATACTTACTATACTATAATATTATAAATGTGAAAGTTTGTGAGAATGTATGTATGTTTGTTATTCTTTCACGCAAAAACGGCTGGACCGATTTGGTTGAAATTTGGTACGTAGATAGGTGATACCCTGGATTAACATGTCACAGGCTACTTTTTTGTTTTTCAATTTTTGGCAGTAAACCATTAAAAAGTTTAACAGGTCTGCAATGTCAAATTATTCTAAGAAGATAGCCACTCACAACAACTCGTGCTGATCATAAAACAATGAAGTATTCACTTATTCCAATTCTTGAATTTTAGCGAACACGTGACTAGCTAATATTTTATTGAACATAATTATTCTAATTCAAACACATCAAAGTATACAAGTAGGTGTTTTCCATACTTTGTTTTTTGTTTTACATTGTCCGTTTTTCTGTCTCAAACGTCACGGAGTCGTGATGTTTGAGACATAAAATCATTCTACTGATTCAAATTCAAACGCTAGTATTCAAAGCTAACACTTCCAATAAGCAAAGGTTCAAATTCACCCCAAAGAAATGCCCAAAAGTACCTCATTACGGCCTTCACCCTCCCTTTGCATATAATTGCATCTTTTTGTCTGAAAAATGCTCGCCTCAAGCACTGATTTACGCATACAAGGTGTGCAATAATGCTGCCTCAGATAAATATTATCCAAGACCCAATCTAAAAAATATCTTGACACCTCGAAATAAGACATGTTTTTTCTTGTTTCATAGGTTGTGTTTTGGGAAAATGTTGAGTAAAGAAAACGCTTGGGGAATCATCGCACCCTCCGTTTTTTCGAGGCACTTTTTCTTTAATTAATGTAGAATTTTTGGTCTCATCTGATGCCTTTGATGGTACGCTTTATGGTGGTAGTAAAATTTATAATTTCAATTAGATTTTACGTGTTCAATCTTCAAAATATAGGGAGTCGTATTTTATGTTTCGTTTTGGCTGATGCTCTATTTCTTTAAAACTTTGATTTTCTCGATCACTTGCGAATTAACATAACTGTTTGAACTCATTTTCATTACTTAGTTTTATATATTAAATTTATAAAACTAAGTCAAAGTCAAATTGCTCATTAGCCTACTTGGCTAGATTGTAATTTTAATAGTGTATAATAAATTATTATGCTCTAATAATGAAAAAAAAAAAAAATAATTACACTTACTTACACAAAACGCTGACAATTGTTCACTATTTCATTTATTATTTGTTATTTTAAGTAAAATAGGCGCCACAGTTTAAATATAAGTTTGTGTTTATATTACAGTCGAATATTTGAAATCCGCGAAAAGTATTACACGGTGAGATGGCTTTCCACGGTATCGTTATTAAAAATATATCCACCCTCCAAAAGAAAGTTGACTCATAATAAAGGCCGGTATAATTTTTCCTTTTAAAACTTTTTGATTAGATAAAATAATGGGGTGGTGTGGGGAGGTTGGGGTGCCCGAGGCTTCGATATCGGCTATTCTAATTGTTGTTTTCTCCGACGATGTTTACATTCCTTTGTGATTTGAAAAATGCTTCTGCTTGTATTCACAGAGTATTTTTCACTGTACATTTTCGAAGTGAAAAGTCCAAGTCCGCCCTAATTAATCCCATTTGAACTTTGGCCCCTCTTACCCTTATGCTCCGTGCGCATGAAAGGCCCTCTATCGATTTAAATTGAAAACATCGACGTTTGAGAGTGACATGTTGTTAAAACGCGGTCGTTTTGTGTCACTCGCATCATGTATTTATTGATTGGTTATTTTTAGCCGCATAGACTGGTTTTTTCAATCATTCACCTACCTATAGCAGAATTGTTTTTATTATAAAATTTTGCGAAATTAAGTCAATTTATTATTTTTTGTCAGATATTTATCAGTATCATTTAACATTATCATTTAACCCTGATATATTTTAAATTATTTTAAAACATTTTAAAGAGTAAGGAACACATGAATTCAATTTATAAAAAATGATTACCTAGGTATTTGAACACCAACAAAGTATGAACGCGTTGTACGCAAGGAAAATCGATAATTTCAAGCGAAAACCTCAATACTCCCTAAAAATATAAAATGTCACAGTCGTTAATGGTCTTAGGGTTGTCCCCCGGTTTTTTTCATTTTAAACCGTTTGACAAGCCGTGTGTCGAACGCAGTGCCCTTACAATACGAGTTTTCAATAAGATTGGTTACACTACAGTAAGCAATGCAATCAATCAAAATTGCATTGATCGGTGTTCGGTGATACAAATAGAGTTGCCCGAATCGCAGTTGACTGGCTTCGGTCGGACATTCCGGCTATTGAGCCAAAATCTGTGTCTTATTAATCACGTTACTGCGTTGAACTGGCAAGTAGCTCTTCTGTTTTGCATACATCCTAACTAAGAAGCCCATGCGTGTATAAATATTATATTTCTTGTTATACAACAAATGTATAGAACTGAACATACTTACTCGTAGTAAAACCTATTATAGGTTTTTTTCAGTAAACTTAAAACCCCTTTTATTTTTGATTACTTTTTATAAAGTCCGTCTTATTGGAGAAACTTCATCAATTAAGTCCGGCTTTTAATTTCCAACTCCACTCTACGATGTACTCCGGCACGCTCGCTTCCCGCGATCGTTCGAAGCCGAAATTATTGCACTTATCGACTGTTTTATTCAATTTGAAACTGTATTGGAAATGAAACCGCAGATCGTAAGAAGCAACTTTGTTTATACGTGTGAAGAAAAAATCTACTTTACAAAGTTGAATGCAAACTTTTTTTGTCTTGGCCCAAACTCTAATCAAG
This sequence comes from Xanthorhoe spadicearia, assembly GCA_947086425.1. Classification (NCBI taxonomy): domain Eukaryota; kingdom Metazoa; phylum Arthropoda; class Insecta; order Lepidoptera; family Geometridae; genus Xanthorhoe; species Xanthorhoe spadicearia. The sequence goes on along the minus strand of OX352205.1, from coordinate 4,027,275 downwards.
TCGTCCTTGATCTTAATTACTGAAACTCATGACATATTTTCAACCTAAAACCTTAAAAACTTAAAAAACAAAAACCATAAATATCATCGTGTGCTAGAATAATTTTGACTATTTATTACATGAATAAGGTTAAATTTCAGAAAAGTTTAACAAAACAGCGTTTACGTATGTTTTTAATCTAAACAAAAAATACTTTCACGATCATTGTCTAAGGTGTTGAAACACTGAATTATTAATGTTTAATGACAGTATAATGAAGCGCAAGCGCATGTTAAACAAAACAAGCGTAAACGGCGCGTGAAATAACAACAAAAACGCGACAATTACACGATATATCTCACGATAGTTTTAATGACGGGCATAGCTTTCTTCAACACCTTAGCTTTGACAAAGCTTAACGAACCCAGCTGGTGAACTTTGTACAAACACAATGTATTTACAACAAAATTACTTATTCACAACATGAACATTTTTATAAATTATTTGCTGTAAGTTTTCCAAAAAATGTGGAATTTAAATTACGATCAATACATATTTCAAGTTTCATCCGAATTAAAACATTCCAGAACGTCTTAAAAATATAAGATTTAAAATATACAAGAGATAACATGTAAAGAGAAATAGACCATAATTTACATTTCAAAACAAATGAGTTTTCTTACGTTTTAACTTTATTATGAAGTGATCCAACTATTTATAATTAAGCTAGTATTACAAACTTCCTTGTAATTGTAGGTTAATAGCCCGTGACGGCTGTTGTTTTAATTAATTTCGTATCATCCGTTAATAATTGCCGGTAGTGTAAAGTATAATTATTTAATACGCGTCAATTAAAGAAATGGTTCTTTTTGTTTTCTTAGTTTTTGTGTAATTACTCCTTTATTTATGTTAAGAGGTTCTCACGGTTATAAAGTTACAGTAACCTATATCATTTCATACACTTCAAAGTTTTTATAACTGATAGATTGTAAGGTAGTTGGAGGTGGCTCTAATAAAAAATTTGTTTGTTTTGTAAATTAGCTGAGCAGGCCTATGTCAAGGATGGTTATTCGCTATGACAAAACAAAACCTAACGCGACAGTACTTAATCACGGTACCCAGCATACTGTTGACTACAGTTAGCGCTCATACTAATACAAAACTTACATAGTAGTGTGTTATAATAATTATATGGATGGATGTTATAATAATACCTATTCTGATAATTACTGAAAACTTTGAAAAAACTCTTAAATTATTAGTCATTTTATTTAGTGTTTTCTTATAAATCAGATTTTATTTTGACGGATCTTATAATAGAGATATTTATTATTTAAACTCTCGTAGAATTATAAAAATGGCTTCAGTAAATAACATTTCTATTGAAAAAACGATAGAAAAAGAGTGGGTTGGGCTCATTAATACTAATATAATTGTAAAGCTGTAATTTATCCGTTTGAAACAACGAATTAGTGAATAACTAATGTATGAGAACGCCCCTTCGTGTTTCCGAAACATTCTTCATTTGTCTTTGGTGTTTTGTTTTAATTTTCAACTTTTTTCTACTTTTGGAGTTCGTAATTATACGCTTCAGTATGTCAAACAGTAGCTTAAATATTCACCATTTCGATTTCAATCATGGGGTGCAGCTGAATAAAATATCTATTTTGGAATAAACTGACACATTTTACAATTTGTGGGCAACAAAAATGGATTTGGTCTGCATGTGGCTAACGCCCATAGACATATTGAGATCATTTTGAATGTTTAATGCCTAAATATTTATTCCCGTGGATATGGCCGATTAAGCTAAGAAGATGGTTTTAAGTACTAGGCAAGCTCATTTTAACAATGTCCCAGGCACTACTGTGTCCCGTTGAATGAAGGAAAAGATTGCCTCCTGATACTGTGTAATCGTCTCGTAAAGATGTTGTTGCTTAAGTTTCTTGCTTGACTTACAAGTAAAATGTTATAAAAGAGTTAAGATTATTATAAACCTTTTTAGCACAGAGTACAAGATTCAATCACTTTTCAACCCTTTTCACCCCTCAATTCACTTTTCAAAACGGAAACTTGAAGTGAAAACGAAACCTGACCTACTCTAACTTTCCCATGAATTTTCCAACCCTTCTATTAATTGTTCCACCCCTAACAAGCCATCGGTTAACCCTGCAAATACCACCATGCAAATTAACCCTTTCACTGCCTGTTTGAGCAGTTTAGCTTATTGAGTTAGACGAGGTAGTGATGTGCTGATTATGTAATCAGTTATCGAGTTTGTTTTTATTTTATTTTATTTATTTATTGGATGAAATAGGATTAGTGTTAAGTCTTGAATTTGCTCTTGTAGTGTCAAGTACTAAAGTACTTTTCAGTAATCTTTGAATTGGATACATCATTAGAAAGTTAATCTGTGAGTACATGGTCGATTTAACACTTATAAAGTTACAAGCAAATTTCACTAGTTGATTTACTAGCCAAAATATAAAACGAACGATATCTCAAAGTATACGAATAGTTTCACAATTGTATCCATCGCATTATTCTGTTTTGACATCGATATATTTGAAACATCGATAATATTTTTCCCATCCCTACTGTTTATTAAGAAAGGGTTGATGATACATTGTAAGAAGATTCCGACTTAATTAATAACCACCCCCGGGCCATTCATTAGCTGAGGTTTGTTTAAAGGCTTTGTAGAGGCTTCAGGGGTCAGGTCGGGGTGTTAACAAGCTTGTTAATAATGGCTTTAACGATTAACCGGGCTTATTAATGGGTTAAATGACTAATAGACTGGGGAAAGGTTTATTTCATTATGGCTTTTATTTTGTTCTGAATATTTTTCAGCTTCAAATTTATTTAACTGGTGAAGAAATCAGTTAGCGTTATAAGAGTAGCGTCGATGGGCTTGCAACCAATTACGTATATTATAACTTTTGCAAAATGTGGGTATGGAATATGAATGGAATATGTTTATGTATGGAATATGTCTGACTTCTTGATAAGAACTAAAATAGAGTAAGACGAGTCACTTATAACACTAAGGTATTCCGAGACATAAGCATCGATCTGAGTTCAAATTCCTTTGAATAATATCCAGTGTATTTTCAAACTCAAGCAACTATTTTACCTGACTGACGTTCCTAAATATGATCAGTAAAAAACCTCCAAGTCAAGTTCTTGAATAAGAAACCCTACTTAAATCAACATGGATATTTTAATTCCGCCCTTGCATTCAACAAAATAAAAGCACAGCATTTTAAAATATTAATAAAATTCCTCAAAACTTTTCCCTCCATCAAACGAGGGGATTACCCGGAAAAAACCTCAAACCTCAGAACTCAAAGTTCCTCAAACTGTTTAATGAGAGTGTCCGCCCGCCCAGCTGTATTAATTGCTTAATCGCGACGTTGAGGGCGGCATTAATTGGCCTGACCACTTAAGCCCGATTTCCCGACAATTTCCGACAATTCCCGACAACTTCCGACAAGGCAAAGTCCGTAATTACAAGGCGAGATGTTTAATTACGGATCGCCGGACACCGAGAATTAATTTTAAGCTGTTGTTTGTTGGGAGGGTTCGAGTTGCTTTGACTAGATTTACGTGTTAATTGCGGGTAATTTCGAAGGTTAGTCTGGGTAAGTTGGTGGAAATTAGTGTAAATTTTCGTTTATTGAAATATGCAACTTGCAACCTGTCGCAATATCAACGTAAACAAAAAGTGTTGTAACATCTCACATGAAGGTTTTGATAAGACTTTTAAAGATCATGCGAGTATTATCGGGAAAACTCATAGATATGAAAAATTCAAATTTACCACATCAATTTTATTGATCGTTATAGTAGTATACTACTATAACGATCAATAAAATTGATGTGATACTGACTCGTTTGGTAAATAATTCGAAATATGAAGATCTGTGGCCTCTGCCTACCACTATTTTGAAAGAGTATTTCATGTATTTCGATATTTTTACGAATTAGTTTCGTATCTAAGTCAAGCTAGATAGCAGCAATTGCCTGACCTAGAACAGTAACAGGTCATTAAACAATAAACATCTCCGGTACAGAATCCGGCTCGTGTGACGGACGTGTCCTCTGCGATGCTAATTATAAGGAAGAACTGTTTTCGATTGAATAATTAGATTTCGCGGCTTAACTGAAATACACTTGAGTATTGACGTCGATTAAATATTAAGTATGACTAATAAGATTTAAGAATGAACAATATTGGTTTGATTTTTCAGATATTTTTTTTCGGAAGATTCAAAGTAAGAGGTTAAGTAAACGTACATTTAATTGTACAATTTGTCATTGAATGTCGTAGTAACTTATATAAACTCTAATTTTGTAATCGTTAGCACGTAGTTATAGTATCTTGTACAGCATAACATAGACAGTAAACTCAAGTAATTTTCTGCAGCAGAACCTGCAGCGAAAATGTTTTCTATTTAACTTAATTCAATCTTAATCAAACCCACGGAGAAATTGTAAAGTCAATGTGTAGACGACACACGTCATAGTTTATTTTTAGGTTCATTTTTTGTGTATTTTATGTGTCACAGGTTTACCTACCTACTTATATATTTCGTTATGTGTACTTAGAAATTCTTGGTTCATTGTTGATATTTTACTACATGTAACGCCATCTGTTGATAGTTTTATTTTCAAATAAATGAGAAGACATTGTTGAGGGTGGAATTAAACAATCTGTTTATATTTTTGTATGCGCGGGTAGCGAAAGTAGTCGTTGCGAACCTTCGGTAATATCACGACGCGCGGCTTACATTTCTTTTTAAAACTACGATTTCGAAGCATAATTAACTCCTTCTAATTGCACCCTGAACGTCTCCTGTCGTTGTAAATACGTGGTTTTTATTCGATCATCTACATTTGGTCCTTACGAGCTCGGATCTAAAATCAGTGAACTGAACTACAGTGCGTTGTGTCATGGCGGACGCGACGCCATCGAAAGTTCTCACGCGTCGTCAACGACAAGAACTTATGGAATCCGAAAAAGTACAGTGTGCACCTACGAAGAAGGACTTAGTGAAGTTTCCTCGCGGCACCGATTGTCCTACATCGTCGCGAGAACCATACGTTTCAACGCCAGTGCCGGGCAAGATGTCACAGCGTGGCACTGCGCACCAATCGACTTGTGCCTCGAAGTCCACCGTGTGTACTAAGAAATCCACTACGTCGTCAGTTGCACGTCGTAAACAGCTTGAATTGGAAGCGGCGGAAGCTAAAGCCAAGATTCAGATGGAATTAATTGACAAGAAGTTACAAGCTGACCTTGCCAAAGTCGACTGTGAAAGTGAGAAAGCTCATTCAGTCGGCACGAATGTCGATCCTGTCGCAGAATCTATTGGCGCCCCTTGTTCGTCTCTTCACAGCAATATAAACAAGCACGAGAATGTGGAGAAGTGGCTGGACAGAAACTGTACATCACCAGTTCAGCCCGACAATAGTATCCAACAATTAGCCAATACGTTGAAGGATCTAATGACTCAGTCATCATCATCAAAGCATGAAGACAAACTCCTGAGCCGCCTTGCCACGCCACGTGAGCTACCTATTTTCAGTGGTGACTGCATTGAGTGGCTACATTTTAAAAATGCTTATGATGATTCGTCACGAGTGTGTAAATTCAGTGACAGTGAAAACCTGTGGAGGCTCCGTAAATCTCTACGAGGTGAGGCCAAAGAAGCTGTGACTGACTTGCTGATCGGCAACACTCCGCCGTCGGCGGTCATAGAAGCACTCGAACTCAGGTTTGGCCGAGCTGATATTATTATCAGTAACATAACGATGCAATTGAAAAAGCTACCATCGTTACCTACATATTATCAACACGATTTGATCAACTTGTCCATCAAAGTAAATAATTGCGTAGCTACGATACGCGCACTAGATCAGACCGACTACCTACGAAGTCCAGAACTCGCTGCAGCGATTATATCTAAATTGCCGAGTACACTGATTGGAAGATGGACAGAGTTTGCATACAATCGACTTCGAGAAGGCCGATCGAGACTAGAACTACTGGCTACATTTTTGAAGATTGAAGCTGAAATGGTATCAGTCGTCGGATGTACTCAGCCCCGTGACAAGAAGCCAATGGACGCTCCTACAAAGCGCACTGAAGACAAGTATCGTCATCGTACTGTCTACACATCTTCTGTCACCGCAACCGCAGCTGACAGTACATGCCGATTCTGCCAGAAAGGCAGTCATAATTTGCCAGATTGTCGCATATTCAAACGCGCAATGCGCCGAGATAAATGGCGATTCGTCAAAACGCGCGGACTGTGTTATTGTTGTCTTATAACTCGACACAACAAAGAAACCTGTCCCGCACCTAAGTGTGACGTCGATAACTGCGGCATGGCACATCACCGCCTGCTGCACTGGACTAGACCCGAGATGACGTCACAATCAGCTGATAAAGCTACGATGAGCTTAGATCCTGTACAGCCTTCAGAGGCATCCGACGCGCCTGTGATGCACTTCACTCGAGATGCGGACGAGGCTAGCCTTGCCCCGGAGGAGTTCGCGCTATTGAAGGTGGTACCCGTCCAACTTCGTGGACCAAAAGGTGTTGTGAATACCTACGCACTCCTGGACGAGGGTGCACAGGTGTCAGTGATCGACGCAGACCTCGCGAACTCCCTAGGTTTAGAAAGTGTTAGTGCGCGCCCTATAAAGTTTGTCGATGCGTTCGGCTTATCAGTGTATCAGTCGGAAGTGCCTAGTGTAAGCGTAGAAATAACGGGACACAATAACGTAAGCTATAAGTGTAAATTACGCAAATGTTCTCAGTTAAAATTGTGTTCACAAAATTTGTCTATTTTAAACAGTGTAAATAGTACACACTTATCTCATATCAAACATATGATTTGTACCGATACCAGTGTAAAACCGCAGTTATTAATTGGTGAGGATAACTACTTCCTAATAGCTCCGCTAGAAATAATACACGGAGACCAGAACTCGCTGTACGCATCCCGCTGTCGATTGGGATGGTCTATACATGGTTTCCACCGTGGTGGTCGCACTCACTCTTCGAAGGCCCTGGTAAGTGAACAAAATGTCTTCCATCTTGCTCATTCTGTCGATAATGATGTCAATAATATGTCTGAAATTAGCAAACTTAACGAATTGATAAAGAAATCATTTGACTTTGACTTGATAGGAATTTCGCCTTTAGTACGTGAGAATACAGATCATATTCGCGCAGTCGAAATCTTAGATAAGACAGCACGCCAGGTAGGCGATCAATGGGAAGTAGGTTTACCATTTAGAAAACAAAATTGTGTTATGCCTGACTCATACAATAATGCCTACTCGCGTCAGCAATTGTTGTTGCGTAAATTCCATAAAAGCGCTGATTACGCCGAGAGGTATACAAAAGAAATATTTAAATTATTAAATAATGGTTACGCTCGAGAACTTGTAGATAACGAATTGTCATTTAATCCTGTTTGGTATTTACCGCATTTCGGTGTACAGAACCCTAATAAACCTAATAAATTACGGTTAGTTTTTGATGCCGCCGCTAAAGTTGATGGTGTGTCCCTTAATGATTTTTTATTAACAGGACCGGACTTATATAATTCTCTGTATGGAATTATGCTTAGGTTTCGTGAAAATAAAATAGTTATAATTGGCGATATTCGCGATATGTTTCTTAGAATAAAAATAAGACCTACTGATCAACATGTACTTAGGTTCTTGTGGCAAGAATCTTCGAATAGTCCGATTAAAGTTTGTGCTATGCAAAGTTTAATTTTCGGTGCTACATGTTCGCCTTTTATAGCCCAGTATGTGAAAAACAAAAATGCTCTTAAGTATAAAGAATCGAGCCCCGAGGCTGTAGATGTGATTATAAATAATCATTATATGGATGATTGTTTGTATTCGACGAGCTGTGAAAACATTGCTATAAAATTAGTGAAAGAAATAACTTACATTCATGCAAAAGGTGGCTTTGAGATAAGAGGTTGGGCGAGTAATAGCAAACCGGTTTTAGATTCTATACCTACCGAGGCGCTCGCACAATCAGCTGTGCAGTTTAAACACGGAGCTATGAATGCCAGTGAGCGCACTTTAGGTTTGATATGGCATCCAGCTGACGATTCATTTGGGTTTCAGATTTCGCTAAATAGGATACCTATCGATATTTTAAATGGTTCTACGCCACCTACGAAAGCTCAAATGCTTAGTATAATTATGTCTGTTTACGATATACATGGATTTTTATCCCCATTTATTATTAAAAGTAAAATCATTTTTCAAGACGTACATAGAAGTAAAGTCGATTGGAAATGCCGCATCCATTCTGCTGAGCACACCAAGTGGTTACTGTGGCTTGATGAATTGAAACTTTTAGAATCACTACGCATACCTCGATGGTATAATAACGCTGACAGCTGGACTCAGTGCTATCACACATCTATAGGTATAGGTAGCAATGACGAGTCTATTGTAAATAAACAACTGCACATATTTTGCGACGCTTCAATTAAAGCTTACGCCGCAGTTATTTATTGGCGTTTAACTCGAATCGACGGAAAGGTTTTAGTTTGTTTTGCCGCTAGTAAAAGCAGAGTTACTCCATTGCGCCCAGTGTCAGTTCCCCGACTGGAACTACAAGGCGCACTTACCGCGTCGCGACTTGCAGACTCGCTCCAGCGCGAACATAAAGATTTTAAGACTGATAAGCGGTACTTCTGGACTGATTCTCAGACAGTCCTACAGTGGATTCGGAGTGATCCTAGAAGTTATAAGCCATACGTAGCGCATCGTTTAGGCGAAATTGACGAGCTTACGAATTTATCAGAATGGCGATACGTACCGACAAAACTGAATGTAGCTGACTTAGCTACCAAAGACGAAACGCCACCGCTGACTTACAATAGCATCTGGTTTAGCGGACCTCAATTCTTACGGCAGCCGGAGGAAACATGGCCTAAGGATTGCCAACTATCGAAAAAGTCGTTACCAGCTGATGTAGCCTGCGAGGAAAGGAGTGTGAGTACAGTAACGACTCAATATGTTGAGTACTCCTTACCTAACGAAAATAATTACTCATCGTGGTTACGACTCGTACGAGTGACCGCTCGAATTATTTTATTCATCAGACGCTGTCAGCGAAAAGAAGCTTGTTTGAATGTCGCGCTTATGAACGAAGCCGAGCTGCATTTGTTAAAGAAAGCTCAGCACGACTCGTTTGCACACGACATTGAACTCATTAAGCAAAATAAGCCTCTATTAACAAACAGTCGTTTGTTAACATTGACGCCCTATCTAGACGATACCGATATTTTAAGAGTAGCCGGTCGGATCGACAAAGTCGATGGTGTCTCACACTCTGCTAAGAGACCCGCCATACTTGATGGTCGTCATCAGATAACTCGTCTACTTGTTGACTATTACCACAGAAAAGCTATGCACGGCGCTAACGAGCTTGTCATAAATGAATTACGACAACGCTACTGGATCGTGAAGCTGCGACCGACGGTGCGCGCCATCGCCGCGCGCTGCCCGTTCTGCCGACACCGCCGCGCCGCGCCGCAACCGCAGCGCATGGCGGACTTGCCTGCTGCTCGCCTGCAGCACAACCGCCGACCTTTCACCTTTACGGGGGTGGATTTTTTCGGACCTATGGATGTAACCATCGGCCGAAAACGAGTTAAAAGGTACGGCGTGATGTTCACGTGCTTGACAATACGAGCCATTCATTTAGAAATAAGTGAAAGTCTGAGTACAGATTCCACTATAATGGCGCTTAGACGTATGATAGCTCGCCGCGGGACGCCCAGCGTTATCTATTCAGATAACGGGACGAACCTGCGCGGAGCCGACACTGAGTTGAAACGAAGTCTATTAGATCTCGATGAGACTAAGCTTCGTGATGACGGTACCGTACGAGGTATCGAGTGGAGGTTCATACCCCCCGGAGCCCCCGAACAGGGCGGGGCCTGGGAGCGTATGATTCGCACCGTGAAAACGGCATTGAAAGCCGTACTTAAAGAACGCGCTCCACACCCTGAGACGCTATCTACTTTATTCGCTGAAGTAGAAGCGCTTGTAAATAGTCGCCCTATCACTTACGTTTCCGTTGATCCTAACTATCCAGAGGCCCTAACACCGAATCATTTCTTGCTAGGTACGTCATCCAACAGCCCCATATTCGGTAGGTATGATGATGATGATTTATGTCTTAAGAAAAAATGGCGTACTGTTCAAAGATTAGCCGATATGTTTTGGTCGCGCTGGTTGAAAGAATATCTCCCCACTTTGATTCCTAGGCAGAAATGGTGTAGGGACGAGAGAGCGTTGCAAGATGGAGACTATGTTCTAATAGTTGACCCAAATGTCGACCGTGGTAGTTGGCGGCACGGAGTAGTGAGTGCGGCCCACGCGGCGGAGGACGGCCGCGTGCGCGCCGTGGACGTGCGCACGAGCAGGGGGCTGCTGCGCCGCCCGGTGACGCGTGTCGCGCTACTTGAACCCGCAGAATGTTAGTGCTTATCACTGACATTTTGACATTTTATTCCAGCTGCTCAGTTTCAGCACTAAGAGGGTGGATTGTAGACGACACACGTCATAGTTTATTTTTAGGTTCATTTTTTGTGTATTTTATGTGTCACAGGTTTACCTACCTACTTATATATTTCGTTATGTGTACTTAGAAATTCTTGGTTCATTGTTGATATTTTACTACATGTAACGCCATCTGTTGATAGTTTTATTTTCAAATAAATGAGAAGACATTGTTGAGGGTGGAATTAAACAATCTGTTTATATTTTTGTATGCGCGGGTAGCGAAAGTAGTCGTTGCGAACCTTCGGTAATATCACGACGCGCGGCTTACATTTCTTTTTAAAACTACGATTTCGAAGCATAATTAACTCCTTCTAATTGCACCCTGAACGTCTCCTGTCGTTGTAAATACGTGGTTTTTATTCGATCATCTACACAATGAAAAGCAAAGAAATCGGAACGTTAATCACAGCAGCCCGCTACATCTAATTGGATATCAATCAATTCGAGAACTCAGGGAAAATATATTAATAGAACTCGGAAACTCAGAAGCTAACAAGTCTCGATTACAAATTAAACAGGCTGAGTGTCGGAGGATGCGACTTAAGAAGATGAAAAAGAATCTAATTACAGCGAGACTTTCCGTGGCCGCTCTTTAATTGAGAACTTTGCAACCTTCCCTCTCCCCGCGCCCTGTTTGCATTCCCCTAATCGCGGCGTCGATTACATTTTTTTAACATTTTTTTAATTTCGTTGAAGCTTTTAATTTTCTTCGCGCGCGCCTTTTCTTTACGCCGCGCTTTTTCCTCGGTCGGTTTCTCACCGCGATTATACGGCCCCGTAATGAGATTTTCTTTCATTATGTTTAATCTCCCGATTAATTCAAATGTTAATCTCTTTTCACGTAGCTTTTTATAGCCGGAACGTTACCGTGGCGAAATACGGCGTAACTGACTTTGGATTTGGGCGCGACATTTAAAAATAATTAAGGGACGTGATCAGCCGTCGCGTCGCTCGGGTGGGAGCTGGAGCTGAGAGATCGGCTCGCCCGATTAGATCGTCAATAATTTAATTCGCAACAAATTCAAAACTCCGTTCCGCCCCCAGATAGGTGCGTGGACGTGTCCGGAACGCCAATGGCGAGTCCAGAAGTCGGCAAATTGAAAACACCTCCGGCGCGGCTGTAAACACGTCACGTGATTTAGGTTTTAATCAAGTAGGGACGCACCGCCCCGTCGTAATTGTGACAAATCCTCTGTTTGTCCGAAGGAACTTTTAACTCGCAGGCGGAACGGTTCCGAAGCGGCTCTTCGCACGTGCCCCTGAGAGGGAGACGCTTTTTTGTCGACACATGTGCCTCCCCCCGGCTTTCTTGATTAATTTTTAATATTTTTCCTTCCAGTTCACGTACGCAATTTTCACTTTCCCGCTTAGCTTGCGCTATTTCAATGTGCGATGTAATAATGTTGTCGTATCACGTAACTTTCGGACTTATTCAAATTCACTCGTAGATTTGGGCGAGCTCGTGATCGACTTCGGTGCTTAATAAAGTGTTTCGTTTGAGATTATAAATTATTTTGCCATGGATATGTCTGCGCTAGATACCTGCTGATTATGTCGGTAGGTAAGATAATGTGTATAGTTCTATTTACTGCTAATGCGCCAGTTACCATTAAACGTTTCGCCCGCGCTACACCTACGTACTCATTAGCGAATTAGCAGTAACAATTGTCGCACTTAGCGAGTAATAAAAGCAATGGGCATTTAACGAGACCGACATTTGTGATTTCTCGTAGACAACATAATATGGCCCTTATTATATGTAAACGTACTCATTTATTTTAATTCGTTTACATTTATATTTCTTAAACTAAAATTTAAATTGTGAGTCGTTTTTTATTTCTTCGTAAATTATTCTTAATTTAAAATTGCTCTATTTGAGTTTGAATACTATACTTCTGTAGTACAAAGCTACGACTTTCTCTAAAATGTTTACTAGCGAAACATGTGAGGTACACTGTTTTAATTTAACCCGACCGAATGAAATCAAAACAAGGATTGTGTAATAGCATGAATGTGGTTTTCGGTATGCAGACTGAGTCGATCTAGGTAGATAAGTGTCGGATCTGCGGCACCAGCAGTAATCTGGCGCAATTATCGCGTGGCGCATATCCCGATTAGACGGCGAGACGACAATTAGGTCGGCGGACACTCGCGTTAACCTGCAATGAGGATACGCCTAAACACCGCTCATTGCGCCAAACATGCGCTTATTAACCATCTTAATGGAAAAATTGAGAAATGTTCTCGAACGGTCACACGGACCCTCGATAAATCACATCCGCACTCTTTGTAAATTCACTCTCCCAACCCCACCCCAAGTTCAAAGAAAGCTATGTCCAAATTATAAATTCGCATTAGATCGGACTCGCACGGTTCGTTTACCATTTCATTTTGGTTCAATATCGCCACTCTACTTTGTTCCACACACTCCCTACCCGCCCCCCTCGCCTTAAGACGCCGGGAAATATCTGCGTTTTAAGCTATATTTCTTTCATCCCTCATTTTTGCAGTTCGTAGCAATCTGAAATCCAACACGTCCCCCGCAGGGGAGTCCCCCCGCGGGTGGCGACCCCCCATTCTTGTACCCGGATAAAAAAACGATATCTATTTATAAAATGTAGGCACGCATACGACGCCGTGTGTGGACGCGAGATTAGCGCATGTGTGGGTGCGCGTGTGTGCGTCGCCCGCTCATTTGCAAACCGTCTCCAGAGATAACGTCCTCCACTCGGTTATCCCGTTCTTATTGCCTCCTTCTTTTCTTGATTGCTTTGTGTGGAAAACTTTCGAGTTTTGCTGGTAGAAATTGATTTTGTTTCTGAAACAGAATAGCTACAGCAGAGAGCAATACAGCTTTCAATATTTCTGACGATAAGAAAGTTAAAGTAAAAGGCAAATTTTATTTGTATTTTAAATTCAGTACACATTTCATTAAATAATTAAAATCCAATCTGGGTTGAGAGCCCGGTGAGGAGAACTATTCTAAATAAGTAATCGAGTTTGTTAAGAGCGCGCGCTGCGGTGCGCTGAGGAACGGGCCGCAACGGCGCTCACGTATGAACGTAATTATAAAAATTGAAGGCAACTCAAGACCCACTCCTCGGGTCTCCCTCGCTCCCGCGGCGTCGTGCATTTTTTCGTACATATTAAACTCCCCGTCCCCCGCCGCCCGCTACCCGCGACTCCTCTTTTTAATCGATTTTCCCGACACAAGGGGTGAGTCCTCTGGGGTGAATGTAATTTTTTATGCGTTTTTTTCCGAAGGAGGAGACCGTCGCCGGAGGTGCCATTACGGTACGGCTTGTTGAGAATATTTTAATTATAAAGCATTAGCGCGTTTTATGATAGCACTCCTGCTCGAATTTATAAACGATCGAGAGCTGGAGTAATTAAATATTGGAATGCGGTGAGATTTCCTCGGGGAGGGCGGATAATGGAAGTTTCAGGCCACTCAGGCGTTAATATGATGGATATAAAATTCGATGGAATTATTGCTTAATGGCCGTTACAATTGCTTTAGGAAAATGGTGTTTTGCTAGAGGATGTATCTTCGCAGTTTCCTTAATGATTTCACGAGGATTTATCAAATATTTACTCACAGTAAGTAAGTTCGTCAGAGCTAGGGGCCAACTCTTGCGACGGAGGTTGTTAGGCCGCCTGAAGGGCTCCAGAACTTTAAAAACCTGTACCGACAATTCAACGTACGTATAGGTAAGTGAGTTACAAGTAGGTAATTCATTGACGAAAGTTTTCCTTTTCACTTCTATTGTCAAAGTTTTCAGTCGCTCCACAATGGCAGTCTGATTGATGATGTCCCATCGTCGCCCCACAGATTATCGCTTGAGATTGCAAGACACATTGTTTGTTCTACTAAAGTAATGTTTTTCAATCGTCCCCATGAAAAAGCGATCTATTTCGAGTTGTTCTACGAAAGCGTAAAGTGAAAATATAAAATAAGATTGATTCGATTTATCACTTTACTAGCATGAAATTGATAACTTGGAATATCAAATGAAAAATAAACTACGTGAAGTAATTGAAAATCGAAATTTCACTATAACTTGTAAACAACGATAGAAGTCAGAGCAGTTACAACACTGTTATCAATTTTAATTTCATAAAAGTGAAAAAGTTACTAAATATATTATCGGTCTCCAGTTTACACCATCACCGCTGAACAGATTATGAAATTATTTGGCAAATATATAGATTTCATTCCAGGTAAGGACACAGGCTACTTTTTATCACAATTTTAACATCGCGACGCATCTCGTGTAGAGTAATCAGATAACCTTCTACTTTTTGTACTATTATGAAAGTAACATAAAAATGAACGTTTCTCAGGATTTAAGATCTTAAAAGAAAGTTTTAAAGGCGATCTTTCTACTAGCTATGCATAAACCCTACTAAGACGTGCAGAAACATGCTGCAGTAATTCGATTAGTGCGGTAAGTAAATGAACAAAGCCGATTCAGCTGCTTACAACCTGCAAATACAGGTGACGGCATAAAACGACTGACACCTTAAGGTTTCTTGTTTCTATCGACTTGTTATCTAATGTTAACCGGGCCATGTTTAATATGAACTGCTAACTAATTTAGCTTCACTCACATCTGAAACTGAGCACTAGGCACTAAAACTGTAACTATCTTTTCTCTATCTTCTTTTCCATTCTTAGTTAGAGCATATTAACAAAAATAAATTAGAAATTCAATAAATCTATCTAAAAGCGCTTCTGACGAAGCTTGCTAAGATGTTCTTGATAAATCGTTAAAGTTGACAAGTTTCTCAGATTATTTTTCCATAGGGTAATTTGAAGACTTACGTGTAGTTAGCGTAGTCCTAACAGTGGCTTAGACGCACTGTTGGGTTAGTGAGCATTGCTTTACATGATGGTTTGTTAATGTCCTAGGGAACTGTCCTTAAGTCCGACGGTGAGTTCAATACATCCTTATGGATGCAAAATCCACGTTTCGAATGAAAGCCAGGCGAAGTTCAACCGGCCGTTAGTCTAATTGCCGGCGTGACGTTGATAGGACAGGGATGGACGGCTGTCCCGTCCTGTCTCTACGCTCACAGAATACCGCGATAATGTACCGCTTTATGGGAACAGATTGATTCGGTGATAGAATGTGGATTCAGAAGTCATTCTTAGTAGTTCGGATAAGAAAATTTTAGCATGCTGTCTTCAAGATCTAAATCGACGTTAAAACACAGTGAAATACGCCACACCTTCTTTTAAAATATTGTACATTAGCTATAAATTAAATATATTTAATCCACTAAATTAGTATAGCAATGATAACTTAAATAATCGTACGAAACAGTCAGTCTGAATACAAGCAATACTATTTTATTCTTCATAAAAGATTATAGATAGATATCGGTAAATCATTCCGACAAAACAAGTTAACTTCTTATGTTTTTAGCCATGCTCTAAATAGAACACGACCTCATTAGATTCAAAGTTTTTCCTAGTTTTCCTTCAGGGTCAATTCCCAGGATCTAGTTTAATTACCATCCATCACAGTCTGTATCGCCCCATCTGCGGAGACTCCCAATACGGGGCTCCCGGTAATTGATGTAGCTAATACGCGTCCCGAGTCCCGACCTGTCCCGTACCATTGACATGACAACCGCCTAGGTCCGAGCAACTGAGGAAGAAAAATGGGACTAATATTATTGGTTTGATTTTTGAATGAACGATAAAACATGGCCCAATTCTATTGTCCTTGGAGTAAGAGCTCTGTTGGCCGAGTGGGGCTAGTAGCTCGACTTTCCTATGGTCATGTTGCAAACTTTGTGTTATTTCATTTCGATAATAATTCAAAAGTCGATAATTATTATTGGGAGTTTGGGTTGAAACGTTCGATTTTTAGAAGACTGAATTGCTACGTTAAATTGAGCTCATTTTCTAATGCTCTAAATTGAGCATTTTGAAAAACATTTTCTAAGATTCTTACTTAGAGAGAGGAGGAGAAGACAGTTTAAACCCAGATTCAACTCATAGTAATGGAGTTCTCTGGAAGAATATTTTGTAATGTTCTTTCTAACAGAAAATTAATTCATAACGACTTGAAGGTCCCCCATAGTATTTGAAAGCTGAGTCCCAGTTTAAAAAAGACGCAGTTTGATACAATACAGTTAGCTCTAAATCATTTAACTTTAGTAAAAATGGAAGGATTAGGTACACGGGCAACATACTTGTATCAATATGAACCAAATTTTAATTTCGCATTTTCGCTGACATATTGGTTGCGCATTTTTCTATAATGATGTATGTTTTTGAGTAATGTAAGTTGTTCATTGTATTATACAGAATCGTGTACTTGCCTAATGGGAAAATTATAATTGAGTGATTTTGGCCTTGTAACTTCAAAGCTCAAGCGACAATACTTATAAGTACAAATCAAATAGATAATTGCCTGCTCAAAGATACTTTCAAGTTATTCATTGTCCGTTGAATGAATTCATAGAAACTATATATCATGTGTCCAATTAATTTCAATCACGTCTAATAGTAATGACGGACATGTCTCTATTAGGATATAATGTTAGACAAAAGACAACATTGTAAGACTTCGTGACTCTTTTTGATATTTTCTTCATAAATGTAGGAGTGTTCATTGCTTTCGTTGTTAAAAATCATGTCATTTCGCCGCAACAAGCACTACTCGTTATTTGGTATGAGATATGTCTAAGCATATGGCATTTTCCCACATTAGAAGACTATCGACAATATACTTTTTGCAATTGATTTTCTTACGAAATATTGTTACGTGTTTTATTTTAACTACTTAAACAAATGACCCTTATCGAATTTAAACAGTTTAAAATAATAAAAACTATTAAAGGTATATTCTATTTCTTTGTTGTAATTGCAATTAATATTTAAAAATGTAGGATGCAGATGCTACAAAGATTGAATTTAACTCAAAGTTTAGAGAGTAAGGTATATAGGTACAAGAGAAATCTGGAAAAGACCATTCCACAGTTGAAGTGCTTATGCTACTCGGTCCCAATAATAGCAACCCTAATGAGATGTAAATGAGCGAAGAAATAGCCGACTCAGGCCGCGTTATAATAACGCGTAACGACCTACAAGTCCGGATTAAGAAGCCCTTTGACTTAAACCTGGACATCGGAAGAAATGGACAACCCACGCTCAAACCACCCACACAGAACACAACCTAACGTTTTGTAAAATAGAGTTTAAAGTTCAGTGGGCGGTTTGAATAGTTAGGTGCGATGTGTGCTCGTGTTTGCAGTACAATAGTGTGGCTATTTTGATACTAATTGGCAGAAAGGGTAGCGAATTAACGTCAGGGCCGCGGCGTAAAGTGGCTTTGTAACTCCGTCTTAGTAATAGACAGATATTTGAATATACCGTTGTAAATATTAGAAATCGCACAACATACGGAAGTTGTGTGGTTAAGAACTTGAATTTGTTTTAAGAACATTCTTAACCTTTCTGCACTAAGCTGACATTTTAAAACATTTCTTCAACAATTCCTTTGAACATATTATCAGTCAATAGTTGCTATCATTCAATTTAAATAGTACCGCGACATTCAACTCAGAAAAGCGTGAGTGCAATGCTTCTAATCCCAGCCGTTGATGTCCTTGAACTTTTTGTCTCGGAAGTTTTATTCGTATTCATATTTAACTATGAGAATTACAAACAACGAGGTGTACAGATCAGCCCCCTTATTCTCCAAATAACCATGTCTTAACGTGGCACGTCTCTGCGTTCTTATTTTGAAAAATTCTATGGATTTCAGAAAACAAAAGCTAGATAACGTGCAATCTCTTACCTCGTCATGTTTTAAATGTGTTCAAGAATCGATCTTCTGTTTACATTTTGTCATGTTTTAGCATTCGCAGAACCTAGTTCATGTAGAAATCTGTTTATTACACGAGATGGCTGAAAGACACAATCATAGTATTATAACAAATGAGTATGTATAGGAAATTAGAACGAAATATGTTTCACTAAAAGGCCAAAGGTAAACTTTCTATAATTTAGCGAATAGAACTAGAGTTCCCAAGCACATGGCATAGGTATGAGTAATCGCCGAAGGCCTAGGTCCTCATTATAGAGCACACGATCGGCCAATCAGGTCCGATTGTTACATTGAAAGAGGTACGTTCAGTTTCGCACGATATCCTAGCCAAACGAGTGAATAAATTAACTAGGATCCATAATTTTAAATGATAGATTGGAAACTGGTTATTTTGAAGCTCTTGGCTTGAATTAATTTCTAAGTACAATGTAATGATAAATTGACGATGGTTCACTTTGTTATTTTTACAATGCTAAACCAAGTCTCTGTATAGAAACATGGAAAAGAGACTCAAGATTTCAGACTGATCTACAAATAAATGTCAACAAAATATTCAAAGAACGTCCATTTGTTAGTTAAAATGAAAGAAAGATCTACAGCTCTCTGTCAATCAAGATCATTATTCACGAGTCCGCAAACCAATGTGACCATACTCGCTCGCAGATTTAAAACGTCTCGACCTATGTATTATGCATCCGTGAATATAGCGTCCGAATCAATTACCGATGCGGCCCAGCTCGTTAGAAACGCATCACGCATGTACAATCGACTCGCGGTCAGGTAAACAGTGGTTATCTGGTGCTAACCTATTGCGAACAATGGAATGCCCAATTTGGGACCCGTAGACATCGAGATCGCTGAGATTTCAGCTGAATACATCCATAAATATATCCATGATAATAAACTACTATTTTTTTACTGTCTTCCAACACGAGGTTATAGAATTTGAACGTGTAAATTGCCGAAAGGTCAGTTCACGGTTTGAGGCTGACCCTCAGTCCCGTAAGTGGATTAACCCCTTTACAGCGCATTCGAGTGTCGTACGAGTCCACAACACCCGATATTTGATGCCTCGTTTCTGCAATTCGAGACATCTGTTTATAGATTTATCGACCTTTTCATCGGGCAGGAATATCTTATAAGATAGCTACCAATCCAAAGGTTGCGAGGCACGTCTATTTTGCTTTTTCCCTTGTGTGTTCCCTTCGTTCAATCTTAGATTTTGTTTTAAAGTGGTGTTTTGAATAGTTAAACAAAGATTACTTTTGTTACAGGACCCAACCCGAGCCCGCTCCAGCCGCAACCGCAAGGTTTAATAGTGGAAACGGGAAACGGAGCAAGCGTCCTCCAGCTGCCGGCGACGACCCTGGAGCAGATCCGACACATCGCTGCGGACCCGGGCGCGTCCACCCTCCGCCTGCCGCCGCCGGCCGTGGAGCCGCCGGCGGGGGCGCGCGAGCTCGACTTCGATCTCTGCTACGTTTGCAAACACTGCAAGGTGGCCTTCCCATCACCGACGCCGCTGCAGGCGCACCAAGCCCGCTCCTGCTACGCGGGCCGTGAGTCTGCACGTGGTGTGATCCGCGTGGTGCAGCCGGCGCTCGAGTGCCGCTCGTGTAACGGCGAGCGCTTCCGCACGGTGGTGGAGTTCCGCCGACACGCGGAGACGGACGGCCACCAGCGGCACGGGTCGCAGCCGCCCGCGCCGGCCGAGCCGCTCACGCACGAGATGGAGGACGTGGTGAACCAGATCACGCTGCTGGCGGCGCGCGCCGCGCAGGAGTCCGGCTCACCGAAGGACCCGAACGCCAACTTCTGCGCGCCTGGACCGCGCTTCCAGCCGACCGGCGAGCTCCCTCTGGCCAGCGCCGGCCACTAATCCTACTCTACGAAATGTATAGTTACTATCTATCGGAGCCCCTCGCTCTCTCCGTTGTCCGACAACGCAGCAGTTCACTATTAGCTCTTAACGCTTCTTTTCGTTGATGATTGTCGCCGCGATGGCACTTTCCTAGTTATATATTTAAAGCTTGTAGTCGTTTAAGTATAGATTATAATCGGGAGCCGACCGTCGTTGTCCTGTTTGTCTGACTGAGACGGCGCGACGCCCCGGCGCCGGAGTTCCTAGGTCGGCCCCGCGCCGCGCCCGCGCACTGGGAGGCGGCCGCGACGCACGCCGACGCGCCCGCCAAGCGTGCCCGCACTTCATATCATACGTTAGACAGGTTTTATTATAATACGTTTATCGTTGCGGAGCACGCGAGCGGTCGCGCCGGCGCCTCTTCACTCCTTACCATCAACTCCCAGGAAAGCAAGTTCCTATCTTTATGGCATATAATATTATCGATATTGATAATTACGATTTAATTATTGTTTAAAGCTATGTAATACATACATATAATCGTTCTAATTTTAGGCATAGATACGTTCTCGTAAGAAGTTCCTGATGCATCGTAAATGTATGAAAATATATATAGTGATATACGTATATGATTTTTTTAAAACATGAAGCGAAGTTAGTACGTATATTAGCAGTAGAGCGGTCGTCCTTTCCGCGGGTCCCATTGGATCAGGAACGGCGGCGTCATCGACACCGCCTTCTAGTCGGAGGCACGCGTAGGATCTCGATCCAGCCACGTAGAAGCAGGCTTGTCGTTCCCGTAGGCGCGCAGGCAGTGTCGTCTTCGAAGAGAAGAGAGTGCACTGGCTCGGTACCGAGTACCCGCTGGGTGCGGTACCGCGAGCTCGCCTCGGACGCAGCCGCCGGGCTACCTCTGGTACTCTGGACACTCGTACAGCCGCCCGGGCGCCCGTGGAGACAAGACGTTCACCGCGTAGGCTTATTGGTAACAGTTAATTATAATTATTATTATCGTAGCAAACTTTCCAAAACGAACGAACTCGAAACTCGGGCTGCGCGCTTGCGCACAGCCTACCTCGCAAACAAGTGAGTTTATTTTGGAACTAAGTGTGATTCTTGAATTTTTATTAATATTGTAATGATTATTAGTAGTTGCATAAGTGAGTCCGGACATGAGGCGTGGATACACATGCGATGGCGAGCTGTTCCATGGAGCGACGAGTGTCGCATTTGCGCCCACTGCCTCACCGTGTGAGTGGAGTCTCTAATATTTTCGGCACAGATAACGTTATAAAGTATTTTACATATACATTTTATCTAGAGGAGTTTACTACAACATTTTATCGAGTGAAACCTACTACAAAATTGAGTTTTGTTTTTCTTAAGTGCAATGTTTTATTCCACCGGTTGCCGGTCCTTGTTATATATATAAAATGTGTGCAATGCCGATGTTTGCGGCGCTGCGTCTCTCTCGTATCGCTTTACAACTCCCCGAGGTGTCTGGGGTCACTATTTCATAACTATACGACGATGTCTGCCTCTAAAATATTGTATTTGAAATTGAAATCATATCACAGTCTATCGCATGCGGAAATAAGCTTGAGTTATTGAAATGTAAAAGCAAAATATGTAGCAAGATAGTAATATTTTTGTTTAATTTTAAATTTTTATGTATGTTATCTTTGAATTTCGAAAGTGTTTAACCATTGTTTAATATAGGAGAGAGACGCACCTCCCAAACTATGTTAGGACGCGAAGGCGCGCGTTTACAACACAATTTTGTTTGATTAGTATTTAATATAGAGAAGCACGTGCATGTTCAGTTGAGATGCGTTAAACTCCACCGCGTGGCGTCCAGTTATTTGTATCGTTTGATATCGGACGTACTTTTGAGTTATATAGAATGTCGGTAGTGCGATGTTGTGTCTCCGCGGACGACAGCCCGCGGGATGAATCATGGTTCCTATGTATATTTCAATATTATCGCATCTAGAGATTCACTATACTTTCCGAATACAAATTTTAATATTTAAGATTTATTCGGACTAGTCTGTTGTGTCCGCTGCTAGAGGTGCCGCCACGGCCATGTTGTTCGTTTATTTTTATTGAATTTCTGAGTCTCATTGTACTTTTGTAAACTATTTTGTTATAACCGTTCGTAGTTTCATACAAGGTGTTGGTTGCGAATATTTAGTTTATGATCGTAAAGGTAGCTCGTGTCTATCATAGTTCCTAATACTGTATTTGTAATACTATTAAATTATTTTTAAATTTTCCTAGTGAAATATACCGTTCCTACTATTTTAATCTGTAACGAAGTGTTATTGTAACCATTAAAAATCCTAAATTCACTTTTCATTATTGGCACCCTTTGATGATACAGATTGTTAATTTTCATTTCCATTTTAGGTACAATAAATAAAATATCATACTTGTGTTACCTTTCAATATATTTATATGAAATAAAACAACTTTTTAAACACAGATTTGTTGTACCTAAAAGCTCTAAAATATTGTCAATTTCCGTAGAGATTTTCGTAGTAATTAGTTTTGCTCATGACGTGGGCGTAGCACTCACTCTACGCGCGTGCTACGCGCCTACGACACATGCCATCCGTAGCCACGACAGATTACGAATACATTGTCAAGTGTAAATGGTAAAAATAAACTCAAAGTTAGTTTATCAGATACTGGAGTTTCATTTTTATACACCTTCCCTATATCCAAACTGGTGACTGTTTTTCGGGTTCGATTCCTGCAAAAATGAGAGTTTGATACAAGTGTGATGACATAACATGTATTTAAATCAGTCACTTTAAATTTCACACTAAATAACATATTAGAAAAAAAAATTATACTTAAAAAAAACAAACAAAAAGTTAATCTATTAGTACCTCAACAACAATACAACTGATAAGACTTTATTGCTAGTTTAAAAAGTATTCAACTTACCTATGACGACATAGGTAAGTTGAATACTGTAAAAACTGCAAGGTTATTAAAGATTATTTATTAATTTTATAATAAATTTACGTAATGAAATAATAATACTATCTATACTAATATCATAAAGAGGTAAAGTTTGTTTGTTTGACGGAGGTAATCTCCGAAACTACTCAGCCGATTTTAAAAATTCTTTCACCGATGTGTAGAATGGACTGTTGGGAAGGTTAGGCTATATTTTATCCCGGTAGTTGCATTAGTACACCCGTGCGAAGCCGGGACGTGTAGTGATAAATATGATATCGTATCAAAATCGGATTAACAAGCTGGTTTATTAACAAGCAGGTTCAAAATTAAAACAGTACAATCTATTACAAAAGTTTTATGATTGATTTATGAAATATCTATATAAATTAAGTTTATATCAGATAACAACATTCCAATGTGTGTAATGTAACGTAAAAAGGTAAAAAGTTCCTCAATCTATCGAGAAAAACTAGACAAGATCCAACAAGATCATTACTTCTACAATAATGTTGAATCTAAATAGTTACAGCAGGAAACAGGAAGCCATCGAATGTATGTAAGTACATTGAAGTGAAAATATTAAAAAACTTAAGTTACATAGCTCATTACTAGATAACACTATGTGGAATGTTTATTGATGACAAAATTGCCTGCAATCAAAAATAAGGAACTCCATCTAGTGCTAATATTTTTGATTGCAGGCAAGACCTAAACACTGCTAGAGGCGCCGCCAAATCAAACACAAAAAAATAGCCCGAAGAAAAACGTATAAAATCGTATCTGATAGTAGCTATGAAACCCCGATTTTAGTTAGGTATAGGTTTGTTCAAATTTGAACTTAATAGAAAAATAAATAAAGCGTACAAATAAATCTCTAAATCGTCACTTCTGCGTTCATCTTAAAAATTATCTTTATAAACGTAAAATTCGAAGCACATTAATACTTTAGTACCTACCTATCTACGAAAGCTGGCAGTATCAAAAACCGATCAGAAGGTACATATTGAAATGTACCAATGAAGTGCAATATCTACAGATGCGCAATAAATTGCTTAGTAGCGCCGCTCAGCAAACATTTACATAAACAAACGAATCAGGACAAACACTTAGTACGAAGCAACGAACTACTGAACTGGAAAATGGAACCAAAACTAGCCGTACGTGAACTTCAAAGAGGCAAATCTTCTCTAATCAAGCAGTGTTTGAACAAAAATGTAAAAAACAACCCTTCAGGAGCTGTCACATGGCCGGATGCAAAGGGGATCTCACTAAGTTATTGATTATATCGGAATAAGTCGCTCGGGGGTGCCTCTGTCTCCACACACCCTGTTCACCCCCCCGGGTAAGGATATATCGGCCGCATTATTTTACATATATGAGACACTGTTGCAGCGGGTACCTTATTTTCGGAGTGTGAAACTACAATGTTATTTTAAGTAGCATATTATTTGCAATTGTAATTTAGTAGTCAAACCTACAGTTTATGCAATTAAGAAGTAAAATAGGTAAGTATGGATGTACCTAAATTTCATGAATTATAGTGACTATTCAGATGTCGCCAAAACTAAAACTATTAAAGATGATGCTATACTTTTTATTTCGATGGTTATGAAAAGCACGGCAACATCTATAAATATATATATGTAATATGTCCAAGGATATTATTTATAGGCAGTGAGTGATGTCTGTTTTAGGATTTGACATTTCCATTTTTGCGGTCAACTTACAATTGCTTTGCTTCCATCGTGTTTCATTTGCGTAAATTATTTAACTTCCTACAGACGTTATCGTATATCGTATGTATTAGTAAAGGATATCGGAATAGCAATAAGAACAGACAGACAAGTCTAAATCCTTTCCCTAATGAGGGGAATATCGAGAATCCGTATCTGGCAGACATATGAGGAGGCGGGCGCGTGTCTCAACCCTTACGCATTCACGCAAAATCCTTAACGCCCGATTTAAAAAAGAAAACTAACGGCCTTAAGGAGGGGAGGGGACGATTGAGATGGAAATGTCGATTGTCCCGATCGACGTACCCACCGATAACTCCGCTTATAACGATGGGGAGAGAATTTTAATGTGCCACCATTTTGGCGCAATGCTCAAATTTTACGACCAAGAAGTCATTATGAGCGAAATTATTGGCGCTCTGATTGCTTTAGCTGTGATAAAAATTCTCGAGTCGGCAATAAGGTGGAACTAATTCTGAGTTAGATTGTAATGGCGCTTACCTAATGGAATTAGGTTCATACTTTGTTAAGCTAAGGGTGCGCGCACACCACGACAAGCCCGTGAACTTTACAGCAATACAGTCTTGATTCTAAAGACCTTTTGCTTGATGCGTTTAGTGCCCGCAACGCACGTGCTCTTGTGTCGGCTGTCTTCCAGGGCTAATAATGTTTAACACACCATAACAAAGATAAAGTAGGAACAAATGGTACTTCGTGCCCACCACCGACAATTACTGCACAGAACTCAGACGGAGGATCAAATTAGATCAATAGTCATAGAATGGAAAAGTAATATCAAATATTTTCATAATTCTATTAGGTTCTGCTTGGCTCAGAATTTATCACTCTAACTTTCTTGAATTTTAGGTCCTTAGGCTCAAAGTGTACCTACGTTTCTCTTAAAATTACAATATAATCCATCTCATTACAATGAATTTCAAATCTATTGTTTTTATAATTGAAACATTTTCTACTGTTTTATGTTCTCCGTTTGAAATTGAGTTTCGATAACCAATTTATTGGGTAGGCTAACTTATAATTATTTCGAAAGAAATTGAATGTTTCGAGCTTGTGGAATTACAGATACAAATAACAAAAAATATGTAAGAGATTAATCAAATTACATACTTGTTTATTGTGTAATTTGTGTTTAAATATTTCTGTACTTGACGTTGTTCTTAAAGAGAAAAATAATATGAGCATTTGAAATAATTTAAAACTACCCGAATTGTAAAAGGCTTTCAGATTGCTTTTAATACAACAACAATACTATTTTGTTTACTTTTAACTCTATAAAAGAAGCGCAAAATCAAGTCGATTACAAACATCGCAGTAACTTAAACGAGCATTAAGCTCCCACGTTACACTTGATAATACAATAAAGAAGCTAAGGCACAAGATATATTACTATTCAACTTACTTAAAACTCAAAGTCCATCAAAAGTTTTGAACAAAGCTTAAAAGTTAAAAGAAAATATCCGAGTCAGGTGGAGTCGCGCTTCAATGGAGAAAGTTTCGAAGCTGCTCAGGTGATTAATGAGAGCTACTGTTTATTCCTGGCATCCTCAATGAGGATTAGCTCCTGGCTCCTGCACTTGGCTATTCAAGCCTGGCTTGTTTTAAGCCGAGTTTTAAACATTTGTGCTGTTAAGAATTAAAATAGATGACGTGACATTAAAATGTAAGCCTGCGTAATCACTTTATTATGAGTACCTACAGAGATTTTTATTTTACACGTGAAAAGGCAATTCATGAAGGAGAAGGAAGTAGGTAAGGTGTCATTAGTGAGATTTTTCTTCAGGAATTCAAAAAGTAAGTAAATCACGTATTTACGAGTAGGTATTAAATTTAACTCAATTTTATTTACACTGTTAAACTTTAGCAGTTTTCGGCTTACATAACTTTATTAACTCATAGATTTTTTCAATTTGCTTAGTAACAAGTTTAAATTATTTAGGCTAACCTTGCCGAAAGGAAAATACAAATGTTTTTTGTGTAATACTTAGCCTAGTTTGACATGAAAAGAGTTTTTAAGTGTTGGCACTATAAGATCTTTGCATCAACATTATTGGTCTCTATCGAGTACTTACGATCTATCCTATCTCAACTATCTAAACAGAAGCAAAAAATCTCATAAGACAAAACACTCGCCCGGCAAACATATCGGAGATCGAACAAAACGGTACAAAGTCAACGAAACGCCGGCGAAGGGTTGAAGATAAATACGTGCCAGGGGTCGGTGGAGATAAACATAGGGTGTGCAATTTGTACAATACAAATGCATAGCCGACCAGGGGTCACTGATGTAACGAGTACACTGTTGACCTTAGAATTATGAGTGAGATGTTGTATGGTAATCCTGTTAAAGTGGACGGGTTGTTGTTACACTTGAATTTGTCATAATAAGGTATCGACGTTCCTTTAGGAATAACACTAATTAAGTAAAAGTTATGAAAAAAAACTAGTTATACAGGGACACTGTAGTTCCTAGGACAATGTCCTAAACAGTGGAAAATAGTTTAAATACTCATTCATATGCAAAATCGCTTTACTAATCTAAGAGTTAACGAATGCTGAACACGACTTATATTTTAGTATACAACCGAAGCTTTTGTTTCCTCTCTGTTTCTTTGTTATATTTTCTTACTTATTCACAAAACATACTAAATTTTCCTCACGTGAGAGCTCATTGGCGCACCCAAGTCAATTGTCTAATAACTTACCACCAAGATAAGGTTATAAGGAAAGGTCGAATATAAAAGGGTGTGAAACATAGTTAGCCCCAAAGTTAACTGCATAATTTAGACAGTCATTTGCGGTTAACGTTGTCAAATGTCAAAGCTTCTTTAGGATTTGATACACGATCTAGAATACAAAAACCACTCGTGGTAGATGCCTATTTAAAAAAAACAGGACTAAAATCTTGAAATCACGACCTATAAATACAGTCTTCAAATGTGCTGCTAAATCTAAAGCCTAAATACGTACGTACAATGTGAAGTAGGCAAAGGTTCTAATTATGACAGGCTAAAATAGCTAACTAGTTTCTTTACAGTGTTTTTTTTGGTAAAGCCAGGCGAGAACTAAAAAGAGATTAATCGTAAAGTGTAAAGTTCTTTTAAACAGATTTATAACCATAATTCCTGCAAAAGAAAATGGGAGGTGTTATCGAGGCGGTATTGACACTTTAATGCTATTGTTTGATTTAGAGGCGCTCATTACGAGGTGAGGAAGAATGGCGTTCGTGCGAACCCCGGTGGTACTTCGTCTTTGAAGGTGAATCGCATTTGATGCCTTACAAAGCATAATAGAGTTTTCTTTACTCAGTCTGATTCTTCTGATTCAGATTTTATATCAGTCTGATTATCTACACGCACCTTTACTGCTGCATTTAATTCAATCAAATTTAATGAGCAGTTTAACAAACTAAATATGTAGTAAAAGTATATACCTACAGACAGACATGTAATATATCTGTGAGTGATTAACCATAAGTATTTGTTAGTGATCCATCCTGATTTAAACAAAAGTAGGAGTTATGATGTATATTTTTAGTTATAAAAAGTTGGCATAAACTGCAATGCCACAGTCTGAAAAAAGGTACCCACAAGATAAATTTGATTGTGAACTAAACTGTTCGTGATTTGTCCGGGATAGCCTTCGCTGCGATGCGGCGATACGGAGCGCTCGCCTCGTGCTATCCACCGCAATAACAACAGAAAATTTTACGCTCCAGGACAATGTGATATAAAATTATCTGTTAGATCCAATAATCGCATGGAACAGCCGGGACTTAATGCCGGCCAATCATTAGCTACGAGGGATAACGGAGCCGACGGCCAACAGACCCATTAGCGTCGCCGGAGAGTCAGCTCGATGCCCCGTGACCAAACGTCAATGCAAGCACAAGTTTTACGCGTACATTGACGACGACGCATCCCCGAGGCGTTACGCGTCAGAACAAAGGTATGCTTTCATCGTAACTCCATAGTTTAGAGACAGTTTTATTTCGCTTCGCGGAATACGTAACTTTGTAAGCTTTAATTATCGGCGCGTTCCCACAGATTTCACCAGGAAATTTTGTGCAGACACGTCGGGGTTAATGACTAGTATAGAGGTGCGATTAAGTGCGAGCACTTATAAATACCGGTAATTATTTTATCGGGATCGGTTAAAGAGGACGCGAGTGGATGCGGTGCACTATCATTAGCGCGCGGAAAGCGATCAGTTATTTACGCGGCCGGCCGTGTTGGTTTACAGCGGGCAACCCCCGAAGGAGATGCATTCCGCCATTCCACCGGCTCACGAACTCACGACTGCACAACAATAATTACCCGTGGGTGTACGCCATTATACTTCGCCAGCGATTATTATCAATCGTTGTACTAGCGAACGGTGACCGCTTAGAACCCGATGTAATGGAACCAAATTATCGTAATGTTATAACGAGAGATGCAAAGCAGATTATTCGATAATTATACGAAGTAAATCAAAATCTCGCGAGTGCAGATGCTTCGTCTCTGTCTGGTTTGTTTGTAAGAGTATGTTTGTCTTTGTCTGGGCGCCGAGGGCGATCTTGTGGTTGTCGCTGCGTGCGCAGCTCGTGGGCCAGTATTGTTCGCCGCCGCCAGGGGCGATCCATACCTCACCCTGGCTCCACCAGGATGTTGCTAATTTTCTATCATTGCGATCACGTCTAAGTTTATAGACCTTTGGATTTTGAAATTGAGGTGTCAGTGAACCGTATTTATTGCCGATGCAAAGTAATTTTCAGCGGTCCCTTCACAAAATCCCTAATCATAGCCGGAGGGAGCAGACATAACGTACCATTATGGTCCTTCTTGCTTGAGAACGTTTCCGTATTTTGCTTAGGTGAACGACACATTGTCTCAGAGCACATTCTAAATAGATTATATGGTTCACTTGGTTGATCATATTATTTATTATTTATCGTAGCAAAATTTCACCACAGGTAGAAATCTTATTAAAAAAACTAAGCTTAAGCTGCTGGTCAATTTGGCACACCATCAACGGAAGTCAGGATGGGGTTTTTCGAGCATTTCATTTGTTAGGTATTAATCTGATTTAAAAACCAATTTATCGATTTACCTTTATTATGTAAAAAAACAATCTAGGATCAAATCTTCAACCAAGCCTGAACGTCCCTTACCTACTCTCTACAAAGTAGACCGCTCTCCTCCCAGCGCCTTCAGGACTTCGTAAATTGTCCGTCGAGGTTCACGCTCCTCTCATTACCTTCCAGTAATGTGTTCCGTCATCGAGATTAACTCCTCTAATGGCGCCAGTTATTTCTACTGCGTCACTATTGCCTAATTGACGTTTGTCTGCTTTTAGTAAAATGGCCAATTTTCTCTTGAACGCTGTTTGGTTTGTGCCCGTTGAGACAAATTACTTGAAATTGTATGTTCACTCTGTTTCGTTTAGTTGGAGAGCACAATAATTTCTGATAGCGTAAAAACGCACACAATTCGGATCTGGGATTATAGGTCTAAATCTCAAAAGGTGAACTCATTTACCTTTAGTTTAGAAGCCTTATAATTTACATCACCGTAACAAACTCGGTAGTTATCATTAATTTATTCTCCTGCACTATGACACTAAATTAATGCAAAGAGTTGTAAGCAAGACTCTCTTTTTCATGCCTCCAGCACAACATAGACGTCAACTATGGCAGGTTCTTTCAGAAAAATAAATAAATTTCCTGAAAAATCTACTTACCAAGGTAAACGACTGTATGTCTGATCAGGATTGCATATTCTTAAGTAAAAAATTGCAAGGCCATGAACGCTACAAGAAAGCGGTGTAGGAACGGTGTAGAATCCATGTGTGAGGTAGTTATATATCTAACTATAACTATAATAATATAAATATAACTAGTTATAACTATACCTTACACATTTATCTAGATCCTACACCGTTTAGAGCTTTAAAGCTCATTATATTTTTCTCGAAACAAAAATTCCATGAACTGCTTGGTTCGATCCCGCGACCTTCGGATCGAAAGTCTCGGCACTACCCACTCAGCCATCACGGCTATTAATCTTTTAGTTCAGGCATACATAATAAACTTTTTGTACATAGATGTAAGCTGTCAACGCGCTTTTAATCTCTGTGAAGGGTGTTGATGAGGAGCATTCCAGCTCTCCCGTACTTTAAGTAACAAGTTAATCCAGCCCCGGGCGAATGTGAAGTTTATATCACGCTTTGCATTATGCTTCATTATCTGAGCAATTTTTGCTTTGTTATGCTGCCCGGTTAGGGCTGCCTCAGTTTCATAGCATGCAGCTTGCAGTGCAGTGCTTTAACATATTCTGGAGATAATATGAGATTCCAGAACTAATTATGGTATATGGTCACTTTAGTCCCAATTATTATGTTGTTTTGAGATAACGAGGCTAAAAGTCAACTGATATTCTGTATCCATAAGCAATTAAACCCTTGTTGGTTTAGACTTTAGAGGTCTAAATCTCGAGCGTAATCTATATACGAGTACTTATATAGCTTTCAGTGAGGTCCGAACTTGCCTCTCCTATTTGACAGTCCTTAGTCGTGATAGCAACAAACATTGATCTTTCCACGTTAGGCAATAGCCCTGCTGATAATTATCTTCTCCTTCGCAAGATTGTCAAGATTCCTTACATTTGTTTGTGTCGGTATGCATTTGCAGCCCTATTGCAGTGCAGGTGAGACAGCCCGTCGCCCGCGGCGCTCCACCGCGTCGCTCCGGCGCATACCCCTTGCAATTCATAGATCAATCACTGCGAACCGTCAATTAACTTATTACACGACCCAAGCGCTAAACGCTCGCAACTTTGATTTCAAAGGAAATTCGTTTTGATTGTCTTTGATTTGACACAGAGGTGAGGTTATTTCGTAATGTACTTAAAAGCTACACACACAACTCCAGTTCTTACTCAATGTATCTGATACATTAAATATCTACCCCTGCTTAAGACCGAAGAGAGTCACCGTTGTAATAAAGAAGTAAATGATATCTTAAAAGTTTAAACTTAAAAAGAAATACTGGACATAAATGAGATCTGAATTGTAGCACAATAATCTGACTGAAGCCATGACTCAAATACAAATTGGTTCCGGACTTGCTTATAATTACAGCTCGTAAGAACTCTGAGTCCTACAATTAAATAAAACAATGCCGATCGAAATTGGAATGTAATAAGCTTCATATTTCGATAAGAACAAAAAGCCTCGTCATCAAGAAAGGATCAAATTACAGCCGTCTAAGCTCAAACCCATCGAGGAATTCATAAATATCTCTTAACGTGTTTAACCCCAAATCACTGTAAATTATTATTGGAAGTTTACATTATTAAAATAATGAAAATGATCGCCGCTGGCCGCCGTGCGTGCCTGGTTGCGAACATAAAAACCACTTGAGGCGATTAAAAATAAACAATAATTGGGCCGGCCATTCACGCATGTAGACTCATTAAAACAATTAAATCTTGATTGAACAGAAATTATAGCTGTCGATTCTTAAACATAATACGATGGTGCGCCTTCTCTGGAATCTGCTCCGAAAAAAGATTAACGTCGATTTTAATAAGAAACAATTATTATGTATGTGTGTCTACGTCCCACGCTCAAGTAGTTTGGTTAATTTTAGACCGGTTACGCAATTATCAAAAATTACTGATGGCGCTTTTTTGAGATAATTTCAGATTTTTTGTCGATCCTGTATGGAGCCCCTGAGACTTAGAAATTATACCTGTTGAAATGTAATTAAGTCGTATGTCTATAACATCCAGCACTAAGTCTAGCGTTTTGCGGTTCCAACATCACATTTAAGTCTAATTTACACTGCCAGATTATACTACACAACAATGATAGACTACAATATTTTGACTTCCATGGTTTAAACAATACTTCTTCATGATGACAGTCAATTCAATTGTATGCAACACCCAAGAAAGATGCATCGTGTAAATGGGACTTATCATCTAACGTAGACTCAAAAAGGATGTTTTCAACTGACTTTCAGTTTAATCTAAAAGTATATTTAACCTTTATAACAGGTCATGGTAATTTCTCTTCTATACCTATTCCGAAAGTCTTAAAAGCCAGGAGGTGAAGCGTAGCATTAGCTATGTAAATGAGGTCATATAATTATAATTAATCTCCGAAATTGGATCATCATCTGCCCTTGTAAGATAATACTGGCAGGATAAACATTTTAAAAAGTGAAATTACTAAGATGAGACGTGTTTAAAATTGAGGACACGAAGCAGGTATAGACGTGGTATAAATAGATGAATAGGTCAATTAAAGTGAACAAAATCTTTACATATTAGGTATTTGTTATAACATTGTACAGAAACTAAACTACACATATCTACTTAACTGTTAACTTTTGAAATATCTGGGCATGTATCAAGATGTTTGGACACACTTCTGATTACCCCCTAGACATTTTCAAATGATCTAAAGATGATCAAAGATTTTAAAGTTTTACCAAACTACTACAATTATAATTATGTACTAACGTACATAGGTACATAACTGTACCTATGTACAAATTACAATTAGAACCAGTTATGCCACCTAAGGATCGTTACAAACTACCTGTAGGTAGCTCAAATGATCCAATCTACAGCCAAACAAAGGATGCCCACGACACTGGCAGTCTTACCGCGATGAATTGCAATAATGCTGTTACATTGAGCCAAATATGCGGTTTGGCTTAAAAACCAGACTTAAAACAAAAAATACTATCGGTATTTATCTAAGTAATACCTATTCTTTATTACCAGACTCATTTACTTACGTAAATGGGTTGGTGCCCTCAGAAACTTCAGGCCTATTTTCGTAAGTTCGTATCAAATCTAAATAGGAGTAACTTAATCTGAATACGAAGCGTCTGCGGCCTCACATCATTACGATCCCCATACATATTTACGTCTTATGATATTTTTAATTCAATTTTCCCCGCGAAAGTTCGGAACCTACTCCGTTGAGTGTTGAAAGCTATCCAATTTGCGTAATACTGCCAAAATATCTCATTTCTACGCTCACTGTTGACCTTCGCCCTTAAAATGATCTAACCACAAATAAATTCAACCCTAAAACTACTCTTAGTCAACGAAATACGGTAAAAAATCGCCTGCCTTTTTTTTCTTTTAAGGCATAATACACCGAAGTCAAATGGAGTTTTGGCAATTCCATAATGCGAAAGTGGTCTGTTCAAGCTTTTGACTCTATGAAAAAAATACGAATGTCGGAAAACGATAGAGAAAAAAAACATTTATATTTTCATAGAGTCGTTATTTATGGTTCGATGGACGTGTAAAAGCGATATTTAGAGCGGCCGGCACTCTGCCGATTAGTACGTAAAACCTGTGTGCACTGGGCCTTACAGCCTTCTGCGGCCAACCCTTTCAGCTTTGAGCTATCAAAATTATTTTCAAGGCATCTCAACCCTAGTTGAATTTCATATTACTATTCAGACTTCTGATAATTTAATTACGTTGTGCACTGGTAACTTTAGTATGGATTATTTGTAGCTCTTGCTTAAATAACTGTAGTAACTTCAACTTCTTTGAAAGCAGAAGTTAAATAATGATTGCTTTTTAGCCATGCGTTGTCATACAGGGTTAAAAAAAACAAATAAAACCTTAATTTTGGTTACGTCAAGCACTATTAGTACGCTTGTAGACAAAACAAGTCCTACAATAGATATATTCTATACCAAAAATATCTTCGCCTACTTCACGCCCATTGGTCATAATTTGATATATCAACAGAAACATCATTATTGTTTTGTACTTCATACCTCGCTTTATTAGTGAGGTGCGTGCGTGGAATACCCACTGTGTAACTGGGGTGCGGTCAGTTAAATCATTATTTATACGATCCAATTAACCCGTTTGTGTGATGTGCTTAGAAATATACTGATTTTGGCTTTATGGGTATTATTCAGGGAAAGTTGTTTTCAGGAAACTATTTTTCACAAAACATTATTAAAATTTGTTAACAATGATAACACATTTGATTATGGTTTTGTTTGTATTTTTTAAACTTTGAATTTATTATTATTGTAACTTTTTTCATTGTTTTTATATTTAGTTCTTGTAAATCAGAAACCAAAGTCATGTACATATTTCATTTCAAAAAGCTCCGACACTGAGAATTCCGCATCTTTTTAGAACTTTGCGAAAATACCTACACTTTTTTCATTTAACCGTCTACGGTCCTTATGGCGCCACGTCTTCCGCACATGGCCACGGGTTAATTCCAAAGCTTCTCAAGAAAGATGACCCCTTTATTACTTATTAAGGAGCTGCCCCCGCGCCACGTTATTTATGTCGTCTAATAATAATTTGTATTAAATCACGGACGCTCCCCGCAGGACAAACAGGATTTGTTAGCTTTTGTTGTCGCTTCCTTGTGCTGAGTTTTTCCGCACAAAATGAGAAGATATTGTTTGTTTGTTCTTTTATGGAAAAAATATGGTCTGATCGAATCTGGCTTTGTTTACTTTGGTGTGTGTTTATAATTAAAACTCTTTGGGAACTTCAACTCTTAAAAAGGCCTTTTTATAGGTACAGAAAGTAGGTCTGTGGGTGTGGTTAATGGTGAGGGACTTTGGTTATTGAATGTTAATATTTTGATGGAAACAGTCAATTCCTTAGCAATCATAATGAACAATCCATAAACGTAAATAAATATTTGTATCGAGTTGATACCTAGAGATGTAGGTATTATATTAGGTACGGAGCTTCATTTTCAGTAAGAAATTCGCGTCAAAAACAAAGTGATTCGTGTTTTATTGCATGTATGTCTGTTGTCTGTATCAAATCAAACGTGCCAACTTAAAAAATATTTGTTGGAAAGTATACTACGTTAGAAAAGTCTTGATCTTTGTCTTGAAAGTTTACTAGGTCTTAACTCTACATTGATGGCTTGTTCTACATCTGGTGTTGATGTTGGTTATGAATACCACTACTTATGTAATCTGTGTGAACGAATACTTACTGTTTTTGATGTCGTCGAACCACCGTGTATTTAACGTGTTTTATACAATAATTGAATACCTAAGTAGGTATTCTAAGGTTTGTAATTATCCATTCACCGTGAATTTTCAAATAATCGTTAATCACTTTAACAAAACTATTAGGTACCCTACATAAATTATCAAGGTTTAAAAAACCGTGATTTATATTGTAATATCCAGATCAATTGTTGGTACCTAATCGGTTGACTACATTTATGTAGATAGGCGTTTGAAAATAATGCTTTTATTTTTGAGACCACTAACGTATCTAAATTATAAATCTTGATTTTTAGTTCTGTGTAAGTTTTCACACCATCCCAATTCAGCTGTCATTGCCAAAATGTTGATTTGCGGTGAACTAATGGAGGGTACAAATGTTAGTTCACAGCACGGAAGAAAAAACTGCCAAGTGCGAGTCAGACGCGTTAAGGATGGGTTCCGTACTTACCAATGATCCTACCCTACAACATTAGACACTTTTATAATATAACAAGCAAAAAACATAAATAATCTAGTTTATTGGATTGGAGATTGGGAGCCCCCATTAAATTGATTAAGTATTTTTAGAAGTTGTTAGTACCTATTTGTTGTTATAGTGGCAATAGAATATGTAGATACATCATCTGTTGTTACATGAAATACAGCCTGGTGACAGACATGCAGGAAGATGGACAGAGAGAGACTAGAGTTAAAGTAAACGGGTTCTGTTTCGCCATTTGGTTACAGAACCCTAAAAATGAAATTACTAAAAAATTTAAGAACGCAGGAAAAACGAATGATAGGCAGGCAGTGGAACATTACAATTTGCAATTGGTGTTTTTCCAATTATACCGTTTCGAATAAAATGCCAAAAGGTTTACCTAGAAATGTGTTATTATTATGTTTAATGAATGTTTACTTAAAAATAAAATGAAATTAGGTAAAGAAGTTTTCATATTCTACTGCGTGCTTATAAAAAGCATGACCAAAAAGTTTCAGAAATAATCAAATACGTGTTTGCTACTAGGAAAGTTCAGACCAATTTATATTTAGCCGATGAAATTAAACATTACAAGCATTTACAAACATGGAAAACATCGGTCAACGTACAGTTAACATCAAAACATCGTGCGAGGTGTAAATCTCATTCCTTATCGGTTCTCAATTCGCATACATTACAGCTTGAAGATACTTGAGGCGACAACATTTGCATTTAAACTCCAACAAGTAATTATAAATAACATTTTACACGGGCAACTTTTGGAGCAACTAATTAGTCTTAATCATGGATGTAAATTATTATGGTTGATGTTAAATTATTATGGTTTCTGTTATGTTATGTAAGAAAATTATTGTAATGTTAATGGCAATTCCTACGCTTGACGTGGTCCGTCAACAGAATATGAAGAAACAATTCAATTGTAGACACTCCGTCACATAAAGTAGACATCGTAACATTATTGGGTTCTTTTTTAAGTAAATGTGTAGATCCTACACCTATATAAGCGTCTCTGATAAAATTCCATAATTAAAAAATTCAAATCTACAAATATAAATAAATAAACAAATACTTACCTATGTTTTCATGGCTAATAACAAAAGTACTTAAATATGCGTATATTTTTAAATATTTTCTTACCTGATTTGTTAACTTAATCATGTGCATTAAGGGTAAAATATTTCAGATAATTTAGAACTCGTCACTCAAGCCAGTTAAACAATTCGGAATTAAAAAATAGTTTTATGAACATGACCAACATTATCAAAGCATCCGTAAGCTTATCCTGTTGATCTACCTACATAATGTTCTCAGAACTGTAAGACAATTGGTCAACTGTTGCTTAAAAAGTTGCCAGTATACGAGCTTCTCAATAGTGGGCGCAGTGATTATTTGAGGTGCCAGCAACGCGATGACATGCGTGAAGTATGCATTGC
The DNA here is from genome assembly GCA_947086425.1 of Xanthorhoe spadicearia. Classification (NCBI taxonomy): domain Eukaryota; kingdom Metazoa; phylum Arthropoda; class Insecta; order Lepidoptera; family Geometridae; genus Xanthorhoe; species Xanthorhoe spadicearia. The sequence continues at coordinate 3,989,328 of OX352205.1, read as the reverse complement.
AATTTGTTCACGTAACTGAGCTGCGTTAATGTCCAAACAGATTGTATTCGCTCTGTTTTATCTTCCTCTGCTTGAAGGCTTTTGTGATACTTTAATATAGACCAACTCAACTCACACCTACAATAGCAAAAGATAAGCGAACCTTTTACAGTCACCAGTTACAAAAAAAAATGTTCCATCTTTCTATTTTTAACTCTGTTTTCTTAAATTTCTCATCAGCCTTCCCGTAAAAGCAAAAGCAGTCGCAACTTTTTAAATTAGTAAAAGCTGTTACATAAACTTTCAAACTGTCGCCCCGTCTCTGAGTCTTTGCCTCATTATATTCTTTTTAAGTACCTACCTACCTATCTGTTAGGTAGTAAGTTGATGAGATCTTATAAAAATATGAATCCATAGTAACCAGAGTAGGTATGGTTTGAAAAATCAACTGACTCTATCAGATGGATAACAGTCCAAATCATTGATCTACATTTATCTAACAAATTTAAAATGTATTACAGTTACATCATAATTACTTTGATTTCCATAATGCAATTCTATCATTTAGAATCAAATGTATCGCATTACAGCTAAAAAGACAAACTAGAAGCTCCGATTCAGATTACCGAGTCGGGTCATTACTGGGCTCATCGAATCTCTTCGTAAATGAAAACTTGCCTCATCACGTATCAAATTGAAATCCTTCGTTCCCTCGGTAAGGCCGGCCGCAGACTTTTTCCCTTTGTTTTATTGTATTGGCCGTGCCTCGATTTTTCGAATTATTTTTAATTCATTTCCATCTCGATGGTAATGTTCTATGCAACCAATGTTACGGTGCACTAGGAACAATCGACCGATCGGTGATTGCTGATTGCTTGTTGCTCAATTAGGTATCGGGATTTCGGACATGATCAAAACATTTGAAAAGCTATTAAGCAACTGTACAGATAGCTTTATGCTGAACGCGATATTCCGTTCTTGCGAATACAAGAAATCTGGAAATTACAAACTCTCCAATTTCATACTTAATTTCTAGCAATCGTTTTATAGCCCGATTGGACTATGACTAAACTAAATCATAATAGGAACCAATTTACTAAATGTTCCACGCTGGATAAATTATGTTAAGAAAGTCGGCCATTAGAGGCAATAATGTGGTTACGCAAGACAATCGGCAGATGCCAAGCAGAGGATTATTAGAAACGTGATATTGTCGAGTGTTACCAATACCATTATTATTTAATCTGAGCCAAATGCACCGAAATCAGAGGCGAGGCGAGTGATTGCGGCGGGACGTGCCCGGACACCTTCCGGCCGGTGTGAAAAATTATTGAATTTTGATAACTCAATGCTCCGCGGTAACGCTATAATTGCAACTTTAGCGGTTATTATTCGACGAAAACATAATTTCTCGCTCTCTTCCCAACCTTTGTTACGGCTAAACCGATTTCCTGTCGGGCTACGTGAAAATTTAAACCGACTTAATCCCCTATCGAGCTTTTAATGACATTTTCTCGGAACGTGAAGCCACAAGAAAACAAGCATGCCCAGAGATGGTTACCCGCAAATCATAGAAAGATTTGCCGCATTGGCAAAAATAAACGTCGGATTACATTACGAATCAATATGAAATTGCATTTCCTAATGTCAATTGTTAGTTACGAAGTGCAATAAAGTTCCAATAATCATGATATAATTTCTGTGCAATGTGCTCGGCTGGACGTCGTTTGTCTCTCTCATTTGCTTGGTAATTTCATATTTTCGTCTCTGTTGTGGCTGGAGGATCGCAAAAGGTATGATGAACTCGGTAATGATCCAATCAGAAGTGAAGTGCATCAAGTCTCGGCGCTGTGAGAATGCGGTTGGGGGTGCAAAAACTACGAGCACGGATTTAAATTAAACTGACCGCTTGGGCTTTGTTTCAAGACGTCACTTGTAATTTATTGCTTAGAATTCAATGTGTTGATTTATTTGTCTCCTAAATAACTGGCACATTCAAAAAGCCAGGGTTTTACTTTTAAGTAGTAAGTCCTACCTAGTTTCATCACGGTCCTACGAAACCTACCTACCAACGATCTACTTATTGAAATCTTTCGGTATAATTTGATGTTGCCAACCTTCATCTCTCGTAATTTCACCAAAAATCCTTAATAACTTAAATTAATCTTATAAATTATGTGACTTTTAATAGCCGCACTTTTCGCCGACATTGCACCCATAGGGACTAAGTATCCGCTTTTAAAAGTATTTTTTGGAATTAAAAAATAAGTAATGGTCTCAAAATACTGGCTGTTACGTTTCTCCGATGGCTTGTAATTATTTTAAATGTCCCGCATGCGCCTGCGCAAGTCGGTGCGATGGCTTCGGGCAATCCGCGCGATTGAGAACCCATATTGATCCGAGACAAAAATGTAGTACTTGCACTTATTTATTTTTGCTTAACTTGGCTCATTGAATTTTGGCCTTTGATGTTGCTGTTTTCTGATTCAAGTACCTAAATTACATACTTAGGTACCTACGTATTGGACTCATTCATTTAAAATATAAATCATGGATTAGGAAGGTAGGTATCCTTTACTTTTACACAGTGACCACACGTGTGTAACATACCCGTTAATTTATTTTAGCCATCATTATTAGGTATCACTATTATTAGCCCTTGTCAGCCCACTTTGGGCATATGCCTCATTTCACTGTTCCCATTCTCCCTAGATTGTGTGCTTATCTTACCTACATCTATCTGCGATACCTGTTCACCTTGTGGACCTGTGAACTCTATTTTAGGTGTTCCATCCATAATGTCGAAGTTTTAAATTATTCATTTAAGGTTCCAAAATGGGTAGGTAGATTTTTAAGGTTGTACATACTGTCAAGGTACATACTTCCTAGTAGAGTGTTTTTATTTTAAGTTGTTCCTAAGAAGGCACCTATCCACCTACATTACCTTACCTTGACGCTATCGGTAATTCGGTATCAACGATATCGCTTACATACCTACTTAATGTCGATAAGATTCCACACACCTACCTAAACAAATCGGTATGTATGTAGGTAGCTGAGGTTTAGGTAGATATGTAATTTTATGCAGATCTACTACTTATCGCTCACTTCAAGTCAATCACTGCGGAAAATACACGCATAGCTTCGAGGTAAAGGTGTATTATTTCCTCAACATGCCTCCTACGTGGCCCTTGAAACCGACGAGAGTCCCTGAAATAAGAAAAACGGTAAGTTTTTATTCATATTTTCTGATTAGTCGGCTTCTTGACAATGTAAATAGTCATGAAGTTGTTGCATAATTGTGACGTTCAATAGGTAGGTACCTATATACCTACCTGTTATCTTGTCTTCTCAAAAGTATCTACCAATTAGATGCCAAAATAATTTGTCATACTATAGTATGATAGAATACCCAGTGCCGGAAATTTTGATGCCCTACGCAATCTTCCCCTGTTTGGCCCCCAGACTTGCCCCTTCAGTAGTTGTAAAATTTAGGCAGGTGCCTATTAGGTAACATGCACCTGCCTAAATTTTATTTTGGTGAGTGTTTTTCTGCATGATTTATCTTAAACAGATTAATTCTGTTGTTATCTATTTTTTATGCGGTTTTTTGTTATCTTTTTCGCCAGGTGGCGCTCTTCAAGTAAACACCGCTTGTAATTTTCTCCAATGTAAATTTGTGTTTAAAAATGTTTTTTAAGTGAAAACAAGTGTAAAAGTCGATGAAAAGTGTTTCACAGTGTTCAATTATAACGTGTTATTGTTATCCTAAACGAACTCTCTAGAAAACAACATTTAAACTGTGACCACAACAAAATACCTTGGTACAATAATGTAACTACTTACAATAAATACACACCTACATACGAACAAAATAGTGAAAAACTACGTTTAATAGTGTTCATGTACCTAAACAAAAACATATACGTCGCAAGTGATACAAATAAATAAACACATTTAGGTTATGTGTGTAAATTTTACAAAATTGACGTTGACCCTGAATGAACTCTTGAACAGTGGCGTTATAACCAAATTTTATAACGGTCGATTGCTCCAAAATTGTAACTTTAAATTTCGTACTGCAGCGTAAGTGTTTCGGTAGCTGAGTGTGTGCATACTTCGCTTCGCATGCAGTGTACGCTGGTTCGGTTCCTAGCGTTGATGTACTTTTTGTATGTATTTTGATTTTTATTTTTTTTCGTTTATTTGGTGGAACTAAAGTGTATGCCTACCTAAAAAACTATTTGTGCATGTTGGTGAAGGTTTTTAATTACTTACTAAAAACTGTTTGTGCATGTTGGTGAAGGTTTTTAATTTTATACATTCGAACAATTGAACATCTGTGCCTACTTAGGTACTTACTATCCTACATTATTCAAAGCTTAACTATGTCTCTACAAAGGACGCCTATAATCTACCCCGACTGCGGTGGATGCCTCCAAAAATTAAGTAACAGAGAATTTTTGACATGTAAAGTTTGCAATATAACTTATGATTTAATATGTGGAAACGTGCCAGAGGCGCTTTTTCGCAAGGTAATGACCAGAGAAAGCAAAAATCGATGGGAATGCCAGTGGTGCATAAGCAAACGGGTCAGAGGTGACAATACAAACACCCCAGTAGGAAGAAGAGTTATCGAGGACCATGACACAACCGATTTTATAACAAGAAGAAAGCCAAGAAAATTACAGCAATTATCCCAGGAAAATGAATCAATCCTAGATGAAACTTATGACTCAAGTTATATAACCACCACACCTGATACGTCCCAGAAGAACAACATTGAAATGGAGAAATTAAAAATGGAACTAGAAGAGATAACATTTCAGCTCATTTATGCCAAGGAAGAAGTTAACAAACTACAATATGAAAATACTGAATTGAAAAGAAAGCTTAAGGAATTAAACCAGAATGAATCTAGTAAATCTGAATTTGAATGTGAGAAACAAACAGGTGAAGAGCTTGAAATTGATGAAATAAAGGAAAAACTAATCACAAAAGCACTCGTCTTGGATCTCCAAAAGATTAACCTTCTATCGGAGGCAACACTTGATCCTATAGTTCATGATATCAGCCGCATGGAAAACAATGTTACAAAAAAAGATGTCATGACAGACACGAAGAGAACTCCTAAGATAAACATAATTGGAGACCAAACATGTAAAGAATTTTCTTCTCTACTAATACATGAACGGTGCAAACATAAAAATGCCTTAGAATATGACATTACAAACAGTTGTTATCCTGATGCCAGTACAGAGCAAATTTTGCATGCAACTAAAAAAGACCAAGAAATTCTACAAGAAGATGACTGGCTAGTGGTTTCAGTAGGGACAAATGACAACAACCCTACGAAACTGTTTATTGAGCTCACTTCGTTAGTAAAAAATGTAACAAAACCTAATATTCTGCTGCTGGAAATTGAAAGAAACCGTAACTTAAGTGAGGTTAAACTAAACGATTCTCTTAAAATCATTGCGAATAACTTTCCAAACTGCAAATACGTATCTTTATCAAACTGGCGTAATAGAAAAGATAAATATAGTATGATTAAATGTGTAAATAATGAAATAAATACCCAAGACTATGAAAAGTGCTTTATTGGTAAAAATATCACAAAAAGTAATAAAATAACCCAAAACGAAATATTAAATACAGAGCCAGAGAGAAAAATTAAAATTGGAACGATACCTTACTTCTTCAGAAAGATGAATGAAAAGAAACAAATACCACACAAAAATGTTGACATCATAACCCCAAACAAAAATCACGCCAGACCAGGAACAATACCATACTATTTCCAAAAAACACCCATAAAAACACAATCTCCACAAAATGCAGAAATCCCTGCTTCCCCCGATATAAATAACACTCAACATCTTTTTCGGAACCAATGAAAAATCTACTCTAAATGTCTTACACTTAAATGTACAGGGAATAAAATCTAAAGTAGATCAATTAGAATTATATACAAACAAACACAATGTACATTTACTTTGTTTAACTGAAACACATATCCGAGAGAATGAATCTGACATAATTACTATAGATGGCTTTAAAAAAGCTACAAATTATAATAGAAAGAAAAAGAAAATGGGGGGTGTTTCTATTTATGTAAAAAACTGTATTGAATATACAAAAATTGAATGGATGCAATCACTAGCTATAGAATCCCATTTTGAATGCTGTGGAATAAATATCACAGGAATAAATCTAACAATATTATGTGTCTATAGAACACCAGATAGTAACTTCAGGCTCTTTATGGCATCTCTAGAATCACTCCTACATAAATTAACAATAAAAGCAAGAACAAATAAACGAAATATTATACTGCTGGGTGATTTCAACATAAATTTACTCAATGTCGATAAGAGAAGTAAACTATTTATAGATTTATTAAAGATGTTTAATTTGAAACCAACAATACATGAGGCTACTAGAATCACTAAACATACTGCATCTTGTATTGATAATATCGTAACCAACATCAGACGATTTAAAACTGAAGTTTTAAATCTAGGAATATCTGACCATACAGCTCAAATTATACAAGTAGAAACTAACCTAAGTTTTCATCAAAAATTTTGGTATATTGAAAAAAGAAATGTAGATATTCACATAGAAATTTTTATTAAATATTTATCTCAAATAAATTTTCAAGAAACTTTTAAACAAACAGACCCAAACTTAGCGTACAAAGAGTTTGTTGATCTATTCAGTCTTGTGTTTAATTTGAGTATTCCTATAGAGCGCAAAATAGTAACTTATACAAAAAAATTAAACTGGAAAACAAAAGGAATACAAATTTCGAGTAAAAATAAAAGAAAGTTATACTTGAACAGCTTTAAAAATGAAGAATGCTCAAATAAATATAAAAAATATTGTAAAGTTATAAAGAGTGTAATACGAAAATCAAAAAAAATAGTCAACATAAAATACATAAAAAATAGCACCAACAAAAGTAAAGCTACTTGGGGAATAATTAAACAACATACCACCCCTGTAAATAAAATTCCAACATCTATTGAAAAAATAGAAGCCAACGGCTTACAAGAAACAAATCCTCATGCCATGGCTAAACTGTTTAATCAATACTTTATAAATTTAAATAATAACAAATTAAATTCTAGTCAATTAAATTATCACACACCCCAAGTAAACAGTAATAGTATCTTTATGAACCCTGTTGACCCGAAAGAAATTAATAACATAATAAAAAGTTTAAAAAATAAAAAAAAGTGCAGGATATGATAACATTCCTATACAAGTAATTAAACGTGGGGCAGATTTTGTGGTTGAACCTCTAGCATATATAATTAATTTATGCTTAGAAAATGGTTGTTTTCCGGATTTACTAAAACAAAGTTTAATAAAACCATTGCATAAAAAAGGTTTAAAGACAGACATGGGAAACTACAGGCCAATAGCAATCCTACCTAGCTTTTCTAAAATATTTGAGAGAGTTATTTACAACAGGTTAGAGTCATTCATTATTACAAATAAAATATTAAGTCCCAACCAGTTTGGTTTTCAAAAACAAAAAAACACGACATTAGCGATTTTCAAAATGTTAAAATCAGTTCTAGAAGATGTTAATAATAAGTCATATGGCGTAGCACTTTTTCTAGATATGTCAAAAGCTTTTGACTGCGTAGTACACCAGATTCTACTGAATAAGTTAGAAAGCATTGGCATAAGAGGAACCGGTCTATCTTTACTCACTTCCTATCTACAGAATAGGTGTCAGTCTACGATCATAGACACATTTAATAGTAATAATAAAACAGTAGAAAGAAAACAATCAAAATTTGAATTAGTAACTATTGGAGTCCCACAGGGCAGCATTCTTGGTCCACTTTTATTTTTATTATATATTAATGATCTACCAAAAATAACCAAACATTTGTGTATCATGTTTGCAGATGATGCAACAGTCTATATACCACAGCATAATTTATCTACAATTGAATATGAAACTGAAGTAAATAACACCCTTAATTATATTGTTGATTGGTTGGAGAAGATAAACTTAAAAATTAATATTAGCAAAACAAATTTAATTAGATTTAGAAACTACAAAACTCCAGAAATAAAGCTAAACATTTTAAATAGGGGAAATAAGGTAAATGAAATAAAAGTAACAAATTTTTTAGGACTCAAAATAGATTGTTACCTAAACTGGAAAGCTCACATTAACGATATTAACAGTAAACTATCAAAATATTGCTACGCATTATACATACTTAGCTCAACTGCATCAAAAGAAATTGCAAAACAAACCTACTATGGTTTTGTATATCCTCAATTATGTTACGGTGTCATTTTTTGGGGTAATTCTGTAGATCTAGAATCAGCCTTTGTAATGCAAAAGAAATGCCTGCGTGCAATATATCATATGAAGAACACTGAAACTTTACGCCATATATTTAAGGAAGAAAATTTGTTAACTCTTACCTGTATTTACATATTAGAAATTTGTCTGTTCGTCAAAAACAACGTTAATTATTTTTTTGAAAAAAAGTCATTTCGAGTCAACTCCTTACGATCAAAATATAAACATGATATTTGTATTCCCCAAATTAATAATGCCATGTACTCAAATGGTACCTTCATTTCAGCAGCCCGTATTTACAATAAGCTACCGTTCAATATTAAAGTCCTTGAAGGAAATAAATTTAAAAACCAGCTTAGAAATTGGCTAGTAAACAGTGTTTTTTACAATTTAAACGAGTATTTTGATAGGTAGATGACCACAATTTTATTTTTAATTATCGATTCCTAATGAAAAAGTACCTACTTACCTAATTTATACTAAGTACCTTTTATTAATTTTGGTCCCTAAATTTGCATTTTTAATGTTGCCAAGTTATTTGTCATTTTGAATTATCTTTGTGTACCTACCAAGGTATACCTACTTTAAAATTCGCATTTTACTTATATACCTACCTATTTACCTGTGTCTAGGTTAATTTATTTGTATTATTGTAACGTTGCACATCCGAAATGGATAACAGCTGTTTAAACTTGTACCTAATAATATGTAAGACCTACCATTGTACAACAGTTTTTGCAATAAAAATATTTCTGATTCTGATTCTGATTCTGATTATGAACAGGGTATCTATTAGGTAATAATATAGAGCACTTTTCTAAAGCATTAGTTAAGTACCTATTAAATTACCTTCAAGTAGTATTTAGATCGGTCACATAACGGCGTTTGTCAACAGTTAAGATGTGGTCAAGCGCAGCGGTAGACAGTGAACGGTCGGTCACGGCCAAGGCCAAACCGGAATTTTAAATGTTTAAATTCAATACCACATTAATACCAAATAATAGTCTACAAATATAAATACCTACACTACTAGTGACATAAAAGTAAATAAGTAACAATTCTCAAATCTAAGTAAGTAGGTACTTAATTATCGTGTTGTGGATTACTTAATTAAGTAAACAAAATGGAAAAACCGATAAAACGTTTACGAGATATCATTGCTAAAGATTTGGAGGAAACTAAAAAAGATATGGTAAGTTGCATTCAATCAATATACTTACTACTTTTTTCCGTTACTTAATCTACATTTTCTACGTAGCTCTACATTTTCAAAAATGAAACCCAACCAAGGCTCTATAATTTTACTTTACGAAGATAGATGCGAACGATGTTCTGACTCACTTGTCTAACTCCAAAAATTTGTTAATAATATTGAATTAGTAATTTATATTAAATAGACATGAATTAGAGTAATTTTAAACAAACTAATAAAATTAATTTTACATATAAAGTCGGCTCAAAAAACATCGGGCTACAAACTTCGTAACACAAAATTGTCTTTGTAAACAAACACACGGTAGGAGACGCCATCTGTCGGAAATGACGTAAACGAATTATGACATTGACAGTTTTTCGCATGAAAATCAAAACAAAGTTTTGGAATACCATGATTTTTACAAGTTTTACTGATTTAGCTTCGAATTAGTGAAGTATTTAAGTAAATAATCATAGTTAAATACGTTGCCTATCGTAAGGGTGACCGAAATCGAATTTTTAAGATACAGGAACATGTTGTGGGGTAAAATTAAGTGATTACCAAGAAACCCTGGAAATACCCTTATTTACGAACGAAATAATGTGTTCTTTTTGCTAAATGCTGTTTACATTACGAGCTATATATGCTATATGCGTATCACTTTTAATAAGCCTAGTAATATCTACGAAAAACCGTTACACATGTCAACAAGCTGACTTTCAACATTACAATATAGAATATCAGGTTTGCCAAGTAGAAGAAAACAGTATCAAGCCTAGTATACAAATGAATGAAGGTACCAAGGTCCCTATAAATATGGCAAGTGCATCTACTTCTTTTTACCGTCCAAGAAGTGCAATGGCCCGGGCTTTGTATGAGAAACAGAGCAATGATAGATATCTCCAGGAATTTGACAAAAATGAGGTATGTTCTCTTCAAATAATGTGCATTTATTGAATTGATTACTAAATAAGACACAAAATATTACTTTATGGTATCACTGATGGTCCCCGCACAAGGCTAGCTAGTGTTGTGGGAGATTGGCATTATTATTATAAACATTCTTACTTATGTTTTAATGTATCATTCTTCTTTGTTTATCGAACTCTGAAACACAAATAAATGAAGTTCATTATAAAACTAGAATTCAGAACTCCATTATCAGATCAATAAGAGGATTGTCTAACTCGTATCAAATTGTTGCGAATCCTATCCGCCATGGGACAAATGTTTGTATGTTCTGCGGATATTTGTTTTGTGTCTGGGTGTTTTCTATCTGTAATAATGTACTTACCTTTGTATTTACAAAAAAAGTGTATAAAAAAAAAGTTACCTTGTGACTAGATGACGCTGTGTGGAATGTCAAGGATATTTATATTATTTAAATGGAAATTAAAATTAAAGGTACATTAATTTGAACTTACTTATTATTACTTTTTCACTGACAGTCAATAAGTGCCATTTTTTATATTTTGTTTACTGGCTAACAACAAAAAGAGTTATCCTTGATTAAAGAATGGATGTAATAAATAGTAAATATTATTATATTCAAGGAGTTAGGTTTAATCAAAAAGTAAATCAGTCTATTATCTTCAACTATTTAAATAGTAAAATTTTGTTTAAAGATAAATAAATTTGTAAAAAGGTTACTTCCTTATTTACTACTTTTATTATTTATTACAATCAAAACTAATAAAAGGTTCATAGATTTTAGGCACTGACTTCTTTTGAGTCCTTGGTCATCTATTTGCAAATGGCATTACCAATTGCAAAGGAACTTCTCTGAGGTCAATGAAGCTGTATTTTAGCATTACAATAATTATTTTTTAATAATTGATGACGACCTCTGTGGCGCAGTTGGGTGAACGCCCGGCTGAGACGCGGGGGTCGCGGGTTCAATCCCCGCTACGGGACAAATGTTTGTATGTTCTGCAGATATTTGTTCCGTGTCTAATATGTATGTATTTACAAAAATAAATGTATCTATGTATTATATCAGTCATCTGGTTGCCATAACACAAGCATTAAGTTGCTTAGCTTGGGACTAGATGACGCTATGTGAAATGTCCAAAGATATTTATTTAAAAAAAAAAAAAAAAAAAAAAAGAAAAAAAATCACCTAAAAAGTGCCTGGCCAATAAAGTGCCTTGAACAAAGATTTAATGTTGATTTGGAAGATTATTATGCAGAAATGCCTCATGCTCGCACTTTAGGTGAAATAAATATTTAAGATATGACTTAAAGATATTTTTAGATGTTTACTGAAAGTACTTATACATACAGCATGTCCTTATTAAGGAGTGAGTTTAAGCATTTTTTTTAAACTTTGAATGCTTACTAACTTTAAAAAATAAAACACTTGATATTTCCTGGCAGCAAAATATATAATCTTCAATCTTAAGAGACTTCTCCATCATGTGGCATAGCATTAGAAACATCGGTACATAATGGCTGTTCTATTAGAACAGCCATTATGTACCGAACTACCGATGTTTCTTCTTTCGATAAATATATTTATTTATTTACAGAAGCTAGAGTAGGTATTGCGCGGTGCAAATCAAAGTTCGCACGATAAGTACCGCGCATTTGTTGGGTTCGCTTTGATTGCTAGATCCAATTTTCCTGCAAGGGACTATTCCCAGCAATCTACAGTCACCCAGTCTCAGGTCGCCCGGGTATTTCATAGCGCACGCAATCGGGGCCTCACGTGTGCCTTGGTAACGAGGATATATTTGCGTATGAAGAACACGAAATACCTCTGAATTGTGGAGGGAATAAGACATTCAACCCGCTCCCCGCCTCACCCCACGCGACCCTTTTAACTTTCATCTCTGTCGAGTGCTGGGTCCACATACTTTTGTTCTATTTGATCAATGTTATTAAAATGTCGCGGGCTGGCTGGATTACAAACATTTGACTATGGCGTAAGCTGCTTATGCGGACAATGGTTCAACTATTTATTTCCGTCTGTTTCTTAGCGATATTTATTTATAGCAGCGTTCATAAAATTATTTTATTTATAAATCTAATATCTAATTAGATAGGAACATATATTATCTCACAAAACTCTCCATAAACTTCCTCAGTAAACAATTGCTTAGAAGCAAGTCGAAATGCACTTCGACCGCGGCCAATGTCATGACAATTGCCAATAATACCTAGGCCGTCCTAGAATGATTAAATACGTAGAAGATGATCCTTCATTGTCGGCCACCCGTACAGCGCACAATAAGCGTCCAACAATTCGCAAATGACATTTGATTGCGGCCGCGTACGCTGCGAGCGTCACACGATCGTCGCCATCGTCCGTAATCACTGCTATCCATTCTGTTAAAACCACCCGAGGATAAATTAGTTAAGTAGAAGCTTCCGTTAATCGGCCGCGGTCGGTGCCGGTCGCCCGCTCTAAATGGATTAATTTATACTTGTATGAACGAGGACGTTTTCGGTGTCATGCGAGGATGGGGTGATTGTTGTGATTGCTTGCGCTTCCTATGAACAGTTGAACACGTCCTATATTAAACGGCGCGGCCTCGCCTATGCCCCATTAAAACTGTGTTTATGCCTCATGCCTACTGTGAGAACTCTTGATAAGTGTTTATGAATGTCTAAATTAGTTTGAGAGGGGCGACAGTATATGTACATGTATTTTACGACACATTTAACAACGCTCGAGATTCAACTTGTAGTTCCTCAGACTCATTCTAATCAGAAAGCTATAAAGCTTTTATCGTGTGTTTATTGCATGCGATTTAGTCTGCCTCCCCGTACATTTGTCATGCTTTGTTACGATGTACTCGAAGCATCAATACAGACTATGTATTGATGCTTCGAGTCGATAGCAGAGGCGTGATGTCCACACAGAGAGCTAAGACACCTGAGTCGCGCTGGGCGCATCGCTCACTGCAATCTGTACATTATTTCTCCATTGTTCGCGTAACGAGCTCCCACCCCCCGCGTGGTGCCACCCCCACCCCTCACCCCCTTACCATTTCCCACACCCCACCCTGAGGCGGTGGGACCTCGCTCGCGCCTTTCTTTTATCATTCCTCTCTTTATTTCCGAATGCAAATAATCCTCCACACGTGTGAGAACCGAAACCATTGTTCTCTCGCCTCCTTCTACTTACCCCCACCGGGGACCTTGGTGACGAATCTTTTTCTTCAGCATTTAGCCAAATTTACCTACACTACCTACAGTATATAAACTTGAGACAATATCACTAATTATGGATTATTCTTTACTTTATGCTAGTCGCCAGAAAAAATCAAAGCCCTGAGAACAAACACAATCTTTTTGTTCAGACTGCTTATTATGTATGGTAATCGTTATCACATACATATAGAACCTTTCCAATTACTTTTGTGAAAACCATTTCAGATACTCAGGTGAATTTACGTCCAGTTTCAACTACATATTTGATATACATATGTACTTCCAGACTACATAAATACCTACGTCAAAATCTTACCACAGCAACCAAAACCACAGGTAGATAGGAAATTGAACTTAACCGGTATTAAATTACGATATGAGTACCTAATCCTAATGCAATTTCGAATTCAGTTGTGATGTACTGTTGAAGTGTGGGTCAGTAGGTGTGAAGTCCCGGTCGCCGCGAGTGGAGGACAAACAGCTCGTTAGGCCTCCGCGGCGGAAGGGTGGAGCGCCGCGATTCCCAAGAAAAACGCTAAGTGGGAAATCAATACGTATTAGGCGCGATATCGGACCGTCGCACGTCACACCATGATGGATGAACGAGACCAAACTTTGCTAGCCAACTCTAATAATGACAATATACAAATTGACTTCCGTGAACACTTCCGAAACGCGATATCGTAACGTCCCACCACTCACATTATGTAAACAAACATGGAAAAACTGATCGCCTTCAATTTCTGTAATAGAAATCTCAATTACGGATGTGTTTTTTGGTTGTCATCTATCATGCGGCACCCTGAGAAAACGTTACTCCCGTGAGTCAATCGTCGCCTCGAATAATGGCGTCGCTTTGACTTTTCACAAAGAGTGCGATATTGGAGTGGATCGACAGGCGGGAGTCACCGCGTCTACATATTGAAAGCTATTCGGAATTTGCAAATAAAATACACACATGCACACGACTCCGGTCGCGCCCGAGTTGTCGTCCCACCACCTCGCGCATCGCCTCTACAAAATTGAAATCGCATTTGCTGACGAGACACGGAGACTATGATTTTGTAAGGTATTCGTATCGTCTACCTTGGTACACAAAACTGTTACCTTGCAACTTTTTATCTTCAACATGGAAGTTCGAATATGAAACAAAAAGTTTACACTAATGTGACTAGTCTACTTAAACATCTGCATAAACATTATCCTAATTTCAAATATGTACCTAACGGAGAGGTTAAACATAAACATGTAAGGTTATGTTACGAACTATGCAACATAAGTCTCGAAGTAACATACAAAAGCCATTTTCGACGCACCCACCTGGGGCACCTTGTCAAAGTGCTCTCTTGAATATTTTGCACCTTACTACTGTCTTCTCACTACATAAATACTCAGGCAGAAGCTTGAGCTATTGTGGACCTGGTCGATATCGGCAGAATGTTATTTGAGAAAAGTTCAAATGAAGGTAAATCAGCAATTTGAGAAGTAGGGAGCTAGTTATTTCAGTAGACACTCTTGGTTAATTTTGTCATCCAACTATTGCCAAGAGGTTTTAATAGGAACTAGTTTCGTGTCATATATAGCCTTACATGAGATTAAGCCAGGGTAGTTGAAGGGAAGGGGGGTGTATTTATGTCACCTCGGGGACGCGAACGTTCGCCCCACCCCAATTATACCGCAGTAAAAGTCATAAAAAGACACCCGAAGTTTTTACACGAACGAAGAAGAAGCTCACGCGAAATTAAGAGGGGCGCCGAAATGTGAGATGAGCATGAATTTTTTATAAGCTCAGATGATGGTGTTCCGTTTATGATGTCTTATGGTGGATAATGCCCGCGGTACACGCGCTCTTTGTTTATGCCGCTGAATCATTGATGAGCCAAGCTTTATTACTGCCGCCGGCCATATCAAATAATTAATTACCAACACGACCCAGCGGCTTTCACACTAACAACCTAGCAACCGCCAAATAAGAGGACAAACAGTGATCAATAATCCCTTAAACTCATCGAAGTTACATTGTTTGTTTAAAGTCACGTAATACTGTGAACATCTGCGTTAATTTTGTACAAACTTGGCGTTTTGGGTAGCTCGTTATAAGAATCATCAGACCAATAATTTACGCGAAAAGTATTTACTTTTTTAAAATACAAAACTTAATAATGACTATAGGCACGCTTGAACAAAATAATTGTAGGAAGAAGTTAAAGGTGTCAAGTTATTTATTTTATTGTTACCAAGTTTGTTTTAAACTCACGTTTTAAAACAAAAGTATAATAGCTTATGTCTACAAAAGCTCTTGTGAACGCAAATATGCTTTTCAATAAGAGGTATGGACGTCATAAATAATGCTTTTATTTAATGGGATTTATGTTCACGAAAGCTGGTCGAAAACGAGCTGAGAGCTAACCAGCACTGGATCCAAACAGCGATTTCGTTTTGTTCACGCTTATAAGAAACAATACATTCTCACGTTTAATTTCTTTCTGGTTCTTAACAATTGATTCTTTTATGAGTGTGTTTATTGAGCACATTCGAAATGCTATAATTTCAATGGCTACTTACGATGAAGCAGGGCACACAAGGGAATTGTCATCGATATTAAATCTTAATTGCAAATTGTAGTTCACTAATCTACTTTTATATTTTCTCTTCAAATTCAAATATATTTTAGAAATTCCTCTTATGAGAACAAAAGTTTAAAAAGTTACTTAATACGAACGAATATTTGAAGAAAATAAAACAATGGATCTCACTCAACACGCACCGGTGAGAAATATTCAACGTAAATACAATTCCATGTAATTTATACAAAGAAAAGACATTATCGCACTACATAATCATTTGCGAAGACCTCTAGGACTACATTGTGCGAATTCCTCAGAGGAATCATTATCTAACGAATACATTTACGGAATAGTTGCTATATACTATCTGGTTCTTCTAGTCATTTTGGTTTGCTGTCGCATCGGATTGTACATTTGTCTTGAGATATTTGCTTTGGCATGTAAAGCCTGTTTGAGTGGAGTAGTGGAGTGAGTCTCACGGCAGCAGTGGAAGGTGGCAGCTGGCAGTGCGCAGTAGCTCAGCGGTGCGTGCGTGCGTGCCTAGCCGGCCTCCGGTCGCAGCTAATATGATTATGACAGCGCTACGTGCCAACCCAGCTCCGGGAATCCTCGCACAAATATTCATTAATCTTTCACGGTCCGACGTCCGCCGCGATGGAGATTTAATCAGATTAAGGATCATCTTTTTTGCGGGAAAAGTCATGCCCTTTTGTTGCTAGTCGGCCGTCGCTCGCACTTTTGTGGTGAATTTATGACTAGCGTTGTTTGCTCTGAATGTAAATTTGGTTTTGATAGATATTTCCACTTTTGTTGATATCCTACGGGAATGTTTAATCATGTCGGTTGTGTAAGGTTTGAGGTAACAAAAGCTATGCGTGTATTTGTAGACGGTGGCGGCGCCATTTCGACTGCTGTGCCTGCGCGCTCGCCTCGCCACGCAGTCTGCCAGACTAGCGAGCCGCCTGATGCGCTTTTATGGCCTGGCCAGTGCGATCCTATTTTGATGGCAGGGTGCGTTCATTTCTTACTTTGTAATTTTTTAAATAGGTACCAATCTGTGTAATTAGGTAAACGGTTTAGTATTGTTAATGTTTGTGGTCAATGTGGTTAAAATCTAAGTAGTAATTATTATACATAATATTAGGTCCTACAGAAATCATTATATTCTTATTATAAATTGAAGTATATAAAGTGGCAGGATCATGCCAAATGTTAACACTTAAATGGTCGCGGCGAACAGGTCGGTTGATTCGTAGATAGGGCGCGGAAGGCCAAATAAAAAGTAGAATTAAGCGCTGCAAACGCGCGTAAAATTATTTTACCATTGTATGCAAATCGAAGCCGCCGTGATTATTTTATTCCTAAGAGGCTCCGAATATAAATCCCGATCAAAAATAAACCACTCTTTCAACCGTCTGCCTGTTGATAAGTGTTTATACGAGAATTCGTAAAGCTTAAAGCTAACCAGAAGATATTGTTAATTGAATCGTATTTCGCCGTTAGTAATACAGACTTTACAAAAAATTAAGATTGGTGATGTCATAAACAGAAGCTCAGACTTACAAGAAAAGTATGAATGAGTAAATAAATACACCGAAAGCTGACAACTGCTATCCTTGTGGAGTTTGAGGACATTTACAGCCAACAAAAAGATCAGACGTGCCTTCCGAATGTGGAAATACCTGCGCACATTTTTGATGAATTCTACACTGACAGCTCAGTATCTGCTTGTTCCACGTATGGGAATAGCAAGATCGTTCGGACAGTTTGGGGATCATTCAGACATCGATCACATCTTATATTTATCATGACCGATTTATATTTAAAGTCAAACTTGCTTCTTCCAACCCCAAACATTATATACAGAAAGTGCTTAGTAATTGAACAAACAAATCAGTTACGCAATTAAGCAGTGAACAATAAAATATCAAAGCTCAAAAAAGCTCTCAGCCATCGTTACATTCTTGACACTCTTGCGGTGTAGCTGGCAGCCATCTTGGATATAAACGCATAACTCATTTATTAAAAGGAAACGGCTTGGTCCCTGCGGCGCGCGGTGTCTAATGAAAGTTGGCTCTGCAAAAACGTCGCCTCGACGGGAATGTGTCGCCCTCGCGTTCTTGGACGTGTACAGGCTATAAAAATACCGGTGGAGCCCCGCACCCCCCCTCCATTTCTTTTTCAATCAATTCAATCAGCGGCTATCCTTCGATTGGCTTTTGACGGTTCTAATAAAATACTGTTACTTTGAAGACGTGGGATTCCGAGATACCCAAAATACAGACACCTCTGTGTATTTATATTGTCAACTTTTTTAATGGAACAAGATACTTTGGTTAACAGCTTATCCTCAATATAATTCAGGGATCGTTTTAAGATATGAATAAAATTAAAATAACAAACTACAAGTTATACATAATTCAAGATTTACCAATGTGACCGCAGCAAGTAAACATGACAGATACGTAAACGAAATCAAAAAAATCTATGAATAAAAAATTATTGGGCCTCTGGACTTCTCTAGGCTCCACTCAAGGTTGATTATAAATAAATGTGTCACGTGCACTTAGATCAGCCAATGAAAGCCTCGAGCAAAAAACACTGAGACAGCTATGTAGCTATGAATACTGTTCTGGAAATACTGTGACAGAAAAAAGTTTTGAAAATGAAAAATGAAATGAAATGAAAAATCGAAAATCACAGATATTGATTCAATAAAACGACTGCCGACTCTGAGTTAGGGCCATTCGTTTTTTGTGCCCGCTGTTAATTTCAACGGACAATGGGCGCTGCGATCGCCTTTCGCGTCCGAACAATCGCTTGGCGTGGCGTGCGCTCAGTTAATTGCTCTCTTTAACTGTGAATCACTTCCATTCCAACACCTAAAGCAAATCAAAATAAAACTAATATTCTAAGAACCGATGATAAACAACTTCATCTCTTTGTGTAAAAAGTACAACGAAAATAAAACGTTCGAATGAAATGTGGAATCTCAACTTACCAGGTTCGACCGATACTTAACCCTAAGTTAATTTAACAGCACTGCTTGGGTGGTAATGGTAACCAGGGACGATATTGTCTCGAGACGTAACGGCTGATTTTACGATCAAATCGGCCCAGTTGGTGCTTCATGTAAAACCAGTTTAAATTTACTCGTAAATCTTTTGAACACGTGCCCACGCTTTGGATGACGTTGTCTCATGCAATGCGTGCGCATCTTGCGTTAAGTCTTGGTGGTTTAAAAAAACATAATTCGCTCAGCACTTTTTCTCTACGGAGTAATATCCTTTCTGGTCTTCCGGCTATGACGATAGCCGGCTACCTTTTTTTTTTTTTTTTTTTTTTATATATTTATTTTGCGTTCACCACAGACTCTAGGGTCCGTGCTTTTATTGTTACAGTTAATATATTAAAAAGATCTTACTATTTTATAATTTTGACATTTTTGCTACTTAGCAAACTTTAAGGAAACGATATTTATATAAACAATATTAATATTACTACTTACGAATAAAATTTAAAAAAAACTTAATTACTTTACATGAGTTAAAGATACATGATACAAAGAGATAAAGAGCCGGCTAGCTTTATATAGTATAATATCGAATTGTAAAGCCCAAATAACTATACAAGCAATTAATTTAGACCCAGCCTCCCAGGATACGTTGCAATTGCCCATCACTGCTTGCTTGAGTTAACTTTAAGTTTTTTCTTGCAGCAATTGAAATAATTTATTTTACATCTCATTTCGAAGAACGGAAATTCCGTTACATAAAATAAACACAACATTCCTGACGTAAATGCTATTAACAGTGAGGCGATTTTCTGAATAAAAAACCAATGGAAAGTAATTACAATAGATAAAACAGAGGATGCTAATTTTATCGATGTGCAAATTGTTCGAGCGAAATGATGCTTGATTAAATTCGTGGACGTTGCATTCCCATGGTCCACCGATGCGGAAATGGACGGGCAAATGAGTTTCAATGGTATTACGGGTGGAGATCACGTCGAGCCATAAATCGCGACCCCCGATAGAACAATTAAAAGACGACTTTAAAACAATTACGCAACAGTGGCCCCCGGGCGGGCACATGATTGTGGACCTAAGATTTGCCTGTTCTACGAGTCTCTTAATTTATTGTCTATGAGACTCGATCGATAAATAACAGTTTCGGATATTTTAAGGGTAAGTTAGGAAAAACAAAGTAAAGTTCTTATGTCAACTTCAAATTATGTTCAAAACAAAAAGTAAAGGAGGCTTTGGTTTTTCAATGTCAAGACATAATTTCAACAAGTTGAAAGACTGCCCCTATTTGTTATTATTTTTTTCAATGTTGATGCTGGATAGTGTATTTATGTATTTCAAGACAAATTTTATGTATTTCACTCGAGACAAGACATTTAAGACTCGAATCTGTGTAAATCTGTGTAATAAGTAAAAAAACTATGAAAACAACTTTAAATATTTAATAATTTTTCTGTTTGTTAATTTTTTTTTAAAAAAGCGTGCCCACTTTGTATAAAATACGTAGCTGCGTTTTTTCGCCCATTGACACCTCTACACAGAATATAGTTCTTTGCTCTCAGATGAACCAGATTCAGGGTATAAATCTGCAAGGACCTATACGATGTTAGTGCATATCAATTGAATGGTTTATTGTTTAGTAGCTTTGTCGAACGTTAATCGAAAACAATTGTTTTACTGCAATAAGTCAAGTGCGGGATTTTAATTGAGACTATCTGGCATCTAGCATGTTCGCTCCGGGCAATATAACAATTACTTATGCAACACATTGTGCTCTGTTCTAGCATGATTTTAATATTCTGTAGAAGATAGATAGTTTGTTTTCCAAACGTGCAAACTGCGTTATAAAATACTAAAGAATGTGCTGCAATGTATAAAATCAATATTCCATCATCCATTTTCCGAAGTAGAGTCTTGCACGTCCCGGTGAAGTGGGTACGTCCAAGCGATCTGCATCCGAGCTGATCCCATTTTAATGGAGCGCCCGGCAAACAAGCTTCGGAGCCGCTTACTAGCAAATCCACCGGGATCCTATGCGCCACTTAGCTGCGAACATACAATGTTTTATAGCTTCTCCTGTATTCCACATAATGCCTCTTTGACGTGAATATCTTAGAGCCAAGTTACTTGATATAACCTATTTAATAGTGCAGTCTCGTGCGTTTGTGATTTCAAGTTTAACTTTAATAGAACGTAGATCAGCATTTAAATTGCTGCGAGAAATCAATACACTGGTGAACGAGTGACGTTGAATGCTCAATGATCAATTCCATAACAAAACGTCAACAGTCGAAGTGCCCTTAAAAGGACGGCAGAGAGACATTTATTAGCACTAGGTACCTACGTGAATTAATCTGGCGTATTGTAGGCACACGAGTGGTCCATTAATAATTTACTGCGTATTGACAATACACTAAGCTCTTTTGATTCATTAGCAGAAGGCGAACGACCTAAGGATAAAAGACTTGCATCTTTGCATTCGTTCCATGAACGCACCTTCGCTGACCTGAACGCTAACGAGTCAACACAGGATAATGAATGTATTGAAAAGGCTATGACTGGCCAAATGAGCATCAACAGTTGGTATTCAAATTAAGCTCCTTTCTTGCTAAATGACGTGCTCCAGAAAATCTCTAACCCAAATACATAGAACGTAAGATGAAAAAAAAAAATTGTGGCCACGATATGTCGCGGATTGAATAAGTTAGCCTCGATTTGTCTTCCCCTAACAGGTAGATTTTTAAAATAAGGAAATTGTTCTTATTCAAATCTAAGTTACACGAGCTGAAAATGAATTCTAAACACGTCTCTCATAAATAATCTAGGTTCTAGTCTACATATTCTACAAAAACAACAAGAAAATATATTGGTGTGCCAGTTGATGCCTCATTTCGATTCATTTTTCTAGGACACATGTATTTCATTATCGTTACAAAAGGATATAATTCTTACCTTTGATAACAGTTTTTAGTTTTGTAAAATATAGAAACTGAACATAATAATTATTTATAGGTACCCATTTTATACACCAACCAAAGATCAGAAAATAATATTCGTGTTTAAAATATTTTTAACATCCAATCCAATATATCTACATATTTACAAATAAATATTTATAATCGCAGCCGATGATTGCTCTTAATTCATAAATTATTCAAACACAATGCAGTTAAGGACTGAAGACGCTACATTACAGTGCAACAACAATGCTTAAACTTCAGAATATATCGATGACTTCAGAATTCAAAATTTTCCACGATTTGTATTCCGTCTGGAGAATTCGCCCCGTCGAATCCCGTAGTTCCGATGCAGGCTATTTTAAATGTAAAGACGGCGCATTGCATAATCACCAACGTGATTCTCTATCAGTATTCAGTACTAAATATTTATTCCCTTTGGTTTTTACGATACTTTTTCTGTGGTCTGTCATAATTATGTTCTAGATACTACTACAGAATCTACTGTGAATTATCGTTTTCTAAATCTTAAGTTCTTGTACTACATAGTTGTATGTGATCATCAAATGATTTTCACTTTAAGTCAAACTAATGAGATTTCTCACATGCAGTAAATTATGCTCTGACGCTACCTACTTTTCTCACGATGTTTTCCTACGCATTTCGGTCGTCATATAATTTTCATATAACTCCTCTAAAAGAAAAACCTATTAATGCACTCAATAATCATATGGCTCTGATTTTAATATTAGCATTTAAAACAATTATATATCTACCATTGAGAACCTGGTATGACGTGTCAAGAAAATAATAAATAAGACGGATTCCTAAAGTTAAGAGTCATAAAGCTATAATTTATAGGGGACTACCGAACTATAAAAATTCAATACAAGTTACCTGACTGCCATCCATTCAATATGCCGATGCCGTGACAATTGTTTCAACTACCGGTTTTGGGCAATACAGGGTTCCTCTGATAAAACTATTTGAGTGCTCACTCGCCATTTCATGCGGCAATGAAACGACAACGAGGAACCTTGTTACTTTAGTAAATACGCCAATGTGCGTGGTTCATTCCAAAAGTTACCGACTCTTTATGTTATCCATATCGAGGAGAAAGTTGCTTATTATATAGAGTTTATTAGCGAAGATTCTTTTATCAAACAATAATAAAGTAATAATGAAGACGATTCAAGCTAACATCCGTCACACAAATGTCCCTAATATACACTGCATAAGATATTCCAAAGGGGCCTCAAAGTTTTAGCATACCCATACAATTTGCATTGAACCCTCTACATCAAACGTACTCACTCTTCACTCACATTTTTTGTTCGATTTTAATATAAAGACAGATCTGGTATTAATTAAGTTGGGCTGATGAGTTCGCGTCCCGCAGTCATTACGTACATGTAGAAGCGAGAAGTTTTTTTAATTCGTCATTATTCTGTGGCGTAAAGAAATGTTAATTCGAGGCAGCGTGAAATTAACAGCGGCTGGATTGCCCTTTGTAGGGCCGCGGCGGCCAACTTAAACACACAACGGGTGACGAGCTATGAGCTCCTTTTATTGCTCTTATTTGCACCCGATTACATCTTTTTGTATAGTTTCATTAGAACCTGGAGCAAGTTGTTAAACTACAATTTGTGTGATGCATGAATAGCATTCGCCATGTTTCTTTCATCATGTCATTACTAATGTGTAACGCCATTGACTTTGATTATCGTGTTCATTAGTAATGCGTTTTCTCTTCTCTAAGTGGATTAGGGAATGAGTATAAGCTTATTTATGAGTTTATACTCGTACTTGTCTATCTAAGAAAACCTCTTTGACAAAACCTTTAAAAAATTACCATCAAAAAGTTTCTATTAGCTATAAAATTTTTAGCTATTATTGCCCCTAAAATTTTAGCATACAGCCTCACTTCCACGGTGCTCATCAAAGGCGAAGTTTAGGCCGTGGCCAAACACTTACAAGTAAACTTGATTATGAGCATTAATTGACAGGTGACTTATCTTGTTGCAGTGGTATAAAGTAAAAACTGAACGTCTGAACCCAGAACTAAGTGACAAGTTCGTCCAGCTGCACCCTGATGAGGAGACGCAAGACTTCCTCTCGGCATCCGTGGAGAAGTCCCAGTGGGTGTGGACGCAAATCTGGTACATACTGGCGAAGGCTGTGCTCAAGCACTTCTGGTCCATCACCGATATCAACGGGTAAGTTGAACAGAGTAACTCATAACTATTCGTCCTGAAACAAAAATATAGTGATTGTAAAATTAGTAAAGGGTACTCGTAAAAAACTACTGATTTAGCAGTGTAGGTACTTTTCATAGTAGTTTTATGTGTCGACCGCGAGTTGATCGTACTACAACCATGAAAAAATTTTCTAAATGAGCTGAATATGACGTTATTATAACGTTAGTTAATCACGTGTGTGTTTTATAATGTCTATTACACACGTTCAGGAAAGTTTGAAAAGTATATTCTGTAAACTGGATGTAAATGCTTTTACGTAATGTCGGAATTGGATCTATGTGAAGTAGCAATAACATGCATATTATTAAGATAAGATTGCAAGACTTCCTTTATTGAAAATCCAAAGAACAGCTTCCAGTGTAGTACTCATAAATGTCACCCAAGAAAGTGACTTACAGTCTCGTAAAACTGTTACTCGTCATCACACGACCGAATGCCTCGATAACTGCATCTTCAAATTTTAGTGTCGCAGTCGAGACTGACTTTGAACCCGGTCGTAAGCATTCACTTCAAATCTGTACCTAAACGCAAAACATTTATCTAGATTTAGAGGCACTTGCAGTTTGTAAACAATCGTTTCATGGTTTCATGCGAGGTGAAATATCTCGGGATTTTGAACCAGCAGCAGCGACGCAATATGGAATGTTTTATTTTCATTGCTAGATGATTTTATTCTTGCCCTATGTTTTTTACAGTATGCTGCACATGAAATAATTGTAAATTATAATTATTAAGGCGTTAATTAGGATGATTGAACACCTTTTGACCGCTGGAAACTTTCAGAACTCTGTCGTTGAGAATAAATCATTATAAACATCGTAATCGATCGAGGAACTCGTTAATTTCGAAGTAATGAGTCATTATTTTTCACAAACGATGAATTGCCATTTGAACGACAATGGGGCATTATTAAGCGTCCAGATTCATCCAATTACACCAATTACAATCTCCCGGTAGATGTGAGTGGATCCGAGCACATACATTATTTCCTCATCCATTGTGGCGTATCTGCACAAATTAACTAATTCAATAGTTGTGTGCTGCCGATGCCTAAATGGTATCGATAAGTTTCAGTACCAAAGTGCTTCTCCAAACACCCTCTTTCAAATAAGGGTATGCAACTTTGTTAAATAGCGACGTAATCTATACGTCGACATACTCTTTGTAGAATCTGTAGATATTGTCTATGCTTGTGTGGATACAGAAAACATTGATACGATTATATAAATCTGACTCTATCGTCTCTATATATTATAATTTTTATTAATTAATTAAATTACATGGTATCAACATGACGACTCGTCACACTTAAAAGGGTACTCAGAGGTATACCTCTGGCTAATATGTATTTGGCACACTTGCTCACATTTTGCAAATGCTTGGCCAGTGTTTGATCTCGCGATGGTCGAAGATCGAGGCATTAGCCACTCGGCACAACTCGGCTTAGCTTTATCGATATCGATAATTTAAATAATGAGGCATCACTATCAACGTCCGGAGTCTGTGAACGCGCACTGAAAACGATCACGGCCGGGTGTCTATAGCCAAGCACTAATAAATAATTTAAATAAATTGACGGACGAGATTTACTCATTGGCTGTTTCCGTCTCTCAATTACGCTTTATTTATCACTTGCTACCGAAGTACTCCTTTGGTCTCCTGCGCCGATGTCGAGGTATTGAGTGCTAATGCGGAGGGATGTCCTAACTAAATACAATTGCGAGAAATGTACCATTTCCGATCGATTATGTACATATTTATGTCTGTCGTCCGCTAAGGGAACTTCTCTAAATAACACGAAGGTTTCAATTTAACGTATACTCGTATTAATTTGGTTAAGTCCGAGGAGTACCCATGAAATATACAATATTTTATGTGTTTAATGTCATTTAAATTGGAGCAACTTTACTTGATTAATAATTATGTTGTATGCCCTTCTTGCAGTTTTTTTTCTCGAATTGTGGTTACTTCTTTTATTTAAACTAAAATCGTCAGGATTATATTCCTCCTTGACCTCTTTCGCATACTCTTACTACAAAGAACCGCGTGTCTCTAAACATGATATCTTCATTAATTGTTTCTTTACTTTTTGTTTTAGCTATTACTGTTCAGCTCCCCCATGCTAAATATCCGGGATATTAATCATTGCTTATAGTTATAAATGACTCAATAGACACTGAATGTTCGCTTTTCCGGTCCAAATGAATTCGTTTTCAATGGATTTCAATTGGTTGCTTTTGATTTATGTATTGGTACATCCTATTTACAAGGATCATTCAGTTTTGGTTGTCGTTGATTGGAAGGAATTTAGTGATTTAAAACTGATTTCTTATTAGTGAAGATAAAGACCATCAACTGTTCCTTTATTCTTGGCGTGCTAAATCCTACTATCCCACTATAATATTATAAATGTGAAAGTTTGTGAGAATGTTTGTTATTCTTTTACGCAAAAACTGCTGGACCGATATGGTTGAAATTTGGTATGTAGATAGGTGATACCCTGGATTAACACATAGGCTACTTTTTATACCGATATTCGGAACTTACGCGGGAACGGGACTTACGCGGGTGAAACCGCGGGGCGCAGCTAGTAGTTCATACAAGAACTATTTAGCCCGCCAAGAATTTAAAGACAGCCAACTTTACTATATACTATAAACATCATTTTTATAAATGTGATTATCATATCCTATCCTCTTTTTCGATTCATATTATTATTTCAACATACCTCGTCCCACTGATGGATCTTAGTTCACAAAATTCGTATCGTAATTGTGTTTCATCGTGATTTGGAACAATTGTATTCGACAGGTCTTATAATTGTCAAGTTCACAATTCTGACAGGCCTCATTGGAACCGAACAATAACTTCCGAATCAATTGGCGAATTGTTCTGTGGGAACGTACTCGTAACTCGATCATGTGTCACCGCATTCGATACTGTCGACCGATACTCGATTTCACTTACACATACGTTGTCGCTTCCAGATCGTGAAGGATACCGAAGTCTTTGACAGCCATGCGAATATCAACAACAATGTTACGAATGCAAAGATAAAAATTTGCTTAAATGCATGGCATTGGTTATAGTGGTCACTGTGTACATGGTCTTTATGGATTAAATTAAATTCATTACACAAGACTAAAATCAGTTTGAGAAATAATTCCATACACTTGAATAACCCTCAACAGGCGTCCAAATTATAATTACACACGGTTTTCTCGAATTATGATCATGCAATTTTAAGGCTAAAGTTTACCACACATATTTGTTCTTTTATTTAACCATCGTTTATTTCGACAGTCATTACGTAAATAAAATGAAATTTCTGGTTAATTTAACCATCCATTTTCAATTTGATGGATTTTAGGTTCAAAATGCCGTAGTAATTAACGTCCACAATAACAATCACGTTAATGTTTAATGTGAAACGTTTATGGAGAGATTTGCATTTAAAGGTGATACTTTACCTTTATCGTGTGTCAGTGCTTAATAATTGTTGTTTATGCTTCGAGGTATTTTGTGTTACCAAGTTGAAGATTCATCAGCTTTTAATTATTTCAAATGAAAATGATATTTATTTTTAATCACAGTTACTAATTTGTATGCTGACTGGTTTATGATGCGATTTTGCACTTATTCCTTCACCTTCTTGTTTTTCATCCTAGACCTTTATTCTGGATTTCAATTTAGGATCAGTATATAAATCTTTTTCTGCATTTGATTTAGCAGACCCTTGGCTATTACCTTTATATTGAACCCAGTAATCGACATGTACTGTTCAGCCAGTCGGAATGTTTATTTATTTATTGTGGGCAGTAAACAGCGGTGGTCCCTATTCCGAGGCGGTCTCCACTTTTCAAGCTCGGCGAGCGCGATCGTTCGATAGTGTACCATTAGCGCGAAGAGTCGCGCCGGCATCCAATTGTGCGCTTAGATATCGCATACAAATGTCCGATCGGTGGCTGCAGCGCACAGTCCCCGCTCATCTGCATTCAATCCCATTGTTGCCATTATTGTTGTATATTATGCGTAATCGCTAATTTATGGATCGCGCTGACTGCTCCGGCGTCACCTGCGATCTAATCTGCCCCTAATGGTTTGTGGATATTGTTCCGATTGTATGTGAGAGGATTACTTTTCCAACATTTTCCTAAGCTTGTCGGTAAATGATGTAGTACCCGTGTTATTGCGCAGGATTACGCCGCGTACGTGTTATGTGAACGCGCGTCCTTAGAAGGCTGCGTAGAGTAGAGCTCTACGAATAATAAAATCATTAAAGCCAAACTCAGAAACAATGGAGAGTTTTTCTAGCAGTTTTGGAAGGTTTCCAAAGCGGCCGAAATGTGTCTTGAAGTGATTGCGGAGCGCGACAGTAATTATCGGCAACAAAAAGGCGACAGCATCGTAATAGGACTGAAAGCCGCGGCGTGCTCGCCGCCGCCGTAAAAAGCGCAAAGAATACACCTCGATATGATCGCACAAAAGCCGCTCCTGAATCCTACCTCAATGCTAATTTCCACTATCGCGCTCGCCCTCATTCATTTTCAATCGAAACCAGCCTCCGCTTTCTTCTATTTTTTTAAAAACACATTTAAGAATCGAATATGGTGGAGGCCGTTTTTTTGCACAGCCGGTGTGTGCGACGCGATTTATTTATTTGCGGGGTTTTTTTAAGCGACATTCCGACTGGCTGTATACTTGTGTCTACCCGCAATTGGCATTTCGGACTAAGCGCGAGCTATACAAAGTCGCCGGTTTTAACGGTTGTTTTTAACGCTCGAATCTTGCCCAAGAAACGGAGGATACAAATAAATTATTAATCGTTTGTCCTGTCTTTTATAAATTAAAATCTGTCCTTTTTTTGGTCCGCCGCGCCCGGCCAGACACTTTTTGGTCGCATCGCATTACCTTGTCTGTCCTCGAATTTATTAAAAACCTTAAGCCAGAGGTGAGCAATTAAACCTGTGACAGAAATTAATACGGAACAAGCCGAGCATTGCAGGCGACCGGTCCGCGCCAAGGAATTAATTCACGGCTTGTATTCTTTATTAATCCTCTTACATTGTAAAATACTTAACTCGTTAAGTTTGCAGCTAAATTATTAAAATTATATTTCATTCGAATTACTTTTCATCATGAACAAGCTCCTATTAGTTGCTATAAAAATGCTTCGTTGAGATTACTTGAAGCAGAATAAAAATGAGATTTATTCAACCCAGTTTTTCGCTCACAGACCGGGGAAAATTTTGAAATTATCTAATTAGGTACGTGTGTGCACAGAGAAAAATCGCGAGTTACTTACGTAACCGCCCGGAAAATTACAGGCATAAATCACTCGGCGGTCGCGGGGGGAGGGAGGTATGATTTTCCATTCGCTATCTTTTACCTTGGTATTATTTTGATTTATTTCCTCGCGTAATGAAAGCGTACGTCTCGTGTTGATGTACCAGAAATCCAGTATTCATTTTGTTAAATTGCTTTCGCAGCACGTTAGACGGACGCATCATTATTAACTAAGTAGCGGCAGAATAAATCTTGGCGATCGTAAATTTAGTAATAAAATTGGATGAGCATTACCACAAATAGGTGTAAGTTGTGTAAAAATGCGACGGACGTTGTGGCCGGGTGTCGCATGCCGTGTATGACTATGGTGTATGGTAAAGATGTGTGTGATGGGCTGCAATGGGCTCGTTAACATGGAAAGTGCCACATTCCGCGACACCGCACATTAGGCTGCGGCACCGCAATTATCCGCCCTCATTGCGAATATTACGTCTCTACCTTCGCAAGGTATCTTTCAATGAACTCTTCTGAGTATTGGCTGAGACTTTTCCGTCCATCCATTATTAGAACCGTCACAAATCCAAAAATAAGTAAGATTCAGGAATAAACTAAGACTAGTTTATTCCTGAATCTTACTTATTTTCTTACTTATTTAAGTACATAATTTATGATTTTTATCAGGATCTCTTACATTCTATTACACATTATAAATGGTATTAACTCTCAAAATAGTATAAACCTGCACCAAATATTATTTCTGAAACGTCAAATATTAACAATACTACATTTTTATTTTACACAGTAACTTTGACTTGCAACCAAAAATGATCTTTCAATTTAGCTAACGACAACTCAAGTATAAAACATATATCGAGACCCATCCAGTAGCATCTATTCCTTGTTCAATCATCAAGTGCAAGTGCAAGCCATTGTGAGAGCAATTGTGGAATGTCGAGAATGAGGCGTAATGGCAGACATTATCGTTGCGCTAAGCAGGCGACAAGACGCGACCACCGACACCGGTAGCCGATCCCCGCTCTAATGTGCTCACAACTTTATTATGCCTTGTAAAAACTATGACTAGCTATGCAATTACGTATCTTCACTACTACAAGGCGTTGTAGATGTTCCTTTTCTTCTAGAAATGTTTGATCGCCGATGGAGCTCATTATTTCTTTACCGAAGCTGATGAGGTCAATCAACTCCGATAATATTATTGTTTGCATGAGTCTACCACTCTGAACAAAGCAGTTCGTTTAAGTCGACTTTACGAACATGATTCAATACAACATTGTAACGACTGCAGCCAATAAATTCAGTAGACCCATCATATAACAAAAACACTAAACTTTAAGGGCAGCTCGAACATTTCTTAATTAGCCAGTTTTTATTGTAGAGCAAATTCGGTGAGCGCTGACAAAGGATACCTTTTCAAATAAAAATAAATCTGTGATTCGTGACGAATCACGAGGTGTTTCGCCCGATCCCATCTAACCCTTTTTGTTACCGCTCCAACTAATCTAGAGCCCCTCCGAGTTTTAATTAAAGATAATGTAACATAGCTTCACGTGCTTACTGTAGGCAGGCACGTCAACGTAGGGCTGGCGGTACATTTCGACGGCTTCTGTGGAAAAGTGAAAAAATCACGATGAATACTTAGAAACCGTGTAGGAAACGTGGCGAGATACAAGAAAGATGTGCGTTTAACTAGGGCTACATAATAGGAGTAAACTCTGCTCATTCTGTATGGTTGAATGTTTTGCATTGTTTCCTAACAAGCGATACAAATGTTAACGTTAGAAACAACAACCATTCTCTACACAGATAATAAATTTTGTACTGGCTTTGTACCACTTCGCTACTGTGAAACAAGAGTTTGCAGTTCTATAAAATGCTTCACCACAGCTAGCATATAGCATAACTAGCATACAAGAGCCATGCACAATAGATCGAAAATTCAATCAATCGAAGATCATTGAATCAGAAAAGATTGATTGATATGATTTTATAGAAATTTGACAGCCCTACCGGCTGACTGTGCTGTGGTAATTAGAAGGAAGCTCAATCGGTCAGTGTGAATAGCGGCAACAATGTAGCCGGTAGCACCTCAACCCACCTATATTCAATTAAAATCACAAAGCGACGAGCACGGCCCGCTCCACGAACAAAACAACCACGAGATGAGTATAGAGAACACAGATGAAGTTGCACCATGTCCTAAACTGAAACAACTTTTGTTGCCTGTCTCACTCGCAATCGTAACGTCATTCCTTTCTAATTCTCGCTCCGAAAAAGTCACATTAAGTAAGATGGTCTTTAATAGCCTTGATTACCATCTATGCTGAGTGGGGAACGATTATTACGGAGTCGGGCTCTTGATGGAGATAAATAAAATGCGTATGCGCACGCGTCGCCACCGGGTTACGCTGTCGTCGTTAAGAAATTACCGAGCGCAGAGTGGACGCCGCCGATTTTATCGATGGAATTTATTGTCGACACTCGAATCGAGACGCGCGTGCACCTATCTCACAACTTTAGATTTGGAAATTTTGCCGCTTAGAAAAAAAAATACTCGTTTACTCTCGAGTCTCGATTTGAAGCCTCACTTTACTTGAGAATTGGCTCGAATTAGTAGGATATAATCATGAATGACATCCAAGCAAACGATGGATAATCCATCGTTTCATCATTCATCTTCATCAATAATCCTTAATAAATCTTTTAATAAATTTTATCGTACACTTTTAGTTGATTTACGAAGCATAGTTGACTTTTTCTACACTGCACGGTACCCTGAGTTCTCCTGAAGTTAGTGCGTGCAGAATAT
Organism: Xanthorhoe spadicearia; assembly: GCA_947086425.1. Classification (NCBI taxonomy): domain Eukaryota; kingdom Metazoa; phylum Arthropoda; class Insecta; order Lepidoptera; family Geometridae; genus Xanthorhoe; species Xanthorhoe spadicearia. The sequence goes on along the minus strand of OX352205.1, from coordinate 3,956,741 downwards.
ATGCGTCACTAATCAAAAAGGCTAAGGTAAGGGCGTCTTACACAACACAAAATGTGTCGCTACATGGATTTATCGAACTGTCAAACATTTGTAGTTATTAAACTAGTTTAAATACAATTAAAAATCGTTGTGCAAACCGCCTTAATAGAACACTCGACTTCATTACACGATAAATCAGAGCGAAACAAATTTAAACTAAAAGCTAACACCTCCGAAAAACCAGATTCTATCAAATCTCTAATCAAATATTTATTAATCCACTTCCGAAACAATTTCTTCGATTTCATAGAAAGGCATTCGTCACGTCTTCAGTGTCCATCGCTAGATGGTCCAGCGCAGCACAGTAGTAACGAGTGTATAATTATTGTGCCGCGGCGCCGGTAGCCGAAAGGCCGACTCATCGTAATTTGATGGCGTCGGCCGACCCGCCCCGCCGCGCCTCACAAAAAACTAATTAACAGAGATGGACCAAGATAGGGCATCCAAGCCTCATTCGCAAGAACAAAAAAAACATAACGGTGACTATCAATAATTAATTTTAATTCTCTGTGTTACTGAACTCTGCTTTTGATGACTTGCGCGATCGTATTTTCCTTGAGGTGATGACCCGTATGAGATAAATTAATACCTCTGTCAATAAAGAATTGCAAATTAATATGGCCTTTCTCGATACAAATTACTTATAACTTATCATGATGTGCACAGTTGAATGTCCTGAATGTTAAATATCATCACGATTTCATGATAGTGAAACTACCATTTGCCAAAGAGAAGATAAAGGCAATATACACGAGTGTAGTATATTATAGGTATCCATTTCCACATGTACTCTTACCTAATGTAAGACACGCGTGTCCTCAAGATAGCTTGATAGATTGTCGTCATGATGGATCGACGCCGCCCGCCAATGGCGTCCGACCGCAAACACCACACAAATATACGTATTAGCTAAACCAGATTGGAAACACCTACTCTATGGGGTTAATATACGACTTTTTACATGTTTAATTTAGGTATTCTTGTTATATTATGATGGTCAAGAAAAGTTTCAAATCTTTTAGTTTAGTAAGGTTCACTAATTCTTTAACAAATAATTTCATTGACTGCTGCACATCGTGAGTCATAGCCTCAAAGTATTAAGAGCTGTCAGCTTAAGTTATGTTTTAAGAAAAATAAACCAGAAAATAATAAGGTGCCTATTACAAAGTAGGTTTATTTCGGTAGTATCCATGAATGTGAGAGCACATTTACCAAGTATGTACCGAAATTCGATAACCGAACACAACACGTCAACGGGCCGGAGTTAATCATTTTTAATACGTTTTACTGGTAACTGTATGACTCCTTGCCAACGTGAAGCGAATTGCCATTGTTCGCCAGCTTTGCCACCGTTTTATTACCCCATAAGCGAAGTATTTCTGGCCACTGACACATGACAGCCACGAATTTGTTAAAAAGTTCGACCAAAACTTAGTAGGACAATTAGTAGAATACATAAACGTGAATGTTATTTTTCCGTGGAAAAAGGATGACGTATACCCTCAAGAATTGCTAATTATAAGTTTTGAAAGGAATCTGACTTGACCTTCGCCTGATTAGTCCTATTCAGAAATCCTTTATTAAATTGGCGGCGCCGAAATCCGACGCTTCATTAACGCAGGGACACGGCGACCCAAAGAAATGTCACGTCAAAATCGCTTTCCGAGAAGCGTAGCGCTACCGGAGCCAAAAGGGAATTAATAAGTACAAAAGGGTTATAAAAAACTGTGACAGAATTAAGAGTGGGCGCGTTAAGAATGGTGGTGCCCACGAACAAGTGAAACATAATGCGCGAAACAAAGCAGCCGGAGCGAATGCCTTAAATCATTTTTAATTATGTTATGGCGCGGGCGCGTTGGAGTTGTGCGCATGCGCCCGGCTTGGGTTACATGAGCAAGAAGCAGGCTGCTGTGCGTGCGCAGTCTAGAGCACGCCGCCGCCGCCGCCATGTCACTGTCCGTCCGATGCCTGACCCCGTCAGCTCAACCTGTGCCTCACACCTCCTGGGAATTCTTTCGCATTATCTTAAAGATCACAAATTGCTCACGCTGCTCATGATCGGAGAATTAATCTCATGATTTCTTTGACGTCAAGTAACTTGCACGTGGTGATCGCGTTGTGTTTATTATGATGTAGTCATTTCTAGACCCTTTTTATAATGTCTTCTTTATATGAATACAACCATAAAACATACCGCCTCATATTGGTTTACCATATTTTCTAATCGACTATAATAGTTATAAAACCTTACAGACTCGTGTATTCAGATAAGGATAGATCAGGTTTTGCAATCGACTAAGCTCATAATATTCCTAAATTTTGAGTAATTTTAATTATTTATCAAAACCCTAATAAATTTACAGTGTTAACTATCTTTTTATCATATTTATCTTCCTTTTTTTCATTTTTTCATTATCAAAGTTTAATTTATTAAAAAAATGCCAATAAACACTTTGTTTTCCAAAGAAACATTCTTGGATTGGTTTATAAGTCGTTAGCAGAGGAAACAAACACAATATTTCGGTGTTTATTTATTTTTATTTTTCAAAAACCAACCAAACTCTCCAACTATCCCGATGTTTGGCTGAATCCCTAACGGTGTTTTTTTTAAACAAGAAAAATAAATATACCCAATTTCTTTTCTGGAAAACTTATCTAATCGTTGTATGACTATAAATTTTACTATTATAGGTAAATACAATTTAAGATGCATACGTGCCGTAACACCGAGATTTTGTTGACGATTCTTATTTCACGGTAGCTTAGTGGATATGGAAGGCACCGTACGCTAAAAAAGCGTGCTACTTTAGATATTTTAATGGTCCACGCTTCATATAACAAATAAGTTTTCGATGTCTCTTTAAAGAGTTTAAAGTGATAAATCATACATAGTTTAGAGCTTGAACATTAAAATAATGATGGTTTCAAATAACGAATTCAAGCAGTGTATACAAATAAAGTATGAAAGTATGTTTGGCGCTAGTTTAGGACAGGGTCTTGTTCGTTATAACTTGTTTCTAGCTCCAATATGTAAACAGTATCGTACATTGTACAGTCGCAAAACGAAAAGGTTGACCAGTTTCCAATTCAATTCCTTTGGCGCGTTGCAAGCACATGTTACCTTTTAAACTGCGTGCCTACAAGACAAGAGTGTAGTGTCAAATGGTTATCACACCTAGCAAGCAATAACAGATCTTAAGGTGGTTAACCTTTTTATTCCGCGACTGTACATTAAGCTTGGATCTTAGTCTGAAATGTTGCCCTAATACATATTAGAAATGAAATTATGATAATATAAATGAGCCGCAATTATAATTCATTCATTCAGAATGAGATACAGCCTGGCGACAGACGAACGGACAGACAACGGAGTCTTAGTAATACGGTTTCGTTATTACCCTTTGTGTAGGTACGTCAGCCTAAAAAAGTGATATTCTTGCTTAATTGACATTATAATATATTGTGTGTAATATGGTTAATATTCTCAGTGAAACAATCCAAAGCAGCATATATAAATCCTTTCGAAATAAATCGCAAAAGAAACGGTAGTAAAACCTCAACTACAACTCTAATGGTAAACAAACAGCAGGAGCACGGCACAGATTTCAACAAAACATCTGTTCTTGTTGGGACGCCATTACAAATATATTCTGTGGCGCAAACGTAACCGATCCACTTTTCCGACACTTTCTCGATTAATAATGAAATTATGTTTTTACAAGGTTGAATAGAGACTATTTTTTATGAAAAGCGTTTACGTAAGGAATATACTTTCTACTATGTTTTATTGGTAATGTTTTCAGTAAACGTATTGACTGTTTAGAAATTAGCCATTCTGTTTAATCAAAATTTGATCAACAAAATCTTCCGATCGAACTTATGAGTTCATTTTGAGACGTGAGACAGATGGTAAGAGTTTGTGTAAAACCATCTAATCATCTTTTATGCAGTTTTAAGTTCTCAACCTAAACACAAAGTAGAGATGGGTATTTTCTATGCTGATGATAAAAGTAAACTCATAAACATAGGTACCTAAATACAAGATTCCTAGTGAACCACTTAATATCAAATTATTATTTTTAACCACCTTGCTACATGAAGACCAAGACGTAAAAAGTTTCAACGCAGGTCAATTTTGATTTCAACCTTTAATTTTGTTCGTGCAAAATGGACCGTTAAATCTGTTTCAATATAGAAATAACATCCTTTACATTTTTCTCAACAGAACATACATTGTAACAATAATCTGCTCAATTTATTGCAATTCGATAACTGCGCGAGCGCAGGCAATGAGCGATCACGCGCCTTGTGTCAACGATCCATGAAATACGCACCGCAAATAAAAACACGTAAAACAGCTGACCTTATTCATATTTCTAAAAGTATTGACTGGTATCTGGCTTCTCTCGTGTGGCACAGATGATAATGTACCTACCTATATTCTGGTTTCACCCAAATATATATAGGTAACATGATTTTTCGATAAAATCATAGTTTCAGACTTACCCGCAGTGGCCCTCAAAAAATCACCGGTATGTTTTTCTTTATTTTCCTTTATTCAACCTTACACAGGTTTCACTGCCAGTCAAGGGTCTACCACATATCTTTCAAACCATCTCCTTCCTTCGAGACTTTCCATACCTATACATAGTTTAAAAAACCTCTTGAGTGCATTCTTGATATGAGGCCGGATTACATACAAACAAAACAAACAAATTTTACCTCTTTATATATAGAATAGATAATAGATATAGATTCGTATAGATATAGATTAGTACATATAGATATTTCATGCCAACAACGTCCAAGGCCAGTGACTCCTAAGATTGCCTCCTGACGCTGTCGACTGCCTGTCAACACGGCCGCTAGCTCATACGAAATTCGGAGGTATTCCTCGTGGCGACCTAATCGCTATGATTCATGATCAGTTTTAGCATACAGAAATCGCTTACATTATGATTATTGAAGCATTACAATGCAATAAAAAAAACGACAGTAATCAACATCTCATTGGCCAGTTTAGGTGAAAGTGGCGTTATGCACGCGTTCATGTCTTTTGTACGTAAATTGACAAGCTACTTTCTCAGTACTATATTTTTTTTAATGGCTACGCTGCTTAGATAATTAAAACTAAGTGTTTTATTAGAGGTATAACTTTTTTTTAATCTTAAACAATTTTTAGAAACGTGTAATCTTTGGGTAACTGTCAGAAAACCCTTGAAATGGTCTACCTTATCATCCACACACTTTGACATTTCAGTTTATTGGAATATGTCTTAGGTGAAACTCTTCAGTTTATTGGAATATGTCTTAGGTGAAACTCTGCACATGCCCAATTTGCATTCTATATATAGAATTGCTTGCTACTACGATGTAGAATTGCTTGCATCGTCGCAAATAAATACTGTCATTTATTTGTCATGAAATCATCAGAACCATCAGAAATACCGGTGTAACTAAGCGTTGTAAGCGCTTGCAATCAGCACGCGCTAATTCGCCACATCGAACCGATATCGTTTGATATAACAGTAGTGCAGTGTCCACGAGCGTTAGGAATGCATGACCGATCGGCCACGGGGGAAAAAGCGCTCGCTGGCCGCTGAATGAAGCGATTAGCGCTGAATGGTTAGCCGGCACGCGGAACAAACCAAAAGGCACGACGTAAGTTCTAATGCAAGCTGCCGGTGCACGAATTGTATGTGACAGTATACAGGTACAGTTACTATTCGCTTTATTTGCATAATTAAATTCATAATAATCTCCAAATTCTTTAAATTCCGCTGTTAATGAATATTGTAGACCATTTCTGATTTACCGAGTAAGGTTCCTAGTAAGCTAGCAGTTAGTTCAAGTGAGCAGTATCTCACACACATCTGTCGCGATTGTAGAATAGTTGTCGTTTGTATTTTTTTTTATTTTTTTATTTATTTAACTTTAAACAAGAAGTTACATGTTTGTTACTATATTGCACCCAATAAACCACTATGGTTTGTGTGGGTACTCACATTCGTCTTAAACTATGTATGTTTATAGTAGGTAGATAGATACTTAGGTATAGCTATGAAATTACACATTAAAAAGACATCATAAAGCATCATAACATTCGTCCACAGGAAGTATAGTTAAGGTACACATAGGTACCTACCTGGTAAACTTTAGTTTTGCAACCCATAACACAACCAAAATACAACAGGACATCGGTCGCAAATTAAAGTAGGTACGTATCTTACTACACCTACTAACTTGTCATAGCTATGCTATGACTAATAACGAAATAACGAAAGACTATTATAAAAATCACGGCACACCGCACTAGCGAGATACAAGATAGGTTTTGAACATGCGCGTGAGTGCAAACAGAACACCTCACAACTTGGTAGCATAACAACACTGTTTCGCATGAATTAATACATTCCGGTTAAGCTCTCTTATGTTTCGAGCTGTTGGCAACGGCGTCGGTGCCGGACGTGCTCTAACGGAAATGGCTAGTTACATTACAACTAAAAGAAACTAACCAAATCTTAACATGAAGAAATTGAAATAAACTATGATTGTAACGTGTGAAGTCTTGACTACAAAAAAATTGCCTATATTATTACTTAGGTACTTTTATATAGGTAAATTAGATGTCAGAAATGTATGACACACAAACAATCCCAATATGCCTATACTTTACGGTACATTAATAACCGCTTACAAAATAACTTCTGACATAACAATTGAAAATAAAGAAGATAATATTTCTCAATGCGTCTAATACTTTGCGGCCAGAGCTTGCACTATCCGCAACGTCGTCGTCGCCCGCGCATTGTCTCAGTCCGGTTGACCCGTGCCCCGAACAAAAAGCGTACTCAGGTAAAAACTAATAAGAACCTCGGATCGCCTTTAATTGGGGAAAAAATACACAAACAAAATAAAAGTTGACGAGCTTTCGAATAACTTGTCGCGCATCACTGGGCTCTATAAGATGATCAAGTTTTGCTTCGATCATTTGAATTTGTTAAATGATTTATTCTATACGTCAGTCAAATTTCACGTGCCATGTATGTTTGTAAACAAACAGTCAATACTCAAGCTTGAAGTAATAATAATAATTCGATGATTTTACAGATTATTCTCAATTATTGGGGACTTATGACCACTACCTATATAAATTACTTACCTAGTATCAACTCGATCAAAAATCCAAGCCTTAGGAAGCAATTCCAATCTATGAGTGACTGTTAATTTATTTATACTCATGGCATATCGAATTTCGCTGAAATACTTATAGGAAATAAATATGCGTGCAAATCATCATCATCACGTGCTGTTAAAATAATCAGCAGGGCATAGACCACTTTTTGCTTGTGTTGCCTTCTCGCCCTATTCTGTAAAAAAATAATATGTACTCGTAATGTTGTCATCACCAGCTAGTCTGTGTCACCAGCAATAGAGAAAGTCTCTATGCCTTTGATACGGTGGCATTTCGGCAACTTTGAAATTCAAGTACATTGTTCAGAGACGCGGTTAAATCGCTCGTTTAGGATAAATCCCTTCTGTAACAAGTCGTTTGTTAGCCCCGCTCTGCTCTGCGGGAGAAGTTGCTAATTTAAAATACTCTACAGACGGCCTGATTGTACAACCAACTTGCAAAACCAGAAATTCTACGCTGAAATTGAGTATTTCAGCTTAACGTTGAACGAGGTGTGCCTGCCTACTAATATTAAAAGTACTTAAAATATTAAACGCGTGCAACTGTGCTCTAAATTTTGGAAAAAAGTTTATATAATTCATTGGACATTCTACGAAACAATATGTATGACTAGGACAATATTGTAACTAATCAGTGTCGAAAGATATATCTAATGTTACGTGTGGTCAAGTGTAAAATCAGCTCGTCTGTAGAGGCACAGTCTGTAGAGATCTGTCGGCGTACTCCGCAGTGCACTCTCCGCATCTCATTTACCTTATTAAGGGGAAGCGCGGCTGGTCGCGTCACTCAACGTCTCAGATCCCGCGCCTGCGCATAAACGCCTCTTAACAGATACTCTATCACCTATCTAATCGTGAAATTCCTACTTCCGCGGATTAACTCACCTACTAACTACTAAGCATGCTGTGGCTTTCCTCACCTCCATCTTCATCGAATTTAATTTGAATAGATCTTTCTGTGCCAATCAATCTCGTTGCACCTCGACTGTACTCCATCACCTGGCTTAACGAAGTATTGCTCCTTCCGCACTTTTAAAGCCTCACCTCCAACGCATTTAAATTGACCACTGATTTCTATTATGCCAATGCCAATCCATCTTGAATTATCTACTGGCATGATCAATTTTATCTACTTAATGCTTTCCAGACTGCGATTCCCAGTCTAATAATCTCGATTGAGCTCTTAAACTGGCACCGTTTGCTATGAATTTGAATAAAATAGAATTTGAAATTGGAATTAAGCGTAATTGTCCAATCCGAATTCCGAACGTTGAATACTCGGCGGCTAATGGTCTTATTCAAATTTGGTATACGGAGAGTGGAAGGATAAATCTCGGGAAACTCGACGAAGGCGCTGGCTCCGGTAATGAGCTAATTCGGCATGCACCGAGCGCTCGTACTCCCGCAGATGTAGGTATATAGGTACCCACTGCCTCTTCTACCTAAGTAGTAATGCAGCCGGGAATGCGGGAAATGCTCTCGTGCATATTCTTTATAGGATTAGCCTACGTACGAGTGCCAATACATTATACGTACGTATTTCACGATAGCCGATTTTAATGCAAATCTTTACCTCATGATAATTTATTTTGTAAATGCAAATTTTTTCCCGTTCGGAATAAAAGGAAGGCGTGGTAAAAGAACCGTAAAGACAATAGGCATTGTCTATGTAAAATAGAAGCGGACCAATCCGACGCCTCCGACGCCGTCGCTGCTAATTAAAAATTCAAATTAGGAGAATCGTCCCCTCGCTACGTTGGTGATTACGGAGCGTTAATTACAAGCGACCAATTAAAACGCAGGGCGACAGAGCGGCAAGGCTCCTGGCCAATGGCACGGCGTCGCTGAAGCGAGGCGTGGTAATTAAGACAGCGAAAGGGTTGTGATTTTCCCGGCTAGGGGCGTGCAATTAATCACAGCAAAGGAGTGGCGCGAACACTCCCTTGTCTATGCACGACGTTTCAGGATGACTCGCGCTAATGTAAACGATTCGGTTGAGTGATCTATTTCTGTTATGTAAACTCAGGAAATCATTTGTTAGTGTGGCCTGATTTCAGATTTCATCGGTATAGGGCGATTTAACTGTTCCACTCGGAAATCAGTCGTTGATTCACTGGAACAGAACTGGAAAATTGCAGAAACTCCTTTAAACAAAACCATATTGGATAGTTACAAAATTCAGCGATCAGACATAAAAGCTTTTCCAACACAGTTGTAAAGTTGGTAAATAAAGTTCTAAAAACGCTCCTTCCATCCCATCAAAGGAACAATAACGCGGGTCTATTTGCATGCAGCAATCCATTGGAACGTAAAACAGATGTAGGTGGAAACTAGAGACGTGATGTGGGATTATACGAACTGAGTCCAGATTCGGGACTCAAATCCAAGATCTGGTTGAAGTCAAAGAATATTTATAAGTTCCTATAAAGAAATGGAATTCATTTGATTTACAGAATGTCTTTTATAAGCAAGAGCCGTATTGGCTAAGGAGTACCTATTTCAACTTTCGATCCGAAGGTCTTGGGTTCGAATCTCGGCCTTGCATCAATGTTTAGAAAAAATATACCTATGCATATTATTACAAGCTCTAAACATGACAAACAACGTGAGGAAACCAGCTGCTTGTCAGCCCTACACTATAGACCATTGTTTTTCATTCGAATATGGCAGGCTAAACTGAACGGACGGAAGAAAGAATCGTGTTGTGCCGACCCCACTTAGTGGGATAAGGGCATATGATGATGATGAATATGAAATAGTTTTCTAGTTGCACGTAAAATGGACGATCGCACAAATCTGTGTCGCTGTAAAACTACCTTTGTATAACAGCTATGAAATAAAATGATACTGATAAAACTGAAGTAGCTATAGGTAATAAACAATCTATCAGAGCTAGATGACCGATAATTCGAAATGAGAGTCGACCTTCACCCATCCCTAGCAGAAAGAATTGAGTTTTAGTTCGCTCCGCCAACCCCGCGTAGTAAATGGCCCTCTTACGCACTACGCACCTCGCTACAGCCTTAAATGCGTCACTATTTTCCATAAACGTGATGTTTTTATCCACGATCTCGAATATCTGCTCGAAAGAGTTTATCGGCGCTATAAAGTCATGTTCGCTTGATGTTGATGTGAAATTTTGAGCAGTTTTTTATCGTTTTACGTGTGAACTGAACGGGCGTTTTGTAGTCGTTTGAATATGTTTCGATTATCTGTTAGCCTGACATTTGACAGCAGATTATCTATTCGGTAAACAATCTTATGAGTTTTTGCAATCCATGGACCGACCAGTTGTTATGTTATAACTAGTTATAAGTGTTGAAGTTTTTATGTTTTGAGTTTAAATCAAGCCCTAAATGGTAGAACGGACTTCAGTGAAATTTGAAACTTAACTAGACGATAATGTAGGCTTTATCTAGTTACATATTCGGCCAAGCGAAGTCATGATAGAGCGAGTAGATGAATGAGGCCATCAAAACGTTAATGCTTTCCCGTTTCCTCATTTCCCAAAAGAGAGCACAGTAAACAACTTTAATTATACTCTCCATTATGAGCTAAGTCGATGAAGTATAAATGATCCGCGTAGCCATTTCTCGAGGAGAGTTATTCCCCCACCCTTCCCCCCAGCCGTCACTGCCAGAAGAAAAATGCTAACACGCCCCCGCGAAAACTATTAGTTATTTTGGCACCCCCACATCCCGGTGCCTTCGATTATGGACCACTACACTACATCCTTTTGGCGGAAGTATTACTAATCTTTGGTGAAGAGCTCGGATTAAACGGATTCATAGTGGGTCGAATTCATAGTACCTACTTTGCTCATTCATCGTGCTTGCCTAAGCTCTAAATATATCAGCCAACGTTATCATAATGCATAATCTTTATGTAAAACCAAACTAAAAAGAAATATTGGAGGGAAGACAAGCCGGCTTAACACTTAAATCCGGCATTGCAGACGAAATGATGAAATTCACAATAAGATAAAGAATATAGCCCATAAAAGTTTCATTGCTGTTAACTTATTTATGAAGTCTGCTACATATTTAAATGTATACCTACGCTAAGAGCGTTTGTAATGGTTTTTGTGAATGGTTTCAAAGCATATTGTATTGTTTGAATTCGAGTAAGTAGAGTTAAGTAAGATTTTGACGACAATTTTTAATCAATGTATCAAAATATTGTAAGTACAAAACATATCTTTATTTATGAGTGAGTGTGCCCTGTGCTCTTTAAAATGTGGTCACTGTCCAGTTTATTACAAGCCAAAGATTAGGGTGCGGACAGTCCCGATAAATAGCTGTACACGTACGTACAAACACGCCATCTGTCATGAGCTTCCGACGTACGGCCTCGTTGTTTAATTGACTTGTCTTCTCTCACGTACCGTGAGAAGACACCGTTTTTAATGTACGGCGTAGACATGACATAAAGTTCGTACGCAGCACGCATTAATGAACATTGTTTAGGAGATACTACCACCACGTGATGCCGGTGCTCCTGCCGCTTGAATACCTGAGCAGCCTCAGTAATTGATGCCTTTTGAAAACTAGGTATTTATAACAAAAAAAGTTTTGTTATAAAATAATCGTCCATCTAATCTGGCACTCGCTGATGGCGAGATACAAGCTCTTCCCTTGTTAGGACGTTGAATTTCAACAACAATTTTCTATTTCCTCGCAACATAGTTACACGAGAGCTAAGCTACGGCGTCGTCGTGTAGATAATGCGAGTACGTCGCTTACATAACGGACACACAAAAGGCCAGCACTTGCACACAAATGAACGTAGTTTGCACATACGTTGAATAGACAAAGCACACAAGCACGTGAGGTCATCTCCCCTCATTAGGTGGTTAGTTTTCCGGGCGTGTCCGCAGACTCCGAGCGGGTGTGAGGTGCACGGGGTGAGGGGGTGCGGGGGAGGAGGGGGGTGACCGGGTGCAGACGGGAAGTTACTTAATTAATCCCCGCGCGGCCGCCATTGGCCGGCGAGGCGGCCGCCCGCCCGGCCATCTCATCGCCCACGCGTTAATTGGGCGGGCGGCTGGCGCCCAGATTACAGCTCGCGATAGCCGTTAATGAAACTCCGACTCTTTCACTACCTCCATTATCCGTCCCTTATGTAAACTTCTGGATCGTCCTTAATTAGTCAGAAAGACAAGCAATCAAACTGATCCTCTTTTAGCATCCAGGATCAGATACCTCCACACTTCACGGGTGATGAATACCTATGGATGGACGCCTGAGCTATTTCAGGCGAGCAGCTTTTCATTACCTATCACGTTTCATCATGTTACTTGTAATGAGATTTCTCAGAATTACTTTCGCACCACTCGGCGAGCCCACCCACCACACGTTACGCTGAAAACGTTTCTCGGCAAAGATTGAAGTTATGGCAGTGTTTGTGAAAGCAAATACATAGTTGGGGTTATTCTTTCCCTGATCCGCATTACCTGTTGGTACTCAAAGTGCTTTTAAAGAAGGAAATGAAAAAGCGTAACTGCGCCCGGCGTATATGAAGCTAGTGGAGCGTTAATAAATATTGTAGCAGGGTAGGAGTCGACTCGAAACTAATATCGCTCTCGTCGCGTCAAGTGAACGTATAAAGCTCAGATTTAGCGTGAGCCGAGGGCTGAGCGGGCGCGAAACGCCCAGGTAAAGTACCTACTTACACCTCGATATACGAGGAAACGTAAATTATAATATTGTGTGTGTCGGCGCTAACCCTCTCGCGCTCACGTCGCGGGCGCGGGGAGTGTGTGCGCGCCCACTGAAAGAAAAGCAATTTCCTCCGGGCGGCGGGCGGTAGGGGGTTGAGGTGAAGCGCGAATATAATTTTGTTCATTTTTTCATTCGGCCGAGTTAATTCGGCTTCGCGGCGAAGTCGGCTATTGATTAGGGCGCGTCTTACGTTTTAATTTGTTTGCGCGCGCAGCCGCGATGCACCCGCCTGAGATGAGCTCCCCCCCCCTCACCCGCGCTTAATGAAGCCTCCGCTAACTACAAGTGCTGTAATCACGCTCCTTTTCACAATCATGCTCTCACATCAAAATATTTGTTTCCAGTAGCGCCTCGGTGCCTTGGGATTTGATGTGAAGTATACAAGGAAAACCTTTGTTTACGCGAACTCTGGAGCTTAAGATCATTAGATTACATGTGTTTTCCAAACTACAACTACTATTGCAAATATTCAAAAGTCATTCGTTTTGTCTGCGCATAAAGAAAATAACATTCACTCACATGTGGAATTTCCTAATACAGAAGCCAAATTCAGAACTATGTGTAATGTGTTTTCACAATACCTACATAGCGTAGGTTATTATGCCCACCTACAATCGTCATTCTTCTTTATTGTGTACCCACTTTTCTCTGTACGGTAAAGGGGCTGCTATGCCTTTTAATGACTATTGAAAGACAAATACTATATTTCTAGGAATCCAAGTAATGATGCTCGTTACCTGGTAGTATCTGGCCGTACAGATATGCTCCGTGCACCGTAATAATTAACGTTGCATCGTCCAGTGCGGGTGGTTGCGTCACGATTGGTCATCTCTAGCCTTCTCCCCCCCCCCTCTCCACAACCCTCCCAGTACCCCCGCTACCCCCCCAGTAAAACAACGCCGCCTGCATGTGACACATTAGTAAATGAGACGACATTCGTTACCCGTACCACGACCCAGCGCCACATCCTCGCCGAAGGTTTCTTCGAGAAGTCTCCGAGCTCGTGAGACCGATTCCAATAGAATCCCCAACTATTTGTTACGCGTTTCGACCGAGTGCATGCTTCAGACATGATAAAATACGCTAGTTAAAACTTTCCAACTTTGCTCTCTGCAATGTAGAGCGCGCTCTGAAACGTAGTTTGTACTGAAACACATGTTCGAGTTAAACTCATAACAGAACTTTTAGATAATTCTACTCACGACTCAGGAACAAGTCTCTATAGGTACCTATCTACTTTTTCAAATGGCTTGCAAAAATAATGATAAGTGCTCTTTTGAAATTTGAATTTTACCTACCTACCTTTTAAATACGCTATAAATCCCTAACGGCTGGTCACACCGAATTTGGTAGGTCGTCGATCAGTCGAGAGCTGGTCGATACTCGTCATTCAATAAATCGAGAAACCGCCGCCGCCTCCGCTCGGCCATTAAGCCTCTCGATAGTGGATACTCTTCGGTGCTTACTTTGTTTTTAGTACTTTCATTTTATTGTTTTAATTTGTGTGCGGGTGCGCTATTTGCGTGCGCGCAGTTAGCGGCGCCCCGCCCACCGCGCGACGGCCAATACGCGCGCCGCATCGCGCGCTGCGCCCGCGCCTGCACGCGCACGCACAGACACCGCGACAATGCTCATTGTTTCAAGCTAACCTCTTATTCTTATTTTCCCTTAGTCCAGCTCGTCGGTCGCGCGCCTCCCACCGAGCGATAATTTCAATGTCTCCGTGTGTATTGCGATATTGAGTGAGATTCCACTCTGCGCATGTTTTATCGTCGGAGGCGCGTCTCGTCAGCGCTACTCAATAAGCAATAAACCATTCACCTCCGAGAAGTTATTTTAAACCATGCCTGGGATTCGAATTGAACCCACGCCTTTTACCACCTTTAGAGGTTATTGTGTTTCCGAAACGTCAACAATAATTTGCGCTTCGTAATCTGCTTACATGCATCGTTCCGTTATCATACATCGTTGCACCTTCAAAGTAACACACTTTGTATGTAAAATAATCCACCCACACCATTCTTTTGACGAAAACAATATAGTTTGTGACTCTACCGATGCTATGGCACTAAATTCTCATCTGGATCCAATAAAAATCAAGAAATAGGCGACTATCAAATAACAGTAAGCAATCGCCTTGATGTTGAATTATATAGCGTGTTAAAGCGAGCTAGACACAACAGGCGAGTCGTCGCACGAATAATATGAAAGGGGAAACTAAGCAATTGATTGTAAAAATGGGTGGCGAAATAGAAAAATATCGCCGGACGCATTCGTGGCCTGGTAAAATATTCAATCGGGGCAATTCGGGTCCGCGTATAAATTCGGCACCGCCATTATTTGTAGCGCGTCCTCGCGCGACCGAAAATCGGTACCTACATTGATAGTCGTCATTTTTCTTGAAGGTATCGTTAATATTTTACGGGTGTGTGTCAACGGTTTATGGGCCCACTCTTAACACTAAAACGTTTTAGCCGTGCTCTCATTGTTTATACATTTTACTATCCACTTTTTTATAGTTTATTGCAGCTTGAGTGCTGTTCGAGGTTATGACACCGCGTAGCGCTTCGGCAATCGATTGTGCTTCATACAACTTGATTTTTATTGCACCCTAATAACCACCGGGAACTTCCACATTTCACGGCAACAATTAGCTACTCTCTACCTGGCACTGCCTGGACCGCAGTTTACTATCGCTAGCAATCAATATATAATCATTCTGCTTAACTACGAGTAGGTAATATTCATCATCATTATTCGTTCTCCGATCCCCAGAGACATCTCGAAGCTCATTCGTTTCTGCTTTTTCATCTTTCCGTAACTTTCAAACGTCTTTGTCTCTACCTAACCGTATGAAAATCGTATAACACATAAGGAGCTACGAGTTCTTATCTAAGTGTAATTATCCATCCAAGTTTGCGAGCGCAGAGAAAGAATTGCTCTCGTCTCCATGTTCCGCGCGTGTGTGAGTGGGGTGGCGGTGGGGCGGGGAGGGAGGGGTGGGTAGGCTCACATGGGACGCTCTCTAATGAGGTGCCTGAAAGCGACAATGTCTTTGAGTAAAGCAAATGTGTAGGTATCTACATACATGGGGTGGAGCTCTTCCTATCTGTGCCACCGTGTTTAATGTGTACATATCTGTAGTGTGTTTATACGCAGTAAATAACGTTTAGAGGCTCCTCGACATGAATAGGGAATGAGGTACCTAACTCACTAATGGCTTTCTGCTAATGCTTTTGGAATTATTCGAGGGCATCGTTACGTAAGCATTTGTATGATCGCAAATTGTTCCCATGGAATTCCTAAGTCGACTTCATAAATTGCATAGGTACTTGATGAAATTTGGTGTGTATGCGGAAATACTACTAGTATTGGAAATCTGAATATTTTTGAAATTATGTTTAGAAGTTTGTGGTTCCACTAAGACGTCAACTTTTTAATTTATTTGATCTAACATAATAATCGGTATATTATTTTGTATACATAGATTATGTTTTACGATTTCATTCATTTGTAAGTACGATAAAGTATGTAAGTAGTACCACAGATAAAATAATACTAGTAGTACCTACTGGGATGAAAGCTGCATGCACTGGTGTTTTATGTATGCAAAGTGGACTAGCTCAGAATAGCTCCTGGAGCCCTGGCATTGTTCATATAATTCAGGAAAGTTGAATCCTGAATATTAAAATGTAGTATTCGTTATGGTCGCGATGTGAGAGTTTGAGTCGGGTGTCGGAGTGCGCCGGGGGTCGGATGGGCCGCCGCGACAGAGGCGGCGCGGCGCGAGGGTCGATCGCGCCTTCCGGTCCGGAGCCGGTTTTAATTTCCCGCGCGAGGCGGCGCGTTTAGTTTAAATGGCCGGAGATGAGCCGCACGCGGACTAATATCATGCACGGCCCGGGCCGTCGCCATAGCGACGCACTCTCAAATGACGTGTGGAGCCGGAGCGAGTGTGAGGCCGGGGGTAATATGATTTGAGCGGCGGGGGCCACCGCGACACCCCGCCCGCTTGTTTGCTCTCCGATGCAATCGCGATACGAGCCCTGCGACCCCCCTCGGCGGCGCCCGACGCCCGGCCGGCGACACATCTCTCACCTCCGCCGTCGATAACCGCATCGGATTCCTTGTTGCAAGCCACCGCATTCTATTGAAATAGATACAACGCGCCCGCCTATCCACCTACTGCTCGACTAGATTTACACATCACCCCTTGCCTCACCAATTTTCGAAGCGACTAGATCCACCTCTGCGGTTCTGTGTTGTGGTTTCCGTTACCTTCCTATTACTCCGTCAGTCGGCACGGGTCTCGTTATGTGCCATCAAATACCCTTAAGGAAACCGGAACGCTTTAACAGATTTCTTTTGTGACTTTTTACGAGGGCAACTAAAGAAGCTCTCCGAACGAAACTCATTCTCGTTAAGGTCCTAATAAATCAATCATACGAGTCCCACAGCATTCCGATAACGACCGAAGTCATATTCTTGAGATGTTTTTGTGTATTGACTCAATCGCAGCACGTCTTGAGGTGTTGGAATAGCGAGTTTACACTGCTCGGGGTGACAATTACGCGGTGTCGACGCTCATTAGTTGCGGTGGCGCGGCCGGTTCATGTAACATGTATCGCGCGTCGTCCCTCGCCGCCACCGCCGCCGCCGACGGGACAATAAAGCAATCAATCCGCACCGCTCCGCCCGCAAACGAGCTGCGAGCGTCGCCC
Source organism: Xanthorhoe spadicearia (assembly GCA_947086425.1). Taxonomy (NCBI): domain Eukaryota; kingdom Metazoa; phylum Arthropoda; class Insecta; order Lepidoptera; family Geometridae; genus Xanthorhoe; species Xanthorhoe spadicearia. The sequence goes on along the minus strand of OX352205.1, from coordinate 3,939,067 downwards.
AGAGACGGTCACACTGCCCGCACTCGATAACGACACGTGTGTCGCACAATGCTCCTCATAACTACATCCAATAAACCATCGAGCCTATTCGAAGACCCGAAAAGGAAGCGCGGAAAACTTTCCTATACCTTTTCGTAATTGAGCACTTTGAACCGAGCCTGGCTAGATAGGGTATTGTAACCGAGCTGCACCGCTGCAGTAATTGCGGCGCGAACGCCGGGGGCCGCGGATAATGCCGCGCGTGATATATGGTACTACGGCTAATAACAGAGCTCGGGCCTCGCGCCGATTATCCCTTTACCCGGCGAAGACGAATTCGTATCGATCGGGCGACGCTCGCTCTCAGCTAATGAGAGCTGGATTTAGTTCTCATTATCCACTTTCGCCGGTCCCGAAGGCGACGTTGCTCCCTGCGGCGCGCGGTCTGTTCGCTGACGCTGGCGGCCGTCGCTCGCCCGGACCACAGCCCGCCCTGTACTTGATCCTCGGTAATTGCAGCCCGACGCAATCCACCGTAGGAACAACCACCACCACACGACCAACAGTAGTGGATAATTGCGCTATTGTTGATCGCTACGTCGCGACTGCGCTACAAATAGCTTTCAAGGAAGTTTACGGTTAAATTAGAAGGTTGCAACAACGAGCCAACTTAGTTATTTCGACAATTAACTTGGATAAGATTAATGGTTGCACTGGAATAGCGCTGGAAGGCAATAAAGTACGGATAGCTATCGGCCACCACGTTTTGAAATTGTTCCCTCTAATTGAGATGTTATAACAAGCGGCAATCGTGCTTTCTAGCTCCACTTTACTTGTTTCATTAGAAGTATGTAAAGGAATTTATGTTGGTTGCAGATGGCTCGGTCGAGGGTCGATGTTCGTGTTGTCTGAGAATCAGACTCGTCAGTTGCTGAGTTCTGCGCCGCGCTCGGCCCGGGACTGCAGCGGCTCCATGGTGGACGTGGGCGCTGGAGACGGGGAAGTCAGCCGCCGATTTTCTCGACTGTTCCCAGCGAAATACGCCACAGAAATCTCGGGGAGCATGAGGAAGACATTATCCAAGAAGGGATACACGTAAGAAAAACAAAAAATTAACTGAATACAGCATTTTTCAGGATCCTCTCAGAAACTCGCGATGAAGCTCTTAAAACAGTCTCTTTCGGATCCAAAATATCGGGAGCCTTAAAAATTACCTACACCGTGACGCCGAAAAAGGTCGTATTAGGAAAACCAACAGACTTAAAATAGAAAGTAATGGATTTAAAAATAGCTCCAGAAATCACTTCTACTCTCCCTGATAAAAACATAATATTGTTAATTTTAAATCTGACCACTTGCTGATATAAAATTATGTTGGTCACCAGACTTCTAGATGTGGATAGCTGGTGGGACGGCCAGCAGTTCGAATGCGTGTGTATGTTGAACCTGCTGGACCGGTGCAGCAAGCCGAAGACAATGCTCATGCAGGCGAGGAATGCCATCGCGCCCGGGGGAGTTCTCATGCTAGCTCTTGTTCTGCCATACAAGCCTTATGTTGAAGGTAATTAGTGAAACTAGACAACTTTTTGCCCAACATTACACATAAATTTACATTTAAGAACGTTTTGAAGTTCTAGATAGTCGAAAGCATGTTGAGTCTCACTCAATGCATAATAATCTGTGAACATACCTTTATAAATTAAAAAGGTACAAACAAAGTATATTATTTTTAAAGTTTAGTGTACCCTATGTTGAGTATCCTTAATAAATAAACAGTAGAAAATAGAAACTACACTTTTCAGATGTCTGTTAAAAAATAACTAAGAAATTTTGTATGAACAAGTGGCCTACATGGGTCGGAGTTTTCAGGCCGCCTAAAGGTCTCCGTCATCAATAAACTACTAAGCCAGGGACCGACAATAGTAACAGTCAATCTTTAAACAATCTTTATTCTTCTTTTTCAGTGACTGCAGACCACAAGCCCGAAGAACGCTTGCCTATCCAAGGCGTTGGATTCGAAGAACAGGCATCTTCGTTCGTCAAGTTCATGGAAGAGGAGTGCGGGTTCGAGCTCGTGTCTTGGGCCCGCGCGCCTTATCTGTGCGAGGGAGACTTCTCCCAAGCTTACTACTGGCTTGATGACTCTGTATATGTTTTCAAGCCTAGAGAAATTGAAAAGAATGTCGAGCTATGAAAACATGAAAAAAATATTCCATTTTCGTTTCTTAAACAATACGACCCACGTAACTAACTAACTAAGTCTGAATATAGGCTCTGCGAACTTTAGCGCATATAACACTCGTGAAAAAACTGTTATTGCAATTTATTTTTACCATGTTCCTAAAAAAACCAATTGCAAATGTTCCTTTTGCGCGAACTTCAGACTCGCCAAGATACGTCGGCCGTATTGTACCTATTTAAATAACTGACGGCTTCTCACACACTTACCTACTACTGGCTTGATGGCTATGTTTGTTTTTAAACTTAAAGAAATTGAAAAAAAATTAGACATGAAAACGTTACAAATGCGTTACTAAGGCCAATTGGAATTGTTCTAGTGGAACACTGAGCTCACTTTAAAACAAGTGGCCAAATTAAATATTGTATTAACCGACTACAATTTAAAATTTTCGGTGAATTTTTACACAGAAATTACTAACTGTGGAATATAATCTCCTCCTTTTTTGAAGCCAGTTCAAAACAGCGTTTTTGTGATAACGCATTTAAATATTAATAAAAATCAAGACTTTGACATTCCTAGATGTGTGTTTGTGTGTATTTCACTGTATGTGTGTGCATTTTTTTATGTAAAAGAGGTAGAGGGGTTATTGGCGCATAAAAGTGGCACCACAAAACTAGGCTAAATAGCGTACTTAAACTCTGGTTTCGCAGGTTGACGTGTGTTTCTGTCAGAAAAGTATAATGCCTTGGACAGTTTTCGACTTCGCATTAGTACTGATATAGCCTATTTCTATTTCAATATCGTTGCTTAGAATATAACGTGTTTTAATACATTTTATAAACTTTTCACTACCTATCTACCTACCTCTATAATGTTTTAACATCGAAATGTCTTCACTTTTATACTCTACTCAATGAGTTAAGATATTTGCCTTGTCATCAAATACGTGTGAAGCTGACGGTGTATGCCACATTTCCTGACGATGATTTTCTTTACCGTTACTTATAAACTTTTCATATGACAATTCATTATTATAAACTGTAATGTAGAAAAAAACTATGTTCTTAAAGCGTTATAAAACTAAAAAAATTACTATATATATGTTTTTCTATTTGTAAATGTAACTGCTTTATCTATGAGAAAGAGAATGGTAGTAAAACCATGTTTTGCCGAACCTTGTAAAAGGCAGGATAATGTTGGCGATGGAGCGACTCTAAGGATCGCAATCCTTGCGTCAATAATCTTGATATCACACTAATATTATGAAGGTGAAAGTTTGTGTGTTTGTTACGCTCAAACGGCCGCATGGATTTGAATGTAATTTGATACCAGAATAGCTTAATATCTTTGAATAACACATAGGCTACTTTTGATTCCGGTATTCCCAAGGAAACGGGGGTAACACCGCGGAGCGCAGCTAGTAATCTTGATATTTATAAGATGAACTTGCGAGTTTGATAATTGATACAATAATTCACGCACAAAATTATTGATATTTTAACATCGAAAGGGTATTTTACATTTTATACTTAATTGTTTGTGTCGTGTTGTTAGTATGTAATGTAATGTGATAAGATTTAACGTATTATTATTATAAATATTTGCACTGTAAAACTTTCTATGCTGTAATTTATATTTACAACGCATGTTTTGACCATGTTTAAAAATAATTATAAATTCAAAATATAAAAACTTACATTATCATATTTAACTCTAATGCATAATTAATGGAACACCATTTTTTTTACTTATTTTATTCTTCACGTGTTTGGTGCCAAAATTCAATTATTGCGTTAAAAACGTAGGTTAAATGTATTAATAGTTGTACTTTTGCATGGCATTTATACCTTGTGATTATTCAGTTCCAAACTAGCATTTGTACTCGTTCTTAAATAGATGTTTGTGATACATAGATGTTTTTAATAAATGTTTTACTGTAAGCATTGACTTTTTTTTCTAGCACTACCAGCATACATGATGCTATTTCGCAATAATTTGTCGTAGGTACAAGTTGCTCGTAATGAGCGACAACTATAAATTAAATATCGAGTAGGTCTTAAAATGCCTGGTTTCTGAAAATTGGCCTTCCTCTAGTTATCAATATTTATCTTTGAATCCTACTAATATTACTACTAAAGTTTGTATCGATGTTATACAGACATTTATGAACAAGGTAATTTTATTAAAATACAATAAAACAACATGGTAGTTTATATAATTTATTCTAAGCACTGTTTTCATTACTAATTTACAGTTTGATTAAAATATACCGACAAACAAAGTTACTAATGGCAAAGCGAGATTGGAAACTGATTTTATAGACACTTGTACTGGTTCAAAGTTTTATAACTAACTTAAAATATACCTTACCGCTTTGCCAAAATCGGATTAGATTTTAGTAACAAAAAGAGAAACAAGAATTTAAAATAAATATTGCATAAGCCAAAATTACATTTTGATAATTTTATCACAGAACCCAGATGCCGTTTTGATTAAATTTCATGATTTCGATACAATGGATATTCGCTTTTTTTAACTATTTCACCTATTACTACGTATAACTATTGGTGCGTTAGAATATAACCATCACTTAACTAAATTTGAATAAGTATGTAAATATAGATAACATAAAATTATAAAAAAACCAACCAGTCTAAGAAAAAATATAATAAAACCCGAACATTTTAGCCCGCCAATTTGACCCTAAACCAATGATATAAAAAAATAACATCACCATAATAAGCATAATTTTGAGATCAATTTTACAACTGATGTGTAGTCCGAATAAATAAATATGAAACCAAAATGGTCGGGCCGAAAGTCACAGTACACATAATCAGGGCCAATTCGTATAATGTGATATGAAAATCAATTTTTGACTAGAAAGCTTATTCTAATACAGAGAGAGAGATTCTTAAAAAATGTTAATACTTAAGAGTACATAGTCGACGGTTACATCAGCTTAATATAAGGTGTATTGTAAATTGTCATCAAACATTATAGCCTCGTCATATTTGGATAATGCATTGAAGAGTTCAAAAGTTACGTAAAAACCAACACACCTTAAAAGTATCAAGCTTAACTATACAAAAACGTTATGTTATACAGCTGCTTAACAATATATTCGAAACAGTCAAACGTAAATGAAAATAAAAGTAACGTTACATATTATAAAAGGCAGGCAGACTCTGTTTGACGTAACGCAAAGACAAATTTAACAAAGATTGCATTTGTTTCCTACATATTTTGTAATACATACATACATAATAATTTATTAATTGAATCGTGTTGCAATGAATTAAAGAAATAAGTGTAGGTAAATTTCTTTGAACCTTAGTCGACACCATGTAGGTACTGTTGCCTAAAATATAGTTATAATGTATGTCAAGGTCACGGGACTATGGAGTACTAGACCTTTGATAGGCATGCATGGGGCTAAAGCCAATACACAGCGGCCACTTTTGACAATGATCTTAATATAATCATTTTTGCGTTACGTTACAACCAGAGCGCCAAAATCACACGACCTATTCCAAATCAATACTTAAAATGTGATGTGAATACAATATTAATTTAGAACTACAGTACTAGGATACAAAACTTTAAAGTAGGCTATGCCTTATTTATTGCACTAATAATCTTATGTAATCATTATTTCACACGATGTGATGCATTTGGAAGTAGTTAGCGACTCGCGTTGTTTACTCTTACATTTCAACTTAGGTTGTTACCAGACCAATCGATATTTCTGTCCAGTGTCTGACCAGTCGATCTGTAGAATGAATAGTATTCTCTATCAATCAACGAATGATCGATCGATCGATTGGTCTGGTAACATCCGTATACTTACTGCATACTCAGAACACACTTTTTGGGAAAGGGATTCTTATAACTACCAAAAACGTCATCTCTTACATAAAATCATAAGGCTAAGAACAAGTTTGTTTTCAATCCCAAGTATGCAGTAGTACTTACTTACCAAACCTAGTCTTACAAATCCACAGGCAACATTAGCTAAGATGAAAAATTGCAGTCTTCATTAAGATACTATCCACCTTATCGTTCACAAGACAAGACACGGCGATCAAACCTTACTTAACGCATTTATTTTCTATCATCGATGATCGAATTTATAAAATACTGGATGTAACAAGTCTACTTCCAAAAAATAGTATTGAACTGTTTTGTCTTATTACACTTTGTTTCGACATTAAATTAATTGAATGCTGTTGTTTGTTACGGCTTACTAATTTAAATGCCGGTATTCGAAAGCACACAAGACATTCCAAGTGTATTTGAAAAGTTGATTGAATTTTTGGTACTTATAAATTATTTCATTATTGAATACATACTCGGACTCGAAGTATCTCGAGGTATGTTACAACCATGTCAACAGTTGGACACTAGAAACATCTTTATCACAAAGTAAATAATGCACTTACGAGGATAAAACTGGGAGGAATTATAAAATATCGAACAAAAATAAAGACAATGAAACAAATCAACATAGATATAACATAAATGATACTTATTATTAGTAATCAATAGTAAATACCAACAAAGCAAAAAAATGCTAAATGCAGCATGTCAAACTATTTTGTGCTGAAATTAATTTAATTACGAGAGCACACATGAATTAATCAGAACAGACAGATAACAAGTACCTACTTGAGCATTTTCAACTTATTATGCTCCCGAAATCATTATTTTTCATGGCAAATTAAACCCGAAAGGTTTAGGTTCATCATTTATCAATCGCATCAAACTTTTTAAACTCTCATGGTTTTGAACATTATAAAGTATGTAATTTTATTTTTTAAACAATAGCATGATTGAAAATCATGATCTTAATGCAAATTTTCAGTATCCGGGAGTAGTTTCTTTACACCTGGTATTAAATACAAACCCTGAGGAAGAGTAGCCACAAATCAATAAAGTAAAGTATAATAAGTTCACGAATAATATTTTATAGTTACCTTTTATTGGAAATGTTTATTACTTTCAGTGAAAATTGCTCAAGCATTTGATAATCTGGTCTATGCTGATTTAAGTAATTCTGACAGCGCTGGTTTGCCATTGAATATGGCAAGATTCAGCGCCGAATACTTACCTTACCTATATACAAGAACAATACAGATCCATCGATCATATTACACGTCAAAAACACAACCGTATCTTAAAATAACAAATAAATATAATAGTATACAAAAATGTATAAATAAAATTAATTTCGAGACAAAAAACAGTCAACCAAAAGGCAAGAATACCAAACGCGTGCAGATCCAAAGTTTTACAATTTATAAGGAACCATTCAAATACATATACAAAACCAAACCACTTTGATGTTATAAGTCTACATTTGTGCGAATTTTGCAGCAAATTTCCTTCCAACATTTTCAATTGAATCTTACTAAAAATACAAATAGGTACTTAAATACACAAAACTTCATAAATATGTACCAATATTTAGATAAATATTTCCGCCAGATACCAATGCAATGTGGTCACTACCATGTTATATGACAGGATTTACAAATGACTCTTCGGCTATGATATTGAAATAAATCAACCAGTATGTAAATATGTATGGAAAACAAGTTGACGTCCTATTTACTCTACTGGTTATTTCAGTGGGTTGAATAGGTCGGTAGCGTCATTAGAAGATTTAAAGATAATTATCGTTGGCCTCAAATGTCTAACAAGAAACTCTGTCAAGAAAAATAAAACTATAGAAAGTTTTTGACTGTTCTCAATTATTAATTACAATAAACGCTACCAACCTATGTTAACCGGATCACTGACCTTAGGTTTTCTGTTAAAGAACCAGTGAACCAGAAAAAAGGGCCAAATTAGTTGCCGCTCACTATCTTGCGAGACTCCAAATCATCCATGTTGTTAGTACTGCAATTAAATGATTTAAATTAATGCAATATAATAATAAGCCACTCAAAATATCGTTCTAACTACGGAGTTTTTAGGCCGCCTAAAGGCCTCCGTCATGGCTTTACGACTTAAAAACCCGGGGCCGACAAGTTTTAATTATTTTAAGCTTTACATTTCTACTATTTGACTACATCTAATAGAGTATATAAGTTCTTACCGTAGTTTATCGTCGTTCTTCCAAGAAGTAACTTGAATGTGCGGCGGCGGCAAGTAGCTACGAAGCGACTGCACCAGCTGGATAGTGTCCAACAGAACTGGAAAAAATTTAATGTGAACTATGAATTTAGAAAGAAAATAAATATTACTTGGTTTTCTTTAAAAGATCTTTTTTTTTAAAGTTATAGTGTAAGAAGACCTACAACTATTGACACTGAAAGAGATAAGCTAGTGTTACGCTCTTTTCTTCAGCTGTTCGCTTAGCTTCCCTTACAGCTTGTCCACAGCGAGACATACGCAAAGAAACATCTATTGCGCTAGGCAAGTAATATAGACTGTAGCTGCTGATAAATAAAATGCATACTTTAACATTCTATACAAGTTGATTTAATGCTGTATCATGGTAACATACTTTTCTGCAGCTGCTCGCTTTGCTTCCCATACGGCTTGCACATAGCGGGGCGCACGCAGGGGCGCATGCGTTGCAGATTGCGCGCGAGCTCGGCGAAGGCGCGCACTACTCGCTCCTGACCGCCCCCGGCGCCGCCCCCCGCGCCGCCCACAGCGCCCCCGCGCTCCGTGTGACCGCTGCCGCCTGAGAGGGACTCTAAGCTTTCTAGGTTCGCTCTGTAAAAAAAGTTTACATGAAATGTAGGAAAAATATGCAGTACCTCTCAAGTCCGGCCGCGATGCAGAAATAATTTCGTACATTAACCTGGCGCATAGGTGCAATTAGTGAGGGTGATAGCGATGAAATACTAAATACTAAATCATACACAAGCTCTTTTCGTCATGAAAAGAAAACATGAAGCATAAGGCAAAATACCTTTGATTTCATCATTTAAAATTTTTCAACATTACCCCAAACAATGATAAATAATCAGGCACTTACCTTAAGAAATCAGTAATCTTATGATCATCACTATAATGATGCTTGGACTTGGCATCAAGTCCGGACTGCGAGGATGCAGTGCTCGAGCGTGCTGAATGGCTGTACTTGTCCAGCGACTGGTGGCTGAGGGAGCGGCTCTGATGCTGGAGTAGCATTTGTTGGTGCTGAGATAGCTTGTCGTCGCGACGACGCTCTGGTTTCTCGTTTGTGAGGTTTGCTGAAAGATAACAGTATCATAAACAGGAATTTTGAGTTTTAATGGCAGATTTCATGGAGTTTCATTTCATTTTCATGGAGTGAAATTATTATTCAATCATAATCGTCTCACTGCAGGGCAAAGACCTCCCTTCCCTTCTTCCACTCTTCGCGACTCAGCGCTAACACAAGCCATGTGCTAAGGTAGGAGTCAAGTTCGTCGCGCCATCTCATCCTGGGTCGTCCACGTCGCGTCCTCGTGGAGTGAAAGGATTACATAAAATTCCTATCTTTCATCATTTAATTTGTATGTGGTTTTCTTCAAGATATTCCTATTAATGAAATTGGATTTCCTTCATACTTATGCACAACAAGAAATATTTATCACATTATTGCAAGGTGTTTATTTAGTCACTGTCAAGACTAAATATACTTTACTAGTTTAAATACATTTAGGATTCAATGTGCAAGATGCCCTTAGGAGTAGATTCTATAAATGAAAGTTGGGAAATGTATTCATGCCTGTCTTAAAAAATTGCTACATTGTTGACACGAGTCACCATTATCTTTTATAAAAAGAAGGTAAATAAATAAAAGAAAGCGATGTTTACTTAGCAACTCACTGAGTGCGGCGAGATGCGGCGCTAGAGGCAGCTGGTAGTCTTGCGAGAGAGCGGTGCCGCGGAGCAGGCGCTCCACCGCCTGACTGTCTGAGAGGTTCGATGCACCCGCATCTATGTACAAATGTACAATGTAGAATATGTAGAATGTATACATAAAATATAGAGGAAATCTGTGCTCTCTGTCTACTTAAATACAGAAAGAACATCACGACGACCTCTATGGCGCAGTGGGCAAAGGCCCGGCTAAAACGCGGAGGTTGGGAATTCAATTCATACTAATAGTAAATACAAAGCTAATGAGGATGGATGAATGGATAAAGTAAAAACTAAACAATTTCGAGTGGAACTAGGAACATACCTACTATTTTATGAACACAAATAAAAACATAGGCTACATTACTTTTGTAACGAGATGAAAGAGTAAATCCTCAGGGCAAATACTAGTTAAAATTTCACTAAAATTATGTAAATATTATTTGCATCATGAGAGGAAAAAATCAGTCCTACTCCTTAATAATTCATTATTGAATAAGCTTTCCTTATTCCTGAAAAAACATGCACACTAGGAAAACCCGTTTCACTTACCGGGTATGTATGTAGGCTGTTGCGAAAGATGCTGCATAGATTTCTGAGTCATCTCTAGTTGACTTTTATAGTAGCGACACGCTGGGTTTGGGCAGTTCTGTATCACTTCTAGAATAAACTCTTTTTCCATTCCAAATTGTTCCCTTCCTATTGTGTAGGATTCCACTACCTATGAATGAGATTTTTATGAAAATGGATTGAAATTACTTAATTTATTCATTATGACCAGTATCAAATTATACTTTTGCTAATTACTGATACTTTACTCACAGCTCTGACAGTAGCTTCCACTCCGAGATGCAAGCCGTGGGGTCCATTCATGTGTTTTAGCATAACAGCATTGGCAAAGTGTTCATAAGGCAGTATTATTTTACCATTGTCCCGCAATATCAGTCTACCTTGTGTGTCTAATCCTACTCTAGATGCCATCACTCTGAAATAACCAATGTTTGCATTGTTAATGACATGAAAGCTATATAAAACCAACAAAAATAATATTCTGATAAGATTCTGGTTGGAAAGATACAAAATCATGTTAGATTTCATTGAATGTTTACACAAACGTACCTGATACATATTTATATGTACTTAGTATGTTCTATTGGCATCTAAAGAGTCTAGTGAATATGACTCAAGCATAACAGATTTGTTTACATCAACTCACTGTAAATAAGAAGCACTGGGTAACATAGATGAATCCTTTAGGTCGCTGAAGCACTGCAGAAGCTCTATGCTCGGGCTCCAGCCCTTGTTTTGCAAGTATAGCTGCAGTAACATGTACAGTTTCTCCGTGACATAGCCTTCTGCAGGGTGAGGGGTCGACGCACTTGAGGACGCCGCCGCGCCGCTTGAGCTCCCTGTGCTCTTTGCGAGCACGTTCTTCATCGTCTCAGCCAAATCCATCTTGTAGATGTCTAAGTAAGTCCTCTTTTGGGAATCCTAAAACAAAATAATGCCAGCCGTGAAGATCGATACAAGCCTCGAAACAACAAATGAAACGTGGTTGCACTCACCAGAATGATAATTATCCTTGCTCAAGCAAAGTGTAAAAAAAATATGCTAACTCAAAATTAAAATAATAGTGAAATCCATTCGATATTTTGCAATTACTAAATAAAAATCAGATTTTATTTTATTTCTGCTTGTGTGCGCTGTCTTTTCCTATTTGATTTGATAGTTATTTGGTGGTTATTTGACGTTTGATTTTTTTTTTAGTACTAGTGTTGTGCCACTTTTTAGGCCAGTTTCCCACATTGTTGTGTTGTGTTTTCTTCTGTCTGATTGATTCACTTCACTTCACCTCTTTGTACTGCGACTGATTGATTCAATCCATTGTTTTCCTTATTTTTACTCTATGGTGTGGAAAGAGACATGTTGAAATTAAGTCAATCAACGTCATTTTGGTACTAATTTTGTCAATTTGCTTCTGCTATTGTCAGTGTCACGCACGAGCAAAGCAAGCAAAGCAGTGGTGTTTTGATTTGATTGCAGTCATTTGCAGTCGAGCATGTATCGTAGGAGAGGTTATAAATTTGAGTTATTTGTGGTGATTTGTTAAAAAATCTCGATAAAACTTTAATTATACAATCATGGATGAATTGGTGGTAGGCACATACCAGGGTTTTGTGCTTGGATATTCCCTCCGCTCTGAAGATTTGGTAATTATCAAATTTTGTTCTGTGTTCCAGTGTTCCTACTGTTCTCCTATCTGCTTATTCTAATGTTTATACATTATTTTCAGATCAAAAAATTAAAACAAACCTTCGCCACACAGTCCCATACATCAGCTGTTCGATGTTTGTCCATAGCAGGAAAGTTCCTGGCTTCAGGTGGGACTGACGATAAAGTCGTAGTAGTGGATATGAAAAACCGCAAAGAGCACACGGTGTTGATGAATCACGATGGCACAGTAAATGCTGTGGCCTTCACACATGGCGGCACTCATCTCTTGACGGGCAGCGACGATGGTTCTATCATTGTCACTAGAACTGGCAACTGGCAAATTGAAAAAATTTGGAAAAAGGCACATGGAGGTAAATAATTGTTATAATACCTATCCAACTAATGATATACTACTTCTGCGATTATATGCGAACTTGTAATGATTTTTTTTAATATTTCTTTCAGGTCAACCTGTTACTGCTATTGCTGTACATCCATCTGATAAAATGGCTTTAAGTATTGGTGGAGATAAAACATTGAGAACTTGGAATCTAATCAAAGGCAGACCAGCTTTCACCATCAACCTGGCCAGCAAAGGTGTACTCCTGCCTACGGAAATCAGGTTTTCACCAGGTGGTGATAGGTTTTCTCTAGTTTCTCAACAAACAGTAGATGTGTGGACTATAAGCAAGGCTGGTGTTGAGAAACGAATCACCTGTAACTCCAAACCTACATCAGTTCAATGGATTGACGACGAAAGGCTGTATGTTGGATTAGAGAATGGTAATATCATTACTTTAACTGTAACTGACACACAGGCTTTGACATACAAAGCTCACAAACAAAGGGTCAAAAGCCTGCACTTTGAAAACGAAATGTTATACTCGGCTTCAAGTTCCGGGGAATTGAAAGTATGGTCCGTAGAAGACTCAAAGTTGAGTGAAGTTTGCTCTTGTAATGCCAGCTGCAGAGTTACTTGTGTAACATTGAATAGACAAAATCACTTGGTAAAAAAAGAAGAAAAAGAAGAAGATGAAATACCAGACGAAATTGTGGAGCAAAAAGAAAGTGGAGATAGTGAAAATTCAGATTCTGAGGAAGAAGAGGTAAAACCTCTTAAAAGACAGAAGAGAAAACCAGGTGCCTTTGTAACTATTAGTTATGGAGACGAAGATGAGAAGAAACTAGCTCCACCAACAAAGAAGTTCAAAAAGAAAAATAGAAATAGGAAGCCTAAAAACCCTAAAGTAAAAAATAAAGAATAGTTGAACTTTTATCTTATTTTATTTAGGCATAAATTAGGACACTCCTGCTCATTCATTAAATTGAAGATACTAGTACCGAAAAGTAAATTGATTAAGAATGTATTATGTATTGACAGAGAAAATAGGTGTCAAGAGATCAAGAAAACGCAAATCATAATTGCAGATTATATTTTACCATCATCTCATAAAATGTACATGATACTCACACAGAACACAGTAAAAAACAATATTATGTAGACTTTGGTTTGTTTATTAAATTATAAATAAAAATCTTCTGAACACACACCAAATACATAAAACAATTAGGTTCGTAATAAATTAATTTGGTCCCGAAATAAATATATAATTTAAGGAAAGTAAAATAAACAAAAAATAACAACATAATAAAAAGTACTGATTAATTTTGGCAATTGTTATTGGACTCTACTTAGAATAAGTTGTTAATCTTACTTGAAATAATATCCTAAATGCACAATGTACATTCTGTCACACAATGATTTCACTCTCTTTAGCCTCGAGACTGGGCCCAGTCTGTCGGAGACTTATATACACAGTACATAGTGTCTACGGAACCAAACATACCCACATGAATACGCAGAATAACACTTAGATATTGTATATGTAGGTACAATAATGTCGCCTAAGAATAATATAAAGCATCTAAATCATCAAAACATCACACAGAAATAATTATTATTAGAGCTTACTGGAATGTTATAGAATCGTGAATATTCCATTTCACAATTATTTAAACAGCTGACCATACGATTGCAAATAAATACTCGTGCTAGGATGAGATAAATATCCTGGTATGCTTACATGAAATGAGATCATGTTTGATGAATGTTACTTCACTATACATTTTAATTTAAGATACACTAAAGAATGGCGACGCAAGAGTAAATTCAATCACCTCAACTAAGTACTTTTGTGCAATACATTTCTTTACTATAAATAAATGCCAAGGTATACCAAAACACTATTTGCATTGTGTTGAATACAAACACTAAATAAATTATCGCGTTACAATATTTCGTTAGTAAATATAGGTTCATAATTGAGTTACATGAAAGTCTTATTACCTACACCTTAAATATTTGAAAATGTCTAAGAGAAAATGTTATAGTAATTCATGACTTTCGAACATCTAATTCATTCTTATGACTAGATTGAGCCAGTGTTATTTCCCACAGTCCATTAATCCATCGAACTTCAAGAATACCTGACACAATTAATACAAATGTAGGAACGACCAAGATTTTCCGACAGTTATTTTTACTTTTACGAGTCAACAGTCATTTCACCTTATGACTGGATATTGATCAAAAATTACGATTCGTATATTCTGAAATAAAGAATCAAAGATTCAATTTAGATTCATCTTTTCTAGTCCGCAATGTAAACGGTTCTGAAAGGTGAAATAAACCGCGATTAAAATTATTTTCTATTTTTCCACATACACTTACACCTAATTTTCGATTAATTATTCGTTTCTTCGTATGAAGCGCTCTAACGTTACGTCTAAGCTATGGGTCAGATGGCACTCCGTCATCGGACACAGCTCATAAACCCCTCGGCAAAGCCGCGGGGCCCAGTCACATTAGTTTCAATAAATACCAAAGAGTCTAAAATGTTAAGAGGTACTCAATACTATCGATTCAAAGCTCCGACGAGAGAAGGCAAGAATTAGCATAAGAGAAAGTTTAACGATGTCAGCGAGAAATCACAAGAATTGAGTAATCACAACATTACATCCAGCTGCCGTAAAATAATATTGTAAGGCAGTTCACACAAAGTCGCAAGAAAGAGGGGGAGTAGGACAAAATAATTTAAGAAATGACAGGAAAGTTGGCGAATTCATGTGAACTGGGCCTTTCTTTGGTGATGGCATCGTGTCGATCACGTTTATTTCTTTTTGGCTTTTTTCTCTGCCTTCTTGAGTGCTTTGAGATGCTTCTCGTGAGCGGAGCGGAGTTCTTTGAGGCGTCGTTTCATGCGACGTCTGTCGTCGCCCCCTAGGCCGAGCAACTTGAGGTCAGAGGAGGAAAGGGCGAGAAGTAAGGCTCCGTCGACGCCGCGGGCAGCGAACGCACCCGCGTGTCTTTCAAGACCCTCGCCTAATCCGGACACCCATTGCCAAACCTGGAAATCGAAGTTTAGGTAAGTCGCAATTCGTTTAAACTTTTTACCTGCACCTCACGGGAGCGGGATTAAAAGTAGCTTAGGTATTAACCCAGGTTATAAGCTAACCCAGTACCAAATTGATTCAAATCCGTTCAATAGTTTTCGCGTAAATGAGTAACCAACTTAAGCTGACCTGCAATGATGCATAGTTTTCGGTTTGTAGAGTAGATCTGCCCATCCCATTACCACTTCAATTTCGCTACTCGCTTCAGGCTTCGGGTGAAGTGATTAATAATATCATCATCACCCACTGCTGGGTATAGCCTCTCTAAGTTTGTAGTTTTGTACCATCCATCACGATTCTGTGCCATGTAATCTATACTAATATAAGAAGTAATGTAGGTTTGTTTGTTTGACTGAGGTAATCTCCGAAACAACTCAGCCGATTTAAAATATTATTTCACTGATGTGTAGAATGGGCTATCGGGATGGTTATAGGCTATTTTATCAAGAGAGTTTTATTAGTACACCCGTGCAAAGCCGGGACGAGCTGATAGTTTATAATATAAGTATGATTATAAATATGAACCTGTTGTTTAGTCCAATGCGTGACAGAGAGCGGTCCCGGCGGGTGGGGCGGCGGCGTCAGGCTGGTCTCGGAGACGGCGCTCGACAGCGGCTGCCACGGCACCTCGCCGCCGACTACGCAAGCCGGAGCTTTCTTCACTACAACGCACATTTGTACAATCAACAATAAATGTAGGCTAGGACAATAATATCTGAAATATCTGTGTGCTGGTTCTTTCTTGGACGTTCATAGTTTTTATGGTCTAACTAAGTGGTTTTGCTTGCTGCAGTTTGATATTCGACATCCCAAATTCGACATTTCGACATTTTGTTATTGAGTCTGGCTGTTTCAGCTAATCTCAATAACCTATTTATGTTTTGTTTTTGGATTTCAATAATTGAGACTGGCTGTTTCAGCCAATCTCAATAACCTATCTATCTTTTGTTTAGCTTACTGTAGGTAGATATTTGACATTACTTTCATACAAAATGTGTTAAATAACTACCGTAAGCAAAACCAGAGATAGATGGATTATTGAGCGTCATTATGTCATCTATCTATGGCTTTGCTTATTGGTACTGTGCTATAAAATATTTTACATTCTTAAAGATGCAGACTGCTCAAACTGCAAGCGACTCTAGATATTCTATGAAATTCTTTCCAACCAGTAATGTCGCTTGCGGTGTGCAGTCGGTGTCGGACAAAAACCTTTAGTAAGTAAAAATAGAAATACGTCATTTCAAATGTCTAAACAGAGGCAAAACCAAAGAAGACTGTCAAATACTAATTTGCTCAATAAATTAATACTAATATGTACAAGAGAACTTAATTTAATTATTTCAAGAAGTCTATCTAAACTACAAAGTGTGAAAATCTAGAGAAAGAACCAGTGAAAGAGCTGTGCCTTTTGAGTTATTTTAGCTAATCGCTACAACAACTCTGTTTATAAATTTCAGATATTTTTGTCAGGACTTTTCTGTTTGTGCCATAAATTGAAATGTCATTTATTTGTGTTTCTGTTGCTAAACAATAATAATAAAACAGAGAAAAACAAAAAATAAACCTTAGAAAATAAAACAACAGAACCAACCCACGTAGTAAATGATGAGCCTTCGATGTAACAAATAAAGCACACCATCACCGAAACAAGAAACATAAAATAAAGGTGAGAAATAAGAATACGGAACATAAAATAAAAAGAAACATAAGTTTCGTAGTTTGTAATGTTCTAGATGTGTATGTTAGTTATGTGCACATAGAACATGCTTGTGTAAGTGTGTGTATCCTTTGTTGCTGTTTTAAAATAGTCTGGTCTAATCTATGACAGTCATAGAAATATTGAGTTTTTGTAGAAAGTTACCCATGAATATTCAAGGAGTCCAACTAAACATGAGCTAGGCCCTATCACCAGTTTACCGTAGCATCGAATGCTATCCTCGATACCGAGTCAGATATTACAAATGATTAATCTACTAGCTGCTGTAACTTGCATGAACTAAAAGTTCCATTGTAACACTTGACTCGTGAGCGAGGATATATGCTACACAAAACCGATGCTAGCCCAGTAGAATACAAACCTCTCGCGTTAGCCTCGCTGACGGCCTGCCTGATCTCGTCGACTAGCTCGTTGGTTAGCTGCACCGGATCGGGTGTGGTCGGACCGGTTGCGAGGCGACGTTCACGCTCCGCCAGCACTTGCTTCAACTGCTCGGCGAGAGACGCGGGCGGACCTAGTGTTTATTCTCGTATGAGGTGTCTAACTTAGAGTTAGGTCGCGTTCTTCGTATGAGCTAATGCCTCGCTCATAATTTCAAGTTGCGTTCAATGCCAATGACGTATCTTTATAAATATGTATAAGGAAATGCTTCGTTCGTTTGTCTCGCTAAAAGAAGGTAATGACTGGAACGCAATGAACACCCGTTTTTAAACGTATTGAAAGAAGTAGGTTCTACGTTCCACTGTATATATTTTTGTTTCTACCAACCTAGGATGTAGCCTAAAGGAACAAGAGTTTTAGTGAACTAATCTACCATCTCGCTCGAACGTTTTATGTGGCTGTAGTGTAGTACGTCTTTCGGGTGATGTTTTGTCTCAACTGTAATTTTACACACATTACGAATCTCTTAGGCTGGTGTTACCTAATGTTTTTGGTACCTACCAGCTTTGAAGTCGTAATTGAAGGTACGCCAGCGTATATCGCTTCATTACAGTACGAACTGACACAAATGCAACATCACAAATGGGGTCACGATGGTGATTGAGAAAGCTTGCGAAACGTGGTTAATGTGATGTTAAACACAAAAGCGTTCCGCATATTTTTGTATAGCTATTAATTACAACGAAGTAATAACTTTACAAATAAATGCTCGCGTATGCCAATGGTTTTGGTTCTCTGACTCATTCTTTCGTTATACGATTGAATGAGATAGAGATATTAGTTTTTACCTGATAGCTGGTGAATTCTGTGGTCACGAGAGTAGACCGCGTCATCGGTTACGCTGCCAATAGAGCTGCCACAACTTTGTCGTGTGTCGCGCTGCTGAAAGCAATCACATTTAAGTTAACTGACTTACATAAAATCAAGACTCTTTCATATAAGAGTAGACAGAGACCATGGGTTTCCACTTGCTATGACCCAGACACACCTCTCTGGCCACATTCACTCTCATTACATTTTTCATACAAGCTTAGGGTACTTTCGACCTGTCCCTTGCTTAGAAAATCGCAAATTAGATCTAAATACGCCTAGGTCTTGCTTACTCCATTATTAATTACAATTTGTCAAGTTAGCTCTTGCTAAACATTTTTTCATCCTGTTGTCAAGTTTCATCCTGAAGAACTGCCAAAACTCGATGCTTGAAACTCAAAGAGTGAAGACGAGAGCGAGCCATACTAATAAAAGAGGCAAGACAGCAACAGATTTAACAGCAATATGAGCCTCTGTCATTATGAAATACATTGTAAGTTTTATCAAGTTGTAAATAAAGTGTTACATACAGTGCCATGAGTAGGTGCTCCAGAAGTTGACTCGCTGAGGGACTCGTCCGCTGAGTCGTTGTACGAGTCATCGAGGCCGTCGTACTGAAACAAAAACTTTATTTAAGCCGTCTTTCTTATGTGTTATCCTTATTTTTGAGGATCTGTCGCGGATCTTGCGAATATGAACAGAAATGAGAGTGAAGGTAATTGCTCTCTCTAAATTAAAGTCGGTTTTATAGTTCAGAAGCTGCACCCCGTGTTACCAGTTCCCGTGGGAATACCGGCATCAAAAGTATGTGTTCATTCAGGATATAAGCTATACTGGGTATCAGTCGCGCCACGTAAATAGAACGATGAGGGGAACGGGTGCTCCACCAATCCCCGTTTCCACCATTTACTTACTGAAATCTGTCCAGTAGCGTAATTTATAGCGTGTATTATTTAGTTTTTATGAGTGTTTTGTCTGCTTGTCTTTCTGTTGCAATAAATCATTTATCATTTAATTATTATTGATCATAGCAAAACTCACCGAGCTAGCGTTGCTGAGAGAATGCGGCGAGTGTGCAGAATGGGCGTTGTGTCGATGCCGCGCCAAGTCTGTTCTCGCGCGATGCGCGGACGTGTCTAGTAAAGCGCCGCGGGGGACCGCTGCGTCTAGTTCTCGAGACGCGCCCGCCACTGCCCCAGTTCCAGACACTGATGATTGAGTTGTAGACCTGAATGTAAACAGGATGTGGTAAAAATATTTTATCATGAAATTTTAAGGACTTAGTTAGAGGGTTGTAGTGTGAAAGAAACATCGCCTTTGTTATGTTTGAGCATGGGTACAGTAGCTGACGAACCAGCACGTGCTAAATCAATGATATGATGAAAAGCCCATCTATCCGACCAAAAATTTACTACAGCGCAGCTTGGCAGCGAGCGTTCTTT
This sequence comes from Xanthorhoe spadicearia, assembly GCA_947086425.1. NCBI lineage: Eukaryota > Metazoa > Arthropoda > Insecta > Lepidoptera > Geometridae > Xanthorhoe > Xanthorhoe spadicearia. The sequence goes on along the minus strand of OX352205.1, from coordinate 3,918,984 downwards.
TTACGTGTTGCAATTTTTACTTAACGACTGACAAAAAGGAGCCTTGATAACTCTTGCTAATGAAACATCGTGCCGATTAGCATAATTCAGATCTCTTTATATTTTCTATGATATTATTAATATCTACATTTTAGTTTTATCAAAACCAACTACATGAAATATTCAAACTTACATAGTATCCGTATACGTTGTCGGCACAACTGTAGGAGATACATTCTGTACAACTTGCGGCTCGGGCGCCTTCTGTGGAACCGGCGGTGGTATGACGGGCTGTGACGTCACTGTCACGGTGGTGACGTTGGTAGGCGTGACGTCACTGGTGGTGGCGGTGACGTCACCGATATCGGGCGGCTCGCGGCGCGTCTTGTCCACTTTAGCGTATTCGTCCTCGACTGGCGATAGGTCGGAGAGATCGCTGTCAGAACTCCATGGATCTGTAAAGGAGAAGTTGTTGTGAATATTGAATGGCACACTCTATGGCTTGTATAAAATATAGTCTACCAATACATTGTATCTCATCTGCTAGGCGTTGGTAAAGGTAGAATTTTGAATTATAATCAGCATTGTCGCAGCAAAGCGACTTGATAATTGTGCAATGTTTACTTACAAATCGCTAATTCGTATTATCTAAAAGCGATAGGAAACGGTCTCGTACGTGATACCGTTTTTTTTACATCTATCGCGTGACAATTGTACAATTATTATACCGTAAGTAGTAATAAAAAGGCCTGCTAGTTTTTAAAGACTTTCAGTCGTGACAAAGGCGGCCTAAAATTGGATTTTGATGCAAACACAACAGCTACTTCCGCTTGTCTAAAATCATAACTTTGTCTATGCTAAAATGTATGGTCCATTATTAAACATACCATTTATGAGTAGTGGGTCTGGATCGGGCCGTCTGGGCAGCGGCGGCGTCTCCCGCCGAGCTGACGGCTCGTGAGGTAGCATTACTGGTAGGCCGGCTTTCTTCTGAGTTTCCTGTTAATTTGTAATTAAACAATCATACAATCTGAAGTTGTTTAAATGTTTGATTTGTGTATTGTAAGAGAGAAAAGTGTACGAGTACATAATATAAAAACATTGACATCAAAGCATGTTTTGTATATGAGCTATGCCTTATGTTAAATCATTATGAATTGCAGTATAAATGAAATAAGCCAGCAATTCAGCTTTTATGGCGGCATGTAGGTAGCTTTAGTCGTAAATGAGTTGTTTTAAATAAAGCTCGAGGCATAATAAACAGCCCACTTCATGTCTAATGGCGTAAACATGTTGATAAAATGCTATATTTCTGTAAATGTTTGGTGTCACAATGCAAAATACTGTTTGTATTTTACTAACGACCAATTCCAAAATCATCTCTGCTATTTTGCTTACTGAATGAAGATATTTTAAACACTCACTAACTAAACCACAGTAAGAAAAATCAAAGATACAGCATTGAAATTAGGCGCTAGTATGGTATCAGAGATTATAGTAAAGTAATAGTCTCTGGTATGCATAGATGTAGTCGTTAGCGAGATCCAAATAGCATTCTATGCTTCCGTCGTATGCGTAAAGCATGATGCATGAACATCGCCGTGTACAATATAAAATGCGTGGCAAGAGCTTACTGGAAACATGTCAGAATATTCCTTAGGCATCCTCAGGTCACATCGAGGAGGCACTGCGATAAAGCATGATGCGTACTGACCAGTAACAGCACCTCTAGTCTCGCGACTCTGTCGTGGAGCGCGGAGAGTGCTGTTGCGTATTCTCTGTGCGCGTCGCGAAGTGTCGCGCTCCACCATTCCTCGCGGGCGCGAACTAAGCCGCGGGTGCGGCGCCATTCACGAAGGGCACGGCGAGCCTGTTCACAAAAAAATGTTATAATATCTTATTGTTATATATCTAGTACAATTTACGATAGTTTTAATTTATACTACTAGCGGCACGTTCCGGCTTTGCACGGGTGTACTAATGAAACTACTGGGATAAAATATAGCCTATAACCATCCTGACAGTCCATTCACACATTAGTGATTTTTTTTTAATTGGCTGAGTAGTTACGGAGATTAGCTTTGTCAAAGAAACAAACTTTACCTTTTTATAATATTAGTATCTATAGACTTCTAATATTCCAATATTTCAAATATCATTTATAATTTCTTCAACCATAGGAAGAGTGTTAAACAAACTGATAAGACATTATGTAGGTCTACTCTTGAGGACAAAAGCCGGTATTAGAACAAGATTTGAACAACTTAAATATATGTCATCTAAATAAAAAATAAAAAAAGTTTTTAAGTATTATATCAGTCATCTGGTTACCATAACACAAGCATTAAGTTGCTTAGCTTGGGCCTATCAATCAATCAATCATTTTATTTATTTTCATTCTATTTAGCTTGGGCCTAGATGACGCTGTGTGGAATGTCCGATGATATTTATTTATTTAAATAAATCTAATAGGATCTAATGAATTATATAGTTTAATCATATCTCATACCTTATCATATTTCCTCTGAGCGCGATGTGCGGTATCGGTGGCGGCAGTGAGCGCTCTCCGCAAGTGCTCGTCGGGAGCTCGTTGAGAGCACCATTCGTGCACTCGGCTACTTATTTCATCGCTACTGCCGCCACCTGTTTCCATGCCTACCAACTGTAACACAAAAAAATATTGGTTTAACAAATTGAAAACTTACTTACAAAGTGAAGTCATCAAAAGGAATGGGGGAACTATTTCAATACTATGGGTACACAGACTGCATTATGATCGCATCGAAAAAATCTTCGATTGCAGATTTTTTCGATGCGACCATAATGCAGTGCCTATCATTTGTCACCAGAAATCGCTTCGCACCGATTCAATTTTATTTACGCTTACTTATTGAAAAAACAAATGGCTTACATGAGCCATTTGTTTTTTTCAATAAGTAAGCCAAAATTATTGCCAGATCTCGTCAAAACCTATGGAAAGATACAGTTCGCATCTTGTTTCACTCACCTCATTGAGGAATGATCGCAGTTCATTGATATCGGGGTGCCTGGCTTGAGTGATCACCGTTCTATCTTCGGTGGTGGTGGGTTGACTCTCCTCTTCGTCGACTTGCTGTCTACGTTGGTGTTCACGTTTTGCTCTAAAAAAACAATCAGAAAAACGTGTTAAGATCTGTAAAAAAAATTACACTTAAAGAGTATTTTATTGTTTCTTATAAATCGAAGAACGCCGGTTGCACGCACGAAAAATTACACGTTCCATCTAAGCAGAGCGTGGAACAAGCGATAGAGAGGCACGATCGGCCTAAGCCACAATGTTTTCTTATGACGTTATCGCGTAAAATTATCGTCTGTAAACCGACTTAACAGATCCAAACATTTGTTTTGAAAGCCTGTAACCTGTAATACTGTAAAATGAACTTTAACTTCACAAGCCGCCCCCTAAGGCTTTCGTTACAATGTAATGTTTAAAATGAGTTTTGTTTTGTGTTTTACCTTTCTTCCCTTTCCTTATCAGCGGCTAGAGACTGTCGAATAAGATGTGCCACTTCGCTATTCTCAGGGTCCTTTTCGCGTCCGATAAGGAACTTAACAGGGCCCGACGTGTTACGTAGAACTGATGCCGCATATGCTTGAGTCACGCCCACCTATACAAACAATTTGTTTTATAAAGTTTAACACATTTTAATTACTACAAGAGGAAGACCCACACAGGCGATTTCTCAAAAGGTGTTCTAATCTGAGAACCATCAAATCGAGATAGATTTCTCTGGCCAATATTAAAGTATGAAAGCAATATTGCAGCAACCCATTTGGTACTAGATAAGAAACTAGTTACTAATTGATGTAAATCAAAGTCAAGACCGCTTCATTGCGCTTTATTTTCGATAACATAAGCCTTAAACAGAAAACACAACACGGAACCGTTAACTGATGCAAAAATTTAATGATGCGAGATAAAATTAGCGTGATAGATAGTTTTATAGTTGAAAATACTTGCAAAAACTTACCAAACTTTTGCCGTCGACCTCTATAATTTGATCGTTGACTTGTATACGACCATCCCTAGCTGCCGCGCCGCTCTCGGTTATAGTTTTCACGAATATGCCCAATTTCTCTAAACCAGCGTCAGCGCCTACTCCCATACCTATAACAAACATGCATTTTTTAACATCACTATCATTTTAAAATATTTACAGTTGCATGGCCGTTCATGAAAAAATCATCAACTGTCTTAGATATATTTCATCTTCAATCATATCCCATAACGCCATCGAAATTATATGACAAAAATACAAATTGGTAAATATTTAACACCATGTAGCGCCATGTAATCTTAATCCAGGCATTGCTCGTAGGTACTATAAGAATCAGGAAACTGAGCGGAGGCAATATTTTTTTTATAAATGTTATTATACAAAAGACATTTTTTTTATTATGATATGAGGCAGATTAAATAATATCAAAAACAAACTCACCAATAATAGACAATCCCAGGCCATCAGCACCCTTAACTAGATCGACGGGGAAAACGTGCATTTTCTCCACTCGCTTCTCCAACTCGTATTCTGCTGACGCGGCGACGGGGTCAACGTCCTCGTTACGACGGTCGTACTCGCGTACAGAATGCGTTGAGAAAACTCGCATTGGACCCGTACTGGAAATACATTTGAATTTACACTTAAGGATACAAAAATATACTAACAATAAAAAACTTTTTGGTGAGAACAGTTTTGTATTTTTATGTGTTGTTACCTGAATTTAACTTTAGAATTTTTCTTGACAAGTACTGGTGGGTAATAATCATCGTCCTCTTCTTCCTCAACAGGCGGTAGGCCGGCCACCTGGAAACAAATACAAAATGGTTACTTCTGTGTTATATTTCATACTCTTATCACCAACCCAAAGTTTTTGATCAATTTCTCAAGGTTATTTCAACAATATAGCAGCGCATATATGCGGGTATTATTCGAACACAGAACAGAAGAGGGTTCAGCCATAAGCGCAAATTCAGCTTACGGTTGCTTACGATGCCGGCCATATAGTAGTTTACTTCTAGAGATACAAACTTAATAATTACCTCAGTATAGAAGTGTCCATCCTCAAAGTAGTGCACTCCGTTCTCCTCAGCCAGTACTTGTAGTGAATGCGGCGGGTAGTATTCGAACACAGAGGTGGGTTCAGGCTCGGGCGCGGCTTCTGGCTCAGGTTGCTTGCGATCGCCGCCGGCCATACCATTGTCTGCTTCGAGCGATACAAACTCGTAGCTCTCATCCACTGACTGTATACTGGAAATGGATAGAAATACATTTATTCAAGTACCACACGTAATTTGATTTTATGTACTTAGGATACATAATAAATGGAAATGTAATGTAAGTAATGTCAAAAATTTTATTAATTAAAAAAAAACAATTGAATATCTCTGGCTTAAAACAATGTTAAGAGGAAATGAATTCGCCTAGCCCAATACCAAAGTCTCAATATAGCTTTATCCGCAGAAAGTACAGACCATTCATACAAATGTTCAGTCGATATATTACAGAGTAACAAATCGGCCATAGGAGTGATCCCACCGGCTGCGCCAACAAACTTCATCAAATACCTACTACCTTAAATATGTCTGTTCTTGGAATCAATATCCAAGACACCCTTTGTAATATTATAGTGTTTACATAGACAGTATTTTTTTAGAAAAATAAATGATACATACCTCTCATATGAGAGCACAGACTGGTAGCTATCGTTGAGCGAGACGCCATTATCGTGAGGTATTGCTTGCGGAGACAACATCGCCACTATCTCCTGCGCCTGCTCATCTGACAGCAAAGCTTCTTGCCTGGACAAACACACTTCAATATCAGCTGAAATTAATTGTGTTAATACAACCAAGTGAGATATACATTTCAGCGCTTGAATGGGTAGGGGTTTAATGTTTTTAGATTCCATAGTCTAATTTGTAATGAACGTTTGCAAATATCACCACTAAATAGAACCAAGTTAAATAGACATTGGAGCTTATGAAATAAGTTTCTGATACTTTACTTTTCCGCGTTTTTGTAATTAACGTTTTTAAATATCACATTTGGACGTTGGATATATTTCGTGTACCTGAAATGTTATTCACAATTCTAATGTGCAAATTTCCAAGAAGTAAATAGAGAAGTATCTTTGAATCGTATTAGAATAACATAATACGAGTAAAAAATGTATAATTGGTACTTAATATAAAACAACAGATACAGAAACTTTCACAAACAATCTAGGAGAAGTGAGAAATAAAGAGCAGTACTGATGCGCTGAGCTTACCTAAGTTTCTTTTCCAAAATGCTGCAAATGTGATCACAGGCAAGAATGAAGCGTTGTGCGGACAGGCAGCATGCAAATGAAAATACAACATTTAATCAGAACAAGCTCTACATTTAGATATTCAAAGGTATTTAATAAGTGATTCTTTTTTTTATAATTGCCATGTCAGCATTTCAACTTTTAATAGAAGGAAAGAAAAGGTGCGTAGTTTTCGTATTCAGATCGTTACTTAACGATTATGCTGACATGAAAATAGTTTGAAATCTATAGTACCATAAATATGGTATTGAAAGGAAGATAGAGGTTTTGTAACTACAATGAAAAACATTTTAGCTGTCTACAAAGAAAGTACAAAGAAGAGAATATTATTACTATCGACATGTATGTCGACAGTCACGACTGATCGTGACAGAGTGATGGTCTAACATAGTATATTAGACTGATTGCTGCTTTTTTGAGATAAATAGCAACATCACTATGGATTCTTAACTGCCTCCGCCCAGCACACAACACAAAAGGGTGTACAATATGGACCATTACCAGAGAGATGCGTAGAATCAAACAGTAATGGGTCCCCGAGACGATCAAGTGCACTTGACAAGTCTCACGTGATTGACGATTTCACTTGACGAGGGACTTGACGCGACTTGAAGGTGCCATCCAGTTCACGTTACGCAGTCGTTCGCCCTTTGCCCACGAAAGTGGTCATCGCTAAAATTTATAATGGTTTCCAACGCAGACAAGGCATTCCTTGCTATAACTCTAGCGGTATCTATCGCAAAGGGGAGAAAAGAAAGAGGCGATTTTAATTTTTAATATAATAATTATTTTATTTTATTTAATAATTTTTTTCTTCAATAAATCTTCGGTGTAGGTAGGTTTATATACCTACTCGAAGTGCTTTGACTATATGTACTTGATAAAGCAACCGACCTTTTGTTTTTATCAGCATAATCCTTACTTTTAATTTTCCACAGTGCAGGATAATCTCTTTATAGAGATATTAATAATAACACAAAATCACGCTCAGTGATTAGGTCGGCACTTGCCGCCAAAGCCACGTCTCGGTCCGGTTCGTCGTCCGCCATCTTCGATGTTCCGGCCGCAAATCAGGGGTATGACAGCTTAGTACCACAAACGCCGTTTTGGCGCTGTAAGCACGAGAAATACATGAAAGCAAGATGGCGCATCTTCCTTCAAATTGCTTGACGTGACGTTCGTTTCGTTCATCAATCATTGTGTCAAGTAACTATCGAGTGTGCCGGCCGGTGTTTTGTGTTTTCCTGAACCAAAATAACCCGATTCTCCTCATTATTTGATACAATACGCTATTATTGTGCTGCTATAAATCGTTTGTGCAATCTATACCATGGGACTGACGAAGTGTTGTGTTCGTGGTTGGTTGCGAATGTTGCGATGCAACAAGTGACACGCACCGCGTTTTTTATTTACCAAAAACCGACTGGCATAAGAGTTTGTGGATGTCTTTTGTAGTTCCTATAAATTCTCTTCTCATCGGCCTGTCGAAAGACCAGCAAACCAGGTACACAATCATTACCTATAATATTATAACCTACTTACATTGTCTGCAGGTTAATCCTACTATCCTATCCTATCCTTCCCACTATCCTACTATTATTATAAATGTGAAAGATTATGAATGTGAAAATAACAAACATACATACTTTATGTATGTTTGTTATTTCACGGAAGAACGGCTGGACCGAATAAAGTTGAAAGTGTTTTTGTTTGTGTTTACATGTTACTAGTTTACTAAATTTCCTTAATTTAATTTCAGATGGCACCATCAACACCGCTGGCTAGGATTTAAGCCATTTTTGACCCACCTCATTTATTGAAAGGGAAACAACTTTGTTACAAAAAATATAATTTGGAAAAAAAGGACTGCAACATGGAAGGATATCCAGTTGATCTACGATCTAGATAGCCAACTTGGACACACCAGAGCTCTACCAAAATTAACAGCACACCATGTGAAACCAGAGAAAGTGAAGAAGATGAAAGTAAGTGTTGCGGTACAAGTCTTCGGTTTTCGAACTGCTGCAATGTTGAAACATACCAATGCACTAAGTAAGTTAATTTCCAGTTCCTAAATGTTTAGATAAGAATAAAGCTATTTAGTTACTTTGGGATATATTTAGGTACCTACTAGCTGTTCCCCACGATTTAACCCATTTATATCCAGTTCCGTGTTACCGTGTAGAGTACCCTGATACTTAATTACACATATTTATTTGATAAATTGAAAATAATAGTTTTTTTGTTCCTTTTCAGACAAATTTCACACTGTACCTATGGAGTCCATGCAAACAACAGCAAAAGTAGTTGAATTCGTCGACAAACTATGTGACAGCGTAAATTGTTACCCAGGGGTGGTGCAACAAGAGGAAAATTGAGAAATATAAAAATCAATAATAAATAGTGATTTCGGAGTACATATTTGTTGTTTTATTTGACAAAAAACCTACTCAACCTACATAAGTAGTACTTAGTACACCCAGCTCAATATTTGTCGATAAAAGGACATCACTAATAGTCGATAAAATATGGAATTACATCGACTGTTGTAAGCACTATGATAAACTGACTGAGCACGGATTTGGTTTGGCTCGTGGCGTGGACTGACTGAAACTACAGTAGCGCCACAACGGCAATTTTAGTAACAGAGCGAAAAGTAGCTGTCGCATCTATTACAGATATATAGATTATCTATGCCGCAAATGCCGCAAAACTTGTCAAGTCGCGTCAAGTCGCATCAAGCGCAAGGTACTTCAAGTGCCGTCAATCAAAATTTCTGTCAAGTCGGTCAAGCCCGTAGATCACTTGACGGGACTTGTCAAGTCAACGCTGTAAACGATCAATATTCACTTCAAGCACGTAGACTTGTCAAGTGCACTTGATCGTCTCGGGGACCCATAAGATCATATAAGCTTTATAAAGACTGCTCATGTGATACTTCTACAAAGAAATAAAAAAAACGAAACAGTGTAAAAAACATCTATGTATGTAGTATAAAGTATATTACTCATCTGGTTATCATAACACAAGCATTAAATTGCTGAGCTTGGGACTAGATGGCGTTGTGTGGAATGTCCAAGGATATTTATTTATTTTTGGTTTAGTTTTATTAAAAGAAGAAATAAAACATAAACCATTCATTTTGTTTCGTCTTTACTCTCGTGATATGTGTTTCTCACATGAGCAATCTCGATACAGTTCGTAACTCTGGTGTCAGTGTTGTTGCCCGTGCAAATCTGTGGATTTAGTAGTGCATCCACACCGCAGTTTACTTTTGTGGAGCAACATTGTGCAACACGGTAACATTAGGCAAGTTTTGTAAATATTGTGTCTACTTCATACTATTTGTTGAATGTTAGTAAAAAAATTAAACAAAGTTACTTTCAGAACAAGCGAATTGCACGGCATAAGGTTCTCAAGCTTCTTGCGACATTATCGACTGATTCTATAAAAACGTAATGAAATTTAATTTTGGTACATGCTCATGTTTTTCAGATGTTAATAACTATTCGTAAGTGACAGGTTGCAAGCCCATCGACGTTGCTAGATACTACAATGTTAACCTTTTTCAAAAGGCATTATTTTAACAAAAATAACTTTTGCTGTTGTGTTGCCCACGTATAAACATTCCACAGTAACTGCGCTGTGGATGCACTAACTAACTGATCTCTTATCTGTGGAACAACCCCCGTCACTGTACCTGGAACTGAGCAGTATCTCAGCCTCATCCGGGGTCATACTGTCTGGTTGCTTGTCGTCCCAACGCGCGTCTGGTTCGGCGTCGCCGGCGTCCGCGCGGCATTCCGGTGCGATCTCCTCTGATCCGCTCCATTGGCTGGTGGTCGACTTGTCGAGCACCTCTATGGAGCCTTGGCTAGCTTCGCTCACTACCACGCCAGAGTCCTGGAAATGGAAAATGGCTTTAAGACCCAGCCAGAAGGGGATGACCTAGGCGATACTTGAACCATGGAATATGAGGACGACTGTATTAGCCAGCAGAAAGAGAAAGATCTAAGAGAACATAGTTGGTGACGTTTTGGAAAAGAGCTATGTTAAAAGTACCCTAAACTAACGAACTTGTATGAAGAATGTGATGAGATTGAATGATGCGAAAGAGGTGTGTCATTATTGTAGCAAGCGGAGATCTGTGCCCCTAATGTTTAAAACGCGTTAAAACAGTCTCAATGAGATCATTTGCCAGATCAGTGTTTTGATTTTTACCGAATTAAAATTCCTACGATGCTATTTCAGGTCACGCAATATCTATTTCTTAGCCTTCAGGTTACGGTCTGCTTGAACCAAAAATAATCACTTTCTATCGATGATTTATGAATGAATCTTTCCGTGTCTTCTTCTTACAAATGAACAACAACTAACTTACGGCATGATCGAACCTCAAACTTCTACTTTTAATACACCCTTGATTAAGTTAGACTAGCAAGTAGTAAGTACCTATCACAGCACCGTACATTCTTTGTTTTGCCATGTTCCTTTTGCGCCCATGGCAAGATCATCTATATCATCTCAAGTCTGCAATTTCATTTAATGAATGCATAGTTAGACATACCTGCTGCTGAACAGACAAGGTATCAGGATCGGAGCGAGCTCGCTCCGCGTCTCTGATATCGTGCGTTAGCGTCGGCCCGGGTTCCCTGTAGTCGGCCGGCTTCAGACGAGCCACCACTTCAGGCGAGGGCTCGTTGAACCCGCCCTCGTCGGACACGCTGGACGCGCGCGAACCGCTCCGCCGGGGCGGTGTCTCCTCCGCTTCCGATGACTTGCGACCTCCGCCAACTGAACACACCATAAATACTCAAATAAACAAACCCTATACCACAGAATAAAGAGCCTATACGAAAATCGTAAGAACTTTAAATACTTCAAATGTGTAGACCAGGTTTTGCATGCTGATAAGCAGATCCATTAGGTTGTACATACATACTTTTATAACAGCCGGTATGGTAAAAAGAAGTGTAAAACTTGTTACTGATTTAAAATTTGTCACATGATTTGACCATTGATTAGTTCATTTTGGAGATAATCTGCGTTCGAAAAACCGGCTGTAAATGCAATTTCTTAATTCTCTTGCTTTGCAAAATACAAGATTTGACATGATACATTTGACTATAATCATCATTGGCATTTTTATTTTTTAATTGTCAAGTCATTGGTTACGTATATCGCGCGTTTTCAAATACATTTTTCCTCGACTTTAGATGAACTTATGCCAGTGGAGGCATACAGGGCTAATACGGGGACTTTAAGTGATCCTTGAGTTGGATGGAGGGGCGCTGATGTCGTTGTACGTGCTTGTGGCCCAGTCGAATCAGGTAAAAACAAGAAAGCAATAAGGAAATGGCTATAGGCACTAATACACCAGACTTGTATGATGTAGGTTAACGATCGGTGCTGTAACACTGGGCTAATTAACGGGATATAAAGTATACATCTCTGGACCACCATTTTAGAGGTCCATTTGATACCAATTAGGGAAGACATCGTGTACTAATTTCCGGAAACGACCAAACAGAAATAAAAATACTATTTCTATACTAATATTATAAAGAGGTAAAGTTTGTTTGTTCGTTTGTTTGACGGAGGTAATATCTGAAACTACTCAGCCTGGACTGTCGGGATGAATATATTTTATACCGGTAGTTTCATTAGTACACCCGTGCAAAGCCGGGACATGATGCTAGTAAATAGTAAAAGGGTAAAGCCTGCTCTTTTTGTTATTACACGACTGATTTTCTATGGGTTTAGTGCGCCTTACACTAAGTCCAACTATTGCTTAATCATCGGAAGATTGGCTTGAGCCGTGTAATTCACCGATAACGACCCCTATTCATACGGTATCCGATATCAGCATTGTCTTTGTTCATTTATAATAAGCATTAACTTATTGAACTTATTTAATCATACAACACAATAAAAATAAAAATATATAGTACAAAGTAACTAGGTGTGGTTAAATTGTTAAGGTTTGCGTAGTTTGAACAATAATTTAGGTTAATGAATGAGGTAAGACTATTTTTACGCACTATAATTTCGGAAACTTAGTATGGTGAGTAAACAGATGCTTTGTACAAATAAACACAGAAGTAGACTAAGCTCATTTTCATCGCTCGCTCCAGTGCAAATGGAGTGAAACTGAGAAGTAGATCCGGTATGTAAACAGACGGTATTTTTGTATTTCACGCCCTTGAATAACCTCAATAAGAAACTGCTATCTGGATATTTGGACATGTGCTGTATTTGAACGACTTGAATTATTGTTTTGTCTTCTCTCAGAATAAACAATATCAGTTACCAGTTCTAAAATTTATAAATAGTTGCACCTTTGTGGTCATACCCCGCCGAAGTGATGGCATAATAGTGATGTTGATAATGATGAAAAGCCGTAGCTTATACGTTCCTTCAGAATTAAAATCCGACTGGAGCTATCAGAGATTATCGCGTTCAAACAAGCAAACAATACTGGCATAAGTCTAACTAAACCAATGATGTTTCCTATTTTTCATTCAATATTGTTTCGTATACATTTAAGTAGTATAGGTACTAAACATGAGAACAAAAATAACATTTTCAAAAATCTAAGTAAATATTTGAGTTGACATAGGTATCCACACACATTCTATAATCATAACTAGGACGATTAACGAAACATAAGTTATAAGTAATACTAATCTATGTAAAGCATGAATTCGCAATTAATTGTTGGACAGTGGAGCGGTCACGCGATCGAGGAAACAAGAGCGAGAAGCCACTTTACTAATTAAACCAACACAGATACGGAGTGATATGAAATTAGGCCTTTGTGTACACTCAGCCGTGAAATACACATAACATAACATTCTTAAATCCACAGATAAACAACAAACAACTCATGTTTGGATGTTTCGCATTTCAAATTCGCGAGAATGCTTTTAATTTGGAACTCCTTTGAGTTAAACGTTGGATGCTTGGCAAATCTTATCGTAGACGAGAGAAACAATGGCGATATGGAACTGGGCAAGAGCTTAGTCTAGCTTTGTTGTGAAGTGATGTGTTTGCAACTAATGCGAAATCTGCAAGATTTTGTTAGGCTATATACATAATCCTGCATCTTTATACAGAAATTAGAACACTCAGAACGGCTTCATTAACAATTAAAATAGAAGTCATTAGCGCATTTTCCACCAGTGACTCACAAATGTGCCATTATTATATCAGTTTTGACCTTTACAACAATAATTGGAAATTAACATCTAAACATTCATATAGCTTGGCTATAACGAGTTACATCGTAAGACGACATTCCTAAATTGGTAGCAGGCGAGTTAAATAATGTAGCGCCATAGCGAGTTGTGAAGTGGATCTCCCCACGCTAGTAATAAAACTCGATAAAGGATAATATATCAACACATTTGAGACATTTATGGCAGTGGAATTAGAATTCTAAATCTCACGGTACCCACATCAATGCTAGTATGAACGACAGCTTATACTTATGGAGATATGAGGATGCAATGAATGGGCATACATGATGCCAAGAGCGATCTTCGGTCTACGTCTGTCTTATACTAGCCTGCTTTGTTTGTGCGAAACAGAGTTCATTCATACGTGGATGGATACATGCTTGAACAAACAGATCTAACTATGTATGTAACTCGGCATAAAACCGTAACGTGTTATGTTTCTTAAAGTAAACTGATAAGAAATGTACAATTAGATACGTTTACTTTATGTTTCCTATTGTATAAGTAAAACAGTAGATCTATTGATTATTAAAAGATATTGAACTGTATAATGGTCTAAGTGACGTGGTTATTTGAAACAAAGAGTAACCTACATGAGTTTCAAATTTTTGTAGCTACAAATTAAAAAGTTGAAAAAGTAATAAACAGTTACTTGCACTTCCACTGAGAAGTTATGTGTGAAGCACTAACAAACCTGCAAATAAATATATAACTACGGAGTAGCTATAACCACTTATTTGTCTTTATTTGTAGAAATCGAAAGAGAGATGGTCGATTGTTAGATTGATTTATGTCAGCTGTATAAGGTTATTTTAAACATAACAAAGACAAACCAAGGCAACAGCTGCAGAGGCGCATGTCGAGCGAACGCATTCGGCGACGGCGGCAGACGCGCACGCCCCGCAATTCATCACCGAACCATCTCCGATCACTCCTCGAGCAGACTCCTTGCACGATCACGTGAACGTTCAACCGATAACGCTGTATGTTTGCTCCTTTAGAACACCACTGAACCACAGTTGTTGTACCGATACTAGTTCGAAGAAGAATGCGTTTATCTCATTGCGAAAGAAGAAAACATTACTTTGTAAACATAAAAGTTTACGAGCCTAGCGTCGTCGGACACCGGTGCCGGTACATTTCATAAACAAACACCGCCACAGATAAGCGAGTTGGCAACATAAATATACTGAAGAATTTTACGTGTACCTATACAGGAATAGAAAATAAATCTCTAATGAAAACGTCAACACGGTTAAGGAACGGGGATTAAGAGCAGCCAAGTTGTTATACCCTTCGCTCTGGACAAATTGATTTAAATAGTTTATCGAGTCAATTCAAGACTGAATGGGAGGGTCGCGACTCGCGACGTTGCTCAATGAATGTAATATTTAGCAAGGCAGTCGGGAACGACTCTTGTATGAAAGAACGAGACAACAAAAAGGAAAGAAACAAACTTACGACTACAGTATTGATAAATAGCTTGCAGAAAGTCATTCAAATATTTTCTTCAAGTTTTGAATTATCCAAAATCTCGAAATTAATCAAACAGTTAATCTTTCACATAAAACACGACTTTCCGGTGGAATTACGAGATGATTTCGCTATAACATACCGCACCGAACAATTATGCGAATTGCGAACACATCACACGCACGTGTTATTGAATATGCAAATGTTGTGGTAGATGTAGATAGAAAACAACGTGTCTCAATAGAGAGTGCAGTCATGCAACAGATAAACTGCATGTAATGGGAAATAAATCAACGATTGAAGGGGAGCGCGCAGGACGACGTCGCTCGGGTTACTGCGTCGCGACGGCGGCGGAGGCGGCGGCGCCGGAGCATCTAAATCGGGATCGACTCGCAACTCTCGCAACGACTCAAATACCTTGACTTCCTCAATATTACATTGAACTCACCGCGCACGAGACCGCCAAACGTACGTCAATCGACGCCCACTCTACTGATTGGTACCTAGGATAATGTCTTCCCACGGCAGAAAGCCCATAATCTTTGTTTAATAAGCTGAACAATCGATTTGGCTTTCTTTGATTAAATCTCATTTTCATAATAGAAGAATCAAAAAGTTACTTTCAACAATTGCGATTCATAACCTACATAAAAAGTGGATTTTATGTATCATCTACCTGACTACTTTTAGAACTCACGTCAATACACCGTTTCTTAGCAAAGATAACGCAGAGATAAACATAACAAAACAGATAAGGCAAGTAGGTCTCTATAAAAACAAATATAGGCATTGGTTATTTAAAGTGTGCCGATTTATAAGAGAAATGGCTTACCTGGCGAGGGTGAAGCATGATGTGATGGCGGCGACGACGAGGAAAGATTGTGGTGGACTGGGGACGCCAGCGGGGACGCGAGCGGCGTCCGCGGCATTTCCTCCACCTTTGCCGCGACTGCTGGACACTCGGGTGTCGATGAACGCCGTTTCGCTTTGTCATCCCATTCATCACTAAACTGCACTTGTTCGTACGCATCCTCCTCTAAACTAGTAACCACAGACACCTCCACGTTTGACACATTCTCATATTGGTGATTTTGCGTAACCGCCGGCTCTTCCTCCTCAACAATATAGTTGTCGATTTCTTCCTGAGTTGGCAACGATTCAAGTTCTTCTATTGTTGCTATCTCTGCTATTTCTATTATTTCATCGGACACGTTTTCTGATGCGCTTGGCGTGTCCTCGGGCAAAGGAGACATTGATAGTTCTCGCTGCCGCTCCTGAAGAGGTTCATCGTGTTCTTCATTAGATGGAGGTAATACCGGAGATTTTGGCGACCGTGTAGAAGGGGACGGTGTTTTTGAACTTCTAGGTAAGGGAACAGTTTCTAATATCGCAGAATTCAAAGACGGTGATGACGGTGGGATAGGGGATACTCTTTCGACGGGTTTTGATACAATGTTAGGAGATTGTAAACGATCATTTGGTTTAAAAGCAGCGTGATCAACTTCTTCACTTGGTTCTCTCTCGTTCAATGGTGAAACAGACGACCGATGCTTACGAAGTTTGTCATATGAATCAGTCTGTATCGGATGGGTATCAATAGTTTTAGGTGGACTGACATTTTTTCTTACAGAATGTGAAATCATGGGTTCAGACTTTGTTACCGGTGAGCTTTTGGGTCTAGGCGATGGTGTCACAGAGCCGGTAGATTTAATGGGACTAGGAGATTTTGCACTAGGCATACCTCGATTGACTAAAGGAGTAGGAAGCGTATTCGGCCGCTCCGCCTGAGAATCACCTGCGCACGGCGATAGAGGCGGAGAATATACACGAGATGGTACAACATATCTTTCAGCTACTTCCGGTGATTTTCTATCTTGGTATGCACTGGTATATTTGTGAGAATCTACTCTAGTTTCATTATCATTACGAGTCTGACGCGATTTGTTAAAATGTGCAGTCCAATTTCTCTGCTTTTCTATAAGCTCTTTATTAAATCGCCTATCTGGTTTTTCTGGTTTTGGCAAAACACTGGGTTTCACCGGTTTAGGCGGCGGCTGTCCAGCGCCGTTAGCTAGGCGATCGCCGTTGAGAGACGGAGGCGGCATCGGCGTCGGGGTGACGATACGTCTGGGGGGACTCACAGAACCCGCGGAGCTGGAACGCGACCTCGACGGCGGCACTGGCGGCATTCCTCGGGTGCCGGCAAAACTCGCTGCGGCCGACGGGGACTTCTCAATCCGGAATCCCTTATTCTCTTCACCCAATTTCTCAAATAGGGCACGCGCATTATTGAACCGAGCCAGATGGCTCTCCGTTCTGACAACAGTCACGTCGGCACCGCGCATCTCTTCTTCTTCTCGTGAAGGCATTCCTTGGAAAATATTTGCAATTTTCGAAACTTTAGTACCCGAATGTCTTTTTTTACACTCCTCCATACTAGCCGGAAACGCCCGTTTTAATCCAATCTGGAAGAAGAATTGATCACAGTGAGTATTAGAATAGCCATGGACAGCATATGGGACGCGGTTGTGGAACTGATAAAATAGTGATAAGCGCGCCGCGAATGCGTACGAGGAGCACAGGTATCTCGTGCTCGGGCTTTAGCGCGCGACTCGCGACGCCAGCCCTGCCTTGATTGTTCCTCGTATAATTTAGCTTGAGATAGCGATAGTGTTGATAACGTAATAGATAATGTATTTTTTAAACTTCTAAATAGCTATGACATTACATTGCAAATATTCTGTACTTACTATAAAAAAATTTACATGACTTGTTTTAAATAATTAGTATAACAAACCAATCGTACTTTGGTATAGACAAAAATATAACAATAAGAAACACTTATGTGCAATGACGTGTTAATTAAAAGATTAGATTTAACTGATAGTATTTATTTAGATAACGATTAAACATGGAGCCTATTTACTTGTTGTTTGAGCTTCATCGGGCCAAGGTGAAAGCCGATTAAAAAGCAGTAATATTCAGTCAAACAGTTTTTGCTGCGCTTTATGAGATGATTTATTCTCATAGCATTGTTGTGTTAGTGTTGAGCTTCTTAGTCAATGGAGCAGTAACAAAATGTGAGAGGGCACAGGTGTGTTTTGCCGATGTGACTGACGCTGATTGTTCCCCGGGACAGACCATGGTTCCTATGGGTGGGATATTTGGATGCTGTCCAGGCTGTCAACAGACGACAGGTACTTGAGGTCACTTTTTTCCACACGTGCTTCCGCAACGCATAATCATAAAGATCAATTTTGTGGGGACACAATAACTAACAAAGCCGTCACTTATCAAAACCTTTTGTGCGCGCTTTAGATTTTGGTTTCTCAAGGTTACTATAGCTGACCATAGCTACCGAGTAGTTTAGGATCGTGTAGTTCGATCGAGTTCCAATATTGAATTTCACTCGCACTGACCTATCGGAAGTTAGCCTAATGCGATCGCCGACCGCAGTCTCCGGGAAAGGACCCATTACAGCGGAGAAAATTTCCGGTTACACATTTAGTGCAGTTTTAGAGTGTCGGTAAATCGAACCAAGTATTTAACACTTACCTTTAAAAATAAATTGTGTGAAATGTTGGCTGATTTCATTTGAATAAATTAATTGTGTAAGCAATTACAATCATCATCTGGAAACCTCAGTTTCGCCGTGAAAGTTTTCTCACGTTTATTATAAAAAAAAAGTTTGTGACGCATATTATCATTATCGTATCGTCTTTATCTTGGTTAGAATGGATGATCAACTAATCGCGGCAAGCTTCAGTCACTTTCATATGCTAGCATACTTCCGGTATCGGTAGAACCGGATTTGCATTTCGATCAAGTGTGTCAATGTATTTTCAAAAAGTTATGTAAACTTTTGTTAATTAAGACTAGTGGTTCCGGTTTACAACAGAAAGAATGGAATGCATGGTAAATGTTGGCCAATAAGTTATGGTTTCAATTGTTTTGAGATCAGTCGTGGCAGATTCGTAATAGATTTGGTAAATATGTAGTACCAGAAACCCAAAAATATTTATTAACGTGTAGTGCATGTTTTTCGTTTTGTTTCTAGAAAAATTTCTTGGCCGTTTGAAGGTTTCATCTCTTTTATTGTATTAGAATGTATAAGAGGATTTAAAAGGTAAATGGTTTACTTTCTTTAAAGCTCCAGGAACCCCAGACAGTGGTTGTAAGGCCCCATCCAATTGCCTGCCTGATGGACGATACGCACCGGTGCAGTGCAAAGGAGACATATTTACAGGAAGGTTAGTTAAACCACAAATGTTACCTAGCACAAATTGTTTTGACACAGACCATGACTCAGATCACAGAATGCACATTTAACCATTTGCATGACAAAACTGTAAGCAACAGATGAAACTTGACAGTACTTCAGTTTATCTACTCATTCACTATTTACACAAGATGTCTCATGGATTTAATTAAACAGGTGTTTCTGTTCCGACGAGAATGGGAAAAGAATATTTGGACAGATGTGGAGGAATGAAGCGAATGATATGACTTGCGGTGAGTGCATTTTCTACAATTTTAACAACGTTTAAAAGAAAAGATGTAAAGAAAGTTACCGGTAAGGTATGCATTTTCACAGGGTTTTGTTATGGTTTCTACTTTGTATACATAAGATTATAGCTGAACTTCTTTCAATGACAGCCTCATAGTTTCAAACACGCGCTCAGGTTTATTGCTTATTAGGTTAACTACAATACAAACACAAAATGATGTTAGAAATCAATATCACGCATTATCTTATACGGAGTGATTATTCAATCCATTAGTAAACAATAATTTAACCAAAACATCGATGTTGTTATCCATCTACAACGAAAATATTAACGTCAAAATTGAAGGGATGACAAAAGATTAGTCAAACGGAAAAAAGATCCATGATTTTTTATTAAAAACTTTTTAAAATTCAACCCTGATTAAAATAAGACTACACTTAACTGCCAGTCTCGATCACCGGTCTATCTCCGATTTTGCTGAACTGTCGGTAGATATTAGACACATTTTGTATGGAAGTAATGTCAAATATCTACCCGCAGTAAGCAAAACCAGAGATAGAAAGGTTATTGAAACTGGCAGTTAGACTATAATTACCATATTATGGCATTTATATTGGTACTTTATGTTTGTGCAAGGTTATATCATATAGCAAACAGGATCTCTTTGTGATGTTAGTTCGTTGGATTATATTTTAGCATGCAGCAGAAGAAGAGCCGAGATTGAAGCAGGTGGAAGACCCTCCACACTACATTGCACACCTTCTGGAGACTACGAACGTTTACAATGTGACGACGGCTTATGTTGGTGTGCGGAACCAAAAACAGGGCAGCCTACAGTCATTCCTGTGATTGAAGCGGATATAGCACGCCTCCCTTGCTGTAAGTTAATTATAAAGTAATTTTAAAGACAAAGCAAGATCAGGACTGTTATAAAGAAGTGCGCTTGACATTTTTAAAAGCACATTTATTTTACAAAACTTATAAAACATTCGGTATCAGTGATTTAGAATCTTAGTCCAAAATTCAATATTGCATGTCTTGTGTCGAGCAAACGCATCAACAGGATACAAACAATATTAACAAGTGCCCCAGTCGTGGAGATGTCGAATTACCAAAGGCAATTTCTGGTACTTACTTACTTAACAAAGAACTGTAAAGTATGTACACTAGCTTGTTCAAACATAACGCCTGTATCAAATTTTATGCGCTATGCACCCTTACAGAATTGTAATAAAATCCAATTCACCAATTCGTGAATATTCCATGAGGTTTCTTCATTGTTTTGTTTGGCATTGTTTCTAAAGCGGAACCAATTTTTTCCTTCAGTAGAAACCAATTCATACGCTCCATCATAGTCCATCCTCATATTATATTCGGTGAAAGTTGTGGCATAATATAATTTCTGGATCGTTCAGACTACAATTTGCAATATTTAATCAACGATACTTGACCCAGTTAGAGAACCTAGTTTAGCGTGTAGTTTGTCCAAGAAATAAACACGCAGGTGCAACACATAGACCAGACATACCTGCTAGATGCTAGGTAAGTCTAGGAGTTGATGACGTAATAGGAGAGGGCAGAGACCTCTGAACGATTTTTTCCCTGTTTTCGCCGTAATCAATGTTTACGCTACAATCAATATAATTTTACAATTTGCTTTGATAACTTTATAAATTATAATAATCCTACCATTTAATATCTTTTATTCAGATAGCTCATCGATTCTTGGAGAACAGTACTTGAGAAGATGTGAAAGCTCAGTTCACGCGACAGCAGCGATTCAGAAGGAGCAGTCGGAACATAACACTATTTTTCTCGGAAACCCTACGACATTCTGCGACTACGACGGCAGTTATGGCTCATACCAAATACAAAACGGCATGTACGTACAAAGCTCACGGCACAAATAAATTTCGATATTGCCAGATTGATATATTATTCAATTTCTCTTTTCAGTGCGTACTGCACAGGACGCGATGGCCAAAATCTGGGTTCCTGGCAGACCATGTCAAGCGAAATGGCCGGAATGAATTGCAGTAAGTTCAAGTTCGTTATCTCATTAGAACTCTAAATGTTGAATGCAGCATAGAATGTGAAACAAGATAGCCGGGAAGGCATCGGCATACCGTTAGCATGGCATATTCGCATTGTGCCCCGACCGGTCCGCGGCCGTGACCCTGTTCCCGATATACGGTTCCGCCCATATCACCGTTTTGGTGGAATGCGGAGACGAGGATCATGGCTCTTGACCCTCTTATTGGTTTAATATGTATGCAAATACCAATGCACTAAGAATTAACCATGATAAAACGTTGTCAAATGTGCAAACCAAACATAAACGAAGTTGGTTGTAACGAAAATTATTAGCAATCAGAGTTGATTTGTATATGTAGACGCCTGTTTATTAAGTTTTGCTGGCCCCTTTGATGAGCTGTTGCGCAGGCGGCGGTTCTTCGGGCATTAACCATTTTCGGTTACGTGGGATTTGTTCTGATTCGCACACAAAATGAAGTTATTACACATTCACAAGTTATTAGACGTTCATTACGAAGTCCAGACAACGGCAATGTCAGCATAATTACCTACTTTAAAGATCAATGATAAACCTCGCTCGAGACACATTATTTTCGATAGTGATATTGGAAAGGTATAAATTAAAAAGTAATTGACCGTGAACCATAAGCTATAACACAACACCCTCGGCGATAAGTCCAAGTCAGAAACGATTGAACGGCTCTTTTATTGTTGACGGAGCCTTGAAATTTAAAACCTTGATGGTGTTTTATTACAGTCTCATACATTATTTCTCATATAACAATGTTGTATCATTAAGATCGTAAAAGCTTGACTACTTTAAGTAATTTTATGTGAATAAAGTAGTTAAATCTTTAAAGATTTAACTACTTTTTTTTCTACAGTAAAACATTAATTTCAGACTGTGCCCGTGATACTATGATATACTTCCCAGCGAGGGGTATGACGGTGACAGAAACTTGTACGGCCCTCGGGAACTACCGACCCAACCAGAATGTAGGGGATACATACTACTGCGTGGACAGCGACGGTTATCCTGCTACCTCTATGTTGGAACAGTGGCCCGCTGATAATTGTGCTAGTTTTGCGTAGGAGTGAAACAAATACCCAATTGTATTATTTTACTCCATCGTCATAATTCGCTATTGTCTCACATTACGTGGCACACATGTTATTTAAGTTTTTTCTTAGCGCTTACCACTTTTATACACATTTCACACACATTCACACAACCAAACAAACTACTTTGTCTTTGACCTACCTTCGTTCATATCAAACATTATTTATTTCTTATTTATATTTTTCTATCTGCATAATAAAACAGTGCATCTAAGCCAATAAAGTAGAACAATCTAATGTTATTTACTGAAACTAACGGCAAAGTTTAAGTTGGAAGTCAATTAAGCGCTGTTGTAGCCAATAGTCACCGTACAATCTCTCTCAAAGGAGAGTTGAGAGAGTTCGCCAGTTTGCATAATTTATGCAACTATGCGAAATGTGCAAGCGGAGGTGTCAATTGAATATTGGATCTGGTCATCTCGTTTATGGACCATTTCACTACATAATGGTATTGTATTTACTAGGATTTGTTAAAAATGTAGGTTGCGCAGTTCTCTAGCTGTTACCACAGATAAAATAATACTATGTACAGATGGTCCATCTAGAACATTAATTTCACTCCGGTTTTTCTTCGGGCTATTTTTTTGTGTTTGATTTTGCGGCGCCCCTAGCAGTGTTTAGGTCTTGCCTGCAATCAAAAATAAGTAACTCCATCTAGTGCTGCCGAGCCCGAAGAAAAACCGGAGTGAAATTGATGTTCTAGATGGTGTATCTGTACATAGTATTATTTTATCTGTGCTGTTACTTAGATATATTGATTAACATTATAAACGTTGTAAACTGTCCTGGAAATATAGGATCGTGACAAGCTGGCTGTACTGTAAGAGCACAGAATACAGAGAGGGTAAGAGTTAGGAAACTTTAAACTGTATATTCATGAGTGTTGTAACACAAATTTTAATACTAGTGTGTATTGTGTGTAATGTACATAAACTCACCGGACAAACGAGAGCTGATTGGTCGGGCCAAGTGACCAGCGCGTGTCACCCGACGCCGGCAGGCCGCCCGCTCGCCTCGCACGCTCTTCCATCTGGAACAGGCGACTAGAGTTACCACAGAATATTGTGCAGCACCACAGATGAACCAACAGTAGTGCACCTCAGACCTACAGATACATCAACAGTTACTAAACACAGACCGCACCTCACCTGCTCTACATAGCCGGACCAAGGTCGGACCTGGTTTGCGAAACCTATAGTAAACCAAACGAATCGAATTACAATGCAATTGGTAAGAAAGGTCATTCCTGAATCCGAATCTAGAGTATACACTCTATCTAAAAAAAATCTGATACAAATTCATGACAATGTGCCAAAATAAAGCTTCAGTCTAGACAGAGTTTGGCATCATTTGATTTCCAAATATTTTTGTTATTCCCCAAATAATACATTATATCGAATGGTACAGGTATTGCTTTATAAAGCACTGAGTAGATAGTAGGGGAGGAAGGAAGTCAGATAACGGCCAAATGGAATCGAGTTGGGAGATATGAAAGTAGCAAGTTGCAACTTTATTTTTTCCGTCCCCATTACGTAGTACCCAGTCAGGTAATTAGCGACATAACATAACTCTACCCTGCTGAAAGTTCATTAAAATATTTTATACTTGACGACACCAACTCGTAACAGCGAAAGAGGTCACTACCTTCGTTAATAAATGAGGTTTCTAGTAAAGCGGAAGATTTACATTTTCGTCATAATTTAGCTCAGAGCAATCTTCTTCCTCATTGTAATTTAGGTTTTCCATTTTGATTATAATAACTTCTATAACGTAGTGATTATTTCTCTTTGATAACTTCATAGACAGACGAATAAGTCAAAGAAGCCGCCCAGACGCAGAATAAAACTGAGCAAAGCAAAGTCCATTGTTATTGATACATTGATAAAGAAATATTACCTAATATTTAGGCAATTCTTAACCAATAGTCGTAGGATAATTACTCTGACATGTAATGTATCCAAGACAAAAGTGGGCGAGAAATGGAAAGTTTAAGAAAATCTAAAGACAAGTCTATAATAATAAAATGTAGTCATAAAATGGGATGATGTCTGCATATACTAGATATAAAAATTAATGAATAAGATATCTTTAAGGCAGACACGGAACCCAAGTTTCAAAAGCAAAAAAAAAAAGTGCGTTCCATCAAAGCTCGATATCGTGCTCGCTAATGGTCGCAGCCGTTATGAAGGGTCGTGTTGGAGGGTGGTTCGGCACTCGATTCTCTGCCTCAGTCGTCCCCACTTAAACACGTCACAGCCCTTGATTGCAGAAACTGCGAACCTATCCTAATATTATTACTTATCTTGCATTTCGTTTTTAAATTTAATCTGTGTAATTAGGTTAAGTAATTTTAAGATTCAAACACAATGTAAAATATTGTTTATGAATAAATAAATAAATAAATAAATAAAATATCTGTCGTATTCACAATGACAACTTGTTACTATGTATTAGCACCTCCTTTAACGACTTCATGAACAAATGTTTGAATGCATTCACGGTACAGCGTATTAGGAATTGTTAAACTACTTCCTATAAAGCGTCAGTTTGTTTGGATGTTTATACCTAGATGATGTTTCTTTTCAATACTAAATCGTTCGTTCGTTCGTATGAGCAAGTGGCCAGCTCTGGTGACGGAGTTTTTAGGCCGCCTAAAGGCCTTCGTCATGGCTTAACTAAATGACTTAAAAGCAGGGACCGACAATTTAACGTGCCCTCCGAAGCACGGAAGCGCTCAGTTGATAATGCCACTTGCGGTCACCCATCCAAGTTGTGACCGCTCAGAACGTGGCTTCTTCTTCTTCTTCAGCATATATTTGCCCACTGCAGGGCGTATGCCTCTCCAATCTTTCTCCACTCTGCTCTATCACCGGTTTTTCTGGTCCAGTCTGTCCCGGCATGAGCTTTGATATCATCAGACCATTGGGTGGGTGGTCTGCCAGCGTTCCTCTTTCCGAGCCGTGGTCTCCACTCTAGCACGGATTTGCTCCATCTGCCGTCTCCACGTCTACACACATGTCCGGCCCAGGCCCACTTAAGTTTGGCAAAGCGGTATCCTACGTCTACCACTTTGGTGCGCTCTCGGATGATGGTGTTACATAAAAAAAAAACACCTTCCCAAAGACCAACAAGCAGACATCCACTTGCGCATACAATATTAGGAGAAACAATTTCTGAATTCAGAATTAAAGTTCAAATAACTAAAGTCTAATATTATATAGAGGTAAAAGTTAGATTGTTTATTTTTTTTAAGAGGGTAATCTCTGAAACTACTCATCTGATTTCAAAAATTATTTCACCAGTGGACTTTTTGAATTAACAATGAACATAGGCTATATTATATCCCGGTAAAATCCCGGATATCGTTAGTACACCCATACAAAGACTGAGACTGGGACTGAGATAGGCTGCTAGTCAATACTAATATTAGAAAGAGGTAATGTTTGTTTGTTTGATGGAGGTAATCTCCGAATCAACTTCGCCAATTTCAAAAATTATTTTATAGGTATATGTAGAATGGACTGTCGGGATGTTTATAGGCTATATTTTATCCTGGTAGTTATATTAGTACACCCGTGCAAAGCCGGGGCATGCTGCTAGTTATTAATAAAATCAGCATAGTAATTCAGTCAGGTCAACCCTAAAACTAGCCAATATCAATGTTTGTAAATGGCTAACAAATAATATTATGTTATCAAAATATCAAACAATAATGAATCAATAGACAAAATTCAATTGATTAACAAAGACTTCAGTTTAGCCAGATTACCACATGCTAAGGTTATTTTTAAGTGAACTGGGTTCAAAAATCTAGGGACATTTTATAAACACACTATACAATTTGGTTATTAAGAATAGATTCAGACTACCCTTAAATATTATGATCTTATAATAAAGTACATGGAGTTTCAAAATTCTTTTGAAATGGTAAAAATTCAATCAGAAGGTGGATAGATTAAGATTATATTACTCAAAATGATGCCTCATTTCCTTCACTCCCCTAACCCACAAATTCTGCTGACCATGAAAGTTTATACCTATTAAACAATAGTAATTATTACAATGACAGTATGAATGATAACTTTTCATTTATTATCTCATCTCATCTAGGCTGAACTTTTACCTCTTAAACTGTCTAATTAAATATTTATGGACTTTTCAAATATTTTATGGACTGTAAGTAATTATTCCAGTCAATGATGATAATTTCATAGTTTTATGTCTTATCAAATTCACCTCATATAGATTCTAATAGACAGGTAAGGTAAAAGCACCAATGGCCGACACTATATGGACAAATATTACTTTAATCTTTAAAAAAATAACATATTTTTCAAAATTAAACAATAACAACTATTTCTGCTGTTAAAGTAACTATTACATTTTAACTTTTTAATGTTAAAACTTTATTAACTATCATATAAATTATTTAAAAATGTTTTTTGTCAACCTTGTCAGAGGCACCAATAGATGACAGCACAAAAATCTACATTACCCAAAGGTAGACACAGGTTGGAACCAATAGTAGACACTCTAAAATATGTGATACAATAAAGCGTTTTTTTCTCGATGTATAAAATGTATGAGATGTATGAAATGTATGAGATGTTTGAGATGTATGAGATGTATGAGATGTTTGAGATGTATGAAATGCATGAAATGTATGAGATGTATGAGATGTTTGAAATGTATGAAATGTATGAAATGTTTGAAATGTATGAGAAGATGTATGAGATGTATGAAATGAATGAAAAGTTTGAAATGTATGAAATGTTTGAGATGTATAAAATGTATGAAATGTTTGAAATGTATGAGATGTATGAAATGAATGAAATGTATGAAAAGTTTGAAATGTATGAAATGTTTGAGATGTATGAAATGTATGAAATGTTTGAAATGTATGAGATGTATGAGATGTATGAGATGTATGAGATGTATGAAATGTATGAAATGTTTGAAATGTATGAGATGTATGAAATGTATGAAATGTTGGAAATGTATGAAATGTTTGAGATGTATGAAATGTATGAGATGTATGAAATATTTGAAATGAATGAAATGTATGAAATGTATGAGATGTATGAAATGTATAAAATGAATGAAATGTATGAAATGTATGAGATGTACCTATGAAATGAATGAAATGTATGAAAAGTTTGAAATGTATGAAATGTATGAGATGTATGAGATGTTTGAAATGTATGAAATGTATGAAATGTTTGAAATGTATGAGAAGATGTATGAGATGTATGAAATGAATGAAATGTATGAAAAGTTTGAAATGTATAAAATGTTTGAGATGTACGAAATGTATGAAATGTTTGAAATGAATGAGATGTATGAAATGTTTGAAATGTTTCAGATGTATGAAATGTATGAGATGTATGAAATGTATGAAAAGTATGAAATGTTTGAGATGTATGAGATGTATGAAATGTATGAAATGTTTGAAATGTATGAGATGTATGAAATGTATGAAATGTTTGAGATGTATGAAATGTATGAGATGTATGAAATATTTGAAATGAATGAAATGTATGAAATGTATGAGATGTATGAAATGTATAAAATGTATGAAATGTATGAAATGTATGAAATGTATGAAATGTATGAGATGTACCTATGAAATGAATGAAATGTATGAAAAGTTTGAAATGTATGAAATGTTTGAGATGTATGAGATGTATGAAATGTATGAAATGTGTGAAATGTTTGAGTTGTATGAGATATATGAAATGTTTGAAATGTATGAGATGTATGAGATGTTTGAGATGTATGAAATGTTTGAAATGTATGAAATGTTTGAAATGTATGAAATATATTAAATACACAACGAACCCTTATAGTTTTGGTTTGTCCGTCCGTCCGTCCATTCGTCCGACTGTCCGTCAATTCGTCCGAGGCTTTTTTCTTGATTGATTAGCTGCGCCTCGCGGTTTCACCCGCGTAAGTCCCGTTCCCGCGGGAATATCGGGATAAAAAGCCCCTATGTCACTCGTCAAGCAAGTCGTCATTCCTTCAACTATCACCACACGAAAAATCACGTCAATTATTCGCCCCGTTTTGCCGTGAAAGACGGACAAACAGACAGAAAGACAAACAGACACACTTTCCCCTTTATAATATTAGTATGGACGGATGGATATGGATGGATCCATCCATACGGATTATTACGGATTGAGCTAAAAAACTTAAGCTGAAAAAATATATTTGAGAAAACCCGAATAGAAAACACGTGTCATCTTTTGGGTTTTCCTCAGTTTTTGGGACCAATGATAGACACCCCTTGAAATTGATATAAAAACTAGCCAAAATAATAAGGAAATGACCATAAGACGTCGATAATATTATACATGTATCAGATAAACACCAACAGTAACAATAATCAGTAATTTATAAAACAAAATCATAATCGTAAAAAAACAATGCCCTTAAGAAAATCATTAAGAATTTCCGCGCTCATCACAATCTGCACACATTGATTTTTGTTTATTTAAGCCATTTTTAAATTTTCTTCTGAAAGTGTGTCTAAGTTTTTGTCAACGCATTATTAATAGACTAATGTGTCTTTTAATATAATAATAATGGGAATTAAATGTTTATTTTTCCTAATATAAAGCTTTTTCTTCGAAAGTGTCATCCTTTGGTCCACTGTCGGAGATTGGTGCTTTTACCTTACCTACCTAAAATTCAATATATTACAAGAACCTCGAGTAGGAAGTAGAATACCAGCTTCAATTGCATGAGCAAAAAAAGCAACAACTGTACTTATTGAATGTAAGAAAACAATACAAACGATAGTAAGCTCCTGGTAAACAAAATACATAGTTTGGAACGCAATAAGTTTAATACAATACCATAACATAATAAAGGTAATAATAAATAAAATTAAACTGGATTCCAATGAGAAAATACAAACTTAGAGAGAATAATTTCTAGGAAAGCCACTTTGTGCCAATTGATACTTTTCCTTTAGCATAGGTATTTTCGTTAACAGATACCGACCTTACGACGGAGTCACGTTTTCTCCAGCTTGGAGCAATCCGGTTTGCCACATCAGTACCAATTCGTAACACTTTTTACCAGCCGGGCAAAATATCACTTTTTCACTTTTCTGTGTTCAGGATTCGATTTTGTACACAATATCTATTGAACACTCCCGCAATTATAGTACACAAACAGCATTGGAAACCAATAAAATAGCAGCTACTACTAAATTATACGTCAATAACCCCGGGCCAAGCGGCTAGCACGAAATATATTTGGTTTCATCATTAATCTAGTTCAAATAGCATAATTCTAATTAGTACAAGTACATTCTTCTCGTGGCTTTCAGTCCATTTTATTCTACGTTACGTATTTCACATGATTTCATTCATAAAATAAGATAAAACCACTAAAACACACTCCGAGCAGCGCAGCTTACCATAGATAAACTATTTTCTACCTAACAAATCTACTACTAACTTCACTTCGGTCACTTTTGCTCGCGACGTTCTAGGCCACAGATAAATAATATATTGTCTATGTCACCATTGATTGGCCCCGCCCGGCCCGGTGGATAGGCTACTTAGGGTAAACCGTATAATGATTGGCACCCTAAGCCGATTTTTTCTTACAAATCGTCGATTCTCATAAATAAACAAATAGATTATTTGTATGACCGATTTTTCGTGTATTAGTATGTCTAGGCATGAATACCAAAACTAATTAAAATGAAAAAAATATTTTTAAGTAACTTTAAAATGTAATTGAACTTCAATGTACGGAAAAGTACAATCATTGGCAGATGCCAACTGCCACTATACTCAGATGAGTATAGTGATTGGCACTATGATTTAGTACAGTCATTGGCACTATTGACAGTACTAAAAATTGATAGAAAACTCAAACTCAACCTCAAAATTTCTTTATTAGTAGCTGAAATAAATAAAATAAATAAATAAATATCCTTGGACATTCCACACAGCGTCATCTAGTCCCAAGCTAAGCAACTTAATGCTTGTGTTATGGTAACCAGATGACTGATATAATACTTAGATACATTTTTTTTTTGTAAATACATACACATTATATATAGAAAAACACCCAGACACGAAACAAATATCTGCAGAACATGCAAACATTTGTCCCGTAGCGGGGATCGAACCCGCAACCTCCGCATCTCAGCCGGGCGTTAACACAACTGCGCCACAGAGGTCGTCGTAAATAGACTAGCATAGCATATTATCTACGTCCGTGTATGGTTTTCTATTCGTTTTTTTATAATTCATCGAGTGAGCGAAGCAAACAAAGATCTTAGTAGCAACTTGGGTGATTTTGGGCTGTTTGTACTTCCGGTACAAAACTGTTAATCCAATCTTCATGAAGCTTGGAAGGCATATAGATAGTGATAAGAATTTTCCCGGCTAAGCTTTTAAGCTTAATCGGTCAAGGGGTTGTAGTGGTTATATTGGTTCTTTTAGTGGGTTGCATACGTGCCAATCATTATGTAGTCGAACAAATTATGGTATAGTCATTGGCATCCACGAAAAAGCCGGTGTATAAATTTTACAACGCTAAAATAAATCTTAGCACGCCATAGATGGTTTTATGTATTGAATAAATAGAAAATATTTTGCAAACTTCCCAAAAAACACCTATTTTGGCAAGTGAACTCTACCCACTAGACTTAACAAAATCACTAAAATTCAGCAACTTTCCAGACATATTTTTTAAATGGCTATAATTTTTTTGTTATTGACGTTTGATTTAAAAATAAGTGTTCTGAGAATAAGAAATTGGATATTCTGCCAATTATTTATGTTTCCACTGTTGAAAAGACGAAAACTTGCATAATATTCAAGAAAAAGTGCTAGGCTGCCAATCATTGGGGGGGTGCCAACAATAGTACCGTTTACCCTATAAAAAAAATCTCTTTGACTAGGGTGACCATGGCCACCGCCTGCTGCTCTTTTTTACGGTATGACATGTAGGTATTGGGCTGTAGCACCATTTGTAACTAATCTCTTTCGTTGGTTGTTTTTTATCATTTGACATTGACATACCCTAAGCACCAATCGACACACCCTGCCATCTATCGAGATATTTGAAACTATTTTTTTGAATTCAAATAGAAACCCCCTTTGTAATAATTAACGCATCACATCAACCATAAAAACATCTCACAAAGGTAGGATAAGTCTCAAATTAATATATAATTTAATAAATATAAATAATTATATAATATTAATATATGTATCTTCTCATAGTAGATAGATTTTACTAGGTAGGCCTCTAGGCACCTACACTGTGGTGCATCTACAACCTACGATTATTTTAAACAAGAAAACAAAATTGGCCGTTGTAAAATCTTTATATTACCTAAAATGAAAATTTGATGATGTTTCTTGCTTTCTTATTGTTACAATATAGTACAGCACTTCTTTCTCTCCCAGCGAGATACATCCGAGCGTTTCTTATAAGCTCTACGAATGCGTTTTCTATGTCTTCTATTTTTTTTACAACACCATAGTAAACAACTAATTTTTTTCTTTTTCCTAGAAGCTTTGGATTGTACTTGGGCACAGACACAACGGGAGCCTCCCCGAGAGACTATGCTCATGGAGCTGGGGCATTTTTGCTTTTTTTTTATACATTTCTCGTAGCACTTGTCGGGCCTCGGACAAGGCGGCGGGCGTGGTCTGTGTCTGTGAACACTGCATTGCGGCGCCGAAACACACGGCTTCAAACTATTGCTGGAGTATACAGCTGGAAACAGGAAAATAATTAGCTATTCGCTCAACTTAAGAGCTGTTGCAGTTAAAATTTGAACTAGGTAGGTACCTCATGGGACCTTACCGACAAGAAAATGTGGTAAATCACAGAATAAAGATGGAACCTAAAGGTAGGATAGGCACCTATACCTTAAATCGATTTTAATGTGGTTATCAATTATCATAGTTAACTAAATAGAAGATGGGTACCTAGCATACGTACCTATACATTACTGTACGTACATACCAATTATTTATCAAATTAGTGTCGCAATTAAAAAATGCCCCAGAATTGTTTCCATGATGTTTATTATTTTAAATACCTACATATAGGGTCCTCGTACATAAACCTATAGGTATGTAACACGCCAAACACTTTTTCAGTTGTCCTTCCTTTAACAATGACAAGTTATTTAATCCCACCTATGGAGGTAAGATTTATGCTGCAAAAGTTTGCATCAGATTGGTCCTTCCTTCTTTCGTATGAGCAAGTAGTCAGTTGCACACTACAGAGTCATAGAATATCTTTTCTTGTTGAGCCTTCCTCTATGGCCTTTGCCTTGCAACGAGTAGTTTTCGCCTGAACTCGGCCCTTCTTCCTCATGTATCGCTCGTAGTAAGTACCGAGTGCCAGTAGTTGCGTCTAGTTCTTCCAGCCACTCTCACTTCCTTTTCTCCATCAAAAATCTTTCAATGCGGAAATGATTATGAACTGTTAGTTCTGTGAGTAGGTTTACTTTACAGTTTCCACAGGCACAGCACGAAGTTTTGGAGCGTATTTGCATGAGAGAGACGGCGCTTCGGCACGGCTACGCGGCTTGGCCTGTCTCGCTCGGCTGCGTTTTAAGCATCTCTTTGGATTCGGACACGGAGGCCGGACATAAGTTTGTTACTGAAAATTAAATTTCAGGAGGTAGGTATTGATTTATTATTCGAATAGTTAGCATTAATAAAAAGCCAGCCTCGCATAGATAATTAAGCCAAAATAAAATACGTTAAGTTAAAGTTATTGCTTACCGGGGGGTAGTCTAAGAAACACAGTAAGTAGGTACAAAAAAGTTGAATGTTCATGAATTGGAACGAAGCGTATGGAGAATAATATCAAACAAAAAATGAAGTTTGTAGAATCTAATTTAGTGTAAATGAAATAAAATAAAATGATTTGGTACTGTTAGTGCTGACGTGGCACAAATCACAGGATTTCACAACAACATCTCCTCAGTCGACCTCTATGCCCGTGCCCCGCACAACAGTCGCTGGATTTCCTTTTACTGCCTTTCCTTCTGGTATACTTTAAATATCTATGGCCGCCTTCGAGTCTGTCTTTTTTCCTCAGTCTGTTTTCTTTAGACTTGCGTTTGAGGAACTTGTTAACGGCACACACTTTATGACACTTTGAGTTCTGTAAGCATGATGATCCTTTGAATTTCCCGCAGCTGGCGCATTTAGCCTTGGATCTCGTCGACATTATAGAAACTGCACTTCTGCAAGGTCTGATTCCCTTTGAAGTGGTTTTCTTTAGACATTTCACTGGGTTCTGGCAAGGGGGCGGTGTCGGGTGGCATCGAATAGGGGTGCATGATGCAGATGGAACGCAAGGAGGGTGCATAGAGGGAGCCATTGTTGTGTTTCATTGATTTAGTCTAAAACAATTTAAAAGCAATTAAGTAATATCGAATAATACTTCGTAATTAAAAGAAGCCAGCGTCTTAAAATATCTGCCACTCATTCTAAGCAATAAATAAAGAGCAATCTTACTTACACTTTTACTCCCGAGTAAACACTGATAACGAAATAAAAACCGCGCGAGAAAACCGTTTAACAAAAAGAAACTAATTTGTATGTGTAGTGATACTCACTAAACTTATTCGTGCTATAGTTCGATCTAGTACTCATCCTGTGGTTTGGCCTCCGGCTTCAGTTTTTAGTCTAAAGTTGAAAGAAAAAGATGCTTTTAGAGAAAGTTCTTGAGGAGGTGGAGAACTGGAGCAGGCCGGTATTAGAACTAATGTTATAATTTCAACGCGTTTATCGAACGTCTTATTGGCTTACCGCTCTGACTCTGTTCACCACCTCATTTTTATGCACCCACAACTTTGTACAAAAGTTCAATGCCTGCTTAAGGCTAAACTAGGTACATTTAATAAGTTCGCGTTGGCTGAATAGATTAATGTGTTTAGAATGTTTTTCATGACATGTGTCTAAGCTGCACTCGCGATTGAACTTTTGTATAACTCTTGTTGATAATTAATTTTACTTTGGTGAATGAGTGGCAACAGATTTGCACGAGGCTGGCTTCTTTGTTACAAAGTATATTCTACAGCAGGCTTCTTTGTACAAAGCTGTCAAATTAGGTGTCTACTACACAAGTATAATTATAATTTATACATTATCAAAGCACTTACCCATAATATTTTAAGGCAAAGAAATGTGTTATATAATTTTGTTACACTCTCATTTCTGTTTAATTTTGCATAATTTTGTAATTTTTGGATTTTGTTGTTTTACACACAGATTTTACATTATTGATCTTCTTTTTTCAACATTGACATGTGTATCATATTCCATCAAACTTTGTTTTTCTTTACTGACAGAGGATTGAAAATAGTTTACAAACACTGAACAAAGGCAATTTCATTGTCCCACCTCCTCAATAAAAGTGCCTCCCACCTCTTGTTCATATTTCAAGGTATGCCTATACCTTTACAAAAAAATTACAGAAATTTCTAGTGCCTACCTACCTTATTTTAACCTACATTTGAAAAACATCGTTCATGCCAATAAAGGCGATTCGTCCTTTAAAATAATCTCTATACCTATCCGTTTCTCCGAAGAATAATTACCTGACAATTATTCACTAGAATCATATTACATAGAAAGAACGACTTAGAGAAACATAAACAGTATTTACTTTTCTATATTTTTCAAATAATACAACATTATTTGGAAACAGCTAAGCTTTTATTCAGCAATAATACAACAATGTGCTTTTTATGAAAGCTATTCATATTTTACAATATAATCTACTCGTAATTACATAGAACAAATTTATAGCTCATAAATAACTTATTAATTTAAATTAAAAGTGATTGACATAGAATAACGAAAAAATAAAAAACGTGTTCTAAGAAAAACACGCTATTTGGCTCACATCTTGCTTCTACATTCTGTTCTGCCTCCTATACATTTTTAAACTCGATAATACTTGAACAGTTCTCAAATTATCTGCATCTACAGCAAAACATGTTTATAATTTAGTTAAATCACTGAACCAACGGCACCCTATTTTACGTCAAAATAAATTCATTGCCACACTTAACGCAAGATTGTGCCCCACTATAACCATAAATGACGAATGCTGAATACAAAAGTATGAGAAGGAATGTGAGTTAAGATAATTTATGATTATAATAGTATAGTTATATATTGTCTTTAAGGTCAGTAGGGTGACTGGGTGTCATGTGGAAATGGGGACAGTGCTTTAGTTTTCTTTCTTGGATGTCGACTCTTGGTAAGTTGGCGGTTGATCCTGAAATCACAAAATAATCAATTAGGATCAAAAATTTCAGTGACTAGTCAAAAACTATGAACGTATTGGATTATTGTACAGTTTTAGTACTTTTTCTACCCGTTAGATTTTGTTGTTAATGTGACACTTTTCACGTGGTTCGGGAATTGATAAGTAAATTTTGGAGATGGATAGTTCGAGAAACCGACTTTGGTGAGACATGGTAAGTAAATTGATTGAAGGGAAAGATACGTTGATATAAAAACTATGTAAATCTGGTGAACAAACCAAACAATCTAAAATTAGTTTAGTTAAAAATCTGGTGAACAAACCAAACAATCTAAAATTAGTTTAGTTAAAAGCAATGGTCATCTTTATAAGATACAAATACTCTAGTAAATACTGTACATAAGTAACTGAAACTATCAACCAAAATAACTTACGTAAGGCGGTGGTACGTAAGCAGTCTGTGGCCTGTTAGGGTCGTAGTATGCACTTTGAGCCGCCTCTGCCGCTTTAGCATCTGAAAATTTTAATTTACCTACTGCAACAATGCTTCTACTAAATAACTTAATATGTCGTGGCACTCCAACCTACGTCTATACTTTACTGAATTGATTGTAAGTTACAATGAACCAAAACTAATGGTATGGATGCTATGACTATGGAAACTAATTATACATTAGATAGTGCTAGTAAACTAAAGGAAAAAACTATTAAGGCAACTGTCAACTCACTGAGGAGCTTCGGGCCAAGTTTGTGCCTCTGAATAAATTCAAAATTGACATAATCTTGTATCAAAAAATAAATCATCATTTACCATTTTCAATTAAAAAATTAAAGCAACATCAAATTTCATGGTTTAAATTTAGAATTTTCCTCACCATTAGAAGACATGCCGGCCGTAGCTCCCGGTGGAGCGAAGCCACCCGGGTACCCAGGCGGGGGCATCGCGCCTGGGTAACTGGGCGGCATACCGCCTGGGTACCCGGGCGGCATTCCCCCCGCGAATCCCCCGGGGTATCCCGGAGCTGTTGGCGCTCCGAACCCGGCCGCACCTGTTGGACTAGGGGCTCCAGCCGCGCCGGAGAACTGACCGCCCGCGGGGTAAGTGGCGCCCCCTACTCCGGGGTATGGAGGCGGGTTTGGAGTAACGAAGACGGAGTTCGGCGGCGGCTGGTCTGGGAATTCCTACAACAATCATGGTAACCCTACATCATTTTGTAGTGACGATTTGACGATTTCTCAACATGCTATAGGTGCTTATAGGCAGCACTAAGATCAGGTTCAGCCATTTGTCAAAAATCAAACTATCTCCACTCATATTTTCATATTTATAAATATTAACGGGACTTAACCGCGTAATAATTATAAATATGTTTCCAAGTCGCGATAGTTTAAAAAGTATTTTCACTCATATTTTCAACTTACAGAATAGGGCGGCACCCATCCGTAGTATCCTTGCGCTGGCGGCGCGTAGGCGGGCGGAGGCGCCGCGTACCACGGGCCGGTCGGAGGCGAGTACGGCGGCGGGGAAGCTCCGGAGTGCATGTGTCTTGAAGCTGGGAAATAAACAATTCATCATAATTTACCTTTATGTAAAGCGCTGGCGTGATGACCTTGAAACCTTTGGACAAAAATTGGCGAAATCGCAAAAGTTCGCGGAAAATTGGAAACAATACCTACTTTGTACATGGAATAAATATAGCGTTTGTTAAACAATTAAACATGGTTGGCATGGCACAGATAACTGGTGCATGTAATAAACATTAACTGTTAAGAGAGAATCAACATACATAGGTTGATATTTTATGACAAATCAGAGTAAATAACAATCTAATCTTATACAGGCTTGTTTTACTATAAATGTTCTGAAATAATTTTAGAAACTTTTTTTCCGGTAATTATATAGTTTTGGCAGGTAATGAAATATAAAAACAAATTATTACAGCAATACCCCAAGCTAGGCAGGCAAATACCACTATATGTTATGGCCACTAGACAGTATCAGCCAACACTAAAATGTTTTTGTGAGGGCAATTATAAAATACTTACCAAGACGGGCAGCTTGCAGCATTGCTTGTCCATAATGAATAGCTCCACCAGACTTGAATGTGAGCTTGAACTTCACTTCACCAATAAAATTTCCATTGGGCTGTGCTCGAACTTTGCCCTTTATAAAGTTAGCCGAAAACATTGGCTGTTCAACAGTGACCTAAAAACATTTTAATTGTTAATTTCATTAAGAAATATTGTGCTTGTTCAAAATAACAATGCGGTTGAGTTGCAAGCATTATGTTGATGAAATACTTAAAATTACACTAAAAAATACTTCTTTTCTTTTCAAATCTAAAATGTTACTTTCATAAAGCAATTTGAATTCTAATAATCATAATTTCAGACCATTTTCACTCACTATTGGGTAAAAGACTGTTTTTTTAATCATTCTGTATTTAAAAAAAAATAATTAAATAGTATTTTCATGTTCATACTCACATCCTCCAAAGCAATGAAAGGGAAACTGAATGATCTCAAGGGATCAGCATTGTTCTTGGAGTTGTAGATCATGCGATGAGTAGTTAGATACATGCGGCCCACTTTGGAGCCTTTGAACTCGGGAGTTTCATTGCCGTAAAACTCAACTGTTACATTATCAGAGAATAAGATGATGCTGTAAAAAAATATTTTTTTTAGTATGTTCAATATCGTTTCATAATGATTGAAAAACCCAATAATTATAATCATTTTTGTGTATCATGTGATGATGATAGGTACAAACAAGCGCTTGCAACTTTAAAGATAATTCTGATTTCTGAGTAAGTGGAGGTAATTCTGATGAAACATAACTAGGCAAAGAGACAAATTAGTCATCCTTGTTGAAGAAAATTAAGGACAAGCTTAAACAGATCCAAAGCAATGTAAACAAGATGGTCTAGCATTTGGGCGTTGGTATTTATGTTGCATATTATACTTAGTGCTTTCAGCACAGTATCCCCATCATATTTGTATAAAATCAATAGTCCGATAGAACTGTATGTAGGTATAGAAAGTTCCAAAAGAAATAATCAAGGAAATAATCAATCAAATATCAAAGATGACTCACGTTTCGCCTGCGTGTATCAACACTCCGTGATCAGCGTGAGCAGTATTTAGCGACATTTTAATTGGCACTAATTCTAGTAATCATGTACTAATAAAACTATTTCGATCGCTACGCTACGCTACGACGACACGCCACAAATAATATGAGAAAATTAAAATTACACAGAAGTCAGAGTCAGACAGAACGTCCAAGTCCAATTCGAACAACGATAACAAAACTAGTGATGTGCACGAATGAATGAATTGAAGTGTTATTTGATTGTCAAAAAATCGCAACTGTCAAGTGAATGTCAAATGTTAAATTCTCATTAGCCTCATGGTGTCTTTCAAAAGTGTTTCGTGTTATATAAGACCGCAGGTCGTTAGATTGGCGCGGGACAGGGGCGAGTGGCGGAAGCGAAGAGAGGCCTATACCCAGCAGTGGGATGAGAAGGGCTGATGATGATGATGATGATGTCTTTCAAAATGTCAATGTCATCTGTCAGATTGTAAATTTTGTCACGTTATTAGTATAGTAAACAAACAGCCGGTTTGAAAAACATACATTTGGTTTGGTCGGGATTTATTTACAATTTCACATTTGTTGTAGCGAAAGATTTACATTATTTTTTACAAAAATGGATAGCATTGATGGAAACAAAGCCAGTATAAAACCGATAAATGTAGATACGGTACACAAAATATGTTCAGGACAGGTGGGTAAAGTTTACGGAAAATGCTTTGCTTTATTTTTAATTCCCAACTTTGAAAAGCTATTATTTATTAGCTAAACCACCTTATTACAGAGTTATTTCTATGACTAGCAATACCTACCTACAAAAAAATCTTTTAAACACAATGTTTTCCAGGTAGTTCTTAGTATGGGTATCGCAGTGAAGGAGCTAGTCGAAAATGCGCTGGACGCTGGAGCAACCAATATTGAAATCAGATTTAAGAACCATGGAATGGACTTGATTGAAGTTTCTGATAATGGATCAGGAGTAACAGAAGATAACTTTGCAGCTTTGAGTATGCATTTATTTATTAAAATAAAGCTACCAAGATATCATCATTTACTTACTAGTTTTTCGCCTAAATACCTATATTGATATTGATTAGCTGTAGGCCAGTATTGTTTTATTGAAATCTTTCTAACAGCTAGCATAGCAAAACAAACAAATCTGTCTAGCCATTTTTAAATTACAAGCTTTCAGTGTATCAATTGATTTTATTTATATTGAAATATAAACTGATGGACATTTCACACTGATGAATATTATCTTTGTTTCAGCATTAAAATATCACACATCAAAGTTGAGTGACTATTCAGATTTGCTTGGTGTCACAAGTTTTGGATTTAGAGGGGAAGCGCTGAGCTCCCTCTGTGCATTAGCTTGCCTTACCATCACAACAAAGCACAAGGATTCCGATTATGGTAAAATACAAATGATACAAAAACATCATAGCTTAGTATTACCACAATTACCTAATTGAAAGAAAGATGAAATTAATTTAAGATAACATCTATTTTGCTAGAACCTCAAGAATCACATCTATTTGTCTTACATGCTAGGTGATTCTATTGCCTGTTCCACCACAACTTCCAATACATCAGGGAAAGTATCAGGCAAGAACACAAGTTGTAGCGTTTAAGTACCATTTAATATTTTACTGTAAGTTGGCCTGTTTCATTAAATTTCTTCCATTCAAAATGTATTCAGACATGTCACTTTTGTATTTCAGCTACAAAGATTGAGTATGATCAGAAAGGAAATATCTCTAAGAAAACGCCATGTTCGAGGCAAATTGGAACCACAGTTAGTTTGACAAATCTATTTTATTCATTACCTGTGAGACAGAAAGAATTTCACAAAAATGCCAAGAGAGAGTTCAATAAAATGACCCAATTATTGTATGCTTACTGTTTAATCTCATTAGGAGTCAAGTAAGTAAGGTTCCAAAGATTACTTGAAATATATTTTTACAATTTTTAAGAAGTACTTTTGAATCTTTTTAGAATAACATGCAGCAATCAAACAAGTTCCAACCAAAAATCAATTGTTGTAGCAACTCAAGGTTCCTCATCATACAAGGATAATATCTCATGTATATTTGGAGTTAAACAACTGCAGAGCATTCTAGAAATCAAACCAGAAAATGTCCCAAACATCAAGGAAAACATATTCAAAGGGTTGTCTGGAGAAGTTGAAGAAATAGATGAAACTGTTGATGTTGAAGATGTTGAAATAAATCTATCTGAGGACTCAAATGATGCAGATAAAGATGAAACTATCTCACCTTCACAAAAATCTCAAGGCCACACAAATTCGAAAGCTGTTGAATTCACAGGATTCGTATCATCTTGTGCGCATGGTAGTGGACGGTCAAGCACAGATAGACAGTTCTTTTTCGTCAATAGTAGACCCTGTGAACCCAACAAAGTCATTAAACTTATCAATGAGGTGTATAGACAGTACAATTCAAATCAATACCCATTCGTGTTTCTAAACGTAAATCTAGATAGAACTTTTGTAGATGTTAATGTCACTCCTGATAAAAGAAAAATTTTCATGACTAAAGAAAAAATTATACTGGATGTTCTAAAGAATTCCTTATTGAAGTTATTTGAGAATATACCTAGGACATTGAAAGTTGATCAAACACTTCACAGCCAGAGAGAGCCAGAGTCCAAACCTGTTAGGCCAGAATTAGACCAACCAAGAATTTTCAATTCCTTCCTACAACAGTTTGGGAAATCAAAATCAAATCCTGAACCGAAAAGTACGAAAAACGAAACAAAACTAGAACTCAAAAGAAAATCAACAACAATGCTTGATTTTGTTTCATCGAAAACTGCTAAAAGAGTTGAAGAGGATCAAAATGAAATTGAAGAAGAACAAATTAATTACAAATCAATGATAGTGTTTGAAAAAGATGATGAATCTGATGAGTCCGATAGTCATAACAAACATGAAATTTCTAAGGAATCTGATAAAGATGTTTCTCCTAGAGATAATAGTATAAATGAAACAACAAAGCCTATCACGGAAAACAGAGAAGTTATGTATTTAGAATCAACTGATAATTTACCAACCACTCAAATAAGGGATATTACTGAAGTCCTTGCTGTAAAATCGCATACAATTATATGCAAAGCCAAAAGCATTAGTCGAAAACCAAATATTTCTACTGAAACACATAAAACAGCCAAAACAATAACAGATAAAGAAGACTTGGGAAAATTCAACAGAAAGACGGTAACACTCAAAACATCTTTAGAACATGTGAAAGCTTTAACAGATATTTACGAAAAGAATAATTCAAAATCAGTTATCACAAAGGTTAAATTTAAAACTGAAATAAATCCTGTACACAATAAAAAGTGTGAAGAAGAGCTGAGCAAAGAGATATCTAAGGATTCTTTTAAAGCAATGAAAGTTATAGGACAGTTTAATTTAGGATTTATTATTACGAAGTTGGAGGACGATCTTTTCATCATAGATCAGCATGCTACTGATGAAATTTATAATTTTGAGACACTGCAAAAGACTACTGAACTCACCAGCCAGAAACTAGTTATGTGAGTTAAAATTCTAGAAATCTAGAAGTCTTTGTAGGTTCAAAATAAGATTCACAGATTTAATCTCCAGACATCCAAAAAGATAAGAATATGACTGGGAATTTGCTTTTACCTACAAATTAAATGTGACAAATTAAGATTATATCTTCTTTCAGCCCTCAACAACTTGAGCTTACAGGAGTGAATGAACAAATTCTAATGGACAATCTGCAAGTATTCAAAAAGAATGGATTCACCTTCAAAATAGATGAGGAGGCTTTACCAACGAAAAGAGTAAAACTTCTAACTTTACCTATGTCTAAAAACTGGATTTTCGGCAAAGAAGATATTGAAGAACTTCTGTTTATGTTAAGAGTAAGTATCAAATCTTAACATACAAAAAGGTTATATTTTGTGCTTTAACTTCAATGGTCTACCCATGACCGAGCAAGCTACGCCAAGATCATTTTCATCATACTTTCGTCTTTTATCTTTCAGGAATCTCCTTCGGAATACTGCAGGCCGAGTCGCGTAAGAGCGATGTTTGCGTCAAGAGCATGTCGGAAATCTGTCATGATTGGTACTGCTTTGAGTAAAGCTGATATGAAGAAACTCGTGGACCATATGGCTGAAATTGATAAACCGTGGGTAAGGCATCCCAATTAAAACCATTTTTTGATTATAATAAAGAAATTACAATGTAACATTTTTTATCTTTAGCTTACCTATTGTATCAGGATATCAGGATGTCGTATGCTCTGCGCTTTTCGATAGATAATCTTCCCAAATCTTTAATTTTACCGTGAAAAACTGAGAGCACATCTTGCGATAAGGATTTATGAGGCGTGTCGACGGTATCGAAAGACTTATTTGCGTTTAATCTTTTCAGAACTGCCCTCACGGAAGGCCTACAATACGACACCTCGTCAATTTAGCTATGGTCCACACAAAAGACTAATTG
This sequence comes from Xanthorhoe spadicearia, assembly GCA_947086425.1. NCBI lineage: Eukaryota > Metazoa > Arthropoda > Insecta > Lepidoptera > Geometridae > Xanthorhoe > Xanthorhoe spadicearia. The sequence goes on along the minus strand of OX352205.1, from coordinate 3,875,421 downwards.
TGATTTCTTTTAATTTAGATTTACAAAAAACAATCAATGAATCATGTTATAAAATAAAACATTCAAAATAATATTTCGTTTATATTAAACACTAATAGTTTTGAATATATTGAACCCAGTATGAGCAGTCGTTACGATTACGCCTGGTATTTGTTTGTGCCAGTGCAACTCTTTGATGTCTGTCTGTCCTTGGTGGATGAAGAGCAGTTGTGGTGGAAGATTCTGAAAAGAAAGAAAAACAAAATTAAATACTATAATTTAACTGTACCAAGTTCTGGCTGCACTATTTTTATAGATAAATTCCCCAGTAGGTACCCCTAGTTTATTTTAACCCAATTTAGATTCTATGCTTACTGATTTGGTGTGCAAGAACAATGATGTTAAATAACAACATTTAAAAGCATTTCATAAAATCAGTCCCTGCCCATCTACATTAATAGGTAAGTAGGCTAAATACACTTGGGTGTACCATGGGCATTTTTTCTTTCCATGGAATATCAAGATAACTGGAGCCTTAACCACCAAGACTAAACTAAGCCCTCAAAGTGTACATACCTTTAATTCTTCATCCACAACTTCATCATCATCTCTCTCCACCGCCAAATCCCACAGAGCCACCTGATTGTCCTCCCCTGCTGAAGCGACCACACTTGGCTCGCTGTAGTGCCACTCCACTGACGTCACCGGCGCTGTGTGGTGCTTGAAGGTACCGACTGGCGAACCGTTCGTGAACTGACGGAGGTCCCATATGTGCAGGAAGCCATCGTCGCCACCTTGAATTAGTTTTTGAATTTTAAATGAGGATTTAATAAATAAAAATAACTATAAATAAATATCCTTGGACATTCCACACAGCGTCATCTAGTCCCAAGCTAAGCAACTTAATGCTTGTGTTATGGTAACTAGATAACTGATATAATACTTAGATACATTTTTTTTTCTAAATACATACATAATTATAGATAGGAAACACCCAGACACGGAACAAATATCTACAGAACATACAAACATTTTGTCCCGTAGCGGGGATCGAACCGGCAACCTCCGCGTCGCAGCCGGGCGTTCGCCCAACTGCGCCACAGAGGTCGTCAATTTTGATTAAATGATTGGACTAATGTTAAAAACAAATGCATACAGGGTTGAAGCAGGCAATCAATACAGCTTCATACCCAATCTACACTCTCGAAATCGAACAGCACTCATAGGGGTGATAAAAATAAATTAGTTACCGCTTGCAATGAAAGGTTCTTTTCCATTCCAGGATATGACATTGATGTCACTCTCATGTGCATTCTCCGCTGTCAGCATACAAGCTTTCTGCGGCGCGGCTCTCGTGTCCCATATCCTTATTGTTTTGTCTATGGAACATGACGCTAGTACATTTCTGAAATATAAAGATAAGTAAATTGTTTACCTTTTGGAAATCTCAACTTAAGGGTGGTATTACACTTATCAAATATCTTTGTCCAATGTACATTTGATCAAAGAAATTGGACGACTTCATCAAGAATTTCATCAAGAAGTCGTCCAATTTCTTTGATCAAATGTACATTGGACAAAGATATTTGATAAGTGTAATACCACCCTTAGACACATCCTACTGTCAATAAGAGAATATAAAGGTAAAACTAATAGTAGTTATCTTTATATGTTAATGTGAACCAGTTTAATTTTCATTTGTCAGATTTGCCCTAAAATTAGTGAGATGGAAGTTAAATTAATGCTTTATTGGTTAATTATACCTACCTTTCATTAGGTGACCATTGTATGTCTTCAACAGAACTAGTGTGTCCTACAAGAGGCCTCTGATCAACATCCCAAGTACCAGCTTGGTTTGGCTTCCATATGTGAATGTCTCTTCTACAATCTCCAGTTGCCAAAACCTGAAAAGATCTCAAAGAATAAATTTCAAAGTTTTTGTGGAACTTATTTTTCCAACTTCACTAAAGAGTCTTATTGAAATCCCTACTAATTAATGGCAGGTCTCAATAAACTCTGGTTTAGCTTACTGTTGGTAGATATTTAACAGATTTTGTATGGAAGTAATGTCACTCACTCCTAATTCTGTAGGGCACCAGTCCAACCCAAATCCTTCTTGCTGGTGGCCATTGAAAGAATATATTGGTATTGCAGGATTATTAACTTGATCTAAATTATATCTTTCAAGCAATGCAGCATCATCCACAGCTTGTAGTTGTTGTGTTATGTTCCAAACATCAACTCTTCCTAGTTCTGACCAACTTGCTGCTAGAACGGAATTTTTGAAGTTAGTTGTCTGAAAATAAAGAAAATTAAGATATTGATTAGAAAAGGATTTACGATTTACAGGATTGCAAAGATGTCATTATGGATTTTATAAAAAGGTCCATAACATTTTTGTAGATTAATTATGTAGTTATAAAGATTTTAATGCAACCTTGGTTTTGCATTATTAGCCTTATCTTTTTTATTAACTCTTTTTGTAGCTTGTTGTCTGTTAGTTTTCTATACATAAATAAAATATAGAACAGCCATTTTTGACTTATAAAATTGGGTTTGTGACTTTCAAAACTTCAGTAAGTTGCATATTATGATAAAAATGTTTAAATACATACCCTAATTCTATTAACACATCCCTGGTGCTTTATAAATGAGAATGTCATCTGTGGCTTCTTCTCTTCATCTTCTTCCTCGTCCTCCTCATCATCCTCATCTTCTGATTCCTCTTCTTCTTTAGTTGTGGGGTGTAGATTGGACATCTTGATTACTAATACACTGAAAAGTTTTAAAATGTTAATAAAAAATGAGGTTGATAGCTTGAACAAGGACTTGTGCTGAGCCAAGTTAAAAAAAGTAAGAGGTAACTGTACATCAGACTATTGTACACAACCAATATTGACTATAGGCAGATACTATAGTATAAAGTTATAACTCTACATTTATCATAATCATAAATGAATATAAAATATATGAATACTCAAAGCCGATGGACTTTATGTAATAATAATAACAAAAACGGTACGCTACTTACTAATTCAGATGCGCGCTTGACGCCTGAGTACCGGCTACTACGTATGCCGTCATAGGGAATTCGTTTCTGTCATTACCAAGATTATCTGTTATGATATCAAAGCTCAAACATGGGGCACCTGTTTGTGCCTGATGTAGCATCACATAAGCCGACTGGTCGCATACTAAGCGCTCATCGTCTTTCAGAGGCTGACCAGGAAGATAGGTTTTGGGAGTCTCATCTTCGGCGTTACTTCCCTCGTCTCCCTCTTCCATATCTTCATCTTCGCTTTCTGAGGAGCTCGCCTCCATTTGATCTTCAGTTTCATTAGACATACTTAGACAGCTAGTTCTTCAACACAATATTTTAAATTTTTAGGAAACAAATAAAAATTAACAACACGTCGCTCACCAGTGTGTTTTTGTAGGTTATAAAAATTGACTTTGATAAATAATAAGTTTCTGACATAACATTGGCATAAGAATCTATCCCACACACCACCCTTTTTTATGTGGCTACCAATGCCTGCCACACCATGGCTGGCCAGTGTATGCAGTTGTCCGTCCCGTCCATCATCCTTTAAAAACAAAAAGTAGAAGCTGTGCTCAATGTTGCTTTGTCTATGGTTTATTAATTGAAAAATTTGAGGTTAGAAAGAAATAGAAAGTTTGTTTTGTTTGATTGAATCACCACATCACAAAAAGGAATTAAAAAAATAAAATTAAGTAAATTATCTTGAATAATATGGCTTTACGCTGTATGAAACTATTGCGGGCGGTCAGAAGTGCTAGTTTGCTACGCCACAATGTATTCTCAACTGCTGCAGAAACTTCAGAACCAACAAAACTTATGAAAGAATTCAGAACAGAAAGCAATCTCAAATTTTTTGAAGATCCTGATACTTTTGGTACTTTATCATGGGGACTTAACAAGGACAAAGTAGTTTTAGAAGAAGAAGGTGACATACAAGAAGAAAAGCATTTAAAAAATACTCCTTTACCCTTCCAACAGTTGACTACAAAACAGTATGCTGATATTATCAAACAATACTTGGGACACAAAAGATTAAAAGAGGCTCTCAACGTTTTAGAAGTACGAATGCTAAAAGAAGACCGGGTTAAACCCGAAAATTACATTTACAATATTCTTATTGGAGCGTGTGCTGATGTGGGTTATACAAAGAAAGCTTTTAGTTTGTATAATGATATGAAGAAACGTGCTTTGACAGTAACAGGAGATACCTATACTTGCTTATTCCATGCTTGCAGCAATAGTCCTTTTGCTTCAGATGGACTCAAGAGAGCTACTCATCTACGGGAGCTAATGAAAGAAAAAGGTATTGAACCTAACATGACTAATTACAATGCAATGATCAAAGCATTTGGGCGCTGCGGAGATCTAGCAACAGCGTTTCAAATTGTAGATGAAATGATCTCTAAGGATATGAAAATCAGAGTTCACACATTCAATCATATGCTCCAAGCTTGTATTTCGGATAAGGAAAATGGCTTGAGATATGCTCTTATGGTTTGGAGAAAAATGTTAAAATTAAGAGAAAAACCAAACATTTATTCATTCAATCTCATGTTGAAATGTGTGAAAGACTGCAACATGGGATCTCAAGCAGATATTGAGGACTTGATTGGTGTTATTCAAGAACAAATTGCAATGGAAAATCAAAAGAAAGCTATATTGTTACAGCAATCTAAAAATAGTTTAGTATCACAAAGCCTGACGAAAAGAAAATCTCGTACATTCCGAAATGAATTTGAAATCCTGGCTGATCTTAAACCAATTTATTTGGAAAATGTAAACAATAAAGCAGACAGTACAAATGAATTAGATATTTTGTCAGACCTAAAACCAATCCAAACAGAAACTGCCACTGAACTAGACTCAACAAAAGAATCAGCAATAGCTGTAAGTATAAAACCTGATAGTCAGAAACCTAACCCATCTGATTCTGACTTTTCTGCCAATAATATTTCTCTCCAACTAGTTAAACTTACGAAACTGAATGAAAAAGATATGAGAAGAGTACCCAATTTACTCTCAAAAGAACTACAGTTAGATCAAGTACTATCATTGCAAGAAGTTAACTCACTACAGGAGAAGTTTGCTGTAATCGGTGGCCAGGATGACTTTTTAAAAGAAATGCAAGCATGTTCAGTGAAACCTGATATAAAAATATTTACACAAATGTTGCCACTTTTGGAAGAGACAGAGGAAGCCGAGATGAAACTACTGGATGCTTTAAAAGCATCGGATTTGAAAGCGGATATTGATTTCTATAATATGCTCATCAAAAAGCGCTGCTTGAGATTGGATTATGATGGTGCTTTTGTAAGTATCTTAGTTGTCTCACCATCCAAATTTGATTTCACTTCTTTCTTGCTTTGCTTTTTAGAGCAGAGTAGGAATAACAGCACTAAGTACTGGTGTATTTGTCATATAACCACCAATAAGATGAAAAGAAGATTTGGTAAAGGGCTCAGGTCCACAGTGCATATCTGCTTCTACCAATCAAAACAACTGGTTTATTTCTGGTCCAGCAGTATCATGTTCAAAGATAGCTAAAAGCATATGTTTGCATTTGAATGTTATCAAATTGTATGGAATATACTCTGAATGATTTAAAAGTGTATTCAATATTGTTTTTTTTTGCAGGCTGTAAGAGAGATGATTGAGAAGGAAAGTAAACGGCGCAAAAGAAAGTACCCTCTGAAAAAGAAGTGGAGGCTAAAGCCTAACATCATGACATATGGTGTCCTAGCTATGGCTTGCCAGACATTAGAGAGTGCACAGCAATTGCTCAATGATATGAAAGAAGAAAGAATCAAGTAATTATTTGTTATTTATGATACTTTCTTAAAAGATAATGAAATCTGGTAATAATCTCACAGATTGTTTAAATGAAAACCTGCACTTTGTAATACCTATGGCAATACTACTTTTTTTTTTTTTTATCCTTAACTCATTACCTAAAAAACTGATTTCCATCACTTTTATTACATTTTAATAATAGAATTCATTTCACAGAGTGAACATAGAAATTCTGGGAACTTTGCTGAAAAATGGAGCAAGACAATGTGATTTTGAATATGTTTTACACATAATGGAAATAGTGAAAGAAGAAAATATCCAGGTTAATCACATCATGTTGAAACATTTGGAGGAATTCAACGAAAAAGCTCCGAAAATTATTAACTTGGTTAGTAGTCCATACACCATGATCATAACAAAATTTTTCACACCTTGAAAATTCAGACTTTCAATGATCTATAAGTACTTACTTAGATGATCTTTTATAATAGGAATTATTTTTGTTTCAGCAAAAGAAAGAGAACAGTGATGTAATTTTAAAAAGTTACAAATCATTCACAAGATCCTACAAAAACTGGCTAAAAGAAACAAACCTTGAAGAGGCATTGAAGCCTGAACACCCATGGTCTCAATTTAAGAACACATACCCCGAAACTGTACAAAGGCAGAACTTTGTAATAGAAGAACCCAAAAAGTTTTACAAAAGGGATAGGAAAGGTGTAAAATATGTGCCTACTATGTAATAAAATAAATGGTTATCTGTGGATAGTAATTTTTTATTTAGCGGTACAATCTGTTGCGAAGGATAAGATTGAGATAAGAACATAATTACTCGGATGTTGTAGTATCTTACAGTTAGAATTAATGGTTTAAATTTTGATAAGATGCAGTTTGCGGTTGAGCTCCTCAAACTTGAGTAGTTTGCGGATGAAGAAGTCGCCGTAGCGGTGAGCCACCTTGGTGTCCGCGATGTGGATCATATCGTTATCGATGTAGAAGTCAAGCTGAAATTAATATACGCTTGTTAATAAAAAACTAAGAACATGGAACATCCAGTTATCTTGAGGTTGACCATGGACAACAAAATACTGAGCAATACTAGGGTTACTCAATTGCTGGGCTTATTAGACCATATTCAACTACTTCAGTCCTAATTCACTTGCATTGCAACTTTTTATAAATCCTGACCCAAGTCTTTATATTCAACATTTAAATTAAAACTTTCTGACAAGTTTCAAATATAGGTGAGTGGAGAATTAGGAGAGACCTTTGACTTTTTCCCAGTTACGACGTACAAAAGAGGATGTTGAATATCTAAAGATTTTCACATGCTTCAGACTTTACAATCGTATGAAAATCTCACCTCAGATCCGCTCTGGAATTTTCCATCCAGTCCACTCGGCCCCTTAGACCACACTACATTCTTCATCTTGTGTTTGAAGCACAGCAGATGGATGGCTAAAGCTGCGTGCTCCCTGGCAGCGTCGCGGTCACCGCCTCTAGCCGCCGACATGAAGGCGGCTAGCTTGGCTAGCGGAAGGGTTGTGTACAGCTTTAGGTACGAACGGATGGTGGGAAGCATCTTTTGTTGGCGGACCTGTGGTAGAAATTATAGGAATAGTACATCTATATATATCTCAATAACTAGACAATGCAGCGAGTAATTCGTAACTTGATTGCTAAGTTAGAAAAGACAAGGAATAAGTTGAAACAATGTGAAGGCATGTTCGCCTTTATAGTCGGCAAGTCATGCCAGATTCCACCACTGGTGACCAGCGGAGCGGCGCTATGCGGCGTAAAGTAAATTGAATAATTGACCAAGCAGGGTGCGATTCGATCTAACGTGTCTTCCGATTGGCAAATTCTTGCGCCGCTTAGCGCCGTTCCACTCGTCTTCGCTTTGGTGATTGAATACTGGTATTCGTCAGAGAGATAGATGGTCTTTGACACGTATTTCGACTCCATGGGGTAATCTCCTTTGGCATTAGGAACATCATCAAATCTGAAAGTGTGACTCATCGGCATTCCCAGCTGGTGACTACCTCGTCCATGAAGACCTGCGTCTGGTGTTTGACAGCGTCCCGTCCGTAGTTGGAGCCCGGCTCGATGGGCGGCGGGCAGGCGGACAGGAACTTGGGGCACGCGAACGTGAAGCAACTCTCGAACTCGCCGAGATCACCGTACTGCATCTTGAACATCTTCTCGTGGTAGTTCTTTTCGCGGAGCACCTGGAAAGTATTGAGATTATGAAATTAAAAACGAAAAGAATAAGCGAGGTGTAGATTACCTTTTCGTCCTTGATTGACTTTACCCAGGCAAATATTAGTGACCATGACTATAACTTTCAGTTTAAATTTTATACACTGAAATACTGGACTTTCTATATTATTCACTAGTGGAATATAGGATCTTAGCGTCTTAGCCCAAGGCCCAACAGAGGTACAACAGATTATAATTTAAAAATATGAACACTTCAATAAGATTAGTCATTAGCCCATTGTACAATTTTTTAAGGATTTTTAATGTATAAGTTCCCTTATTTCTGTGTACAATAAAGTATTTTCATTCATTCATTCATTCATTAGTTAGACTGAACCTCCTGACACAAGACAATACAAACAAGTCACTTTCATAATCATAAGTACATTATTACCTGTTGGATAGACTCATCGACGCACTGAGGGTGGAGCACCAAGCAAATCGCCAGAAGATGGTACATCTGATCCGTCTGTTTGTTGATCTGATCGTTCTGGTACGAGCGAGTCGAGAACAGCTGCTTAGTCCTCTGCATGTAAAGTAGAGCCGACGACAATGTCCGAATAGCGTCGGCGTAGCGACGCATCATCATGTAGGCGAAGCCCACGTAGTAGGAGGTGGAGATTTGACACGCGGGCACGTGAGAGTACTGCGATTTCTTGTGCAACTCAATGTTCTCCAGAACCTGGAAATGTTTGTGATATAAAATGATCTAGGTGTTTCTTTATTTACATTATTGTGTATTCTCGTACTCACAAAATAAATAAATAAATAAGAAAAAACGTATTAGTAGTATATTAGTCATCTGGTTACACATACACAAATATTAAATTGCTCAGGACTTTATTCTTTGTTTTACCATTAACAGGAGTTTTAAAAAGAGACGGTTAAACTAAATATATTATTATAATTTTGTCAAGGTTTAACATCATGAATACGGCCGAAGTCAACACACAAAGCCTTTTCGACAATTTTGATCTTATTATTCTTAGAGCGTCCTTCAAAAATTAAATGTTAAAAATGTGTAATCAATTAGCAACTACATTAATAACAGTCGTACCTTGATGGCCTGGTAGTAGTCACCGAGCAGCGAGTGCAGACGAAGCAGGCCGACGAGCGAGAAGTAGCCGAGCATCTTGTAGAGCGAGTGGCGGCCGAACTCACCCGCCACAGAGTCGGGGTCGCCACCGGTCGCGTACACCTTCAATTAAAATAGAAAGAAATATGATCACGACTATCCCAGGGAGCGGTGGACTTCTTTTCGGAACCTGAAATTAATCTTAAACTTAAACAAGTGTGACGTAAATTACCTGCGGTACCTGTGGAAGTTTTTTTTTTCTTTCTTTTAAGTAATAAGCTAGTGATGTAGGTCCATGGTCTATGCCTTCTTAATGGGAAATAGGCGTGAGAGCAATTTCATGCACCCATAAAAACCAGAATTGCTAATTTTGGTTTTATGGGAGAACCTCGAGAGTCGGGAGAATTCTCTTTCAAACAATCAAAGAACATTCAAAATCAGTACACTAATCTTTAAAATTCTATAAAAACACCAAGTATAAAAAGATATATGAATACAGATGATAGAATGTGTTTTACCTCAAGTTGGCGTTTGATGTTGGACTTGTCCACAAGAGAGTGGAGTACATTGAGGATGCAGAGCACATTCCATGCCTTGTTCTCAGTGTTCAGAGCCTCAATCTCTGCAGGGCTCAGTTTGGATGTGCGAGACCTACAACAGAGAACATCTATTGTTTATTTGTTAAGTAAAGTTTGTTAAGATTTTAGACCAATTTGGATGCAACCTGGAATAGATGTATAGAAAATAGACATAGAATGTTACCTAATTCAAATATTAGTTACATATAAGTGAATTTGTTGAGATTGTTGGTTTGTATGTGCAAGTGGCTTATGGACAGTTTTTAGGCCACATAAAATTCTCCATCAGGGCTTAGCTAGTTTCTGTGTGGAAAAGCTTCAAACTCACCTATACTGAGCAAATGACTGAAACTGGTACACAAACTCATCAACCAACTCCCAGAGCCACTGGTCGGGCAGCTCCAGAGGCACAGGGGTCTCCGCGGAGAGAATGTAGTTAAACAGATCACAGTAGTTGTAGAATGAGTGGAACCTCTGCTCTGGCTTGGGACCGCCGGGCACTCGAGCATAGATGTCGCGGTAGTACAACTCTTTGTACAGGATCATGAAAACCTAGAAAAGGATAATGACAAAATTCATAAAATAAACAATATCCATCAAATGAAAGAAATGGGAATGGGTTAATCCTTTTTATGATCTTTAAAAGGCTAACATTAAAAACACAAAGGATGTATAAAATAATATCATAAGTTAGAATACTCCTATAGTTCGGGTTGTTTGTTTCAAGTAGAAACTTTTTGTAATATAGTATTTTGTCAGATTTCTGTAGGTACACTATAAGGAAGTAACCTTATTCACATTTTAATCTTATTTCACTCAATGAGTAAAAGTAGGAATAAGTATACTTACAGGGTCATTGTCCACAAGAGGTGAAACCTCATCTTCATGAGGCCAAGGTGTATTGTCAAAATACTGCTCAGTCAACTTCGGGAAAGTATTCTCATACAAATTAGAGATTTCATACGTCATACCCTCAGTTATCATGTTTCTGAAGTACACCAGAAACTTTTTGACCTGAAAACATAATGAAGAGTTTAATAATAGGATTTACATCAGAGGTTTGATTAGATATTGTAGTGTATACATACAGTAGCACTTACCATATCAGGCATTTTGTAGTATGATGATCTATCATACTCCAAATCATATTGGGGGTCGCCTGTGTGTGGCTCATAAGCATCACTGTAGGACTCATAGCCTGCCTAAAATAATATTGAAACATCATTAGGTATTGTTACTAGGTTTGAGAGTGAGTTGAACAGGGAGGGTATTATCTACGAAAGTACTGAAACGATTAAAAAAATCCTTTCATGTGTAGTGAACGACATCATCCCTGAATGTAGTCCATGTCATGCCATCCTACACGAGAGGAGCCGCGCGCGAGGGATGTTAGAAAATATTTCTGAAAACTGGCTTCCCGTAGGTTATGATCTAAACAAGTGTATTGATATTTGTAAAGCTACGTGAATATTAGAAAGCTTACCTCGTTATAATCGTCACTGGAATACATTATTATCTCACTTTATCAAGAAAACCATGAAAATTACTTTATAAACACAGAAATTGGACAAATCCACGCAACCAACATCTGCTACATTCACAACCACAGATGAAAAAGGTTAGTTTTCTATTACATTTCGATCCTTCATTCTTCGTGACTGAGTTTGTTTTCACTTGGCTATAGGGTTGATACCAGAGGGCTGATTGTGAACCGTTTCTTTGACAATGCCTGCTTTCAGTTTCCGTCAAATTTGACAGATTTTCTATTGGCTGTTTAAAAAAATCAAAGGTCCTGAAAGAGTGGATTGTGGAATTGGTTGGTTAGTGCTTCACTAGATATGTCAAATTTCTCAATTTGCTGTCATAATTTAATTTAGTGATTTCAATGTTACGTTAAAGTAGATCTATCGACATTATCGATGAACGATTTTTAAAATTTTCAACTAAATCTTATTCTCGATTTAAAAATTTGCCACTCTTCTAGAAAATCAAGAACAAAAGCAAAGCAGGCAGTCAGCTGTCAAATTTATTTTATCTGTCAAGCTGGTACAAGCAAAGCAAGAGGCAGGCAGAGATTATTTCAATTTTCAATAACCAGCCAGTTTAGTTTTTCCTTCCTTCTCGACCTAATCCTGCTAAGTTGCTAAAATGTTCGCGAAAAATGTCACAAGTCTATTCGTGAAGTCTCCTTCTCTAGGAAAAAACGTTGCATACATTAGGAGCTTTTCTGTAACTTCTGTGAAAGGTGATATTGTAAAAATACAAAGTACCGATGATTTCAAAGATAAAGTAATCAACAGCAAAGTCCCTGTTGTGGTAGACTTCTTCGCTACGTAAGTATTGCGTCATTTATTGACGTCCATCGTATCTTTGCACTGCTGTAGAAGTACTATTGTAAAAATGTTATTGTTCCAGCTGGTGCAATCCTTGCAGGCTTCTAACTCCTCGCCTTGAGACCATCATAACCGAGAGTAAGGGCAAGGTGGTCCTAGCTAAGGTTGACATTGATGAACAGACAGATTTAGCTCTAGATTATGATGTACAGAGCGTTCCTGTTCTAGTAGCCATAAAAAATGGAAAAGTGCAGAATCGCCTAGTTGGCCTACAGGACACCGATAAGCTTCGCAAATGGATTGAACAATTTATTTCTGAAGAAACTAAGGCAGAAGTGAAGGCTTGAAATGCTAATTGTTATGATAATTTATTATTTATTGTTACCATTGTGTACTTAGTTGAATGAAATGCAAATAAAACAGCAATCTTCAATTTAAACATTGTATTAAATCCCTAGCTCTTTTGTACGCTGTATCATCTGGTTTTGTAATTTCTGGTTCCTTTTTATCATCTGTTTCTTCATTTTCAGCTTTTTCATCTTCAATTTTCTCTTGTTTTTCATCTCTCTGTGAATCTGTCCACTCATCCATCTGCTTTATGACTTTATTTGCATCTTCAAGCAAAAGATTTCGAATATTGCCTTGAGCAGATTCAAAGTATTCTAATAGTGTTTTCCATGATGAATCTGGAACGAAGTCTGATGAGAATTTGTTTTTGAAAAGCAATACTTGTTTTATTTTCATAAACTTCCAATTCTGTTTATCGTGTTTCCATTGAGAAAGGTAGCTGATACACTGAGATTTTAGCTGGTCTTTAGAGGCAGCCTCGGATGCAGCTAAGCGTTGTGCATGTTTTTCTTTTTTCATTGATCGAATGGATTTTCCTTTATTGCCTCCTGTCTCTCCTGGGTTAATTTGTTTCTTTTTCTTTTTTCGTTTAGGTTGATCTTCTACATCCGAATCATCATCATTAGTCCTTTTATCAGGCCTCTGATCATCTTCAACACTTGCATCAATTTCCTCTTCTGTGTTTTCCGTAATTTCTTGTGCATTATCAGGTAAAGTGGCTTTTTTTAAAGCATTTTTCTTATTATTTCGTTTTCTCTTGTTCTTCCCAGCCATGGTATACAGAAGTTAAAATAAATAAATTGTTATTTCGTGTTTCTCTTAACCTCAAAATTAACGCCTTGCTTTGCCTTTGCAAAATCCTAAAAAAAAAACCTTGTGGCAGTCACTGTCATAGTATCAACTGAAATATTAATGTCAGTGTCATTTACATCGAAGAATTTATTTTCCCTGAAAATGTAATTCTCTAGGCATTTAATGTTTCTCTTCGTTTTTGTCAACTAAAATAAAGCAAGACCAAAGCAAAACATTTATCTTTTTGCAACTGTAAGGCCCTTCTCTCACGACGCTATTCAAATGCTACGCGACTGCGATGCAAACCATGGTCGCCTACTGGTATGCTACTCGTTTCCGCACACGGTGCTATGCAAATGAGACTATTTTTTATCATTTGAAGAACAACATTCGTACGAAGATGTCTAGTGACTCTAGCGATGAAGACAATGTTCTTCTTTATTTATTTACAAAAATAAACGAAAATGTAAAAGAAGATTCTGGGTGCATCCGTACATCGAAACAAATATCAATTGTAGAGCATTTGAATTTTTTTCCAATCTCAATCCACGCCTTTTCTGTAACATCTTTTCTTACGTACTCTGGCAGCTTATAATTATACAAACATGGATAGTTTTCCACCTCCTGAACAAAATTAATATTAAAGATTTGTTCCGCCGCCATTTTTTGATGCAACGCGTATTCGACTCGGGTAGCGTGCGACCAGCAAGACGGTCGCGTGCGACTGATATCAAACGCGTCGTCGACGCGTCTCGTCGTGTGCGAAACTAGCTAAATATGTATGGCGGCTACTCACAAGCGACGCGTAGGATACGCGTACGAAACACAAATCGCTTCAGAGTCGCGTCGTGAGAGAAGGGGCTAATACCTACTTTTTGTTGTCAAATAAAAGTAGCATTAAAAAGTAGGTGATACTTATATAGAAAAAGTACTAGGTATTTCAAAAAAACACAACTTAATGAGTAAAAAATATGGTAAAAATATTCTCTGCCACTGAATACTATTATTTTATTGAGACATTTTTTACAATAATTCCTTATTTTAATGTCAGTTGAGTACAGAATTATTTTATTTTCTTTTCTATTGATAAAAATGGTAACACAGCAGTACAAGAAATCGCAATTTTTGGCACGTCACAGCCGCGTCATCATGTCTCCGTGTCTGCTTTTATCACTGGGGAATTAATTTGTTCAGCATTATCATACGTTATCGATAACTTATATGTGAACTATAAATTTTGGACGCTTTCGGATTGATCATCATGATGGAAATATTGAACCAGGTGTCTAGCACACAATTTGTGTTCACCGCTGCCGCAGTCGCTGTTGTTTTAGTATGTGCTGCGCTAGTTTTCGTGTTCGGGTTCCACTCAGCGGAACAGCCGCAATTCGACAGGCTGCCGTTAGTGGTAGACGACAAGAAATCGTCCAATAAGAAAAAGCAAAAGAAGGACAAAGTGAGTACTCGTAACCACTGTTTCAATACCTTCTCCCGCCTTTGTCAATGAGCTCATTTTATTTTTAACCTGTAAGCATATGCTACGTATTTATCCGGGAGATTGAAAGCCTATGTTGAAGATGTACTCGTTGCTACCAAACTTTGTGTCATCATTTGAAAACAAAACCATCACATGTGCTTACAATGCTCTTAAATGAAACTTGTCTTTGAAAACCATAACATTTTTTATTTTTGCTATTGCAGAAGTCTTCTCCCAACCGCGCTGTTGAAGATGTGAAGACGAAGTCCGAATCCTCGAAGAAATCTCCCACTAAGGAGAAAAAGGAGGAAAAAGTGAAAGAAGCAGAGAAACCCAAGCCCAAGGAGAGGCCGACTGAACCTAAAGCAGCTAAGAAAGATGTGCCCGCTGTGAAAGGAAAGAAAGGAAAGGTTGTAGAGGCTGAGAAACCGGCTGATTTTGATGATGGGCTCTGGGAAGAGGTGCCTAAGAAAAGTGACAAGAAGAAGGTGAAGTCTCCAGAGGAGAAGAAGGAACATGCCAAGAAGGAGAGCCCGGCTAAGAAGGGAAAGAAGGTGAAGGAAGTTGAGAAGGATGTGGAAGCAGCTCTTCCCGCTGAGGAACCTGTGGAAGTGATCAAGGTTGTGAGTGCCGTTGGACCTGATGTTGATGAAAATGCTGCTAAGGCCTTGCAAGCTCAAGTTGAGGAGCTCCAACGTATTCTAAATGAGGTATAAACTAGTGTATAACATTTTCATATTCAAAGAAACTAGCTGTTACTCACGGCTTATCATTGTGGGATCAACACAAAATTTAGCTTATGCCTATCCCAAGGTCTTGCTAGACAACCAAATTTCATAAAAATCGGTTTGGTGTGAAAAAAGTGTGAAATTGTACAAATAGATTTTTGCATTGAAAATAGTAGTAGGGATTGTGAGTAGTAAATTATAGAATCTAATAAACAATAATCAATAATATTTGTCATTGTTAGTTGAATATGACTTCAAATAGAGTAAAAATTAAGTATTGCTCTATAAATATTTTGAACCAGCAAAATTAAAATGATAATTTTACAAAAAGTATTCATGTTTTAGGATCAAAAGCATTTTATATTAGTCAGTGAATTAAATCAATGTGCTTGACCCAATTTCCGGTATTGGTTTTACTAGGCATTTTGTAAATCCGTTAAGTGCAATTTTGTTGCAATCTAATGTTGTTTATTGTACCAGAAAGCAATAAATTATGAACTTCACATTTTATCAGATGACATTGCACTATCAGATTTAAATTGTGCAAATGAATTGAGTCTTCGGAAAACGGGTACTATTTATATTATTTACGGCGATTGGACTAATCGCCTGTCTCAGTTCTGTCACACAGGTGGATAGATTATAATCTATTGAAAAATGTTGTGTTAAACAGTGTACCATGTTTAGTTATTCCTAAGTAACAAATCTCTTAATGGCCAAATTGTAAACAAACATAACATGTTTGTTTGTATGAGCAAGGCCTAAAAACTCCGTCCGTTTTTAGGCCGCCTAAAGGCCTCCGTCAGGGCATAACGACTTTAAAATCCAGGATCGACTATTTAACGTACCCTCCGAAGCAGAAGGAACAGAGATGTCTTAACATGGTTTTTATGGCTAAAACTTAATGTCAAAGTCAAAATTTCATTATTCAATAAGATCTTATTACAGACCACTTAGAATAGTCACGTTCTTAAAACTAGGGGATTCTATTGCCTGTCTTAAGCTAAGGCCAAACCTGCGCGACCAAAGCGACTGCGAAGCGGGAGCGTCTACCGCGCGACGGTAGTCTAATGCGAGATGCGGTCGCGTAGGTATGCAAAGCGCCATAGATGTATATGGGTAGCGTCCGTCGCGCGGTAGACGCTCCCGCTTCGCAGTCGCTTTGGTCGCGCAGGTTTGGCCTTAGCTTTAATGTTGCCGTGAATCTGTCACCAGAGGGAGCGCAACGAGCAGGCAGCTCTGGGTGGCGGCGACGTCGACGAGTCATCCGATGTCGAGGAACTGACTGAAGTGAAGGATCTCAGAAGCAACAAGAAGCAGGAAAATAAGGAGAAGCAAAACAAGAAGAAGGAGGTGAGTAACTTTAGTTGATTGTGCTCTGTCTCGATCTTTAGCCTAGGAATTGCGTATTGCATCTTTGTCACGTGGTTCGCCAGAGAACAACTTATTTGTCGCGGACTAACTATTAGGTACAGTACACTTGACCAGAATTTGAAGTAATTACTTTGATATGATACACAGATGACTATGTATCATCACGCCAATGACCATCACTAGGTATAGGTTGTTTCTGACGCTATCATAACATTGAAATTTGAATGTAGAAAATATTCATGATAATAACTAAAAACAATACCTAGTGCTACAACTAAATCATGACATTATGCTTGGTATCACTATTGTTTTCAATACTGTAAATCACGACTTAGGGTTAGACTTATGTAAGTACGTTGTTAGGCTAAATGAAGAGTTTCGTAACTTTATAGCCCAAACCGGAAATTTAATGTTTTGGACTTCGTCGGTCGCTTATCTTCGATCTATGACCAAAAGACCTCTGTGGTGCAGTGATCGAAGGCCCGCCTTACCCCGCTTGCGGGTTCGATCCCCCCTTCCAGACTAATGTTTGCTTGTTTCGCATACATTTGTTCAGAGTCTGTTTGTTTTTGTAAGATTCAGTCACAAACATGTTCAAAAAGTTTATAACTCCAAGCCGTATACCTACTGTGAAGTTTGGATGGATGTTTGGTTACTCTTCCTCGCTAAAACTTATAAGCGGATTTGCTTGAAGTCATGTAGGTACTTTTGCTCGGGTTCCACGTAAATACCAGTTACAAAATAAAACATAAATGAGCTTGTAGTTTATTTATTTAATATCTATAGGTCATCTCTCACAATGTGTGCGTGACCCACTTTCTCATATCTAAACCTGAAGAAATTATTTAATTAGTTGTTGGTGAATGTCGTATTATGAATTGGTTACCTCATATTGTTATAAATAACTTACTTATTACTTTTATCAAATTTTTGCGTGAAGGTCAAAGAGAACTTTGTGATAACTTTTGCTTTACAATATTGTCTGTAAAGATTTATACCTACTCCTTAAAAGAGAATAATGCTTCCCAAAACTCGAATATAATGTCTACAAAGTAAACCAAAATTGATAAAAAAATTGATTTTAAGTCATGATGGCGTGCATCAATGACTTTAAAAAAAAAATTATATGCGCATTAACTTACGGTCTAAATCACATGTTTCAAACTGTTTTCAGTTGTTATAAATTGTTTTCAAAATCTAATGCGCAAAAGAAACAATACCTATTAAAATCGTTTTTAGGCATCCACCTGCCAATGATACTACATAATGAGAGTACGCCTATGATACATATTGGTATACTTTTGGCACTATTGCAATTTAGTGAGGTGATGTTTCAAGTATCTTGTAAACGCTTATGCTATGTTCAGATGCGCGGCGTGCAGCCCGGCGGGCTGCCTGGCGAGCTGCGCGGCATGCAGCCCGTGCCCGGCCGGCGAAAATTCAAACTGTTCACATGCACGCAGGCGTGTCAGTCAGTGCTAGCATGTCGGGCAGCGAGGATCTCGATGTTTTTGCTGCCTTAACCTTTGGCTTAACTTATTTTTATTGGAAAAAGAAACAAAATGATTATCGATTCGTTTTACCATTCGACCATGTTAACAACGGACATCCACTCGTCACGAAAGCGCGAGAGAGACTGACTGCACGCGCGCATGTGAACAGTCACCGGGCGCCCGCGCATTCATCCTTTGAACTTTGCCCAAAAACCGCCACTCGCCCGGTTCGCGACATTCACGTTCACGGGCGCGTTCACGGGCTCGGGCGTACCGTTTACACGCGCGTGCCCGTGAATGTGCCCGTTGAATGTCTAGTTGCACGCGCGCGTGTGAACGTACTATTACGTATGGCAGAAAAAACTCAGGCCTTTGCATCTATACCTAGTAGATTATTTATAGGGTAGGGAATCGCGTTAGAACAGGCAATAAAATCCCCTAGTTTTAAGAACGTGACGTGTCTAAGTGGTCGTTAATAATGACTTTATTGAATAAATATATTTTGACTTTTATACAACGTCAGGCAGGAGGCAATCTTTGCCTACACTTAACGGGACACTGAAGTGCCTGGGATATTGTTGAGATGGAATAGGCTTGCCCAGCACCTAAACCACCCTCTCAGCTTAGCCTGCCATATCCACAGGAAAGACAATGGTCAATACGTGTGGGGCTGACTAGCCACGGGTTTCCTCATGATGTTTTTCTTCACCGTTTAAAGCTCGTGTTAAAGCGCATATAAAATTCTCGACACGAAAAGTCCATTGTTAGGCAGACCTACCTTTAAATGCGTATTTTTATGTACTTGTAGACCGCCAAGATCCCGCCCAAAGCTGACTCTGTTGAGAAGGACTCCGATTCTGACAAACAAGAGGAAACTACCAACGCTCCTGTCTTTGACGAGCTGGGCGGTAAGTCTTTTTGAAATTGCCTTTTTTAACCTTCGAAGAAAAGAGGGGTTTTATAAGTTTGTATGTATCGTGTCTGTATCATCATCATCGTAACTCCTCAATCGGATGAACCGGATTTCATATAGTTGTATGAAAGTTGTCTTCATAGAGTGTGTTCAATAGAACTTGATTAAAAACTTGAACTTGATCATGATCATAACATAGATCAAGTATGATTATAGCACCTCATCCCACCCCATCATAACAATTGCATACAACTTGCACTTGCTCACTTGCATACATCCACCTTTGTTACTAACAAAAAATATTGTTTGTAAAGTTCTATGATGCAGGATGCTAGATTAAATTTTCACGCTGTGATCTTGAACGATATTTTGCCATTTCAACATTTTCAACTCTAGTAATAATTAAACTCCGATATGGTTGATGGCACACTTACATATTGATTTGTTAAACTTTGAAACCTTTAAGAAACCAGAAACTAAGGATTACACTTTCAGGTAAATTCACCTGTTCAAACATTTTAACAAGACTTTTATACTAGTAGATTCAATATTTATATAGGAATAGTCGAGTAGAAAGACCTGCAAAACGTAATTAATAGTTTGGAGCACCGTAGGTACCACTGAACAAATAAAAGTAAAATAGTAGTCGTATTAAAGAAATTGGTAGTAAAACTATGCCGACGCACATCATTTACCACTATTACTTTGTATTTAAAACATCTGGTGTATAATCAGATTATGTGTGACTGTTGAGATAACATAAGTACAAGTAGCATAATTAAAACATATACCTATAAAATCCACTTCAGTTTCGGAAGAGGAAAATTCGTGCATTCTCGAAATGCATTTCTGTTCATAACTCCAAAGAACTTCATTCAAATTTATGGTACTACCACTTTGAGAGCAACTATCTTATCTTCAAAATCGGTTTACCTACTATTGACGGACGAATCGATGAACATACAAAAAAATATATTTACGTAGTAGATAATAAAATCTTCTTTTTTTAACGTCTATTAAAAATTAAATTGAAAATGTTATTTCCAGACACTTGGACCGACGCTAAAGTGTCCAAGAAGAGCAGCAAAAAGAAAGCTCGCAAAGACCAGTGAATGGTGAGTCGCGCAGACAGGGTACGGCTGGGCCTTCGCCCCTCGCTAGCTCAATGCCAACTGCGCGCCTCGTAAAATGACGACCATAATGAACGGCCGTGATTTTACATGGCGCGCTAATTGTTAATTAAGTTTTATTACCTTACTTTCTTACACATTCATTTAACTTACGTCCATGTTTTTAGTTTCATATTTTATTGTAAATTAAAACTCGTTGACTTGTTTTTCATAATAATTTAATTATTGTTTTCAATGCATAATATTTTTTGTACGAGTCATTTCTTTTGTTTGGAGTTAGTATCTTAAAAAGTGTATTTTTTGGGAATCTGCAATATGTGTGCGTTGAAATTCCATTTTGGAAATGTTTAATTGAGAGGACGTTTATGTGAAGATTCGTTCTCGTAAGTGTTAGTATTTTATGAATATCGGTAAATACGAGTTTAAAGTAGCCACACGATTGTATATCCCATTAGTTGTAAAAATATTGATTCAGTCAAACCTATATTATATTATAAACATTCAAATCTTCTGGTGCTTGTAGTGATAAGTCTCCTTCATTCCATGAGTATGCATTTCTTCCTCCTTCCTTGTAATTGCTGTCTTTTGTTTTAAAATTATACGAATTTAGCCCTTTTACTAACATATTATATTTGACATCATTACGCTTGGTCGATGATGTTGTGATTTACCCATGACAAGATACGATGCGAGACCTGAAATTGGACCAATATATTTTGATACGACAAAATGCCGTTATAAATACAATTCAATTATAATTTAAATTTATTTTTACCAAAATATTTATATTTTCCGTCCGAAAGCTGTGCTTATTCGATTAATTAAAGTTCGAAAGTTTTTATTTGATTTTACCTCGTTTTATGTAATCACATATCCATCTTAAAGTGATAAATAAAGTTTAAAACCCCTACATATAAATTGTTGAAAGATTAAATATTTCATATTACTAACTTGACTATCGCAGTTCAAAATTGCTACTAAATCTATAATGTATACAGCTAATAATTTTATTGCAGATTCCTATTTTGTAATGTAGAATTTAAGAATAATCCCAAGTGTTGTAGAGTAAACAATATTGTAAACGACGTTCTAAAATTCGAAAGTCTTCGTATATTAAATTATTATAAATAGAATAAGAATGAAAGCATTATAATATTTCATGAGTCAATGTTGTGGAAATACTTGATATTTTAAATTCTTGGTGTACTTACTGTCCATTTTATTTCTGGATTAATTAATTAGAATTTGTTTAACATATTATACGGATGTTAAATGCTTCAATACTCTTCACTCTAATCTTTATGTCTATTTACTGCATGATTCAAACTTGCAAGTTGTGATAATTTACCTTTCACTTCAGGGGATTCTTTTACAAGTTTATACATCTTTTTCTCTCCCCGATCGCCTGCACCTTATTTACTACATTGTTATTACTTCTATAAGTATGTGTATCTTAGAATATTTCCACTTTCCATTTAGTTGTGTTCCCTCGTTTATAGTTATACGTCTGTACTTAGGGCCTGAACTTTACAAGAGTTTTTCATCTAGTGAAGTATCAGAGATGAATAAAATTCGTATATCATCGATAGGTTTAATAGATTAAAAAGATATTTTTGGCTTCATATTCATTATGTAGTGTAGTGACGGGTTCGGTCCTGAGAGGGCAGGTGGTTGCCAATGCATAGAGTTATTGTCTTGGTAATGTTGTTGTTATATAGGCTCTACAAATAATAATATTATAATGAATGTGTAATATAAATATTTTTTTAAATCAATAAAGAGTGATATTAAATTATTTTTTTCATTTAAAACTTTACCATAACACCAACTGCGAAATGAAAACAAAGTGTTTAGAATTAATGTTTATTAAAATGCTTTATTTGTAATACCAAATGTACAATACAAAAAGAATTGAGATTCAAAAAAGTAGTAAACACTACCATTGTCTTAATTAGCGTAAAATCGACTAGGCTAGGCGTACAAAGTCACAACATTACAGCTACTACATTACTTAATAAATTAAGAAAATCAGTCATATACAAATATTATATCTACCTAATTACTGAGTCCACTTGCCGTATTGTGTGCACAAATTTGTTCCCAAATTTAAAAGTTCCTAAGGGGTTTGTTTCATTCACCGTATGCAAGAAAATCATTGTCTTTAAAATAGCTTAAAAATTATGTAAGTAAGTACTCGATAAATATTTCGATAGTTATTGAGTGACGGTTTGTACATTTACCCAGTTTCAAGTAGAGTATAGCTTACTTGGATACATAGAGGAGACAGAACCTTGCGGGTCCACGGTTGTGGTTTCACAGCACAGGTGTTTTATGGTTAAATAATTACAATTCTGAGTCGCTTTTCGCGCCAGATTTGGAGTTCGATTTCCTTGTTGGTGGTGCAGCACTCTTACTTCTAGGCTTGCGTTTCCCTTTACGTTTCATTTTACGCAGTTTTCCCGCCTGAGCGGGGGCGGCTTGGGCTTTCTTTGTCTCCACCTCGATCTTTAGACGCGCGAACATATCGTAATTCGTGATAACACACATTTTACCTGTAAAGTACACAAACCACTGTTTAATCTGATCCTGATCAACTGACCGCATCAAGTGAAAACCGAAAGTTGTTAAGAAAGTATTTTAGTACTGTTTTAATGGGTAATTATAATAAACAACATTTCTTTTAAATTAGTAAGAAGTGTTGAATGTATTTATAATGTTCGTTCTCAATTGAACAATTTAATACTTTTTGTTTGTTGCAGAATCATAAGGATTATGATTTATTATGTATGTATGCATAATAGTGAATAATGCTCCTGAGACAAGTAGAAAGTTTGGAATAAATAATTGAATAGTTCCTCATACCAACCTCAGGTGAGTTTATTATTATACTTCCGACCGTTCCCTCGCGAAGTACCATTTTAAAATAGCATTACCTAGGCAACCTATACCTACCTAATGCTATTCCAGATTTCTTAAATAATATGAATAAGGCCTTATTGAGAGCCAACGATTGAAACTTACCATTGCAATATTCTTCACCACATTCATCGCATGACACAATCCTAGTTTCGGTGACGCCAGCTTTGTTTTTAGATTTTCTGATCATAGGATTTTTGGCAAACTCCCTCTTGTCCCGTGCCTTTGTCCTCAGCTCGGATTTACCAAGTTCTATCAATCTGGAAGCCAACAATGTTTTATAGTCACAGAAAATTAATCTGAATGTAGAAGATGGACGGTGTATTTACCTATTGAAGTATTCTTCATCTACTTTAGATTTAGGCCTGATAGAAGTCAGCATCCGCCACTCGATAGGCACTGCGCATAATTCTTCAAACTTCAGCCCTTGCATCTCGACAGGTATTGGGTCCATGAAAGCAAAATGTTTCTCTTCGTAACCGCGCGTCCCTAACTTTTCATATGCTCGCAATTCTTTTCGAGGTGTTTTTGTCTTCTGGCCTCCCTTGTCTGAGATTTTGATGTCTTCTGCTTTAACCTATCCCACAATATCAAATTAATAATCAATTTTTTTCAGTTCAGTCTCGTTTGAGAATAATAATTACCTTTTCTGGCCGAGTTTTAAAGTCGGGCACTTTATCTAAAACGGCTCGATATTCTTCAGCTGTATTAATTACTACTTTGGACAAATCAAGCATGGGTGCCTCATCTTTCTTTTTATCAAATAGATCATCCATTGTATCGGAATCGGAACTAAACACACGTGCACTCCCTTATAGTATGTGTATTCAAACTGCCTGGATCCTATCGACCCAACGTCGTCGGCTCTTTCTTAGAAACGGTTAGGTCGATAATAATCTCGTTAACCTAATTTTTTCACTACATATTGCACGGCTAGTTAAAAGTATCCTTTTTATATTTGGTATATTTTCTTAGTACCTACTGATTTGTTAAAACATAATTTTCTTGGTCATTATTTTTATCTACATAATCTCTTTTGGCCGTGTTCATTTGGTCAATAATTTTCTTTCTGTTATCAGCATCAAACATGCCAACTCTAGTGTTTCTTTCATTTACATCATCGCTCCACAGTTTTCTGTTTCCATATTTATCGTTGATGAATTTTTGTGATAAAGTCATTCTTTTGTTAGGAGACATATTTTTTGGGGATTTTTTATTGTCACCTAATTCATTCGCAGTTATTTGGCCAATGTGGTTGAACTCTATCTGTAAGCTGTTTATTGGTTCAGCAGCGTTGTTTATTTTAGATAAATCTTGACTAGATCTCTTGCTTCTCCAATACGACTGGCTGAGTGAATTGCGAAGTTTAAGTCCATTTTCTATTGTTTTGTCCGACCTTCCAAGAGGACTTGGAGAGCGACTGTCTTCACTAGACTGTGATAAATATTGTCTTTGCTGTGGTCTATATTTCTGACGAACCTTACGCTTTTGGCTGTAAAAGGGATCTTTTTCACTTTGTTTCTTGTATTGAGCAACAGGCCTATTTACACCCCATTTGGGGCGGTTTTCTAGATCCTTTTTAAAACGTTCTTCTGATCGAAACCGTCGATCCTTTTTTAGTGTATTGTGATTGCTGTCCTGTGGGGCATTTTCATCAATATTTGGGTAATTCTTATCTATATCCCTCTCGATTTCGTCAGTTTCAATGATTTTGTCTGTTGTAGCTTTCGCGTAAACAAATGAATCAGTCTGTGTTGTTGCATCTTTAACCATAATTGTACGATATTTTTTAGGCGTTAGTATCTTATTGGCTTCCGGTAAATCATTTATATTATTCAAAGAATTTAAGGAGACACTATACAAATTGTTTGTTAATGTTTGAGGCACTAGTACGGCTAACTGTATGTTATTTTGTGGGCTGTTGACTATATCGCAATTCCCGTTGATACCGATTGGCACTATGTTAAATTGATTGTCAGAGAGAGCTAACGGAGGCACACTGTGGATATATAAGTTCAGGTTACTAGGCCCCACCGATCTGGGGGAATTAAATTCAGTCGTTTGATGTGATACACAATCTTTCTTTTGACTTTTAGCTGAGTGGACATCGTACGTTCTATGGGTTTTAGTTGGGCTACATGGTTCACGTTCATAATTAGACATTGTTTCAGTGAATGTTTCTTCGGTTTTCTGTTTGCTGTCAGTGGATATGCCAGAATCACAGTTTGTAGACCTGTGACCAATATCCAGGTGCTTCTTCAAACATGTAAACCTTTTTTCTTTTTCTTGCCTCGCCGTCCTTTCTGCATCTTCAAGAGCTTTCTTCAATGCATCTAGTTTTCTTTGTTCCTGGAGTTGTTTTTCTTCATTTTTCCGTTTTTCCTCTTCTAATTTAATTTTATCTTCTTCTTGTTGTCTTTGTATTCTCAACTCTTCTAAACGCTCTTCTCTTAATTTTAGTTCTCTTTCTTCTATGCGACGTTTTTCTCTGTCTTCAAGTTGGTTAAGAATAGCTGATTGTAATTCTAAAGCTTTAATGCGTTTATTTTCTCTTGCTGCTTTTATTTCCGGTTCTATAGGAACGTTTTGGCCCCTTAGAAATGTCCTGAAATTCACACCACTATTCAGTAAGGTTATTAAGATAAGAAGTCCATATTAGTAGGTTAATTATTATATTTGTTACATACCTTCCCTCATCGCTGCCATTACATGATGATCTATCGCACTCAAGTCCTGTGCTATTGTTGCTTGAGCTTCTTTGGTCGATGACTAGTACTTCTGCCGTATTTTCAATCATATTCAGCCCTCGTTCCACCCACGACGGCGTGCCTCGTTTTTGATTTGGCACCTGGCGAACATTAGTTTCTTTCAGAGTGCATCACACAATAGAGAAAGAGGAAGTGCAATGGTTACTTATATAGATCGTCGAAGCTTAGTGATGTCTGCGTGGTCACAAATCGGATGGGATACCACCGCTAATCGCTATTGGCAGTAACAAACAACTGAGCTCTTTCATGCTTCAGATGACGGGTACGTCGGTTTCTTCTTCTTTAAAGACACTTAAGCTATGTTGAGCGTCTTAAAACTCCGTTACCAAAGTTGGTCACTGTTTTGTCTATCTCGTCGGGATCCAATCTACTAATTTACACATTATTTATTTTTTATGATTTAGTGTTGATGTAACTTTGTTGACTTACTTGTGGGAGTCGCGCTGTAGGAGCGGTGGGCTCCCATAGCCTTCCGGTCGCGACTCCGCGGTCCCCCCATCGGGGCCGCCCTTCCTCCGCCGTTCTAGGACTACGAGTCGACCACGAGTCCTCCGCAGAATTAGGACCACTTGACCTGTTTCTAGTCATTGACAAAATTTTGCACTGTTACGATGTGAAAACAAAGCAATCTTTGAAAGTGAACGGGTATTTTATTTCGTAAAAGCAATTATATATCTAGGTAGGTAGGTATGAATCATTATCTTACTGCAAATGGAAAGAATCTAGCGTTTCGCTTGAGTGCTGTCTGAGTGACTGTAAATACCTACTGTGAAAGTTTCATATTGCATGACCGTAAACAGCTACCATTTATACTAATTTTTCGAGGCACTGGGTCACCCTAATGTTTGATTATACCTATATTCGTGTGCTTAATTTTAATTAGTAAGTCACCTGTTCTCCTTGCCTTCTTGCTGCCACGCGACTACGGGATTCCGATTGCTATCATGCAACGGGACGCCTTGGCTCTTATTCATATGGTTGATGGTTTCGCTTCCGTACCCTGAAGTATCACCCTCTCCGTCTTCGTCGTAAAATGCAAATCGCTTAGCGCTTGGAATGTTGCGGTTCAGTATGTTGGTTCGTCTATCATCCTTGATGTTCTCTCCGTGATGGATGGGTGGTAAGCTAGGGCTTCGTTGTCGTTGGATCGTTTCCTGCTCCTGGTACTCGTAGGAAGACTGCTTGTGCAGTTCGAGAGTGCTCGCGAACTGATTTCTGATTTGAGCGCGATTGGTACACCGCTCACCGGTACCCCATGGTAGGTAAAGGTGTGACATTTCCTCTGAAACATTAATTGTTGTCACAACAAAAGAGGGTAATGAAATCAAAATACCTACGTTCGACTTGATTATTCAAATTATAAATGTTTGAAAACAACAACTAGACCGACCTTCCATGACTAAAGTCGTCGATGAATTAAATATCAATTCTCGTCGGAAAAAGAAAATGAAAAACTCCCCTTTATTATCCGGAAAGGGTTTTTAAGTTTAGTCGATAACGCATGCATGAAAAGTCGTTATTCATTCTTTTCATGCTGTCGGAAAAGCGGAGGTGCCTTGAAAATGTGTGTTGTTTATAGTCCTCTCCTATCTGATAAGGATGAACGCAAGAACATTACATTCTAGAATTTATTACTGAACTCGTATGTAAATAATGCAAATGAGTTGCTGAAATAATTTATGTGAATGCTTAAAATAGAACGCGACCCCTTTAAAAGCGCTTTTTATTAGCATATCATAAAAATAAAACACTCAAAATGAAAAAATAATCTAATGACATAATCTAGCTACTCCACAAATATCGTAATTACGTAAAAGGTAAAGCACAGAAGATCACTTTCGTTTCTGTTGTTATAGTAATACTGGTAATAGTAGGTAATCTATGAAACAATGCCAATGGTTTTTATAGTTCGGTATAAGGCCTATATCACAAGCACCTTGTAGCATGTTGCCGCCTGCAAACAACGGGGTCACGATATCATTAACAAAGTAGGGAAATCGTTTCTTCGACTATTTTTAGCAGGAATAGAACAAAGGGTTTCAAATAAGTTATTCCTCTAACTATTTCTAGTACCTACCTACACTTTCCGCATTATGTTTATCAAATAATTAGATAAGTATTTAATTTAAAAAAAAAATTAAGTTAAGAGTAGGTAAGGCCAAAACTACGAGCTCTATGTAAGTAGGTAGATAAGGAGATACCTACCTACCCCAGACCTTAGTTAGTTTATAAGCAACCTATTTCCTGATCTCTTTAGGACAACCTTAGTAAAAAATAATTTAAACGTAGGTTAATTTGGTAACAAAAAGCTTTTTCATTACTCATACACGGAAAGTACGCACGAAGTTGCCTGATTATAGGGTTCAAAGTAGCATGTTCTGTCCCTAGGGAAAACAAGTACTTTCCTGCCCTAGGGCAGGAAAGTAAATAACTGTCAAATGTCAACTTCATTTTTGACATTTCTTTTGTGGCATGTCGATGCATGCTAAGTGTTAAAGTTCTTCTAACTCAATCAGATGCTAGATATTATGTCTCTCTGGCACGAATTTGTGCTTCTCTATCACTAATTATATTATATTTATTTATTTTATTTTATTTATTTAAATTATTTCATCATCAAAAAAAAACTACTGGTAGAATGCCTACTACTTTTATAGCCATTCTACTACCAGTCAGTATTTTTTTTTAATCTGGAACGCAGCTATGCCATGCCATCGTTAGCTGCTTTTAGTCAATTTTAAACTAGATTTAAAAAAAAAAAGCGAGACAGCTAATTTTTGTGTGTGAAATTTAAATTTTACGTCAATATTTTTGGTAATTTCCTCATATTCGTAATGAAAAGTAGAGTACATACCTCGGAAGAAAGGCCCTTCGATGCACTCGAACTATTATCGCACTCGCTGACGCTCGCGCGATAAACCATCTCGTGCATCGGAATCTGTGCCTTTCTTCCTCGTGTAGTAATCTACTATATAGATACGGGCTATTTTAGCCCCATGTGGATTGTTGCCAATCACATAATGAAGAGGTTAATATCCACCTTAATTTCACACTGACTGACACGTATCCTATTGATTAGGTACAATGCAATTTTGAAATCAATACTGAGCAATGCAGCTTATGCAGCAAGAGTTTTATACTGTCAACCGTTATACCAGGAATAGGTACAATCTGATCAGCCTGACCACTAAATTGAAAACAGTTGTACTTGTAGGCTATTTATACTTGAATGGCATATTTGTTTGGCTCGTTACGCTCTCTTGCTCAACAACTTGCAATGAATGTTTTGATAGAAGTAATGCTAGAGAAGCGGTTGCTCACCAGTTTATAGCGGATCATGACCGTAAAGCTAATTATGCGGGTATCCAAGTAAGCATTTATACCTAAGTAACATTAATAACAGTTATGTTAAAACTAGGTAGGTACCTATATTTTATTCAAAATCTACAACGTAAAGCTGAGCAACTAGATTTTATGACTTTTAGAAAAATAATTTGCTCTTAAAATATGTAGGTACTAAGGTTTAATCTAGGATTACTTAAACTTTTTATGAGCTTGACAGTAGTGAAGAAAACTTCACGACTTTTTTACTCGCATGATCGAAAGATACGCACATCGAAATTACTTCTTGCAAACCTTAAAGTCATCTAAAAACGTTAGAAGGAAGTCACAAACGACAAACAATACTGAACGTGATTGCTTGCGATTACGAAAATTACGCTGACGCACAACATTTTTCTACGTTTTGATGAGGCGTGCGTGCGATGTGCCGTGCGTGACGGTGCTGGGGTGATGTTGCACTTTTTATGAGGTAAAGCCTTATGGGGGTTGAAATTACTCTACATGGTAGAGGTAGTAATTTCGTTCGTACCTACCTACCATTCGTGACAACGGTCCACCGTCTTATTATAATGTGTACCTACCTATACTTCATTTATTGAAACGAGCTAATAGGAAGAGAAATAAACACACGTGATTGGTCGTCGAAAATAATTGTATTGGCTAGATTTGACAATTGACAATTAATTTGACAATCTAGCCAATCACGAGAAAGATAAATAATTTCGACGACCAATCACGTGTGTTTATTTCTCTTCCTATTAGCTCGTTTCAATAAATGTAGTATAAGTCCTAAATTGACAAGATTAAATTGTCCAAGCTTGCCAGGAAGAAATCGCTTTCATGCTAAGACCACCAATTCGTACTACCTACCTTCCTACCTCTAATAAAAACTTTTTTCATTATTATTATCTGTTTTGTTGGAAAAAGCATTATTAAGGTACTTAGGTACCTACCTATCTATCTTGACAATGGATAACAAATTAAGTTCACAGATTTAAAAGTGAATTTCCAGAAATTTGTATTCATTAAAGATTAAAGAGTAGGTAGGTAGGTACCTATAATGGTTTTGAAAAATGCAACTCACGTAGGTACATACTTACATATAATTATCAGGGCCATAAAGAAGCTAAATCACGAAACTTCGATAATAGGTACCTACTCGTATTGTAGTAAGGTGTGCTGTCTGAAGAATTTCCACTTTCCATTGACTGAGCTTTTCTCAGGTCAAGCTTAAAGCTCAGGAGGTCGTTGTTTGATTTCAACCTTGAAATGGGGAATTGATTCATCGACCAACTCGCGACATTGACAAAATACCTTCCTAATGGTTTTGTATGTACCTAGGTAGGTACCTAAATATTTATAGATTTTCAATGGTGTTATTTATGCGGTATGATAAGGTATATTTTACATTAAGGTTTAATGGGGTAGGTACCTACCTACTTTATGTGGAAACTTTATAAAAATAAACGAAACTGCACTACTAGGTAGGTACTTAGAGTAGGTAACCATAGTACCTATTTCGACGCCTGCAAATAAGTACCTAATAGGGGAAGGCATTTGAGAGTGGGACACTAACGGCTGAAAATAATAATTTTATCTCGATTTGTTTATAGCCTGCTGATAATAAAATAGGCACTTAGGTACTTCTATAACACAACCACCACAAGATGAAACTCTTTCTATCTAGGTACTTACTTTAATCTGGATAGCTAAAAATTTAAAGAACCAGCCAAAAACAATCTTACTTTTATTTTTTAGTCAAACAAAGTCAGTAAATCCGTTCAATAAAAAGTCTTAACTAGGAATAATAGGGCGGTAGGAGAGCAGTGGATCCGGATGGCACAACACCGCCAAGAGTGGCGCGATAGAGAAGAGGCCTTTATTTACCCAGCAGTGGGTGTTACCGGCTGGGTAGATAGATAGATAGGAATAATTGCGTAAACGAAACAAATGAACACAGGATGGACGCAGTGAATAGGAAATTCGAAATAGCAGCGTGTACGCACCTCTTTCCCGCGCCCACTGTTGCTTCTTCTGTTGAACCAACGACGCCGGCTTGCTCACTGACAGCATCGCATCCACTATACATTACACTTTCTAATGCCCCGTATTGCACACACGTTGCGTTTCTGTATCTTCCAACCGCAGCGCAGTTACGGTGCACCGGCTAATGAGTGCTCCGGAGTGCTTTTTACTAAAAACGGACGCACGCGCGTCGCGGGCGGGCGCGCGTCTCGGTTCGCTTATCGTGCGCACTCATTGTCCACCGCCAGGCTGCTGCTGGATGCGCTAAACCACTATACCATGATACCCTAGCAGTGCATTATTCTTATAGCGGCAAAAATCGAGCAATTTGCACGTCAACTATCCACGCTAGACTAGGCACGTTTGCGGTGTTGAACCCAGGCGGTAGCGCCGCCGCCGCCGGTCAAGCGTCGTCTAGACTTTTCAGCACCCTATTGTTCAGCGTATGTCACGCGAATGGGAATTTCAGAGGAAAGCCTCGGAAAAGCCGCCGGTCGATATTGTAGCCATGGAAACGTTTGTTTCACGTGCTCGCAAGAAGTTATAGAGCCTTTTCTCTATATTTGCATTTAGGCCACGAGGTGACGCGAAATTGTTACGTGCAACTATTAATTAGGTTGGCACGGTGTATTACGGTTCCTCGTTTCTAGCTAAGCTACCTACCTGGTGTGGAGCTCTAATTGTTGCCTAAGAGCTTATACCGGTAAACACAAGTGTGTAATTTTTGCTTAAAGCATATTACGCTCCGATATGACTGGTCTTGAAAGTTGTGGCGCTTATTATTCAAAACATGTCTTGCAAAAGCAGTTCCTTGTTATAGTGATGATATCACAGAGTCAGAAGTACCTACTTTTCTAACGTGAAGCGATATCCTTCCGGGTTTTTATGAACATCCTTGATAGCATCCGATTACGAGTGGTAGGTAGGTACCTACTTGTGTAGGCTTTTATTGATCAGTTATTTGAAAAAATACCTACCCACTAAATAGGTACCTAACTGATGGTGAATTTCAGTTGAACAATAAAAACATGAGTATTTCTAAAATTATGCTAAAAACGAGCTATCTGGCGACTACCAGCTGGGGTTTCTTGAAGGGTACCCGTACTAGTACTAGGTACTACTAGGTAGGTACTTGATAATTTCGGGGGAACCTACGATTATTGCGGTCTTTTGAGGGATCTCAAAAAGATGTCCGGTGCTGAACACATTAGATTGAGATACCCTGGTTTATGACGTAACAGTAAGCTCACACTTCAGCTAGATCGCAGGTGTGTAACAATGATTTACTTTACGTAGGTACCTATCTCATACGGTCAATATAATATTTAGGGCCCAACTTTGTAGGACAAAAGTCGAACTACGACAAACGTACTTAGAGTTTCAGTATTAGCAGTAGTATTAGTAGTTTTTCAGTATTATTTATTCCGTCTGTATTCTGTGGTATTAGTGTCAGTTTACCTACATAATGGTGGCAATTCGTTAAGGCACTGACTAAATTAAAATTCTTAAATTCGAGCTCTTATTTCGTTCATAATTAAGTTCAAAACAAAATGACATTCTGAGTGACAGTTCTAAAATAACGTAATTTACACCTTTTGTGATAGAAATAAAACAAAATAAAAACTTTTCGGATTCATAGAAATTTTAATTATCACTTTTTAATGTACCACCATCAAGTTTATACAAGCCGTTATTTGAATCCTGACATCCAAGTACCTGTAAAAGAATAAATACATTTTTACTAAAGTTCTATACAAGGACGAAAGAGTTAGTTTTCATTGTATAATCCTCAGAATCTGGTTTGTATCTACATTAATTTCAGATGAAATATATGGAGCGAAGTGGTTTACATCATCGGAAATGTATAAAGAACTATATAGGTTTGTATGAATTCTTTTTAACCCACATACCTCGTTTGAAGAATCAAGGAGTTGCCCAGATCAGATACTTCTATTTTAGATCTGGATGCAGATCATGGAATCCAGTCTCTGGTTGAAGTGATGGAAAGCCTAGAAGAAAATATAATTTCTTATTGCTGTAATAATATTACACTAAATTAGTGATATTTTGTTCTAAATCAGAATCTGGTTGGAATCGTCATGTATTTCAGATGAAACACGGAGCGAAGTGTTAACATCATTTGGATATCTATACACTAAAAGAGAGTACTAAATTGTTTAAATCCACGGAATCAATCTAAAAATGTAACTAACCTGTAGATTAGTTGGTGCTGTCGCAAAATTCGTCATCACATCACGCAATGTGATTGTTGAGATTAAGCTAGCAATTGCTCCATAATACAAGCTGAAATAAAAAACAATCCTGATCATTCAAATCAGTACACAATAACTGAATAAAAAATAAAAAAAATTATTACCATTTCTATTCTCTTTCCTAGTACATACCTATGTAGACGGCTTATTTTAATTAACTGGAAATACTTTTTTTTACCACAGGTACCTATTTATTAATACTTATACATTAAATTCAATCACAATAAATTAGAATGCATATCTAGTCCTAATGTCTTCAAGTTTTTTTGAGACTTCTGCTGGAGTTCTCTCAAGGTCTACTGCAATAGACTTCTGTTTTGATGGCTCCAGCGAATTGTATTGTTCGCAGAGATCGCCATCTATAACATTCTGCAACAAAGAAAACATGATTTAGATTTTATTCAAATGACCAAAATTTTAAATAAAAATATTTTAATTAGAAAGAAATGGCAGTTCCAAATACTACAAGGGCACCATAAATAATGCACTCGACTCTCAGGAACCCAGAAACCGGCAACAGCGAGGCGCAGCCATAACGGCATGCACTCGCGCCGTCGATCAGAGACTGTGCTCTACCAACAGTGTAACACATGCATCTTCTGGATGAAAACACCTGCTGACTGACTGTCGGAAATACAGCAACGGAAAATTATTTTTACCTTGACTGGGTAGTAGTAACTTCTGAAGGACAAATGGTCGCGTCCACACAGAGGGGTATTTTCACTTCTCATATGCATTTCCAAATGCTGGAAGAAGTCATGATCTTCTCTTGACGTGAAAGGCAGTAGTACACCCAGAGAGCCACTGATGGTTGCATATAAAAGCGCTTCGGAACCACCAGGAATCAAGGTGGCTCGTTGTAGTGACGTCACAGTCTCGCCGACGTGGAAGTTTACCGATATGTCGCCTTTCTGTGAAGCGCCGTTGAGCAGTCCTATAAAAGAAAGTACCCGTTAGTCATTTAATCAAGTGAGGATTGTACAAAACTTTTGGTATGCAGCATCAGATAAGATGGTAGAATCATTAATTTTCATTAGTCTAGCATGTGTGATTTATTGAGTTATCATCATTGAAATTTTAATGGTAAAAAAGGACCTGAAAACGGAAACTATAGTTACCTCTATCCCAAAGAGCTTTGTTTCCAGTAGGATCTTCATCTACATCATCACTAACAGATTGAGGCAGTCTCATAACAGCTATGTTGCCAAACTTATCAGCCATAGCCACTGTATCATAATCAAGTATGCAGCTGTTTGTGATCCATCTAGGATTTGTGTCATCAGCAAATATGATTAACTGGTTCTCTCGTTTTTTGTACTTCACACATAGCACAGATTCCTGAACGTCAGATACAAATATTCTTTGTCCAATGGTTTTGATGTCGGCAATAAGATTAGGAATGTGTCGATTTTCGCATTTGCGGAGAAGTTTTCGTCGCCCGACATCGTACAATCTGAGCATTCTACCGACTCCAACCAAGAGTTTGCCGTTGAAGGCAGCCAGCGCTCCAGGATATTCATCTATTGGAGTTTTGTGCACAAGTTCGAGTTTGCCTGTGTTGTATATCTTGTAGACATGTAAACTGCCTTCTGTGCAGGATCTTGGTGACAGAATCATATCCTTGGCAACCCCAACTACCAGATGCGGCTGAGCCTGCTCGCCTTGCGCGGCCCATCGGATGATGCACACTGAGACTGCAGCTTCATTCTGTTCCAGTGGTAACTTGAATAAGGTGTTGGGCTGGCCTCCTCCAATGCCCATGTCTACTACGCGAATTTGTGATGCCCACATACCTAAAAAGTTTTAATACATTTAGCAAAATTTCATGAAATGTTGTTTGGTACAATTTTAGATATTGTTGTGTATCTGTCTCCCTAACTTGAATCAAATGACTTATAATAAGTCATCTGGGATTAACGTTGGGATTTAATATCGCCACAATCGATTAGAGACAGTATGCTTGGTACATTTTCCGCTCTTGCCCAGAGAATGTGGCTATTATTTAGAGAGCCTTTGCTATCACATACCTGCTCCAGCTTTAGGTGAAGAAAATATGTTTTCAGGGAGGATATCAGATAAAAATGCATCAGCCATTTCATTGGCCAACTGCTGTTCTTCAGGTCCACCACCTGCCGCCGCTTCTCTCATTTCTTGAGCCATTTGAATTCTAAAAATAAAAATCACTGATAAAGATATTTTATTTACTGATGGCAAAGAAATTTACTTTTTAGAAAAGTCAGTACTGCAGGAGTATCTACATGTAATTCAGCTTTTGTGTAAATTGGTCATCATGACAATGTATTAGCAATTTAAAAGGTTTTTTATTTATAGTGAACTATTCTTACCTTCTCTGACTCTTCATGTCTTCAGTGTAAGAGTTATGGTCAGTTTCTAAGATTATTATGTGATTGTTGTCAGAATTGATGATAAACTTTCGCGGAGTGTACTCTAACGGCACATAGGTTTGATTGAATACCGCGCCCAATTTCTCCAACGCCAAGATTCTCAGCGTGTTGGACGAGATCGCCACAATACCTTCCGCGCATTGTTCTGTAAAAAGAATTCAGTGATGAATACTGGGGATACTTACATAATACACTTGAGATTCTATGTAGTATTGTTTGTCCACGACATGGTTTGGCCGCCTTCACGGCCTGACAGGCTCCAGCATGGCTATGGAATATGCCGAGTGCCGCCCTCTACCGCGAACGGGAGGGAAGCATGATATTCGACGTTGTGGGCCTGTCACTGCATGGAGGCAGCTACGCACCACCCTTGCTCAGGCCACGCCCGAAAGCACGGCCGTTGCAAACACGTCGGTTGTATTCGTGGTGTCTTGGTGTCAGGATTTAAAAGCATTGTAACTTACCAGAACTGAAGCCTGCAGCATATTCCAAGCATTCGTAGGATAACGGCGTAAGATGGAAGCGATTTTGGTAATGGTATCCAAGCCAAGTACGAGAAGATACCGCCAGTACAGCTTCAGATCCTTGTACGCGTACTTTGAATAGTTTGACTGGTCTTGAACCTAAGTACCTGTAAGAGAAAGGATGTGTAAGTAAACCGAAATAAAAGCTATGTATTGCTTTGTTGTTAAGGAATCCTCAGAATCTGGTTTGTTTCGTCACAAATATCAGATGAAACACGGAGCGAGTAGTTTACATCATTGGATTTTCATTCTGATCGAAAAAAATATGTAATTTTCTTAAAACCTACCTTGTTCTAGTATCAGCTAAGTCGCCGCTCACGGAGTCGAGAGTGGTCCGTAAAAGTACGCCATTGCTCAATCCAATGTTGAGATGCAGCGCAGATTTGGCTCCAGATTCAAAAGGTTGCTCCACAATACATAAAGACTCCGCGCCAGCCGGCAAAGCTTGCATTGACCGAGGTGACAGGCAATCCTGAAATTTACTTGGAATGTCATTTTCTGGCTAGTTTAGATTCTCAAGAATTATAGAAAAAAATATATATCAGAAATATTAGAATAAAGCATTTTAGGTTGTTGTAATCATAGAGATCAATGGTGTCCTTGGTTCATCATTTGATTAATGCATTATACTTTAGTACTGTTCCATATTTTTGTATAACTTACAGAGGGATCCAGTGAGATAACTCTGACAGTGTTATCATTGAGACCAACAGCCAAGAACCACGCTCGCTGTTCGCCAGTCGCCACAGATCCCAGCGCCATGCAAGATACGTCAGAAGACAGCTTCTTTCTTTCAGTGTACTCATTTAGTTGACCAGTCTGCAAATTTCAAGCAGATGTTAGATAAGTATCACTAAATAAAAATTATATTATAAATTATTATAGTAAAACTTGTATATTTGGTTTGTCCACGACATGGTTTGGCCGCCTTCACGGCCTGATAGGCTCCAGCATGGCTATGGAATATGCCGAGTGCCGCCCTCTACCGCGAACGGGAGGGAAGCATGATATTCGACGTTGTGGGCCTGTCACTGCATGGAGGCAGCTACGCACCACCCTCGCTCAGGCCACGCCCGAAGGCACGGCCGTCGCAAACACGTCGGTTGATAAATAAATAAAAGGTCAACTTACAGGGTCCATTTCAAAATAGACCAATTCGCCGCCTGTTAGCGCGATCACAACTTGACGCTGATTAACCGCACACTTTACGATGGACTTCTTTCCAGGTGCTTTCCATTCGTTGACACGCTTGTCGGCGCGGATGTGCCTGATTCCGTCGGGATATACTTGCACGAGCGCGTCATTGCCAAGCGCATGACAACTCAGTGTTGGAGTGGTGCCCAGGAAACCAGAGTCTGTCACTTCTTCAACCGTTTCACCAATAGAGAGTACTAGAGTGGCGTTTACGAATGACACTATGATGTAAGAGTCAAATTCCTCTGAAACCAAAAGAAAATTTCAAAGCTAGAAACTAGTTGGTAGGTCTTGTTCTTACAAACAGTACTAGTTGCTGGCAGCTTCTTCTGTGGCTAAATGAGAGCTGCCCATGCCTACCTGAGTCAGATTGTAGAAACCATCTCTATCGTTCATCGGCCCATAGCGGTTTCTGAAAAGAAAAACCACTGGTGTTTATGTTTGACAAACAACCAGGGTTTTATTAGTAACTTGTTGATAAAGAGGAGCATTCATAAGTGGTTAGTTGTAACGTCACAGTATATCAGTAACACGGACCAAAAGTTTATAATCATAATGCTCCTAAATTCTCTTCCCTTCTTTCTGGCTTCTTACTCATATATCACTATTCTGTTTTCATATTTAAATGTTTAACATATTTTCCAACAAATAAACCAAGACTACTCACCATCTTTGTGGCGCTTCACTGTCCATACAGCATTGGGAGAACCAGGCAGCTCTGATACAGCCATTTCAGCCACTTCCAATCCATGTCTCAATGCTCTGATGGAAGATCTGGGTCCTCTACCACAAGCTAAATAAACTTGTGGAGTGTCTTCACCAGCCAAATCAGCCACATGACAAGCTAAAATGAAAACAAGAGTTATTTTTTGTCACAATATTAAGGTTGCCATCTTTAAAACTTAGAAAACAGGACAAGCAAGACCCTTGAAAACCCCGGATTTTAGAGTCCAAAACCTGGACATGTCAACAGGTTTTTAAACAAGCACAGTGCGTAATTTTTTTTGGTTAAAAGCATTGTAGTTAGGTTGATTCTTATTCTGCTAGTCCGGGTTTAACCCGGACTGCAAATGAAACCCTGTCCGGACACTCCCTGGACACCCTCTAAACTAGGACAAATCCGGGGAAATCCAGACGGATGGCAACCATACACAATACAGATTTCTCCATCATACAGTAATATTTTATACATGTGTTTTGCCGGATTGAGGTACATTGAAAATAAGATAACAAGAACCTCACCTAGACAAAACATACTTTACTCTTTCCAAATTCATGTTCTCGTTAACAGTTTGATCTAACAAGTTTGCAAGTGAATTTGGACAAATAGGGGTACATTCTTTACCTAATATTGGTGAGAGGGAATCCAATTCATCAACAAGAACCAAGTTCCTTAGTGGTCTGGGTGCAAAGAAGAATGTGTCTCCTTCTTCTAGAGGCATTGCTGAACTAAATTCTGGTTCATCATCTTCATCACCCAAGTGGGCAATCTGGTACAGGAAACTGAAAGTAAAGTACTGGTAAATGCTAAGTCCAATGGCACAAAGTAAGCAGTATTTTGATTTTATAGGTTTGTGCATCTCATATCAGTGTGCTCTTCCTCAATTTTGTAGAGGAAGGACCTTGGTTCAGAGACTACTTCTCTTGCATGTGAAATAAATACAAGTGAACCTGAGTTATTACAAATCCACAAGCTCAAACATGCATGTGAAAAGCTAAATATATAAAACTACTCACTGGTTGCCAAATTCAGAAGCAACAAACAGGAATCCAGTCTTGAGGACACACATTGATGTTGCAACCGGAACTGTGTCAAAGTATTTTAATTTTATTTCTGTTACAACTTCTTCATCAGTCTCAATTGTGATTTTGAAGATATCTCCCTGCTCTGTTTGTGCCAAGAAGAAGAACATGGACTTTGTTTTGTGGGTTGCTGAGCAGACAAATATCATGCCTCTCTCAGGGTCATCCAAGTCATTACGCCGCCGAGGGATGGGACATCTGATGTCATGCTGGTCACCCAAGTTTTTGTAGGTTAGGTAGTTCTCAGAGCAAATCAGCACTCCCGAGGGGCCATCATTGCCTCCAGGTACAGTTATTAGGAAGTTTGCATGCTCTTCAAGTGGTTCAGAATACTTTCTGACAACATGGTTCAAACCCAAGTCCAGTTCATAGAATGTCAGAGTTTGTTGAGTTTTTTGTGCTGCTTCACCTACAAACATAAAATAATTTAATTCACTAACAAGAACAATTTAGAATATTAGTTGGAAAAAGAAAATATCATATACATTTAAGGAGGATTTGACGTCACTGCCAATCGGAAACACGGACCTCAAGATAATCATTTAACAAAATAGCATGACATGACCACATGTTAATTTTACTACTTGAATAAAACCACATGGGCATGAAAACAAAATGGCGTCCAAATAAGATTTCACACATTTAAATAGTAAATGTTGTAGGTAATGTGTTTGTGCAAAATGCTTACCAGTAGGATCAGAGTCTGCTTCTTCATAGTCAATTTCCAAACAAGCAAACATGGGGTTTTCAAAGCCTACATCCACACCCACCATGTGGTAAACCAGCGTGTTGGACTTGTGTGCTTCTAGAGGCGATGAAATAGTCAATCTTGCTTCAGCGTCTCTGTTAAGAATGTATACCAACTTCTGTTTTTCAACTCCACCGATCATAACAGCTCTTCCTTTGGGATCTATGGCTAGATACTGTCCAGGTACTATTCTGCGGCATCCTGACTTTCCAAATGTTTCTTGATGTACTTTATCCAAGATGTTTTTCGCTGGGATATACTCCAAAATCACGATACGCCCAGAATCCGATCCAATTACTAAATAATCTGAAAGCATCGACTTGGATTAGCATTATATAAATTCGAGTTATATAACTCCTTGATTTAATTGAAATTGTTCCATCACGGTACATCTCGACAGCCATTATTGACTGTAAAGAGCGACGTGAAGAATTTTTTTAATCTTTGCATCTAGTTATCCCATTCTGATTTTGATGAATGGAGAATGGAGCAAGACGATGCAATTTTTTCTAGGTTAGTTTAGTAGTGTTGTAGGTAGGTAAGGTATAAATAATATAACATAATCTAATAACCCCGGCCAGGTCAACGACCTCGCACAAGATTGCTAAAATAGGTGCATTGCATTTACCTTTGGTTCCCCCAGTGAGACGAAATGACATCATAGATCGGATAATGCCAAATATCTCCACTTTCATCAAAGTATGCACTTTGCCGGTGTTGGGATCCGGCCGCAGGAGTTCCAAGGTTTTACCACGTGATATTATAATCTCCTGCTGTTTCGTGCCGGAGAAATTACCATGCACGGCATGTGTAATGGCTGATGAGCCTTGCAAAGTCAAATTGTAGAGATACATGGTTCAGGTCTTAGCCTATTTCTGGAACAAAGAACACGTCGAATTAAGCATTTATTCGGAAGGTCAAAGGTCCGGCCTGCTCATAAATATTGTAATGTCATGCTCGTAACTATCGAAAACAGAGAGTTGTCTTGTGCTTTCGAATGGGAGAGCTTGCTACTCTTGCACCAACTAAACGACCACGATAAATATCATATCTACCGTGGAGATACCAGGTGCAAATATTATGTGATTCTCATATCATGCATTAGACAGGAAATCATGATAACCTTACCTCCGGGATTAAATAAATGATTGCCGCAATGCGGCCAGATTGAAATTTTCACACGTTCAGGCACCGAACCACAGCAAAGTCTCCAAGGTAAAATGGCGGAGCTCGAGCGCAGGCGTGACATTGTGACGCTAGATGATCGACCAATCAAATGAAAGATTTTTCTGTCATGGCTGCGGGGCTGCCCTATATAAAAGATTAGTGTTACCATTACTAAAATATCATCCACAGACACACATTAAACTTTTGTTCGTACTCCTAACCCGTGCCATCTAGCGGCGAGTAGCATAGCATGTGTGTAACTTCTCCAGTTTTCTAGAAGCCATCACAGATGGCACTTCTGTCGTTTAAAAATATAGCGCCATCTAATAGTAATTTAGTGAAGCTCGATTATGAATGTTTTTTGCAAAAAATAATTGTGAGCTAGATGGCAGTGTGCAGTGC
This sequence comes from Xanthorhoe spadicearia, assembly GCA_947086425.1. Taxonomy (NCBI): domain Eukaryota; kingdom Metazoa; phylum Arthropoda; class Insecta; order Lepidoptera; family Geometridae; genus Xanthorhoe; species Xanthorhoe spadicearia. The sequence goes on along the minus strand of OX352205.1, from coordinate 3,833,542 downwards.
AGCAGCGCCTTCAGAGACAAGGAATATTTAATGTGTCGTGTCGTCCTTGTTATTGCTACCGTATCATTATACAAATGTACTCTGTGCGTATCATAGATAGAAATATTATTATTATTATTATTTGTCACTGTTTTACTTACCTACTACCTACCCAAAGTTCCTATCTCCTCATCCAATTTTTATTAATAATAAAATACTCACTAAATAGCACAAATATGAATGTTTAATTTACCTACCTAGGTACTTCTAAAAAAAATAAAATGTTTAGTAAATTAAAAGCACTGAACTGCGGGCTTACCATGACCGTTTATAGCGATTCAGTTTAGGTCCAACTACGAACCAGTTTTGACGTAAAGTAAGGCGCTGACGTAAAGTTTTGACAGTAAGGCAGAACCTAAACTGAATCGCTAACACCTCATGGTACGGCTCCTGAGCCTGAAAAATTCCGAACCTAACTGAAAACATCCACCAATAATAATAAGTGTTGTTCAAAAGAGTCCAACTATTCTATTGTGGACCGTGGTCTTTGTGGCGCTTCTTTTTTTTCTAGTCTCGACAACGTATCGAGGCGACCAAGCGCACCTGAGAATTTAAGTCGAGCTTTGAGATGCCGCTCGCCACTTTATAATGCTAAACTAAAATATTCTATGCGGTGTCGGATAAAATTTGGAAACGTTCGATAAAAGTACGATTGTTGAAGCGAAAATTTAAATGCAATCTACGATTTATGTTGAAAAACTAAGTAATTATTTAATGTTATTTTGCTACTATATTAATACATAGGTACAACTCTACCTACATATGTACATATACCTACCTACTTACTTAAAACTCTACATTAAACTAAAGTACCTAATTCGGTCAGTTACAGTTATCCTATCCATTCTTTGCCTTTACCATTATTTATCCATCTTTGCTCAGGGTAAGGACTCAGGAATTCAGGATAAGTAGAGGCGTGTATTAAATAGGGTACTTACCTAACTAGGTACCTACCAGCAATGTTTCTCTCGGCCACAGTAGAGGTAATTCTACCTACAGCAGACAATTACCGGAGTCCTCTCAACAAGTGGCTATCGAATAAACGAATCACTACACAGAACTATTTGTGGTCGGCTTGCCTCTTCATACTTCGTATAGCGTTATTCGTTTGTGAGTTGTTCACAACGCCACTTGTACCGGAGCGGAGGTGAGTCGGACAGGTCACGATCTCGGTGCACGTGTGCGCATAAATGGAAAAATATTCGCCCTTAAGTACCTATAATACAGTCTCCGGGATAATGGTGCACTCGTAAATTGACCGTCTGAATGCTGGATGCGTTTTGAATTTATTATTTTGGCTAACTGGAACAAATGAAAAAGAATAACATAGAGCAACGTCAGGAATACCTAACGCAAAGTAGGGAAAAATTTAGGAATTGACCCAAATGCAGATTATGGTGTCTGGTGTCATAGGCAGACTAACCCTGTTAGTATACAAATAGGTAGGTATTTAGGAAATTTCGCCTCTGCCTCATTGTTGATCATGTTTTCTAAATTCTATTGCCCTTTATGTTTTTATTATTTTAATTTATTACCACCTAGTAGGTATAAACTTCCTAGGTATATAAAACTAAGATATGGATTTTAATACCTTTTGGTGTCCTGCGTATGCCTACCTACATTTTATAGGAATATAATTATATCTTTGAGTTGCTTAGCCACGTCTCAGCCGGTGTGGGTTGCAAGATTATGTGGTGTTATGTAAAGCACGTGGTCTCCATTAATATTCGGTGGACAACTGGCGACGGCGGATATCTGGTTTCAACTGAGTTATGGTGCTGATTTTGTTACAGATAGGTGAAGCTACTTTTGTTACATATTTATTTATTAAATTAAACACAAAACCATAATGCACTTTAACAAATTTACTTATGTAGGAATTCATAAAATTTCTTCAGTTAGCCAAAGTAGTCTTTCAAAATTATTTTTTAACTCTTATTCGATATTTTAGCAGTTTTAGCTAGTGTTTGGATCACTTTTTATTTACTTATGTAATTTGAAGGTACCTATTCATAATAATATTATTAATCTGTTTAGTTTACAGAACTTCAGAACTTGCGAACTTTTTGAAAACACAGGATTCTATATAAAACAGGTGTATAACCTTAACTCTAGAAACAGGTCACAATTAGCCAAAATATTTCGTCAGTGACGGCGAGTGTTTATCAAACAAATGTGGTCAATTTAGTTTATTTCGATAACTGCGATGCGATGTGCGAATGCGAAACTATTCCATTACTCAGTCGCATTGACTCAGAAATGTTTAGACGCGGCGCGTGGCATTGTCTTTGTCTGTCCACAGTTATACAAACAGAGATTCGAGGAAATTATCGTTATAACAACGGTGTTTATTGAAAGGCTAGTGTTGACAGAGATGGTGATGTGTCAGGCGTCGGTTTGCGCTGCGAAACATCGTGGCAGACATAACATGACTGATGGAGCTTTCCACAGACTACTATGCTAACGCATGAGCTTTCTATTTTTTAATGATTCATAGTGAATTACATAGCTCTCTAAGTAATTTTTTGTGGGTTTTTCTCTAGGTTAGGTAGGTACCTACTACGAGTATTAGAGTTAATTTTTAATTTCGGGCAGATAGGTACTTTGACAGGTGAGAGCGCGAAAACATGAAAAAAAAAAAAATTAAATATCGTAAAGGTCCATGTAGTTGTTTATTTATTGTAGCATTATTTGTAGCTAACTTTGACAGAGGCCTTAGATAATTGAAAATAAATAAGTAGGTACATATTAGTTTCTTTTTAAACTTATAAAGAGCCAAAAAGATTTTAGCGAAGCGAAGTTTCAGACGAAAATACATTTTCAAAAATAAGATGAATTGCATTGGTACCAAGCGGCAGACTGGAGGAATGCAATATAGGCACGGAGCCCCAATCTCATGTAAACATTCCACCCGCACCCTGACTGGTAACTCAATATTCGCCAAGTCTGATCTTTTGTAGGGTTGCAAGTTTAGAGCACTTTGAATATGGAAGTAGGTACCTTACCTTCTTCTAAAAAACTTGGTCCACCTAGGATATTTACATTACGTACCTATTACAGTTGACAAAATGCGATGAGATCTTGTGATTCTATTTGTTCAATAGGTATCTCTAGCAACTCTAGCTACGGTAACACATTTTAGGGTTTAAAAAAGTGAAATTGCCTTTAAATTTTAGTAAGCGGGTGAACAAAATGCTCTGCTCACATGGGTTTTGTATAAGAAGCCAATGTGTTCACCACAGACAGCCCTAAATCTCCCCTCACAGACGAATAACAGGTCCCCTTTAATAAAACATCTCGATAATGAAAAGTCAGGCAGTCATAGAGGGTGGCGAATTAACCCTCGTGGCGAGATGGGTGCTGTTCACGCAAATTTAGCATTTATCAGCTTCAAGATAGTAGTTAAACTCTATGTGACTGCATGGCTCTTCCATCGCGCAATAAATATCTTAATGATATGGAATCAGAAAGTATCTCCGTACTTATCCTACATATTAGAAACGTCCTAAGTGGCAAATAGAACATGGAATTGTGAACTTATATCGTATTTAATTAAAGTTGCTATTTAGAATTTCCTTTTTGTGGTGGTGAGAGAATAGGACTGAGAGAGGTTTCAGAAGACATTTGACATTCATTGCGTTTTGTTGAAGGCACGTGCGTGACCACCTGTCGTTGATTCTGCACTTGTTTGATTCATTTGACAATCATTTTAATGAATCAAATGCAAATTGTAATTGGATCATGACTGAACATAATGAATCTAACCAGTTTTCTCTCCTAGCTACCTAAACCTAAACTTTGGTCCACTTTTAATAGATACATCTAATAAGTAATAGGTGGCGATAGAAATATGTAGTAGGTATAGCTGTTACCTAGGCACTAGGGAGTATGGACCGCATATAAATCCATTGTAAGTCGTCGACCTACAAAGGCAGCCTACATTCTGCTACTGGTCTATTCACAAATGACGCAAGCATCGCCGGTAGCTATGATTTAAATTTATCTATTGGGTACTTAGCCGTTTCCGACAATCAAGTAAAGCTGGCAAAATAACTTGGCAGTTAGCAACAAACAGAAATTATCTAAGTCAGAAACTGCTTAACCCTCAATCTAAAATCAACTTCCTTTTTGTTTTACATCTAGTCTTGTTCTAGCTAACAGTTTTTCAACTTTGTTCATTGGAGTTCCTAGTGACGTTTCCCTCTCCTACTTTACCTTATTATAATTCCAACCAATGTAAATAAATGCCCCACGAATTCTATCCATTAATTTTGAATCAAAGTCATCAAATTTATTAAAATTGATTCTGGCGTCGTCCGATGCAAATGGTTGGCGCCGGATATGACCTCCCATGGACAATGCATTGGCGACAATACGAATACAAAATGGCGCCTATGGTTTATCGCCCACACGGCATTCCGGCCTCACAGTCAGTCTCCAATAAACATTTCCGCTGGCTACGATTAGCATTTCAACTAGCTACTTATCTTTGTTTAGATTTGGTCAGGTTACATCGCTATTGTAATTTGACTCTGATTAAGCAAACGGCGACATCAACTTTTCAGATAGAACTGTGGGATCATTGCCAATTACTTGGTAGGACCATAACCTCTTTAAAGCTATGTTTTGACATTCTACGTGCCTCTATGTACCTATTAAGCTAACTTCAATAGGTATCTGAAGTTCTAGAGGTCGTGTAAAAAGTTTTACCAAATTCTTTCTTATCAATTGAACTGGAAGAAAGAATAAGTCACGAAAGTCAGCCGTGATTTCCGTTTTGGAGACTGTTGTACTGACACAGCATTTTTGTTATCCAAATTTAGTTAACATTTAAGTAGGTACAAATTTATTTAATTAACTTATATACCATTAAATCAAAGCTAGTAAAATGGTCTGTTTTGAGATTCCGCTACGTTCGAGCCATCGAGAATTAGAAATTCATGTTTGTTTTGTATTTAGTTAATTGTATTTTATACCCCTTTAATTGTCATTAAATTAACTATATCCGTCTTTCATTATATAAAAGGTATTTGAATAATCAATTTAACCTAATAAAGTAAATCAATACATGATTCTGGTTGATTGACTCCATGTGTTATTTACAACTTAATGAATTAAGAGAGTTTCAAAGCCGACGTATAATTTGGGACTAGTGGTTAAGTTTATCACCATTTATCTATCTCTTAATTAAATTGATTGAGTTAAAACTGATAATATGTAGCATAGTACGCGACACTTCACTATGCATGTGCAATTGTGCTCAACTTAAACTTCAAGTTTTGTAACAGTTAGCTGACGAATGATACTTAAAACAACATTGTTTTCTGAAATGTAAATTTACTTTGGTGTGTTTTATCAATTTTATAAATAAAAAAATAAGTGAAAGGACTCACTGCCTTAATATTACTTAAATTACTGATAAATTTTTTAGTGAAGTCAAAACAATGCCATAAAAAATTCACGTCTCATGTTATGTGCTTGTGCATGAAACAGTCGCGTACTGTAGCTCCGAGTAAGATTACTTATGTTTTATTAAAGGAAGCAGGTGGCTTAGTATCGTAATACTCAAGTTTTAATGTCTGTGATGTAACTGTACCTATTGATTGTCCAGTTTGACTGTATTCCTTTGAGAATACAGTCAAACTGGACAAAGCATTGTTTATCACTTTTATGGAACCTATAAATATTTTGTTTTCATGTTAACAATTTTATTTACCTACATATATATTTCTGCAAAAGTCGGGATTGTACGAAGTAGATAAACATGCCACTGACTCTTAGATATATGAGGATCCTTTACAGGGTACACAGATTCAAAGAATTTTAAACGCTTTAAGTTCTATGAGCTTATCTACACCGCAACCACTAATTGAGGATATCTACAGATACTTACCCCGTTGATGATAAAGTGTTTTTTTTGCATGATTCTTAAGAATTACATTTTGTATCGATATTAATACTTCCTATTTTCTACGCAGACAAAATTTAACAATAGAATATAACCACTGTTAAATCTCTAGTTATCAAACGTCCCGTCACAAAGAGCAAAATAGTGTCGCTCGTCCGTCATCAGGAATAGTAAATTAGGATGCAGTGCACCTGTGTGGGCCGCCGACGAAAAAACGTGGGCGCAGTCTCCGGACTAAACGAATTATTAACCACTACCTGAGATTTACACACGTGGTCCTCCACCACGAACAGACCATTCCATACCACACAACATACATTGACGATCTCCTTCACTGTTGTGTCGAAAAACACTGATACATCCAGCAATGGTAGAGGCGTTTGTTAACGCGTCGCGTCACGGTGATTTGTAATAATCGGAATATTAGTCAAGTGGCCCGCCTTCATTCTCAGGTGCATTTTTGTATTGAAGAAACGTTTCTGTTTTTTTCTTGTCCTGTTTTAAACGTCAATTTTCCCAGGTTTGTTAATAGGCGCGTTTTGGGGTTCCGTAACAAGAATATGCCTTCCCAGTGTCTGTTCTAGTACTATGTTTTTAGTTTAATTGATCTCTTTTGCATTATTTTACATGATATAATTATTTTCTCAGTAAATTATATTACTGACCTAAGTACATTTTTGTCATACACCATAGTAGGTATACGTAAAAGAATAATTAAGATGATAAAAAAACTAGAATATAATAAACATTAACGCTACCGCAATTGTAAGTTGATTGATTAAAAATCTACGCTTTATAAAATATCCGGAACACTCAATAAAGTCGGCTACACGTGCATTCAATTTTTGTTAAATCATCGAATGTCATTATAATTTCTAAGGTATTTTAGAATTTAAATTAGGTTAACATAAGCCGATTAATGCAAGAGTTTTTGTTACAAAGGACGGTTTGGACTTTGTAATTGTGAGGACCGATGATTGTCGAATCATCATTGGCATTTTATTTTTTACTTCAATAATTTCAATCTTTTACTTTATTTTGGAGGCATTTTTTGTATAGTCCCGTCTTTGTTTCCTTTGTTTACATTATGATTTGACAAGGGATGTGGTAACAATGACGCAACTACTTAATTTATGTTCGATTGTTTTCAGTAAGCTTAAGAACTCAAATAACGCTCAGGTAGAGTTTGTATCACTCATCTAGGCGATTTTTAGTCGATCTTCCAACTTTAGCTGTATTGTTTTTTTATAAGAAATTATAATTTTGCTACTGGAATATCTATCTATCTATACTAATATTATAAAGAGGTAAAATTTGTTTATTTGTTTGTTTGTTTGACGGAGGTAATCTCCGAAACTACTGGACCGATTTCAAAATTTTCACGGGTGTGTAGAATGGACTACCCGGGAGGTTATAGGCTATATTTTATACCGGTAGCTCCGTTAGTACACCCGTGCGAAGCCGGGACGTGCTACTAGTGAACTTATAAAATCAATTTGGCCATGGATTTTTTTTATACATTCCCTTAAAGCCAGTCGTTGTAGGTCAGGCATCGAGTAGAGGTTATCTTCCGGCGCCGCCTTATCAACCTGCCTGCACATTCTGCGACCATTAGTCAGACGGACCCGCTGCGCCTGCGCCCCGGTGCGCATTACGTGACGTCATCGCTGAGCTTTGATGCACAAAGAACGAAGCATCGAGCCTTACCTACAGAAAAGTGTAAGTAAAGGAATAACAAATCAAAAGGCGATATTTGGAGCTCAATGTAATTTTGATGTGCCTCTGTCACCCCATAAATATAATCAAAGTATAATAAATTCTCTAAAACTAACTGTGTTCTTTACATGAATAATGTTAAATTTTTATTGTGACTTGTTTTTATTATTTGGAGATACTGTCATCGTATGATTCTGTACCGTTTCTGAAGCATATAAACGAAGGTAAATCTCAATTCACGCTAATGTAATCATTCAAAGAAAAGAAACGCGGCACTAACAATCCCGTTTTTATTATCCTCCGAAGTTCCTCATTACGGAACCTTTAAAAGTCGACTTGTGATCACCTGCACCCATACCAGATTCTTATTCCTTTTACAAACTGTGCATAAAAATGTACCTTTCAATCCGAATATGGTCCTGAGACTGAAGTCCGTAATTTCTTATAATAAGGAGTTCTTCCAATTTAAGGCCACGCACGTCAACTTTCCTTCCTGAGTTAGATGTTAAAAACTTGAATTCGCTTAGTCCCTAAATGGGCGTGGGCGCGCTCCGCCGGGACCTTGGTTATACGAGATTTATTTTCTTCTGTCAGACATTGATTTACTTCTAATTAGTAATTAGTTATTTAAAAACTCATTGTATTCTTAATAAGGTTCCTAAGCTTTATTTTCCACAGTAAATTTATTGACTCATTTAAATGTGTAATTCGTTATTATTGTTAAAGTTCATAGAATTCCTAATCGATCGATATTTATCCAATTTAAAGAAATAAGCTTTAGCTTTGTATAAACTAAAAAGGCTATACCACAATTCCTACAATAAACCAAGACCAAGAGTTTTTAACCTCACATTTCCTACACTTGAACACACCACAAAACAACCAGTAAAAGTCCATTTCGCTATTTACTATTATGCACACGAAGACGTGTCCATCTAACTATTAAAACTCCCTTACTTGATACCGATACTTTGCTCTTTAGCTACATATCGAATTTCATGCTAAGTTACAGCGCCTTGCAATTTGTAATGGCGTTTTTTGCTTAATAACTTTAAAAGCCTTATACGGAGTATTGTTGAGGTTCTGGCGCCGGTGGTTATCTGTGATTGATGAATCCTGCTACGAGACGAATGCTTTGTTGTCATTTATGATGCGTAGATCCTGCCAAGTGCCTGACTCATAGTTAAAAGCATTTAGTGAGATTCTTTAATCACATAATTATCTACCTACATATTTGTTATGGATGAGTATCCTTATTTAAAGAAGGTAAGTATGTTTGTTCGTAATGGACAATTTTCACTTACATTCACTACTATGCAGCTAAATTTTCATGTACGGGTGGTCAGTTATCTCGTTCTTAGAACAAGTGCTTCTCTGCATTAGAGAGGACCTTATATATTTTCAGTTCCCACTATGACTTAGTCATGTAGCCGTTCAGACGGAATTTTTACTCTGTTCTTTATTCTTTACTAGCAGCACGTCCCGGCTTTGCACGAGTGTACTAATTAAACTACCTGGCTGGTAGAGTTTTCTTCCAGCAAACATCAGATGACCTTTACGAAAAAGTTTTCAGATAATAATTGGTACTATCATACATTTTGAGTATACATCTATGAGTGTGATCGTTGTCAGTACCTACGTCTATAGCGCCACCATAGAGAAGATGAACTGGTAATGTATTTTCTCATCAGACAGTTTTATCATTTAGTCTTTAGCTCGTTTAGTGTGTCATTTACTCGTATCATCGTTATTCCCTATGGTTCTATGTTGTCTGAAAATTAGTCGCTCTGGTGGCACTATGATTTTTGATATTATGTATAATATTGGACTTGGAAGTGACTGTACTTGTAATCTGTCACGTGAAAGGGGATGTATTAGATATACCTACCTACATTATGATAATTATGTCGTTGTCTTTGAAAAAATTATCTAGGGGATTTCGAAAAATGATGTTGGTTTTCTGAAGTTCTTAATCGTTAGCGTATTACCTTAAATACCTACTTACCTATTACTCTAGATAGTGCTCATGGTATACGTACCACAAGTTGAGAATCAACCCCAACATACTTTGCATTTCCACAATGCATTTTGGGTTTTGTCAATAATCTTTGTAAGGCAATGTATAGAATTGCACGTGTCTCATCAATGGGTCTCAAAATATTTCTTCTGTGCAGGTCTTAACTTGCTTCAAGTTGAATGCTTCTTTTATGAAGGCAGGCCAGCCGGCTACTGCAAGGATCACTTTATATTATATATCTACTACAAATTTCTGTATTATCTAGCTCCATTTGCATGAAGATAAGGTATATTTTTATACGTTTATCATATTTTTATTGGAAGCGTCGGCACCAAGCTATTCCGTCATTGACCTGTAGATAGTTTATCTATAACGCACTTGGTTTTTTAAAAACAAAGAGCCATATCTTTTTAGGGTTCCGTTGTGAACAAGGAACCCTTAAAGTTTTGTCATACTTTTAACTATTTATACACAGGTTTTCATCGAGTTAATTGCTTGTGTTTATGTAAACAAATAGAGCTAATTTGATCTATCTTATTAAAGCTTTACGCTTTATTCCAGTTTGTCAATTACACTATTTGCAAATGTAGTAGATAATTACGTAGTAGTAATATGTGGTACGGGGCCAAGTACCTACTTGGTACTACATTTGCAAATAGTAAAATTTACAAACTCGAATAAAAAGTAAAGTACATATTAAGTACTTATTGGTACTTACATATTAAGCATTATCACATCTGAGAATCTCCATTATTTTAATGCTCATTGAGTTGAGAGCATACATCACAGTTTTCTTACTATGCAACATGATTACTAGAGTAGGATTGATAGTTGAGTAACAAATTGCAATTAACACAAATTGAATGGAAAGTTTTATAGCTACCAGTTTAGGTATTCCTATGTTGGAATTATACTTGGGAATCACAATGATTCACATTAAGTATATTCAAGTATTGTACCTACCCGTAGGAAGATTAGTTGTGGTTCAAGATGTTCATTTATGAATGAATCGCTTGCTCACACATTCCTGGTACCGTCTTCACTAAATACTATTCTTCCAACGTGCCTGTGCGTTTGCAACTGCTCAATGAGAGTACAATTTGAATGCATAATGTTAGGAACTTGAAATGTAGACGCAGCCAGTTTTGAATAGAGAGCGTGGCTGTCAACACTGCGTTGCGTCCACGGCCTTATAGCCTATTGTTCGGGAACAAACGCAGGAAACTGTAAAGTCGAAAGTCTGTGTAGACTTCGCCTTACGGACAGGTAGGTCGCTACTCGCAGGTGTAAGTACCTTTATACTTACAAGCAATCGCAGCCTCTTCTCTGTAGATATTGTGATGCGGTTTCGTACAAAGAAGAGGAAGTTGTTTTGAAGAGTTTTGCAAAACTATAAAGGGTTTTTTGGAGAGTCGGCAAACAGTAATAAAGCACGGCTGCGTGAACAATCACGGGATGTTTCTATTATCTTGTTATGAGAAATACTTGTTGTAAGTAGTTAAGGAGTGCGATGTTGAGCATTGTAACGGTGTTTACATTGTTGTTAAGATTTTGCGGTTGAGAAGTTTTGTATAAGGACAGACACATGGATAGAAATATACTCAGACATTATATAGCCTTTATTTTATGTGTTCAAAAACATTACATTATTATAATGTACGAACCACAATGGTACAAAAATATATATAACTAGCTGCGCCCCGCGGTTTTACCCGCGTAAGTTCCGTTTCCGCGGGAATATCGGGATAAAAGGTAGCCTATGTGTTAATCCAGGGTATCACCTATCTGCATACCAAAATTCAACCAAATCGGTCCAGCCGTTTTTGCGTGAAAGAATAACAAACATTCTCACAAACTTTCACATTTATAATATTAGTAGGAAGGATAGGAAGTAGGTTAGTAGGATGGTAAAAATATTACTGAAATTCTGAATTACAAGCAATCGCCGCATTAAGCATCTTGTGCAGACGATTGTCTTAAAATCAATTTTAAACCTCCAACCACTAGTAAACTTTATTATATTTGAGTCTGCACCAGCTACTCAAACCATTTTCATATAGCAAGCTAGTATACGCCTATATTTCAGCAACCCTCCTTGAAGCAGACAATAATTGCCGTGAAGCCTTCCCCACACTTTCCCCTAGCAATGACGACGCGTTGCCATGACAACGGCTTTTCACACCCACGAGCATTGGTCGGAAAATTCAAGATGGCGGATGGGTATCGATCGAGGGGGTTAAAGGGGGGTGGGAGGCAGTTAGGGAATATAGGGAGAACAAGCACGCTAAAAATGTGCTTACTTTGTATGCGACGCATGCCACTTTTAATGAAGCCTTAATTGAAAACGATCGATATGGGGTGAATAAATATGGCGTTTTCTTCTACAAAGAGAATTTGAGTTTCCACTCATTAAAATGTAATAAAATGCTCGATATAACTGCAAATGAGAATAATATTTTTCCAGTCCTACCTAGCATAATGCTTTTAGAATTTATTACCAATTGTATATAAATGTCTGTACTCTGCACGCACATCCTTTACACTGACTTTACATTACCTACAATTTTCAACCAATCCATCTTTCAGTTATATATTATTTGTGATTATCGGTCAAATAGCAGTTTTATATCTAGGTTATAAATTGTAGATCGTTGTTTGTTAAACGTAATGAAATGAATCATAAAATGACTAGGACTTATTATCTCTTACCTACAATGTTTTCGATTTCTTTATACAAAATGTACAACCATTATTCGAAGCATGTTAATGTATGTTCATTAGTACACAACACACAGTGCCAAAAAAGAAGAAAAAACGATACAAAAATAAAGAAAGTTTAAGTAAATCAGTTCGTGTGCACGTGTGTCGTATTTTTGACTGCGCAGACGCCGATCGGTGATCGAGTGACGAACAACATGCAATAAATGTCACGATGCACTCGTTTGAACAGCTGTCTTGACTGCTACTGTTGTGGATAGATGGTTCATTTTGTTTGGAGGGAGTTTGATAATTCCACTAATTGGATCGATTAATTTATCAAGCTTTCGTCACCAGTGTTAGCCTGATATAATGAAGCCTTTTCCCCAATGGGGTAAGTAACCAGGAATTTCTACTTTCTACATACAATCTGGGTTCCTTATGGCACATTAACACTCATCATATTTTATTAAAAAAAAAATCGCCCCTTATTTTTTACGAAAAAGAGATGTGTTCATTATGTTTGTAGTGTGTATTTTTAATTAATTGTGTAATATGAAACAAAGTAGGTAGTTCCTATTAGATGAGTCGATATTTATTATTTTCATTAATTTAAATTAATAATAAGTAAATAAAACATTCTCAGATATTTTTTTTTCCAGTGTTGTCCAGATATAAGAGGTATTTTTATTGATGTGTTTTGTTAATATAATTACCTAGTTTTAATGAATGAATAAATATGATATTTCGGTGGGTTTTCATACAAATTAATTGAAATGGTATCAGTCTGGAAGCTCTACGCACTTCTAAAAATATTTCATATCAGTCGCTTCCTATTCGCATTCATCCTAAACAATTGATACGAATAGGTATCATAAGCGGAAGCATTCTGCCGGAAGTGAGCTCGATTGTCTTTTTGTTTCCTTTTTTTAGCGAGGGGACATCACATAGTACACTTTTGATTTTCAGAAGCCCCTATTTCGTTGTTTCAACAAGTATACTTTCATTTTATCGTAGCTGGTACAAAAAGAAATAAATCATCGTTGTTTACTTACTGGACTTTTTCATAGACGTATCTTTGAGTCATTAAAAATAGTGGTAACAGTAAAACAGTACATTTATTGATCCACAACACCCAAGACAAAATATTGAGACAAAGAGATGAAAGTAACAACCGCGAGTTTAAGGCAGATGTTGGAGCGCGAACAAACAAACTGGCAATTTTACTATCGATATAGCGTTTGATGTGGTGTTTTATCTGTAGGTGAGCCTATGTCATACTACTTCAACTTTCAAGGTAAAGTGAACTTTAAAGCGACACAGTTTGGTATCTATTGGCTTGCGAGAAATTTACTCTGATTTAAAAAAAATTGGGTGTCAGCCAGCGCTGATTGACTGGGATTGCTCGGCGAGATATCATCGTCATTACATTTTTCATGCGCACTTATTATTCTAGTACTGTGAGAGAGATCATTAAAATTGCTTGAACTATTTGGTATTAGAGTGAAACTGTAGTAATTTTACTATTATTTCAGTTTAGCGTTTGATGTGGTTTTATCTGGCGGTGGGCGTGGCAAGACAATGATCTATTTTAGCTTAGCGGCACGTGGGACCCAGCTGCGCAGGCGCACGTGCCGCCACTGTATTTATACCGCCCGCCCTTCTTCAGGACACTCACTTTTTTGCGGAATTTGTTTTAACATCTTGTACTCGCTAACTTTGTAAGACAACGGGGCTTTGTACTTCGACTAGGTCGTATCTTTGTTTGTTAGTTATGAGCTAGAACCACGGCGAAATTAGAATTTACCTTTTCAAGACAATGTAACAAAGTTGAGTTCAATCGCAATGATGTTAATATAGAAAAAAAAATTAAAATAATATTTTTATTTTGTACTTAACAAAAATTACTCCGAACTTGGGCCCTGGTCTGTATACCTTATCAACAATTAATAATTACCTACATGGGGAAATTTTCAAATGTATGTAGATATTAGGTATTTATTTCTGCAAATATAGGCTTTGTTCTAAATGTGCATTTGTGTAAGTACTTACATATATAGTAGCACCTAACTAAGATATCTTCAAAGGATCTTATCATATATCAAAGGTCTCAGACTTTGAGTCTCTGAAAATTCTAAGCCTTGGGTACCTACAGTATACTATTAAGCCAAGTACACTATGTCTACGTTTCTAACGTAATTTTAAGCCATAACGAAGGCCTTTAGGTGGCCTAAAATCTCCGATCGCACATATTATGATTTTTCTAAAATAAAATGTTGAACATTGCTATTTGTTGTATCTATTTATTCTCATTACTTTTAATATGTTAGATAGTACACCATATCGTGAACTAAAACGGGAAAAATGCCGCAACAGCCGGCCGGACGGCGAAATATGAACACCCCTCGAGGATATTAATCTGGTCAATTATTATGAAAGTGACGCGGCAGACGTCTTCTTTGTCACATCCGCTCAGCCAGGGCTGGTGAACGTGACAGGTGGGATCTAACGGTTGTAGAACTGTTAGTATCTAATTCTTGATTAGCACTGTCTAGCGATATTAAACACGGTTTATTAATCAGGTTACAACAATATCACTAGGCTGATCAAAGCTACCGCTGTTTTAAAATTGAGTAGGTACTATTTTCAGCCGTTGAAGACATAATATTCATACACTGAAATGCGGTAGCTAACTCGAAAAACGACATTTGAGCCAAGTGTACCTAAGAACTCCACAAAAGCCTCCAACAAATTAATAAAAAATTACTGCTTTACAAAAAGTTATTAGTATTTTCTAAGTAGTAGGTAAGACCTCTTTGTAGTGAATTTATAATTATGTTTTGTTAATTATGTTTATTACAGGTCAAATTATGAGTATAGTAATCATCTACTAGTGTGAACCCTAGGAGAGATGGAGTGCGTGGCGTGGCGTCAACGTGCGCCGGCGTCGCGTCGCGTCGCGGCCGCGGCGCACGATGGCTAGTCCTGCGAATGCGCGCGGACAGGTGCGCGCGGCTGCCGCGCTTTCCTACAAAACCAACGTTTCACATATAAAAGGCACTTCCTTTCATCCCACCACCTAACGTCGAGAATGCCCATTAATTTGCCAACACAATATTTTTAGTACGCAGCTCGCGTGTAATATATCGTGGCCACGTGTCGCCGTATGTCGCCCGACGAACGGCTGCGTCAAATTATTTTCGTTCATGTCACAAGATACGGCGCTCATCTGGTCGCTTTTCCTTTAAAAATCACACCATTTGTCGGCGTAATGTGGCAAGGATAGCATCCGCCGACGCGGCCTGCGCCCACGCATCCGATATGAAAACCTATCGCGCGGACGAAAGAAATTATACCCGCACTTCAGCCACACCTGGACGTTTTACGACTCCGCATACATCATAAACAAGATTACACGATACGGTGCGGTAAATCTGTGCGCGCATAAAAATGGTACCCTGTGGTTACAATAATCATTTCAATACATCTCGTCGCTGTGAAGGTGCATGCAAATCATGTAGTAATTTTCATGGAAACTGAGCGTTTGCGCCATGATGAATGAGAGCCGCGGGCGCGGGGCGGCACTATCCGTGTTATCGCACGTTTTATGCTTTTCCCGTAAACTGCATCCATCAAAAGAACTCCGGAATAAATTACAATCACTTTAGGTTTTATCACCTAGTTTATTTTCGCCCGTGTCGCTACTTTACTTAATTCTCTGAGCGCATAAATAATTTAAAGAGCGGAATTTTTCGTGCGATAACAGTTCTTTGTGATGTTTTTGAAATAATGATTAACACAACTCTTTTTGTTGCCGCTGAATTAATGGTAGATTTTCAGCAGGAGATCAACATCAAAGGTGAGATGATCATTAAAGTGTTCATTTTTATGTAACGAATGTGGCTGAGTTTAATAGAAAGGATTATCTTAAAGATTTATTTGACGTCATTGACCAGAAGATAATAGAATGATAAGTTTTGGGATGAAAGATCAAATATACTCGTAGCAC
This sequence comes from Xanthorhoe spadicearia, assembly GCA_947086425.1. NCBI lineage: Eukaryota > Metazoa > Arthropoda > Insecta > Lepidoptera > Geometridae > Xanthorhoe > Xanthorhoe spadicearia. The sequence goes on along the minus strand of OX352205.1, from coordinate 3,817,156 downwards.
ACGTAGCATGGATGCTTGGACGATAAACTGCATTTGATCGCATCTCAGGTTATTTTACTTTTATTCTATACATTTTGATTTGCAATGTTGCACTTCAAGTTACTACCTACATTCTTAATTCAGTTTGAAACAGATTCGTCATGAAGGATGCAATGTGGTGTGGTTGACAGTAAAGCGGCGCCAGTCAAACTATTTGCGGAATCAACACATGCTCGTAGTTGGTCCTTAAAGCGAGCTTTAATAAATACACGACACGATTTTAATATATTTGTGAGCAATTTTTGGAACAGTTTTCCCACCAGGTGCAAATCACGATTTTTCACGAAATACCAAGAAGACGGCAATATTTTAGTTCGTAAAGTTCTTCTGACAAATGCGACAAGAGTAATTTATTTACCGCAAAATTTATCGCTTTTATTTCATTATGTTTATATTAATTTCATTAAACAAAGTTGAAATGTTTTTCAAAATAAATAGATTTTGCTATTAGAGATTTAATAAAAGGTACATAACGACCATGAATAATCAATTTAATCATGTTCTGTCCAAAGAGAACAGTTTGTAATGATTAATCTGGCTGTGGTGCGTGTGCGCAGCTAAAGACAAACGCCGTCGACAACTGTTGTCTGCTCGTCTCGACAGCTGCGCTCCACTTGTGAAAACTGGTGCCATCGAAGTGCTAGCGATCAGCGGGTGTAGCAAGCTTTATAATACACTATTATAATTCAGTAATTGCCGTTGTTGGGCGTATTCTTTGGAATCTGAGGCCCTATTACGAGTATATTACATACGAGTAAATACTAATGTCAACAGATTAACTAAAAAAAGAAATCAGCTCTTTAGACCGGTAACAGAGTCTTTGCTTCTTAAACTAAAAAGCCGTGTTGTCCAAGTGGGTCTGTGCCATATTTGTTGAGGGCCCGGTCGGCAAACTCCCCTTGACTACTTACTCTCCCTACAAGATCAGGCCAACATTGCAAGTGTCCCAGTAACCATAGGTTACCCCTTTAATCGCTGTCAATCTGTCTGTGTCTTATCTCTCTGTACCTAGCGAAAACTGAATCTCATGTCCTGGAGACACTTAAGCTCATCGTTATCAAATATAAATCAGCACATGCTGCGTGGTTGTAATTGAGAGTGCCTGTCAAGGAACCGCTGTTCGATATTACTCACGGAAATTGCACTGCATTGTTACATCGGATTAATTGGTGATGTTTATAAATAAGGCAGCTATCGATGAATTTAGATGTTGTTGAACATGGTTGCTTTTCAGTTTCAATATCCTTTGAGCAGTCTGTGACTGCTGTGAAATAAACGATGGAAAATGAATTCGTGCTCAAGGTTTTGGTATCTTACTTGACTTGAACAACATTTGCAAAATAACAGGTAATAATATTCCCATAAAGCGTGATGATTGATTGATTTATTTGCTTCTAGCTGTTTATTGAAGACAATTTTTTTTTTATTTTTTTTATGTTAAGTGGCAGCATCACTTTAAAATTGTTATTGGCCAGACTATAACAATTTTAAAGTGAGTGCTATTTTTTTGCACTCTATATAAGTGCAAAACCAAACTTTACCTAATTATAATAATCGAAGTACAGTTTATTTTGGTGACAGCTTTAAACATTGATAAAGTGGTATCAGCCGAACCACTATTATTGTAAGCTTAGGAGTGCGTTTTTTAAAGACCTACACTTGAGGCGTCATCCAATCATTTAGCATTAAGTTTATAAAAAAACAAATTCCTTCAGTGTCGATAGCTGAGTGATTTCTCAAGATCCACTCACCAGCCAACACTGACACTGATTTATTCTCTCACTCAAACTCACTTTAACCACTCCAACTTGTTATATTTATTATGTGCAATACATCCCCATTTCATTATAACGTTTAAATAATTGGGAAATAATGAGAAAACAAATACATTTGCATGTATGAATAAAATATAAGTACAACACTTTAAAAGTTTACGCAGGCGTGAACTTTGTAAGCCTAGGTAGATATTTTATTCCTTTGACTGAGGTTTCAGATTTGGACATAAATATACCAGTCATTTATTTGCTACTTTATTATACTTGCTATTTTCTCTCAAGTAGATCATTTCATTCTAACTATGCCCACTTTCATAGTCGCCGGTAGCTACGAGTGAAATGCTTTCCCTGGTATAAGATGTAGAGCCAAGTTAGATGTAACTTGGCTCTACAAGATTAAATGAAGTACCATGTTACGTACTGGCCATCAACATAATACCCAGTAGACACCTAATAAAGGGCGAATGCTTTCAGATAACACATTAGATAAATATATCTTATGACAATCCATGCCCAACGCAACATAAAAAAGTAGTATGAAGTATATAAACCTTGCTCTTGATATTTTGTTTGCATGCATGTAGGTAGATGTTCGACCAATAACAACCAGATTAACCGGTGAACATTTCTGATTTGTCATGATTTGTCCATGACTTTGAACTGACCAAGAAATGCTCACTTTCCCGCTCCCGCACAACTCAGTTGGTTGGTTAACAGACTTTGTTGTATTGTGAGTATGTAGGTGTTAGGAGTCGACTGGATAATATGTCGATGGTAATGGCATGCGCCCGCGCAGGCGCTAGCTGGCATTAATCACGATCCACGCGCGATCATAATCTTGAGCGGCGTCGGCGCCGCCCGCCCTGCCTGTTTGTATAAGCGCTTGGTGCAAGTCTTGCTAAATGAATCGCACAATTACAATATAATAGATATTTACACAATATCTAGTAATTGCAAAAAATGTAGGGAAGATAATGATCACGACTATATCTACAATGTGGTGCATGTAGTATCCCCACATTTTGCATAGAATTTGAAATTAATAAAATTGTTACTAAGTTTTTGCTTCGATCGAATTTATGCACGTAAATATTTGAATAGTGTTTTCTGTTTTAAGTGTTTTATGTTTTTTACCTGGCTAATATTATGTATCTGTTGTTGTTTGGATTAGAAAGCAACAAATGGTAAATCTTTAAAAAATCTGAAATGTGTACGAGAAGATTTCAGTTATATTTCAGGGACAAAATTTGGAAATATGTATCTGTTGCTTACAGATACATATGTATTTCCAAATTTTGTCCCTGAAATATAACTGAAATCTTCTCTACACATTTCAGAATTTTTAAAGATTTACCATTATATTAAAAAAAACTACGGTTTTTTTCAGTCTTTGTACTGGAAATATGTATAATTCTTCTCGTCCACATCTCGAAGCTTGCACCACACTGGAGCACGCACGTGCGTGTATATTTTCACAACAGGGCCGAATTATTCGCTCGATGTAATGGTAGGAACAGTGTATGACGTGTTAAAAAGTTTCCAGTGTTATTGTTTATGCTCGCAAGTGTACGAGCTGACCGCGATGAGAGATGCTTTTAACTATGTTGATGAAGTGGCTATTGCTGCTCGGAAGTATATAAACTTTGCTCTTGATATTTTGTTTGTATGACTCAAAAGTTCTAACTTTTTCAGAGATGCTTATTGATTTTTGTAGTTTGTTTATTCAGTGCATTATATTTTATTAGAAAACTTCGTGAGAAAATCAAATGCGTAATCGATCAATCATTCGTAAAATATAATATGAAAATTATTTAGATTTCAAATTATCTATACCGTAGTAGAGTCATACAGTTGCGTTTGTATAGTCGTATTTGTACGTTTTCTACGTTTTACCAATTTCCTACCCTTATTTCAGTGCACCATTTCAGTTACAATGTTCAATATAATATTTTCACATGATTGCTTCAACTCTACAGAGTAACTTGTACTTCGTTAATTTCCCAGAGTGCAGTCACAAACACGCCATGTTTTCGTATAAAAGCAAAGACTATTTAATTACGAGGTGTAATGCAATTTAGCTGATGGGTGCCGTGAGGAGGAGGGTGCTCTGATACAAATTGGCGGGCGCATGTCACGTAACTTAATCACGACCCTTCGTTCCACCCTTGTCCTAAACGCAAATACTGCACTGTTTATTCTTTTATGACTGTAAAATGATGCACAGAATGCTACAACTCATTGGGGATAAAGGCAAGACTTTATGTAATCCCTATGATAAGTAGACGAGACACACTTTGCTCGATTGGCTTCACATGTACTATTTAGATAAAGATGGAACAGAAAACTCAGGCGCTTCGTGTCAATTATATTTCTTATATCGATATTCCATAGATTTAACGAATTAATTAGGTTTTCGACTTCGATATTTGGATTTTTTATCGTCAATATTATAGATGTATAATATTGTAGTAGTTGGGAGTTAATTTCCTACATTTCTTTGTGTTCATTATTTAAATCTCGAGTCTGATGTTTTTACCCATATATAAGTAGGAGGAAATATGTTTTAATTTTAACATGAAACGTGTGAAATACTAAATCATAAAATAGTTTTTGTTATACTAGCACTTGCAGAGAATCAAGTCATCAACTTATTTTTTATCACTCACAAACCCAGTCATAAAACAAGCATGCACAGATGTACAAATAATGTGAAAATAGATAAGCCACAAAGAGAAACCAAAGAAAGTCGTCTGCGTCATCCACTGTAATAAGGAGCGCACGTGCTCAAAGTGAGCTCACGTCCCCCATAGACTTGAAAAATATCTACACTCGATACGAGAAAAGAGAGCTAAATAGTTTTATTGTACTGCTCTACAAGATAGTTTTTTTAGTTCTGAGATGGAAACAAAAAGAGAGCTATCTAGCTTTATTTTACTGCTCTAGATGAGAATTTTTTAGGTATAAGAACTTGTAAAATTTGAACAGTAGATGAATAATCTGCAGGGAATTAACGCTGTGACCGTCTAAACATTAAAAGATTGAAGATCTGAGAAAAGACCACTACCATATTTGTGGAAACATTAGAGTGCATTTTTACTTCCATACAAAGTTACTAGGTATAGTACCAACTCTTATTATTTTAATCGAAGCTAGGGAGGGTTTTCAAACAAAACCATACTCGCCTAACGAACTACGGGAAACCTTTTTAATAGATTGGTTGAGACAGCTGGCGGGCTTGTATGGGCGCGCCCGTATGATTTACGTATGGACTGTCAATTTGAAGCAATTGGATTAATTTGCCTAATTGAATCATGCTATCGATTGATCGTGAGTAGGTGTCAGTCAATGTGCTAGTAAAATTAGTGAGAACGATGTTTAAAACTATAATAAGAATAAGAAAAGCAAATTGTTTACGATAGCTGTTATAGTGTTAGTAGGATCTAATTTTGTTTTAGTATACTTCTTATTTTCCTTTAATAATATAGGCACGTTGATTACCTACGTACATACGTTGACAGATAAACAAAGTAACAGCGATAATGTACTTCCAAATCGCTAATTCGTATTATTTGAGCTATAGCATAGACGAATAAGAATATATTCGTCTATGGCTTTAGCAATTGGTCTCGTACTACGTGACAATTGTACAAAATTATTGCTGATCGCAAATAAAGCTTGCGGTTACTTTTCTACAGTTTCTTTTGCAAAACATTTGCAGTCATCAATTGGCATTACCGCTGTCGGTAAATTGAAAGTTGATTAGTATGTCGTCGGAGTCGTTATATCAATACGAAAACGTCAATATGAGAGAAAGGACGAATATTTGAAAATTTCGATCACGTCTCCCAACTCTCCCATAATTTAGTCCGGCACGGTCGGGAGTGGAAAACCGTGTAAGCATTCTCGCAATAATGCAAAGGCAACCCCACGTAGTATTGAGCACGTACTCTATACTTTGATCGTTCACGAATAAATAAAATGATTTGGTTAAAGGTTTCATGATAGGGACAAAACTGTGCAAAATACTTTAGTGGTTTACAGTGGAGGAAAGTAGCGTTGGCACCTAATACCTGAAATATTTCCTTACTTCCTACAAATTTTTATTACGACGTTTTATAGACTCTGCTTCCTTATTCCTACCTCAGTCACTATTAGCTTACTTACTTGAAGTATGAGCCGCGGGCTACTGGTAACGTAACATCGAACTGCTATCTTTGTAGTCGTATGTCATGACTTTTACTACTACAACCCTATCTTCTATTTGGCTTCCCTCGGGATTTCGACCCCGCCCGGTCTATTGCTTGCGTCATTAACTTTTCTACAATGTCACGTTTTTACTTCAAAGGAAGCATTTCAAATCCTTTATTTAATTTATCATTTATATTATTTTATAGGAGTTACTACTACCAAATTTTTTTTTTTTTTTTTTTTTTTTCTCTCACAAACATAATATCATTAAACATAGTAATAAAAATAATAATAGCTAATAAATACAATTAATAATACAGTTTAATCCAAAATGTATGTTGGTTATGAACTTATTTATTACAAAAAAACGTTGTGAGAGACTGGTGCCTGAAATAGGTATAAGAACCTGTGCTACGTACGGGTCACCAGCGCCCTACTTCATAGATTTGAATAGGTAAGAGAACTAGTAAAAAGTTTTTTTATATTTGAAAGGTGCAGCTTAAAACCAGTATGAAAACAATTAAGTTCTAAATACTTTACGTCTTCCATTTATACACATCTTTCTTAGAACTCATTTTGGATTTATGTTATGATGCTGTGTGGTACATCCAAGGATTTCTTTTTTATTGTCCAAAGTTTATTATGGAATACGAATTGATCGTTGCAACATTTGCAGCTAAGAAGATTCATGATAATTGTCTTAATAAACTACAATAAAAAAACATTACATAGTGGGTGGCTGAAAGCTTCTGAAGATTTAAAAATAGAGTGTTTGTTTGTAAGGAATTAGGAGTGGTGTTGCAATAAACTTTGATTATTTAGCTACGTTCAAAAGTGATGGGTTAGAATTAGTGACATCAAGAATGTACTAGTAGCTTTGCCGTGCTTCAGAGAGTACGTCAAATTCTTGGATCCGACTATAAAATCGTAGACGTCATGGATTGTAAAATCATGGCCTTAAACTTCGTTGTCAGAATTGGCTCATAAGACATAGGGATTTTAAACTAGAAAAATCTCACGCACAAAGTCAAGAGCGAAACTTAGTCACAATATCTATCCTAATAAGGCCCAGGACGTAAAAGGCCTTACGAGCAACTAATAATTGTTTTTGACCTAACATGCCTCGGGCTTTGTAGACTAATTGAATTTTATGGATTTTTTATACGAGAAATTAATTGGAAATCTATAAAATGTGATGATTCTGTTTGATGTTTATTAAAGTAATATCATCAATAACCATACTACGATCATCATTGCTATTAATAAATGAAATTGCGAATATATAATTATAATTTGGAGCTATTCAAATTAATACTTACTATAAATACATTAATTAATAAAAGATCAGCTAGCCTCACATGTGTGCAACTCGACAAAACTTGCTTCCTGCTCTCTAGCATGGTAAGTTAGAACTTAGAACAGTTTGATGATGATGATGAGTTTATCGTTCGTTCGTTCGTTCGTCAATGAGTTTATCGAGATTGTACGATGCGTTGCACATGTTAGGCCTACTGGACTGAATATAGTTCAGGTACCTAAGTGTAAGTTACAAAATAAGACTCCTCAAAATAACTGGAATAGGAAAAGTATAAGTACTTAATTAGATTGCCTCTTTATTTTGTAAAATATTCCAAACTAAGAAAAATAAATGAAAATCGATAAGTATTTCCCACAGAGCACCCTTCATTTTCGTTTCAAGCGGATATGCATTCACGTGCCGGGCCGGAAGTTCGTGTTAGTTTCCGCTGAATGTAATACAGTATTATGTAAATACATCTATGTAATGTAGGGTTATATACACAATAACTATCCGATATCGTGACTGACTTCACCATACTCGTACATAAATACGGTCGGCCGATGAGGTCTACCAGTTTTGACAAAAGTTTCTGTTAGATCTACGATAAGGTTAACTTTTGCTTGAATTCAAACTTGACACAATATGGCAAAACGTATACGTATACATATAGGAAATAGTGAAAACAAAAGAAAATCGACCTTGTTGTTGTGAAACTATGACAAACAAATGTCGCAGTAGGTTTAAAGAAGTTCCTGAGGATACTGTTTTGACCTTGAATTACATTACACTGTTTTTTAAATTGTAATTAAAAAATATTTTGCCAAAATGTCAAAGCAATCAATGTGGCTTATAGGTACCATAAAGGTTGTTAATTCATTACTGTATTAAAACTTAAGTAAACAATAAAAATTATGGTTAACTATATAGTAACTTTTATTACCTTTTCTGAAGGCGAACCAGCACGAACGTAAAAGTTCCTGATACTCCTTTAATTAACATCCTACAATGTATTTTACGATTTAATAATAGTGGAACTCATTATTTCTCATTGTTCCATTGAAAGCCTTAATTAAAATTGCTTTATCTTGGCTACAGCGTATTCATTAATAATGAAGAATAAATAGCCGAGAAATCTGAAACCAATAAGTAAAGTAAAAAGTGAATAAAAAACGTAGCGTAATCGCGGAGAAACAAGCTCCCCTAGCCAACAGTCACTAAACTAGAAGAACGCATAGGATTTTAACATTCGACGACGAAAACTCAACTGGTTTGTGCTCATGGTTAGAAGGAGGACTGGACATGGACAAGTTAGAATGGGAGTATAAATTTAGTTCAAAAAAATTGAGGATCTGATTGAGAGTGAAACTGAGCTATGAACAGCAGCGCAAGTTTTTTTATGATTGTTCACCGATTGTTCCGTAATAATAAACCGTTTTTTTTAATGTTTGATAGAGTGGATATAATATATGTATTTAGGTTTTTGCCCTTGATCTTTTTCTGATGATTGCGTACATTATCTATTACATAAATGCATGTATTGTAAAGGCGCCTTCACACGCGACGGAACACGCGACCGATAGCGGGACCGTGTCCAGCACGTGTGCTTTAAAAGGGACCTTAATGGGAGGAATGTTTACACCGTCTTTCGTTAATGTAGTAATTTTAAATACTGTAATTTATATAATGCACTTCTCAGTTAGTTACTTTTTATAAACTACTGAGGGTCAGTTCCGATTCTGTTTAATACAATCTTTGTCATATTATTAATTAATTTAATACTATACGCTAATCTTACACAACTGTGCTAATATAGCTATCAATCGTTTATAACAATCAATGTAATTGATGATCATCTTGCCTCGAAGAACTTGGCATAATTTTTTAAATAAGTTATTTCTGATATTTTTTGTTTATAGCGATGTGATAGTTATAAAATCTATCTACAAGTTCTGCTACTTTTATGACTCATTCAGCTAAAAGTAATGGACAAAAGAAATCTGTGATATAAACTGCGAATTCATCGGCATTGCATTCCCTAAGGCTTTCATTCCAACCAGACTTTCTAGACCTCTCATTTTGCAGTCTATCTTCCGCAATTCAAAAGTTTGTGTGGGAGGAAGGGTCTGCTTTCAATGGTCGAGGGCCCTTGTTTCCTCGCATCGTGAGCTGGGCGGGTGGAGCGAATCACGACGACAGCTATAATACCGACACGGTCTTCCAGCGATATTAACGCTTAGTCTCTATTTTGTATAGTCTACTTGTAAGGTGCAAGTTGTTTGTAACTTGAGTACTACTAACTAGTGGACACGTAAACCACTATGTAAACAAAATATGCAAGTTCCAGCAATGACGTATCCAAGTCAGCCAACTTGCACGCATGTGTTACTACTTTAAAGCATACGCCATGAACACGCACCTTAATGTTAAATATCTACCCCCTAATATTAGGTGCTTAATTCATAAATAAATAGATGGACATTACTAAAACTTCAATATAGTACCAAATAATACAATACCAAGAAAAGATCAAAATCACCTACACGAGTAGGTAATATATTCTTGAAAATATCTGTCAATCCCTCTCTGTGAATACAAAATTACTTCATGGATCTGGGAAAGTATCCAACTAATAAAACGTTAATAGTTGCAATCACTTGCAAGTATTCACAGCAGCCCGGCACTATCATCGTAAACCGAAACGAATCGAATCGTTCAACAGTTCGCGAGAGAAACTCATCATTCGATTACGAATTTACGACTCGTCACGCGTTACAATCGAATGCTAATCAGATTACTCGCTCTTTGCATTCGAGTTTAGTGCACTTGGGTTGTATACTGTCAAGTTAAGTTGTTCTCAAAATATATTTAAAAATATTTAGCTTCTGTGAAGCTAGCTCGATATTCGTTGATCCATTTAATCCGATTAGATTAAATGATTTTTCTTTCAACGACTAAATCAAAGTTTTACATGGAGATGATGACATTTTAGCTCATCCATGAGCATCGATTGACAATCTGGCATATGACGATGGACCAATATTTGAGCGCGGACAGGATGTTTGCCAAGCGAACAAACGCCAACGGACTAAAAGCAAAGGAAAATATTTAAAACTTCACGAGCACACAAAAAGTTATCTTGATTTTTTAAGCACGACGCGACCGATGCGTGAGTACCGAATAAGTATCTTATCATGTCAGTAAACATACTCTCGGCTATCGGAGTGCATGCTTATTTTTTTGGGACGATTTACGCGTTTTTTGTAAAAAGTAATAAATAAAGGGATGCTGTGTCACGATTTGGGCTTGTTATCGACTTGTGTTATCTGGCGGAAGTCTCGCTCTTGACCCCGAAATGATAAAGCTCACTGAAATAGCTGTAGTGTTGATAACGTAGCGTTGTCGCGACCGCACAGTAACCACGTTCTTTTATCGCTGGATATGGAAGCTCCGCTCATAAAACACAAATAGTCTGTTATTTATCTATTATAATTACAATAATTATTACTTACCTAAATAGAGATATTCTTTGAATGAAATAGTCTTTTTTGCTACAAATATTTCAGCAACAACTTTAAATGTACCTCTACAATTGTTAAAGGAGTGTTATCACAGTGAGATTCTGTTCCAATTAGATTTTCATAAATAGAAACTTTATTATCAACCTGAAACATAATAATTTAAGGTGAAATACATAACTGTACAGTAATTTAGTAATAAATATAGCAAATTGTTAAAATATTTTGACACTTTAGTCGTAGAGATAAGAAATGTCTCAGTAAAATCGTCATCACGGCTAAACTTGTGACTTTTATCGCTTTCACCTTGTTTTTGCGGGAATATTTTTTGACGTGTGAAAAATGAGTTTATCAGAATCTCTCTTTTCACATTTGAAGTGTTTATTTTTATACTTTAAAACACTAAAACGGTATTTTTCTTTTTACCATTGGATTTTGCAGTACTTACCTAGCCCAAAATTTATGTTTTTATTTGTATTTTTTGATACACCTAATTAGGGTTTAGGTAAAATTTATTATGGAATTAATTAGTTGCTTGCGGTTATGATACATATTTTGTGTTTATAGGAGAAACTTCTGAAACTTATTTTCACACTTGAACATATTATTTTGTTGAGTTATTCCGGTAGAAGTGCTGAGTACAATATAAACGTCAGCACCTAGGTTTATGAATCTTGTTTATTCGAACGGAAACGGAGACTGGGTGATGGACGGTCTTCTACGCAAATAAATGTCTGATGAATAACAACTGTTTTTGCCAACCGTGAGTTGGTAGGAAAGAGATATAACAAAAAAGAAACTTTTGTGATTTATAAAACAATTGAAAAGTATTATGAGCTACCTATACTCGTATAATGATAAGAAGAAAAGAAGAACGGCTAGGAAGGGCGTGATGTTGGTCAATCAAATGTATTTTTACATTACAAGTTAATTTAAATTATTCGTCAAAGGAATATAACGTGCAAAACCACTAGTGTGTTTTGTTGACTTTTACCGCTACTGGCATTTAAAGGTAAAATATTAAGTCTTCAAATGTCCTTGTTTCTGCTCTGTCTTCGCACGTGTAAGATGTAAACTGGAGAAGTGCACTGTTTCGTGATACTTATAACCGCTCTATTATTATAGTTTTTATCGCCCTAGCAAGTGTATTCTATAATAAAGTGTAATAAAACCACATTTTATGAGGGAAATGTACACCTACTTTCGTTGCGACAGTCTCTGACGTTTTAAATTTAAAGGAACCTTGTCCTACTCTGATTAATTGTTTAGATAATAACAAAATTAAACAATGTAAGAAATAATGAATGCATTAATTTTAACTAAAACCTAAAGCATTGATTGACCAATTTCAACCACTCAACTTTCAAATATTGTTCATAATACCATTTTAGTTTTTTAAGTTCTTATAGATTCCATATAAAAGAGTTATTATTCCTTGTAGGGCTGAGTCCCGTTGAGTGGAGGTGCTAACTGCGTGGGCTGCGTGGGAAATGCAAACACTAGCTTATTCAACTCAAGCATGACGTAACTCAAAGAGATCATGTTCATTCATATAAGAGTCTTGAATAAAGCGAAGGAATTCGACTTGAAATTTCCAAAGAATTAGAAATACATGAATTGTACAAAGCTTTTCCGCAAGTTTTTTAGGTCGAAGAACTATATTTAAACGTTTTGCTGGACAGCCTGGACGTCACAAAACAAAATCTTTCCCGCTCTTGACTTTGTCAGACAAAAAAACAATAACATATCCTAGACTGCCCTGTGCTTACTAGACCTTCATTGTATGTTTATAACATGACGTACAATGTAGTTCTATCTAAACTCTGTTATTAGGTATATCGTGATTGGATCTGGCTAAAAAACTTTTGCATTTATATGAAGTAGGATATAATAAGCATTGCTATAAATGAGCTGAATGCCATGAATATCTCGCCGTGAGGTGTCACCTGACTGGCGCCATCGCGCCGGCATTCTTAGAACCTGAGACACACGAGAAGTCGCTATCGGAATATGATTGTGTAATTATTGCATAACCGCAACGACCGGTTTGTTATAACCGCGGTTCGCAACTTTGTGTGTCGTTTTTTTCTACTAAATGAGACAACTCAATCTGTTGATACAAGAATAAGTGAATGTCCGGAACTTTGTATCATAAGTGACATGAAAGAGGCAAAACTTGGGTTTATTTTCTAATCAAAATGATTCAAAAGAAAACAGAAGTAGCCAGTATACACTTACATTCATAGGTAAGTAAGAAGCTGGAAACGAACTCTAAACTCTCATTGTTTATGTCGAACATAAAAATAGATGTTAATGCCTGTTGTTCTCTATAAATTTTATTGCATTATTATGCAGAGATGTGTCCATAACATGCTGGCCAGTTGTACAAATTAAGACGCTAGGATAATGTCCGAATGGTTACCATCCCTAATGCTTGCATATGTCGTTGCATCAGTTTTCCCGCCCTACAATGCCATGAATATCAAACCAGTTTACTTTGACCTTCCCTGTCCCTCTTTGTCTTGAATGTTTTGTATGTTTGAATGCGAGGGTTCTGTTATCAGGGGTCGTTTGTAGCTGGTAGTTTAGGTATGGTGTAACGCCATATGGAGTATTATCAGGACACTTGGGAGTTCGATGCGGGCGAAATGGAACCAACTGGCAACATTCGCGGGCAAACATTATTTTAGGAATCATTATCGGCAACATGTTCCTTACCCTTTTCCTTGGGGGATGTAGAGAGACTTCTTTAGTAATCAGAGTAACACATACGGAACAGTAGTGCCATAGACGAAAAAATAATAACTGCTGTCTGTGGCTATCTATAGATCAATTTATTTTTTTGTTTTTGCTTGCGATTTTTAACTACATGAGAGAATAAAGCATTTGATCCACACACTTTCTACCACTATAAATAAATATTTCTATTTTTAGAACTTCCTATGACACACAGTCAACCCTGTTTAATATTAGATATCCAATAAAAACTTCGATCCATCACCAGTGCTTAGTGTCTAGTCAAATCATCGCGTCAATAAATTTATATCTCCAGGCGACTTAATCAAAACGTGCACTTGCCTCGCCCTATCCGCCTTTAGTAACTGTTCCATGATCATTGTAATTTTCATAGAAAATGCTAAAGGTTCTGTGGTGCATTAATCGGGCTCTACAGTAACTGATGCGTAAACTATGGCAGGGGTCGGATATATTCATTTCGTCCGCAATATTTGTACATTAGAGGTCTTGGTCGACTACGCTCCCTTCATAGAGACTTTGCTTTGACTCTATGGCTTTCTATTGCGAGGGAGGCACTACTACTACGGGTTTCACTACTTTCAGATCTGGTTTGGAAAAATCGAAGATATCTTTCTTGAACAATGTTAAAGATTTGAAACTAATTGGTAACATGATTAATTTAATTTTCATTATTAAAGCATTTTGAGATTTACCAGTCGAACTTAGGTTTGTTCCATTACCTTTATATTACTTTCAGTGCAATTAATTAAACTGCAGTTTTTGACTTTGCAATTTATTTCAGCAAAAGAATATCTACAGTCGATCATTATGCTGCACGATATAATATTTGTGTTGCGACTGCTTCTTATAGAAAACTGCTACACACACACAGTCTGCTATTTGCACCGAATACTCGACGACATAGAATTTACACTCATTTGCTTCGACAAAACCTAGTAAGGGTAAAGGAGACAGGGGGTACAGCAAAGTAATGAAACCTTAAATCCCTGGTACGGACTCGTAATCCCATGGCGAGAGTTTCGCAGGGGTGGCGACTGCCAGTTGGCCGGGACTAATGCGGTTTACTGTTTCATTTCCAGCGCAAATTGTGTTTTTATCTAAGGACTGAGTTGTTTTTTGAAATCCGATTTGCATTTCGTAATAGACTTTTGCACAATGCAATATGGCAGTGCATTGCATATGGCGTGAAATGAAGAATGAGACTGTCATTTGTTTTGGCGTTGCTAATTCTGCATTGTCTCTTATTTTATGTGTAGCTGTAAAATTACAGGTAGTTAATTAGTTTCTACTAAAGAAGGAAACTGCAATAATTATGTCAATATCATATTCATTGAAGATGAAAAGTTGTAACGGATACACGAGTTGGTTTTATGTTGACAAAGGTAAATTAATTCTTAACGTATGTCCTAGTTATATTTAATGTAACATTAAATGACTAGAAGAGATATTTATTATCCTAGTAGCACACAACATCGTGCTTGAAATAAAACAAAATAACCTAGCTCGTCGGCGCTAACTACAGTTTGCAAGTAGCACAACCTTTGATAAACGTTATGTATTCTATAATTAGCTTATTTACCGTTGAAGGTAATTCCGTCATGAAACTTGTTTCCTCAACGCTATCTAGGTTTACTGACGCATGTTGGTTTTAATATCAGCTAGTCTATTTATATTTACATAAAGTTCTACTATAATATTTTAGTACTCCTACATCACATCTTTTATTGCGCTAGCTCTTTAATTTTCTTAGCTAGATTTGGCGAAAGAAATCCAGTTGTTTTCATAGTAGCCGCAAAAGCTAGCACTTTATATTTGCTTTACAAAAATTTCGTCAACCAAGACAAGTGTACAATCGAGATATAATCTCTGGTGTCGCAACCCTGCAGGGCGCGATGCCCTCGGCCGAACACGTGCCTAATGAGCGCCATCTTACGACAGATCGATACCTGTGCTCGTTCTTTTAAATCCCGATTCGAAGGTATTAAACTTCGTAGCTTAGACGTTCTTGATATATCGTTGATGCAGCATGTTGAGTGGTCACAATACCTGTGGATTTTAGCACTTTGACAAAATTTTAAACGGTGTAGGAAAACATGGTGAGGAACCTCGCGTCATTCTTGGGAGGCTGACTTAGAAGACAGAATGGTTTAGGTGCCTGGCAAGCCTACCGCGTCTCAACAATGTTTTACTATATGAGTAGGCAAATATTGCCGTCTAGCGCTGAATAAATCAGTAGAGATGTAAGTACATAGGTAATTGTCTTAGTTTTTCTGTGCTTTAAGAATGAGTGGTGCAGCCCTAGAAGCGATGCCCTCGGGTTGTGCACGTGCGTTCTTTAATGAGCAAGCATCTTACGACATATCAATACCTTGTGCTTATTTGAAGTTACTTTTAAATCCTTTAAAAACTTTCACAAAATATATTTTTTGCAAGCTTTAAATTTTATTTTTTTGAAATACGAACAGAACATGCGACACGAGAATGTGTATTAAATCTATGCGATTATCTAAACTTAGAAATTTATAAAAAATCTATACAGAACAGACATGATTCTAAAGATATTATTATAGGTATTTATAGATGCTAATGGTCTTTCATATTGCTACTTAACATTTCAATTTCCTTTCGTTAACTTTGCGAAATCGATCAAATAACGCAACAAGCTTTTACAGAGCAATTTCTTCCAAAACAGCTTTTATTTTGCTGTGACATGATTATTACACGGCTTGAAGGCGAAATGTATGCCATCGGCGGCACACGTGCAGGACCTTATTGTAGCGTTGTCAGTTCTCGCAGAGGAATGTAAAGCACAAGGGGAATGATAAGGGAAATAGAAAATGTTATACACAGAGGCCGTACTGGGAATCAATGAAAACAAAGTTCCATGACATTTTTCGGGTTATGTTGGTGAATGAGTATTTATCAACCAACATTAGTTGAAATACTATTTAAACATTAGTTGCCCCAAAAATTGTTGTAATCCCCAGTAGGGGTCTTAGTTTACAGTCAAACGACTGTGGTGTACTCGTATAAGTACATTCTGAGGAAGATTTTTATTACATACCTACACGATAACATCAGTTATCTGGTTGCCAGTGTAAGACGTCATTATGTCTTCTTCTCATGTAAATTAACTCAAGCTTATATTTTACTCTTTGCGCTATACTTTCATAATAATCCCTCCTTGAGTTTTTGTTGTGCTGTAGATTACACAACAGTACCTGTAAGTGTTGGAACGGCTAGCGGCTTGGACCCTAAGAACCTTTGCGGCTTTCCTTGAAGTTCAATTTATGTGCTCATTGGTAGTTTTCTATTTTTGGTTGTCCTTAAGTCTGATGTAACAAGGTACTTTACATTTTATACTTGCTTAGCCCAGCAAAGTTTTAGGTCTGTAGGCTGCCTTAAAATTTCGTTACTATCATTTTAGAGATGTTTTTAGTGTGAAGTGAAGATGTTTAAAGAGGTAAAGGGATATGTCCAAACATTTGTTTAGTACTTACATGCCCCAATTTTGCAGAAGTCAACATTTTATAAGTAAAAAAAAAACAAATTAATAGTGATTGAACCAGGTCCTCGTATATTTTTTGCATATTTACAACAGACAACCCTGTTCATTGTGCGATGGTAATATGCGATGCGCACGTGCGCGCCCTTAACCTTTAAGTACACGCGTTGTTTATGATAACATTCCGTCACGCGCGGGGTCCAGAATTATCCCCGATTTAATTTTATCATTATGTTCAGATTTTTTTAATAATTTGTAAAAGGCGTTTTAGATTATAAGAAAATACATTATAATATTAATGAAAAGTATTTATTTATCATAAAACAATCAGTCTTTAGACAGAAAGGATTTTTTTTATCAAATAAACAATTTTGTACATAGCATTTTTAGGGCACATGTTTAATGTAAAAACATTTAACAAAATAGTCAACATCTGACTAATTAACTATTTTTATATAATAAAATAAGAATCGAAAAAAAGTAATTATTAGAAAAATTGACAATAAACATTATAGAAAAAAAAATGACAATCCTTGAAACATACTACCCTAAACTAACGTAAAAAACATTATTTTGGTAGGCATGGTAAAACAATAAGTAATTGCTACTGATTGAGGCTTGCAAATAGTATTCTTCAGACAATAGTACTTCCTTTTATCCTTGGATCTGGGACAATAATAGCATCTTCGCTTCATTTTTGGGGCACTAGGACCAGCTTCATCTGAACCAGCAAAAGACTGCTCCTTGTCGATCAACTTGCACATTATTGCTCTTATATCTTGCTCTTATCTTTTGTGCAATTTGATTTTTGGTTAGTCGGCAACTCATTTTTCCATTTATCCAACAAAAATTGTGAAAAAAAACAAAAACCAACATCAACCACGTGAAAAAAGTTACTACGTTAAATCACGGGTGGGGTCTGCAGGATCTCTACGTAAGGAAAAGTGTAACTTACCTTAGCAGAAAAGCGACGAACTTCCACTCGCCGAAAGGCCTCGCGTCGCACTGAGATTAGCCGAAAACGCGAGATCTTAACTTGTCAAATTCAAAAAATACCCTTAAAAAACAGCCCGTTGGGTCTGCTTAGACCCCGCCCGTGACGTTAAAGGTTAATGAGGCCCTGTAGGACATCGCCTGATCGATGTAGCTCTTGTCTTTCCCTTGAGTAATGGCTCATTATAATGTTTAATTGGATTGCGTGGAAAAATCAAGATACTATGAGGCTGTATCTGTTTCTCAGCGGTAATTTCGTTATTTAAGCTACACTTTTGATTCAATTTATGCATTTACTGTGAGATACTTACATGAATTTAATTAAAAATGTTAGAAAATGCATGAACGATTCGTTCATGGTAATGAAAATTTGTATACTGACAAATATAAAAACAAGAAATTGTGTTTATTGATCGTTATAATCTTTATAACATTTAAAGTTAATAAGAAAAATGTAATACCTGTGCAAAAAGATTCGCAGCCGGTAGGATTCGAACCTACGCTCCCAGAGGGAATCTGATTTCTAGTCAGACGCCTTAACCGCTCGGCCACGGCTGCTTATGTCTGGCGTATCGAAATTAATGATTGCTTGATTTAATCCTATCATACTCACCGATCTGGAATTGTTTACCTACTTATAAATTCTGTTTTTTTTTGTGGTGATGATAGTGTCATTCTGCGTTCTATATTTATCTTAATGATAATGAAAAT
Organism: Xanthorhoe spadicearia; assembly: GCA_947086425.1. Lineage (NCBI taxonomy): Eukaryota > Metazoa > Arthropoda > Insecta > Lepidoptera > Geometridae > Xanthorhoe > Xanthorhoe spadicearia. The sequence goes on along the minus strand of OX352205.1, from coordinate 3,798,373 downwards.
GTATCATACTTGTTTAAAAAATATATTTGTAGGTATGTAGAACTTAAGTAGGTAGGTAAGTATAGTTATTAGTTACCCAGAAGCTACAACAATAAGATTCAATGAGAAGCAATAAAAATAATTTTGCATGACAGTTGAGGAAGCGCGTTTTTTGTTGGTCATTTTGTGCGTGCTTCTATTCGTTGACAAAATTATTAGTAAGTACTTTTTTTACAACATGAACTTATACTGGTACATTTTTTTAAATTTTGTTTTATTTTTACTAAGCTTCTAGTAAAATAATACTGTATGTAAACTCAGTAGTTACATACAGTATTATAATTGCAAATATTTTTTTATTTTTATTAAGTATCTATTAATATTTTTTTTCAGTCTCATGCATCTGCAGTCTTTGTTTAGTAATCCTGGATATAAACTTACCTGGTAGATACTAATTTTCATTCAAATCCGTCCAGAGGTTTGAGTGTGAAAGATTAACAAAGATACATCCATTCATCCATAGTTACCAGACTCTATGGATACTCTCGCATATAAATAACTACTAATACATACTAATATTAGTAGAATTTTATTGCAGACGCAGTTAAGAGTAAAGTCCCAGGTTTAGAAAGCAAAACTCGCACCGCCTATTGACTCAGCTGTGAAGCCTGTGAGTGCGGCACTAAAACAAAGCAAACGGAGCGCGAAGGTTTGAGGCGCAAGCGCAAGTGCGCTTTTATGATTATGAGATAAACGCGTGCGATTAATCATTATGTGGCCAGTTAGATGGCTATGAGGAACACTATGGATTTATAATAGTTATATAGGTGTGGGTGGAATTTTGATAGTATGGATGGTATGGACATAGACGAATAAAAATATTCTATTTCTTCTTTGGTATGGACTATGTAGCCACATCAGATCTTTGTGACTGTTTTGTTCAATAAAACATGAAACCGCTTGAAACTGCAAAACCGAATTAAAAGTAGGGACTAGACTAGAGTTTTGTGTATTAAAAAGTATGATAATTTATTTTGATTTTGCATTGTTATAAACATTACACGAAAATTTAGGACATTTATATACAGAAACTAAAGATAACCTACCCTACATCTTTACATAACTGTACAAAATACAATTAGGATTGAACCACTTTAGTATCGTTTTTTACAAACGTTCTATAGGTAGCCCAACTGATCCAAACCACTGCCAGACAGAAGCGAATCCAAGACACCGGCAGCATTGAACACGAAAATTATTATGATTGGACACACGAGAGAGAAATATTTTAATACAATGGAGGTTGATTTGGGCATTGCATATCTTATGAAAATGCTACCGTAATGAATTCATGCACCTGTGAAATATTATGCGGGATCCGTTCCACGCATGAATTATGCTGATGATCTTCAAATGTAAATGGGCATGAAAATAAATCCAGCCTGACGTTTCATATTTATAAAGTTATTGAGGCTTACATTGTTTATTTTCTTGATAAGAAATCTTTGTCTTTTTTATTTTAAAAATATTTAGTTAAAGGTTAAAAATATTAATAATTACATAATAATATTATCTACTACTTTACTAGGTATAGACAATAACAAGTCAAGTTTAAGTCGATTTTAATTTGGAATTAATTTTGTGATATCATTAAACGGAACACAAATTCGTCATCCATATATAAATAGTGGCTTAGTAAATGATATAAGGTGTGATCATTCCGACATTGACACGCATGCAGCGTGTCAGCTGCAGCGCCCCGCAGGAATATAAATGAATTTGCACTTCAACATTTTAATTAAACCGCGAGTCCCTAACCATCGTCTCACGAATTCAATGAAATTTCGATAGAAATGCAGTTTTTGAATGATGAAACATTGTAAAACTTCGCATTGTCCGATATTGTCAGTGTTTATTAGTCTGTCGTGAAAAACAATTTTGTTGAAAACGTCCTTTGATAATTTTAAGTGTTATTTATAACACTGTAAATATCTTGAAATAAGTAATGGTATTATGTGTTTATTGTACAGCTTCGATTGTGATTATACTAAACCAAAAAATACAGATATGGCTTATTCAGCTGCAAAGTCCATAGAATCCTAGCGCATTATATATAACTAATAGCACGTCCCGGCTTCGCACGGGTGTACTAATGAAGCTACCGGGATAAAATAAAGCCTATAACCTCCCGGACAGTCCATTCTACACACCCGTGAAGAATTTTTGAAATCGGTCCAGTAGTTTCGGAGATTACCTCCGCCAAACAAACAAACAACCAAACAAACAAACAAACTTTATCTCTTTATAATACCTATTGTGTAGATGTGATATATTGTGTGATATAAACCACTACTAAGCGTACATTTTCTCTGATTCAGGTGAAATCAATACAAATAACATCGTCTCTAATATTGATGGTTAAATATTTTTTTTTGATTCCTTGGTCTGATCTTATTATTCTACAAATAGAAGTCATAAAATATTATCGGCTCAACACCGCCATTAATAAATTACTGGCAATATTGATTGTTGATCCCAGGCCCAGTGCAAACAGGTTGACATGTATTGACCTCGGGAGAAAGTAGGTATTTTGAGTGCAAATTCAGTTCATAATATTGTACTGAATATGCACTTAGAATACCTACCTACAAATACGTACAAACACCTGCAGATATAGATTGTGAATTTGTGATATCTATCATTATCGCCAACGCAGAGATTAGTTTGAAGTTGTATTTCCTTATGACGTGGTTAAGAATAGTTGAAGTGTTTTTAGTTTTAGTAGCAACTTTAGTTCTTCCAAAATAACGTATCTATTCCAAATTGCCACTATTGTGTACAAGGGTAAGTAGATACGAATAGGTTTGCCGGTGCCACTTGCATGGGCGCAAACCTCCATACATTTGCGTAGGCAACGTTTTAGGTACAAATGTATGGAGGTTTCAAGAATACCGTCCTACATTATCTAATTCGTATTGAAAATGTGAGTGACCAGTTAAAGCGAAGTCGTAGACACTGAAATAAAATACAGTTTTAGAAGAACTCGCACTCGTGGTACGAACACTAAATTACTTTGCATACAGCTGCACTGCGGTGACAGCAAAACAATACCGAAGTGTGAACTAAGCGTTTTATATTTAGAACTGAGACGATTGCAGCGCCGTCCGATACATCACCGTCTATCTACACATGTATATGGTCTACTAAGGTAAGAGTTTATTGTCGAAGCAAATTGCCTCTGATGTATTTCACATTGATTTATGCCGTACACGCTTTATGAGAAGTCTCTGTAATTGTTGAGCCAAAATTCCTAGTGACAATTGACTAACAGAGTAAGCGCCTAATTAGTTCGTTGTTGTTTTCCACCTGTACAATTATATTTTTTTTGCAAGTTTGCTAAATTACTTTGTTGAAAAGTTTTGAATTTCAGTAAGAGTTTTATTAAGGCTTTATTTGCGCAACCAAAAATGTGATTACACTCGTATACGGGGTTAAGTAGGATTCGTAGTATGCTTAATATATATTTTTAATTTTTTATACGTTAAAATACGTTGTACTTTATCATGCAGTAGCAGATCTGTACTGTACTGATGCAAATCAGTACCTTATTTGGCTAAGCAATTATATATACATAGGGCAGCTAAATTGATAAGACAAGGAAAATCTCCATTCGCAAGTTCAATGTTTTTATAACTTTTACAAATAAAACAAAGACAAAATTTTCTTCAATTTAGCTTCTGTGAAAATTCGGCACAGTATGAATACAAAACATGCAAGAGGGTAAACACAGACCACCCAAGGGAAATATGCGCAGTTTGCCCTTTACACCCTTTGAATATTTAAAACCTTCGCTCGTCAGTTTCACTCACTGTCGACTTTATACACGACTATTCGTAAAAGTTAAAACAATTTACTCTGACTTGATTTTGGGATTGTTAGTCGCCTATCCAAAATTATCATAGTCAAGGTTTTATAGGTTTGTTGGTATTCCAAAAGTAATCCGAAAAATGTTGGATTTGATGAAAAAAATATCGTAAGAAAAATTTAGTCTGGCTTTAAACTGTCAAATCAGATAGATATAAGTATTATTAAATCTAATCAGATCTGATTAGATTTTTAATCATTAAAAAATAAGTAAAGAAGCAAGTAAATCTGTTTTTAAATAATGGTTTTTCTGAAATATGTAGTAATAAATACCATATTGCGTCAAAGTCACTTCACAATGGTAACTTCGTATTTGAATGGCATTTGTTCTTGAATGTTTGTAGAGTTCGGCTGTTTTCAATTGTATCATGAATAAAATATCGGTATTGCGAGTATCGTGAAAGGTTAACGAGGCTGACTTGCCCCACGAAGTATTTCACTCACGGTTCAGACATTTCAAACGTAAAGTTTTTAAAATTGAGGGTATATTATTGGATAAACAAAATTGGATATTCGAATTGGTTTGATGTAAGGACCTATTTGTTATTTAGTTATGATAATTGAGAGGAGTGTTGGTCGATTCTAGAGATATAGAGATCTTATCGTTTTCGATAATAAGAAACCTCTCATAATACTGAACCACTACGTATTGACATTATTTGACGTTAGTCTATAGAAATCTGACAATTAAGTGATAATTAATTGTTCTTAATCATGTCCCAAATATTCAGTAATAATACCTATTCGTTATTATCACACATGGACAACATTATTATTTTGATCCTGATGGTTATGGACCAGAGATAGTGGAAATAGTTTTGTGAAAGTTATATCAAGTGCATTAAGTACATTCCGTTCAAATTGAGTACAAACACCTGTAGATATAGATTGTTAACTTTATCACCACTTATCATGTGTACCTACACTGTACATCGCCAAAGCAAATTTACCTCGTACCACGTAGTCACGATGTAAGCGCATGTTAGGTTTGAGATTCAAGGCTAGATAGGTATATTACTTATTTAAAAAAATGATCCTTGATAGGTTTTCGTGAGTAATTTAAGTTCTTATAATGTAAATAAAAATAAAAAAAACTTGATTTATCTTGTTTAACCTAGCCGAGGGTTCACAGCTAGCGAATCTAAGTTAGTTGAGCTTAGCTCGCATACATGAGCGAGTTTTTCATATATATGCGTGCGTCCACCACAAACTATTCCAGCTAAGCTTACTTGTTCCCAGTTTAGTCCTCAATTAGTTCACCTGGCAGTGGACGTATCGCGTAACAGAAAACTTAATGAACTCTAGCCGAAGGCAACTTTACGATTAAAAAGCGATTTACATTGTACAATAAACGTCAATTACATATGTGAACTTTGGTAACGATTTTAAAAAATAATTGTACCTAAATTTAGGTAAAGAAGGTTCACCGTAAGACCGTGATTTACCTACAAACATCTAAACATCCTCTGAAACTGTCGTTTGTAGATGACATTATTAGGATTTGACTTTGTTAGTGATTGCGTAAAAGTAGCGTTCGTGACGACTATGTGTTGGTTCTCGTAACCGTGTTGCCTGGTTGCGTACTTTGTCGTAATCTTTTGTGGTTACAAACAAAGCATTTATTGTGAAAACCATAAGACATTGGTCATGTATTATTTCGAAACCATGAACATATGTTATAGCGACTAAATGACTTTTAATGTACAAGCTCCTAACCGATTTATCGTGGTTTAGGGTTAAACTTAGGTCACAGTACTTCGCAAACATGTTTCGATTCGAGTTTATAGGTATAGTTATTCTACCTTTCGGGAGATCACAAAAATCGGTCCAGCCGTTCATGAGCGGTGTAACTAACCCGATTTTGTTATGCCCATATTTTGGGTTCCAAAAGGTATTTTATGGGCCCATTTTCCTTGAGCAGCGTTCATGACTCCTTCGATATGAGAAGTCCACTATCAGTTGTTATCACTAGCTCGGTACACTTACACTTGCGGGTACAAACACCTGCCCACCCACCTGCACTCAGTTCAAAACATATCTTTATCTACTTTAGGTATTTTTTTGATGTAGATAATAATTTCACGATTTCCGGAAAGATTAAGTATTTTATTTACGACGTTTTATATCTTTGACGTCGTTTGCACCTACAAAAAAATAGGTATTTACTATTAGTCTACTTAGATAAAGTCAGGTGAACTTATGCTTACACTTTGGTGTTGGAATGATCCAACTAAGTCACGTTACAAAACTAAGTAACTACCTGAGTTATCTACTTAGTTTTGTAACGTGACTTAGTAACGGCACCTACCTATCACCATCTTAACTAACTTTTATCAAAGAATAGAGTTATTTGACAGTCACATGTGAATTAGAGAAAACTAACGAGACGAAGACAGACAAAAATAGTTAGACAAAAATATAAAAAATGTCAAAGAAAAATCTGTTTCGTTTATAACTCAAGCTACAGTTTATCATGTTTTAGTGTAGTTATACAGCTATGTAGTTAGTTCTGTGAGGCAGGACAAGATTTTAATTGGAGGCTTTTACCTGCCTAGGTAATACCTACCTACCCTTAAAAGATCACGTCACGATCATATTTCTTTAATGACCTCTTTAGTTTTTTTAACCTGCTAAATGATGTAAAAAGTGTAACAGACCGATAGAGAAAATCGTATACATATACCCATTTACGGTATATGCGCAGTAAAAGTAGTAAACACTGCGTGTAACGCTATTTGCCTCGGATAAGGTTAACGCTATAGCTAGATGCATGCAACAGCGTCACGCTTTTACTATACAAGGTTTATTTATAAGATCTACAGTTTTTTATACAGTGCTTATGTAGTAACCAAGTGTGAAGAATAAAGTACTCAGTTAAAAGATGTCTAAATAGCACTTACTTGTTGCATTGTCTGTGGGCGGCAATTATCACTTACCATCAGTAGAGGACCTCGCTCGTTTTTCTCTTCCAAAAACTCATACTTCAGCTAATGATGTGTCCTAGATACATCGTTGTTGGCGGAGCTGAAGAGTGAGATGTTATGTAGACTGTCCGTTATGCCACTTCACTGATAACGAATGTAAATCCACCTGTGCTCATACCGAGCGTTATCGCGGGAAATAACTGCAACGAGGAATATTTTCACATAACTGACGAAGTTGGCAAACGTTACTTCGTTATTCATAACTAACTTACAGTTTTCTCGAACTCAGATGAACTTCAAAGTTGACTGATCAATGGTGGATAATATTGAAAAATAAATGCTAATTTATAATTTCAATAATACTGCAATTAAATTGAATGTGAGACTTATATTAGCTGTTGCTAGATACGGGCTATTTAGAAGGGTATGAAGTTATGCAAATAAAATCACTACATTATTATTGATATTTGCAGAATTACTAACGTTACCGTGCATATAGTCACGTATCTTAAGAGATACCTAGCATAATTTACCTATATCAGTAGCAATTAAAACATAATGTTAATGGTCAATGAATATTATTAGTTTTTCAATAACAACGATCGAAAAATCATAGCATTTCCATAAAATTGTGTTAAATCACTGAGATCTGTATAAGAATGTTGCCGTTACCATCCCGAATCTGTTGATAATAAGTAGGTAAGTACTGATATTCGCTTTTCTTTGTCAATGCTTGGTCTATTTTAGTTGAGAATAGAATAGAACTCCTTTAGAATGTATCACAATGTTGTTAGATACCACTGTGTATTTGTATATTTCGAATGATTCTTTCACAGGCCTTGTGGCGCAACGGATAACGCGTCTGACTACGGATCAGAAGATTCCAGGTTCGAATCCTGGCAAGGTCGCTGACAACTTTTTGCACTCCTAAGAATTTTTGTAAAAATTTAACCTTCTACGTTTAGTTTTGTTGATTGTTTGACTATTCCAGCTAATGTTTGACGAATGCTAACGAATTATTAATTTCATAGTTTGTGTGTTTGGCACCTCAACTCAAGGTGAGAAGGTGTATAATCGATTGATGGAGGTTAAAAATAACTAGCAAGCCACTTTGTACTTTATTACCAAAGGTGTAAAGGCTTGTTTTGAAGACTGTGCTCAGAAGTACATAAGTAGTACACGCAGCTGACCAAATATTGTAGTTACGATAATTGAACGTGATGTAATTGCACGAACTCTGAGATATTTGCTAATTTAAAATGAAAAGATCGCATTGTCCGTTCCTTAGGACAAAGGTTTTTAATCAATGAGAATCTAAGCCAGATTTTCATTCTTATTATGAAGTAGGTAGTGTCTACACTTAAGTATATAATATTTCAGTATAAATGAAAAAAGGATTAAAGTTTCTCTTTACTTGTATATAAATATTTATTAAGTAATTTAGGTCTTAGGTTTAGCCTAGATTATAATAATTTATCCGTACTGTTTTCTGTATTTATTTAAATGAGGAAGAGAACACTGTTTAAAAAAAGAAAAAAGATTCTACCTATATCTTCATTATGACATCTATTTTTCAAAGCCTAGGGTTTTAGTGTGACTTAGGGTGTGCTCAGATTGAGCTCTGGTAAATTGAAAATAACCTGTGATTATTTTCTCGGTATATAAATTATAATTCATTGGATAGGAAATATAGGTTATAAGGTATTCATAAAATCAAACATGTTGTATAATAATTTATCATATTTTTTTATTCTCTGTTTGGATGATACGGGTACAATTTATCCAAAAAAATCAGTGCATACTTTAAAACTAAATAAAAAGTAAATTACTGGTTGTTGCGAAATGCACTTCGTAGACGTTTTGTGACTAAATAGTGTAGTTTAGCTGCCCTCGGCCGGAGCCTCAGGAGTGACGGTACGATACAGCCTGTGCAGTTGTGGAACAAACAATCCACAGGTACAACAACATATCTCCTGATCACTAGCAACGCATCTCTAAATAACTAAAACTATAACAGTCTATTCAAATTATAATACACTATAATAATAGTAATTTATGATAGTTAAAGCATCTTCACCTTATACTCAAAAAATAAAATCATAAAAGGTCTAAAATGAATATTTTTCTTATATTTTTCGGTTACATACATTATTTACAGACACGCGATGAACGCAAACAATAAATTACTTTTTTCAAAGAATTCGCGATCAACACTCACAAAATAATATATCAATTCTAGTAGCAACTAAATCGCCATGCAAAATCACACTCAAGTATTTGAACTTAACTAAAATAGAATTAAATAATGTAAACCAACTTAGAATCGGTTTACTTCTTTGACATAAATGGAAGCATCGTTAAAACATAAAACTAAGAATATAGAGACTGAAAATGTCGAAAGTGAATAAACATAAAATAATAGGTCTATTTAGATAATTTGTACATTTTGTGTCTCCAAATGTTATTTTACAGGTTTTAAATTTTTTACAAAATATTTTCTTCAAGTTTGCCAGAAACCACAAACCACTCATCATACATTATTTACAAACATGAATTTACATTCATCGGTCTAAACTAACTAGTAAAGCTTTTTACACAAAATAACAAAACAGGCCGTTTCCCAACGGCCGATTGCATTGTAATGCAAGTCTGTGTAATGCCACAAAACAAATTATATTAGATTAATTGATCGTAACGAGATCGTTTTAGGATATCATCGTAGGATGATCACTGGAACTGTGCCGGGGCCCGCCTCGGAGCCTCTAGCCTCCCGTCGTCGTCGCGGCGGCGCGCGGCGCCGCAATCCGAGGTATATTATTTACCATAAATTAAAGTCTTTTCTATTCTAAGCACTTAGCAAGACGGCCTGTCGGGCTGGTTCTGCTTTTCTGGCGTCTGTAACAAAAGAAAAGACAAATAAGAATATTGCACGGTATGCTTTTATAGGTGGTTTGATTTGCCAAGAGGGTGCGTTTATTCAATCAGCGAGGGTTGGCTACCAATCATTGCACAGATGCGCGCGCACATGTCTACATATTCGATGCACCTATTTACTAGCAGCAGTCATCAGTGCTGATAAATGCTGATGTAATCAAATCGAGCAAGTTCCAAGCCACAATTTTTCTAATGATTGCCACAAATGATTATTTCAATTTGGTCGCTACTTATATTTAGTGATTGCGACAAAATTATTATATCGGGTGGCACATGCGCATCCCGTCCGGCCATCTGTCACCACATATGCGCTCTGTTTTAACACTGTTTTAATTCATTAGCTTGGACAATGAACTGGTTATTTTGCTACCCTAATTTTTAATAAAGTCTGGAATATTAGTATGTGTATGTTTCTGATGGTACAGATCGTTCGACGTGGGTGTGTAGAACCAGCAGAAGCTCAGCAGCCGTTCCAGCTCATGTTCCGAGTATCAGCAAGTGTTGGATTACTGCTTCCCGTCCGTGCATCCGTGACACAGCTGAACGGCCGCACGTGGCCACACCCTATTTACGGACACATACCATAGGGAGAGCACACATGTCCCGAACGGATCGGGACTTCGCGGAGCGCACGTGAAATCCCTTTATGTGAGGAGCATTGTCGGTCGGATAAAGAATAGTACGTTCTGTTCATCGCATTTATTTAGCTATCCGGCCACCGGCACCGTCACGTGTGTTCACACGCAGCTGTGAGCGACCGTTACCCGCACAATGCCCTCGATCGATCCGTCGTCGATGGCATCCGACTCATCTGAGCTATCGGCGAAATCGCTGCACGTGTGCGGAGGTACGAGTAGGTACGCCGGGACCTTTCGCGGCAGCGCTGCATTGTCAGCCAGGTCGCGGTTCGCCTTGAGGTTTATTGCTTCGGGGAAGCGTAAAGGTGATCGTAAAACTTTCACGTGTGCGATTTATGCGCGAGGTACGGAGACAAAGATATTCAGAGGAGCGAGGCGGCGCAGCGTGGGCGCAGGCGGACACCTGGCGGCTCGTTAGTGTCGCCTGTCAGATGGACGCTGCGTAGGCGCTCAGCCGACGCGGCTAACAGGATCCAATAACCAGTACTGATCTAGCGAAGAGATATCTCCGACCACCAGATGAAACAATTGATTTCTGAGGGGCGTTCAATTGATCCACAAAAGAAACATGCGGGCAGTTAATTGAACAAACCGATGCAAACGTTCCGTTACGAAATATGAATTAAAAGACGCGTGACTTTCTCTGTTAGAGATAATACAAATGGCACGTCATTTGTTGATCAAGTATCAATAGTACAAGATATGATTATGAATGGGGTGTGGCCCTCTGTAGGCGTAAATATAGGGGTGCCTCCGCAACGGATTACACGCTTAACAATACTCATTATGATACTTAACAGCTTATTATGGTTGGAGTGAAAAGTCAAATAAGATAACCATTCAAGTTTATAAAAAGTACCTATTATGGTATGGAAGAGAAATCTGTTTTCTCAACAAGTGAATATTTTCTAAAGCAAGCAAGCAAGCAGAATCCGTGATCGATCTCACGGCCCCGCAATCGCCTTCGGGCGAACAGCTGCAGGCAACAATTACTGTCGCGATAGCAGCCGTGGCTTATGCTCGTGACGGGAGGTTTTGCGGCCGATGCCCCACCAGATACTCTCGAGAAATGCTCACGACGCGCACGGAACATCGGATTCCTTCACGATCGCCGCGAGCACAGTTTTTCCTAAAAGTTCGGTCAAACTTTAAAAGCCTCGCTAGAGATCCGCGACCAATGTCCTTGCGCGAACGTATTCCGCATTTGTATGCAGGAATGTAGCCTGATTGGTCGACATTCCGGTATGGTATAGTAGGCGGCATATTAGTAAATATCGGTGGCTATCGCGATACCGCCGGCGCCCGAGGCTAATTAACAGTTTGTCTGTTGTTTCTTAATGCTACACAAATACTGATAGCGGTGTTTATGTATACTGACGAAAAAGATGCTGTAGAGGTCATAGACGTGATTTTGAATAGCGTGACATTCTTGATGTTCTGGCGGGGTGATGGTTCGGCACGGGTGGTGCATATTAATTAAATCTCTCAACATGTGCAAATCACGTTTCTCAGCACAAACGATGTTGGGCAGCCTGCGTCTCCTAAATCACGCTTGTTTTGAACATTTCCCTCGGTTCCAACAACTGGCAGTGATTAAAATTTACGTGGCGCGACCAAGTATTAACGAGCGCGCATTGCGCTTGGGGCTCGTAATCGCAGGCGCTCGAATAAATCCTTCGCGATGCACCTGCCGAGAGCCGTCCGGCAGAACTCCGACTCAAATTCTCATCGAATTCTTCGACGAGCCTTGATTTTGTCTCTATGACGAAATAGCAATCGCACAGGTATTGTGCCGGAATGCTTAACGCGGTAAAATAAATACTTATGTGTTGAATATTCAGATTGTGTGTCAGGTACATTTACGCGGCGCCGGCGCAGGTGGCCGCGCTTCAAGGCTGAAATTCAAAGCAGCAGTCACGCATGCATGAGCAGCGGTTTAGTTTCTACTGCTTGTTTACCGTAATGTTTAACTACTAACTACTGATGACAGCAGTTGTAAGAAAAGAAAACTTTGTTAACATTTCATTTGAAATACATCACATTAGCTAACTCCTCATGAGAGTGAAATATAATGAAATGAAAATATAATGTTCTAGACGTCTACAGTGATAGTTTTGATTTATATGTATTTTCTAAGTGATGCAGGTACCTATTTGTTTATCGCAGTATGCGTATGTCGCCACGTGTTGTGAAACTCAGCATCCCCGCTTTTACCTTCGCGCTTGCGAAACCGACGCAGGTGCGCGCCGCAAAAACATCGACATCACCTATTCCATTTACTTTTTATGCAACGCTGTCTTTTCTATTTCAGCTGGTTGTGCATTTAAGACGTTAAATATTATTGAAATAGGAAGTGGTTTCGTAATATGTGAATGGCATTATATTATTTTGTTTTGCTGTACAATTTACAAGGTTTTTTAAACATGTCTGGCAATTGTATGCAATGATTGGCGCCGAATAAATAATTCCAAGTTGAGAAAATTTTAGAGGGGAAGTGTTTTAAGTTATGTTGGACAGAATTAAGCGTATTTGAAACTCACCATTTGGTTTCTGTGCTCTTGGGTAGGAGTCTGCTGGTGAAGGATGGTGTTGGGCGAGGCGCGGGGTCCGAGCGGGCGGCGCGCAGGCCGCGGCGGCGCGCACGGGGCCGCCAGCGCGCCTTCCGCGTCGAACTGCTCCATGGCAGGGTGGTTCTCCAGCGCAGACTGCAAGTCACAGATGTAGTCGATGACGTGCTGGATCACTTCCAGCTTCGAGATCTTCCTGTTCTTCGGCATGAAAGGCACCAGGTCTTGTAACTTTGACAGATACATCTGGATCTCCGCGTTCTCACCGTCCCGATGCCTCTGGACGCGTCCGCCAGCGATCGCCGGGACCGAAGCGCCGGTCGCGCACACTGCTGTTATCGCTTTCATTGTGAATGACACTAAACACGAGCACTGGGCTAAACTGAGAGTACACGCGTGCGTGTAGCGCGGGTCACGAGCGAGGAATGAGGAGATGCGCGCGCTGCCGAGGTACTTATGGCCGCTGGTGGGGAGGGGGCGGGGTAGCCGGCCAATGGGCGCGCGGGGCGGGGGCGCCGAAGCCTAATTTTTCCCATGGCGGCCGCGGTGGGCGCCGCGTCTGCCTGTGCTGGGCGGCCCTGAATAAGGCCGTTGCGCTCGTGACATGCACTTTGTCCTCGGTATTCTTGTTTATTTCTGGGTCCGTAAATTTTATTTGTTGTTAATTTCGTTAGGGCACCTGTTTGTCTACATTCCAAAATATACATTAATTGAATGCAACTGAACATTTGTGCATTATTGAATATGTTATTTTTGCTCTGATTGATTAAATATGTATGGTGGTTCGTTAAATTTTATGTTAAATCAAATAAGTTAGAAACTATAATGGTTTTAAGAAGTACGTGTAATTTATTAATTTCGGTACTTAACTAATAAACACATCGAAACTTGTAGCTCCTGCTTATGAAATGAGGCAATTCAGCCTAGTATATCTGAAGGCTGTATAAAGCCTAGAAGTACATAATCAGTGTAACAAGTGCAGGGAAGCTGGGAGGTTGGGTGAACAATGGGCCGGGACGTGAAGGCATCCACTTGTCGCGCTCTCACGGAGCGGAGGCTGGACCAAAAAAATAATGAAACGGTTCAAAAGCTTATAAGGTTTCAATAGGGCGCGGTATTTTATAAGCCTTCAATAGAACTATCGGTTTCTTCTTTAAAAAGCGTTTGCGACAGATTATTTTCAACAATTTGTTTGGTACGATTCACCGATTTTATTAATATTCAATAAATATTTTGACTTGATACAAATTGTTTGGATGTGAATCTTAAAATTAAATTAATTAAAAACTTTTGACATGTTTCTTCTTTGTACCTAGAGCTTATAAAAATACCAATTCAAACAAGTCAGTAATATCCATAAACAGGTAAATGTCCAATGCCTTTGCTGATGATAAAAAACATTCACATTAAATTGGTTAAATTATATTTGACTTGTTATTTCAATAACTTAAAACAGATTGAATTGATTAAAAATAACGTTATTAAGGACTGTAATTGCAATCATTTCCTAATAAAACCGACCTCACAAGATCCCAAGTCGTGATAATAACATGGGGCTCATAAAAAAAGAGTGCAAAAACTTGAGTCACCTTCGACGGTAAAGAACTCAGGTAGAATTGCTTCATTTTGAGTTATTTGGACCGCTGTTTAATATTGTATAATTTGATGTTACTTTAAGACCGAGTTTCTGTATAATGCTTGTATTGTTCGCCGTTCACACGTGCAGACGAATCCCCTTTTATGGCAAAACATTTGGAAATTATATACTCACGTATTTTACTTTGTAAGTTTATGGATATTTAATGTGAATTGGTGTTGGAGTTTTTAATTGTAATTAGAAAACATAAAAATCAGTTGTCCTAATTTTGAATCTTATACAAAAGGGTACTGCAATATTTTACAGGCTGTTAAAAATGATATTTTTGAAAACTTTTTTATTTAACCTATGTTGTGTGTATGTGTGTGTGTGTGTGTGTGACCTATGTCAGGAATTTTACTAAGTTTTAAAGATATTTGTAAAATTACTTATTTCATTAGCACCCAACATCCCCAAAATATTTTTAAACTAAAAGCAACTAAAATTTCTCACCAAAGATGCTGGTTTATTTAAAGATTAAAACTGACCAGAGCGAACACATCCGTCAATACGTGTCGTCACGGCTACCTGGGGGTCTATTATGAACTCTTAATTCCAGGCAATATACGCCGTAAACTGAACTGCCCGCCATTTTTGTAATATGAACTTGAAACACCAGCCAGTCAGCGGTCACGTGACACTTGGCCGACTTCTGAACGGAAATTGACTGGAAATACCGTATTACGAGTGTCCATTTGACATTTCTATCCGTGTTTTGTCTGTCAAATCAAACCATTCTGTTTACGCTGCTACAATTGAGCTTTTTGTGAATTGTTTTGGATTTTTAGTTAGAAGAAATATTGTTTTCGGCAATTATATCTCCATAAAAATGAGTGAAGAGTTAGAAATGTTAGAGTTCTTGGAAAGTGATTCTTCGCAGGAAAATTCTTCCAATCCTTCACGGCACCTTCTCCTTGGGAGTTGAGTGCCTCGGCGACAGACTCCCACATTCTCCTCGAATATTCTCTGGCTTGAGCCGATTTATTGTAGCCTGTAGCTATTTCTTTGTAGTGTCTCGAGTTGAGATAAGGTAGCACGTCGTCGCCGAGAACTATCATCTGACGAACTGAAATAAAGAAAAGCATTGTAAATAGATAGGTAGTAAATTATGTACCTAAAACAAATAATAAGTATCGAAATCTAAAATACTTACGCCATTCTTCACTGAACACCGATTAAACTATTACTCACAAGCTCTACACTACACTCACTAAAAGTTATCACTATCAGAGAATTTAATCGCTTTTAGATTCTCAAGTGGTTAAACAAAAGTTAAAAACGAGGAACTTCCCGCCATACAACGACGACACGTTCCGTTCGGAAACCTAGTAAAGTTATAATTTTATACTAAGAAATCATAGTAGGTACTTCTTTACGTACTGACGGCACTGACGGTAATGAAATATCTGACACTGCATTCATTATTTGATATATTGTTTTAACATTTTATTATAATGAATTATTTTACTCACTAAATGTGTTAGAAAATAAAACCGTAACATTCCGAAAAATATTCAGCGGCGTTTCTGAACGATGCGGACGAAACTTAGAAACCGGCCAGAGACAACGTATC
This sequence comes from Xanthorhoe spadicearia, assembly GCA_947086425.1. NCBI lineage: Eukaryota > Metazoa > Arthropoda > Insecta > Lepidoptera > Geometridae > Xanthorhoe > Xanthorhoe spadicearia. The sequence goes on along the minus strand of OX352205.1, from coordinate 3,782,198 downwards.
CGTAGCAAGCCAGCTTGAATCCGGTCAGAGTTAGGTACCTCATATTACGAAAAAGAACAAGGCAGTATAAGGCCGTAAACTGAACTGCCTGGAACTTGGATGGTTAATATAAAGTTCGTATTAGGCCCCCTGGCCAATTTACGACTGCAATTTTGTTTTACCGGTGTATTGTGTCCTCACGTACGGACGTTGTCCTCCATCTTAGATCAAAAGCACCTTGCTGTGCAATTGACATTATTGTCTTAAGGAGACAGGTACCTTTGTCAAATTGACTGCACAAAAAATGGTTAAGTGCTAGATTTGTGTGGCACGGGTTTTGTATAGGTACATTGTGCTAAGAAATTATTCTGTTATTAATTACTTGAAGGAATAGAGATCTCGAACTATACATAGTTAAAGTAAAACTAAAAAAAAAATGTGCTACCGTACTGACGTAATATCTACCGCTCCCGGGATACAGTCGTCATACATTTCATTCATTTTTTCTGTACTGACGAGTTAATAAAATACACTAAAAATATATAATTACTTTCAGACTTCATTTTACATATCTCATATCCAGAATGAACGTGGTTTCAATGCTATGTTCGCATTCTAACGGCAATCGTTTTATAATTTCAATAACACCGTACCCTAAAAATTTACCAAACAAAAAATTAAGAGAGAAGAAAAAATTAAGCGGCACATAAACACCTTCACAATTTTAAGATGACAATAGTTTTGTTTTTATATTCAGAAAAAAAACGTCTAGTCATTTTGAACCTGCAGGTGTAATAAATGTCCTTTCTAAAGCTTTCAATATGAAGTGTGAAATTAGTAACAACAAATAAGACATTGTAATTATTTAGGGGTTAGTTTTCTGTTGAGGAGACAGTATTGTAGTTTGTTGAAAACAAGAAACCAATAGAAACAAAGCTACTATTTATAACGTCAAATCCTGTACTTGGAGAAATATATATTATATTAAAACTTACAGCAGACACAAGTTACTCACACCTTCAAACTTCTAATTCCTCTCAGTTTATCGTTCATTGCTCATGACGCACGTAACAAACTTTCATTCACTCGGTACCTCGGCACGGCTGGGTATATGTTACCATATTGAACGAGTTGCGATATGAGTAATCATAATCTTTTTTTATTGTATGAAACCGTTGCGCACACATACAAGTGCATACTATGGATTTCTCTATTTCCAACAAGTTTCGGCAATATTCCTCATATATTGTATGAAATCGGCACTCTCATTAAGGTCTATGCATTAGACCCGCAGGGCGACGCGTGTCGGGGAGTGTGGCTATCCCCGGTCACACACTATTATTATAGATTGCATAATCTTCCCTGGATGATCATTTTCTATTTTACCAATACTCTTACAACGAAAAAAAAAGATGTCTACCACACTTTGGAAATACAGTCGTGATCATACTTATTTAATTTTTTCATCCATTTCTCACTTGAATATTTATTTAAATACTAGATACTTTGCTGTTAATGTGGATTTTTATGGAAGAGTTTTAGTCTTAGACATTGATATAGACTTTGTCACACATTCGGGATTATAACCAAATTAGAAGCAACATCATCGGGCTATTATATACGCTACTATCGCTGTACCCATTCTATCTTCCGGACAAAAACATTTGAGTTTCATCACGGTGCGGCTCATCTGGGTACGCTACGAGGTCTCTACATTTTTTCTCTTTACAAATCTAGAGAGATTTATTAACTCTGATAATAAACCGATCTAAAACAAGATATTTGGTGAAATACAAGTCATTCTAAATTTGAATGTATTGTTTGAACCTACTCTCATTAGGAGACCCTACGCGTGTCGTGGGAGTGCCTCGCGCGTGCCTCTCCCATCGCGTGAGCTCTGCACTGATACGAACCTATTCAATGCGGTTAAGTCCCCTAAACAATACTGTAAACTCGTATAAATTCCTTGTATTGTACAAATTAGCGACGACGGTAGTATTAAATATCTAACAAGATATGGGTTTGATAAAAAATGTAAATGTATTGTTTTTATGAGTTTCATTGTTTGTCTTACAATAGATATACAGGTTTACAAATATTTGTGATATAGACTCGTATAAGATTAGTGTTATAGTTTAATGACGCTACATAATTAATGTTATTAAATAATCAGACTTTTGATTTTGACTGAACCTCATTAAATCGCCTAAAGATCAATAAATTCGCAAACAAGACAAGCAATATCAAATATTATGTACCGTGCAATCAGTAACATAATACCCTACTAGCCTTAGGCCATAAACTCGCTATATTGGCTAGCCGTCAGACCGTATTGACAATGCAAACAATCTATCCGTGGGTTATGACTTTCCCTCCGCTCCCACGGGAGGGCGCGAGAAATCCCTTAATTCGTATCGTGCAGGTGGATAGTGACTGTTGGTTATTCTGTGGTTTGTTCATACAAAGTGATAGTTATTCCATGGTGCGGGCTCATTACGCGCTTTTCCGGCGCGTGGCGGCACGTGTCCGTCTAATATCGACTTCGCTATTTGCGGACTGAATGCGCCACACGCACTTGAACTATCGCTTGATCGACATGAGACAAAAGTGGTGCATTTTTTTTTCATCATAGACACTTAAGTGGTATCGACCTACTGCTGAATGGAACAATGTTTTCAAATGACTTTATACATATGTGCCCGCGACTGCACATAATGCATAAACATTAAACTATTTGAGTGAACTTGCGTTTTATTTATTTATCTAGTTTAGAGCTGTACAAATTAAGGTTTACACGATTCACTATCCAAAAAATAAAGATTAATAAAATAAGAAAATCAAAAAAACCAAACAAAATTTATAATCCATCTACCTACTCTGTTTTTTCTATCAAAAGACTTCAACGAGCTCCTAGTTTTGACGCACTATTTCTATTTCTACCATTGTTGTGGTTTCTTTACTAATAACTTGTTCACTTGTAAAAGAAAACAAGTCGAGTTATCTTAGAATCGTTAGGTAATCTAAATTATTATCGGAATATTGTAATGCTTTAATAGCCAACTGAGGCAATGAACATATGCCTAACACCTTGCCTATATATAAATCAGGTAAAGTATCCTTGTGTAACAATTATCGCCCAGTGTCAGTGTTACCTAGCATAAGCAAAATCTTCGAAAAATATCTAGCTGAAGAACTGGTTAGTTTTATGCTGTCTAATAACTTTTTAAACTGTAGACAATTTGGTTTCCAAAAGAAAAAATCAACAAAAAATGCTGTAACGAGGCTTATCGAAGATGTATTTAGGGGCCTGGAGCTATCACAAAAAACATATGGTGTGTTTTGTGATCTCTCCAAAGCGTTTGATTGTGTTTCACACAAAATATTGATTGCTAAGTTGGAGCACTACGGAGTAAAAAATAATGTATTGAATATATTCAAATCTTATTTATCAGATAGGACACAAGTTACTGAAATAAATGGTTCTAGATCTAAGAAAGGTGACATAACTCTAGGGGTACCTCAGGGATCGATTCTGGGTCCTCTCTTATTTTTAATATATGTAAATGATGTTTCAATAGTATGTAAGAATGTTGACATAATATTATTTGCGGATGACACTAGTCTAATTGTTAAAGATAAATATGACCAGGGAATAAGTGACAAGCTCTTGAATGTGATACCTGACTTGAAATTATGGTTTTCAGTTAATAACTTACTACTAAATGTTGGAAAAACAAATGTGCTAAAATTCTGTCTTGGACGTACCAATAAATTCCCCCAAACAATTGTTAACAATGCACTAATCGAATTGTCGCTTCCTAACACAGATTGCATCAAATTTCTGGGAATTTGGGTAGACTCAAAATTAACCTGGGCAAATCATATTGATCAGCTCAGCAAAAAACTTAGTTCTGCGACTTATGCTATTAAAAAAATTAAGGAGCTAGGAGGTGAAAAGGCGGCTAGGCAAGTATATTTTGCATATTTTCACTCGCTAATGAGCTATGGTGTAATGTTTTGGGGTAACGCAGCGGAATCGCGCAGAATATTTGTTCTACAAAAAAGATCAATTAGATATATTGCTGGATTAAATTACAGAGATACTTGTAGGGAGACTTTCCGAAAATTAAATATAATGACAATGGCCTGTGAGCAGATTTATCAATTTATTATATACCTAAGAGAAAATGAAGTAAATGTTACCAGACATAACGAAATTCACAACTACAATACTAGACATAAAGACAATGTAATAGTTCCTTATACTAGACTGTCTAAAATAAAAAAAAGCTTTATGTGTCTTTCCATAAAATTTTATAACAAAATACCTTTAGAATTAAGACACAAATCTGACATGGAATTATATAAATTTGTTAAAGCATATCTTATTAATAAGAGTTACTATACAATTGACGAAGCGCTGGCTGATAAAAACTTATTTTGTTAAAAATATAAACTATGTACCTAAATATAAGTAAAATGTAATTAGCACCTACCTACCTATTTAAGTTAAAAATGAATAATCTCATAAGTTAAGCTTAATATTGTATGACTTATCTAAGTGCATGTAAATGTGAAAAGATAAATGAAATGAGCCTCACCTATGCTTGCCAAACCTGGCCATTGAAAAAAACTCAACTGGAGAGACTAAAAGTATGCCAAAGAGGCATGGAGAGAAGCCTTATGGGAGTCAAATTAAAGGACAGGATAAGAAATCTAACCATACGCAAGAAAACCAAGGTGAAAGATGTCGAACAAACAATCTTAGAACTGAAATGGAAATGGGCGGGACACCTACAGAGACTAGAGCCCAACAGATGGTCGCAAATTGCTACAAATTGGTTTCCCCGAGATACAACAAGAAGACCAGGACGACCAAAAAAGCGTTGGTGCGACGACATAGTGGACACCGCCGGAAACCTGTGGTCAAGAACAGCAAAAGATAGAAGAACATGGAAGATTCTGGAGGAGGCTTACACCGCCAAAAGCGGTCCTTACCACGAACCGAACAATACAGACTAGATTTAGAACTCAGATAAACACTAAACTTAATATTTAGATTTTTATAGCTAAGCAAACCTAGATATAATTATGGTAAGGAATAAAAGCTCTTTTTATTTTTATTTTATTTTAATAGCCAACTTGTATGAAAACTTTACAGCCGTCATTTACCAATGATCGGTATATTGATATTTATTTATTCATAAACAATATTTACATTGTGTTTGAATCTTAAAATTACTTAACCTAATTACACAGATGAAATTTAAAAACGAAATGCAAGATAAGTAATAAATCAAAACGTCGGTTCTCAAAGCATTAAGGAATTCCATGGAGTATTTCCCAGTTCCGAAGGGAAGCGGCTACGTTCGTGCGAACCGTGGGAGCAGGTCGCAGGTCGAGGTGATTACAAGCTCATCGCGCCGGTGTGAACCTGCCCTTACAATATCAGTTAGGCCGAGGAAACTAAATGTTGAAGGTTAAAACATCTTAAGACTACGCGTTGTTGTGAACATGCCTTTACAATATCAGTTAGACCAACGTAAGTTGCTAAAGGTCTGAACATCTTGCCATCACGCGCGCCCCGGTGTAAACTTGCCTTTACAGCATCAGTGCTGCATAAAACCTAGGTTTATTAATATCATCTATGTAAGTAAAGGCTTTATAACAGAATGATTTATTCATCGAAAAGTTATACGGGATTCTCGCGATTCTCGGAAATAAACGCACGTGATTGGTCGTCGAAAATAATTGTATTTCTCGTAATTGGCTAGATTGTCAAATCAATTGTCAATTGTCAAATCTAGCCAATGCAATGAATTTCGACGACCAATCACGGGCTTTTATTTTTGTTCCTATTAGCTCGATTCAAGAAATGAAGTATAGTATCGTAGTTAATTTACAAATATTGAGCCCAGACTTTGTTAGATTGTTTCAACATAATCTTGATTTAATAAATGCATCATGATAAGAAAATGGTCTCAATCCATTTTTGTTGCACTGGTTTTGCATGGTAAGTATAAAAGTAGTTTTTGTATCTGATGGTATTCCATATGTTAGACATTACCAATGTAATTGACAGAAGGTAATTTACAAACAGGCCTAGTAGTAAATAGCCATCGAGTTCTCAGAAAACCAGCTAATCAGAATAATCGATTCGTATTTCCGCTACAAGCCAGGTAATCAATCACCTGCACGGTAAGCAAGAGTGGTATTCTGCGTCGGTTTACCATTTAAAGTAAGTATTACCATTAGAAAACGACCGCCAGAAATAACGGGGAATCCTTGCAAGTCAATGAGATAATCAGCGGCGATACAAAAGCGCTGCTTTCCATTTGGGTTCTAATGGAAAAGTCTAATGAGAGATTGTTCTAGAATTTCAATAGGAACGGGGAAATGGGCATTGTCTGCGTTATACAATATAATAATAGCACAAGTACAAAAGCCTAACTTGACTAAAACATTCATTTTAATGGCTTCGTTCGGGCGTTGTCTTTTCTTGCTTGATTACAATGACGATATTTTTATTTGTTACTAACTCCAATTTCCTACGAATAGACCGAAAACAAGTCCTTGTTAATATAGTCTATTTTTCCTAATTACCTTAGAATAGTGCAAATGTGTGTGAAAAGTAATATAAATTAATACCTATGGCATATGGAATCATTAAAATGAAACAAAAGAAAGAAGCAGGTCAACTGGACTCTATCGGGCGTACCAAATGACAATCATGAAAAAAAATTGAGTTCGATGTTTAGTACAAGCTCGAATGTCTATTATTTCATACTTCTATCTAATATAGGATTGGGACATAAGTGTTAAATACAAGTACTGGAACTGTTAAAAAGATAATAATAAGCTCTAACTTTTCACGGTACATATTCTTAAAGTTCTCTAGTCATGCAAGATTTACCTACTCTCAAACACTTACTTAACCCACTCACAGAGCCTCGAGACGTTTAAAGAGCCATTGACACTTACGGTGCATCCTATTTTCACTGACTGTCTAGACAGTGTAGGTAGATGCTAAGCTAAAACTATTCAATTTCATTTTAGATACCTGATGGAGGTACAAAGCCTGTATCAAACCTTTGATTTCACATTTTAGATCGCTACTTTACCGAATGACAAATCCTTCAACTAATTTTATTGTTAAACTTATTTATTGTCCATTTTAAAACGATTGTACGAGTATTGTACATGTAAATTGTACTAAATTTACTAGGGTCCAGAAGCACTATCGTTTTCGTAAATAGAGTTTCAGTAGGTCCATAGTCAAGTCTTCCGGTAGCTCCTACCAATCTGTCAGTTTGTTTCGGTGAATTAAAAGGCAAGTATGAGTTATGATGGCGTAGTTTGCTTTAACACTTTTAATAGATTGTTGAAATTAAAAGAGACGTTTAGAGCGGTCAAAATTTAGGATAGGACCAGTGGAATTAGCTAATATTAATCTATTCGATTTAATTACAGTAAGCTCTGTACTTTATTGTTTAATCTACATATTTTTAAGTTTGTATCACGTTCCACTATAGTGGATGGCCACCTTCAAAATCACTTATAATACGAAAATTACAAAAGCATGCATCAAACGTGAGAACGTGGTAAGTAAACTGTAGTTCTGCTCTGATGAGGCTTGGACCGTATTCGTAAGCCGTGGACCGTGGGTTCTCGTGGGTTCCTGTGTGAACCACCGTGAGAGCCTTTTGAGGAGGTCATGGGTCGCCTCCTTAATGAGAGGTGAGCGGGCGAAACCATTCACAATTAAATGAAGTCGTGGCGGTAATGATATGTTACGTCGTTTTGTTTTTATGTAGCGTAAACAAGTTACTTGGAAATGCTTTACATAAATCTCAGCAAATTATTCTTATGCCCAATTGGAATATAATTACTAACTTCTTTATTTCTTTTTAAAAGTTACGTAAACAGCACAGCAAGTTTGAACTGCTCTTTTCACCGGCTAATAGCAGTGACAAAGCTGATAACCATAGCTTATACTCTGTTCGTAGATTAATAACATGACAACCATTGAGAGAGGGGATTTTTAATTCGCAATAAGCGTAAAAGGCATTTAATAATGCACACGTCCGTCCACGTGCATGTTTCATGAACAAATACCAAGCAATCGGAGTAATGAAGGCGAGGGGGTGGGGGGTAAGGGGGTGGGTCACGTGTCGGTCACGTGACTGCCTACGTTGCAAAGGCGAGGGTGAATTACATTAGGTTTTATGTTACTTTCAAAATTAAAAGATAACATTAGATGCAATAAGTCTTACTTAGTTGGAAAGACACTTCGGAGATTAGGATTGCATTTTAAAATAAGTACTATACTTACTCTTTCTTAATTAATTTAATTTAAAAGCTCTCTTTTTCGAGAGTTTTGTTTTCAATAAATCAGTAAAAGTCAAAGTAGGTAGCATTTCATTGATACAAAACTTTGAATGCTTCTAAATATTATTAAATATTTTGGTATACAGTTTTTAAATACATCGAAAATAGTTAAATTACTTAGTTACTTAAAATAAAAGTGCATAACATTCACAACTTCTGCATGAGAAAAGGGGGGAAACAAAAGCCCTACAAAGCCCTACACAAACGTCAAAATGAAACTCCCACAGATTTATAACAAAAACCGTGTCGATTTTCCCACAATCGTTACTGTTATGAATGCTGGCGATCAGAGGATCACCCTGTGCTTTGTGACGTCACAGCTATGGCACGACCATTATAACTCAAACTATCATTTCCACTTAACACCCCCTGCTTATTCTGTGTTTTTGTGAATACAAGGCTACAAGGTAGGTCAAGTTATAGTGGATGCTGGAATGTTATGGGGGTGTTGTGACACGCGTGGGAGCCGCCTCTATTGTGGAGGCACTTAACTCTCTGATAAAGGAACTACAGGACCATTAGCTGGATTCGCATTGCTCATTCGTTTCTGAATGGATATTGGATTATGATATGGAAGAGATTGGCAGCGGAACGAATGCATCGCGAGCTTTATTAATGGAAACGAATTGTGATGTTGTTTTGACCCCCAATTTTCTTTTAGATGTTTCTTGGACATCTACTTGAGGTCAGCGACCCTGTAAAGTTAATGTAAGTAAACTGACAGACTGTATACGGGTAAAGTAAATATTTTCTATCCTTGGCGTTCAGTCCTTCTGAAATTCCCAAGGAATAGGAAAGTGGTCCCAAAGAGGTAAGTTTGAATTCACATAGATGTACAAATAACTGAAATTATGTTAGTATCTTATCTGTTACAAAACAGAAGTATTCATTCATACAATATGTCTGTACCCTAGGATTCTATCGCAACACAGTTGAACAAGTAAAATCAACTTGAAAATAAATACAGATAGTAAAACAGCGTTCGATTGTTTTGTATGATTTCTACTTCTCACAGATCTCAGCATCTATTTTTTGTATTGGTCATAAATAGAATGTACAGGTGTCTTGTTGACTGCCTCATCACAGGATGTAGTGTAGAACTCGTTTGGTTTTGCATCGTGGCGTGATTTCAATGAACTTACATCAACTTGTTTGAGATGGAAAGATTACGCAAAATGAGAACTCTTTGCAGTCACAATTAAACACAGAACCTATTGATTTTATTGTTTTGATTTAAAAAACTTGAAGTGAATAAAACTATGGTATGGCACAAATTGTTGTTCGAGAGTTTGTTGAGCTATCAGATTTCGAAGATCGCTATCACAACTTGAGGAAACAATATAAAATTGCACGCCAAAATCGCGCGTTCAGTATCCGGCTCCATTCATGAAACCATTGAGCCGTGGAAAGTATTGAATTTTTTCAAGCACCTTGATAATGAAATAGGCCAGCGCGGGGTGAAAGCCAGGTGCATCGGGGCACGATATCTTGATTCACTTATGAGGGTTTTATAATGTCGGTTTTTATGGCGAAAGAAACGCCCCGAACCTTTGGCGTCAATTATTCGTGACCCTAATTGCAGATGATGCGATACGCGGCATTGTGATCGACTTGACGGCAATATTGGTTTATTTGTGTATTCTTTCATCTCCCAATAAAGCATGTTTGGGGTCGGGTAGTTTGTTCTTTTGTAGTCTTGAGCGCTACATTGTTGATTATGTTGAAATGGTGGACTATTGAACAAACGTTTCTTGAGAACAAGATTATGAACGTATATCCATTGTTATAGCACTTACAGAATATGCTGGTATGAAGTGTTGATTGGCTTAGCTATCAATTTAAGTGGTCTAAAAATAGTCAGTACCGCAACAATAAAATAGTTACGTAATAGAGGAAGATTTTTGTAGGCTAGAGAACGATTATGACTCTACTAGCACATAAGTACATTGTGTTTTTTTTATTGGTAAAATTTAAACTATTATGTATTTGCTTTATTATGGCGATTTGCGGTAACATTTTGCTTAGTTCCTAAAAAAACTCCCTTCTGAAATATGTTTGGCCTAGACTGTCAAAAATCTATATATTTCTAAATTACTGGGTCATTTTCAGAAAAGTCAGTAAGGGCTGGTTCAGACAAGGTGTGTACAGATCCCCTATAAAATCTCAGTACAGATGCCTGTATGTGAATCGCGGTACGGCGCTTTTCACACCGCGAATCGCAGCTGTGTCCGCAGCTGCCCGCCTGTATGCAAACGCCCTAATAAACTAACACTTTTTATTACTAGCTCGGTTCAAACAGCGATGGGCGATGGGCGTAACATAGACATGGATTAAAGATATCTTAAGGAAGCACCGAGATTCTCACGAAGGTATGCATAAATCGAACATTTTAGTATTTTTATTGCGACAGCTAATAAGTGTTCCAACGTAGAATTTTATCAGAAATCTCGTAATATACAATTGGGGTTATTTTATTTGCAGTATATTAAGTTACTGTCTTTACGAAACGTGCTAAATGTTCAGTTTTTCTTATATCACAAACATTAGTTTCAAAAATATTGGTTCTAATATCGTATAAAGTTGCATCTAAATCGTTTCAGTTATGACGTGATTGAAACACACCATCCTTTCAAATTTAATAATAATGGGCATTAATTATCCCATTTCAAGTAAGTATTGAGTTATAGCCCCCGCACTAAGATTTCTTTTACTGCTATGTATAGTGTCTGGGTGTAAGAAATTGTCTACATACAAGATCGCGAGAAGTGTGTAGGGTGTATGGGCATGTCTGTTCCTTGCATTTTAAACTGCGTTTCAACTTCCTCCAAAAAAAAAAAAAAAAAAAAAAATGGCAGAAAGAAGTCGAAAATTTTAAACAATAATATTTAAATATTGAAATTTCTGCCAATTTTAAGGTTTATTTAGATAAAAAACAAGAAACAAAGGGAGAAAAACCCTTAATACAAATTGGTACACATATTAAAAGATCTTTACTATGATTGTACCATTTTCACCATACTATGTCCCTGCACTATGTCCTGTCCACCTTTATTTTACATAAAAACTGCAACAATTAATTCAAAACTTGTCGAAAGCGGAGCCCTGACGTACGACGCATCGCTTCAGAATTGACATTTTTCAGTTTGTTGTGTTTTTATAGTGTTTCTTTTTTATCAGTGTGGTTTTATGTTTATATTATGTATAGCGGTGATATTAGTAAGTTTTGTAGTGTTTTTCATGCATAACATGTCACAGGTCGCAGGTACATCATCAACAAATTCCATTACTATTCCATCTTCGGGTTTCGTACAATGCTCTCAGTGCTCACAACCAAAATTTTTTAAAGGTATTAAAGGTTTGAATATTCATACAGGAAAAGTTCACAAATCATCAACATCATTATGCGAGAACAGGCACCCAAACATAAGCTCACCTGTTGGCAGTGCCTCTCATGCTTCTATCCCTCAACAAGATCTTTTTTGGCAAACTTTATCAAGCTTAAAATCAACTGTACCTTTAGTGAAACGGATTCCTAAAGGTGCTCGTCAATCAGTAGCACAAAATTTTTGTAAAAGACTAAAAAAAGTAATTTCTGAAAATTCAATTCAATCATGGGAGAGCCTTTTTTCATTTTCATACCAAGTTTTACACTCACAGAGAAAGACTAATGTTTCTCTTACTTCATCTATCAAGAGCAATTGCCTTCAAAATTATAGTATAACAGATTCGACATACGCGCAACATCCTCATTTCACACAGTCAGCACACAACATCATTTACAAAATAGAGTCCAAAGTGAGTGACGGAGATATCAAAGGAGCTTCGAATTTGCTTTTCAGCAGTGATGTCCTAGTACAATTTAAACTTTCGCGATCTTTAGACATAATTTATATGAAAGTAACGGGACTTTATCACGTATTTACCTTATTATTTTATATTTCCCGACGTTTCGAGTGCGTTGCAGCGCTCGTGGTCACGGGCAGTCTGCCCGTGACCACGAGCGCTGCAACGCACATAAAATAATAAGGTAAATACGTGATAAAGTCCCGTTACTTTCATATAAATTAAGTGATGTCCTAGCTCCAGATACTCCGGAAACACTTAGGGCCCTAGTAGAGAAACATCCACCTTCACCAGTACAAATTACCGCATCTCCTTTAGGTGACACGCAACAGCCCATCTGCGCAAGTACGAAAGAAGTTTACGCAGCGGTTATGTCCTTTAGAAATGGTTCTGCCGGTGGTCCAGATGGTATCACACCACAGCATCTGAAGGACCTCATCAATCTGCAAGGAGATGCTGGTAGAGCCGTTTTAACGGATTTAACCGCTGTGATTAATTTTGATGCTTGCGGGTAAAGTACACGGGGACATTACCCATATGCTATACGGGGCAAATTTATGTGCTTTAAAGAAAAAGGACGGTGGCATTCGCCCAATTGCAGTAGGTTATACTTTTCGTCGCATAGCTTCAAAAATCTGCTGCAAGAACATTTTGCCTCAATTGACTGAAAAGTTTCAACCTGTTCAGCTAGGTTTCGGCACCAGGGGCGGATGTGAGGCCGCCGTCCATTCAGTGCGAACTTTTTTGAAGAGAGATGCAGGTGAAGTACTGCTGAAAGTGGATGTCAAAAATGCATTCAATTCAGTTAATAGAAACACCATTCTAAATGAAATTCAAAATTGTTCACCAGAAATTTTCGACTACCTTTTCCAATGTTACGGTTCAGAATCCACCCTCACATATAAATCTCATAACATTTCTTCCTCCACCGGCTGCCAACAAGGTGATCCACTAGGTCCAGCAATATTCAGCCTTGCAATTCATCCAATCATTTCAACACTAAACTCAAAATTAAACATTTGGTATTTGGATGATGGTACTTTAGGTGGTGATTCAGAGACAGTATTAACGGATTTACAAGCAGTTATTGACAAATTCAAAGAAATCGGATTGGTTTTAAATTTTTCCAAATGTGAATTATTTATAAGTGATTCCGTTCAAAATTCAAAAAAAGATGAAATTATTACAAAATTTAGTTTATTGGCCCCTTCAATCAAAATTATCACAAAACAAAATTTACGTCTCTTAGGTGCCCCAATTTTAGATGAATCGTTTCCATCGTTCATCACAGAGCAGCGTGCGAAATTCGATGAATATTCTGAACGTTTATCTAAAATTCACCGTCATATAGCTTTTCACATCATTCGGTTTTGTCTATTTGTGCCTCAGCTCACCTATGTTCTTAGATGCAGCCCTCTTTGGATGTTTAATGACCTTCTATCAAATTTGGACAATGCGTTAAAAGATGTTCTGGTTAAAATTCTAAATTGTCCTCTGTCAGATGTTTCCTGGTGTCAGGCCACTCTACCCATAAGGTTTGGTGGACTAGGCATTCGCAAAATTTCTAGTGTGTCTCTTCCAGCGTTCTTGTCCTCTGTGCATAGCACTTCGGCCCTTTTTTCCAAAATAGTAAATGCTTCTTTGGGTAATATTAAAATTAATGCTATGGAGGAGGCCAAGAATGCATGGACTATGGTTCCGGACGAGCTCCACGTGGAAGGAACAAGGGTCTTTGTTCAGTTTCGATGATTATGATTCTCGTACATCTGTTGATGATCTGTTTCTATAGTTTGTACCTACTGATTGTTATGGTTTGATATGGGTGTCCATTCTACTTACACATAATTTTTATCAGACACAAAACTTCCCCTAAGCTTTTGATTTTCGTCACTTTACTACTAGTGATTACAATTTATAATATTTAATTTGGTTTTGACGCACTTTTAAATAACCTTATAGACTATACGTACAAAGTTTTCTATTATTTTCTTAGGCCGAAACACTAGTCCGAAATACTAATATTATAAAGAGGTAAAATTTGTTTGTTTGTTTGTTTGTTTGACGGAGGTAATCTCCGAAACTACTGGGCCGATTTTAAAAATTCTTTTACCGATGTGAAGAATGGGCTGTTGGGAAGGTTATAGGCTATATTTTATCCCGGTAGTTCCATTAGTACACCCGTGCAAAGCCGGGACGTGCTACTAGTTTTACTATATAGTAAAACTGATGGGTATAGCCATTATAGAAGTAGTTTCAAGGTTGTCAGCATGTGTTGTACATTTGACGGCAGGGCGGGCGGCGGCCGCCCAGCTCGCTACAATTGTATCGTAAAGGTGTTCTGCTGGCTTTTATTGTTTCCTATTTAACTTTACTGTCGGCAATTAATATACGAACACGTGTTTCTATAGTTTATTGTTACCGCATGTGCGTATTTTGCTAGCGTCAAACGAAACTGTCAATCTTTGACTTCAAATGTTCAGGCAAAGGTCGAAACATACTACTCGCGGTGTAGTTCCCGTTTCTGTGGGAACACTTAGATCAAAAGTAGCCTATGTGCTAATATAGGATAATATAGTAACTGGTACCTTACGTACCTAATTTAATTCAAATCCGTCAGCCGTCTGGGCGTGAAGGAGTAACAAACATTCACACTTACCCGCTTACATACAAACTTTCACCTTTATAATATAAGTTTAAAGTCATTATTATAAACAACACAACTGTACACCAAACTCTTATTAAAATTGACAAGTGAAGTAATTATTTACTGATTGTAATTTGTTTGTATCCAACTTGATTAGCTTAATTAGTTTAACTTAACTAACTAGTTTGCTTATCGTTTACCACTAAAACAAACATTTAACATACGCCTATTAAAACGTTTATTTTGAATGGCTCACTTTGAGGTGAAATGGTTGTTTTACCTATGTATATATAAACAGATTTCTTTTGCAAGAGATATACAAAAAATTTCAAAAATGTAGCTAATAATAATGTAGGTAGCTGTATGTTTTTATGTTCATAAATTTCATTGTCAATAAATTAATTTTTTGCTTGAAAGAGTGGTGATGGTCTCATAAAATTTGTTGAGGAGAAGAATCTGACAAGGATATTCGAAATCATAAACACAGTTGAGAGTCGAGGGCAGTAAACCAATTACAAAAAACACTACTTCTAACAAGAATTTCATCTTTTATTTTTTCTTTGCTTACTTGTAAAGTTTGTAATGAATACAATTCTTCACAAAAATAATAAGTAAATATTTTTTACAAAGATAACTGTTCAACACATTTACAGAAACCCTCAAAGCTTGAGAAAAGTAAAGGATCTCTCACGATTTTGGTGCAAATCTGCGAAGCACATGCGACCATTTACTAGTTTTTATACAACTGTTGGTTAAATATTGTGACTGGTTTACACAAGTAGGCACTGTAAGTGCTGTTTTAACACGATAACAAGATAAGGGCAAAGTTTGGGTAGCAGCTGGTATTTTTTTTAATTAAAGTGATAACGAGAACAATGTGGCATATGGAACTACAAGTATTGATTAGCTAGAACAACTACAATTTGTTACTATAAAAACAGCTTTTCATATAAAAATAACAATAGTTTTATGCCAAAACTAGCAACTCGGCCAAGATTCGCATAGACACCTTTTTATGCATCTACATATTTTACATAATATTACATTGCTCTAGAATTAATCTGTCTATTGATGAAAAACGCATAAAAATAATTGCTTAGTGTAAAAGATTGGTGCATAGACCGCGAAAAGCAATTTTGTTTTATACCTAAATGTAGGGACAAAAGATTTATCAGTGTGCTTCGGACGCTTCGGACACGCTATTTATATGATCACGATTTATATCATCTTTAACTGGCGTTTAATTAATGGTGATATTTCACGCTGATATCAATCTTCCGAATCTCCATTACTCAAAAGGCCCTTACATTGCCCTAGAATAAACACGATGCTCTCTAACTCTTGATTGATATCTGTGTCGTATGTAGCACATCGCACAATACTATCTGGACACATTCATGCCCCTGGCATTTCACCTGATTAATGATCCTAACATTGTATCAATATTTGCATAAGAAACGCAAGAAAGAAACTTACCGTCCGCAATGCTTTGATGACTTTTCGTCTTCGGTTACACTGTGTAATGTATTTGAAACTTTAGCACCGGTGGTTCCTGAGCCTAAGTTTATTTGACTACGACTGCCGTTCATGCCATTCCAAACACAACCTTACTGCATTGACATAGACTTTATAATCATAAAGCAACGAGATCAGTTGTTACTGATGAGTGTCAGTCCGATGCTGAGATCCGATGTAAACTCGTCGGACGCGTCAATAAAAATATTCATTGGCTCACACTCTATTTAACAGTTGATGAGACAACCCTGCTAGTGTCATCAAGGATGGCACATTCAGGAATTGTTAGTTTTTGTGTTCATTTTATACTAGCAAATGTTTTTTTTAGTTTTGATGGGAACTAGGATAATTTAGGTGCGACCTGTTAAAGTACCTAGGGATTAGGGGGTGAGCCTTCAATGAACTTATAATACGAGTATAACTATGAAGCTGAAAGAGCAGATTTTCATAGATTAACTTACATTACAATAAGTTTAAGTATTCTGATAACGAAACTAATACTTTTCTTGTGGACATAGTAAGCTGGTATGACAAACTTTGTGAAAAACCATAGGAAAACTTTATTTTATTATTAGAAGGTAATTTATACTTGCCTTCAATATCAAACCAAACTAAGTTGAAATCGCAAAAGTTAAAAGGTAATTTATTTGTGTCATCCCTGAAGTATAAAGTCCTGTCCACACAAGCGGCCTGATTGATGCAATGAAAAATGACGCGACAATGTTTTGAGAAATTGCGTGCTCGAGGTCGCTTTGTGTCACAGAATGGGATTTTATTACTTGCATAATTTAATTCTATGAGTCTCGGAACCGGATTAGTGTAAATGTTACTTTGTGAATGTTTGATCCCATTGATTAGGGAGCACTGTAAAGTTTATTCATGCCATCATTAATATGCGTCTTATTTTTCACGTGCATAGTTATGCGGAATCATGTGTTATTATTTTTCTCCTTTATTTCGTTCCTTATATCGAGCTGTGCTGGTAGAGTTTGTACCTCGACTTGTGTCAAAAGGATGTCAAAAGGATGTTTTGAAGTGCAAGTGTCTCTTATCAGAAAGAACTATATCAATGAGATAAGACTATCGTCCACTTGTGCTACATTACTGCGAAAAAGCTCTTATACACTTTGCCGGTAACGGTTATTATCTACACCTGTGAGATTCCTGTTCCTAGGCAAAACAATTCATTATAGTAAGTGGTACATGACATAATTTTAAGTTTGTTCATATACGTTTCTGTTAAAAAAAACTTCCTTAGTGGTTAATATGGCTTTCAATACTTAGTTAGCGTTTAAGTACTCGGGCATGAGTATACTAAATTAGTTAGTTTTAAGAAATATCTTTTTAAACAAGGAACACAAAGAAATATCTAGTTACCTTCTGGTAAATCATCAAAATATATTCTCTAGGTAGTTTAATAAAACAGAAAATTGACATTTTTTTGCAAGATTAATTTTAATTAATCTATTTAAAAATTGTTTTATAAATAGATTAATTAAAATCCTATTTTTAAATTTGTAATCATATCGCCGCTAACGCGTGATGTCATGTCTTCGAGTTGACAGTCAGAGGTGTGCCACGATATTGGCACCACATCACATGATGTTATGTTGCAAATATTCATGAATGTAGGAGCGTCTTGAATGAGTTCGCACACATCAATGCACCGCCACAATTGCCATGTAGACACGCCTTTACCTTATTTGGTTGTGTTTTACTGCACATTGAGAGCCTTGAAAGTTAGTAACGTACACTATGGATCTATTAATCAGTCTGAATGTTGTGTATATACCTACGAACATCCGCAAAACCCAGTTAAACAAGTTTTATTTTTTTATTTTTCATTTCAAATGAACACAATATGCTTTTACAGGTGGAAAAAATAAATAAAATGCATTACCGTTCACAGCTTTAAAGATCCTCATCAAGACTTGCCGATATTTCGGACAAAATGGATTTGTCAAATCTTGGTTTCGTTTCATTTAATAATTGAGTTTTATACCTTGCTAATCAGCCATACAATTAATACATTTTAAGCAATTATACCTACTGCTAATCAGTGACTAGACAATAAGTGCCTGTACTGCGGTGTCACTGCTAGGTACAAGCACAGACATTCGTCACGGCATGATTTGTCGACATTGTCGTCCACACCAGGTGTCCGGCCGCAGACTCCGGCCGTCCTGCCACTCATTTGTACGTGTCAAATAGCTGTTATTTTTGACTGGAGATACTAGACAAGTGACCATGTTGACGTAGCCACAGAACAGTTGAATGGAAACTATGCATATTATTATGATCACGACTATATCCCAGGGAGTGGTAGAGTTTAGAAATCTTCAAAAGGATCTTCAAATGACATAAAGATCTGTTATGTAATTTGAAGATCCTTTTGAAGATGTCTAAGCTACCCCCTTTAGAGGTATGTCCAAGTATATTTCTTGCCCACATTTTGCAGAAGTTAACTTTCCATACATGACATGTTGCAATCCCATGAATGTCAAAAAAAGCAAAAACAAACAATCTATAAAATGAGGAAATATGATCGAAATTAAAATAACTAGGTCATGAAGTCTTGGCGGTTTGATACCGTATTGTTTGATATAAAAGTCGCGGAAGTGACACCATGTCGCAATGCTACCCAATAACGATGTGTCGCAAAAACAACTGGTCAGTGCGTTTGTTGTTGATACAGTTATTCATCGAAATACTGTCCTATTAAAATTAGATCTGAAATTATCATTTTTGATATATCTCTTAGAGCTTACTTATTTTTTTTTACCAGCAATAAAAAACGTTTTACGTTTTAAGTCAATTGTCGAAGGCAACTCTTCCCATGCTCTATTTTACAATTCTTTTATTTTATTACTTTACAGATTTTCGTTTGGCAAATGACGCTGCCAGCTGTTCGGGTGATAACTGGTAACACCAGATGTGATATTTGTATGACGGTAATGTGGACAAAGCGGTTTATTGCAAGCATTTGACGGAAGCTCAACATTTGCCGATCACCTTTCTTTAGAAAGCTAGTTGTAAAACGTTCGTAAAACAGCTGACATATGGGTCGCAGGTTTGAGGTGCACGTGTGAGGAAGCGGGAAGATTAGTGCATAGTTGGTGGTGCAAATCTGCGCAGCACATTGGCGATATCAGCTGAACAGTGCTATGGTAACAAGTTTGTACTGCTTAATCTGTAGCGCGTGGATCTAGTACCAACTGACAATAAAGTTTGAAACCTATAAAACCCTTTAAAAAGCAATAATGAAAAAGAGATATATTGAAATAAATGCACTCAACACTTTTTTATTATTCAAACTGTTTTTAGCTAGCGATCCAATGTTTGAACGTCTCAGTGGTAACATTGAACGAAAATTAACTTTTTATTTAAAAATATTTATTATAATTACCTATATTATAATTACATACGTGACCCCAGCGGCCCTTCTAAATAAATAGGTACGTTTTTTCTTTGATTAAATAAAGTTATGTAGACCATCTGAAATCAGGCTAATTCTAGAAATTAGCAAAACTAACATCAATCTTATCTAACATTATCGAAATATCGATAAAACTAATCAAAATATTTATTGTCCTACTACTTATGTGTGTCCTTGTTGAGTGCTAGAGTACTAAATGGCTGAAAAGAATTAGTCACTTGGATAACGACGCTAATATAAAAAAACCACGAGTAAAATTAAATCTTTGATGTCATAATTAGATACGGTAATACATTGTTACCATACAATTAGTAATTCCCCCTAAAACCTTAATCAGTTACTTACCAATTGCTTTTCCGCGAATGTAAAAAATCCAGTGGAATTATTTTAACTTTTTCAAAAATGTATAAGGTATTATTTTTCAACACAACAATTCGTTTGTTATCAAGACAAGATACAAATCAGAATAACAAAGATCAAGGTAAAATTTTTTCATACAAATAGTACTTAGACCATTTCTGTCGCAGTTTTGGTGATAGTAAAATTGTAGGTTTTCTATTGCAATATGTCTCTTTATTCTAGCTCAACAATACCTCAGGCAATGCTGTGCCTCGTTAAATTAATGTCGATCTATTATTCTTAATTGACACTATACACCATTTATCTAAGATGCAAAGGGTTATATTTTCTAACACTGTTTAAACGAATATTAAAAGGCCTAGGTGTATTACTCGCTTGATAAGATATTCTTGTAATGGTAACAAACAAATAGACTGTCAGATTGTACTAAGATTTTGTAGTAGATCACCTAGAGTGAAGGATAAGATCACACGTGCGTGCACAGCTGCGTGCACGTGTCGTCATAGATTACGCATTGATCGCATCCAGCTAACACTAACAATGCGAAAGAAGCCTTACAATTGAAAACTATGTATTCCTTGGAATATATAATGGAATTCCTATTGGCTAAAGTGTTGTTTTTTTGTAATGGGCTTAAGCTTTCTAGGGTTCAGATAGTTTCTGAATCTATTATTTTTCTCATAAGAGTGCTAAGATACAAGAATTTTACGGGAGAGTGTATAGGGGATAACAGAAGCTAAGAAAGGCCTATTAGGTGAAGTAAAGTTTGATACGTAAGTAACGATATGAAATAACTTTCAAAAGACAAGGAAAAAACACGTGTTTGGGTAGAGGAGCGCATACTCCTTCCTCAAACTAATGCCTCAAATAAAAGCTATTTTCTAAACAGGGAAACAGATGGCTCCAGACTTTACAACGTCCTATTATTAAGACAATAGAAATTACCATCCACCTAGCACATGTTTTCTGCATCAAAGAGAGTAGTAAAAATATATAACCTTTCTTCAACAAATGTTTCAGTTCTCATGACCATGTGCAGAGGATTTTGGGCAATCGTGGTATGAATCTGTCTTGCAGATGTCGTCGGTTCGCTCAAAGTTTCCTTCTCCAGGAATATTGGTGGATAATGAACTAATTTGAGTAATATTTTTATTGTGTTTTGGACCACTGTGGGTATTCAAATGTTTCCAATATCGTTGAAAGTATTCATGTAGCAACCGGAGCTTTGCACGATTTTTAAATGTGTGTGATTTTTAAACTAACCCAACTTATTTAGCGTCTTGTTAGATTAATTTCTTGATTGTTTATTTTTAAAGAAAAAATAATAGTCACATAGGAGAATGTAAAAACTAGACCAAAATAAAACACTAAACTAATTTATGTAATGTTGACACAACAATAGAGTTTAATACTGGGTACGTAATATATAAACGATCATCACAAGTATGTTACAACCAAATACACATTTTGTTACATTACATAGTCATTTTTTGCAAAGTTACCATTCTATACGTGAGAGGTTGCAAGCCCTAGAAAGCTAACTGGTTAGTTCTTATGATGTTTTCCAATTTAATTATCTTTTATTTATTTCTCTCACAAACAATACACACATACATATAATAAATATAAATACAGTAAAATGAAGTAAAAAAAAAAATACAGTTAATAATTATCCAAAAATTATTGTTGGTTAACTTATTATTACAATGAAATGTTGTGAGAGACTGGTGCCTGAAATAGGTATATTATAAAAAACCAGTAAGTAACGAAAGTATTAAAATTTTCTCTAATATTATTTGACATTCTGAATGACCAACACGGACATGAAAAGCTTGCTCTGCCATCCGTCTTCATTGTAATCGATCTCCCAATTAACACAGTTTTTCATCTAGCGAAAGAATCCGCTAGTTAATAAAGAATATTGTGTAAGATATTTCTATGCAGATAAATCTTCTGCTAATTATGAGGAATGGGCTCCATTCCTTAAATATACATGGTGTTCCGGCATGTTTGTAGCTAAGGCGAAATGATATATTAAAAGATTTTAATAGCAATATGAAAATTAGGTAAGAATTATAGTTTTAAATTAAGTAAAGTACCTAATTATACAAGTTAATTCACTTATTTGCATTCGCGTCCAAATACAGATAAAAATACAAAGCAGTTTCCAAATAATTAAAATTGTGAAGGTCCCAATTATTTTGAAAACTTTCATGTAAACATGCGGGTAACTATTTTCGGCCACCCTGTACTAGGCTATAAATAATCCAATCATATTTTTTAGTTCACCTAAATGCGTCGGTTTTGTGTGTCGAGTGACAGCACGGCACGGCGCGACACATTCCATGAACATTCTGAAAACGATACCTAATGAGAAAAATAACGAAAAAAAAAGTGTAAGTACTCGTAAGTTGTGTTATCCAGATATATCAATATACATCTTGATATATAGATTTTGTAGAAATACGTACCACATTTTAACACGTATCTAAGAAAGCTCATATCCTTCAATGGATTTCCGTTCATACATCCAAGATATATCAAAACGTATGTTTTGAATATTAATTTTGCGAATTCTGTTGATAGCTAATATTATTGCGAAAAGAATAACTTATTCAAAAGACATCCGGCGGACGCTTGTTTGCGTGCCTGGTTTGCATATGAGGCTGACTGTCTGCCATTCTAATTTCTTATTAGTGTGTTAGCAAGCATTAGTTAGATCTATGTTAGTTAGGTATTATTCGACTGGACCCGACGAAAGGTACAATTGGGACAGGCTCTTTTAAAAACTTACAGCAGATTATATATTATGAAGTACTTCTATATAAACGATTTGAAACAATTACGATTGTCGAAGAAGCTATGTAATGGGCGTATGTAATTCGCGACCTAGGCTAATGGATTTGGTATGACGCGCCCGTCAAAGAAACTAACTAAGTAACGGATTTAATATGACGCCCCCGAAGATAGAAATTGAGTACGAAGCGTTACTCACTGGCTACAATGCTTCACGTCACGATTTAACTGTTAAATATGTTTCAAACTGAAATAGTACTCAGACACCCTGTAAATTAATATTGAAACATTATCAGCAAAATCTACATTCCAAGTGGAATGAGGACGATGATTAGTGCTTATCACTTGCGTCGGGATACATACCCTCGGCATAGCATGTGCGCCTCATATGAGACAAGGGACTATTCAGACTGACGTCCACGTGCTCGGCAGACGAGCCATCTGCTATTCGCAACACAACCAGCTTTGATTTGATCATGAAAGCTTGGTATACAACTTCACGGTGGCAGTATTTTGAGCAATGCGTAGGGTAGCAGCCTGGTGTTTTATTTTCGTTAAGCTGTTATTAATATTTAATAAGGAAATATTTTACAGAATCATTACATGAATAACTCAATACGCAAGGTAAATATTTTACGTTTCCTATTTACTTACTGATCAGATCAGAGTTTCGCCTGCGACCACGCACGGTTGTTGCAACACATCTAGATAATATAAACATGTGCTAAGTATACAATGTGATCACAAAAGTATTATGAGTATTTGGTAACTTAATTTTGAAAATATACGTAAGTTCGATAAAATATTTTTTCACAATTTGTTTTCCATCGCATCAAATAAGCACGAACCAGTAACCAGACCCTACATCATAAAAATTTAGTAATTTTAGTAATTGCTAGAAAACATAGCGCAGCTGTATCGCTATCTTACTCATTATGTCATACTGTTGTTCCACTGACGCTGATGACGTCATCACAATCTCACCATCTTCGTCACGTAGACCGAGGTGTTATTTAATCTGTGTCCAAGTGTAGATTGCGCACGCATCGCGAATATAGCACACAATGGGACAATGGTGGTGAACGGTGGACGATAGCCATCTCTTTGTGGATGCCGACGTGGCAGATGTTGCAGAGAAATAGCTGAGTTTACTATCTTAGTGCTTCATTACTATCTTAGTAAGATCTCGTCTGCACCAATTTGTATTGTAAGCTGTAACGTTAGGTACATCAGTTTTGGCATGAATTACCCGTGGTAAAGATGTTTTTGTCATGTTATTATAAAAAAAAGAAGTGAAATTCAGCCACTAAAAAGAAAGGCATCAACGCGTGAAAAGTCGTAAAAGTAGACGTGTTACCAAATTAGATGTCGATATTTGAATACAAACGGAAGCAGTCACAAACAAGTGGAAGACATTAGAATTTTCTAATTCTGGTACAGACTCGTGGTTCAGATATCAGATAAGTTTCACGTTTCGGAAGAATTAGTCAATCATAAAATCCATTACTTACTCGTAAGCAACTCTTCTCAAATCAATTGAATACACATTTCACCTATCATTTGGCCAACAGAGTGACTTGTTGCATTAGCAATCAGCATGGCTGTTTCATACAGTTTACGTCCAGAAAATTAAATAAGTCATCTCTGCACTGCGTCTCATGTCGTCCCGTCATGTCGTTGTATTTATAGGACAACCTGCTTACTGTACCGACCTGTCCGCAGCTGAGGAGTCGCAGGCGCAGCCCTGTGCCAGCCAACGGTAAACATATGGATGCTTTTGCACACGAAATGACGAGAACATGGTCTGTTTTGTAACGTTTGATCCTGATGAAAGACTAGACAATGTGGCGTAACAAGACTAGTAAACACTAAACAGCTGAATGCTATGACGCAAATGTGTTATTTCACGTACTATCATCGCTCGTCGCTGATTGGTGCTTGGTCCATGGTGCTAGGTCTTGGACCGCTCGAACCAGAAGACTTGACAACCAAGATCCTTGAAATCGAATTGTTGATTAAAATCCGGTGCATTTATAAAGGTCTCCTAAGACCCATTAACATGAAAGTTTACTGAAAAAAAAAAGAATTGGTTCAGTGAAGATCAATAACAGGGGCCATATATACTACAGAAATTATTATTATTACTTGACTGAATTCAAGAGTGCTAAAAAATGACGATATAAACATTTGCCTTACCAAAAAGCCTCATTGTAAATACAAAAGATATCATCAATGTAACACTCCTTAATGACGTCAGAGATACCGTTGTAATATTTTCAAAAATATGCTCCCTTTTTGTCTTGCGCAGTATAAACACGTACCTGAAATTCAAATGTATGATTATCGAAAACAGTGACACTGCTTTGATTGAACATCTGGACGACGAAATGATTCCGTAAACATAACCTGTGACTTGAATCCTCACCTTTGTATAAACAAATTCAAATAGGGAAGTGGAAAGTTTAGATTTATATTATCTAAAAACACAGTGTATAATATTCTACTAACTATGTGTATTCCAAGCTTCAGCCAAATTTGTTCAGTAATTTTCGCGTAAAAAAGCAACAAACACCCATAATATATCCATGAAAAATGGTTCTTAGGAACGCTTTAATATTATTATATAGAACTATTAAAAATCGATGCTTGAATAGGTAAGAATTAAGTTTAGAGTCCGTACAGTAAAATAGAAACGAGAACGCAAATGTAGGCGTTTACGTCTAGTCGTTTGAAACGTTCCATTTTGCGAACTTTATGGAGATATGTATTATTTTTTAGGTTCCTTACTATAGGGTTCTATCCAATGGGACCGACCATACTTCTAAGCTTCTGTATGTATTTTCGACTGTTTATGACAAGGTGGTAAGTATATTTCCGGAGAAATACCGGAATCAAAAGTGCTAATCCAAGATATAAGTTATGCCTGGTACCAAATTCATACGTCCAGTCGTTTGACCGTGAAGGAGTAACAAACATTCACAAACTCATACTTTTATAATATTACCGTGACTATTAGTTTAAAACACAATAATCTATTGAGATCTGTAGATCAAATTACAGATATTTATTACAATTTGTATTGTGCTGTTATTTTTACCAGGATGACGCAAAGAAGTCGTGCTAGTGTATCGTGAGGTCTCGGCGTGACCATCGCACGTGCTCGCCAGCTGTGTCCGATCCAATTTATTGTTATTGAAATGTCAATCTACCTCACTACAATACAGCCAATGCAACTACCGTAATGCCTCTGTAACCTGGGGCTTGAACATAAGGTTGATGCAGTAAATATAACTTGAAGTGTTAAGCTATATTATATTCATAAAACATTCCCTGCCCCGTAGAGCAGGCTGTACTCGGCGCATATACCTTCGGCGTCCTGGGTACTGAATGCGTATAAAATTGTAGTATACCTACTGATCTTCAATTCTACTTAAGTAATTAATTTGTTAGTCGAGTGAGTGTAAAAGCAATTCACTTTAGTTTTTTACTTTCTTAGGACTGAATATGAATCTAATAACAACAATTTCTTTATTATAACTCTAAAGTCTAAATGAACTCTATATTATATAACTTTAAAAAATGTTTGCAGTGGCAACTCTGTGGGTTGAGTTCCATTGTTTTTCGAAAGAGCCTTCGCGTATTTGTATGACTACTGCATATTGCAAGTAAGTACAGTCATCTGCAATAAAATTACATACATTCTACAAATTTTCAAAGTTGGTGGAAAAATCCTTTAACTCGAGAAGAAAGAACATTTCTAGGAATTAGTAAAAAAGAAATTAAGAATTGGTAAAAGCTAAAAACGAGTTGATACCTACAAGCAGTAAAAATAACGTAATTATCATGGTATTAGCTAAATTAATTTATATAACTATTCTTATTGCGATTTTCATTGTTCTGTTATTATAATTGAATACCTACTATTTTTTATAATCTTATTGGAGATGACTGTACAATGTCCGATATTGGGCGCGTACCGTGTTTATTGGAGGCTCGGCGAAATATGATGACATGCATAAGTTATTGCGGATAAGTTGTATGAAATACACAGGGTATTGTTTTATTCCATGATTCAAATACAGCAAAACAAGCAATACCTTTCTGTCTTTTAAAGTAACGAAAATTCGTAAAGTTTTTGATAATTCTTGCGAATGTTTTTCTTATTTTTAACTTATAGTATGTAAGTATTAAATTTCAGTACATAGGTACTGAGGACCCAATTAAGTCCCATTACACGATGCAACTTTCTTGCTTGTTGCATACAATTAAATTGACTGTTATCATGACTTGCATATTCTGAGCATTGTTTAAGCAATGGAAGTCAAATATTGCTTCAATCTTAAATCTCTCTCTTCAATTGTATGCAACAGGCAAGAATCTTGCATCGTATACATGGGACTTAAATTTATTTATTGAATTAGCGTAATACATGTATTTTTCAATTAAAGCTCATATTTGCTTTGTTGTTTAAATGTTATTTCCAAGTTTTCAATGTTGTTATAATACGGGTAATTAACGAAACAACTCTATTTCGTATTTATGCGGGTCATAACAGCAGTTTTAACAATATTTAATCTGTACACTGTTAGAAATTTTGGAAAAAACATCATATTTGTAGGAAACACACATTTGGGTCCAGCATCTAGTAATGATGTAAGTATATATTATATATAAATATACTTTTTGCAGCAAATATTATGGAAAATAATGATCATGACCGTAATACTTCCTTCCTTAGCGACATATCTTTACAGATCTTTATGATGTCAGCGCCGAGTGCCGACTTACGTATATCTTTTATTGTTCGTTGAAGGAAACTTGAAGTAGTCGTTAATTTGCTGTCAATTTAGTAAGTAATTTAAGTTCAACTACAGTTTTCTGTATGTAATACTTCCGTGTATCTTTAAGTAGATGATTTATGAAGACTCAAATATTTTTAATTTTGTGGGGAGTTACTGCCTCGTTACGGCTTACAAATACATTAAAATTTTAAAGGTTTTGAATATAAAGGGTTTCTTATGATCATAACTGTAGCTGTAATTACCTGACTCGTATGACTAAGTTAATCACTGCGATGTTTCCGACCATAAAAACTTGCAACAGCACACCCTGTCATATTGAACATAATTTATGGTGCTGAATTCTTACTACGTTATATTTTACGCTGAAAAACTCAAATTTTAAACAATTGTCTACCTTATTGTTATAACCATATGAGTGTAGGTATATAAACCAGTTTAGTAACTTAATTCTCGAATTTGATGGTTATTTTACAACCGAGTTCTAATTACAAGGTTTCCTCTGAACTCTAGGACACGAAAAGGATTGTTGAAGTTGTATAAAAATATTTTTATTGTGTAGTAAAAATACTTTTGTGGGCAGGCTTTATGTATGACACGTAAGCGTAGTGACATAACAATTAATATATAAATGGTTCTTTGTAAATTACAAAGAACCTTTGCTTGTTTCTTTGTAGTAGGTATTTTAATGATTATATGTAGTCCCTCTGTAAAACTGTTTCTGTTTAACTCCTTGTTTGAAATTAGTTTCGCAACTTGTTGGTTTAGTTTGATTGGCTTCAATCAACTTGAAAGTAATAAAATAACATAAGACGATTGTGCAACGGTTGCTTTGAATTTGTTTTAATTAAAACATTTGAAATAAAATATTCGAGGACTTTTCTTGGCTTCTAGAGATCGAGTTTTCTAAAATATTATTATACTCAAAAGACTGCCCTATTAATAAACGCGAAAGTTTGTATGTATGTTTGTTACTCCACTCAAAAACTACTGAACTAATTTTTCTGAAACTTGGAATGTAAGTACATAGTTTATGACATGAAATAACATAAGCTTCTGCTTATCTTGGTAGTACAAGTGAGTGAAGACGCGGGCGGAAGCTTGTTAGTTATTTATAAATTTATGGAAATAGAGCTGTCAATTTCATGCACAATTTCTTATTTGGTCTCTTTAAATTAGCATAATTTTAACGCCTATTATGAAAGCCGTTTTGTGTTGAATGAAACCCATAATATTTATGACACTTCTAATCTGTAAGGATTGTTTACACCAACTGTTTGCCGTTTAAATTTCAATATATTTTGCCATAAAATCCCCAGTTTACGAGCTAATCCCGACACATGTCAAACAAATTGTTGACACTTCCAAATCGTGAAGGAACCACTTAAATTCTCGAAAACAAGGGCTTATTGGGTGTGAGAACTTTGCTTTTGTATATCGTAGGCTAGTGATGATTGATTTAATACGAGAAATATTATTTAGCATACAGATAACATACAAAAATTCATCATTATTCTGTACTGATAACGTGTCTTAAGTTTTTTCAAGTATCTAATTATTTCTAAGCCTAAAGTTGGATTTAAGAAACGATTTGATTATAATTTTATAGGATAAACATTTGATTTAGTTTAGTCTTCATTACAAAAAATTGGACTCCTTTTTTATATCTCATACCTATATTATATAAGAACCTATAAATTTGATATAATAATTTATGCTTTCTAATATTAATTCTAAAGTATACATTTAGACAATAATATTATGTCAGCTTTATGACTATTTTTTTACTTAAAACCACCTGTGTTTGGTCCGGTGACATCACGTTTTCTCGCCTTTGCATTTTGGGGATTTCCTTGTACCTATATTCGAAAATAAATAAAATATGATCTTTCTATTTGAGAGTTTACGAATACGTATCTAACAACAGATTTAAATAATTAATTTTATTAAGGAACACGGTGAAGCTTAAAATTGTTGAGTAGATAAGTACTTAGAACCTACAAAAATGAAAACTTTGCAATGGCTGATGCCGATAAAAATCCTTAGACATTCAACAAGTTGCTACTAAGCTGATCCGATAAAGGTTTAACCATGGCGTTTCTTTTACATACCTACAAAGTAAGTTGGTACATAAACATGGTATAGTACCTTACAATGTAAACATGCCGGTAGTTCCGGGATGACGTGATCAAGTTCACCGAGATAGCGCCATCTGCCAGGTGCAAGGACACACTTGTAGGAAAAAT
Source organism: Xanthorhoe spadicearia (assembly GCA_947086425.1). Lineage (NCBI taxonomy): Eukaryota > Metazoa > Arthropoda > Insecta > Lepidoptera > Geometridae > Xanthorhoe > Xanthorhoe spadicearia. The sequence goes on along the minus strand of OX352205.1, from coordinate 3,752,192 downwards.
GTGACCCCATTAGGTTGTTAGAATTTGCATTATTCATAGAGTTGAATTCCAACTCTAATATATCGACGTTAATTTACAGCGATCCTTGACAGGGCTGCTGCTTGGACTTAAGAAAAGTAACAGATTTGGATCAGCATTGCTATTCTACGTAGTGATGTTGACAGTCACTTGGACACGGTTCCGTGCCCTTTTCGGCTCTGATCCAAGCCACTGCCAGGTGGATAGGTCCATAGCTAGTTTACAACGAACCTTTGATGGCTCAAATAGTTCTTATTGTATTTTGTAAACTTACGTGCATGAAGCACTTATTTTGAAACTAATCATGAAACATTATCACGTCTGTATCCTCAAAGTACGAGAGACATCTTAACAAAAAATATAAATAAGTACCTAAAAGTTTATTTAACTAGAAATAAACTTTTGCTGAAGTTTTTAAAACATGGGTGGTACCCACATCATCTATCCGCCAGAGGCACTGTGACAAGTTTTCATATATCATCTGTCAAATACCTATCCGGTAGCGCTAGCGCGTTTAGATTAATCGGTAAGCTATCATGCTATCACCTACTGGTTCCAAAAATCTAGCAGGTTTAGTCTGATGATAAGTGGCAGCCCTGGCCGTGACGCCGGCTCGAGGTCATCACACCTGAGAATTTGTTTTCGCATCCGCTTGCAGAAAAAACTAAACATTTGAGATTTTTTTGTTTCAATGCCTCAAAATAAATGATTGTAAAATCCGATTGAGCTTCAAAATAAACGAGGAATATTAGTATGGGTGTAAGGCATCACGTTCTGAGGAAACATCTATGTGATCATGATCATCGCGTGAAGCTTAGATTGGTAATGTATTTTTCTTGGAGAACATTGTTCTCTTGCTCTCTCTGGATTCTTTGTTTCAGGAAATGAATAACAGTAACTTGGCGGGATAGAAAAGACAATTGGCGAATTAGTATTCGAACAGATGACGAGAGCTTGTAATTTGGACTTGACGAAGGTTTCTTTGCAAAAAGTTTGCATGTACTCATCAAAAGTATTACATATTTAGATGTAAAGTTAATGTCAAGATCATCAAAGATTATTTTTAATAAAAAAAGTGATAGAAAGTTACCCTGATTCTACACAGTGGTCACAAACAGCAATAAAATGTATTTAGTTCTTTCTTCAATGTGATGTCAGAGGTCCTACAGAATGAATAAATTAGTTTGAAAAGCAATTGACTTGATTACGTAGGTACTACTTGGAGAATAATTACTCAGGGAATAAATTCCAAATGAGAATTCTTTCCATCACACAAATATCATTTATTATTGTTTAAAGAACACAGCTGTGCGAGATTCATATTAGAATGATCAAAATTTGCATAATTATGTTGGGTTATTCCAAATTCGCGGCAAAACAGTTACTTGACAAGGTCGCTGTGTTGTTTAGTTTAATACTATAAAATATGCGGAACGTGTTGGTTGCTATGGGCTAGCTAGGCAGTCATTATGAGTTTACAAATTACGACAAACAACATCTTACCATCAATTGCAATTCTCTTTTGAATTAATTAACAAACTTATTTTATTTAAACATAACTTCTAAAATCAGATGTTTTTATCTATTATTAGCCGCAGCGTTGATTTGCCTATATCGGGCGCCGTATTAGACGTACAAGCCATATGGCCGCACAGGCTGCTGCACAAACTATTTGTTACTCACCCGTTGCATGGAGGTCGTCGAGTGGGAGACAACTTACTCCCACAGAAGTCTAGTTTACATAGAGTGTTTACATAGAAGACAGAGTGCTTGATAAAGCTTAGATTCAGAATCGCAAGTTCATTTTGCAATAAATGGAAAATTATGAGGATATTGATATTCCGAGATGAGTTGAAGAAGAGAAAGAGAATTTATAAACTGTTATAGTTATTATTTTTTATGAGCTTACATTGAATGATTTTCAACCGAATGAGCGAATCAGACAGATTCGCTCTTTCGGTTGAAAACCATTCAATGTAAGTCCTAAGTTACTTGGTACGTAAAATGTTCGTATGAGCTCAATAGCGTAAATCACTTGAAGTATCTATCATAAAAAGTTGGTCCCGTAGTCCAACATCCGAAGCGTTCAGTAGTACCACAGATTAAATAATACTAGGTAGTACCTAGACCTAGGTGCTAAGTTAGCGGTAACCGGCTTTTGCGCTAAATAGGAAATTCTATTGTATAGTCTATTGGCTAATGTCTGTTCGAGTCGCAAACGTAGATAACAACGTCCGTCCATTATCGGCCTTGCAAGGCCGGCTCCAACTAGCCCGTCATTACGTAAGAATGCTCACAAAAACTAATTGACAAAAGTCGATTTGCGTTTACTAATTAATGGAATTGAAAAAAGGTGCTTTTATTGCTTCTGTCCAATTAGACGGCTGGTTTTATTGGTGTGCTCTCGGTTTCAATTATATTGCCAGCTACGATTAGCAAGTATCAATTTTATTTTATAGGCATCAGGAATTGAATGCTCGAATGTTACGACTTCATTTTCTGCGATGACCTATAATGTTTTGAATGTGCTAGTAAGAATAATATTTTAGGTAATTATTTTTTTGAACACCTAGCTACGATTTTTATCCAAAAGTTAATGTTTTTTTTTTTTGGTATTGCCAATGCTTCATGATTCTCTAGCTAAACATTGCGCTTATACGTATTTTAATCGCTTTCATCTCAATGATATTATTGCGTTCCCTGTTAATTTAAAACTTTATTTAAGGTGTCTTAGGGTAAGATCGGACTAGTTTTCAGAAAACCAATCGAGTGTTTGAAAATATTTTTTTGTATCGCCTCTGGTTATTCTTTCCTAACGCAATAGGGTGTCAACAAATGCAAAAATACAGAGGTTTCATTTCTTATATTTAGTTTTTAGATAAACCCAACGGTCGATGTTTTATGAATGATAGAAAAGAGCATAATTTTTCAAAATGGCCAGGGAAAGATCGGACCGTGTGAGAGTAAGACCGGACTATCTAATAAAACCACCCCTGTAACAGATAGAATAAGCTTGATCAAATAACATAGGAATTTGCAAATACATTAAATAATTCACTGGGAAATGAAACCGAAAAAATGACCGGATGATCATAGTCCGAACTTCACCTATTGAAATTTCCGAGGCTAAAGATCGGATCTCTGTTTACAAACGTCTTAGACGTGAATGTATAATATTAATCAATAAATTTAACTACACTCATAGTGATAAAGCCGCGAAACTTCAAAAATCATGAAAACTACTTACCAAATTGCTTGTTGAAAGTTTGAAGTGAAAGATCGGATCGTCTCCTTTTTCATTTTTTTCCCATCTTTTGCTAGATCGATGATTACTCGCGTTCGGCTGGGCCTAGCGTCAGTCGCAGGATGTAGGGGGGTGCATATCAAAATGGCACAAAAGGCAATGTTGCCATAATTGTAAAATATCGCCAAATTTAGTAGTTATGCGACTTGTACGGACTTACCCCTTGTCCGATCTTACCCTAAGACACCTTACCTTAAATAACTATTTCTATTCAAGTGTCCTATTTCTTTAAAATAGCTACCAAGCGAAAAAATGATTCAAAAAAGATTTCTACATAATCTATAGTAGTTATTACCAACTGGATCTAGTACCTAATTGTCGCGCAATTAGGTGTCTCGGTACAGACACGTGCACAGATTCCAGTAAACAATTCGTTTGATGGCGCCGCATGTGTCTACATATCCACTTGACCTCATCATTATACTTGGTACTTTTTATATTCACAATTGAGCATAATCTTTTGAAGGGTGCGTCTAAAATTAAAGTTATCCTTTAAAAACAATAGTTTTATATTTAATCGAAATTCTACTGATCATGTAATACCATAGTTTCCAACATAAGGTAACTTAGTTCGTTTAAACTTGTGTTAGTCTCAAATATAAATAAACAAAAAATATGAATTTGGAATAACGACTCTACAAAAAAATATTTGTGAAAAAATCGAAAGAAGGAGGTAAGTCGATTTCACTAAAACGTAAAAGCCTTGATGAGAAACAAGTTTCTCCAGATTTCTTAATAAATCAAAACTAGAGTGCAGTTTTAATTTGTGCAGTATCGAGGTATCCGGATCGGGTACGAGTAACGGTAGCGGCGGGTAAAGTACAGAATACGTGATATTTATGGACCGTTCAGAGTGCTAACAGGGCGATAGAGCACTAAACTCTGAAAGTATTACGAGCCAGAACCTAGATTCAATAATTTTTATGAAAAGCTATGACAAAATTCCACAGAGATTAAAACAGGTAGAGTTGAAAATTTCTTTCCTGGTTTGTTTTATACAATTTAGTTTAGTATACCCCTAAACTGACTTATATAATGAGACAATATCGGCCAGTGACCTATGATGTCTATAGTAGTAAAAAGGTTAAGGTAGAGTTGACCCCGTGATCATCGTTGACCGTGTTTCATTAGTACACCCATGCAAAGCCGGGACTGGTAATAAAATCTAAATGACAAAATGATTCAAATTATCAGAGTACTAGCGACTATTATTGCTAGTCCGATGCTGAGTACGATCACCAGCAAAGTTTCCTGCTTCCATAGCTTGCTAGTTATGAGAAGCGTTGCTTCCGCAAATAGTTGCGCAGCTGGCGATTTGTTTTGGCGCCATTCAGACGGGAACTTGACCCGCTTCTGTCAATCTAGAATTAGGCCATCACATCAGTTACGGTAATTATTGATATAAAATAAAAATCAATATAAGTATGCAACTTAATTGTTGCAGGCTTAGAAAGGTGGAAGGTCACCACTTGAGAAATGCTCAATATTATTCTGAAAAACAAGAAAAACACTTGACCAACAGAGAATGAGAAGCTTTATTTATATCATGTCTCTGATGACTTTAAGCGACTTTATGGGATAATTAAACTTTTAAAACCCAATCTTATTATTTGAATTAATGATCCCTTTTAGCATTTAATTGTACTCTTTGGTAAATTTTCTGTTCCTTCAAAGCAGTTTGCTCAGGATTAAAATGTACCTTGTGAATTTCAAACCTGTTTGGGTCCTCGGAGACTGTTGGGTCAGAGGAATGCAATAAGAGAAAAATACTTCGCGAAAACGACCACGGTCGAACAAAAGCCTTTGTTGGGTTCCACGTATCAAACTGGTGTTGGGTTGCGGAATTCTATAACCAATTCAATTCGGTTTCTGAAATTTGATAACGCTAAAGCGACCCTTGATTAGCAATCTCGCAGTCAAAATATCGCCAATAAAGCCCAATCAAAGTGACTGTTTTATTAAGTTCGTTCACATTATTGTCCAACTGTAAACAATTAGCCAGTCAACCAGCTACCCTGACAAAATTTGTACCGTTTTATAATAACATATAAAAAAAGTATATTATGTCTTCGGCAGAAATCCTTACGGAGATGTCCATAGAAAACTGTACTCAGTTTAATCTTAATCTTATCATTATCTACATAAAATACATAATACAGGTAATTCAAAAATACTTACGTATAAAACAAAAAAATATAGTAAACTTGGACATTTATATACGAAAATGAAAGGTGAAGAGCAATGAGCAGTATGTATGTTGCGAAACCAACGATGATGTGATTCGAAACGAATTAGCTTCAACTGGTTTGTTTAGTGTTATGACGACCCTACAAGATGCACTATAAACACCAATTTATCTCATGCAATTAAACGGACGTCCCACAATGATTACAAGTGCAAACAGTGCAAGATAGGAGCCAAGACATTCGTAGAAATATCATAAAATTGAGAAACATTTGTGCAATAAGCCCACTGTTATAACTAGGCTAACCTTTGTTTTAAGAACTACCAGATGTAGCATTAACATGCGTTTCATTGTACAGAGAATAGTGTTCTTAAAGGTCTAGAAACCTAGGTTTCATAATTACTCACCAAAGTAGAAGACGTAGGTGATCTTTCAAACTACGAGTTTAACTTCAAGATCTTGACAATCATTTTAAGCGAATATTTAGACATTTTATTGGTAGGTATATCTGTCCGGTAAGCATCTTTTTACACACGTAGGAGTTCGTAGATTTCAGTAAGCCAATGCAAAACAAAACTTTATAGCGTTATAACATAATAATAATACCACTGGCTCTTGGTCTAGTAACGCTATCTCCATTAAAGTCTTGCATAAGCGTCGCATCGAAATGCGTGATGCTGTGTACAATTAAGACTAAACGTAATAAACAGCTGTTCTGTAGGGCTATCGATGTCTTCTCGGACGTCTGAAGTGATGTTAAAGATGTTCTAGATTATTGTTAGTGTTTTAAAATATTGAGTTACGTCTTTGGGTGAATATTAAAATATGACAACTACGGTGACTTATTTTATAAACTGAAACCAAAGTACTCTTAGTTTTATACTCATGAATCTATGATTAAATTATAATCTTACACCTTCAGCCTCACTAGCGTGCTGTCTTAATAAATAATATTCTATGTGTTATTATAGGTCATAGACTAAAATTTTAGTTTCTGTTGTCGTTTTAAAGAGTAATAAACATCTTAATAGATCAGTTTAACGAGAAATACCTCCTTATGATATTTTGACTTCTTGCTATAAAACTTTCCCTACTCAGCATATCAGGGTAATATACCCATCGTAGCGTGTTAACATCTGCTTGAAGTGTACTACAGACTAGTCTTATTTCAATAGCAAGGAAATATGCAGAGAAATTAATGTTATAGACCAAGTACAAGCATGTTCACTTCAAATAAATCAATGATAGACAGCTTTCCCTTGCCGTTTCGTTTATGTTTAAACAGCGAATTAATAGACGTGTTTGCATCGACAAGATACTTGTAAGGTAGCGACATAGAAATAGCAAAATATATTGAGACATTGCGATTCTGTGGCTATCAACGAGCTCAAGTTGTGAGTTTAAGCCTTATGTTTGCTATGTTATGACTTTATTTTTCGTGTATGACTTACTAACGTTCCTGAAATGAATTTCGTGTTAAAGTAGCTCACTTCAAATGCATTTTAGGAAGATTTCAACTCATTTCCAGTCCCACTTTTATACTATCTCGATCTGTTTTGAGATCAGCTACATAGTTATACAACTATATAAATACCTTACCCTTTTGGTACACTGCTTGTACTTTCTTGTGTTACCCATTGTTCTTTTTCCTTTTAGTTTTTTGCTTGCTTCACTTACCTACTTATTTTTTTTGTTTTAATTTTTTATGTTGTTATTTTTCTTTACTGTGTTCTATGTGTACCAAAATAAACGTTTTATCTATCTATCTATCTAAATACAGCCTTTTCCCTGTACACTTTTGATAAGATGCAAAGCATGTTGTGCAGATTTTGTTGGTTTTACCAGTTAATAATGAGGTAGCCCTAGAGTTAAGATGAATGGGGAGCATATCGGTTGCAGACGATGGCGCCTCGCGGGTTATCGCGGGTCGCGCAGCTGTACATCAATGGACTGACTTCATAACTACACTTACTTATGTAAGTAGGTATAGTTGTTGTTTATAATTAATGCACTATGTAGGGTTAGGAGGTGATATAAGATCAATGAGTTATCTTTATTTTCATATTTTCATGTTCTATGTGGTTTCAATTCTCGTCTGATTGATCTCGATTTCATTTCACAAGCAGGACTTAAAAAAAAAGATAAAAAATAATTGTTCGACAATAAAGAAAAATAAACCAACAGTTCTATGTGAATGAAATGATCCAATTATATCTTTTTATCATTTATACTCATAGAGGCATTTATATTATATTATGTAAAGTTTTTTTGTAAGTTTTTTTTATATTCATGAATATTAACGTCCTACTCTCTATAAAATAAAATTTTGCTCAGTGATCCTCACGACCTACAAATCACGAGAGCTAACAGTGATTACTTGACCAAGTTGAAACTATAAAAGTTAATTAGATGAATTTATCCTTTGCAGGTGGTCGATTCACCGGTGGTCGACAAATAATTAGCAATTAGTAAGTAAGTAGATTCGTTGGTTATAAGTTTTACCTTGTTTTACTTATATAGGTTGAGATCATATTCGCAGATCGAAAAGCCACGCCTAGTCCCGATCCCTACATTCACGATCTGTTGCTAAAATGTCATGACGTTCCCAAAGAAACGTGCAATATCTATACTAATATCTGTGCCAATATCTTATATGGTTTAATAATGATGTGGTTTAATACTAAAAAAATATATTTACTAATGTTGGTGTGTTTGTTTGTTTGTTTGTTTGACGGAGGTAATCTCCGAATCTTCTCAACCGATTTCAAAAATTCTTTCACCGATGCATGTGTAGAAGGCTATATTTTATGTGGGCCGTGCAAGGCCGGGACGTCTTAAATACAGCTGAACAATTTGTTAACTTAGTTCTATTGTTTTAATTTAAAAACTTTTAAAAGTAACGAAATAGTTATGATTACTGTGTTGTTTCCTCATGTATTAAGGTCATTTTAAATGCAAACTTTTAGTTTATTGATAGGTACAGTTTCATATTACTTACTTACCAATACAGTATGACTACGTACGTTTTAATGCGTCTTAAAGTAATTTAATACCTAGATTATTGTAGTTAGTTAAAACTAACTTACTTCAATTAATAAAACCAAAACTTAAAAAAAAAAACTAAGAGCAGCAAACGATTGTCAATTGTATTTAAAATTATATTTTCATGTTGTGGAAATGGACGCCATCAGAAATATAACAAGCCATCTTGGTCTTAAGTAAATGAAACAAGGATGTTTATAAATAGATCTTTACATGCAATTGCCAGTTTATATGGCAATTTCGTCGAAAAAATCTTGTGTTTTACATTTAAATCTTGATTTCCCAATGTTTTCTAACCTTTTGCAATTAAAAAATAACACTGACTCATGATTTTCGTTCTATAATTTCCGATCAACATCTGAGCGAGAATGTCACGGCATTCGCACGGCGGTGTGTACTCGCCTTAATGCAGCTGGTCGACTAGGAAGCAAAGTTATAGTATAATCAAACGCCTTCCATTGATACGTGTTTGCGTAAATACTTTGTCGCTTTTCCTGGAAACTAAAAAGTGTTTACCATCTGTATGGATTGAAAGATTAGGTTCGTTTCTAGGAAAAGGCCAAAGTGTTTTGTGAAACTGTAAACAAAACAAACAAATTACGTATGAAATAATAGAATGATCGTATTAGATTTCCTCGTGTTCTGAAAGATATATTTTGTAATTTTAATTATTGATTACAAATGACAATTTTTTAAACTTTCCACTACCTACCTATTTAAATGATTATTATTACCTATTTACTTATTAAATCGTAGAAAACCAATATCATCAAACAGCCTTAGTTTTCCAGAAAGAGATGTTTTCTGCACTAGTCTGTCCTCAATTGTCGTAAAAACTGTAGGTAAGTGTGTAATAAAACATAATTTATGCAATTCCTAAGTAAAATATGCAGACATTGAACACAGGCTCATGTTTCATAGCTGCATGAGCAAGAGTCGAGTTCTTGCGCCGGCGCTTGTTGACCCCAACCGCACGATGTAGAAATGCTAAGCAAAGCCTTCTCATATTCTCGGCACGTAGAGTTCATAGCTTTACTGCAGATTACTAATACCTATTGGTATTTTAGTATATACGGGTATAATAATGCTCAACTTTTATCATGAAGCATATCTGCAATACCAACCTACGAATGTACAATTTAAAGACACAACTCTTGCCACTACAAAAGGTCGTTTAATAACAAAGATACAAAATAAACTTGTAAGTACTGTACATGCAAGATTATTAAATATTATCGATCGAGTGAGCGAAGCGAACGAAGATCTTAGTGGCAAGTGGGGTAATTTTGCTTTGTATGTTGTGTTCATTTGTTTGTTTGTATGTTCCGGCATAACTATCGAATCGTTAATCCAATCTTCATGAAACTTGGTAGGTATATAGGTAGTGGTAAGCCGGTAAGCCAGTAACCTAATGAGCTGAATCGGTCAAGGGGTTGTAAAGATATTTGGTTCCGAAGGGGATGAAAAAAAATAAAAGTTGTTCAAATACATTGAGTGGGGTGTCATATGAAAGGGCTTTGTTTACACATTCCAAAATGGTTTTTCTTTTTATTCTAAGATGTAAAGTTTTTGAATAACTTCGATAAATGTAAAAAAAACATGACTGCTATATCCTGAGCTCCCATTTCTATAAGTTTTGGTGAAATCGCAGCTCAGAAAATCGTTCTTCTTCTTCTTTATTATTTTGGTTGGTGTTTCTAACTCCTAACTCTTTTTGACGAACCTAACGACGTTTTAATGGAAAAAGAATTCAACTTACTAAATAGTTTCCTTGAACCAATGTTACTGCCACTTCACAACGAACAAAATACCAAAATGTTTTAAGTCGAAACACCCTCGTTAAAACTTATGCTCTTACATATACCATCAAGTATTTTTTATAGAAATTTATGTAAATTAATGCAAAATGATTTTTGACAAATGTTTGAAATAACCGCGGGCAACACATTTGTCATCGAAAGTAGTGCCATGACAGGATCAAACCAACATGACATACTAAATATAAAATAGGTTTAGAGCCTAAGGTTTGACTCTAAATTCAAAGAGTTTTTAATCAAAACCTGTATTGTAAATAATGCACACTCAAAATCGCTTTACTATAATCGGCTTTATGTACTTAGTTCTCATTGGATCCTCAATATTTTTTAGTAGACCTCTGAAGTAAATTCTTTCAAACACAGATAAAAACGAATATACATACACAAAAACCGGCGAGCGAGATCTCGTTCGAGGCGAACTACTAGTTTTATACAGGTTCGTCCAAATATATTTGGCACATGCCCTCATTATGCATACTTAATTAATTTTATATACATTCCATACGTGACATGTTGTTTGTCTACACAGGCACCTTTTATACATAACAATAATTATGCAAGTACAACATTCTGATTATTGGTCACGTTTTAAATACATTCATTAAAATATGTTAAAACAACATTTAGTTGCTGACTATATTAAACGATGGGCATCGTTGCAGTTAGTCCATCAAACCACTATATTTGTGAACCTACCTATCTGTGAACTTTAGAAACAGATATACAAGGAGTGAAAAATGTCTGGTCACGCACATACTGAAGTTATAGACACCTTGACCTGGGCTGATATCCTAGTGCTATCTGTAATAGGGATTCTGCTGTTTACAGGAGCATTCTATATTTTTAGACAGCTTAAGAAATATTGCATAAGACGTATACAGAGAGAAGTGGAATCCGTGATGATCAATCAACAAATGAAGACTTCGAATATAAACCAGTGCTAATGTTAATAAGAAAGAAAGTGATCCGTGGAGGGGGTCACGACCCTCAGCATTGAGGAAAACGACGCGAGGAGGAGGAATGTTAATAAATGAAATGTAAGTGACTTTGTTGTTTCATTGTTAAATCAATTTTTACATGTTCTTGCAGAAACTAGATTACTACAGTCCGTATAACATATAATTTCAAAATACAAGAGAATCAGTTGCTACATTTAAGGATTGCTAATAAACAATTATGGGTAGCTCAACTGAACCAAACTAATGTCAGTATTATTTGAACCATATTTTTCCTATCGACGAGTATTTTTCGGATACATGCAGTTGAGATGGTGTTCATGAAATTATGTTAAAATCTTACTAGTACAAAACAAAACTGTGAAATTGAAGTGTCTCTCTAGTGACTGCTCTATTTAAAAAATGAAAACTGATGATCTATCAACAGCTAGGAAGATATAATGATAATAATACCGCAGATCCATTAAAATGACGAACATCAAATAACTTAGTTGATGAGTTTTTGCAGCAAAATGCGAATATAATGATGAGCATCATAGCAATATTATCACGTTAGTTGAATTTGATGTGGATCGTTTTTCACATCATAAGCTTAGATATTAACATAATAGGTAAGTTATAACGTGTGGAGCACTTTATGGTGAGTGGTTTGATTATCTGTTCAGAATGTAAGAATCAAAGGAATCATTTATGAGTACAAAAAAGATTATGAAAGTAGTAGGTACTGAAAAGTTACTTATTTGAGCCCTATTTACTTAATCGTTACTATTACAATATTAATTATATTTAATCGCTTTTACTATAGTTACCTACCTACTGAAAAAAATGCATAGGAATTGGCATTGAGAAAATTTGACATTAATTACTTTAAGTAATCTTCGATTGTAAACGCCATGACAAATCGGTTATTTGAATACCAGTTAGGTATTCGATGCGGTTTTCGATAGCATAATGCGCGTTTAGTCATTGTATTTGACATTATTGTCCCATTGTGCCAAACAACAATACATGACATAGCAGAGATTGCGCACACGCAGATGTCATGGAGGTACACCTGGAGGTCAAACGGTAATAATGAAATGTTTTAACTAAAGGTGACGTTCTGTGGGGTGGCATGCAGATGGCTTGTCCTGGCCTGATGATAGAGCCATCTGTTAGAACTAGTTCTTGTAGTAATAGGAAGTAAACAAAAAATATTAAGGTATTGAAAATAGTGAAAGGGTCAAGCAAGAGTCAGTAGTTTTTACTTTTGTGTAAAAGGAAATGAAAAATAAAGTAGAGAATTATGAAACCTTTTACTGATTTTCGTGAGATTGTGGAGGAGTAATAACATAAATTATGGGAAAGAAAAGTGAAAACTAAATGCCTTATTAAAATAATTATATCTGTTGTAGCTAAGAGTATCCAATAAGGCAAGGTAATGCTAGGTGTAGTGACAACAAAATATTTACACATTATTTTCAATATTCCTTGGAATATAAACTAAGATCATTCACATAGGACGTAGAGGACCGTTCTTTTCTATGGCATGAAATAAAGTATTGTCAGAGTCAATAGCTAGGTACTATTGCTCATTACAATAAAATCGATGTCAGCACTAACGTATTTTAGCATCTGTCGGTAGCAGCCGCTTGACATGTGTGTAAAACAAACCCCTCACGAGGGGCGAGATTTCCACCAGGTGAGAGCAACGCCACGTGTGGGGAACCCCTTACAGGTGCCGGCATGAATGAGCCATTGTTGGACCCATTGACAGAATGTTTGACATTTGGCGCGCAATTTTGGCGGGATTGGAATACAAAGGGTTGTTTACTTTGCTGGACTCGACAGATTGGTCATCTCGTTCTACTATTGACTCTATTGTTATTGTGACAGATTTTGCGATTGTCATAAAATAAATCTGCTTACGCGAAAACCCTTTTGACTGTGATTCAATGAAAAACCGTTGACCTAATTCTTATTTTATTCTAAAGCTTTTCACAAACGTTATTTTTTATTTCCTGGGTAAAAGCAAAGTCCAGACTCTTTGTCTCGTTTTGGATCCATTCAATTACTCACAATAATGCTAATAAACATTGATAGTATGCTCCCCAGTACGAGCATAATGCTGAATTTACTGAACGGATTTCGATTAAACTTCAATAACAGAAGTAGACGTAGGAACCACGCGAAACGTATCACTACTAATTGTTCAAAACGCTTCACGGGATTATTAAGAATCAGCAGTGATTTTATAATTGTAAAAATGCGGAAATTTGAAAGCATGAATATATTGCAGTACTTACTTTCACATAAAAAGGATTGAAAAGATTTAGCTGGAACTTGGTATGCTAAAGTTTATACATATAACACTGGTTACTTTTATCCATTCCGCGGACGAATGCTAGTCACACTTATAATCACACATTTTTTATATAATTTTAGCATAACATAACCTCATCGCGTCCCCTAACATTTTATATCATTCCCATGATTAAGATTCCCCAAGAAACACCCTTAACAGGTGTCCTTTGATGAAGGTTAAGGAGTTCTCATCGCGATGGGTCAGTAGTCACTCGGCAGACCATGGATGACCGTTGGATTAAAATATGCGAAGATTTTTTCGACGTTATATCTAATAGAATAGTAACATTGATAAAAAAAGGTTCAGAGATATCAAACTCAATTAGCATTTTAATAGAAAACTTAAAGTAGAGAGTTACTTTTAGAATGTAATATGTGGGTAGGTAGGTATATACCTAAATAGTTATTGGAATAGTGGGTCCACTTTGAATCTAGAGTCGGATACTACGCCTATAGGTATGCCTGAAACTCAAAAAAAGCTGTTGTTTTCCGCGCAATCCATAAAACACAAATGCTACTGGGGCATGCAAACAACGAAACAGTGCAGAACGAGTACTGAACATCACAATTCACAGCAGTTCAGAGTTCTAATTAGAATGAAGTACATAATGGAGTACATCACAATTCACAGGATACTCGGTCGCCGGCAACTGTTTCCTCATTAGCAGCGTAATCGCTGCTTCCGGGAACATCGCACAATACAGGCACACGGCGGAATGCTGGAACTTTATACGACAACAATAAAATACTGATATTGATGTGTCTCAAGATCTTAATTATTTATGGTAACAAAAATACCGTAAAAGATTAAAATAAATAACAAAACAAACATATTGGATACAACGTTGAAATATTCTTGAATACTAATTTGGTAGAAATAATTTTTAAATCTGTATGTTTTATACAAGTAGCTAGGTCTAGAACACAAGTCACGTTGTAGATATATTTTTATTTTTAAGCTATTTAAGCTTAAGTTTTGTCTCACAACGCCAATTGATCACATCCAAGTAATATCGCACATAAGCAACATAAGTATCGAGAAAGGATTTATGATCGAATTCGCGCGTGACCGTCACTTCGTGAGTATCGTGCGCCAGGTGCGCAAACACCTAATTGGCGTTCTCGAGACGCCCTCTCGTAATTGGACGTCATTTACAGAAATTGCCCGATGATTGGCCGATATAAATGTCACGTTAGCGGCCACGGTGACAGCCAGAGATAACTCGATTCTATGTTACGAAATTCAAAATATGAAAACATTTTGTTATGAAAACAGTAGTTGGTTCAAATCAATTAAATAGCATTGCATTTACTTTGTAACTTTGATAAAATCATAACAATGTTGTTGTGTTGTTTTTTACTGATATTTATGCGACACAATTACCCAAATAGACTAACAATAACAACCCAAATTGTCCGTTAAAGAAAATCAGTTAAAGATACGTTACCGTGTTTAGGCACCATGAATCCTGTGATTCACATTTCTTCGGTCATTCACCAAAAGGCATCAGAGCGCGTCGAAGGAATTATGAATAAGAGGTGGGCCGAGGAATCACGGTGTGTACACACCCTAAAGGAAACAAAAGGATAATCACTGAGATCGCAATTGAGGAGAATTGAGGACATTGAAGGAACTTCGGCGCATGCGCACCCTCTGCCTCGCAGGAAATCGTGAATGAACGTTGTCGTGATCGTAAGTGGGATTTATTGTTGGTCTAACTTCGGATAGTAAGGTATCTTAGTTATAGCCACAAAGAGTGTTTAAACTCTGTACACTATCTTTGTATCACTATATCTACACTTTCTAACACACAGTGCTACTGCGCTTACGCAGTATAGTATAGGTAACTCGTTCTTATTCGTCCATGCTCGTACTAAATACGTGCCACTTTTTCTGAGAGATAGCATTCCTTGCAGTAAAGGACGTCGTTTAGGGCTAGGAGAATTAAGTCAAAATCGTGAAGATTGCCTAAAAATAACATAATACCTATGCAAACTTCCTAATGTCTGACTGAATATCCTATAAACAAAACAAAACTTTAACTCTTTCATTGCAGGCACATAATGATTACCATACTGCTACATAACATAAGACGCGTTTCAAATCAACCAACAACTTGGAAGCACTAAATACGTATAACAATATAAAACTATAATAACTGTAGATAAAATACAATTAACCTTTCCATTCAAAGGAACTGCGGTCACTGATTAAAGAAAAAACTTAAATTTTCTAACGTCTTCTTTCCTTTTACAAAAACATAAAAAGGCATAGTGCACGGACGAATACCTTTCACATGTACTTTAATGAGCCCTTTGCTCTTTCTTCACGGGGTGAGCACACTGATTGTGGCATGTCTGATGGTTCCGAGGCTGTTCCATGCCGATGCCTTCAACAACCTTCCTAATATTTCAATTCCTTTTAAAAATTTTAGTCCTTTGACAGGCTCATGTTAATAAAATGCAAGTTAAGAAATAAAATTATACGATACTTAAATAATATATGTAAATTCTATTGCCTGTATATTCCCTTTTCTCAGACATACGGCAGCATATTTTTATCTTAGGAAATTGAGTAGAGCAAGGCAACTGAGCTAACTCTCAGAAAGAAGGAATCCGGAATCGAAAAAAAAAGAAACACGTGTGGTAGTTTTTTAAACCGACTTCACTAATAGTGAGAAGAGAGAAATTTCATGCACTCTGGAGTTGCATTCTGTAGCATTTTCAAAATCATTCCACTATTCACGGAGAAATCTCTGAACATACATAAAAACATACTGTGAAACATAAAACCTCGTTCATTTGAATTGAAACATAGAACCTCGTTATTTTTGAAATCGGTAAAAAAAGACCTTTGCCGTATAATGATCTTCACGGGGTGAGCACTGTGATTGTGGCAAGTCACCTCGGGCTCGGGTTCCATGCCGATGCTCGAGCGCCTTCGCGCGGAACAAGGTGCACCTGCTATGTTTATCATGATGTTTCCCTTGAAATGTAGAAAACACTAGTTTTATGTAATATTTTCACACTAGTGAGTTACAAGAAGCCGTCATCATCTTTAATTTTCTGCATTTAATTGTGCCCTATCATGATGAATTAAGCAAGACTACATAGTACATGGAACCCAGTAGATATTAAAATGTATAACAATAGGAATAATAATTATGCAGTATTCCTCGTATCACAGGTTTTACTCGTAGTATTCAACGCTCTTCTGATTTCTTAGAAGTTTATTTTCTTCAAAATAATAATTCTCACGAAATTCTGGATTCAGGCAATGTAAAATAAAAAATGATCCATGATTGCTACCAAAACCTCCGATCCGATTAGGTATGTTCAACCGGAAAACATCCAATTCAATTTATAGATTTTCTAAAAGTGTTCTATTGAACAAGTGCAGTGATCGGTAAATTGACTTATTATCAAGTTTTATAATTTCCCACGACCTTGCAGGACGTGGATTGTAGGATATCCGCGACACCGGCGCAGGCGCACGCTTGAGCCTCCTGTCCACCAAACAACCTTGAATAACGATGTTCTGAAAGTCAGTCACAATGATGACATTGATAACTAAGCGGTGTTGTGCTGTAGCAATTCATCGAGCAATGTAAATTTGTACCTATATAGCGGCGTAGACCTCCATTCGGCTGAAAAACTCTATTAAAGAAACGTCATGAATAAAAAAAACATTTTATCCACATTCATAAATAAATAACCAGACAGTCATTTTAGCTACTGCTAATCACGTAATATATCAATTGCGTCAAAAGTATTATTAAGAACCGAATGTTTAAGCTTTAGAGGACAGTAGACCTCACTTCCAGCTTAAAAACTCGCTCAATTGGCGTCGCCGTTATACCGTGTAATTGGCTCTTTGTCTATGAATTATTGACTATCTTTTATTTCTAAATAACTGTGATCAACTTGTTAGAAACCGCAAAATAACATCCGTTACAGAACTCGTCTTTTTGGACATTTTCTAAATCTTTTTACAAAAAACGTTTCATTGTTTTTATCAAATCTAAAAGTTAATCGATGACAGGGCCATTGAAATTGTACATTAGTGATTCATTTGTAAAAATAAAACTACTAAACTGTAGAATAAAACTAATTAGATAAAACAACTTACGCTATTACCAAGGATGATTTAGATACTACATCGTCCTTGTTAGTACTAATTAATAATAATTTTTAATTATATAATCATACAAACTTTGACACCAGAGTCGGCTATAGTTGCGTACTCGTCTCTATCAAATACTAACAGCATGTTCCGGCTTTGCACGGGTGTACTCATTAAACTACCGGGATAAAATATAGCCATTAGCCATCCCGACAGTCCATTCTATACATCGAAGAAAAAACTAATGAAACCGGATGAGTAGTTTCAGAGATTACCGCCGTCAAACAAACAAACAAACAAACAGACTTTACCTCTTTATAATATGAGTGAGTATAGATTAGTATATATAGACTAGATAAAGCATGTATTTTCAGTAAACAGTCTGTACGGAAATGAAGCGTGCGCATGCGCCGTGAAAATCGTTTGTTGTAGTTTGTTTCAAGTCATATTAATAGTTCGTCGTGTGCGGTCTGCATAGCTGTATTTAAGGTTTCATTGTTCTAAACAGACAATTGCCGCTACATATAAGTAGATACATGGTTATCAACAACATTATTTGTATAATTAGTTAGTTAGTATATGGATGATCATGATCAAGCTTTGCATCAATGTTATTATACCTTTAAAAATCAGCAACCAACGTTATGTACTATATGTTATGTTATGTACTATTTCTGATGTACTCGTAGTGTCAGAAGGTAAAATAAGCAAAGTATTTTTGAAAAAGCTCTAAATTTGTAAATCGTTACCAAACGATTTACAAAATTTGTCGTACTAACGAGAAATATATTATAACGCTAAGATAAAAATGTAAACAAACAAACCACGAATAAATTAACAATTTATTACTGATTTTTCTTTTTAAAAACAAACAAGTATCTCTACAAGTAACAAGTAACTGGTACTAAAAAAATATAACAAGTTCCATGAGAACACGAAGTATAATTGAATTACATTACGATCGTGTAATGCTATTAAATAACAAGCACATGCATTAGCGGAATATAAAATGTGAAGTAACGAGAACAATCACATTAAAAACTCATGACGCAGAACCTGATCAGGATCAAGTCTAGATTTCTGTGTGACCATGATTTATGAAAAACATTTTCTAATTCCAAAATAAAATTCATAGGGGCAAACTAAGAAGCAGCACTGCTACTCTCACGTTCATTAATTTCGACAATCGAATTGCCTAGAATAAATCGTTCTGAGAGAAAAGACTCCATGTATTCGTTCTTAGTCTTCTAGTTTTAGTACATAAACTGGTGTAACTATATAAAGATTTTTATATCTATCTAAATCGGTAGGCTTGGTAGTATAGGATGCCCGTGAAAAATCCTCTCAGATTAAATAGAGTTGGGATCGCCGTCTGTCGCATGTAATGTGTGTGTGGTGTTCAACGCAAGGCGTTGACGTTTCAATCAGACCACCACGTAGAACTACTAAGGTCTGAATCTTCAAAGATCTGTGACCTGCAATGTTAAGATATTGGTCAAGTGAACATTCTTTTAGGTTTTTAAGAAATTCAAGATAGTTTGAAGATGCCCTTTCTTAGACGATTTTCAATGAATATAATTTTATCCAAATGGCTCAAGAGGTTATGATGCATTTTTTCTGTAAATAAATGAATAGGTACTCTCAAAATACAGGTTTATCACCGGTCACCGTTGCTATCATGATCCAAATGGCTCAACAGCATGGTATAAGCTGTTGAGCCATTTGAAAAATGGAAGTTTTCAAAGAAGTTTTTTCTGTTAATAAATAAACACTTTCATAATTATGGTGTATAGGTAATTATGGTCACCGTAGGTATCATGGTGTAGGCTCGGGTGATGTGCGCAGTCGCAGTCACCTGCGTACTTTCCCACGGTGACGCCTATCTTGCGGTGTCACATCCAGACTTTACCCGTTCCGGTTTTACCTGGTTTACAGGCTTCTTTACTATCTTTGCTATTCTTTATTATCAGGTACGTTAGAATATTTCCTTTCTAACAAAAAATAATCAACAAAATCGGTTCATACCAAATTGAACCTCTCTCTGTTTTTTGAAGTTGATACAACAGTAAACAAAGTTACATGTCTAAACGTTATACGTACCTTATTCGTATGAACAAATAGAACTGGTGACGGAGTTTTTAGGCGTTTATGTATACCATATACGGTTTACACTTAGTATTTTATAAAAAAGTTATATTTATGTGTCAAGAAACAAGGCTGTATTTACTTCTGCCGGACGATTATTAGACGACGAAGAAAACTTATAAAAGTGGGTTTTCTTTCCATAGACTTTTTTACACTAGTTATATTATTTTATTAGGAGCGTTTGGTTTTGCTATTCGCTGCATACTTTCCTATAACTTCACAGAAACAGTCGTGACGTGATCACAAACACTTGATCAAATAAAAACCATCTTCAATTTATAATTTACCGCGCACCTGCCAACGTTTCTCACGATCTCTTTTGTTATTTTTAAAGACAATCATGGGAAATTATGATTTCCCATACTAAGGAAATATATACTATGCATTTTTTATTAGATTTCAGTATTATTGTATTTAAGCAAAAGCGTGGAGTTAGACGTGATAGATCGTAGAAGTTAAGCAACGTTTTGAACGGTCACAATTCTAATTTAAGACCCCTGGAGGGCACTTTAAATAACTTAAGTATAGGTTTTATAATTTATAGAAAAACACCCAGACTCAGAATAAATATCTGCAGATCAAACAAACATTTGTCCCGTGGCGGGGATCGAACCCGCAGCAACCTTCGCGTCTCAGGCGTACTTTCATAGTGACCTTGCCTCTAGTGTTACTTATGAAAAGTTGACCTATTTGGAACCTTAAGCAATATAGTGGAAATTGTTTTAATTTATTTCAATAAACGATTTTGACAACTAAACTATCATTAATTTTGTTCCAAATGCGAATCCTTAGGAGCCTATCATTAAGATTTGAAAAGGAAATGGTATATAATTAAAATGTAATAAAGGGCTTGTAAACGGATTATGAAGCTTATTTCTAATCTAATCCGGGTCTATGAACCGAAACACCTGCGAGGAAGCCTTCATTTCCTCTACAAATCCTATAAAAGGTGAAAAAGAGATCTGTTAAAAAGTAAAGGGATGGAAAAAAACCTTTGAATTTTCAGTCACTGTGAAGTGGTGTAAAAATTAAGGTTTTATTGAGTGAATGAAAATTCTACATCCTTTGGTTAAAACATTCTTTACTTTACGTTACGCTAAAGAAATAATTATCATGTTATTTTTGGCACTGTATCTATGACAATTTTATGCTAGTATTTAACAAATAATGTCAATTTTCTAACTTAAGAAGACCATGTAGGTATCATTTTAAAACATACATTTAATTCTACGAAGTCGTTCAAAATTGGTTTTTAGTTATGTTTTTTTATTTACTATACTGTAAACCTTTTTTTATAAAAAACGTAATTTAGCATACAATTGTGTCTGTTTAAAGGTACAATATATTTTAATAAGTGTTTTGTTAACACCCAGTACGACCAAAGCAATTTCTACAGGTGGTTGAAGTCTTAGTGAATTAGTGCACACGGGAGCTGGTACTGATTTCCTGAGGCTATCCACAGTTAATCTAACAGTTATTACCAAGCAAACCACAGATTAATCGACCGTTAGTATAGAAATGTACCAGATTAGGACATAGTTGGTATGAATAAGCTCGCACCTGTCCAGCGTTCCCACACGTATGAATGAGCTTTTTTTATTAAATCGCAATGTTTTAGTGCGTAGAGGATATGGCTAATGTGTGAGATAACGAGATCCGTTTTATTTATATGTTTATTGGTTTCGGATTAGAATGTTCGAGATGATTGCATTCTCTTTTCAAGTTACAAGTTTTTGTTTGGAGAGTAGGTTTACTGAAAATAAATGAACAATTAAGTTCTAAGAGGACACTCAATAAGGTTTTATCATGTACATTAACAAAACAGGTGAGGAGTGCCAGATTAGCATAGTATGGTCATGTAGGAGGGATGAAAGTCATATTACTATGAAAGTTAGGAGTATGAGTGTGGATGGAGATACAAGTAGAGGAAGGCCGAGGAAGAAGTGGATGGATTGTGTGAAAGAGGATATGAATGTGAGAGGAGTGAATACGGAGTTGACGAATGATAGAGATGAATGGAAGAAGAAAACATGTTGTGTCGACCCCACTTAGTGTGGGATAAGGGCAGGGGAATGATGATGATGTATTAACAAAACATGAAATCTTCATCTCCGCTTAGAAAATATAATTGTACAGTGAATTTAGACGAGCTGACTTATCAGAATATTTAATAATAAGCGTCATTATCCTGTTCTGTATCATTTCGCAAAAAAAGCTCGCAAATTGAAGGCTACCGAAAACAAAAGGACTCACTTACCTCATCAGACGTGTCTTACCACATAATTATGTGCATAACTTTGTTTGAGCATTTTGGCGATCGACGGATGCGAGACACGTATGCCTATAGAAGGGACAATAGTGATCATGTAGAAAATATTCACTGTTACAGTGTCGTCTGGGGCCTGAAGTGTGAAGGTTCTTAAGGCCTGGATGTCGATTTTCGACGACTTTAAAAGCATGACGCGGTAACAAATTGCACGTTATTTAGCTTTTGTTTTCTGAAATCCATCGCATCATTCAAAATAACCGCGCCGTTCGTGCCACTTCGATAGATAATTTTATACCACTTGAGTTTTAAACTTAACTAATGATGGTTCCCTTTACGTGAAAAGGAACACACAGTTGTACAAAGTGTTTTTGAAATAAACACTTACGAATGCAAATCTTAAGAATTGTGGGTTTAGTTAGGTACATTGATTTTAAATTCAGCCAGCTTAGTAATAAAAACATAACATTATTTAAAATCAATGTAACTAAACTCAACAGAGATCCTATTGGCCATAAATTTAATGAATCAGAACCATTTTCACCCTTGCTGTTTTCCATCTTATCTTACCATTATAAAGCCTATTTTACATTAAGATGGGTATAAAGAGCCACATGTTGGTTTGACAGGAGCTGGTACAGATCCTACACCTGTCCGAGATTCCCACGGCAAAACAGGTATGTAATATAATTAATATCGGGAGCCGTGATCGAAATAATGATTAAAATCAATGTTTGCAGTCAAAACTCCGACAAATTAAGGTTTCTTACAACAAATTGAAACATGCTACACATATTTTATAAATTATATGACCGGGTATTTATCACGTTACCTTTTTATTATTTATCCCGACGTTACACTACACATAACTTAACTATACTGGACTTATTGACAATAATACATTACATGAATGTACATCTGATGACTGCGGCTGCGTTTTCACCAGAGATGAGCGAAGATGTATTCGTCAAGTGCCAATCCTATCGCTTCATTCTTCAAAGTTGCTAAAAAACTTTCAATAGGTTTCTTTTTAATCAACTTTGAGAATGATTCACAAATTTAAACTTTTTTTAATACCATGGAATGCCTTCTGTGTGGTGACTAACATCGCGTAGGCGTGACTTATGCAGAGTTCAATGCTGTAGGCTTAATGACCAGAGATTATCGGCATCTGGCTGACCATCTGCTGATCTTACATTTACACTGATTTTGTATTGTCTTATTTGTATAGATCCAGGAAATGTATGTAAGATATTAAAATTCTAATGAGGAAATTTAAATTTAAACTCAATACTTACCTAATTCTAACATTTTGATATTTAGTACACCTGGATAACATTTGGATATATCCGTATCCATACCCCAAAAGTACCAACTTAAACTTAACTTTGTTTACAGTGGTTTGTTATAAATTGGATGTCCGGCAAAGCTGAGAGGATGGCTTGGGTGCTGCGCCAACCTCTTCCATCGCAAGTATGTCGCACTACAGTGTCCAGTGATGTGGGTAAAAATTTGCCACCTATCACTTTATAAATTACTAGTAGTACGTCCCGGCTTCGCACGGATGTACTAATGAAACTACCGGGATAAAATATAGCCGATAACCACCCGGACAGTCCATTCTACACACCCGTGAAAGAATTTTTGAAATCGGTCTAGTAGTTTCGGAGATTATCTCCGTCAAACAAACAAACAAACAAACAAATTTTACCTCTTTATAATATTAGTAAAGATTTTGTAAAGATGCCAAAAGGCCTTATTGTTATAAAATACCTATATAACAAATAAATAAATTTAAGTTCCGTTATTTTTTTTAATTATTATCATTTATGATTCAAAAAGAAGCCTATAAGTTGAAGATCGTTTTATTATGCTTTTTGTTGTAGTAGGTTCATTTAGTAGATCTCAATAAACCTTTTATTGCTCAAATACCTTGTAGATTTGTATCTATATATTTAAAAGACAACAAAACAAACAAACAGTTTCGTCATATCAAACGGAGGGCAAATAGACAAATAAACTTGTTTGATTAATACTAAAAAATATTTACAAAATAATCAATTATTTCTTCAAAATCCATAAACAACTTGAATAGGTATAAAAACATCACAATCAGACAAAATCAGAGTGTACTGTACATTACAACCTTATAAAGTAAAAAACATTACCACAGTACATGATCGCTACATGAAATCTTGATATACCTACTTACTTCTATAGTGTCAGTCAATTAGACACTATCATGTTTCGTAGCTGTTCCAGCCTGTCAGATGGATAAATGATCGCTCTTCGGGTCTCAAGCTATTTGCACATTTACTGGACAATGTCGTCGTAAAACATAACCATTATCATTCAGTACGTGCGACCAGTTTCACGTTTTAGTACGTGCGACCAGTTTCTTAAAAGATTTTTGTCAGAAAATTACCAGAGAAAATATTAGGAAAGCCAAAGACAACGAAATATGCCCAACCCAGCGACCATGTTCCGGGCGGTGATGGTTGGTGTCAAAAACAGACAATTTTAAATAGTCAGATGGATTGTATTTTGCAGTAATATCCTGGCCAGGATATTCAGTTTTTAGCGTTTGTGTGATTTTTTATGTTTTTCATGTTTTCTCACTAAGAAAATTTATTGTGTCAGCCTCAGTAGGATTGATGATAGAATTGATTGTGTATTCAACCAAGTCTACTCTGATAGGACCCGATGATAACCAGTGAGGTAAAAGAATTAATTACACACTGTCAATAATTGCAAGTCGATTTCAAGCCAGTTCTGCCGCGACAGCCTTAATTACGCACTTCAGTAATCTGATTATATCCTCGAACACGTAAGGATAATAAATCCTTACGTGCTTTGTACACAAATGTGGAGTATTTTTCTTAAAGATCCAATCGATATCTATTTATTTATTACCAATACGAAGTTCCCGAGTGGCGTTAATGAACGTCATTGTTCAAGAGCTGAGTTAAAACTTCCCCACGTACTGACGTCGACCAAGAAAACGATGTTTACGAGTATATACATGGAAGTTGTGTTCCTCTCATTTTCGCAGTTTTGATGTATATCTGACTATCTAAAGTATGATTTCCGGTGCTGCAGTTTTTAAGCCTCCGTCTTGGCGACTGGACGACTTGGAAGCATAGGTCAACATAATTTAACACATACTACACAATTTAACTACTTACATAATTTAATGTGCCCTTCTTAGCACGGAAATGTTCTGGCAATACCACTTGTCACCTATCCAAATTGTAACCGTTTAGAATGAACCTTTATTTTAACGACCTTTCAAGAACGTCTAAATGAAGCTTCTGTTTGAAGATTGTGCCATGACTTTCAATTTAATATATAAACAATATTAAGTCTAGAAGCAGCAATAGCTTGAGAAATTACGCTTTAAGTTTGCAGCTGATTTCGATAACGGGCTTGCAAGTGTGGTCCAATTAAAATGGTATTGTTGGTTCCTGTTCACTCAATTCTGATCAATACAGTTATCAATCTTTGCGATTTCAATAGCCGGTCACTAAAGTCCAACTGCTTTGCTTTCAATAAATATTAAAGCAGCATTACCTAAGCCATGTTTCCTTAAGAGCTATGAACTGTTTGTATAAAGATATATTTGTCTGTACAAAAGATGTTTAAAAGTGAGAAAGAACTAAGTCATATTTTTCTCTGAAAATTAAAGAGTGGTTCTATTATTTATTTATACCTCATTTGAAAGGGCTTTGTGGCAGTGATTCTTATTGTCCAGATTTTTAGGAATTATGTCTTGCACACTCGTCAGAATATCTACACTACAAGTAGCTGCCCTACAATATATTTCACCTTGTATCTATCCATCCGACAGTATACCATGTATACTCGTATAGTAGGTAGTATGGGAACCTGCGTGGGTACAATAATAACAAGCTATAAACCATTTTAAATAGAAAAGACACTTCAATTCGTAAGGAAAAACGTCTTTATTAAAATGCCGTTACCTGTAAGCCAGTTTTAAAAGAGTTTTTGCTTTAATTAGGAATATTGTTTACCAGAAGTTTTTATCTTGTTAAACGCCCACAGTCAATTGCAACCTTGGACCGCGAACTTGTACGAACTTGAAACCGCAATTGGATAACCACTTTAGTGGTGTCCAATTGAAATTACACACGAGCAATTGAAATTACTCTAGCTACACTCGGAGGTGAGGGCATGGAGGTATTATACAGTACCTTTAGTTACCACCATTTTAAAAGTAGATTCCGGAAAATGACAGAGTTATTCCTAGTTCCCTTTTAATTTAATTTGGTTATGTCTTTGCTAAATTGGAGCGTAAGTCTTATCTCGTGACTTATGTCTGCAATTATGTAAGTAACACAAAGTCACAAAACGTTTAGTAAATCAGCATATTTTTTTATATTGCAATTTGTGCAAAAAACCAATGCACCTTAGTGCAGATGAAACTGTAACAGTAGTCTATTGAAATAATTTTAGAGATTTCTTGCTCTGAGTCCTCTCCATTTCTCATTGTTGATGAAAGTATTGTTTATTAACATTAAAGTTGCCCGTGCACCATTCATTCGACATTGTCCTTTTGTCACAGCCTCACGCATGCAGGTGCAGTAGTGACGTCACGAGACCATGAGAGACCCAAGAGTAGCCATTCTCACGCCTTCGCAGGATGACAATCGCAAACCAGTTCCTTCATTTAAAAGTGCCGTTAATGGGACTACATGTTTCGACCAACAAGGCCTTGGACATGTCAATAAACCTTCTCTTTATAAGCACTTTACATAGAGATGGTTGGAACTGCAGAGATGTTCGTGTCGTGACTAGTATCTAATACTGATAAGGAAGTGACAGTTAGGTCCACATGCTTAACATAATTGGCCTCTCATTTCCTTATACATGGAGCAGAGGAACGAAGGAAACAGTGAGAGAAGACACACAAACATACTTAAAACAAAAAGTGAACTGTTTAGCTCACTTGCTTTATCAGGCGTGTTAACAACAAAATATATAGATATAAATACCTATGTTTATTACTTTTATAATAATCCATGCAAGTCATATCATGCCAATGTTAAAGTTATCATTTTCATCGTATTGAAAGAATTGTTTACTACTACAATCGACCCCATACAATTAATTACCAGGTGACAAAATGGAAAGCACAATTAGTAAGTCAAATCAATGAGCCGATTGAATTCGGAAATTACCATAAAAATAGTCCCACGCACTAAATCGGGGGTGTTCGTGTGAAATCGTGAATGGCTGCGGAAGTGGTGGTGGTGCGTGAAATCTATTCCGATTTTGGTTTGTTCTATGTGTATAGGTGACACGCTTATGGACAAGGTATTAACAGTCTGTTAATTTAATTATAACGTTGTCAGCAACCATCTCCAAGTAGGTAAAATCCTATACAATCCTTGAATAAAAACTTAGACCTTCCCCGGATTATATTCCTAAATACGCTATTTCTGGCCACAAGCTATAGCTTTGTCAACTTATGTCAAGGTACAGTGGCAGCCTCTGTGCATAATATTTCATCATCGTGTGATTATTGCGGCTCCGTTTATATTGGTGTAAGCTGAACTCGGAACATTTCACCACCATAAGCTGATCGGCTCGATGTATCGTTGTAAGTTTCAATAGTTTTTTGTATCTATTCAAAACACTACACAGATATATAGGCAATATTATACCTTTCAGTAATGTAGGATGACTTCGGAGTTATAAGCATTGTCATAGATTGATCGGTATTTAAACTGAAAGATCAAACGTCCGTGATCTCGTTTTCATGAGTAAAACAAGCACAAAGCTTATGGTTAAAGGAACAATAAAAGTTATGCAAACGGCCGATCAATAGTCAAATGCAATTCACAGTAACAATAAGAGATGTTACGTAAACGATTATTCCTACTCGTATTTGATCGGATAACCGTTATCATTAAATGTGTATTGATGAATTTTCAAAAAGTATGTACCTACTACGTTCCGTTTTTAAATGAAACTTATCATAAGATTCAGAAGAAGAATTCATTTTAAAGAATTCTGATTAAAATTTAAAAAAAATGGACCAATCAGAAAGGTGTTTTTCGTTAATTTAGATTTTTAATTCTAATGTGTGAAAACGATTTGAAGGGATTTGCTTTGGAAATGCAATAGCTTGTAAGACAATGTCAAAGTAATCCTTCAGGTCCTACCGATGTAAATAATTTTTGACACTAAATCTGGTTGCCGGCTATCCGGTGCTCCGGCCTAAGCTTATGTATGCCACCGGTTAACCAATATCCGACATCCGGTTAAATAATCATCCAATGCATCACTAGTAACAATGCGAGTCGTATAACAATAACGGTCTTGTTTGATGCCTTTGAGTCGGATTTATCTGCGAAATATCTCGGTTTGAGGTTGATTGTTATTTTATAGTCGCCTTGCACATAAAATAATTTGCATAAAGATCTGCAGAATTGCCAGTATTCATAAATTGGCTGTCCATAATCTATTATATGTAAATATTCATTGATTTATCGATCGCCGCAGGAGGCTCTTAGGCGGCCTAAAAATTCTGTCAATAGAATTGGTCACATGAACTTACTTATTGAAATGTTGACCAAGGAACCTTTATTGCTATTTGTTCTGTAATCAGCTTTGAGAGGAATTCCTCAAAACAAATACTTAGTATAGACTGTGGTATAGAGTAGTTATTGATTTACAACGCGTTCCCTTTGGCATGTTTAATTTTCTGTTGAACATTTTCGGATATGGATTTATCCAATAGTTCTAAACAATATTCTTTACCAATGTAATGAAAAAATGTTTACACATGGTCCCTAAAATATCTTATCGATTATTTTGTTGTCTTTGTTAACTCCTAATTACCATTAAATAAAACAGGAAATGTCCTTGTTAATCAGGAAGTCAATTTACTCCCGCCCGCTCTACTTCATCAATGTTAATTTTGATATCCTGATTATTCCTGCTTAGTACTGTCAGCGCTAAAAACATGGACGTTTAGCAAGTAGATGAAACGTAGAATAATACCATATAGGTCATAGGTACCCGACTACACAAATTCAGTAAAAAGTCGTATGAGCATGTGGCCAACTCTGGTGACTAAGGTCATGGCTTAGCAAGTTTAAGAAATTCAGATTATTCATTTTAATTGTGCACAGTAGCAAGAAAATCTATTAGCAATGTAATTGTTTAAACATATAGATATATTGTTGGATTGTGATTTGCCTTTGATACAACCTACATCTGCAATAAATGTCTTACGAGATCAATAAATCTAGATTGCTTTATATCGTTCGTCATTGCAGTAAACTAGAAACCTGAATTATATCGACAGAACTATACTATCTATTATATTCAACAGAATAATTTAATATCAAATACTGATGGACCAGACAGAACGCATGAAGGAAGTAAAAGTAAAGACCTGCCCTACATCTTAGTATGTAACTAAGTGAAGTAATTTGTATTGGAAAGAAATCCGTGAACCTTCTTAATTGGCAATTTAGTTTAACTAAACGAAAAAGTAGAATGCTCCCGATACCTTTCCTTGAGTTATTGTTGCAGTCATTCGCGTGCTTCGTAACAGACAGCAAAGATAGGCTGCTTTGACCAGCAATTAATATAGAGCGTGGCCCTCGGGCACGCTAAGGCTCTGCACGTGATAATAATACCTACTTACTTTAACTTTGTTTTAAATATTGTAATAAATGATGCTGATAGGTGATGATGCTGCTTTAGATAGAACATAGGACACTTATATAGTTAATAATTTTCTTTGTTGCCAAAATGACCGCCACTGTCTCTCCCGTAAATTCCCTAGTCGTAGAAATGGAAGCTACGTAATCTATTTCTTATGTCACTTGTTTTGATATCTACAGCTGTCTTTTTTTGTTTTATTGCCCGACTTCAAAAAAGGAGAGAGTTCTGTGTTTCACTGCAATTTGTTTAGCTCAGTGCTTACCGAATTATCCGTCAATAGTGAATAGTGTAGTAGTAGTAGTGCCCGTTTTTTTGTCATACTCTCTACTATATTTTTCAAAAGTATACTCCCGAAGAAGCCTGATAAGGATCTTGGGAGTAATGAGCAGAAATGTTTCGAAATTTTACAAATTTAAAAATAGGCCTGTGACATTCCATCAAAAGTTAAGTTTCATCTATAGGTAGGGTAGGTCATACTCTTGGCGGTCCGTCCGTCTGTCCAGCAGAGCACGGAGCTCGCTCTGACGCGGAGGCTCGGTTACCGCCTGACGCCGTATCACCTTACCTTCCATCGACTGCTCCCGTGATTTCATATCGCCAAATGAACATGACGGCTTTGTACCGATAAGGGTATCCGGTGACTTCTAGGAAACTGCAGCCATATGTTGGAAGTGTTGCCAATTTTTTATTTAGCTAAAATTGTTAATTAGAGATCTGAATTTGAAAAATGTTGAACTATGGATCTTTGGGGATGACGTTTTAAGCCTCATTCTTTGAGTTGACCGTTTTTCAATTGATTTTTACTTTTGCTATTGTTAGTTTTTAATTTTTATTAAATTTCGAAATATTATCAATATTTTTTTCTGCATTATTCTTATTACTTACTTAATCCAATCCAATTAGAAACAGTTCAGCCACGATTTTCTTATACAACGCTAGGAAATTCAATTTAAAAATATTATTTTGTATTACAGTTACAAGCTACAACTGGTCAGTCAGCTTTGAGAGCCAATTAAGCGAATGAGCGTAAATAAGCTAAAAAAAATCGAGAGTAGGTACATTACCGGACCTAGTAAATTATTAGTTGCGGCTGCTTGCGGTATAGTTCTTCGGACTGAATGAAAGAGATAAGCTTGAAACAGAGTTACTTGGACTTACAGGAAAAAGCTGTTGCCGTATGTTGACGTCAAAGAGTGAGCTCTCACAATAGAAACGATAGAAAAATGGAATAACCAAGAGCAAAAGTACTTAAGAATATGTAATTAAAAATAAAAATAACAATCAAGATAGTTTATTTACATACAGACATAATGTAATTTAACATAAATTTTTAGCTCTAGGTCGTATTAACTTTGCATAGCAATGGTCTCTATGGTCTGTACTACCGAGTAAGTACATATTGCATGCGTGCAAAGTGTAAATGAAATTTTTAATAGAAGTCTACTCTACGAGTTGTTTATTCTCACGCAGTGCAGTAGACGTCGCTGACCAGAGCCATAAACGGCGACTGTAATGATACCCAATTTCCGAACGAGACCACTGAGTGAATGGACCTCTCGGTGCTTTATCGTATTACTGTACACTACCAGGAGAAAGCTGGCTTTTTATTCAATTATCTATACACAATCTCTTTACGTTCCGGTTTGATAGGTAATGGGCGTTGTAATGGGTTATGCAGCTGTGCGCTACAAAATCTTCCCAATCGGTAAAGATTACTTAACAAATTGTCACTAAATAATAACTGAAGTGAAAACGTGTGTAGTAGTGAGTAGAAGTATTCCAGAGATGTTTATTATACTTACTTATAATTATTATTTTTTGACTTTGATATACAGTCGAACGGTTCATAATAGTTGACGAAACACTGAGCTGTAGCATTAGGAAGTAGTCTTAACCCTATAGAGACTCTACAATATAATATTTCGATTAAATTTAGTTGAAATCTAATTTTCATTGGATTTTCTAAGTGCATAACGCTTTTACTGCCTTGCTAGTAACCTACTAAAGCGACAAGCAGGTACCTACTCTAAATACGTCCCACTCAACATGTTAATACGCTTCCTAATCCAAAGATGTCATGTCATTTACAGCCAATACTTAAATAATAGGCACTACTTAACAGTAGTCAAGAGCCTTGTAAGGTAGTGGCATGCAAAATGGTCAGTCTAAAAGTGGCTTGTTCTACATCGCGCCACATTTGGTCGATGTCCGGCCATCTGTTATTGACACGTGCACCTGAAGGAGATCAGCTCGATTGCTCTGGTTTGTAGAAATCGGCTAACAATTAATAATACCTAGTGGTACGAGCACAGACAGGTTTTAATATGGATGGCGGGGTCAAGGGATTAGGTCAGCAAAAGGGTCCTCCCTCTCAACCCTTCTTGTTTAGGTTTTAGGAATTGAATGGTAATTTTTTAACATTGTTTGGATAGCTTTTCGAGCTATCTAAACAAAGATTTAAATTACCATCTCATTGTAATATTTAGAACATATGAAATTTACAAAAAAATTGAGTCCTACATCAACAGTAACCAGTCAAAATTATACCTGTAAATTTTAATCTCGTAGACATTCTGGTAACGCCATCTATTAGGTGCATTATGTACTACCGATGGTATTCTTTAATGTCTCTATTACACCACAGTGGCGCCCCTAACAACAGTTCGCTAAACTAATTTTAGCCAAAAGGAGAAATTATTATTTTCGTAGCACCTTCGTAGACCTATCCTTATCTTAGTTCTACGAGTCAAATGCCCGATATATCGTTGTAATACAAAGTAAATACTTTCTTATAAGTTTACATAAAAAAACCACATTAATTTATTTAAATATTAAGTACTTAAGTAACTATATTTATTGTATTAACCACTTGAAACAAATACCTTATAATTTTCCTACGAATTCGACTAAACATTCTGTGCTTAATTAGTTAATTAATTAACTATGTTTACTCCTTATTTTAACATTGCATAGTCCAACAAAAGAACATCGAGTAAGCAGCTTATCATGACGTCATCGATATTAACTGTTTATAGTCCTTGTGATAATTGTTTATTAATTTCGTCACTCTAGTCATAGCCTCCATAGCTCAGGGGTTAGAGCACTGGTCTTGTAAACCAGGGGTCGAGAGTTCAAATCTCTCTGGGGGCATTATGGTTTCAGCCTTTTTGAGTTCTCTTTTATGTTACTTAATTAATACACTAATGTTTTACCAGTTTTGCAAAATTTTGTAGGTATCTCATTTTAATAAAATTGTTATTCATTATTTCTCATATAAACAATTATTTTAAGAACGTTTACCCGAAATGACCTCTTGAAAATAACTACCAAATTATCAATGGTAGTTTTGATCTCCGTAATCATTTGCAAATTAAATTCAGATTTACCGGTTCCTGAATAAATAAATAAATAAATATCCTCGGACATTCCACACGGCACACGGGGTCATCTAGTCCCAAGCTAATAAGTTTTGTTCCATTCGAGACTAACATGGGTTCCTCACGTTGTTATGTACCTACTATGTTCGAAACTGTAATTCAGAAACTAGAGTGACATCAAGAAATATTTATGTGTCATCTTTATTTTTCTATTTCAAAAAAGGTTTCCAGACCGAGTAAGCCCCATTTGGTTGGACATCCGTCCTTCAACATTATCTGTGCTCTGAGCAACGCTACGGGGCAGCACTGGTCAGGTTTCCCTCCCTACAGCGCTCCCCCGGCCTAACATCATCACGATGCGATGCTTTCCATCCCATCTCCGGGGACTTTCCACGAGGAATTGGAAGTCACAAGGACTCTGTAAGTGGCCTCGAAGTCGAACTGGTCGGAAACCCACTGATGATCTGATTTTTCTTTACCACCGACAAGTTTGTTAAAAATGTCGCTTGCGAGATGTAGGATATTAAATAGTTTTCATATAGATTTTTTTATTAATGAACTTAAAAATGTTTTCAGTATCTTCATGTGTGAAGACAATGATAATGTTTATTGTTTTGCACTCCATAATATTTGTAAATGAGATATTGATTTGTTTTGGCATATTTTTATTTTGAAGGGACTGCAAAAGGGTAATAGCGCCATCTAGCGGTAAGTTTACAAACTAATATAATTATCACAAAAATATTAAATTAAAGTTTAATATTATTGCTACTTACTTATAGTGTTCCCATAATAAGTACCTATGCGTTATCTTAAAAAAGTACCTCCGAAATGTTTGTATTTTTTTATATCTGGACTGACTGTGTTTTATGATAACCTTTATGATAATTCAATCTATAATTAACTATTTAAAGCTAATGTAAACACTTGTACCTAAGTTACATTGTATATTTAGTCTTATCAAAAAGTTTGGTTGAGTTCGTTCTCTAGATTTATTCTACTTACGTTTGAACTTTCTTAAATCCATAGAGCATACTCATTTCGTCCCACAACATTTAAACACCCATAATTCTGAAGCCAGGAATCTTTATAGTCATCCATTGACCGTAAACCCAAGTTTGCTAAGGTACAATGTTTTGTGTGGTTTGTTTGTTACATCCGATTCGTAATGAGAGAGTTCTGACTGCAGATACAAAAGTCAACGGTACTGGGTTGTAATAAGATATATATTTGTTTGTTTGTGGTGAGATGCGCCTGCGCAGGTGTTCGCTCGCCTGGTCGTCGCCACGGCTACTACCGCTCTCGGGTTATTCATTTATTAATTTGCTTGCGACTTGACCGACAAGCCAATGCGTTTGTTATTTTTGTGCAGATTTGAAAACTTTCTAGAGAACTGATTTACTTGTCTACGCTTATGTAGGTAAGTAAGTACCTACCTAAATAAACTGAATAATTCGTGGTAAGCGCCTTGTAATATCTCCGTTCATAATTTTATAGTCTGCAAACTATTAACTAGGTTTTGGCCCTGTATCTTGTATGATTTCAGATTTCCTGCAAGTGGAATAATGCAATTATTCAACAATTTAAAACGACACTAATCAATAAAAATGAAACATAAATCAACTTTTGTAAAAAAAAAACACCTTTTATAACCGAATCCGTTAACAGTGGACAGATTATGAAAACAATTTTTTTCGTTTAAAGAATATAATACCTACTTCCGAGAGACCACCTCGAATACCATAAAAATAATTTGTGAATCTGATGAGGATCTTCGAAGTTATGAACAGAAATGTACCTCGAAAGTGTCGGAAAAATGCTCTCTTCACGAAATTAATTTTGTTGACAAAAACTTTCTGTGAGATCTAATTTTTTATAGTTCAAATAATTGAAGTAAGTAAAGGTCACTTCACTTATTCATTATGGCTACTAAAGTCAATTCCTTGCTTCAATTAAAATTTGACGCATGGCAAGACGTAAATATAATAAAGAGAGCAATCATAATGTTATTACAAGTGGAAATCAACCTTTATTGTTTCATGACGTAGGTACAAATGAAGCGCAATAGTGGAAGACCAGATTTTTAGCCGACCGAACTAACTTATTGTAGATTTTTTAATTGATTAATAAAAAATAGGTTAATTCAATTAAACAAGGCTTTGACTCCTATTAGAATAACCAGAAATATATATTTAATTATATAGATACATGAATAAAACAAAATTATATGCAGTAAACAAAAGTATAAAGTGAGATTATACCTAAATTTACGATCTACAAGTCAAAGGCTAATTAACAGCTTGTAAAACTGGCATCGAGCTAATTAAATCAAATTCAGAAACATTATTATTGGATTAGCAAATAAATACGTCAACGATTTATATATTTCGTATCAAGAGTAAACAAACAGCTACACCGTTCGACTGTTGCAATGTCACATTCAAGAACAACATTATTTGCTCTAAAATCCAAAATTATGGAAAAATAAAGCAGCACAAGTGTGCCAAGGCGTAATTAGTAGTTACAGGTGAAAAAAATTAAGGCTTTATTTAAATCGAATAGGTAGTGTTTTAAAATAAATGAATAATTTGTACGATGAGATAATAAATAATCTTGTAAAATAATGTTTATTAAGTATGTGAATTAATTGAATTAAAATATCATTATTAATGAATTAAAATTGTAGTAGATACCTTGTGGTATTAATATTTACTTTCGTGTGGCCACTATACTAAACAGAACCTTCTTAAAATTATATTTTTGTAATGTTTAAGTTAAGTAGGTAGTACCTAAAAAATATTTATTTGATAAGTTTGTAACTAAAAAATAAATAAACCTATAAATTTAAGAACTAGAGTTCTAGCCGGAAACTGTAAAGGACTAGTAGCTTTAAATCAGCATGGAATGAATGCAGGCTAGCGGCATTCCTTCGGCGGTCGGCCGGTTTATCAAACTTTGGAGCCGATATTTACTTACCCCCTTATGCATATTCGACCAGTAAACCTGTATTAGCTAAAACGCATATTAAATCTGTTGCTATCTCTTTTCGTTGGCATATGGGTGACAAGAAAAAAACGTTCTTTAAACCTGTATTAAATTGTCAAGTTTTTATGAATAAGACCCTAATCGTACAAACTAATCGATATTCCGTGGCCTAATCAACTCGCACTGAAGCTGTGATGAGGAACTTTGAAGTTCTAATAAAATCGAATAAATGTATATTCTTAGATAAGTAAACAAAATGATAATTTCCGAACTAGAACACCTATATTTACATAACCACAAAATTATTACCACCTGATAGATGATTACGATAACTGTGCTTGAACAATCACAAAACAAACACAAAATGTCCTAAGAAACTAAATTACATAATAATTAAATAAATAGTTAAACGTAAATAATAACGATCTTTGAAATACCAAAACGATGGCATCAGTCGTAGCATAACAAAAAACAAATTTTCTTTTTTTTTCGGACAGTCGCAAAAACCTCGCTATAAATCTGCGTCTAACGATAACTGTGCTTGAACAATCACAAAACAAACACAAAATGTCCTAAGAAATTAAATTACATAATAATTAAATAAATAGTTAAACGTAAATAATAACGATCTTTGAAATACCAAAACGATGGCATCAGTCGTAGTAGCATAACAAAAAACAAATTTTCTTTTTTTTTCGGACAGTCGCAAAAACCTCGCTATAAATCAGCGTCTAAAATGTTAAGATTTGAAAATTCTACGCTTTCTGATTTTGTTCATATTTGTGAATTTTGTGGCCGTTTTAAATGAGTATTTTTATTTCATTTACGTTTTATGGGATCAATATTGTATTGCCTAATCTCAGCAGTTTTTTCGATCTATGCTATGGTAAAAGTTGTAAAGTTAAGAACTACATAGTTAATTATAAAATATCCAAGCTATTTTTACTGTTTGTTTATTGTACAAATAAATAACTATCGATCTCGAATAAAAAGTATAATTTTATTACAAAAACTACAACATTCTATTATTATCCAGCTGTGTTTTAACCATAAAAACGCAATGAATAGAGACTTCGCTTTTGGCTATGAAATTTCATTACATATTCTCAAACAATCTCACAACTTACAAGAATGTTGTACCTGCCACATTACAGGTTACAAGTACAGTCAAGAGCAAATCACTACTACATAAATGAATTGAATATTGATCCCAATAAAGAAAGTTAAATGTATCTCAGCATTAAATTAAACTAAAAAAATAAGTTTTATGTTGGATGATGGTTTTTTTAGATTATTTCAGGAGCAATACATTTTTTCAAGTAGGTATTGTGGTGTATGCACGGATCTTTAAGCTTACTTTTAAACTGCAATGTTATGGTATTAGAAAAAAATCCCTTAATTTGAATAGAATTACTGTAATTATTGTGCGGTACCTTATTGAATATTTATTTTTTTATTAAAAAAATGTTGCAACCATAATAACTTTTACCTATGACTGTATTTTCAAGGAAGGAGCGCAATAGCCTGTTGAACGCGACACTTTTATTGGACTTCGACAAATGATGTGTCACTTATAATTACCACATACCATCGAACTCTAGCACCAGTCTGATGACATAAAATGTATGACGTCTAATTCAAAAGAAAATCAAATCATCACATTTTCTTTTCATATGCAAAAGCTGTTTAAAATGGCACGTTGGCTAGATGCATCCCGATAATTCAACAAATGCCGTTACGTATTGGTTGCACGATGAGATGAAATTGGTGGAAAGTCCTAAAGGGCAGACAGATAAAAAATTTGGGAGAGACCTTACGATATAGGTTGAATAAAAAAAAGGATTATCCTTTCGAAGACTTTTGTTTAGTATTTTTTTGTCAAGGAGAGAATTGGGAAGAAAAATATTAATACTTGGATTCTTCCTAACACAGGTAGTCAATTACAGTACTTGTCCTAATCTAATAAACACAAATACTTCCAGTTATCCATACTCGATAGCGCGAGGAACTGATGCTAATGCTTCAGGTATCATTACGTGCAGTGTTTAAGCCATTAAAATATTTCTCACCACCACTTATATCAGGAAGCGTGTCATTCCGCGTTGTCTATAATATACATGTGGCAAAAGTTAAAAAAAAAATTGAACAGACTTCAGCTTCGTATGAGAGATATTATCTATACACTCGACATTTTTGTTCATAGCCCCGAATATTAGATTTAGGGTTACAAATCAACATCGAGCTGTGCTGCGCTGTACTGCGCTGTGCTATGTTTTGTCAAACAGAAAGTTTAAACAGAGCGTAGCCTCGCACAGCGCAGCACAGCATGGTTTGTTTGTATCCTCATTCAAATATAAGGCGAGCGAGTTGACAAAACATAGCACAGCGCAGTACAGCGCAGCACAGCTCGATGTTGATTTGTCACCCTTAGACTTATCAAGTCCTCAAAAAAATTAAATCGGTTCGCCATTGACGAAGAAATCGGCGAACATGTACAGCACAATTTTACTGGCAAATCACGGTACCTTCGACGATTAAACATAGACTCGATACAACTAATGTGTGGGTAAATCGCTACAAATCGCAATTTTAAATTATAGTGATTTGGCTCTACGCTCTAATCTTCGCGTGCAACATTTTTAAATACCAGCCATAATATTATACCTCAGAATGACTAGATAAGATAAAATCAGTACAAATCTCTACATGTAAATCCAAACGAGTGTTGATGACAAACATTCAAATTGATATAAAATAAGGCAGCGTCTGCTCTGGCCAAATGTTGAAGAAAAGCGCACGCTCTGAAACTACTGTAAACACAGCCTTAAGATTTTATCTAGAGGCTACCAAGTTACGCGAAATGTAATGATTTTATCTGCCAAAATGTTGCGCAGAAACCTATCTATGATAATATATCTGGTCCGAGATTTGTACTGGTTTAAATATGCTTATGCTATTTCCGTGTCGTCTCTTAATCGTTTCTTAACTAGGTACCATTTTAAAGAACAAGTCAAAATACCAATGACGATAGCATTATGTTTATTATTTTACTTATTAATATTAGTCTTATTTTATCACGTACTTAGGAGTTTACACTACACCTTTCATTCGGATTCTAGGGGGCCGTATTTTAGTCCTGTGTCGTTGAGTGTGGTCACTACCCATGAATCTTCGGGAATCTTTCCTGATTTCAAAAGCTTCACTGCTGCCGCCACATTGGCTCCGCTCGTGTACCCCACATAAAGCCCTTCCTTGTGTCCAATCAGCTCTTTGTACTTCAAAGCCTCTTCGTCACTCACGGCAATAGTACCGTCCATGTAATCATAATTGAACAAATTAGGCACAAACCCATAACCGATTCCCTGAAGCAAATGCAGAGGTTTCGTGATTGGGTCCCCTTTTATGGGCTCCGAGCCTTCCGGCTCAACCACATACGCCTTCAAATTAGGGTTCACTTCCTTCAAGTACTTCGATGTACCAACAAAAGTTCCAGCAGTTCCCAGTGATGCCAAAAATACGTCAACATGATGACCAGTTTGTCTCCAGATCTCAGGACCAGTGGTTGCATAGTGAGCTCCTGGATTTTCAGGGTTGTTTTGTTGATCCACAAGAAAAGCACCAGTTTCTTCCTTGAATTTCATACATTCTGCTTCGACCGCCATCATATCAGCACCGTTGATCTTGCCGTAAGTGCCTTCGACTTGAGGTACTCGAATGCATTTTGCGCCGAGTGCTTCCATGTGCACCGACCTCTGCTTACTGTTGCCTGCTGACATAAACACGGTCAGAGGGTGCTTCTTCACTGCGCACACAACAGCAAGACCACACCCTTGGTTCCCTGAAGTGAGCTCAGTCACAGGCGCTCCAGGTTGCAACTCTCCTGATTCAATAGCTTTCTCGATCATTCTGATGGAAGAGCGACATTTGACGGAAGCTCCGGGGTTCATGAACTCACACTTTACCAGGATCCTTCCGGGCCCGGGGTGGAGACGGTCGAGGGCCACCATGGGCGTGTTCCCGGTGAGTTCCAAAGCCGATGATAATATTTCATCTTTAATTTCGACGGGAACCATGACTTTTAAACACCGAATTGAAGTTTGTAAATAGCGCGGACAATGTGAAGACTGATTTCACAGCAAATGGGAAATGTTTATATAGGTTGATATTTTATGCGATGTATGACTTGCCGATATCACACGCGTTGTCATGATCATTCTGATGATTAGTATTGATATCTTAATAAATATTTGTTCGTCACGTCAGTATTAAGGTAAAATTAAATGAACATACCTATTTGGCTCAGTGCTTGAATTAATGTAATCTAATGGTTAAAACAGATCTTAAGGTGGTCAACCCTTTTCATTCCGCGATTATGCCCATGTACGCTGTCAAACCATTGTCAAAGACTGTATGTGTAAATTAATGGTTGTGTGTGGTTAAAATTTAATTTGTTATGTCACCCTACAACAAGATGAATATCCTCCGTAGACCACAGTGAGTTAAAGGGTTTTAAATGAACACTTTCGTGGAAGTTACTTCTTCTGGTCTTTTTTCACTTATACTTAATAAAAACCCTAAAGTATTGATAATAATAACCAGCCAAATGTGCGTTCCGGGCCACGCTCAATATCGGGTCCTATAAAACCATTTTTTTTTTAATTGTACCTATAAATTATTTTCTTTAACCTGGGTTTTGGTCATGGTCTGGTGAGTTTATTGTGTTCTGTACAATGTAATAAGATAGTGAACTTTGTCAATGTACATCAAACATGAAAAAGTCATTAGTTCTCAATGAACCTACTTCCACTTATTCGGATAAGTAGAAATTAGAAATCTTCTGCTGCTTTAAATGCCACTTTAGATTCATATTTGCCTGGTTGGCAATCCGATGTCTTTTTTTTAGTTTTAATCATTGACTTTAAAAAAATCAAAACTTGAGTTTTAACCAAGATCACAAATAATCCAAGACTCAATCCTGCGTGCACTGAAGACTCTGAATACGAGCCTATGGCTCGGCATCGGACTGCTTAGATATAAAACAGAACCGTCCCATGATTCAACAAAAATCTGTAGAGATTTGCTGAATCACATATTGTCATGAAGATAAAAGTAAATAATCCTTCGGCATTTCGCACATCATCTAGTCCCTAGCTAAGCATATTTTTTAACCAACTTAAAAAAAGAGGAGGTTCTATATTTCACTGTATTTTTTTACACATTAACATACATTCACCGATTACTCCGTCAATATAGTGAACCGATTTTGAAAATTATAGCTTTTTGTTTAAAAGAATACACTTCCAAATCCCAAAACAGCATCTGATGATCTTTGGAGTTTCTCGAACAGCAATGTGTCTCGAAAGCACAGGAAATTTCTCTTTGTTTTACGAAATCTATATCTATTTTGCCACTTGTTTTGTAATAGAAACACAATTATAAACTTTTGCGACTTCTTTATGTATTCATTAAAGTAGTGACTGTACGACACTGGCTCGACAGGTTTCATCCTATCAAAAGAAGCAAATTTAAATTTGAGAAAGACAAATGTAGTATTATATTTTTCTCACTTTTTTAATTGATTTCTTTACAGAAAGCTTCCTTAAACTTAATTTTATTTTAAAAAAATAGCTGAACTGATCCATTCGTTTCCGTGTTTTACGAGTGGCAACACATTTAGCTATTCATTTTTATTTACATAAAAGATAATAATTCCCACCTAGAATGATAAGAGAAATGAAAATAGAATGATTTTGGTACTTGATCAAGTACCGATAATTTCCATTAATATTGTGACTTATCACAATATTATTTTAAATATTATAGATAAGTTTAATCGTTATTAGTTAATTAGTACCTACCTACCTACTACACACACCTTTGAAACAATTTACAATTCATTATTTTGATGTCTTGTGCTAGCAAGTATAATAACAATACCATAAATTATACAAATATACCATTTATAACAATACCAGTTGTTCGTCGCCGGTTTACATTAACCGACTTGTTTTATTAACTAGCTATTATTATGAACTTTTTTATATGGCAACCCTATATAACCCCATATGTACACGTTTAATAAATAAATACAATTTTATAATATAGGAAATTTTCATCTGATTATCAAAAGTCGATGTTGGATAAGATCCTTTAAATAAACTTAAATCCTTTCCAAAATATTATTCTTCCAAAGTGCTCGTTTTAATTGCCTTCCTAATTCTATGAACAACATGATGATCACTATCATTAATTTTAATATTCAAAAGTACGTGATGATCATAACGATGTCTATTTAAAGCGTAATTATGAGCTTATCGCCACTAACAAAATGATCTGTTGATTAACCGTTATTACTGGTAACTGTAAGGCTATTAAATAGTTAACTGTTGACTGCAGGTGTAAAAGTATGCGCCGGCGCAGGCTGTGCCCTTTGACATGAGATTTTAAGAAATCCCTGGTATTTTGTACTTCCTTGAAACTTTTAAGTGTCATGATATAGGTAAGTACCTATGTCGCATTCAGGTGTAGACATGCGGGATTTAATTTTAGCAAATTATTTGTTACCTTTAGGTACTATAAAAAGGTGAGAAGTTTATAAAATTGTATGTAACACCCGAGACTAAGTAAAATAAAGATAAATTAATCAAACATCAGTACGCTCGTTTAAGAGGTACAGTGCCACAGACACACACAAAGCGATCAAACTTATAACACCCCTATTCTAGTATGTGGGTTTAAAAAATAATGACATAATATAAAATGTTTTTCTCATGGATTATTGAGTAAGTAGTTGGTAACAAGGCTAGATTAGAAGTACAGGACCCGATACCGATAAGTATTCAAATGAGGTAGATCACTGCACCAACTCCTTTACTTAAATTACACTAGTAGTATTAGTGCCGATTTATATAGAGCTGTGAAAAATGTATAATATTGTTGCAGATTATGAGGTACTTAGTTAAGGATCATTTTGACAGGCATGGTCAGGCATGTAAAGATAATTAGGTATGTAGGCAGGGTTCATATTTAATCATCAGAATGCCAACTTCCAATAATTCGCTATAGGCTACAGCGCTACATCGCAATGCAAGCCTATAAGTATTGAATTTTGTACTATGTACCTATATAGATTTAGGAACTTTAAATTACTCAAGAAAACAACATAAAAGCCTATCCGTATATACCATCAGCTCCATACATTTCCAAACTCATTAAAGATCAATTAAATCCAGAGCGCGGCGTCACTCGGCGCCAGGACGCGGTGTCGCATTACTCACAACGCCACAAATTATATCACTGGAAAATACAGATACATAGAAAAACTAATTGAGTGACTGTTTGAAATAACGCATATAACTACACAACTTAATTACTAATGAATAAAAAGGCTCATGAGATGACTCTACAAAATATTAAGATAGTCGTGATTATGAAAAGTGGTAAGTAGGTAAAACGTAAAACCATTATAATTCTATCATCAAAATGAATTTTACAGGTTTTCACAATGTTTTAATCATTGTAGAATTCGTAGAACATCGATACTTCTGAAAAGATGAATCTATTTAGAAGGGGTCTATTTTGTTTAAAATTACCTAGTTTGACCGTGATCATCATGGCGCATGCAACTGTGCCGAAATATAGGGGAAACTCATAAATCTATTAATCGTGGTAAATATCCCGTTGTAAGTGTTTAGATATAATTATTAAATCAAGAATGAAGTCACGATAAATTACTAGTATAAATGTAAACATGGCCACAGATTATAAATGCGTGTTGGAGATTATAAAACTACCTTAAACAGCAATTAAATAGGTAAACTAGAATCTACGTAATTGACTCTGTTGCCAATTCAGGTTGAATAAAATGCAAGCCTGAAACACTAATATCTAGACTACTTATTTCATTTTAGTATCAGTTTAAGTTCTAGGTACTTAACTGATGGCCCTAGTTTAGCACCAGCCACTTAAGACCTACCAGTTTCTATATCAAGTCTATCTGTCCGTTAGTATGAATAAATGAATATGAATAAATGAATATGAATATTACTTGTTTGTTAAAACTGTCGAAAACCCAACCGCAGTAATGTAAACCACAGACTTTTAAATAAAATGGCAGCAATTTTCCATTCGTGTCAATAGAAAATTACAGCCATTTTATTTATAAAAGGCAACAATAATTCGAAGTTAAATATGAAGTAGGGATCGCTTTTAGTAAAAAGTGTAAAAAATGCACTTACTTTAATTAAATTCATTTTAAAATAAATTTAATATCTGAATATTACGTTGAATTATTCACTGCTACCAAATGCTATGATCAAACTCCAAGGCGTCTTCCACTGTCATAACAACACCGGAACATCCCAGGTCATTATATAAACGCCATAATAAAAAAATATATTGCGTTGTTAAGACAACTGTGAAATATGATAGATATGAAATCCCTTTGCTAAAACAAAATAAAATCATTTGTAAGCTTCATGCTTTTTAAAGTTTTTAATAAGTAACTAAAATAACATTAA
The DNA here is from genome assembly GCA_947086425.1 of Xanthorhoe spadicearia. Classification (NCBI taxonomy): domain Eukaryota; kingdom Metazoa; phylum Arthropoda; class Insecta; order Lepidoptera; family Geometridae; genus Xanthorhoe; species Xanthorhoe spadicearia. The sequence goes on along the minus strand of OX352205.1, from coordinate 3,707,414 downwards.
AATATCACAGGAACGCTACACCTAAAAGGAAGCTACAAGCACACCAACAAATCATGTCAAACATGATAACCTTACAATCCTTTCCTGCGATAAATCTAAGCAAACAAGTACATCCTCACAGGTGCTGTAATCACGGAACGGAATGCAGGCAGGTGACAGGACGACAGCTTATATAGTCTCTACTCTATGGTCCATGAACATAGAGCCTATTTCTTTCCTAGGACTGTAACTTTCAGGATATACCGCTAGCTTAGTCTGCTTTAGTCAATTAGAAAAATTTAAAAATCTTTTACACTATAATTAAAACATAAAAACTTTTTTAATTTAGTAGTACTTTAGTAGCTAAACTACTCTACTTGACTAAATTTTAGTGGTTCGCATAAATGGCCACTAAATAACTCGCTACTCTACTAAATTACAAGCCTATTCCTAACAGTTTAGGTTTGAAAAAAAGTAAAAAGACAAATGAATGTTGGCGTTCTGGGGGCCCTAACAAACTCCATGGTCCAGAGTTGGTCACTTGCTCATACGAACGTAGGCGAACGAACAGTTTATTTCTTACTTCAAATGTAGACGTATAGTTAGAGTCCCGTGCTAAATCCTCATAGACGGGGCAGGTCCAGGTATATGCTAATACTAGCTCCATGTACAGAGCTCAAATCACGTCTATTAACCACAGGACTATGACCGCCCATAGATCTAAAAAAACATAGAACTGCTCCTTTTGTATCGAGTTATCATATTAGCAAAATTCTATGAGCAAAACATCAGTGAGATAAACATTATAACCACTTATGATTTCAATAAAATATAATTATGTGTATGCCCTTCAGGTTTCAGGTCTTAATACTCCATCGCAAGAGTTGGCCGTTTTAGGCAGTTGCAATAGCCAACAACCAACATACAAAGTTTGATGGTACCTTCTAGCTGTAGCTTAGCTCTATGTATAACATAATGGTGCAACTCCAGACGAGTACCTATAAGGCAGGTAACAAGATTAAAAAAGTACCGCGGCAGGTGCCAGCTGGCGTTAGAAAAGCATTAGACTTGGGTACTGATTGCATAAAACTCTTTGAAACTTGTTGCACTTCATTCTCTTTGGACTTTATTCTAGAGCCTATTTTAGTATGAACAAGGAAAGGTTGAGACCTTAGGTTGTCAGGGTAGCAGCTAAAGTGTATGTACTTATAAGGGAAATCAGTTTCCCTCATTAGTACAATACAACGTAGCAGCTGTTCTTGCTTTGATTTCTTCTTTACATACCTGGATAAAAGTAGCCGTGTGTTATTCTAGGCCACAAATTATGTATATTCTATGTTCCAGCCAAATCCTTTCAGTAGTTTTGCGCTAGTGCGTGAGAAAAGAAAGACATATCCGTTTTTTTTAGTGCAAATGCAATATTCATATACTCGTAGTATATGAATATTTTTGTGGTAGGTACTAAAAACAAATGAAACGTAAGTGACGTTTCAAATGTGTATAAAGAAGGTAAAAAATATTATCCTTGAGTGTCCAATGATACCTTCATGTTTGCTAAGATCTGCCCGCCTGTGCCTGTGCAAATGTTTGTGATCGTGCTCTTTGTGAATCCATAAGGTTTATCCATGGCTTCGGCAAACCCAATAAATGGTTTCCTGTGTTTATACTTACAGCTAACAAATTGCTTGTGCAAATAAATATCGTTATTAACAACGTTTGAACGACAAACTGACTGACAAATAATTAATATAGACAGAAATAGAGCCACAGTAATCATTCAGCCTCCTTTGGGCAATGAATATCACACAGACGAAGTTGCATAGACCTGTTAGGGTGAACTAATAAGGTAATAATCCTCAACTTTAATATGTATAAATTTCAGAATCGTAAGTTGTGTATTTATATACTTACCGATGTTTGAATTGATGAAATCCAGTATATCCTCGCCTTAAGACCTCCCTTGACAAATACCTACTAAAACCGTAATTACAAAGTTATGTTGTCTTGCACTAGCATGTTGAAAATTTTGACTTACCTATTATATTTTTTGATTGCAGAAATAAAATATTTTATTGGATATGTATAATAATAAATTATTCACCTAGCGATATGAAATACGAGTATACCTTACGACCTATTCGTACATTTACTACCAGGTACCTACATAAAAAAATCATCAAAATTGGTAGAGCCGACTCGGAGGAGTTCAGCTACCGTAATATGATAATTTTATTTATATTTTTTTCTATTATTATCGTAGTATTGTACTCGTACTGTGATTTAAACGCATAGTAAAACACTTGTGAACCAGATCGCATCCACAAAATCGGTTTTATCTCAGTAAATACTGACGTAAATTGGTGTGGGAACCGAGCAGTATGCACAGGTGTCCATCAAGAATGATAAAATTGACATAGCACTTCTATGAGAGACAAACTTAGGCATTACATCTTTACTAGGCGATGTAATTCATCAGTTATCATTACATCATTCGATTCAGTTATAAAGTCAGGAAGATTATATGCCCATAAAAAATTTTTTGTAGATAAATTACTAGTTTACATAAAACAATGTCTGGCAAGAATGATGAGATGTTAACTACATTGCTGTAGTAGGGCGGAATGGAATAGGCAGTTGATGTGGTTTTTTTTTTGCTTACTTTTTGTTAGGTTGTTTAAGTAATTTTTCATCCATGAAAAACTAAAAAGTAGATAATTTTCATAATTTCAAATTATAGCCAATGTACTAGTTAGTTGGCCCAAGATAGCCCGCTAGAATTAGCAAATTACTCCGAGCCATAATAAATTATTATCAAATACACTTTTATAAAGTACAGTTATAGTTAGTACAGAGAGAAAAGTCAAAGCACATTAAAATACAAGAATTTATTGAGAAGAATAATGAGAAGTCATTTAAAATAATTTTAGGGTCTACTTGGTTTTATCTTGAGATTTCACATGTTTAAATCGTATTCTGGGTCGTATTTTAGTCCTGTGTCGTTGAGTGGAACCACTATCCATGAATCTTCAGGGATCTTCCCTGATTTCAGAAGTTTCACAGCTCCTGCCACATTAGCTCCACTCGTGTACCCTAAATACAGCCCTTCCTTGTGCCCAAGCAGCTGTTTATACTTTACAGCCTCTTCGTCAGTAACAGAAATAGTACCATCTAATACATCGTAATCAAATAAGTTGGGCACCATTCCATAACCAACGCCCTGAAGTAAATGTAAAGGTTTTGTGATTGGATCTCCTTTTATGGGCTCCGACCCTTCCGGCTCAATCACATACGCCTTTAAGTTAGGGTTCACTTTCTTCAAGTACCTCGATGTACCTACAAAAGTTCCGCCAGTCCCCACCGATGCCATGAACACGTCTACACGATGCCCAGTTTGTCTCCAGATTTCAGGACCCGTGGTTTCGGTGTGTGCTTCAGGGTTTTCGGGATTGTTCGGTTGATTTACATAGAAAGCACCACTTTCGTCTTTGTATTTCAGGCACACTGCTTCGACCGCTTGGACATCAGCTCCGTTGACCTTGCCGTAAGTGCCTTCGACTTGAGGTACTCTTACGCACTTCGCACCGAGGGCTTTCATGTGAACCGACCTCTGCGTGCTGTTGCCTTCTGACATAAACACGGTCAGAGGGTGTTTCTTCACCGCGCATACAACAGCGAGACCACACCCTTGGTTCCCCGACGTAAGTTCGATCACAGGCGCTCCAGGTTGCAACTCTCCTGATTCTATAGCCTTCTCGATCATTCTTAGACAGGAGCGGCATTTGATTGAACCTCCAGGGTTCATAAACTCACATTTGCCCAGAATCCTTCCGGGCCCGGGGTGAAGACGGTCGAGGGCCACCAATGGCGTGTTTCCGATGAGCCCCAAAGCTGATGGTAATATTTCATCTTTAATTTTAATAGGAGCCATGGTTTCTTAACACCGAAGTAAAACTCAAATTCATAAAATGCGCAGAATGAAGACTGGATATCACGTCACGTAGGAAAAGGTTTTATACATATTTTATGCGATGTATTGGATGACTAGTCGATAGCATTCGCGTTGTCATGATCATCGCAATGATAAGTATTGAGTAATACTAGTAATCTGAAGTTAGAGTATTATAAGTAAGCACGTAAGTGCTTGTAATCTTACCTTATGTTTGTTTCCAATAGACTAGGCAGATCCAGCTTTATCCAATTTAATACAATATTACTAATTTGCTGTCTTATTTGCTCGTCTACAGACATTTTATATTATTAAACATAAGTATTAACTACATTTTAACAACAATTCTCACTGTACGTAAAAAAAGCAAGCGTGAGCGAAGCGAGCACCGTTTGTTACTAAAACTTTTCCTACAACTTTAACTCTGTCGGATTCAAAAATGTTTAGATAATGGAGTCATGAGTGCATGCATAACAATAAAATACCCAAGTTGCTACATTTTTGAATAAAACTGATTTACTAAATGTCTGTTTAATGAAGCGGTATATTTACACAAATTTCTTTTCTAAAAATAAAATTTTTCTTTAAACAAATTAAATCATTTAGCCTTAGGTACCTGTCTAATACAAGTAGATAAATATCTGTATTATATTTAATCAAAGCACTCTACGATTGGAGGAGCGCGGCAGGTGGCTAGCGGCACGTTTCCTATTAGAATCGTGTTAGAAATCCCATTCCGGGGATATTAGAGCGGCAGGTGCAACACACGTGGAACCGTGTCACTATAATCACTGTAGTAACTGTGCCTTTACTTTACATAGGTACTAGTAACGAAGAGTTCAAGCTCATATTCAGAGTCTTGGCACTCAAACTTGAATCTTAGCTCGAGCATGGAAATTCGACAGTTTTCTATGTGACTTTCTTTATTCTTTATTCCTTATTGTACACACACGACAAAAAAATACATAAAAAAACAGATACAAAATGATGAGGTACCTTTCATGATAGCCCTATCTAAAATTCACCCTGTATTATTTATGCAAACAAATTTTATTTTATATACATACATTACATAATTATTATCTACATTACATACCTACAAATACCTATACCTACCTACATAGAACACGCCCTCACTTGAGATATAGTCCATTGAAATGTTACAATTTGAGGGCCGAGTATTGCATTTGTTAGAGGACGCAATTTTATTATTGGGACGTGTGGGGGGGGTCAATAGAAGCTTAACCTCAAGTTTGTGGGGTCGCCACCCTTGTTTCCCGGTCGCCATCTTGAAAATAGGGGTGAACACGATATCTCAGAAACTATGCGTTTTAAAAAAAAATTGTCAAACTATAATTTGTAGCAAATTGTTTTGCCTACAAATATGTTTCTATAACTTTTTACCCTAAATCAAATATTTAAGAAGTTATAAGCAAAAAAGTGAGAATTTTTTTCCATTTTGCTCTATAACTTAACGCAAAAACGGCTGGACCGATTTAGTTGAAATTTAGTATGTAGATAGGTGATACCCTGGATTAACACAAAGGCTGCTTTTTATTCCGATTTTCCCGTGGGAACGGGACTTACGCGGGTGAAACCGCAGGTCGCAACAACTTAAACCGGATAAAAAGTAGCCTATGTGTTAATCCAGCGTATCACCTATCTACATACCAAATTTCAACCAAATCGGTCCAGCCGTTTTTGCGTGAAATTATAGAGCAAAATAGAAAAAATTTCTCACTTTTTTGCTTATAACTTCTTAAATATTTGATTTAGGGCAAAAAGTTATAGAAATATATTTGTAGGCAAAACAATTTACTACAAATTATAGCTTGACAATTTTTTTGTAAGACGCTTAGTTTCTGAGATATCGTGTTCACCCCTATATTCAAGATGGCGGCCGGGAAACAAGGGTGGCGACCCCACAAACTTGAGGTTAAGCTTCTATTGACCCCCCCCACACGTCCCAATAATAAAATTGCGTCCTCTAACAAATGCAAAGCAAATGTAAAATTTCAACGGACTAAGATCATAAAAACTCATTTGTCACGAGGCAGTAGCGTTTCAATGACAGTGTGATTCCGATGGTCCGACGGTGGTACCTATAAATTTAAAATTATATCTTAGTTGACAACAGAACTTTAAATAAGATCCTAGATAAGATAATATTAGCTAGTTGCTAACTCTAATAACGACGTACTTGAAAGCCTTACAAAAGCATGGTTTTTGTGTGGTGAATGTATTATGTTGATTAGCTACCAAATGCCATATTGCTTAAGTAGTTGCAAAATCAATCACTAGGTTTTTTGTTGCATTCAACAGATGCGTTTCAATAGAAGTATGTATCATTTGTATGATATAATTTATGTACATGTGAATAATATCTAATAATTATAATGATAGAACACAATAAAAATCAGATTATGTATCACACATTAGACGCGTTCGTGTGGAGTGACCGTGCCCAGATGAAAATTCTCCAGTAGCCCTACCATGAGTTTTCGAGTTGTATAGTTAACTATCCTCGCTAACGAGTCAAGTATTTCAAATGTATGAAATTATTAGTTCATGCAAGTTACCGGGGGCGGCGCTGCTCTGGATTCTCATATATTTTGCGATACTTGACTCGGTATCGAGGATAGTATCAATACTACAGTAAACTGATGGTAGGGCCTCAGATTTATCTAAATAAAAGATATTACTCGTAATAAAAAAAACAAATGACGATATTTTTACGTGAGTCATTTTCTGTGCGAAGTCCGGAGGGGCAGTTAGTTAGTGATTTATATAAAGGGTTATGAGGCAGTTCTTTTGACACTTAGTGAAACAATTGAATGTTTTTTATTAAGTACAGAAAGGAAAAAAAATTAGGTATTTTGGTAGGACCTCAAGGATCTCATAGACAAAGTTTACAAGCTAGGTGACTCTATTGCCTGTTCAAACGCAACTCCCTACCTAGACCAGGGAAAGAACCAGGCTAAGAACCTGGTGGTTTGGGGTGGGACTAGCTTTTTTAAAATGCTGAGCCTTCCTGTAAATCATTATTTACTTGTCATTTCACCCTTCAAGTAGGTTAGCAACTAAAAACTTGAAAAAACTGTTTTTGTTTCTGAAATTTGATATTGACAAAAAATAGATCAGAGGTGAGTGCGATAAAAGACAAGTCTTGGAATCATATTTATAAATATTAACGGACCTTAATCGCGTTTTGAAATCATTTTATTTACCTCGATGTTTCGGTGGCGTTACAGTCACCGTGGTCACGCACGAGTAGACTCTACTCGTGACAGAGAGAATACCTACAGACAAGTGAATGCGATGATGATTATAAAACCCAAACTTTAATAAGAAATACAGAAATAGTAGGTAGGTACAGTCAGTCTAATAAAATGCTTGTGGATAAAATGCCACATAATCAAACATTACCATTTCATGATAATCTTGAATTTCTCACCTTTTCAGTAATTAGGCGCCATTTTCAAATCTCCCTCTTTCATTATGTACTTATTCCTTACATCAGCAGCATCATCAATAATATCTATTTTTGAATATAAGCTTCATTTCACCAACCTCTTTTATCTCAATATAGCCTACTAAATCTAACGAGTAATCTGAAAATAAGGCAATCTACCATTGTATTGTAATTTTTAAATATAATAAAAATATTGCTAAATCTGTTCTATTCTACCTTGTCCTTTACACACCTTTTCTTCCAAGAAGGGATCAAATGACCTTGTAGACTGGACAGGCGTTAATAATTAGCAAAAAACACTAATTTAACTGTTTTATTGTGGCCGAAAGCAGTTTAGAATTAATACAACACAAATTGGTACCATTTACTAAAATGCTAAGACATTCGATCGTAAAAAGGTGCAGGAACGCCCCTATAATGAACCAAAACTCGGTCAGCTGCAAACATAGATAAGAATGTTTTTGTTGACTTTTTGGTCCAAATCGGTTGTGAAAATTATAGCTTGGTTTGTTTTAATACTCTTAATATCCTGATAGGATTTATTCGATTAGATATTATTTACATTATCCAGTAACTTCACTGCATAGAATTTGTTATGAAACATCAAACACTAAAAGGCGAAAGTTTATGTGAAAGTGTGTAAGTATTAATGTTTATTAATCCTTCACGCTCAAACGGCTAGACGGATTTGTATGAAATTTGGTAAAAGGATAGTTTATACCCTAGATCAACACATTGGCTACTTTTGATCTTCATAATTTTAAACACAAATGCATAACTTATGTTATGAATGAACAGTTATTTTTACGGCCCTGACCTTCAGAGGACACTGCATTATTCTTAAATATACCTAACACTTGACAGAGATTACGATCAAATACTAAAATAAAAATATCATTTTATGAGTAAGATAAGCCTAAGGTTACTAATCGCGTACCTATCTGATACCTAAAGATAGATAGGTAGGAACTATAATAGCTTCCTGTTTTAGCTGAAAAATTTGCGTGGATATAAAAAAAAACTGTAGTAGGTATTTTAAACATTCGTTTTTATATTACATATCTACATTGATTAAACAGACGATTCCCTAAGAATTGTTTGCGCTTCCATCGGGCTGATAAGCTTAGTAAAATATTTTTTTTTACATCTAACCTCATAGGTACCAATATATCTAAGTAAGTACTAAGGGGTTTATTCATAAAAACTTGACAATTTAATACAGGTTTTAAGAACGTTTTTTTCTTGTCACCCATATGTCAACGAAAAGAGATAGCAACAGATTTAATATGCGTTTTAGCTAATACAGGTTTTAGGTCGAATATGCATAATGGGGTTAGAGTCTCTCCTCAATCCACAGATAAATCTAAGAAATCGATTTATTGTAATACATGGTATTATAAAGGTAATATTTATAAGTATGTAGTACTTATGTGTAATAAAAGAATATTTCATAAAATGTTTTGTATAGACACCTCGACAGTCATTGGTATGCCATAGTCGCCTGCATTATCTTAAGTCACCTTGTAAATATTTATCTCAAGTACACATTAGGTTAATGTAAATGCTCTCAAGAAATATTGAATGTAAAATGACGGACATAAGTTTAAAAGTAATTTTAAAAGGTTCGTGGAATGGCGCACCTAATCTATCTACGTATTTATGAAGAAAATTTGAAATGTAAATAACAGCCAACGTAAAAACAGAAAGAAGAAAGGAAGATAGGAAAAAGTGTTTATTCCTGTAAGACCTCAAGGATCACTTAAAAGTGAAGTCTCATAAGCTAGGTGACTCTATTGCCTGTTCCAAAGAAACTCCCTAAACCAGCGAAACAATCAGGCAAGAACTTAGTGGTTTAAGTCTTACTTTTTTTTAAAGCAGAGCCTTAATACTTATTAGTATTAAGTATACTCATAGAACTCGCTAATTCCTACCTTATGCAGGTACTTATTGCTAAATTATGTAGGTAAATAACTAATACACAGAAAACTATTGAAGTGCTAATGTTTAGTATAGGATATTCTTTAAAAACAAATATCATTGGACTGAACACTCCACACAGTCTAGTCATATACATAGTTTGGTAAATTGGTAACCAGGTCCAGATGACTGATACACTAATTAGATACTTACCTACATTTGTAAACGAAAGTACCACCTAAGTATTGTGAAAACTATTAAACGGGATAGGTATTTACTAGGGCGTGTAAAAACCGAGTTGTTTTAAAAAACCGGTTTTTCGGTTATTTTTTTTTGAATAACCGGTTAAAACCGGGTTTTCGGTTTTTTTCCATTTCTACATAAAACCATACATTATTAACCAAAAAAAGTTTTATTTTAACAAATAAGCACCAATTAAATCAACTTGTAACGTCTAAATAAAAAAATAACAAAAAAGTCAACCAAAGACCATCACGTGGCCATCAACTTAAGCTGATCCGTGACTCCACCCACCAACTTGCTGCATATCACTTCTTCAGCAACAGGGTGGTCCACAATTGGAATGCACTACCAGATAACGTTGTGACAGCTCCTTCTATCAATGCGTTCAAAAACAGGCTCTACAACTGGCTACGATCTAACAAATCAGTGCTAAAAAAGATTAACGACACATAAACCAAAACGACTATTCCAACACTGTGTGATATAGACATACCAGCAGTAGCTGCTCGTCTATCATCGTTAAATAAATAAATAAATATTTTAAATTGTACATAATTTTAACGTGGTAAACATTTTAATTCTGCGACTATAATATATCTCACTATGACTTAATTATAATAAGTAACATGGTGTTGGATCAGATGTAGCCACTGCTGGTGTAACTTTTAAATCGATTGAATGTTGTGTGCGCAAATGACTCCAGCAGGTACTGCTGCCTTAAACACTATCACGTTGGGTGCCCCGGACGCACTAGATGCTCAGCACTGAGCTCGAGGCGGTGGGCCTGGAATGGGTTATGTATTTTGCTACATTTGGCGCTGTTTCCGTCTCCTGCTAATAATAAAACCATATTGACGATTGATCAGCAGATTTTTTGTATTCTTCGTATTTGATTTGCACTGCACCTGTGTTAACAACTCTCTTCAGTATTATCTGGAGACTGAACTTTTGCAGAAACCTTAACTAATTAAGTTATTCAACTGAACGGTCTCTATAAACAATTGCGAAACTATAATTATATAGTAACGCTACGCGAGATTAAAGCTCGGGACAGATACAAGGGGCGCGGATGCGGCGTGCTGTTAGTGCCTGCTTTTTCGAACTGACAGCGCGTCACCGCACCGACGCCGCGCCCGCGCCACGACCGTGCCTCAGAACATTCCAGAATAATTTTGACCACTTAGGAGCCGGTGCCAATATTTGGTGCTTGTCACTAGCATGCTATCTCACTTTACTTTTACACGCCGCGGTAAACATTAACACCTCTATCTTGCTCCTAGTCCTAGCTTATTTTGCACGGCGACATTTTATTTGGTCAAAAGATATAAGTGTTCCGAGTATGTATGTATTTTTATAATTTTGCTCATTATTATGGATCATATGTAATTAGGTGCATTATTTATTATAATTTAATCATTATTTTTTATAGTTTTTAGGTCTACAACGAATGGATTGAATAAATTTGTCATTTATTATTACATAGTAAAAAACCGAAAACCCGGTTATTTTGAAGCAAAAAAACCGGTTAAAAACCGACGTAATATCGGTCGGTTAATCGGTTTTTCGGTTAACCGATTAATCGGTTTACATGCCCTAGTATTTACCATAATTCGTGGATTTTGAGTTTCCCGACATTGCAAGTTGCGACACAGTTGCATGCGCCATAATCGCGGCTTACAATGTGCATAACCATGATCGCTTTAAAAGTTTTATTCGAACGCATGTTTAATAAAAAGCTAATAAAATAATAGATAAACAATTTATTTATTTCAAACGTAACATAAAATAAAACAAAACAGGGAAATAAAAATCGTACAATCTCGAATTAGACAAAACCTACTCACTTATTGATAATGTTGGAAACAAACAAATTTAGCTGTCACTGATAAAATAGGCTTTTTGATAACAAATCATGATTACTGATAAGTCTATTTCCGTAAAAATCAAAATAACACCATATTCTTTAATTTAATTTTAAAATTGTTTTAGCAGTCTCACCATTCGCCTATTCATAACATAATACTAACCTATACATAACTTAGTTCTTAAAAATAATCACTAGGTTCTTTTGTCAAAACACCTTCTTACATAATATTATTATTTAATTGCTATACTTACAATTATCTTTATCACTATTTCACAAGAGACCACACAGGTACAATAATCATTTATAAGTATTAAAAAGAATAATTAAGTAGGTAAGTAAGAGTAAGTTCGTATGAGCAAGTGGCCAACTCTGTCGCGTAATGACTTTAAAAGCCAGGATCGACAATTAACGTGACGACATCCAAAGCACAGAAGCGCTCAGATGACAATTTATTTTTGAAATTCAGTAGGTACTGGGGTATATTTCAAGCCTGAGTCGTTGAGTGTGGTGACGACCCATGAATCCTCCGGGATCCTGCCCGACTTCAGCAACTTGACTGCAGCAGCAACATTAGCCCCACTCGTGTACCCCACGTAAAGCCCTTCTTTATGTCCAATCGCATCCTTGTACTCTACCGCCTCGTCGTCAGTCACAGAGACTGTGCCATCCATATACTCGAAGTTAAACAAATTGGGAACGCACCCGTACCCGGACCCTTGCAGCAAGTGAAGAGGCTTTGTTATCGGGTCTCCCTTGATAGGCTCCGCTCCAGCCGGCTCCACAACAAACGCCTTCAATTTGGGGTTCATCTCCTTCAAATACTTCGAAGTACCCGTGAAAGTTCCCGCAGTTCCCACGGTGGCTACAAAAGCGTCAACACGATGCCCGGTCTGCTTCCAAATTTCAGGTCCGGTAGTTTCGTAATGCGACTGAGAGTTTCCGTCATTGTTGAATTGGTTCACGTAGAAGGCTCCAGTTTCTTCCACTAACTTAAGGCCCTCAGCTTCGACGGCTTTGACATCGGAGAGAGTAACGTTCCCGTATGTACCTTCTACTTGAGGTACTCTGAGGCACTTAGCTCCGAGGGCTTCCATGTGTATCGCTCGCTGGGCGCTGTTGCCTTTTGACATAGCGAGGGTGAGAGGATGTCCTAGCACCGCGCACACGACGGCGAGGCCGCACCCTTGGTTCCCCGAGGTGACCTCCACGACGTGATCGCCAGGTTTCAGCTCGCCAGACTCCAGCGCCCTCTCGATCATTCTGAGGGAAGAGCGGCACTTGATGGATGCTCCGGGGTTCATGAACTCACACTTGGCCAGAATCCTGCCCGGTCCAGGGTGGAGGCGGTCGAGGGCGACGATTGGCGTGTTGCCGATTAGTTCCAAGGCCGACGACTTGATTTCGTTGGATACTGCGTTGTCGGTCGCCATTTTCACTTGTTTGTAAACTCGGTTTTGTTGTGAGACTGATAGTAAGACGCGGTTCAGTGGACTTATAAACGCGAGATGAAAGCCGTGTGCTATGCTGTAGCACGCGTCGCGAACGCTCCAAGTGCGAGTGTAAATGTGCCGCGCGCAAAGCTGCGATCACGAGCTAACCTCCACGGACCGGCAGCAATAATTATGACATCACAGTAAATATTCAATGTCTTAAATACTCGCCGATACCTACGTATTACAACGATGCCGAAGTGGTAATGATTCGACAATTTTATTAATCGTAGTCTATGTTTATCGAAGTCGTTCATAAAAATTTAGAAAGAACTTAGTGGCTTTTTTATCTTCAATAGCGACTGAATATTCATCATTGAGTCGGTGCAATGACAAATGGCTTTTTATTTATTTAACAGGCTTAAATATCGTGAAAGGACGCAAATTCAAAGAAACAAATTTCCTACATTTTTAAACAAAACATAATTTTCTAAATCGATCTACCATTATTGACGAAATAATGACGAATAATGTAAGTATATACATAAATAAATTACATGAAAGTGGAACATGAAAGTAAAAAAATCCTCATTTTTTAAAGTCGATTGAAAAACAAAAAATATAAACACCTATCCAAAAAATAGCAGATACGAAAAGTGCAAATATCACCCTAGGAAACAAGTTCCTCTCGACAACAAAATCAGAAGTAGCAATTGGAATAGTTAAAAAATCTGTAATATTCCCAACTAATATCTAATTGAAAGAAGCATTTGATATGTCGAGTTTAGATTCAAAAAACGGTGTAGGTGCTGTGACATTGACATCAGACTCTGGCTGTTCAATTTTATAACTTCTTTCATTGTTATACGACTTGAAATTTAGTGTAGCGTAATGTCCCTTTAGTGCCAGACCCACCAGATGTCAATAAGAATCCAGTCTATTGTTAACAAATATGGGTACAATGTGCACAATGCATTACATTATTTTATTTAGCGAAGGCAAGTGGGCCGATTGAGCCAAATGTCAGCAATTTGATAATTGAGGTATCCATTCAAAAAGGATCCAATGCGTGGATAAATGGTTGTATAAGTGTGAATTGAATGGAATCCTTCAATGTAACAAGATGAATTATAGAGCTGTTTATGTTGAGCTACACAAAATAGCGTGCAGATGATAATTTAACGGTACAAATATGTACTTAATTAGTACTTACTTAATCAATGTAAACAACAAATACAATTTTTCCACAAAAGTTACATGTTTTTAGCCTTAACTATAAAACTATGGGTACCTAGTACTTACATGTATTTGGTAACTATCCATCAAATCAGTCAGTTGCTCTTACGAAGTCGGTTGTAAAAGTACTATGTCACTGATTATATTATCAATTTACGTGTACCTATAACAAAAAGTCCTGATGAAGGTACAGCTGCCTCTTGACTATATTATGACATTTACTTATTTATTCAGAGGATCTAAAATGTTTTAAAAATCTGATAGAATTTGTCTACCGCACCTTGGGAAACCAGTCATGAACATTTCTTGAACAGCTTGGCAGTTGCAGTAATATTATTTAGAAAAGGAAATTCAAGTTTTTATGGAAAATCCGCTTCAATATTACGAGGAAAACTTTGCACACATTCAAAGTAGGTCAGTTATATGTATAATTAGAGTTATGTTGCAATTTTAACACACAACAAAATATCATAACAATACCACATTTGTATCCCTAAAGTACGATAGACAAATCATGTCATAAGAGTGGGGTAGTCAGAAGCACGTACAAATACATAGCACGTTCTTAAAAACAGGCTCACATTTTGAGGGTCAGAATCAGGATCAATCACAATCTTTCAGGATTACAAATTGAGATTAATAAATAATAACAATTAAGTTAGATCATCACGATATTATCTTTGAGATTTTATGCCATTGCGGATATATATTTTTACGGCTCTGAATGTATACATTCTAAAGCCTGATAAAACACGTATGGCAAAGTATGACTCTTTGATATAAGATTTTACTTAAGACTAGCTGCTCCCCGCGGTTTCACCCGCGTAAGTCCCGTTCCCGCGGGAATATCGGGATAAAAAGTAGCCTATGTTACTCGTGGATAATGTAGCTTTCGAATGGTGAAAGAATTTTTAAAATCGGTCCAGTAGTTTTTGAGCCTATTCATTACAACCAAACAAACAAACAAAGTTTTCCTCTTTATAATATTAGTGTAGATAGTGTAGATATAAGATTTTTTTGCTAAATAATATAATTTCTTATTTTGCTACCTATGTCGATTATAAATTTTTATACAAGGCTAGTGAATTTCATTATATCTATAGGTATTCCCGATCTATGCAAGATCTAGATAAAGGAAAGGCAAAAGACGTAGACCATATAAATATACAATACCTAACTTATAAATTTATTCAAAGGAAATAGTTTGGAATGTCAACCTCCTTACAAATCTCGCATAGTGGTTTACCTCCGAAGGGTCAAGCGTGAGTGGTCGCGAGACCTAGGGCCGTACTTGTAATCGACAATAACGAAGTTTCAAGACAATTTTGGGGATCAGCTTATGTTGGTGGATACTGAATACGTAACAATTCACCAACATAAGCTGACCCGCAAATGGTCACACAACTTCGTTTATTTTGACCCCCATTACAGTCTGCACTATAATATTGTGTTATAGCCACTATTAGTCTTCTGTGTGGTACCCAAGTCACGACTTGAAAGACTAAGGAATGCTCGTATTGTGCCTGCAGGTGCGCGTGAGAACTCTCATTTTGGGCCTCAGACAATGCGGAATTGTAGAGTTGCAATCAATAATACATTCGGACTATAAATAGAGTTACCTGTCTGAACTGTACCCCGACTCTCAATCCGACGGTGGTTCAATGAAGGAAGTAAAGTCCCATTTAAACGATTCTTGCTTGTTAAATACCATTAAATTGAAACAATATTTGACTGTAACTATGCTTAATCCACGCAACTGCATCGTGTAAATTTGGGCTAAATTCGTATGAGCAAGTGGCTAATGGCAGTAATGAATGAATAGTGGCATCAATGAGTTAAAGATTTAATATGAGGGAATAACAAAGCTCTAAGAGCCTCGGGAATGTGGTGGACATCCTGTTTTTGTAAAAAAGACCATGTCTTTCCTAAATATAAGCAGAGACGAAAGTCTAATTCTAGGTGTACTAACGCGCTAACTAACTAAAATGTGTAGGCAAACATTTTTATTTTAGAATTTAATTACAAGGAAGAATTAACCAAAAACACGTTTTACCAGTCTGATAAAACATTTCCAATGCTAATCTACATAATAATAAAATCTGGTCTAATAATCTATAAAAATAATATATTCCTAGAGAATACGTCAATGAATTTATAATAAATCGTGCTCAAGCGCCTTCTAAATTATAATCACTAATTATCTTCCGTGAAAATTGCTTTATAAAAGATAGTAAATTTGTTGTTTGGAATACATATCCAAGGTATTTATTTACTTTTTAATTTATAAATATCTCTACTTACACCGCAATTGTCACAGAATTTGTTTCAATACAATTTCTTTTAACTTATATATAATTTTTTAAACTTATACAGTCTAACATATTTTCGAATGTGGTGAAGAAAAAGAACAATAGTGTGAGAGTGCTTACTCTGTGGGAATCAAATCACGACTCGCGTCGCGCCGTGGAAGGATCCCTGGACTTTATGCACAGGGTGATACTTGACATTTTATACACTGGAAATTACTCCGTAAAAAACATAAAAACTACAAACAAATAAACTAACTATTCCAAATATTTCAAAAAAGCTTAGGATGTGTAAAATCACAAACTGACCAGGCAGGACCCTCTTAAATTTTTTTGTTCAACGGAGTAATCAAATAAATGAGCCTAGTTCCTATATTATCTCGCTCGACCTTCAGACTAGTATATACTTAGTACCTATAACTATAAGTATAGTAGTTATTCTTGGCGCATTACGTCACACTGACCACAAAACATTAAAATCTCAGAGTTCATCATCTGTGAGTAAAATACCTAGGTACTCAGATTTTATTGCTTATACATCATATGACTTGTCATTTACTGATGTGTAAAGCGTTGTAAGTTTTCAAATTCTTAGTAGGTAAACAATATTTTCGTTCGCAACATGATTGGGACCGAAAATATTGGAAAGCGGATTAAAAAAAATCTAATCTAATACCGGGATAAAGACCATAAGTATGTTCATTTAATTTAAGTAAGTACTACTTTTTGTCTGCAGTTGAGGTAAATAAATTTTAATTTTTTTACAAACCCCTGGACTGACAACAGATTTTTTATTAATGTTTCTTCACAAAAGACAATGATTTTCTCATGTACCTAGGTAAGTAAAATGTAGGAAACTTTAAAAGTGTGAAACATTAAAGGTACGATTACGATAGTAACTGAAATAACAGAAGCTAATAAGTAAACATAACCGAAAGTAACCCGCGTTAAATCACGCTGTATAAAATCCGTGGGCAGGTTCGGATGCACCTGAGTATTTCACGTTGCGACTCGGTGGCGCCGACGGCCAGTCTGCTCTAGTCTGTGACCCGCTGTAGCTATGTATAAGAATCTATGAGAGGCCGCGCTGGTATTTATTTAATTTAATCAATTGTATGCAATTAAAATACATGAGTCAGAAATAGGTCGCTATGTCGTACCAAGATGTAAAGGAGATCGCATTAAAAATAAGTACCTAAAGGTATATGGAGGAAGTTGTATTATTACACTTTTTTTAAACCAAAGAGTAACCCCATTATGCATATTCGACCTAAAACCTGTATTAGCTAAAACGCATATTAAATCTGTTGCTATCTCTTTTCGTTGACATATGAGTGACAAGAAAAAAACGTTCTAAAACGTTCTTTAAACCTATTTTAAATTGTCAAGTTTTTATGATTAAGACCCCTAGGCTATTAGGTTTAAAAAGGCTTTTATTTTATAAAACAAACAAAGCTTCAGTTTAGGTTCTGACCTAAACGCAAGTTTTGTTCGTTTGCAGCTCCTTAGCTTACGTCAAAAGCAGTTCATTGTTTTTGACGTAAGCTAAGGCGCTGACCTTAAATTTTAACACTAAGAATCTAAACTGAATTGTTTAATAATACGTCATGGTAAGCCTCCAGGTAAGAGTCTTCGTTACGAAAGAAGTCCCGTGGAATTTTCCGAAACTAATCAAATCGTACTATAGTAATTTATTTATATATATAAATAAATTATACGTTGATAGTAACGCTGCCGGCTCCGGGGCCGCGCCGTTGTCAAGAACTGATTTCGTGAAGAAGACTACATGCCCTGTCTACAACTTCGTAGCACATACCACCCACCCGCTTTGAATGTCGTAGCACGTCGTAGCTCGTAATGATATTAGCGCATTCCGATCCAAGACGGGCGAGACTCGAAACTTACAACTATTATTTTATTCTATGACATGACTTTAGCATTGTTCGATGTGCCCCGCAGAGCTTACATATCGACACCAAACAAGCAAAACCTTAGGGATGGAAAGGGATGATGTTACATAAATTAGGCCTTGAAATTATAAACCGCTAAGGAAGAAAGTCCATAAAAAACTCATAGAATCATATCATGTAGGTAGGTATAAATGTACCTACATGATATGATTCTATGAGTTTTTTAAAGCTCTATGGAGCGATGACAAAAGGATGGTTTCATGGGCCTAGTCGACTTCATTCTAAATGTCGCTTAACACTTTTGGATATCAGGCATAAATAATAGATGTGCATTACAACATGAAGAAGTTTTAATTATAACCAATTCAAAATATAAGAAAAAGAGAATATTAAAGATCTAATTAATAGTTTGTGACCTCGTCACTTACTCGTAAGTATGTAAAACGGCCTGACTTAATATCCTATTCATGATTTGCATAAACAGTAAGCAAAAACTAAAGATAGATAAGTTATTGAGTCTGATTAAGTATGGCGTATACACTCTAGAAACCATACATGTGCCCCTAGCGGATACTTGAAGTACTAAACTCCTATGATTTTTGTGGTCAACTATAATTTCGGTGTTGAGTTACTATGTACCTAGTAAATTATTCAACATTGATGAGTTTGGCCTTCTAGCCTTCAGTAGTTGTGTAGTTACAGTCGTCTGTCTACGTGTAAAGTTTTTGCTCCCTTTAGAACTTGTATTCAATTAATAATGATGAATCATTATTTTTTAAGTGCTGATTGTGTAGTTGTGTCTTGTTTGTGCTAATAGATACATCTAGAATGAGTGTTATATTCTAGTTATGATTATATACCTATATCTAAAAACGTCGAAACCTGTAATTGTTAAATTAAATAATGTAGATTGTTAATGTGACAGTAAAACAGTGTCGTTTTTTAGTGTCAATGACTACATACTTATAGTTTTTGTCTAACTCTTTTCCGCGATTATCTAATATTTGAAAATGGTCCTTAGCTCTTTAGTTATTTTATATCAATGATTCAAACAAAGAATACAGTTATAAAAAAGGTGGTTATAGCTTATAGCCCCCTGAAGAGTGCTTAAATGCTATTGCTGAAACCTATAAGAACCTACTCCCTAATTTTAAAAGACTATTATTTACGGCAAAGCGGGCAAATACTTTGCTGTGACGCAAAACGTAGTGGATCACGAAACGACACCCTTCAAAAATTGTTTTGCTGATAATTAAAGCCGCAGATAGTAATATACATTTTGAAATCTGATAACTTTGTCATTTCTATAACGACGATAAAGCTAAGGCCAAACCTGCGCGACCAAAGGGACTGCGAAGCGGGAGCGTCTACCGCGCGACGGTTTTACCATATAACCCGTCCCGCGATGCGGTCGCGTAGGTATGCAAAGCGCCATAGATGTATATGGGTAGCGTCCGCCGCGCGGTAGACGCTCCCGCTTCGCAGTCGCTTTGGTCGCGCAGGTTTGGCCTTAGCTTAACATTTGAAAACTTAAAAAATATTTGACGTTTCTAGTACTTATCTAGTAATACTTTATTATCACCTAATTCAGTATCAGTACAATTTTCTCAATTCATGCCAACAGTGTAAAAATTATTGCCGTTAAAAATAATTTATCAAAAATATAAAGCAAAAAAATATGGTTGTTGTGAACGTATCCAATGGCAAATTAAAGGGTAGTGAGGGAGTAAGTGTTAGTGGATTAAAATATTATGAGTTTTTAAGCGTTCCTTATGCAAAACCACCAGTTGGAGAGTTGAGATTTAAGGTAAGACCATAGAACTAAGAAGAACCTTAGAATAAAAACTAAGAGATTCCTTAACAAAAAAATATTTAATATTGACACTGAAAAAATGTAAATGTCTACTGTTCTTATTCACACGTATTTTTCAAATTTAGTGTTATGTATGACATGGTCAGTTTCATCTCCATCTGCAATATGAATTCATAAAAAAACGTTTCTTTCAGAGCCCTCAGGCACCAGAGTCTTGGGAAGGAGAAAGAGATGCGACGAAAAATGATACTACCAACATCTCTTGCCAATATAACTACATGACCAATGTATTATCTGGCAGCGAGGATTGTCTGTACCTCAATGTGATAACTCCAAAGCTACCTACACCAGGTAGCAAGCCTCTACCTGTCATGGTCTACATTCACGGAGGAGGATTCATGGTTGGCCATGGTATCATCAAAGAAGAACTAAGACCTGATTATCTCTTAGATAACGACGTTGTAGTAGTTACAATAAACTACAGACTGGGGGTTCTCGGCTTTTTAAGCCTGGATATACCCGAAGCTGCGGGGAACATGGGGCTGAAAGATCAAGTGAAAGCTCTAGAGTGGATTCAGAATAACATTGAACAATTTGGTGGCAATAAAGAGAACGTAACTATTTTCGGATTAAGTGCAGGTGGAGTATCTGTGGAGTATCTGCTCCTCTCTCCATCCGCAAAAGGCCTTTTCCACAAAGCTATTATGCAATCAGGCTCCACACTTAACAACTGGGCGATTAACTTTCGATATAATGAATTAACTTCCAATCTTGTTCAGGCTTTGGGCTACAAAGGTGACGCTGATAATGTTCATGCAATCTATGAATTTCTGCTTCAAGTTCCAGCATCAGCGTTAGTCAGAGCTGTCCCGGCAGTTACAGAAGCGTTTCCAGTAAAATCTTTAATCTTCGGGTTCGTTCCTGTTATCGAAAAAGAATCTGATGATGCTTTTCTCACAGAAAGTCCGTATAGACTGCTGAAAGAAGGACGTTTTAATAAAGTTCCTGTTCTGAGAGGATTCGTACTCAAAGAGGGCCTTCTTGTGACCTTAATGAAACAGAACGAAGTTAAAGATCTCATGGAAAAAAATAATTTTGTAGATTATTGGTCCTATGATTTGGGAGATGATAAAGAAAAGTACAACAATATGATTTGCAAACTTTATCAAGCACAACCTCAAGATGAAGACAGTGACAAATTTGTCACAGATTTCTTTGGAGATCTACATTTCGCAGCAGGTATTTGGATCGCTGCAAAGCTGCTTGCCAGAAACGGAGTTCCAACATACATGTACCAATTTGTGTACGATGGAAAAATTAACGGCTTCAAAGCTTTTATAGGTCTTACACATAAGGGTGCACTACATGGAGATGATATATCATACCTGCTTGGGAATGATTTGCTTCAAGTACAACCAGATGAAAATGATATATTGATGAGAAAAAGAATGACAACATTATGGACAAACTTTGCAAAAACCAGGTAATTACGGAATATTATGTCAATGAAGTAAAAGTGGTATAGTGAGTAGTATCTGTCATCTTGTTACCATAACCTCCTTCTCGCGTCGATTTCCTCATTGCTGAGGGTCGTGATCCCCTGAATCTGGAGTTGTTTTGCTCTTTACAATGCTGCGCCATTTGTCCCTGTCTTTGGCATCGTGGAGCGACCATAACACAAGCATTCAATTGCTTAGCTTGGGACTAGATGATGCTGTGTAAAATGTCCAAGGATATTTATATTTATTATATACAGGCTGGGTTAAAAATAAATAATAAAATACATACAGTCATAACGCTTCATAGCTGATTTATCTAACTTAATCTAACAATATTGTAGACAATTTTATAACCCACATAGTCACAATTTTTATTTTATTCCTGCGCTTCTATTTTGTTTCAGTGAACCTTCCGACGCTGATCTTGGGATAGAATGGCCAAAGTTTGAAGAAAATTCTAAAAGCTATCTAGTTCTAGACAATGACACTTCTGTTGCCTCAGACTATGAACCACAGAAAATGGCAGTATTTGAAGAAATTTATGAAAAGTTCGAGAAACTGTAATCATATTTTGAAATTAAAGTTAATTATCTTTATTACGTACCATTTAGGTACAGTAGATACATAATGCCAGCTGCAAACAATTAAATTGACTGTCATCATGAATTACATGGTTCAAACATTGTTATGTAGGTACAGATGTCATGAATATGGCATCACGTAAATGGTACTTTGTAAAAAGTTTGTTTGTACGTGTAGTACGTGTTTTTAGAATATCTACTGAATAATATACATTTTGTCTTAAATAAATATTTTTAAATACCTACAACGCTTTCCGATCAAAACCTGTTATCCTTAAACGTTCATAGACAATGCTCTATTGAGAGATTCCAACAAGGAATCCATAATTGTAATCGATAGGAGTAATCGGCGAACATAATCTACAAAAATAATCCATACTTATTATAATATTATAAAAGGAAAAGTGTGTGCGTCTGTTTGTCCGTCTTTCACGACAAAACAGGGCGACGTATTGACGTGATTTTTTGTGTGGTGATAGTTGAAGGGATGGCGAGTGACATAGGCTACTTTTTATCCCGATATTCCCGCGGGAACGGTACTCACGCGGGTGAAACCGCGGGGCGCAGCTAGTCTACACTAATATTATAAAGAGGAAAACTTTGTTTGTTTGTTTGGTTGTAATGAATAGGCTCAAAAACTACTGGACCGATTTTAAAAATTCTTTCACCATTCGAAAGCTACATTATCCACGAGTAACATAGGCTACTTTTTATCCCGATATTCCCGCGGGAACGGGACTTACGCGGGTGAAACCGCGGGGAGCAGCTAGTAATTACATAAAGTGGAACTAAGAACCTCCTCTTTTATGAAGTATGTATAAAATGGTTTTGCTAACGAGTCAAGTATTTCAAGTGTATAAATTTATTTTATGGCTCAGACCAAAAAAAAAATTTAGACGGAACGCTGCGACAACGAAGGTGAAGCAAGTCAAACTACGCGTTACTGTGTTTTGACACACTAAAACACACACACGCAAAACGAAACCACACCTTAACTTTAACTTTAACTACACTATAACCACGAGCCGCGGTAGCTACTGACAAGTTAAGGTGTAGTTTCGTTTTGCGTGTGTGTGTTTTAGTGTGTCAAAACACAGTAAGGCGTAGTTTGACTTACTTCACCTTCGTTGTTCGCAGCGTTCCGTCTTTATTTTTTATTTGGTCTGAGTTTTATGGTACCTATGTAAGTTACCGGGGGCGGCGCTGCGCTGTTTTCTCATACATTCTGTGATACTTGACTCGGTTTCGAGGATAGTATCAATACTACAGTCAACTGGTGGTAGGGCCTCAATTATTTCAGCTACAGATAATAACATAGATATTTGCAGGCTGATAATATAGCTGCCGTTATCTCACTCGTCATATCTGACGACGATAAGATTTGAAAACTTTAAGTACTTGCATATATACTGAAATAAATAATAGTCATTTAATATTTATCAGTATTTGTACTCGTACATATTCACAATTCATGCCAATTATTCCATACATTACAAATAATTAAAAGAAAATCAACATAGATAAGTAAGAAAAATGGTTGTTGTAAAAATAGCAGAAGGCAAATTAAAGGGTAGTGAAACAGTAAGTGTTAGTGGGTTAAAACATTATGAGTTTTTAAGCGTCCCTTACGCAAAACCACCTGTTGGAGACTTGAGATTTAAGGTAAGAATAAATTAAGAACTAAGCAGAACCTAGTAAGTGATTTAGTTCATAGGTTGAATCACGGGACGTAGGTACCTAACTAGGTATTCGCAAGGACTATTGGTATTCGTAATAAAAATAACACCATGGTTTTGTGTGATGAGGATATGAGCATTTCCTAACTCTAATTTAAAAACTAACGAGCAGTTAGATAAGCGAATTGGTGTTAAATAATGTCGTTGGCGGGTCACAACGGTCGGTAAATTCAAATTGTTCCATTTTTACTACTTGGGAGTTGGGATATCATAATTACACGCAATTTTCAACTTTTGTTTTACACACGACATACTCATAGAAAGAGGGTGTAATGATCATTTTTTTCTCAAAGTACATTTCTGTATACTTATAAACTCATAATGAATCTTTGCTTTCAGAGTCCTCAGCCGCCAGAGTCATGGGAAGGTGAAAGAGATGCAACGAAATGTGAAAAAATCAACGTATCTTACCAATACAACTTTATGACCGGTGATTCATTTGGCAGTGAGGACTGCTTGTACCTCAATGTATTCACTCCAAAGCTTCCTACACTGAGTAGCAAGCCTTTACCTGTCATGGTCTACATTCACGGCGGGGGATTTTTATACGGCCATGGAATTATTAAAGAGGAAAGTAGACCTGATCATCTCCTAGATAACGACGTTGTGGTAGTGACAATAAACTACAGGCTAGGATTTCTCGGATTTTTATGCCTGGATATACCCGAAGCTGCGGGGAACATGGGGCTGAAAGATCAAGTGAAAGCTCTAGAGTGGGTTCAGCATAATATTGAACAATTTGGTGGCGATAAAAATAACGTAACCATTTTCGGATTGAGCGCAGGTTCAGCATCTGTGGAATATCTACTGCTTTCTCCTTCTGCAAAAGGCCTTTTCCACAAAGCTATTATGCAATCAGGTTCCACGCTTAACAACTGGGCGATTAACTATCGATACAAAGAAATAACTTCCAATCTTGTGCAGGCATTGGGTTATAAAGGTGACGTTGATGATGTTCATGCAATCTATGAATTTCTACTTCAAGTGCCAGTGTCAGCGTTAGCCAAAACTGTCTATGAAGTTGCAGAAGCGTTTCCAGTAAAATTTTTATTCTTCGGATTCGTTCCTGTTATCGAAAAAGAATCTGATGATGCTTTTCTTACAGAAAGTCCGTATAGACTGCTAAAGGAAGGCCGTATTAATAAAGTTCCTGTTCTCAGGGGATTCGTCAACAAAGAGGGCTTCATAATGAACTTATTGAAACAAAATGAAGTAAAAGATCTCATGGAAAAAAATAATTTTGTAGATTTTTGGTCCTATGATTTGGGAAAAGATAAAGAAAAATACAACAGTACGTTTTGTAGTCTTTATCAAGCGCAACCACAGGATGAAGACAGTGACAAATTCGTCACAGATTTCTTTGGAGATCTACATTTTGCAGCAGGTATTTGGCTCGCTGCAAAGCTGCTAGCCAGCAACAAAGTTCCAACATACGTGTACCAGTTCGTGTACGATGGAAAAATTAACGGATTGAAAACTGTGTTCGGCGTCACAAACAAGGGGGCCGTACACGGAGATGAACTACCATACCTATTAGGAAGTGATTTAATTCAAATACAACCAGATGAAAATGATATGTTAATGCGTATAAAAATGACAAAGTTCTGGACAAACTTTGCAAAAAACAGGTAATTATTGAAATTACGTAAGTATTTGTCATAGTAATTATTGTCTACCGTTTCACTAATGACACTTGAAGTGCCATTATGCCAAAAGGTAAAGACGAAAAATATTTTGAAAAGACTTTAAAAGAGAAGGACTTTCTCAATTAAACTTTTTTAAGTTTGTTATTTTTGTTGAAAATGAAAATTTTATAGAGAAGTTTTATATTTGATTTAAATAGATTTTTTTGACGAGTATCTTAGGAATTATAATCAGAAATACATCTTAAGTGCAGGAAATTGCTACCTAGATAAAATATAGCGTATAACCTTCCCAACAGTCCATCCATTCTACACATATCTGTGAAAGAATTTTTGAAATCGGCTGAGTAGTTTCGGAAATTACCTCCGTCAAACCAAAAAACAAACTTTACCTCGTTATTAGAATAGATGTATTTATTTACTATTATATTATTATTAGATATATTATATCCCGACGTTTTGACTGTGTTATTGCACTTATTGCACAACAATATTGCGGTTGATTTTATCACAGTCCATATTTTATATCTAATTTTATTTTTCTATCTGTTTCAGCGAGCCTTCTATCCCAGACCTTGGGATAGAATGGCCAAAGTTTGAAGAAA
This sequence comes from Xanthorhoe spadicearia, assembly GCA_947086425.1. NCBI lineage: Eukaryota > Metazoa > Arthropoda > Insecta > Lepidoptera > Geometridae > Xanthorhoe > Xanthorhoe spadicearia. The sequence continues at coordinate 3,681,231 of OX352205.1, read as the reverse complement.
ATTCTAAGAGGTATTTAGTTATAAACAACGAAACATCTGTTGCCTCAGACTATGAACCACAAAAAATGGCAGCATTTGAAGAAATCTATGAAAAGTTCGAGAAGTAGTTTGTGATCATGTTAATTTCATATTACGAAGTTATTCATTGTTACATTAAGTAGAATTAGAGTCTTAAATAAAAATGAAATCTTAAAAATTATCCAACCAATCCAATTTTTATTTAGCAGCACTTTTCTTGTATATTTCTCTATAAAATTGAGATCTTGCTGGGTAGAATTCATATTTCATTGATGGTTCTTTATCTATGACAAAACAAGCATCTCCAGTCTCAGGAATTGTTTCCCAATTTATAGTCTGATTTGTAACCGAATTGGGGTCTCTGAAAGCAAAAAATAAATAAATAAGTAACGTCCTAAGTTAACAAAAGTAGAACTTAAGTAGTTGATTATTTTCCATACCCAGTTTTAGCAAAATTTGTCCACATATTAAGCATCAATTTCTGAACGAATTCGTCGGATTCAGAAAGTTTTTCGGTTAGCAACTTGTGTTTAAGAAGATATCCACCATCGTCTCCGTGACAAGCACCTCGGCGATCAATGCCATAACACTTTTTCAAGTAGTTTAAGGCACCATCGTACGAAAACTCATAAAAGTATACTGGAGTGTGTTTGGAAATCAGCTTAGCTGCTGTATAACCGCCGCCAAGGAAGTCTGTGTCCGTAAAAAAGTCAATAGCGAATGCATCTTCATCGTCGGTGATATGTTCGCCTTCTAAATATATCGATTTCAACTTAGCTGCTACATCAGATTTCTCGACTTCATCAAAATCGAAGGGGAAATGATCTAGGAAGTTCTTCTCCTTCACCAAGTCGTCTAGGATTGGCTTACTGTGGCTCACTGTGAGCAAGCCTTCTCGAGTGCAGACTCCGCACATATACGGCACTTTGGTGAACTCGCCCTTGGACATCAGTTCATACGTTGACGTGCCTATAAAAGGTTCCCAATCCTTAGCCTCTTCCACAGTTGGAACAAAACCAAAATAAATACCCCCTTTATACATAACGCTGAAAACTGATTTCATAGAAGAAGTTATAAGTTCGTTTATTGGCATGTCTTTCAAATACTGCAGAAGCTTATCTTCATCTGTTATTGTTTTTCCTTTTTGAGCTGGTATTTTTGAGGCCAACTTTTTTATATTTCCATACGCATTCTGAGCCCACGGTATCAGTGTAGATCCAGATTGGGCTATAGCTCTGTGGAAAGTACCTGTGGCTAAAGGAGACAAGAGAAGATACTCCACTGATGCACCTCCTGCACTTATTCCAAAAATAGTCACGTTAGTTTCATCTCCGCCGAAATTACTAATATTTTTCTTTACCCAGTGTAATGCAAGTGCTTGGTCTCTGAGGCCCATATTTCCTGGGGCTTCCTTTAGTCCCAACGCTAGAAAGCCTAGGATGCCTACTCTATAGTTCAGAGATACTACGACAACGTCCTTTTCTATTAGATATTCTGGTCCATGTTTCGAGTTATCAGTACCATTTCCGAATAAGAAGCCGCCGCCGTGCAAAAATACCATAACCGCTAAAGGTTTTGAATTTTTCGCTGGAAGTTTTGGTGTATACACATTGAGGTATAAACAGTCTTCGTCGCCTATAACTGAGTTGGTTTCGTTGTCGAATTGTGAGCAAATGTTGGGTTCAATAGTTCCATCCCTGATGCCATCCCATGGTTCTGGCGGTTCAGGAATCTGAAATGTTAAATTATGAAAATAGAATGCTGATTCAATAGATACATAGATAACTTTGAATTTAATAATGTAGACTTTTAATATTTATTATCGTAGGTAAATTATAATTTTTATAAGTACTTACTTAATGTAATTAGGTAGGTACCTAAATAATTGAAATGCTTTATCATGATGATATTCTATATTTCTTATAATAGGTAGGTATTGTTATTCTGATATAAAGACTAACGTTATCTCCAACCTCCAACCAACAAGATATATAGCACCTACCTTTAATATGGTAGGTACCTAGTACCTACTGATTGTCAGTCATATTAATTAAATTAAATATCAATGAAGTCTTTAGTGCAATGATTAAGGGGCGCAGTTAATAATTTGGTTCAGTCACCGAATGCTGTTAACTCCTGGTTAAGTTGGCATGAACCCACTTATTCAGTAGAAGAAAATATATAGCATCACAAGTTAGTGAAATAGAGTTTAAAATGGCATGACTTACTGCGAAGCGTCGCTCGCCAACCGGTGGCCTGGCATAAGGAATCCCTCTGAAGGTGTAAAACTCTTCTCCATTATGGTTCTTAGTTGCAAATCCTTTGATTTTCCCCTCACACGTATTAACTATAGGATCAGACATTGCAATTGAATGCCTAAATGAACAATATAAACAGCAACGCGATGTAGAACGCAATCGAATGTCTGACCGTGAGATACAATGACCCCGCTTCATATTCCTGGCGAGACCTACCACTATCACTCAGTCGTGTAAACAACTCGTTTGTCGCTGATTAGAGTGGCGTTTGGGGGAGATGTAGACTTAATGACCTAGTAGTGTGCTTTAATCGAGCAATGATGATTATATTTCTGTCACATAATTTGGAAAAAACTTAGAATTATAGACAGTATCTAATCAAGAGGTACCTAACAAATAAAATTGCCTTTTCTTTAATTTAGAACCTAGACAGATGATAAATAAAACCTACTCACCTACTTCTACATTCATTTTGATCTTGAGTGCACTGATGATTTCCGCATTTACCTAGCTAAGCCAGCGTTTTATGTTTTCTACCAACATAATCACAACTTACAAAGGGAGGATTATAATTAGGTATCAAGCAGCTACTTATATATTTATTTATTTATTTACAGCAAAAAACTTAACTCTAATATAACAGAAAAGTAAAGTAAAGTAAAGTAAATATTTATTGTAAAACTGTTACATGGTTACAAAGATGGTAGGTTATTTTAGGTGTACAAACAGTTTGCCCTTTTCGGACGTACAATATTTAAGGTATGTAGGTACTTACAAACTACGACACAGGTATTTAATAATAAGTACAGTAGATAGTTCCTATATAGTATTCAATTTTGGTCATCACTATAAAACTCTTCCAGATCGTAATACACTTTGGAAATAAGCCAGGTTTTTAGTTTATTGCCGAAAGCATGACCACTCAGCAATTTAAGAGGCAAGGGTAATTTATTGTAAATTTTAATTGAAGAATAGTAAGCACTTTTTTGGAACATAGTATTATTAACCTGAGGTATACTTATATTATATTTATATTTAATTCGGAGGTTACGTTTTGATGTGGTCTCAAAAAAGTATTCCTGGTTCTTTTTTACAAATAAGCATGTTTCAAGAATATAAATACCAGTAAGTGTTAAAAATTTATGATGTTGAAAAATACCACGTAAAGTATCAGTGCTTGAAAGGCCGTAAATGGCTCTAATGCATCTTTTTTGACACAAAAAAGTAGATTTTACGTTTACTGAATTACCCCAAAAGATTATTCCATAAGTTAACTGAGGATAAACATAACCATAGTATGCAGTTTTTGCTATGCTTTTGGAAGATATATTAGTAAGTACTGAAAGAGCATAAGTGTATTGAGAGAGTTTATTGTTAACTTTACTGATATGTGCCTTCCAGCACAAGTAAGAATCTATGGTAACACCCAAAAAAATGGTTTCTTTTGCTTCTTCTATGGGGGTTCCTTTGTTCTTAATTTCAATATCTAAGGGCTTGGTTTTATAATTTTTAAACTGCATATACAAGGTTTTATTAACATTTACTTTTAGATTGATAGCGTCTAGCCAGTTTATGACTTTTTCTAGAGTGTGATTAATCTCGACTTCAAAGTTAACTAATGATAAATTTAATTTAGGTATGAAGATTGTCGCGTCATCTGCATACATAACGGTAAGATGATTTGTAGTTAGTGGTAACTCATTAATATATATTAAGAAGAATCCAAAGCGTTAGAGCTAATAAAAATAGTACACATAAATAAAACATCAGAAATCAAAAGAATCAGGAATAAAATGAGTAGGTATAAAAAATAACTAACAGACAATAAAACTTAACACAAAAATAACAAAAAACAATTACTAACGACTAGATCTATTTACAAGTTTCAGAAAAATGAAGATATAATAATTCAATATCTTTTAGTTCTTGTCTCGGACTAATTTTATTCTGGTTATTCATGGAATGGACTCGCCGTGAATATGGATCGCAACTAATCATGATAAATACGTATTAGCGTTATAGGGGGAGACTGTTGCAAGCTAAGACCATAAACTACTTCAATGGTTTCAATGAAGATGGCGCTGTTCTTAGTTTTTACAACTATAGAGGCTTTTGGCTTTTTAGGTACTAAATTCATAAAAAAATTATAATGGCAATCGAGAAATTACCTACTTAGAATGACAGGTAGATAGGTACCTATTAGCATTGCTAGAGTGAAGCTGTTTAGCGAAAACCTTCACATGTTTTTCAGGCACTAGGATTAGGATATTAGGACTTAGGACATAGTAAAACATCGACTGCCAAAAACATAGTAGGTAGGTAATACAAAATTAAAATAAAATCAGATAGGTAAGAAGCAAATCTTAAACCTCGCAGCTCCGCTCAATGACCGCGGAGTAATGTTACTTGTAGTGACTCCGGATGAACACCTGTGCCGTGCCGCCCACGGCCGGCAACACGTTTGTGGCATTGCCTTGCACAGATTACTGAGATGAACTTACTGTCTGTCATATCACTGATACCTACTGGACCAGCTATCGCGCGATAATTGTATAATTATTGCGGATCGCAAATAATAAATAAAGATCCTTGGACATTCCACACAACGTCATCTAGTCCCAAGCTCTTGTGTTATGGTAACCAGATGACTGAAAAATAGACCTACCTACCTAAAATATGAATGCCGCAAACTTTAAGTGACAAAATACCACCACAAACATTATTCACTATTGTTTCGGCATCATAATTAGAACGCTTCACCGATTCAAATCCCGCTGAGATAGCCGGATGCGCACCTGTGCCTCCGTGAGAAACAACTATTCACACTTTTATCCCAACGTCACAGTCCATTTCAAACCTTAGATCCTCACTACCAAGGTTTAAAGCAGGGAGTTTAGACAAAGTGCCTAAGCTTATTTAAGGCTTTACAGAGTTCAGGCTTGTTTGTTGAGTTATTTTGTACGCTTTGAACATCCGCGTACGGCTATTATCGCAACCTTTTTGTTATGGTGTGGCCATGTTTGATGTGGGATTTTTGAACCCGAATGGTGAAGATTTTGTGACTTAAGAATGATTAGTTGTTTGATAGCTCATATTGATGATGACACAAGGAGAGACATGAAAATGGAACAAATTGTAATTAAAGTGTAACTGTAATTATAATAAAGTTAAGAAGCTGAATTATCTTAGCCATATTAATTCTTCTTCTTCTTCTTCTTCTTCTTCTTCTTCTTCTTCTCCCTACCCTAATTCCACTATGTGGGTAATGTAGGGTCGGCACAACACAACATTACCTAAATTTAGACTTCCAGTCCAGATTCCCAAACAGTTTCTGATTAAGGTTCTTATTTTACGCTTGATGTCCTTAGGCAATCTTTCCCTAAAGGCCCCCCAACTTATCTACCCTCTAACTAAAATTTACGCACACTAAAATTTCCTATGCTCATTTTTTCAGTCGTCTCTGGTGGGCACCAGACCTAGACGGGGTGCCTTAAGCAATTGCTTAAATTGCTTGTAGGCTAATCCAGCACTGTTCCCAAACCATAGTCACCTTCCTTCCACACGTGAGATGATTGTGAATTCCTGCATAGTCTCTATAATGGGTATTCTGCGTGTGAACCGCTTGATCATGATCTTTCAAGATTCTCTAAAGCAAAATCTTTTCATTAAAACCTTCAATGCTTCCCGAGCAATATTTAATTTGCGGCGTGGAATTTTTGGGATGCGTGAGAAATGTTTATGCTGTGTAGGTATATTATAGGTTATATATTATATATTATATTATTATTATTATTATTAACAGCCCTCAATGTCCCACTGCTGGGCAAAGGCCTCCCCCCATTCCTTCCATTCATCCCTATTCTGTGCCAGAATGGTCCAGTCGGCACAGAATTTGGAGAGTTCGTCCCTCCATCTGGTGCGCGGTCTACCGCGACGTCGTCGCGACGTATCGTATCGTATTATATATATGTATAATATATATATAATATATATTATATAGATAATACTTTATTTACAGAAACAAAAAAAATATTTACATTATTGTACATAATACAAATAGAACCAGTTGAGCCACCTAAGGACCGTTGCAAACGGTCTATAGGTAGCTCAACTGATCCAAACCACTGTCAGTCGGAAGCGTGCCCAAGACACTGGCCGCATTACCACGTTGAATGGCAATGCTTATTCGTTGTGCCAAATAAGAGCCAGCCCTCGGATCACGCGTTGCTTCGACCAGCCGCCCTGAAAGCATTTTAAAAACGCGATGGGCCCCGGTACCCCATGGACCCAGAGTCTCCACCCCAAATGGCTCAAATATGTAAACCCTATCCAGATTTACATATTTGCGCCGTTTGAGATCTTCAGCCGAATCTGCCGCCGCGCCAGGCCCAACTGATGTCCCCGGGAGATGTGAATGCGCAAGGGTATCGACGCAAGTTGCGTCCCACACCAATGGCCTTCCCCTCTCCCAAGGTACAAGAGTCATACCGTCGGGGCGCTTGCCGTCATCACGCATCAGACCGCTCGGTTCCAGAACGGCTGGTACGTTGGCGGCGACAAGAGCTCGACGGATGATGTCGTTAAGACTGGCGTGACGACAGATCCGACCGGCGGACCTGGTGCACGACAATCCATGGTGACCAAGCTGATCGACTGCCGTACCGCACTGACAATGGTGAGGGGCGCAACACGGCGCACCCAACCGTAGGCATACTGCAACACGAAAACTAGCGGGATCCATTAAAGTACCTAAATTGTTGGAGGGAAGTGCTTGAAGCCACAAACCTGACTCCCAATTTGAGACGGCTAGGAGACGGGCACGATCTGCGGAGCTTGAACACGTCTGTTGGAGACTATTCCGTGTCAACTCACACAGAGGCCCGTCCCATTGCCGTTGAGACGAAAGGGATGAGGGGGGAGCGGTAGCGGGGCAAGCACTGTGCCAAGCGTTCAGAGCGTCGTCTTGTAAAGAAATTTTCAAAATGCGTCCAGGAAGAGCCGAAATCGATTGTGATAAAATTTGGTCTATTAAATTTGAATTACTAAAAATTGACGACAAAAACGCTGGCAAAGCTACACTAGAAATTTTTCTTATACCTAAGCCTCCAAATCTGACAGGTAGGGAGGCCTGCGACCATGCCCTGTCATCTAAATAAATATTTAAAACCGCCGAAAGAGTATCTTTAATAATGTTGTCCAAACCTTCCGCCAGTTCACTGTGTTTCCACAGTTGACAACATCTTAAAGCATATGTGAATTTTGGGACGAAAAGACAAAATTTAATAATTGTAAAAGCCATATGACGGTTAATTTTGAGCAATCTGTCTGAAGTTAATTTAAAATTTTGAATTTTTTCATCTATGAAGCCTTGAAAAGATTCGTCAAATATAGGTGAACCAAGGAGGCGAAGAGAACTTTTGTCTACTACTGTAATATTCTCAGAGCAATTATCTTCCTTCAGAAGGAGACGACATTGTCAATTTTTGACATGCTTTCCCCGCAGCCAAGGTCCTTGGACCAACAATCATTCTCCATATGTAAAACCCCGCGCGCCGCTGGTTACGCGTCATTTGTCAATCACGGTACACGCGGAAGGATATAAGTATAAAATGCCAAATTGCAGAGTTTTCGCATATCCTAAAATATTGGAAACTTTCAGGTTACAAAAGGATGATGTGACTTTCCATCTGCAAGTATTCATTCCTCTAAATATTAACAATTTATGCACTAAATTTGAATAAAACTAAAATTTATATAATGTTGCCAACAAATCGTAACAGATTCCATTTTAGCGTATTTTGCTATGCCGCCGAGTTGGCCAAGTGGATTGCTACTTCGACTTTGATCCGAAAGGCGTAGGATTGAATCCGCACTATTCCATCACTCATATTCATGCTACCTACCTATTTATTTTGTTATCTAGCACGAATCCCGAATTATGAAAAATAATACTCTTAGTGGCATATTATATTTATATTTTATTCTTTTTTTTAATTTGAAAAGTAGGTAGCTGTTCTATCTTCTGTTGCTTGGTCAATATTTGCAAGTCGGTTTAATTAAACGAATTAAAGATCCTAGAATTTTTTGTATTTCCTCGTACTCGTTATAATAGATAAAAGCATTATATTTCTGCATTGAGTAAAAAAACAAACAAATAGGTAGGTAGGTAGGTACACAAAACACCTACATACCTACCTACTTCAAAACTAGTAGATAGTGCTTACCTCGGAAGAAAGACTTTTCAATGCACTTGAAAAATACTACTTTTTATCTAGATTTATCATTATCGGTGCACAATAAATTAGGTATCTATACCACCCCTATACCTCCAACTTACTAATTATATACCTACGTAAGCTTTCAGAACATTAAGTAGGTAGTTAAACTTCTGGCTGTTAAACTTCTGTTAAAATCATAGGTAAACTTTATTAAAAAAATATTTACCATCCTCACAATATCGCGGAAATAGGTATTTTTAGTTGGACACACTGCTTGTCACTGCAGCGAAATTAGTGAAGGGACAGTTCAAAATAACTTATCGATATTGACTTACAGCCCAGTCGGATTAGCTCACCAGTAGAGGGGTAACCTGAAATTGATTAAAGGACGTTTTTTCCGCCAATGATTGTATAGGTGTTGTTTATAGCTTAATCGAAAAACTCAACCAATCCGACTAGAACATTAGATTTTTACAAAAATGAATGAGAACCAAAATTGTTGTGATTTTATACAACTTTGGACCTCTCAATTTTCATCGTATTATCAACATTTACATAAATAACTGCAAAAAACAAGATAAAGAATAATTTCGCCTGTATTTCGATTATTTACGAATTAAGCTAAAATTAAAGAAACAAAGATATAATTTTTTCCTTTGGCTACCACGTAAAACCACGCCAAAAGACGCTGTGATGACAGAAAAGGCTTAAATATTGATTTAAGTATAAAAAAAATCAGAAAAAAGAGTGTTCAAAGCCAGTTTTGAATTTTTCGTTACAGAATTTCTGGATTCGGTCACCCCGCTAAGGCCCGCCATAGAAGCTATGCAATAGCTTATAATCAAATCAATTTGTGATTTAATTTGTCAATAACATTAAAATTTATCATACAACCAATACCTACCGTATTGGCCGCACTCATCGTTCTCTTCTCTTGTTTCTATTTTTACAACCTACCTTAAATTACTTTAAAATGTGTGTTTTTTGCGGGGCCGCAGCACACACATAAACCTACGGCGCTACGGAAGACCAGCGCTGCGACAGATTCTCTGGTTTCTGTTGCAGCAATACGCTGAGTAGTTGCCAATTTTGTCAATGTCCTACTTATTTTAATGTGTCTTATGTGTAACGCGTTTTTGACAAAATAAATATTTTTCTTTCTTTCTTTCTTTCTTTCATCGATAATAAACTATCGATAGCTTCAAGCACTATGATTTTTACACAAAAATTGACATTTACTTATTGACAGACAGTTCCTCGTACCCCGCAGAAAATGACCTTCTTAGCGTCATAGAAAATAAAACTGATGGCTCCTCCCCTTACTGCTTCCTCTATGGTAATATTAGATGCCAAACTGTTAAATTTTCCAATGACATAATTTTGATCTAAACATGACGTGTCTGAAACAAAAAGTTCGCACTTTGAAAAATTTAGTTCTAAACCTATTTTTTGGAACTCCTCAATAATAATTTTTAAATCGCCAAAAACCGTGTCCACATCTCCCCCTAAGGTTCCATCATCTAAGTACCAAATGTTAAGTTTTGATTTGAGTCGTTGAATAATTTTATGAATTGCAAGGCTAAAAATGGCCGGCCCTAAAGGATCACCCTGCTGACAGCCAACCGCAGACGAAATAACAGTATTCTGATATATTAATTTTGAAGGTGTACCGTAGCACTGCCAAAGAAAGGGATAAATTTCAGGAATTTTATTTTTAATTTCAGTCAACAGGGCGCCCCTGTCTACAGAATTGAAGGCATTTTTAATGTCAACCTTCAAGACGACATCCCCATAATTTTGGTCCAAAAAGGTTCGAAGTGAATGTACGGCGGCTTCGCAGCCACCCCTCGAACCAAAGCCCAGTTGAACGGGTCGGAAATAATCGCCAAGATATGCGGCTTCTTTCCGACAGCAGACTTTGGCCGCGAGGCGGCGGTAGGTGGTACCTACAGCGATAGGTCTTATGCCGCCGTCCTTCTTTTTGAGAGCACAAAGGTTCGCACCATAAAGGAGTTCCGTGACCTCGCTGTTGACTCGACCTGACAACATTAGGTTGATCATGGCCGTCATGTCTCCCAAGAGAACTTCACCTGCATGGCCAGACCCACCAGAAAGCAGATCTTTTAGATGTTGTGGAGTCACAGCATCGAGGCCGCCGGCAGAGCCACTCTGGAATGACATGACGGCACTGAGCACGTCCTGGCTGGTCGTGACAAAAGCGCCATCACTCTCCTGCGGTGGATCGGGGAGAAGCAGATTCGGTGATGCCGAGGGATGTTTACTCTCAAGAGCTATGAGAGTATCACTAGAATTTGGAGCTATCGTGTCGCTAGAAAACAAAATGCGAGAGGCACCCTTTATGTCACCATCGCTGAGTTTACTCTCCACTAGTCTGTACATAGAAGACTCAGCAACTGGCTTTAAAGATTTTGAATTTATTTGTGTTTCCTCATCTATGTATGAAAACGGAGTGCGCTCAACGCGTGCGGTGTATCTAACACAATTTTGCTTTATCCGAACTGTGAGTGATAATTTGTTATCCAAATCGTTATGAACATGAAGTACACTGTAAGGAAAAACTAATAAATGTTCCCAAGCCTGCTTCGAATTTTCGGATACAACATTCCTAATGGCCTGTGAGAGAGCGGTAGCGACAGAGACGCGGGCACCTCGAGGAATACGTTTCAAAACTGAAGTTGTAGATTTATATTTACTAATTACTTTCCAAAACGGGTGTAATACTGGCGGTAAATTTGAATTTTGCGCCGAAATATCAACTCCTACTGCTACCGGCGCAGATAGCGGGATAACAGAGTTGCTGTGAATTCTTTTTTGATGAATTTTGAGGCCTCTCTGTCCCTTGAAGAAGCGGGCCTGGGAACATAAAGTGCACTGTACAAGATTGGGCACTGACACGACATTCTGGATCCCACTTGAATTGCTAGTTATAACCGACGGTTGTGTGCATTGTGCCATCACATAATTAAATTGTTCATTTATAGTTAATAAAAATAACTTAAAATAATAACAGATGACAGCAATCAGGCCGAGCGCAAGCCTGATGACTCGACGGGCACCATGGCAACCGCGTTCCTTCCTAGTCACCTCCAGAATCAGTCAATAAATCATCCACACCGATTTCTCCTCCCGCATCTTCACCACCAGCGCCGGCATCTTTTACAAGGACTCAATACGAGTCAACAGATAGCGGTACTTTTGTAGAGCATATTCAATAAGTTATCTATAAAGTTTTTTATAGCTAAATTATAAATTAAATATATATATATTTTTGCTCCAGCCTACTCAGCCTATTGGTAAATTAAATCCGCCACCTATAATATAATATATAATATATATATAATATTATTGTAAATAAATTTATATTTATTATATTTATATAGCGGTACTTTTGTAGAGCATATTCAATAAGTTATCTCTTGAATTTCTTGCACTTTGAGGCCAAAATAATTATAATTATATATAATATATATTATATATTATATATTATATTATAGGTGGCGGATTTAATTTACCAATAGGCTGAGTAGGCTGGAATATTATTATTAATAATATTATTATTAATATTATTCAAAATTATATATATTTTCTTGTATTTTTCAAAATAAATTATCTGCTGCCCTAGAGGGCTCTTGGAGACCTGGGCTAGAGAGAGGACCACACAAAACGGACCAGGTATCGTTTGCAAGACCGGAGGGGGCCTCAAAGTGCAAGAAATTCAAGAGATAACTTATTGAATATGCTCTACAAAAGTACCGCTATATAAATATAATAAATATAAATTTATTTACAATAATATTATATATATATTATATATATATTATATATTATATATTATATTATAGGTGGCGGATTTAATTTACCAATAGGCTGAGTAGGCTGGAGCCAAGTGGGTCGGTTTTCAGGAGGCCGCGGATTTGGTCCTAATTTTTTTTATCTTACTTCTTAATTTATTAAAATATCTGGCGCCATGATGATCTGAAAGATTAATAACAAATTAAGAACCCAATAAAGTATTTTAATATCCCAATAAAATTAATATGCCGTGTCATTCGTGATTAAGTGGCAATTAATATTCAAATGGTTCTTTCAAATTAGGTAGGTAGGTATATCCCACACGGACAAGCATGGACAATGGCTATTTTATGCGATCTAATTAACTATAGCAAGAGGTTAGCACCTACTATAATATACCTACCTAGGCTCTTTCCATGATTTAACAAGTTGGTATTTAAAGATTTTTGTGAGTAATAGAAACAAGTTAGTCCCGAAAACGGTAGGATAAGAGAACATTAGGAAAATTGGAGTCCCCAATGATAAATAGGTAGATTGGTAACTTAGTTTTTTTAAGTAAACCTATGATAACCACAACAGAGTTAGGTACAGAGTTTCTTATAAAATAATCAAATTCTCATTCAAATCTCTCTTATGTAGGTATAAAAGTTTGTAAGAGAGCTTTGAATGCTTTGATTATATACTTGTCAAAGTTTGAATGAGAATCTGTTGGCTCCAATCAGCCCAGCTGTAGATATAGGTACATAACACACTGTGTAGGCGTGATTGTAACAAACGCAGGTGTGATCTAGACTCGCCGGCGGCGCCCGCGCACGAATCTCGTCTACGCATTCCTAATGACATGACATACCTACCTACCTACCTACTTGGGTCGGCGCCGCACACTTGGCCATGTTGACCACTACAATCCTCTTTGTCTGATTATACTCGTAGAACAGGCGGTAATAAAATGAAACGCTACTTACCTACCTACCTACTTAGTTACCACTTAGGTTCTACCTACTGTACCTACCTACCTCATTTTTTTTTTTTTTATAGCTAAACATTTTTGTATTAAGAAATGATACGGTCTATCATTGAGCTTGCAACTATACTTCATTTCTTGAATCAAGCTAATAGGAAGAAAAATAATCTCACGTGATTGGTCGTCGAAATTCATTGGATTGGCTAGATTTGACAATTGACAATTGATTTGACAATCTAGCCAATTACGAGAAATAAAATTATTTTCGACGACCAATCATGTGCGTTTATTTTTGTTCCTATTAGCTCGATTCAAGAAATGAAGTATAGACATCGAATACATTATCAACAACTCTAACTATAAATCAACTCTGTCAACTGGAACTACCTAACTGCAAAATTATTACCTACGCAGATGACACGGTCCTGCTAATAAATGGCAGAAATTGGCCTGAAGTCTTCGAGTTGGCTGATGCTGCAATACAGAAAGTTATGTATTGGCTTCAAAAAAATCTTCTTACCCTTAACATCAGTAAAACTAAGTTCATTCCCTTCTCTTGCAATAAATCAGGTCAACCGCCCCCTACCCTTACTATCCGTCCCCATACTTGCAACTTCCCCTTGTCGACTCGGAGTGGTTGTAGCTGTCCCTCTGTCCAATCTACCTCATCTATAAAATACTTAGGTGTCACCTTGGACTGTTTTCTATCTTGGAAACCACAGATCGACGCCATAACGTCACGCACACGGAAAATGATCTTCGTGATCCGGAAACTTCGCAATGCACTAGACCTTGAGCATCTAAAAACTGTCTACGTGTCTCTAGCTCAGTCTATTCTCACGTATTGCATATCGGCTTGGGGTGGCGCTCCCAAAACCTCTCTTCTGAGACTTGAAAGAGCTCAAAGAGCAGTTCTAAAAGTCATGGCTAGAAAACCCTTTCGTTTCCCTACAACTGAAATATATAGCCACTGCAACGTCCTGACTGTCAGACAATTATTTATTAAACAAACAATCCTTACTAAACACTCCCTATTAACCTATGATCCTAGCTTATACAACAGACGCAGATCAGACAAGGTCTGTAAGATTGAATCCCGGAGAACGGAGCTTGCGAGTCGACATTTCCCTCATATTAGTTCGCTGCTGTACAACCGCGCCAACTTCCTCCTTAATATTTACCCCTTATCCGTCCACGAATGCAAAATAAAACTGTCAGGTTGGCTCCAACCATTGCCCTACGATGAAACAGAATCCCTTATTAAAATTATTAAGTAAATTCTTTAAATGCAATATGTAGTAATAAAATATTAAAATAGTATACACACCTCACTTTCAGTCTCGCGCACGCACATCTACGCACTTGCACACAAACACACACACACACACACACACACACACACACCCACACACACACCCACACACACACACACACACACACACACACACACACACACACACACACACACACACACACACACAACATACGTAGGTACCAATTTACTTCTGTCGAGAGCAATTGTAAAGCTTAGTTTTGTTTAAGTTATCGTGTAAAACAACAGCTTAAACTCATAGTATTACCTTTTTTTGTTGTACTTTTCACTTTATTTGTTTCTTTTATATATACGTGTCTCATCTTTGTAAGGAACTAACTGTATATTTAAATTTAAGGAGGTGGGCGTTGATATCTGCGCCACAGTTTTTTAAAACTACTGCAGGTATCATCGTTATCTCGCTGAAATTGTACCTTGTTTATATGTTCCGAGAAAATAAAAGTTATTATTATTATTATTATTATTATTATTATTAGTAGACACCAACATAAACAAAAGAATATGAGTTGAATGTACTAGGTAGGTACTTACCTACATAGGTACCAAAATTGTTTTTCATAGGTTCATATAGGGTAAGTTGGTGGAAGGGGGAGGTAGTACTTATTACCTACCAACTGGTACTTTAATAAAAAAAAGCGTTACGTTACGTACGTTACGTGTCGTGTCGGGACTCGGGGAACAAATTTAAAAATGTAATTTTTTCAATAATTCAACTTATTGGTTGGTGTATGGTGTGTTAGTTACACATTATTTAAAACAGGTGCTGCCATCTTTTAGTCCACAAGTGAAGTTTACCGTTTTAAGATTCGGTGGCGCCATCTGTTGTTAGGTAGACAAGAAACGAAGTAAACAGTTTGCTACTCAACAATAGATGACTCTGTCTTGTTTTCTACAAAATAATGTTATGAATTGAGAACTAATATTTGCATGATGCTCGTTAATTCACTGTTCTCATGATTTTCTTGTTCGTTTTTTATTTTTAAGAATACTTTGTTCCCAAATTAAAACATAGTAAGTTTAGATTTTATAAATAATAGCAACACCAAAAACACATGGCTGAATTTTGACAGCTTCAGTCAAATCAAATCAAAGTTTTACTGCCGGCAAAGTTCGCTCGAATCTCGAACGAATATTCTAGATTCTGTCTGACTGACTGATTGTAGAGATCTCAAAGATCCTTTCGTTTGTTTTCCGGATCCTGAATAAACGGTCGCAAAAATGGCAGCTGCTGTGAAACGTTTGATTCCCTTGTTGGACAGAGTTCTCATCAAGAGGGCGGAGGCCATCACGAAGACCGCTGGAGGTATCGTGATCCCGGAGAAGGCGCAAGGCAAAGTCCTCCACGGAGAAGTCGTCGCTGTGGGCAAAGGCTCTAGAAAAGAAAACGGAGAATTCAATCCTGTTTTAGTCAAGGTCGGCGACAAAGTTCTTCTCCCTGAATACGGCGGCACCAAAGTATCTCTGGAAAATGATGAGAAAGAATACCACCTCTTCAGAGAATCTGACATCCTGGCCAAGATTGAAAACTGAATTTAGTGCATAGCTTTATTTTTATTTTATGGTAATTCTGTTAGTTCTTATTTCTAGAGTAGTGAATGAACATGTTGTGATTGTGTAATATGTTGGGCGAGATATATTGAAATCTCCGTTGCATTTCTAATTATAATGTTGTTATATTATTATTGGTTTATTATTTAGACCCTTATGGCTATTGAAGAAGTAGGACAATGCTCCCTGATCATGGTATTGCATCATTGTTTGTAGATAACCTCTAAATTGATAAGAAGCTATTCACACTTTCTATTATAAATTTTATGAGGCACAAATTGCACAAAGCAATCACTGAAGTATGATTACTACCTAAAGGTAGGTATTTGAACTATTATAGTTCAGTAATTGGAACCTTCTTGTAGACTGGTCTCACAGTTTTTCTATTCCGTTAGGAATCCTAATGAACTGTTTCACTTGAAAGTTTTATATGTATGTTATAAAAATACTTGATTTGCTTTCTTATAATGTTTTAATAGTAAGGTATATTTTTGTACTTATTCTTATTTTATAATAATAAGCAAATAACACTTTTTAGATGCAATACAACCAAAGAACTGCATATCAGATAAAATCAATGTTAACCTGATGGCATTTATTCTCAATTACTAATGTTACTATCAAAGGGATGTTTTAAATAATTAGGTACTTCTAGTTCATTCCAAGGTACCTAGCATGCCCTAGGACTTCACTGGAGGTGTAAGGTGGATTGGATGCAACATAAATACATGTTGTACACCACTTTTTTTTAAAGTGAGATCTGTAGACTACCTATGCCTACATTTTAAATTATTTTATTCTTATAAATCGGTCTTCAATAATCAAGATCTGAACACCAAAGACTTAAAAATAACATTTATTCAGTCTTAAGCCTATTTCTGTAATACAACTACTACTAAACACAGTCCCATAATTATATGGGTTGTAGTATCATTGTAATCTGAATAAGCCAGCACACTCAGTTTATAATTTACATAGCATCTTATTTACACTCATAAAGGCAAGCGGACAAACATAATAGGAAAACTAACAGCTCCTTATTATAATATGGCCAATTATAATTCATAAACATGATGAAACAAAATAATACTGCATTAATAAAATCATCAAACAATACAGAACTATTTGCTAGGCAAAGTGAGCCAACAGTTGTATTGATTTTGTTGTGGAACATCTTTTACATACCTAATGAAAGTTCTTATTGATGTTGTGTTGCAACAGAATTAAGAACAAAAGTTAGTAAGTATTAAGAAAATAAATTAAGAACTACAATTCTAGAACTGTCAAATTAAGTATCACAAGAAAATAAACACAAATGTGGTAACCTACTTAATAAAAATTATATTATCACGAATCATTGCAGAGATATGGCTGTGCGCCTCACTGCAGCTGACAAGGCAGGGTTAGGGTCTGGGGGCTCCGTTAGCAGCTGAACAGATGACCAGCACCCGTCTTCATGTGACTGCCTTAGTGCCTCCATGGTAGCTTGTACCCTTTGCCCATCTTCAAATGTAGCCGCAGCTTGCACGGGCTCCTTCACCCAATCCATCTGTTCTTTGACAGGCAAAAATGCCTCTTTCAAAGCACTTATCATCTTACACAGCCCTTTTATGTATGGCTTGGGCACAACACTTGAAGTGCAGCTCAGATCTTCAACATCCACATATATTACATCTTCTTTAGCAGGCCGACTTTCATCATCTGATTTATCTGGCTTGTGCAACTTTCCATGCAAGTCTCCACCTCGCACAACCAAATAACCTTTTTTACTACAAACCCAGACTTCTTGGTTGAAGTATGGTGATGGCAAATGGTTGGTTAATGTAGCAGTAACCAGTAGTCCTTTTTCCATTATCAAATTGAATGAGCAGAAATCTGGAGCAGTTATTTTTCTTATGCCTTTTACTTTTGTAGTTTCTTCTACAAATGTCCTCAAAACACCAAGAACTTTGACTACTTTCTGTCCAGTCAGGAAGGAAACTAAATCTATGACATGGCTTCCCACTAATGTAAGTGTTCCTCCACCCATGGTGTCATCACACAACCAGTTATAAACATCTCCATACAAGGGACCCATTTGAACCCGTACATCTATCAATGTCAATTCATCAGGATTACCAAGGTAGCCTTCTTGAATGCTCCTCCTCATGTGGCTAAATGCTGGCAAGAATCTCAGTGAATGATTAACGATAGAGATGAGTGTAGGATAGTACTGGGCTGCTCGCACCATCTTCAAAGCTTCAGCCTGACTCAGACCAGCCGGTTTATCACATACAACATGTTTACCAATCCCGAGTGCTTTAACAGAAATTTGAGAGTGTAGATTTGGAGCACACACTATAAACACGAGGCTCACATTCTTTTTCAGCAAGACATCATCGATTTTATTGGTGAAAAACGGGATTTGAAGTTCCTTTGCTGCAGCTTCTGCCTCCTGCAACGTAACGCCCCATATCGCTTCCACTGGGAATCCTTTCTCTTTCAGAAACGGTACTATTGCCTTGGCCACAGCACCGGTGCCAAATACTCCGATTCCCGGTAGCATTTTTACAAGTTTATGGCGTTGAATGGTGTTGCAATCTAACTTTTTATGTTAGTTCTGTTTTAGAAACATTTGTGTTCACAGTGCTAAGCGGTTGAAAGCACAGCATTTATCAGTTTGTGACAATGCAATTGTTGAATCTAGAATAGTTTGTTTACTGACGCTGAAAGAAAACGAAACCAAAACACCAAGGAAACAAGAATGAAAACACCTACCCACACACAGTACCCACTACGTAAGATAAATAATAATAATAATAATGTAGGGCAAGGAACTTATACCCAACCTAAGTTCCTTGATGTAGGGTTAAGCGGCAGAGCAGGCAGAGGCTAGTCAAAGTTATGTCAAAGTTGTCAAACCCTTGCTTTGACGTTTACTTTCAACTTAGTTTCTAATGTCACTGTCACAATGACAGTCCCAAGATTTAGTTTAAAACTTATAATAAGTAGAAGCATAGATAATCTATTTAACTGTAATAGATGCGACAGCTACTTTTCGCTCTGTTACTAAAATTGCCGTTGTGGCGCTACTGTAGTTTCAGTCAGTCCACGCCACGAGCCAAACCAAATCCGTGCTCTAGGTTGAGTAGGTTTTTTGTCAAATAAAACAACAAATATGTACTCCGAAATCACTATTTATTATTGATTTTTATATTTCTCAATTTTCCTCTTGTTGCACCACCCCTGGGTAACAATTTACGCTGTCACATAGTTTGTCGACGAATTCAACTACTTTTGCTGTTGTTTGCATAGACTCCATAGGTACAGTGTGAAATTTGTCTGAAAAGGAACAAAAAAACGATTATTTTCAATTTATCAAATAAATATGTGTAATTAAGTATCAGGGTACTCTACACGGTAACACGGAACTGGATATAAATGGGTTAAATCGTGGGGAACAGCTAGTAGGTACCTAAATATATCCCAAAGTAACTAAATAGCTTTATTCTTATCTAAACATTTAGGAACTGGAAATTAACTTACTTAGTGCATTGGTATGTTTCAACATTGCAGCAGTTCGAAAACCGAAGACTTGTACCGCAACACTTACTTTCATCTTCTTCACTTTCTCTGGTTTCACATGGTGTGCTGTTAATTTTGGTAGAGCTCTGGTGTGTCCAAGTTGGCTATCTAGATCGTAGATCAACTGGATATCCTTCCATGTTGCAGTCCTTTTTTTCCAAATTATATTTTTTGTAACAAAGTTGTTTCCCTTTCAATAAATGAGGTGGGTCAAAAATGGCTTAAATCCTAGCCAGCGGTGTTGATGGTGCCATCTGAAATTAAATTAAGGAAATTTAATAAACTAACATGTAAACACAAACAAAAACACTTTCAACTTTATTCGGTCCAGCCGTTCTTCCGTGAAATAACAAACATACATAAAGTGTTTGTTATTTTCACATTCATAATCTTTCACATTTATAATAATAGTAGGATAGTGGGAAGGATAGGATAGGATAGTAGGATTAACCTGCAGACAATGTAAATAGGTTATAATATTATAGGTAATGATTGTGTACCTGGTTTGCTGGTCTTTCGACAGGCCGATGAGAAGAGAATTTGTAGGAACTACAAAAGACATCCACAAACTCCTAGGCCAGTCGGTTTTTGGTAAATAAAAAACGCGGTGCGTGTCACTTGTTGCATCGCAACATTCGCAACCAACCACGAACACAACACTTCGTCAGTCCCATGGTTTATATTGCACAAACGATTTATAGCAGCACAATAATAGCGTATTGTATCAAATAATGAGGAGAATCGGGTTATTTTGGTTCAGGAAAACACAAAACACCGGCCGGCACACTCGATAGTTACTTGACACAATGATTGATGTTACGAAACGAACGTCACGTCAAGCAATTTGAAGGAAGATGCGCCATCTTGCTTTCATGTATTTCTCGTGCTTACAGCGCCAAAACGGCGTTTGTGGTACTAAGCTGTCATACCCCTGAGTAGAAGCCAAGGGTAGAAGCCTGAAGCATATATTTCATTCTACCAAGGACAAAAAATATTGTAAATCGTTCTTGTTGGCTAGCCGATGCTTTTATGATAGATGAGATAGTTTTTAACCCTAGGCGTTATAGTGATTAGTGCTAAAGTAAGGTTACCCATCCATCATATCCACAACAACACTTCTTAAAAGTACAAACTTACAAAGATAGCCAGACCCACTTAGGTATTTTAAATATGGGTAATCTATAATGTGGGACAAAGGATAACTCTAATCTACCTATTTAAATTTATAAAGAAAACAGTGAAACACTCGTAATGGATGGCGCTTAATGTTGGAATATTGAACCATGTAATCCATAGAGGAAGCAGTAAGGGGAGGAGCCATCAGTTTTATTTTCTATGACGCTATGAAGGTCATTTTCTGCGGGGGACGTGGAACTGTCTGTCAATAAGTAAATGTCAATTTTTGTGTAAAAATCATAGTGCTTGAAGCTATCGATAGTTTATTATCGATGAAAGAAAGAAAGAAAGAAAAGAAAGAAAGAAAGAAAAATATTTATTTTGTCAAAAACGCGTTACACATAAGACACATTAAAATAAGTAGGACATTGACAAAATTGGCAACTACTCAGCGTATTGCTGCAACAGAAACCAGAGAATCTGTCGCAGCGCTGGTCTTCCGTAGCGCCGTAGGTTTATGTGTGTGCTGCGGCCCCGCAAAAAACACACATTTTAAAGTAATTTAAGGTAGGTTGTAAAAATAGAAACAAGAGAAGAGAACGATGAGTGCGGCCAATACGGTAGGTATTGGTTCTATGACAAATTTTAATGTTATTGACAAATTAAATCACAAATTGATTTGATTTTAAGCTATTGCATAGCTTCTATGGCGGGCCTTAGCGGGGTGACCGAATCCAGAAATTCTGTAACGAAAAATTCAAAACTGGCTTTGAACCCTCTTTTTTCTGATTTTTTTTATACTTAAATCAATATTTAAGCCTTTTCTGTCATCACAGCGTCTTTTGGCGTGGTTTTACGTGGTAGCCAAAGGAAAAAATTATATCTTTGTTTCTTTAATTTTAGCATAATTCGTAAATAATCGAAATACAGGCGAAATTATTTATTATCTTGTTTTTTGAAGTTATTTATGTAAATGTTGATAATACGATGAAAATTGAGAGGTCCAAAGTTGTATAAAATCACAACAATTTTGGTTCTCATTCATTTTTGTAAAAATCTAATGTTCTAGTCGGATTGGTTGAGTTTTTCGATTAAGCTATAAACAACACCTATACAATCATTGGCGGAAAAAAAATCGTCCTTTAATCAATTTCAGGTTACCCCTCTACTGGTGAGCTAATCCGACTGGGCTGTAAGTCAATATCGATAAGTTATTTTGAACTGTCCCTTCACTAATTTCGCTGCAGTGACAAGCAGTGTGTCCAACTAAAAATACCTATTTCTGCGATATTGTGAGGATGGTAAATATTTTTTTAATAAAGTTTACCTATGATTTTAACAGAAGTTTAACTACCTACTTAACGTTCTGAAAGCTTACGTAGGTATATAATTATTAGGTTGGAGGTATAGGGGTGGTATCCGTGGTATAGATACCTAATTTATTGTGCACCGATAATGATAAATCTAGATAAAAAGTAGTACCTATTTTGTTATATGCACATTTTTCGATGCACGGGATGATTTGCAAATATTTTTTTTCAAGTGCATTGAAAAGTCTTTCTTCCGAGGTAAGCACTATCTACTAGTTTTGAAGTAGGTAGGTATGTAGGTGTTTTGTGTACCTACCTACCTACCTATTTGTTTGTTTTTTTACTCAATGCAGAAATATAATGCTTTTATCTATTATAACGAGTACGAGGAAATACAAAAAATTCTAGGAACTTTAATTCGTTTAATTAAACCGACTTGCAAATATTGACCAAGCAACAGAAGATAGAACAGCTACTTTTCAAATTAAAAAAAAGAATAAAATATAAATATAATATGCCACTAAGAGTATTATTTTTCATAATTCGGGATTCGTGCTAGATAACAAAATAAATAGGTAGCATGAATATGAGTGATGGAATAGTGCGGATTCAATCCTACGCCTTTCGGATCAAAGTCGAAGTAGCAATCCACTTGGCCAACTCGGCGGCATAGCAAAATACGCTAAAATGGAATCTGTTACGATTTGTTGGCAACATTATATAAATTTTAGTTTTATTCAAATTTAGTGCATAAATTGTTAATATTTAGAGGAATGAATACTTGCAGATGGAAAGTCACATCATCCTTTTGTAACCTGAAAGTTTCCAATATTTTAGGATATGCGAAAACTCTGCAATTTGGCATTTTATACTTATATCCTTCCGCGTGTACCGTGATTGACAAATGACGCGTA
Source organism: Xanthorhoe spadicearia (assembly GCA_947086425.1). Taxonomy (NCBI): domain Eukaryota; kingdom Metazoa; phylum Arthropoda; class Insecta; order Lepidoptera; family Geometridae; genus Xanthorhoe; species Xanthorhoe spadicearia. The sequence continues at coordinate 3,658,175 of OX352205.1, read as the reverse complement.
ACCAGCGGCGCGCGGGGTTTTACATATGGAGAATGATTGTTGGTCCAAGGACCTTGGCTGCGGGGAAAGCATGTCAAAAATTGACAATGTCGTCTCCTTCTGAAGGAAGATAATTGCTCTGAGATGTAATCGGTACACCATTCAACTTGTCCGAGACTGAGATTAGAGTATAGATTTATGTTTAAATCATTGCTTTATATCTGTCAATGTCGTCTCGATGACACTGACATCACTTGACTCTCAAAACCGTTCATTGCTCATGACATACCATCTTACTTTTGTATCTGTCTGTTCTAAAATCGCCTACGCATCAATATGGTCTGATTTTGCTATTTTTCTAATCTCCTAATAATGTGTTAATCTAGTATTATACTTTGACTTTTTCTTCACTGTGCAATTATAGAGATTGTGACATGTGAATGCGTTAGTTTATTTTCGCCGCCTGCATCCAACCTAACCTGTCTTCCACGCTCTTCAACTTCATCCACTGCGTAGGACTAATAATCCAGGGCTAGGCCTCCACTTCGCCTGGCTGACTCTCTGCTCTACAGGTTATGTGACCAGTATTGTGTTCTACTGATTACGGACACAAATTTGAATTGAGGAAGACAATCTACACGGGGTGCAGGCGGGCGCAACTAACACAAAGAAGCGGATTACAAATCGTGTGCAATGTCACAGCGGCCGCAAGAAGACAACGTTGGCGGACACACGCCTCATGTGTCGTCAGCAGGTCTGTACACTTTTGATTAATTGGATGAGATTGGCTTGTACCATAACTGGAGGTTCCAGATGCGAATGGCGCTGATCATGTGAGGCTTATGGCGTACTGATGATTCTGAGACTAGCAGCAGCATGGATCAAAAAGCCTTGACAGTATGTTTTTGAGGATAAAGGACTGTCGGAGGGTTGTGCTTCTAGAAAACTTCATAGATCTGAATACCATGAATACAATTCAATGGGTGCTTATGCTTACATCGAAGAAATTTTACTCAGCAATCTACCACAGGACTTTGATGTTTTGGTCTCTGGTCTGGAGACAGCAAACCTCTCTGAAACTCTTACGAGTGAAGCAATGCGAGCTCGACTACTTCAAGAGGAGTTCCGGAAATCCACAAATAATGGCCAATCCAATGATGATGTGGTTTTGAAGAAACAAGGCAGAAGCGATGTCAACTTAGCCGCGGGGTCTGCGGACACACTGTTGGTATCAGCAGTGTCACTCTTATCTGTTTACGGAAGCGTGGACTGGATAGTGGACTCCGGGTGTACTTCGTCGCACATGTGCTGTGTTATGGACCCTTTTAGAGACATTGACATAAGTTTTAAATAAGCAATGAAATGTCAGGGTCTTGGTGCCGTCTCTTTGAATCTCAATAATAATAAGAGTGATCTAAAGATTTTGTCAAAAGTAATGTTTGTTCCTAAATTGACTACTAATCTCATATCAGTTAGTCAACTGACAAAGTCAGGTTTTAGTGTAATTTTTCAAAATACTATTTGCAAAATCATTGATCTTCAAGGCCAGCCTTTTGCTAATGCAACATGTTTCAGAGGTATTTATAAACTTGATTGTTTTCCTAACCTAAATTGTATTTCAGAATGTAATGTTGCTACCACAGGTGCTTGTAAGCAAGCAGAACAAAGTTCTTTATCAGCTATTTCTAGTGTGCCATTGGAAGTATGGCACAAGCGACTTGGGCATCTGAGCTTGCATGGTTTGTATGGGATACGGAGCCTTGCAGATGATGTTGTTTTCGAAGATGACTGTCATGGTAAGTTAATTTGTATCTCATGTATTAAGGGGAAGATTACAATGAAATTTTTTCCTAAAGGCCAAGCAAAAAGAGCTCATGATATATTAGAGTTAATACACTCTGATGTTTGTGGGCCTATGTCAACTCATAGCTGGGGTGGTGCACGTTATTTAGTTACATTTACTGATGATTTTTCCAGAAAAAGTTTTGGTTATCTTATGTGTCATAAGAATGAAGTCATGAAATGTTTTATACAATTTAAATGTTTAGTTGAGAAACAAGTGGGTAAAGCAATCAAGCGTTTTAGAACAGATAATGGAGGGGAATATTGTAGTAAAATCTTTGAAAAGTTTCTGTCTAGTGAGGGCATTATTCATGAAACTAGTATTCCCTATACTGCTCAGCAGAACAGTGTATCTGAATGCCTTATTAGAACCCTTATGGAAAAAGCAAGATGTATGCTCTCTGAGGCCTGTCTCGACAAGCGTTTTTGGGGAGAGGCTATTGCTACTGCAATATACCTAAAGAATCGAAGCCCTACAGCAGCTTTGTCCGGCGGCATTCCTGAACAGGTGTGGACAGGATCCAAAGTGACCCTAAGCCACTTGAGAGTATTTGGTTGTAAAGTTTTTTCATTGATTCCAGAACATAACCGTCACAAACTCGATGCAAAGTCATAGGAGTGTATTTTTGTGGGTTATTGTGAAATGTCCAAGGGTTATTATAGATTAGTAGATCCAACTGAACCAAAGAAAATAATTAAATCTAGAAATGTCCATTTTAGTGAATTGATGGATTCTAATGTAAAATCTAATATGATAAACTGTGATATTAATTCTAAGAAGTTGGATTGTGACATAAATAATACAAATAATATTATTAAATCTAAAATGATAAATAATTTTAATATTAATGACAAAGTTTGTGTTCCAATGTTGAACTGTGATAATATTAATTCAAATGAATTAACATCTCCTTCTGCAATTTCAGGTGGTGAAATGGAGAGTGGAAGTGTTGGGACTGAGGCCCCCATCACAAACACGTCTGCCAGTGCTGATAGGTCAGCATCGCCATCTATATTCGTCGACTGCGACCAGGTGGAAGAAAACGAGCAGTCTTGGGCAGAGGAGAGTGACTCTATGATAGAGTTTGAGGCCAACTCTATGCTGGATACTGAACGCAGACCGAGCAATAATGAGTTGCCTCGGCAAAATCCTGTACGGAGTACAAGGGGTATTCCACCTAAGAGGTATGGTGACCCCGACGTGATTATTCTCTCTTCTCTCATGGGCAGCTTGTGTTTGACGAACCTTGTTCATATGAGGATGCTATGGCCAGTCCTTCTCGCATAAAGTGGCAGGCAGCCATGCAGTCAGAGTATGACTCATTGTTAAACAATAATGTCTGGAAATTAGTTGAGAGACCACTGAATAAAAATGTAGTTAAATCTAAGTGGGTTTATAAAGTTAAGCAAGATACTTCTGGAAACTTTGATAAGTATAAGGCTCGCTTAGTTGCTCGCGGTTTTAGTCAAAAACCTGGTATTGATTATGATGAGACTTTTTCGCCAGTAGTCAGACACTCAACAATGCGTATTTTGTTCAATTTGGCAAATGAGTTAGACATGGACATAGAGCACATAGATGTAACAACTGCTTTCCTTCATAGTGAGCTAAAGGAGGAAATATTTATGGAACAACCTATGGGTTTTGTGAATGATAATAATAAAGTTTGTTTGTTACAGAAAAGCATCTATGTGTTGAAACAAGCAAGTAGGATGTGGAACAATACTGTAAACAAATTGCTAGTCACTAATGGTTATTCTCAAACAAAATGTGAGCCTTGTGTGTATGTTAAGAGAAACTCTAGCAATTTAACTATTTTAGCTCTATATGTTGATGACTTCTTTCTATTCAGTAATGATAATGAAGAGAAAAGACATTTATTGGCTATTATAAGTGATAAATTTAATATCAAAACATTTAGGTTCCATTAAAAATTGTCTTGGAATAAATATTGTCAGAAATAGAGAAAAAGGTACTTTGTTGTTAAGTCAAAAAGATTACATTAAAAGACTACTATGTTGTTTTGGAATGTCAGACTGCAAAGGTATTTCAACACCAATGCAATTAAATGAGAAATTTTATAAATGTGACAAAAATTTGCCTGACAAAGATTATAATTTTAGAGAATTGATAGGTAGTTTAATGTATCTGAGTGTTTGTACTAGGCCTGATATAACATATGCATGTAATGTTTTAAGTCAATTTAATAATTGTTATGATAAGACACATTGGTTAGCAGCAAAAAGGATACTTCGCTACTTGGCAAAAACTATTGATTATGGTTTAGTTTTTCTTAAAAGTAACAATTTAGATGTTGTAGTTTATGCTGATGCTGATTGGGCGAATGATCCTATTGACCGTAAATCTTATACTGGTTTTGTAATTAAGTTAGGGTCAAATACTGTTAATTGGGAGTGCAGAAAACAGCGCTGCGTCGCTTTGTCAAGTACTAAAGCAGAGTACATAGCCATAAGTGACGCCTGTAAAGACATTCTGTTTATCAAACAATTCTGGTTTGAGATAATGAACAGAAATATTGTATGTAAGATATTTAATGATAATCAGAGTGCCCAGAAAATCTTAAAATCTGTACAATGTCATAAGAGGACAAAGCATATTGATGTACGCTATCACTTTGTAAGAGATTTGATTTCTAAAGACTGTTTAACTGTTTCATACATGCCTACAACAGAAATGATAGCTGATATTCTAACAAAGGCTTTGTCTTCGTGTAAACCAGAGACCAGTTTATATCAAGATCTTGATATAAACTGGTCTCTGGTGTAAACATAATGAATTTAAGTTTCATTTAAATGTAAGAACTCCATGAAGTTGTATAACTGTTCTGAGCTCAGAGCAATTATCTTCCTTCAGAAGGAGACGACATTGTCAATTTTTGACATGCTTTCCCCGCAGCCAAGGTCCTTGGACCAACAATCATTCTCCATATGTAAAACCCCGCGCGCCGCTGGTTACGCGTCATTTGTCAATCACGGTACACGCGGAAGGATATAAGTATAAAATGCCAAATTGCAGAGTTTTCGCATATCCTAAAATATTGGAAACTTTCAGGTTACAAAACGATGATGTGACTTTCCATCTGCAAGTATTCATTCCTCTAAATATTAACAATTTATGCACTAAATTTGAATAAAACTAAAATTTATATAATGTTGCCAACAAATCGTAACAGATTCCATTTTAGCGTATTTTGCTATGCCGCCGAGTTGGCTAAGTGGATTGCTACTTCGACTTTGATCCGAAAGGCGTAGGATTGAATGCGCATGAATTCCACTATTCCATCACTCATATTCATGCTACCTATTTATTTTGTTATCTAGCACGAATCCCGAATTATGAAAAATAATACTCTTAGTGGCATATTATATTTTTATTTTATTCTTTTTTTTAATTTGAAAAGTAGCTGTTCTATTTTCTGTTGCTTGGTCAATATTTGCAAGTCGGTTTAATAAAACGAATTAAAGTTCCTAGAATTTTTTGTATTTCCTCGTACTCGTAATAATAGATAAAAGCATTATATTTCTGCATTGAGTAAAAAAACAAACAAATAGGTAGGTACACAAAACACCTACATACCTACCTACTTCAAAACTAGTAGATAGTGCTTACCTCGGAAGAAAGACTTTTCAATGCACTTGAAAAAAAAATTTTTGCAAATCATCCCGTGCATCGAAAAATGTGCATATAACAAAATACTACTTTTTATCTAGATTTATCATTATTGGTGCACAATAAATTAGGTATCTATACCACCCCTATACCTCCAACTTACTAATTATATACCTACGTAAGCTTTCAGAACGTTAAGTAGGTAGTTAAACTTCTGGCTGTTAAACTTCTGTTAAAATCATGGTAAACTTTATTAAAAAAATATTTACCATCCTCACAATATCGCGGAAATAGGTATTTTTAGTTGGACACACTGCTTGTCACTGCAGCGAAATTAGTGAAGGGACAGTTCAAAATAACTTATCGATATTGACTTATAGCCCAGTCGGATAAGCTCACCAGTAGAGGGGTAACCTGAAATTGATTAAAGGACGATTTTTTTTCCGCCAATGATTGTATAGGTGTGGTTTATAGCTTAATCGAAAAACTCAACCAAATCCGACTAGAACATTAGCCGCCATTATTGGTTTAAAGGTCAAACCTTTTTTAAGCCATAATACCTATCTCCGTTATTTCTAATTTTTACAAAAATGAATGAGAACCAAAATTGTTGTGATTTTATACAACTTTGGACCTCTCAATTTTCATCGTATTATAAACATTTACATAAATAACTGCAAAAAACAAGATAAAGAATAATTTCGCCTGTATTTCGATTATTTACGAATTTAGCTAAAATTAAAGAAACAAAGATATAATTTTTTCCTTTGGCTACCACGTAAATCCACACCAAAAGACGCTGTGATGACAGAAAAGGCTTAAATATTGATTTAAGTATAAAAAAAATCAGAAAAAAGAGGGTTCAAAGCCAGTTTTGAATTTTTCGTTACAGAATTTCTGGATTCGGTCACCCCGCCAAGGCCCGCGATAGAAGCTATGCAATAGCTTAAAATCAAATCAATTTGTGATTTAATTTGTCAATAACATTAAAATTTGTCATACAACCAATACTTACCTACCGTATTGGCCGCACTCATCTTTCTCTTCTCTTGTTTCTATTTTTACAACCTACCTTAAATTACTTTAAAATGTGTGTTTTTTGCGGGGCCGCAGCACACACATATACCTACGGCGCTACGGAAGACCAGCGCTGCGACAGATTCTCTGGTTTCTGTTGCAGCAATACGCTGAGTAGTTGCCAATTTTGTCAATGTCCTACTTATTTTAATGTGTCTTATGTGTAACGCGTTTTTGACAAAATAAATATTTTTCTTTCTTTCTTTTCTTTCTTTCTTTCTTTCATCGATAATAAACTATCGATAGCTTCAAGCACTATGACTTTTACACAAAAATTGACATTTACTTATTGACAGACAGTTCCTCGTCCCCCGCAGAAAGTGACCTTCTTAGCGTCATAGAAAATAAAACTGATGGCTCCTCCCCTTACTGCATCCTCAATGGTTCTGAGGGTTGGAGTTCCGTTGTATGGTGTAAGGGGAAGTGTTGGAATATTGAACCATGTAATCGGTACACCATTCAACTTGTCCGAGACTGAGATTAGAGTATAGATTTATGTTTAAATCATTGCTTTATATCTGTCAATGTCGTCTCGATGACACTGACATCACTTGACTCTCAAAACCGTTCATTGCTCATGACATACCATCTTACTTTTGTATCTGTCTGTTCTAAAATCGCCTACGCATCAATATGGTCTGATTTTGCTATTTTTCTAATCTCCTAATAATGTGTTAATCTAGTATTATACTTTGACTTTTTCTTCACTGTGCAATTATAGAGATTGTGACATGTGAATGCGTTAGTTTATTTTCGCCGCCTGCATCCAACCTAACCTGTCTTCCACGCTCTTCAACTTCATCCACTGCGTAGGACTAATAATCCAGGGCTAGGCCTCCACTTCGCCTGGCTGACTCTCTGCTCTACACTTAAAACAAATCACTTTTCGTCGACACAGTTAAATTCAATGCTTTGATTTGATATGCACCACCTGTATGAATAGGGTTGGCGCAGTTTTATCCATTGAAAGGAGATGTTCCAAAGTGGTATTTTATTCTGATGAAAAAAGAAGCAATACGAATTAAACATAATTGGAAACCTAATTTTTTATACTATCTGATGTGAACAAAATCATATTTTTTTAATCCCACGATTTTTCTACAAAAAATATTTTAAAAGTCGCAAATTCATACACTACGGCCACACTGAACCACAATAAAAGGGCTAAGATGAATGTCACTGTCATATTGAGTGAGACGTTATGTCAGTATCAAATGGATTTTCCGATCATCATTCATTCTTTTCATTCAGTACTGTCAATTGTATTTGTATTGACGTTGACAGTGACGGAACTTTTAAAAATGTCATTATTAGAAACACAAAGTTGGAGTGAGACAAAAACTCATTTTCATAGAGATCGTATGGCACTATCTCTTTCTTGAGACGCGTTAGAGGGTTGCAAGCAAAACTTTTTTCAATGATTTTTTTTAGAAAAACGGGGGGCAGGAAAAATACTAAAAAATAATAAATAATCATGAAATAGTTATATGTTTAATTACGTATAGTTTTTATCTTGCTTCTTTTTCCAAAATATTTTAATACCAGCCCCCATACATTTTTGGAACATCTCCTTTCAGATTTAATTGACGGATTTTAGTATGCTTTCATATTCTTCCTGTAAATTCAAAAGGTAAATACCTATTGAATTTACAACCTTCCATTCTAAGCTTGTCTGAAAGAAATCACTCACCTAGCGATAAGACCGCCCATATTACTGAGGTGGCTACTACGTAAGTACTTCATTTTAAAATTCTGTGTCTCTTATTTATATCTATTTTAAAGGTACAAAACTTTAAATATCATGTAGGTAGGTAGGTACTTTAACAAAAGATATCTATTCACTTACCTACCTAGGTATTGTAACCAAACTCGTTATTTTTAATATTATCTAAATATCTAGATACCTACTGTCGTCGTCGTCACGAATCTTCAGAGAGACAACCCTCAGTAATTCCTATTTCCAGCGAAGTTTAAATTCTACCTCCCCAACTCGACTCGCACCGCGCACGCGACACGAAACGAAAGTAAATAGGTACCTACCTACCTACCTACTATTATTACTACTAGGTATAATGACAGTAAAACTTAGTCAAACTTAGTATATAGGTAGGTAGTCTTTAGTTAGTGTACCTACTAGTATTATTTTATCTGTGTTTTGGTTAGAGTCAGTTAAGAGTATTATTAACTGATTCTGTGTAAACTACCTCTTGCCACTCTTGCGTAGCACGTGTAGGAAAGTATTGGGTGTCGTGTCGGAAACGCAACCCTGGGGCTACGTTCTGTCAATCACATGGTTCACTTTGGAAGCTCTAATTGCTTCACACTTTTTTATTATAATCCTATCTTTGTAAATAATAGGTAGGTAGGTATAGTGATGTGTAGTGTAGGTGTAGGTAAGGTAGAGCCTGTTGTCAGCTGGTAGCATTGACTGGGACGTCAATGGCTGGTAGGTTCTAAATCTTCCACTTATGTACCAAACCAACAATTAAATTTTTTTCTTAACTAACTTGTTCTAATTAATAGACACAATAATGAAAAATAAAGTTTACTGTAGGTATTTTTACAGTTCAGTCAGAGTGAACTGTAAAAATATCTTCCTAGTGAATTTTATTTTAAAAACGAATCTTAGTGGGTAGGTAGGTATTTAGGTAGGTAAGTACATAAAAACCTACAGAATATTAAGTAAAGTATCACAGAATGACTGCAACCCCGAAGCTTCGTGTCGGGTGGGGCGAGCTTTAGCACCGCCCAATCGTCAGCGCGGGCGCCGCCCGCCTTCGCTCCTCAAATCAGAAGCATTAGGCAGACAAGAACACACGGACCTTTGCAATGGTCCTGTTCAAAATTTAAAATTATAACATTCTAAATTCAAAGCAAAGAAAACTATAAGTTTTACGTTTGCAGTATGTTCGAATAAAAAAAGCTTTCTGAAAATAATGTAAACTCAAACTAAAATCAGATTTGAATGCGTAAGTTTTCATAGTGTCAGGATAAAATAAAGTGATTGTGCAATATTAAATTTAAATGCCTAGAAAACGAGTGAACAGATCCCCTCCTTCCGAGAGGAGGTCGGAAGACGTCGATGATGATGATTTTTTCTTCGATGATACTCAATCGAATTCCGGTGAGAACAAGAAATAGTTAAAACTTAGAATTAAATAAGTAAGTACCTACCTACTTACCTAAAACTATCTCCGGGATCGGGAACGGGATCCGGAAACGGATAAGTAGAAGGCTTGAAATACTAACTCCGAGCTTGGCTGATTTTATTTGATTATTGAACCTGTTCACGCCATTTATATTTCCATAGTAGGCCAAATTGTGCCCCACGTTTTCCATCTTTATTCTGTGCCACGGTCTAGCTAGGGTTGACCAGTCTTGGGCCTACAAGCAGGCTTCAAGGTCCTGTACCTACTTAGGTAATTTTAAATAGCATGTGTAGGTATCATTAGTGCTTTAAATAGTTTATTTTCTACAGGACGTAACAGTCAGGAGCCTCAGCACAGAAATGCCGCGAATGCCAGAGAACGTGCAAGAATGAGAGTTCTGTCCAAAGCATTTTGCAGGTAAATGCAATACTTTTTTTTTGAAGCAGGCCTAACTAGAGTAATAATATTTTACTCTAGTATGTAAATCAGTGACTGATGATTGTGATTATCATGATTTCAAATCATAACATACACTTTTGGTCTTTATAAAGGCCCCTATTTTCAAGGGACGGCACCGTAGAGGCCCTATTAAGCATGGAGAGCTGGCTAAGTGGGAAAGCTGGGCAGAGGGCAATAATTCTTCTACATTACACTTAACAAAACGGTTACGGTTACCTACATCTCGGCGATGAACCTTAAAACTGATCAGATGAATTTCATGGTCTTCCTAAGCATTCTTTATGCAAGTAATATATTGCTTCAATTTAATTGCAACAGGCTAGAAATTTGCATCGACTAAAGTTAAAAAAAAAAAGTTGGTTCTTTTTCATTTACACAGTGATTTTTATTTAGAAGGCTTTAAGAACGTACCTACTTACGTTACGAAAACGAAAGCCACCCCCTTTCGTTTTCGGTAGAGTAACACACTGTAAATTTAACGTAGATTGAAGACAACATTACCGTGGGTGCCGGCAGACACGAAGCTATCAAAGCTGGATACTTTGAGGCTGGCTGCGTCCTACATCGCGCATCTCCGTGCCTTGCTGCATGAGCCGAGGTCTTCGCACACACCCCCACATCCGTTAAGCTTGGTAAGAACTTATGGAACCATTTTCATCTCCACACAGTCCTAGATTGTAAAAAAGAGGTGCTCTATTCAACTTAGTGAAATATTGATTTGTAGGTCTGTCCCCTGATTAATTAAAGAACCCATGACCATGAGTTGGTGTTGGACGCCTAATAAGTTTAGTCAGGATGTGGCTAGGATCTTCGAAGGTGTTTTTGTCTTTTAGTCATTTTTGATAGAGTCGTTCAGCACAAGTCACCAATTTTTTCTAAACATCTGCATCATCATATTTTTTGAGACGATCGTTCCGATGAATTGCTTTTTCTCTCAGATTCATTTTCTGAGACGTCGCCGTCTTCGTGACAAGATAATTGCCACCTTTCCACACCACCAGAACAAGACAAACCAAAACAATTTAGCACCCGCCGATATTTCACAAACGAATCACATAATTGTTCACAATTTATTCCCTGTCATAGCTGTCATCTCCTTAATTCCCCAAAACCACGGCACGAGTCCCTAACCTCAGATGACAGAGTTATAACCACGGATTAGTGTAGAGTTAGTAAGGTTAAAGTGTCACAGACCAGTGTAGTTCGGGAGTCAGTGATCATTTTCTGATCTTAAAAGATCATCAGACGAAATCCACTGTAGGCAATAAATATTACTAGAGGTGACAGTTTGTAAATTAGGTAGGTTCTACTAGTCCCTCAATAGGCTTCGGCCTGCAATCAAAATGAACTTATCAATAATAAAATGTTAACCATAGATATTTATTATAATCTTAACGAATAGGTAACCTACCTACCTACCTACACAAACTAAAATCAGTTGTCTTTCTAAGATAAATTCCATTTTCTGTTAAGTCGCTAGTTTTTTCAGTCAGTTAATTAGCTAAGTAGGTACCTACTACATTCTTGAACGCAACGCTAATCGAGCAAGTCAGACAGACACGAGACACCCTACACAGATTTACAGTTAAATACTTACCAATTTTAGCTAACTAAATTAGGTATTAAAATCGTCTCTAGCTTTCCGACTTTAAAAGTTTAAAGCCATGAATCAGATGCTGCCAATGGCGCATGGCGTCTGGTGGCATCCTCGGGGATTAGACGGCACGTTCCACGAAGGCCGATGGTTGATCGATGGCCGGATTAACCACTCTCAGCCGCAGTCTGAAATATTACTGTTTTCATATCATTTGTTAAGAAAGTTGAGGTAGAGCTGATGACTTTTTGCAACCAAAGAATGTTTGTCCTGCCTGTGCTGTATTCAAATTAATATTAGGTTCCGTCAAAATTATGGTTCGTTTAACAAAATGTATGTAGGTACCTACCTAACTCCAGCACAATGCTTGCTTACAATTGAATATGTTAGGAGCTGCACTTTGAGTTCCTAACGCTAGTAAAGTTCTTCCCAAAAGCGAACAATCATCATCTTCCTGTCTGTCTTAAGGCCACGGTAGACGTGAATTAAAATTTTTCGTCTCTAGGTATTAAAAACCATTTTACTCCTCAACCTTTATCAAAAGCTTCCGAGCTTTTGGCTTTCAGTTTTTAATCTTTAGCCTTCTTGTGTGTTCCTTTCGCACTTTTTGTCCAGAAGAGTCACTTTCCGACCCTTCCGTCGAACACAAACACATCCAACTGGATCCACTGAACATAGAAGCAAAAAGGTTACAATAACAAACACGCGTTTTACGTCCGCGCTGACCAAAAGTTTGCAGCTGTTGGTATAAATAAAATTTATCTCTGCTGAGATGTTTTATTGTTTCTCCGGATGCCTCTTTGTCTTGTTTACGGAGTTAGTAGTTTAGTACTTTGGGGCTTTATAATATCAAGGGTGCCTTTATTGTCTTCTGAAACTTTCAAAAATTACAACTTTTAAAGGCAGCAGCGGCACTCTCTAATACGGCAGAATTTGACTGATTTTGTATTTTAACCATGATAAAGATCTCTGTTGAAAACTTGAAAGTTTCAAACGGAAATAACATAGAGGATTGGTGTGTGACTCGCACTTGGCTATTTTTTTTCTTGCAACACGTGTTCTGATTATTCGGGATGCGCCTATTTATTTGTTTGGTTATAAAAATGCGGTCAATTTATGAACTCGCAAAATTTTCACACTTTTAAATAAGTCAAGTTTGTGACCCCACTGCGTGGGGTCGGAAACTGATGAGTATTTTTATGAGGTAGGTACCTGGGTAAGTAAAGTCTTATGTGAAGTCGTCCTTGGTGAAGGTAATAAGTAGGTAGTTGTTCGACTTCGACACCTTCACTCTTTCAATCTCAACATCCTTTCCATAATTTCTAAATCATTTCACTTTCGTGAATTCAAAGTCAAAGCTTCATTTAAATTTACAGGGTGTGTGTGTTTGTTTGTATATACCTACTTACCTAATTTGATATTTTAAACTGTTTGGTTTTGAGCAGGTATACGTGGATCCTATAGGATCCTATTTGAGAGAAATATGTATTGTTTTATTTCTCTCCATATTTTATTGCTTAGTGGATGCATTTAGCTGACGGAGACTAAAGCAGAACAACGTCTGCAGAAGCTCAACTTACAGAGGGACACAACTTAGGTACTCTATACAGGGGGCCCTAGAGAACTCTTTTTTTGTAGCGCTATCATAGTTGTCGTTACTGGTGGCACAAACTGGTGATATGACGAGGAGCAAGTCTAAGTTTCAAGCCCGTCACCAGTCACATTCTGGAACACCCGATAAAGTTCAAATTCCCTTCCAGGCTTGGCCATTCGCGTTCCAACACGGCGGCTCCTTAAGTTGCAGCATTTCCCAACGATGGAACGTGAACCCCGACCCTTCTTGTCGAAACCGCGACCAGCACGACTGCGCCCAATACGAGAACGACTACGACGAACGAGGGTTCGAAGACACCGAACAAAACTACTGCAACTATGGCTATAAGGAGAATTACTATGAGAGGAACTCTTACTCTACTGAGACTGACTTGATGAATAATGTTTGAGCATGGGTAGGTACTGGCCAAAGATTTGTTTATGGTGCTAGTTTTAATAAAGTGCCTTTATTTACCAAGATATGTAGATGTGTTCTCATTTCAGTAGTTAGGTACTCTACTCTACTCTACCTGTATAATTATAACTATATATACTTACCTAATAATAAAGGTCCACATTTAGCTCTAGTTGTATGTAGGTAATACCTATAAGCATCTTTAGCCATAAAACTTAAAGTACACTCAAAAAACATTGCTGGCGATAGATACTGTACAACAGATTAATTTTAAAATACTACTAGGTAGGTAGTTCAAATATATTGTGGTAGTGTGATAAAATGCGAAGGTAAGAGCTTGTCACTCAGAATAGAACACTCAGAATGAATCACCAATTTGTACAAAACCGTAAGAAATTCAATCCAAAATATCCAAAGTGGTAACTTGATATTTGACAAAGCAGGGCGTCACAAACCTCTCCCAGGCGAACCTGACAAAACAAACACTAAAGACTACAAAAAGTTGACGCTTCAGGAAATGAAATATAGATTATTTTGCTTGTTAATAGATGCTAACATTACCATGGCACCTTTGTATATTTTTTATACCTACTTAAGTGACGATTCTGATATCGCCAAAACTTTAAGTATACAAAAGTACTACTAAAGATGATGCCATCCTTTTTATTTCGTGTGTTAAGAAACGGACGGATAGTTTTAGTTTTGGCGCCATGAGAATCACCACTAGGTCTTAAACCTAATTTTACAAGGTTGTAGAAAGCCACTTCAGAAAACTTAAAACGGAAGTTTCAGACGGTTCTTGGTCGATTAGTTGGTAACATTGGTAACACAGTGATATTTCGTCAAATGAAGCATTGTTTCTATTGAATTTAAACTCTTTACTTACTGGATTAAGTATCGTTGAGTTATTTTAATGGGAAAAAAATTAAACAATTCAAAAATAGCGTGTGAAAAGGATGTTTATTTTAGGTACTTACATTATTATGCCAGAGCATACTAGATTATAATTATTGTATGTAGGTTATATTTACAAAATTGTAAACTTAAGCGAGGCATGTTTTGGTAAAATTTGTTTAAATAATCATTACAATTAAATCAAAGTAAAACTACTCATAAATAAACATTACAAAAATCACTTACATCAAAGTTACGTGAGCACACAAGCTAAAACATTTCTAAATTAAATTGTACATAAACTAGGAAACATTTTAATTGCTTTTTGTTTCTTATACTAAATTAAAATTATGTAATGCTTTCCATTTCACTCACTGTTTATTCGAACTCTAAAATCTAGATTGATAAAAGATTTAAAAGCTATGCAAAGATATTTAAGATTTGTTATAACGTTCTCACGATGAGTGAGTTCTCTTTTGCCTATGCAGTGGGTCAATAAAAACTTAGAATGGGTACAATACCAACTACACATTGCAGTTTCAGTAAAAAATCTTGTAGATTACAATGACAAAATAAGTAGGTACCTAGTTAGGTAAATATACGTAAGTATTAAAAATACTGAAAAAATTACAATCATCAATTATTTTCTGCTGTTATTTTTATATTTGGATTCAAAATGACTGGTTCGTAAAAACAACCAAAATTATACGTGATGAATATATAATATAACATGCATTGATGTGACATCGTCACAATGCATAAATATTAATTACCTACATACTTCAAAGCGGTAAAGATGATCAGATGTACACTACAATATGATTACAATAAAAAAACGAAAGCAATGAACATATTATTATTTCGTATGTGTAGGTATTTTAAACTAGCCCTTTTTAAAACAGTTTTCTTAGATATTTTTAGGTAATTGATCACTCAAAAATAATTAGTTTTACTAAGTAGCCAATTAAACTATCTTTTCAGCAGTGCTTATCTAATCATGGCATGCTTACTACTTCAAACTAAAGACGTCAAACGCCAAAAATATTTAATCTAGCATTTGGTAATTCCCTAAAAAAATATTAGTCTAATATTAGACTTTACATTTCTACACATTAGTCCCCAAATATTTATTTATTAAATAAAATGCGGAACAAATTATTGCTCTTTTTTGAGACTTACCAGGTTTAAGATTTAAGCTAATAGAAATGCGTTCATTCTCAATCACTCAAAGCTTTTTTAAAACCATTTACTAATAAGCAGAAACTATTCTGAATAATTATTGCATACTTGTAAGTATAAAAACTAGTTTACAAATCTTGTAAAAATTCTATTAATTATTAAAACTATGCGTTCTGTTCACTACTAATACAAACTACCTTATGGGTACATGATTGAGTGAGATTATAGTAGTAAAACTATAGTATAATTACTGAATATATTTTAGTCGAATTAGAATTATTATTTGGATTGAATTGGCAAGCTTCTAAGCACTAAGCCATTTACTGTATAATTTATTATAATACAATAGAATTATACACCATACACAATTTCCCTGTATAATGTCTTTTACCATGATTAAGAGAGCATTACTATTTCTTTTTTTTTTATTAAAAAAAAACAACAGCGATTCTTAACTGACAAATAGATAGAATTATTGCATTTTTAAAACACAATGCAGCGCATGTCATTATGATTATAACTTTAGGTAAGATTACACTTATTATTATTATCTATTGATATTATATTATTTATTTCATCCTGTGTGAACAGGCACTGTTTACCCTATAGACATTCTCTAGCATTATAGATTCTTTGAAGATGTCTGGCTGGGCTTAGTCAAAGGCATGTCTAAAACACATGTTTGGCAAATGCTCTTATTTAAAAATATTTTAACATGTAAATTGTTGCTTACAAACGTCCAAAAAGCATAATTTTATTCTACAAATTCAGATCTAGTGCATGTAGGTTGCTTTATTTTATTACAATATGTATAGGATTATATTGATATTGTGCGTACATATAGCTTAATTCTTGTCCTATTACTGTTAAAAAAAATTGATTATTTTGTTGTTATTCTGGGACACCTCGTATGGTTCAAAATAAAAAAAGCTGTAAGCAAAATTGTTAACCTACGTTTTAAAAGTGCCTGCTATATTAATATTACTATTATTGTTTGTCTAATTATGTAATTATTGGGTAATTATTAATTACAAATAAATAATTAAGTGTTCTCAAGCAAATTAGAAGTTTTCTGGCAGTATCAAAAAAGTTCAGTAAAATCAAGTTTCGGAGGCATTTGGAGTCAAAGACGATAAAACACAGATTATCAAAACATTTTTGAATATCTTTGAATATTTTAAAATTAGTTTAGTTAAATAGCGCTCAAAAACAATAAAAAATCATTAATAATATCTGTATCTACCATTCGTACACAATTTTTAAAATAAATAAATAAATACACTCAGATTCGAGTACAATAATGTATACTTAAAATTAAGATTAAACAAATAAAAACTTAGGATAAATCTTAAACATAAATCATAAAATACCGATTCAATTTATAATAACTTATTCACAGTTCTCATCTGCAAGACGCAAATGATTCAAAAATATTCATAGTTGTCTTATTAGATGTCAAAATGTAAAATAATAGCTTTAAAAGCGAAACCACACAAGTGGTAGTTAATTAACGACCTGCGATTGGTAGATGACAACTACCTTCCAGAGAAGATGCTTATCGAGTTGGATGACGTCCTTTTTCTGACGAGGGTAGCTTCTACTGAAACAAAAATGTATCCTTTTTTTAATGTTTTCGCGCCAACGGCCAAAGAAAATTGCTCACTATGTATCTGCAAGTGTAAAGCCGCAAATACAATGCTGGCCAAGCATACGCCAACGCAAGCGTAGATCAAGGCAAGTGCAGCAACAATTGTCAGATAGAACGCTAAGTATCGATTAAGTATCGATCGATTTTGTTTCGTGACAAGTTAGACAATATCCCAGTTGAACAAAGGCATCCCTCATAGATCTCCATGTAAGCGCGCATATTTAAGCACTAAAGACATTTAGTAGGTATTCAGTAAAATTTTTCACTACTTACCTTCTTATTTAAATAAACTACCTAGGTACTTACCAAGGTACATAATTTAGGCAAAGCCGGATATAAAGCGCACATAAACCTACTAGATTATTTGAATTTGAATATCATAGCCAATATTATGTGCATGCTAATTGGATGATGCTTTGCATTACATTATTTAGCAGTTCAAAATTTCAAATGTATTTTATAACTCACCATTCACCAATTAAATCTATTGGGTTCACTTCCCCTTTGAGATATGGAACCCTAAAAAATAATTTCAGGTTAGAGTTTCATGCATGAACATTTTTTGAAGCAAGAGACATCATCCAAAATTACATAAGAACAGGGAACAGGGTACCTACCTACTAAGTTCAAAGTTCAAATGAGTCCTGTAAGGACATTGCAAGTAGATATTTAAGGCTAGATTAGGCGTGAGACGGGCGAGTGGCGGAAACGAAGAGAGGTATTTATGCCTATGAGACCGTTCTTTCGCTCGTAAGTGGCCAACTTGAGTTTTTATGAATGAAAAGGGCTGATGATAATGAAAATGTTAAAAATACTTACTAGTAGAGTCCTGCGGCGATAGATGTCGTTTGATGACTTTCTGCAAAACCGCCAGCCAGCCATCCCTGTCTTCGTGAGTCGTTGCTGCGAGACAAAACACACGGTCGGGCGTCACTAGTTGGAAGGGGAATCGTGCATCTTTGCACCCGTTGCCTGTGTTCGACACCTTGATGCAGTAGCCGTTTGATTCGTGACCTGAAACGTAGGGGATATTGTAAATATCATTGGACATTCCATTCCACACAGCGTCACCTAGTAAGTCGATCCTACCGAAATAAAATATTATTTTCTTTCTTTCAGATTTTGCCCTATAAGCTTAAATATCTTCTAAAGAATCTTATACCCTCCGCTCAAATCACTGCTTTTTGTCGAAAGAGCAGTGAAAACGTGGTGTGACCATGCTCTTCTTTCAGTGCTCTTTCAGCTGAAGCACATAATTCACACTGTTAATCGTACAGTAGAATTTAATAATAACCATAGGTAGGTATATCTTACAAAGATATTATCTCAATAGTGCCTTACCTACCACACTTACCAATAAATATCTCTCCCTTCGGATAAGCATCTAGCGGCTCGTCATGGTACATCAGCTTCCTATTATCGAGCGTGAACCATCGCCGTCTATGTGCGTCAGAGGGGCGCGGTCCCGTCTTCCAGAGCCAGCCTTCTCTAGCGAAGTCCTTCGGCAGTCGTGAGATGAGGTCAGACTGAGGTGTTGAAGGAAATGCCACTTGGAGTAAGTGTAGTTGGGCGCATCGGATGGCTGTGTACCTGGAATTTTAAAATTGAATCTTATGACGTATGTTACTGTATATTGTATACCTACTTACTTACATGTAAGCAGCTCTTATTAAAGTTGAGGAAATAACAGATAAGGATATTATATCTATCTACCTAGGTACCTAGGTAGATTCTTATAGTCATATTTATGTAAGTAAGATAAGTAGGTACAGAAATAGTAGATTGCTATACAAGGGGGCAAAGGCACTTTTTGTATGCACGAGATGGTTTATCGCGCGAGCGTCAGCGAGTGCGATAATAGTTCGAGTGCATAGAAAAGCCTTTTCCCCGAGGTAAGCACTCTACTTTTCATTACGAATATAAGGAAATTACCAAAAAAATAGATGAAAATTTAAATTTCACACACGAAAATTAGCTATCTCGCTTTTTTTTAAATCGACTAGTTTAATATTGACTAAAAGCAGCTAACGATGGCATGGCATAGCTGCGTTCCAGATTTTAAAAAAAATACTGACTGGTAGAATGGCTATAACAGTAGTAGGCATTCTGCCAGTAGTTTTTTTTTGATGATGAAAAAATTTAAATAAATAAAATAAAATAAATAAATATAATATAATTAGTGCTAGAGAAGCACAAATTCGTGCAAGAGAGACATAATATCTAGCATCTGATTGAGTTAGAAGAACTTGAACACTTAGCATGCATCGACATGCCACAAAAGAAATGTCAAAAATGAAGTTGACATTTGACAGTTATTTACTTTCCTGCCCTAGGGCAGGAAAGTACTTGTTTTCCCTAGGGACAGAAAATGCTACTTTGAACCCTATAATCAGGCAACTTCGTGCGTACTTTCCGTGTATGAGTAATGAAAAAGTAATTGTTCACACTCTCGGACGAAATGCATAAGCATTTCGTAGGTAAGTCATAAGACTTACCTAGGTACGAAAAAAATTCTTTGAAAAGTTGACAATTTTCAGTGAGGAATCGTCAAAACGATCAAGAAGTGTGAAATGCCCCATACCTCTAACACAAGAAGTTTTTAAAACAAATGAATAGGGCGGCGCTAGTGTGCATGAAACTATACCTATAGGACTCCTAACTGGGGGCAATTGATTATTTTTCAGAATTATAATGTTAAGCATTAACAAAAAAATAGGTAATAATTAGAATATTAAATTGTGTGCTATTTTGCAAAATAATTACCAATTGTTTATAACTTCAGCCTCATCGTGGTATACGTAGATGTGCCTTGTCGATCCATCCTTCATGAACGTCAGTTGCATTGAGTTCATATTGCCAATTTTCGCAGGAGCAAACACTACATTCAACTCCGACAGCTTGAGAATACCCTTGGGCTCTTTATTTTCTCGCACATAATATCTAGAAAAAACGAAAAGTCACTTCAAAAGACATTCTTATAAAATTATGATGCAATGAATTGAAATGTTAGGAAGCATGACAATGATTATGGGATGATGACATTGCAAAAACAGGTAAATATTTGGATACCGGCCGTTTTAGTTCTTCGTAATTCAGTCACGTCCTTACCTCAAGCGACCAAAGTTTTTGACTCGGAGGCGATCGATTAACCAATCGAGACAACCGGTGGTACGGCCGCAGCCGTCAGTGGCGGGGTGGAACCTAAGGACCAGTCCGGATATGTTTAGGGGATACGGTTCAACAGGGTTTGATTCTCATCTCTTCTCACATACCTAGTACTTTTGTCGAAATCTGTCTAAATTTTAAGCTTATCCAATTCTTTACATGTTATAGTTTCAATTATTCAGTTTTACCGAGATGCTGTTTAAAAAAAACTAATAAACTTCCCGTATTTCGCACTTGATTTACTTTTAAAAGTTATACGTGGACAGAGGAGGATATAATTGTGAATTGTTGAAAGTATAGTTTATACAAGGAAATAATGTTCACACTTTCCTGTTTTTTTGACATCAATACCTTCCTAATTTGCTACTTATGAGTACGTTTTCACACACAATCGCTAAACAAATTATTGTTTTACTGTAAGTATATTTTAATTCAGGGTGAAGGTCTTTTCGTAATAAAGTCAACATTCATAAATGCCTTAGTAACGCTGTACAAAATTGATGTAAATTGAGTGCACGGTACGTCACTACTCCTAATGTTGCGTGAATTTTACTTTATTTTCATCATTGAGCAGGTGTTTTTCTGTTTGCTTGTCGTCATTACGCCTTTACGCGCGCTATCCGCGTGGTCTACCTACCACGCGGATAGCGCGCGTAAAGGCTCTTATCTGATTCATTAGATTAGAAATTTTAGAGGATAGACCTACCTAGAGCTGTTTAGAAAGACCCAAATCTTTCCCATTTTAAAATAATTATTGGTACTATGTAACTAGCTGCCGCCGCGCCGCCGCGCCGTCTGTACAAGGCCCAAGGCCTAATTCCCTTAAATACATTTGATTTTTGAGCTCGCTTCGCTCACTGCAACAATTCGTGAGGGCATAGGGTAGCATAGTGATACACAAGACAACAAAGTCACCGATATTTTGCAGCTGACGTGTCACTCACTACGTAACAAGTCAATATTTGCACGTCTTGTCGTTATGATGCTCGAGAGAGGTGTGGAACTTTTTGTTTAAAGTGTAACGCGTCACCAGTTTACACAAAAAGTACGCACGAATGAAATTAAACATGCTAGTTTAATTGCTTGATTATAATTTGCGTACCACTACTTAGTTTCACAAATTACCCATATTTAACGTGAGAGCATAGTAGTAATATTTTTAATGGTGTAGGTAAAAAAATAGCCGTTTTACTTTTGTAAAACACATTTCGTCTAAATATACATTGAATAAATATAAATATAAAGTATAAGTTTAAGACGATATCAAGAATCAATCTACTTCAGGTTAATTGAACGACATAACGACAGACTGTGATTTTTTTAGATTGAAATTCTATAAAAGTCTACTTTGTTCTAAAACTACATAAAATTCCAACTTTAAGTATAACACAAATACAAATAGTCATCTCGGTTAAGGAAAAAACAAAGAAGTTATGAGCCTGTGTAAATTATCAGGCCGGCACGGTTGCATAACATTTGACCCATCATGGAAATAATAACTCATAGCAAGGAATACGTTCCAGTTTTATAACCGATTTCTAAAAATAGATCTAGTTCCATCAGTTAGGATGGAATCTTTTGACCGATGGAAACTAACATAGGTTTTTTTACCACGGATTTTGGCAAAAGGACCATCAAATTTAAGGCTCGATATCCACCAGAGGATACTTCCAAGAGGAGACAATAGGTAAAGCATGTCAAGGTATAGTGAACACCTAAGCAATGATAGTAAAAACAGGCAGAACATTATTGATGGAGTGAATACAAATATTATTAACATTTAATAATCTAATGTGACGTTAAATAGCAATACAAGAACGAGATAGATTACAAAAGTGCGAGCGATTTTCTTTTGTTGAAATGTGTCTCGTTTTTGTACAAGGCTTAGGTTAAAAGTAGAAGCGTTTATAAGATTAGTGCGACATTTTAATAATGTGGGTGTCCCAAGTGTCAAAAAAAGGATGTAAAAACATTTACTCCCAAAAACTGACACAGTAAAATCATCAAGCTTATAAATACCAGTACAAATCGTTTTTTCAAGAATCCTATCTAGTTGTTGCTGCTTAACTATGGCTATTTTATTAAACGGTTGTTAACTTGACCTGTTTGTTTATTTGTAAAGGGTTGAGGTTATAATTACTTTAGCAATTAGGTACTAAATAATAAGTACATATGACAGCCATGTCATACGCACACAATTGTGGACTGGTAGAGGCCACTCTACCAGTCCACAATTAAACATAATACAATAGAAAATAAATAATACTCAATTACTTACACAGAAACTAACAACTTTGCCGTTGATGGTGTAGGTTGGTAATGTAGGTATACGTTACTTACATAATTATGTACTTACTTACAAAAAAATAATTTATAGATTTTTATAAGAAACAAAGATAGCGTTTTTGAGAGTTATATTATTACACCCAGGATTTAGCAAATTTGGGTATGAGAATGAGTATGTTGAATACATTTAAGAATGATGTTGACTAGAAACCGTAAATTTCCTACGTTACCAAATTAGGATGCTAATGACGTCTTGATGTAAATTAAAATGGAATTGCGCCTTAGTACATTGAACTTACGTGACGTACCTACCTACGGATATTTAATCGCATGGTTACTCACTATCATTGAATGAATTGCCAAAAATTGGTGTTCTTTCATCATATTTTGTGAAACTACCAAGAAATTTAGAACTAAAGTTCTCTAAAATCATTATGACTTGATGATTATGACATAAATATCTCTTTTCAATTGTGTATTGTCTTCTATTATCACAATTCCTTAATGATTCCCCAGCTTTTTAATGATTCCTGCTTCTGTGTTAATAAAGCAAGCATAACCTTAAACATTACTCACTTAAGCGAGTCCTCATTTTCGCACAAAACGAATTTTCTCATCTGGTATCTGCTGTCCTCTTTGCCTCTCTTCATCAGGTAGCCTTCCATGGTGCCTGACAGGTAGCTCTGCCTCTCTGGATGACTGAATTCTTCCCTCTCGTATTTCGCACGAATCCATTGTTCGACAAGCACCCTGGAATTAGAGAAAAACACATTTGATTTTTATAAATACTCGATTTTAGATTACTTTTATTTGTTTAGATCTCTTGTATTTCTCTTTTATGTGAAGTGTGTTCTTTGGAGAAATAAATGTCTCAAGCCATTTCTTAATCTAATTTTATTCACACAATGACATGCTGATTCTAACATTAGAGTGTACAATATGAATGTCTATAACAATGATTTTTCAGTAGTAAATGTAATATTAGCAAGTTTTTTAGTGTTTTATCTCTTTCGAAATTGGAACAAAGTCCACATCTCTTAGTAAGACATGAGCAAAGTAAATAAAAACATTGAAGTCTTATCATAAACCTAACTTTTTATGGAAAGATACGCTGTTTAATTTAGGTCAAGTTTCGAGTCTGATAAATAATGTTGAGCCATCAAAACTGATAGAGCATTATTATTTTTATGTCTACACAGATTTTGGATTTGGTAATTTTATATTTTGGCAGTGATTCATAAAAAAACATTGGCCTTTATTCTATTCTAACATGTATAAAGATAATAGAGTAACCTATGCCTCGTTGTAAACAGTTTATTCTCCATGTTCTTTACCACAACAAACATCCTACTAGGCATTGTTACAATTTTGATAAAGATTATACACTCACTGTGGGTCAGATCTATTCGGTCTTCTGTAACACGGAGGCACTCTCTCTTCATATTTGTTCTTGGCAGTTGCATTGCCGACTTCTTTCATCCTCTGGACCTGTGAGTCCTCCCAACGATCTAGTTTGAGATGCTTCACCTTGCTGATGTGAGCTCCCATACCGCGATGAATGCTGGCACATCGCATGCATATGAATATACCGAGGTTGTACGAGGCCCAGTCTGGTTCTAAAACATTTAAAAATTATTATTATTATTATTTAAAAATAAGATAACACATTATAAGATCAAGAAATAATACCATTTCATCCTAATGAACCAATTCAGAACATTTATAAGACCGTATAACTTAGGTAATCGTTTCGTTTGTAATATATACGAGTAAAATGCATTGAATGTAGGTACTATCCGTTTGAGGTAGGTTAGTACTTAAACATAGGACCCTCTAGTCACAACTATACTTGGAGTTTCTTTGGCTATAATCCGAAACGAGGAGTTATAGAAAAACTAGCTCTACATTACGGTGAACGATCCGAAACCCTGGCTCCCTACTCCTAAAACCTTAGAGGATTCTTAATCCTCTAAAGCCGGCTGTACACATGGGGCCAAGGTGTTGGGCCAAAGTGTTGGGCAAAAATGATGGAAACCAAGATTCCTGTTTACACATTGGCTTACTGATCATTCTGCATTGGCGCTTCAGAGAAGATGGACGTAGAAGTTCTTGCAGCCGCGGCAATTTATTTATACAGTGCGTTTAATTATTATTAAATTAAAATATTTGAAAAAAAAAATAACAAAATAATAAAAAAAAAATAATAAAAAAATAAACTAAAATTTTGCTATGGGGTAATTATCACTGTATAATTATACGCAACTAATTAATACTATGTCCATACTAACTTTATGTTAATATTTCTTTGTTTTTAGAGACTATGAATCAAATATATAATTAATATATATATAATGAATAATAATATAATGACTATGAACTGAACAAGACACCAACGTGTGAACGCTGTTTGCGGAGCGCGCCAAGATCCTTTGATGTGTGCACTAAAAACCGACACTATTCGGATGGCCTGCCAGTGTTGGCGCCAACTAGACCAATTAAGCCAACACACCGCCAAGTAGCTCTCTACACGTTGGCCCAACGCGTTGGCCCAACACCTTGGCCCAATGTGTACAGCCGCCATAAAACTGATAGCCAGCAGTAAATAATTATCTCGGCTGGTGAGTACGTACCTATACCTACTGATTATTATTTAAAAAGAAACTAAGACATGACAGTAGTAGGTATCATAGACTTTTATTGAAATCGATAATAGTGTAGTGTCATTTAAATAGGTAGGTGATCGATGCTTTACCCAGCAACAATTTAGGTACTTAGACTTACTCGTTTTTGTTATTGTTAGGAGTTATTTTTCATAGCTTTATCAACAAACCTACGCAGGATTGTAGATAAGAAACTTACAAATCGTCATACATAATAGAGATTAAAACGACTTTGTAGGTATGACGTAGGTACCTAAATATTTTCAACATTCGTTATAATAAGTAGTAAAATATGGATTGGGAACATGTTTATGACTTTGTTTATTCAAATGAAGTTCTTTACCATAAGAAAAGTCACGTTCAAAGGCGACCTTGCCAAAGTAGGTATTCCGAAAATGTAGATATAAAATCTTATTTGTATAATCTCAATCTCGCCTTTTCAAAGAATTGGTACTGGTACCTACCTAACCAACTGAGCGCTTAATCATCACTCCATACCATACTAAAAGCGTACTTCGCGATGGTCGAACGAAAGTGTATTTGTGTACCTACCTACCTAAGTAGGTAGGTAGGTACCCCCGCGGTGTTGGACAATGTGTTTCAGTTGTAATTAATTAACTAACGAGAGGCGTGAAAAGGTCGCTTTATACAGAATTGAAAATTCGACGAATTTACCCATAGAGGAGACAGAACATTGCTCTGAGAATTTACCTATCACATTAGGAAAATAGTTAGCTAGGTACCTACCTACCTATCGACGCCCTGGAAAAGAATGGGAATCAGTTACTAAAGGGTTTTTTCCAGGAACGCTAACTCAAACTGTCAGTGTCAATAGGTGTTTGTAGGTAGGTAGGTAGGTATAAGGGCAATAGTAATAAAATGAATGTTTAAATGTAGGTACCTACATAGAGACTGTTTAATAGAAGGATACGTCTTTAAGCCTCAGACCAAATAAAATTTGGTCTGAGCTTTAAGCTTTATTGAGCTTGTATCATTGCTCAATAAAGATAAAGATAATAGACGATCAGAGGAGAGTAGATTTTCTCGGAAAAAATAGGCGTTTTCTATGCTCGTCTCACATGACATCCGTGTTTACAAGCGAACGGACCACACCGACACGACGTCATAGTCGCACGCACACAAATAAAGGTGGCCTCACTCGCAAATAACACAACGCTTTGCAAGATTTGGAGTAGGTAGGTACCTACTACCTACCTCTACCTACCAACCAGCAGACAAACACGTTACGTACCTACACCTTTGTCAATAATTTAGTCTAAAAATCCAGCTTTTGGTAGGTAGGTCCTAGTATAGAAGTAGAGCTTACGGATCAGATTAAATTTTACTCTTGCACAGGTAGGTAGGTAGGTACCTAGGTCCTACCTAGTTAGACAGAGAATTGTTATTTGATCCGCGTCAAAGCTTCTGCAACTGCGATAAAAAATGGGAACAAATTCCAGGAGTAAGACAGGTACCTATAGAGAGACCAGACCACCAGACCACCTTTACCAGACAGAACTATGCTTACAGAAAATAAGTAAAATAGGTAGGTAAGTAGGTACCTACCTACCTACCTAAGGTCTCTATTTAAATGACCAAAATGAAATCCAATCATAATGACATCATAATAAAGTGTTGCGAAATTGCTCTTTCTAGTCGGTTCTGTCTCATTATGATTGATTCTCTCTGAATGGCACTTTATCATCCAAATTCAGCGTAATCTACCATTATGACTAATGTTTTGTCAATAACAAGTGAACCTACCTACCCGACTATCATGAATCTCTACATTGTACCTACCCTCCCTAGGTAGGTAGTAGGGCATGTAAACCGATTAACCGGTTAACCGAAAAACCGATTAACCGGCCGATTTTAAGGCGGTTTTTAACCGGTTTTTTTTCTTCAAAATAACCGGGTTTTCGGTTTTTTTACTATGTGATAATAAATGACAAATTTACTCAATCTATTCGTTGTAGACCTAAAAAATATAAAAAAAATGATTAAATTATAATAAATAATGCACCTAATGACTTATGATCCATAATAATGAGTTAAATTATAAAAATACATACATACGAACACTTCTATCTTTTGACCACATAAAATGTCGCCGTGCAAATTATGCTAGGAGCAAGATAGAGGTGTTTAAGTTTACCGCGGCGTGTAAAAGTAAAGTGAGATAGCGTGCGAGGGACGAGCACCAAATATTGGCACCGGCTCCTAAGTGGTCAAAATTATTCTGGAATGTTCTGAGGCACGGTCGTGGCGCGGGCGCGGTGTGGGTGCGGCGCACTGTCAGGTTGAAAAAGCAGGCACTAACAGCACGCCGCATTCGCGCCTTTTGTATCTGTCCCGAGCTTTAATCGCGCGTAGCGTTATTATAAAATTATAGTTTCGCAATTGTTTATAGAGACCGTTCAGTTGAATAACTTAATTAGTTAAGGTTTCTGCAAAAGTTCAGTCTCCAGATAATACTGAAGAGAGCATGTCTACGGAATGGAGGCGTATTTAATGCGCCGTCAACTGCGCTGGTGCGGACATCTTTTGCATGCCCGACGAGAGAGTGGCGAAGCGCACGGTGGCCAACTCCTCAGATACAAAGATGCTCAGAAGAGAACCATGAAAAAGTGCAAAATTGAGCCCTCTCGTTGGGAATCTCGGGCAGAAAACCGGCCAGAGTGGAGAAAACTGGTGCAATGTAATGTGCACTCTTTTGAAAACGAACGCAGGCGCGAACTTGATGAGAGAAGAGACCACCTTAAAAACAAACCGCCTGCAAACATTCGTTACAATTTTGTAAACGGAACTCTAACTAGCGCTATTTGCGCGCGCACATTCAAAGCCAAAATTGGCTATATTAGTCATCTTAGAGTTCATAAAACATAGCAGAAACCAAGTCGCCGTAGCCGAAACCGGCAAGGATGATTATTATTATTACCTACTTCGAGCATATAGAGTCATTTGCGCACACAACATTCAATCGATTTTAAAGTTACACCTGCAGTGGCTACAACACCATGTTATTTATTTTATTATTAAGTCAAAGTGAGATATGTATAGTCGCGGAATTAAAATGTTTACCACGTTAAAATTATGTACAATTTAAAATATTTATTTATTAAACGATGATAGACTAGCTACTGCTGGTATGTCTATATCACACAGTGTTGGAATAGTCGTTTTGGTTTATGTATCGTTAATCTTTTTAGCACTGATTTGTTAGATCATAGCCAGTTGTCGAGCCTGTTTTTGAACGCATTGATAGAAGGAGCTGTCACAACGTTGTCTGGTAGTGCATTCCAATTGTGGACCACCCTGTTGCTGAAGAAGTGATATGCAGCAAGTTGGTGGGTGGAGTCACGGATCAGCTTAAGTTGATGGCCACGTGAAGGTCTTTGGTTGTCTATTTTTGTTATTTTTTTATTTAGACGTTTTAAGTTGATTTAATTGGTGCTTATTTGTTAAAATAAAACTTTTTTCGGTTAATAATGTATGGTTTTATGTAGAAATGGAAAAAAACCGAAAACCCGGTTTTAACCGGTTATTGAAAAAAAATAACCGAAAAAACCGGTTTTTTAAAACAACTCGGTTTTTACACGCCCTAGTAGGTAGGTATACACAATCGGTACCTATACTTCATTTATTGAAACGAGCTAATAGGAAGAAAAATAAACAAATGTGATTGGTCGTCGAAAATAATTTTCTTTCTCGTGATTGGCTAGATTGTCAAATCTGGTCAATCCGAGAATCGACAATTACTTTCGACGACCAATCACGTGCGTTTATTTTTCCTCCTATTAGCTCGCTTCAAGAAATGAAGTAGGGTACTAGGTACCTATTACCTATCTACCATTAGGTACAAATAAGAGACAACAGATTCAAGTTGTATAAGTTAGGTACCTAGGTACCTTTAAAAACAGAATAAATAAAATAATACGTCCAGTACTTGGGTAGGTAGGTAGTTACCTACCCAAGTACTGGACGTATTATTATTAGGTAGGTACCTACCTACCTACCTACCTATCTAATGTGTTAGTAAACAGCAGCCTTAGAAGGAGGATTAAGTTACCTACCTACCTACCTACGACGAGACGAGATGGAAAACAAAAACAATTGTTTTCAAGTTAGGTAGGTAGGTAGTACCTAGGTAGGTAGGTACCTAGTTCTACGGGTTCGCTTGCATAGAAGGTTTGTCTGTTTTACGAAATTATAAATTTAATAGGTAAGTAATACCTACTACCTACCCATAGTAGAGGTACCTACCTAGCACTTGTGTGTGGTAGCACGAAATGTCGGTGTAGTACCTAGCACGGTAGATGTGATGTAATTCATGGTAGCCCCTACCCCTACCTACCTAACCTAACGCCCATTTTCATTAGTCCTGGGTCCGGTCCTGATTAATATTAGCAGTTTTTGTTAAATAGGATAGGTAGGACCTATATAGAGACCTACTTTACCTATATCTTCTTAATCATAAATTCTACCTACTGGATACCTACCTATAGGTCTACCTACCTAGGTATGTAGGTAAGTACTTACTTACCTACCTAATATATTTAGGTGTTCGTTATGTTCCTAGGTTAGGTAGATAGGTAGGTACTTACTTACCTGCTTCTCTTTATAGGTACCTACCTAGGTAGGTAGTCAATTCTTAAATTGTGTTAGGGTACCTACCTACCTACTTATGTACTTACTTACTAGGTAGGTTGTAGGTACCTACTTATCTGCATGTTTTGATCATCTCATCTCGTAGGTACAACTATCGATGGTTTGTTTTCATTCAATGCATTTTACGTCGAGGTCACTGAACTCTAAAGCATGGACGCATTTACGATCCCCACCTATTTGCCACCCCATGAAAAAACCACGCACAAGGAAAACACTGGCACTAAAACACTCATAAATTACATTAGAACATACCCGGACTTCCACAATCGGCACACACATTATTGCCTTGCTTCTTTAGCAACTCCTGCAATAATTTCTGGTTATGATCAACCATCGTGGAAGTTTTGCATCAATAATGAAGACAAGACGGACCATACACGCTAGCGTAAGCGTACTTCGATACACGAAAGTCAAACGCCCCGAGACGACCAACCGACCGAACTGAACGAACGCGTCGCGTCCCCAGCCACTGCGCGAGCAAGCGAGCGAGCGAGACTCCCGATTATTTTGACGCGCCCGGCGCGGTTCAACAAACGCCATTTCGTGGCTGAAGAATGCCGTTGCATTCGCACACACTTGTATTGGCTTAGCATGAATGAGATAGAAAGAGAAGTCTAGCTCGGTACTTTAGATGAATGAAACCAGTAGTGGATGGTAGTAGAATACGCGTAAATTCTATTCGTGTAGTCGTAGTGTGTAACGTGAACGTGGGTATTGTATTCTTAATTTTCATAGTTAGGTAGGTACCTACCTAGGTACGTGTACGTTAGCTAGTAGTTGTATACAAGTTATATTTTGTGAATATAGGTAGGTAGGAGGTACCTAGGTAAGTACTTGGTAGGTAGGTAGGTTGTAGTGGTTGTAGGTTCGTACAGTAGGTACCAGTAGTACAGTAAGTAAGGTATAATGCTCAGGATACACGACGACACCAGACACTAAGACACTCAGTGTATACATCGACTGTCTGCGTGTGTCCACCGCCGCGACACTGAGTTGCAAATCAATTTGTTTGCAATCGACACTAGTGTCGACATTTGTGTCGAGTGTCAGTGTCGTCGTGTATCCTGAGCATAATACCTACCTACTTAGAATTAATTTTGATTGTTGGCAGTACCAGCAGGTAGGTAGGTAGGTACCTACCTACCTACCTGTGTTAACCTTTATTACCTACATAGCTAAAACCGATATTAAATCTGTTCCTTTCTCATAAGAATCGCTGTCGCAGGTAGGAGTAGGTACTTACTTAGGTACCTACTTAATCAAAAAAACCTACGTAGGTTTTTATGAATAAGATAAGACCATGTTTATAATAGAGAGTAGGTAGGTAGGTACCTAATATGGAGGAGGCTTACTTATAAGTTATAAGTCTTCTTATAACTTCTCTATTTATTAGAAATTTTTTATTTAAAATCTTAATAAAAGTTACGATTTCGGCAGGATTCGAACCTGCGATGATACCAAGCGATTCGTTACCTACATAAATTACATAAACATAATGGAATGAGGGGGATCCTCATTTCCCTTGCTTGCCTCAGTAAAGATGTGGGACTTTCCTTCTGAAGCTTAGTAGGTATGAATTTTTAAGATGATTGCTCTGAGGAATTTTTTGTGAGAACTCGAAATGCAATGATATCCAGTTTTGTTTCATTTGCCTTCGCCTATTGTATATAGGTACCTAGTGTACCTACCTACGTTCACGAACACTCAACAGTTAATAATCCACCATTATTACACATTAACATTCGTTAAATAAAACACAAGATTTAGTGCTCCCACACAAATCCGCGATGCGACGCGATGCGAGCTCGCATCGCAGAAATTCGCATCGCAAGTTTCTGCGATGCGACGCGATGCGACGTCGCGCGAATTTGTGCGACAAGCCGTTTAGTAGGGCGATGTAGGAATGTGCGATGCGAAGCAGATCGCAAATTCTTGCGATGCCATCGTGCGAATTCGCGCGATATCGCAGATTTTGACAATGCGACGCGACGTCGCGGTTTTGTGTGGGAGCCCTTAGAAAATAAAACAATAAACGAATATGAATGATTAAAAAACAAAAGGAAAACATGACTTCTCAAATTCCCGCCAAAAAGTCTTGAACTAATTAGTTTTTAGCGGTCCATCGTAGTCAGAGTTTGCCATCTAGTGACAAAATGTGAAACTGTTTTTTTTTTTAGGGCGAAAGAAATGAGACAACACTATGAAAATCCATGGTCCATGTTACGACCATGGATTTTCCTATTGTCAATGTCAATAAACTTTAATAAGTCACTGTCAATTTTAAATGTCGTCGTTGCGACATTGACACTTGACAGTTTTCTATTTCGCTTCCTGAAAAGGTTGCAGTTCGCTTCGCGTCTACCACTGACCTCTATTTTTTTTTTTTTTTTTTTTTTTTTCCTTGGCTTCGCACGGCTTGTGCATTTAGCCACTCTCATGTTAATAAATAGAATTTCAAGTTTACAAATATACACATATACAGAAATACTTTATGATACATACATAATTACTTAAACATAATATCCCCCCATTCCCCTTGCCTCAGTAAAGATGTGGGACTTTACTGAAGCTTAGTTTGGACTTTTTGAGAGAACTCGAAATGCAATGATATCCAGTTTTGTTTCATTTGCTTTCACCTATGTACGTTCACGAACACTCAACGGTTAATAATCCACCATTATTACACATTAACATTCGTTAAAACACAAGATTTAGAAAATAAAACAAAAGGACAACATGACTTCTCAAATTCCCGCCAAAAAGCCCGACACAGAACATAATACTCAAGAGGAAGCCCGACCTCTATTTGTATAATAGAGGTCAGTGGCGTCTACTGTCTGTCTGTCCGTCTGTCTCACTCACACAGCACAGTCAACAGTCTCACTTCACTCACTTCACTCACAGTTGAGTATTATGTTCTGTGCTCACAGTTCACTTGGTCGGTTGGTTAGTTTGGTCCATAGAGTAGTTTGGTCTTTGGTTGGATTTGGTTGGTTATTTTTTATTGACTATCAGTGGATTAGTTAGTTTTCGTTCTGCTCGAATCTGCTCGATGCTTCTCACAGAACATAATACTCAAGCTTCTGCTCTGTGATATTGATTGAAGCTCTTGTACTTTGCAATGCAAGGGGATTAACGGTAGCTTGCTTCGAGCCCTACGAGCTCTTAACCTATCCAGCCTGAGTTATTAGTTAATTCCAATATCTTTCATTGTCGTAGCAATAAATAAACCAGCTAGTACGAAGCAGCAACAACACATGTACGCACACCGGCATCTATTTATACCATCGACTAGTATCCATTGATTTCTTCGAATTTAACTAAGAGAAAAGCAACTGCCACAAAATGGGTCGCAGATCAATAAATACCACTAAAAGTGGGAAATACATGAATCCAACGGATCAAGCAAGTGAGTATGATTTTGTTTACTCATTCCTGATGCTGAAAATTACCTACACTAACCATAAAATTTGTTAATATTAACTACCTATGTAAAATGATTTATGAATCTAAATAGTGCTTATTGTAATTCACATTCATCATACTTCTTCATTTACAGGAAAAGAGGCCAGAAAAAAAGAACTAAAGAAAAACAAAAAGCAAAGACAAATGGTCCGGGCAGCAGTGCTCAAAATGAAAGACCCAAACCAAATACTGGATGAGTTGCAGAAGATTGATGAAATGGGTTTGTAAATCATTTTTATAATTTATTTTTACCTGAATAACTTAATCCAACCTGTAGGCCTAACATGTGCAACGTTTCAACACGACAAATGAAATATCTCGATCATGTCAGACTGCTCTATCGTACTTTGTTAGAGCAGGAGAGAATGTTTTGTCGATGACGAGATAATTTCTCGTGTTGCACATGTTAGGCCGACTGAACAGCAACTGCTAAAACCACCTTATGGTTGTTGAAACTGCTCTCACGGCTGTAGGAACACCTTCTAGCGGACTAGAGAAACACGACATCGACAACTACGTAGACGATATAACAAACATTCTCACCCATAGCTTTGAACAATCTTGCCCCCTCGTGACACCAACAGGGGGTGCGACCCGTCGATGGTGGAATCCTGAACTGCAGAGACTACGATGCAAAGTAAGGAAATCCTTCAACAGAGCTATCAATACCAGACAAGACAGAGATTGGGAAAAATATCAAACAACAAAAGCAACCTTCAAAAAACGCATACGCTTACGGAGGCTGGAATGCTGGAAACATTTCTGTACAAACATCGAAAACACCAACCAGGCCGCTAAAATAAAAGGCATTTTATCAAGTGAACCTGAACGAACAATTGGACACCTTAAAAAACCCGACAACACCTACACAAAAACAGACGAAGAAACCAGCGAATTACTGCTGGCGACTCACTTTCCTGGGTGCCAAATATCAGCATCCCACGAGTGGATGTGGCACAGTGACAGGACAGCAAACAACCAAGACTGGAACGTAGCCCAAAACCTTGTCACCAGAGAGAAGGTACTCTGGGCAATCAACAGCTTCCTTCCCTTCAAGTCACCTGGCCTGGATGGAATATTCCCGGGCCTACTGAGATGGTGCAGTGCACAACTAGCAGACCACTTAGTGAGTATTTTTAGAGGATGCATTGCCCATCGCTACATACCCGAAAAATGGAGGGAAGTGAAAGTAGTATTTCTACCGAAACCGGGCAGGAGCGACTATACACTGGCAAAATCATTCCGGCCAATCAGTCTAACGTCGTTCCTTCTGAAGACCCTAGAGAGGCTATGTGATAGGGAAATCAGAGGTAACACTCTCCTACACAAACCACTACATCCCAACCAACATGCCTACAGCCCCGGCAAATCGACAGAATCCGCTCTCCACTGCGTAGTCTCCCGAATCGGAGGCGGATTATCCGCAAAACAATCAACACTAGGCGCATTCATAGACATTGAAGGGGCGTTCGACAAAACAACATTCAGCAGCATAAACCTAGCACTGGAAAGATACGGGGTCGCACCAACGCTAGCAGACTGGATAAACAACATGCTCAAATACAGAGCAATTCAGCTAACAGTGAACAAGACTACAAGAGGAATAGTTGCAAGAGGCTGCCCCCAGGGCGGCGTCCTCTCACCCCTACTATGGAACATAGTAGTCGATGAACTCATCCGCAAACTTAACGGCAGTGGACTCGTCACCGTAGGCTACGCTGACGATCTTGCCATCCTAGCAACTGGCTGCTTCGAGAGTACAATATGCGACACGATGAAAACAGGCCTCAAAACAGTTGAAACATGGTGTACCAGCCATGGCTTATCAGTAAACCCTTCAAAAACAGAACTCATAATGTTCACACACAAAAGAAATTTGGGCAATTTAAGAATCCCCAAACTCTTCAACACCGAGCTAAAACTAACACACGAAGTCAAGTACCTAGGAGTCGTACTGGACAGTAAACTGCTATGGAATAAGCACCTTGACCACAAACTACAAAGAGCATGCACAACCTTCTATCAATGCAGCAGAATGCTCGGGAAAACATGGGGGCTGACACCAAAAATAACCACATGGCTATATACAGCCGTAATAAGACCAACACTGACATACGGTGCTATTGTTTGGTGGAAACGAACTGAACTTAACACTGCGGCAAACAGATTGCAACGCTTCCAGAGACTGGCATGCTCTGCAATAACTGGCTGCATGAGAACAACTCCGACAACGGCCATGGAGATTGTTCTGGGCCTTGTCCCACTCGACCTATACATACAACAGGAGGCGACACTGTCTGCCATCAGACTCAAACACCTAAATCTATGGGGGAATACAAGGAGCTCTCATGCATGTATTCTGGACAGAGCCATATCACACGAACCGCTTATATGCGCCCCGTGCGATAAGATCCCCAGACAATCAACTTCCCAGAAACACTACAAAATACAGACACATGAAAACCAAAGCGATCAGTCTGGAAATAGTGAAGTCCGAGTCTACACTGACGGATCGAAGACAAATCAGGGAACAGGAGCCGGAGTACACTCACTGGATCTCAACATCAACATATCAATGACACTGGGCTCACACAGCTCCATTTTTCAATGCGAATGTGTAGCCATAACCGAAGCTGCCACAGCTATCAAAAGGAGAGGGATAGAAGACTACAGTATACGGATACTCTCCGATAGCACAGCAACCCTCAGAGCACTGGAGAGCCAAAAGTGCAACTCCAGGCTCATATACGAATGTCACCTTGCCCTTGAGAGTATTGCTGCAAAGAACAGAGTAACTCTACAATGGATCAAGGGACACAGTGGATCACTGGGAAACGACGCCGCAGACGAACTAGCACGAAGGGGCTCGGAAACTCAAGTAGAAGGCCCAGCCCCCTTCCTGCCCCTGCCGTTCTCCCAGCTACGCACCTGGATACGACAACACACCCAAAATCTTCATAACGATCGATGGATACGGGCGACGGACTGCAGACAGTCTAGAGCAGCGATACCAGCGGCCACACCACGACTGACACGTCGTCTGATGAACCTCCAAAGAAAAGACCTCAAAATAATCATAGGAACACTAACAGGGCACTGCCCCCTAAACAAACATCTGTACAACATCGGCATCACGGACAGCCCACTCTGCAGGGGATGTCTAACCGAAGAAGAATCAGCGGCCCACGTAGTCCTGGAATGCGTGGGCGTAGCAGCTCAACGGCAGCAAATCCTCAACAATCCGAGGTCGCTCCTCGAAGCCTGTGAAGACCCCAGGAAACTTCTGTGCTTCTGGGAGGAGCTAGG
This sequence comes from Xanthorhoe spadicearia, assembly GCA_947086425.1. Taxonomy (NCBI): domain Eukaryota; kingdom Metazoa; phylum Arthropoda; class Insecta; order Lepidoptera; family Geometridae; genus Xanthorhoe; species Xanthorhoe spadicearia. The sequence continues at coordinate 3,621,165 of OX352205.1, read as the reverse complement.
CTGGCTTCACAACTAGTGAGCCAGATCATCCCCACGCATAAAGGACCACCTCTGAGTCCAAATGCGGAAAAGGGAGTCCCCATACATACATACATACATACCACCTTATGGTGCTTGTATGTCTCACACTTCTAGTTTGTCCAGTATTCCTCAATTATACCGGGCCTATTTTTTAATGTGGACTTTTTTGTCAATTTTTTATTTGTTATCCAGTGAAGTTGTTAAATTTACCTTATTTTAAAATTACTCCATAAAAAAATCGATACACACAACAATGGCTTGGCAGAAGATCGCCCAAGACCGAACTGAGTGGCGTAATAGAGAGGAGGAGGAGGCCTATAACCAGCAGTGGGTGCAACCGGCCTGAGATAATGATGAGATGATTATCTACAACAGCATTAAATTAATTTCAATATTGTGGCTAAGTAAAGATTTTTTTCAGAGTTCAATGTCCTCCAGCCTTCGCCACTTAATGAGAAAGTATTGAAAGAAAAAAGAAAGAAATTGAGAGAGACTTTTGATAGAGTTTTGAAGATGTATGTAAGTAATGGCTGAAACTGAGAAAAAGTAGTAAATTCCTTCGATGTATTTACTGTTGACCACTGAATTATTGTTTAAAATCATTATTCCAAATCCACCTTAGATCCCAGACCAATCAGACCAAAGATTCCTGAAAATTGCCTACGCGACCTATAATAATACTTTGTTTTTCAGGACAAAGATGAACCAGAAAAGTGGGTAGATTTAAAAAGGCAAGAGATGGAGTATGAGAAGCGAAGGGCACATCTTATATCTTACTATGAGTCTGTTAAACATGCCCAATCGGTGCAAGTTGATGATATTCCTCTGCCAACACTTCAGGTAATACTTCTTTAATCAGGTTTCAGATTGGGCTAACGTTTTTAGTTACTTATATACCGTGCTTTCTGAAGAACGTTTTTACCCATGGCTTAAAACAACGCTTGTGGCGAAGTTTGCTTAGACATTCTTGATAGATTGTCGAAGTTAAAAAATGTTCTGAGCGGTCCCAACTTGTATGGTTCACCGCAAGTGGCATTATCACTATGATGGAGGCCTTTTAGACGGCCTAAAACTCCGTCATCAGAGTTGCCTACTTACTCATAAGTATGAACTAACAATCCTGTTGTAAATTCATATTATTATCATTTTTTTCTAATATCAAAATTTCATGGATAAAAGCTAGAGATTATATCCTTAAACATTTAAAAACAATGTAATTAAAATCAATCTGCTATGATACTAACCAGCTTTGATTAAAAAAATAGTATAGTATGCAAAAGATTTCACAATATTTTGTAAGACCTGACACCATATTGTGAAACTCAAATATGTACTTGTTTTGTTTGTTCCTACAATCTCACTAAAGGTGTACAATAATGTATCGCTAATAATATATCATCCCGGTAGTTCCATTAGTACACCCGTGCAAAGCCGGGATACTGTGTGTGATTTGTGGATTACCGTCTTTTATAATAATGTCTAGTTCAATTCATATTTTTAAAGTGTTATTTCGAATCTATATTATAAACAAGCGTTTTAGGCTACTATTCGGAGTCCATGCTCAAGAGCGAATTGTGTCTCAAGCCGCGATTCATCCCTCAGTTTCCCTATGGAATTTAAAAAAAATCAATACCTACTTGAGAGACGACTCAAGACTGAGTACAGACTCTCAATACGAGCCTTAATAGTTTTGTATTTCAGATTCCTGAAAACATATTATTCAGTAATATGCCGTCGCAGATTCCACTGCCGTTAGATGGAGGAAACCCTAATGCGCCAAAACCTATTCTGAAGAAAGATTCAGTTTATAAAGTGAGTACCTATTTCAATCAAATTGTTGGTGTAACCCGCAGTGATAAGTGTTACTGTGGGAATGTGGCCTTTAGGCAGCATGAAGACTCCGTTGCCGAAAAATTTATATACGCATTCCGTGAAAAAATGCGTATTATCACGAGCTCTAAACGGTAAAATAAAACAGCGTGAGGAAACCCGCGGCTAGTCTAGCCCTATTGACCAAAGTACACCATTGTCTGAGCATTGTCTTTTTTGTGGATATGTTCGTCTAAGCTGAGGGGGTGGATTAGGTGCTGGGCAAGCCTATTCCATCTCAATATCCAAGCGCTACAGTGTCTCGTTAAGTGTAGGCAAAATTTCCTACTGCATATTCGACGACCTCTGTGGCGCAGTTGGGCGAACGCCCGGCTGAGACGCCGAGGTTGCGGGTTCGATCCCCGCTACGGGACAAATGTTTGTATGTTCTGCAGATATTTGTTACGACACGTGTCTGGGTGTTTTCTATCTATAATATGTATGTATTTACAAAAAAAAACAAGTATTATTTCAGTCATCTGGTTACCATAACACAAGCATTAAGTGGCTTATCTTGGGACTAGATGACGCTGTGTGGAATGTCCAAGGATATATATATTTTTTTATTTATATCATCTAGCAAAGATAAAGGCCTTTTGTTAATAATATTGTACTTACAGGAGAGACCGCACGGCATAGAACCGCCAGGCGTTCCCCCGGGACCGCCTGTAGACCTCATGATGTTACTTCTAGAGATCAAGCTCCAATCCAAACCGGAGCCACATAAAGAAAAGGATAAAAAGAACCTACGCTTCGCTGATATCAGCGATGTAGGACCGCCAGGCGAACCTGTGAGTATTATATTTTGTTATTTATTTTAGGAAGACCATCGGCACAAGGTAAGGCAATACGAAACTAATATAGACTTCTAAGAGGCCATTTAAAGGTCTCCACGAATAGATGATTTTGATTATTACTAGCTGTTTCACGCAGCTTAAAACTATGTATTTGCTTTTCTTCCATCAAGGGTACAGGTATATCGATATTATTTTTGGGTATAATTTTTATTTTTATAGTGACATGCTTGCTAGATAAGGACGCACTACTTAGTTATCTTACCTGGCTCGTTTTTCTACTTTGACAATTAAAAAACCTTACGTTGAATGTTTTGCAGAGAAAATTTGTAACCAAATAATAATAACGAAAGTAAGCGGTCCTGTTTATATGAAAACCCGTGATTGATTATAACATAACTTATTATAATAACATTACAGGTCCAAGTACCAGCCATCATGCCGAAGGCTCACTTCAATCACGTTGACGGTGAACTAATAGACTCTGATTTGGAGCATCATGTGCCGACTAGTGCGAATGCGGCGGCTGCGGCTGCGCCAAAACCGACCTCGTTGCAGCAAAGGATGTTGGCGCTCTCGGGGCAGAATATAGACGACTTTATGAAGGAAATGGAGGAAGTACATCGGAAGAGGGAAAGAGATAGAGCAGCTGATTTGAACGCTAGGTAAGTCTTTTTCATATTTTTAATTAACTTTCAATCTAAAAACTGTTCCCGATTAAAAAAACAAATAATATGTAGTGCTTTAAAATGTTGTAACTATGTTCACCAAAATATACATCAATAGTGGACCGATTTTGAATTTCGTTTGGTGTGATCTTCGTAATAAAATTATGCTCTTCCAAAATGGATATCGTGCGTTGGAGGACAGAGTTTTTTTACTTTCGTCAAAAAACTCTGTTACCAGAATTGGCCACTTGCTCATAATATACGTAATCAAAGTCGGTTTTCATATTCTGTCCACTTCTTTACAAATGACGATGATACAGGTTGACGGCATTAAAACGCACGGGTACAGCCGGCAGTGATTCAGACAGCGACGGCGAAGGGCCGCATCACCTACACCCGCCAGAGTTGCTAGAGCCGCCCGGGGCGGAAAGCAGGCAATTGCCGCCCCCGTTGAATCCCATGATGCAGATGAATATGACAGGTGAGTTCGAGATTGTTCTACGCTTTAGTTGGAATGTTTCTTGTTCAGATCGATAATGATTTAACGAGGCTATAACTAACAATTTACCAAATCAATCCTAAATAGTCAAGTATTACAAATGTACGAGAATCCAGCGCAGCGCCGCCCCCGGTAACTTGCGTGAACTAAAATTTCCATACGTTTGAAATAATTGACCAGTTAGCGATAATAGTTAATACAATTCGAAAACTAATGGTAAGGCTAAACCGTATTAATTCTTTCCCGTGCAGAGAGAGATTATGAACATTGTTATAATTGCAGGTCTCCGTCCACCGCCGCTCCGAGCGCCCCTAGGGCCCCCTCCGCTACGGCTGGCGATGCTGCGCCCCGCGCCCCCCGGCCCCCCTCCCGGGCTGCCCCCCCGCGCCATTCTCCGCCCCCCCGGCCCGCCCCCCGGCGCGCCCCCGAGGCTCATGAGGCCTCTAGTGCCCCCGCCGCCGCCTAAAGCAATGCCTCCAGTTTCTGTACTGACCGCCGCACCTCAGCTTATCACTAAAAAGGACGGACCTCAAGGTATATAAAGACATAAGCGCAATATATCATCATGACCAAGCTAAACTGAAACTCGAAGAATTGTCGCTCAATACGTTACAAATAGATAGTTCCGAATTCCGACCACAGCTACGCTACTTGCAGTAATTATGTTCACTCCTGTCAACTTAAATTGCGCTTACTATAGTTTAGTTACGAGCATCTAGTATCTTATCATAGCCCTATCTTGCTTCGTGAGGCAAGTCTGTTGCAAGTGTCTAGCGTGTACAAAGTAGATTGTGGATGTGGTCACTTCTATGTAAGACAAACTAAGAGAACCTGTAGCCAAAAACATTATGCTTTCTCTCTTTTCACAATTTCACAAGCAGCATATTACTTTCTTTCTATACTACTATTTCAACAGTATTATTCTTTTATCTTTGTCTTTACCACTAATATTTCAACTGTGAACTTATTACACTGATTAATTTCAGGTGCAACAATCACAGCAAAGCCTCAGATCAGGAATCTCTCCGCTGACGTCACTCGCTTCGTGCCGTCTGCATTACGAGTAAAGCGCGAAGACAAGAAGGCTAAAACTACCATCAAAACAACGGTTCAACGACCCGCGGACATTCCCAAACAGGCGCCAAGCAAAGACGACGCGTATATGCAGTTCATGAGGGAAATGGAAGGACTTTTATAAGGTTTTACGTTGCATTATCCCTACTTAATATTATCAAAGCAAAAGTAACGCTGTCACGCCTATACCATTGAACAGATTTTGATGAACTTTGGTACAGAGACTTTGGGACAGCACATAGGCTTCATTTTGTTCAGATCATACGTGTAGGAAAGCCACGGGATTTCATGAATAGTTACTGCAGATCAACACCCGATCTATCCAAACACAAGCAAAGACGACAAGTTTTACCTCTTTATAATATTAGTATAGATAACGATATCCATGATATCAAATTTTGTAAGGTGACAAAATTAAAACTTAAGTAACTAAAATAAGTGTAATTAGTAAAAAAAAAAAAATTTACGCATTAGAACGTGGCAAATGTAGCAATTGATTTAAAAAAAAGGATTGAGATGGTTTCTCATAGATTTAAATGTTTTTATCCAAGTAAATTAGTTTATTACTATACACTGTACGTTGATATGGTATTGCATACTTTTGTGCAATTACGCTACAAAAATAGTCAATGTTTCGTTTCTATATAAATGTGAAAATAAGTAAACAAAAAATTACCACTTAGTCTATAATATGGTTCGGTTGACTTTGTAAGAATATTGCAGATTTTAATTTCTGTTTCTCGGTAAGTGACCTATACATATAGGGAAGTGTGTAAATATTATTTTAGTTAAATATGACCATAAATAAGACTAATAAACGAAAGTTCACAAAAATTGTTTTTTACTTTAGCTCTAAACTTTTCTGCATAAAAATAAAATACAAAATAAAAAACCGATCATAGGAAACTACCTACTTTATTACCCAGCCAAGTTGCATGCACTCGGTTACTGGGTCGGGAAAAATATCAAAATAAAAAAACAAGTTTTTATAATCATTGAACTATAATTTTGTCCTCACAGTGGAATTGTAGCGGCTTTGTGATAATAGCTAAAAAGACAAAATTAACACATTTTCTATTCATCTATATTCTTAACCTCTAGAGATTACAGTAAAATCTTATTCTATTGATAAATAAGGGAGTGGAGTCTATACAGGGGAAGTAGTCTTTGGTATCATCATCAGTCCTTTGTCAGGTACAGGTTGTTTATTATCATGATGTACATGAGTTTGTGTTATTTAAATTCTAGCATTTTAGACTGAGCAATATTGTTTTGGTTTTGATATAAAGTTTTTCAAGGCTCAACATGGATAGGATTGAGCTAAAACGGAATACATAACACTACACAATTTTGGAAAATACAGTTATCTCAGAGCAATCATCTTCTCAATTCCTCATTGACAGTTACCGATCTTTTGAATAATGCGACTAAGATTTCGGCGTTTTTACTTTACCATTATTTTCGTATGAGTAGACTAATTCAAAAGTGCTTAGTTTTCTATAGAAAATGTAAGTAATCATTTGTTTAACTAACAAGCTAACATAAGTTCGGGCAAAGAGCAAGGCTGTGTGCAACATCGCTTCAGGATGTATGTTTTTAAGGTTAAGCGTCTCTCCAGTTGATACGGCGAATCGTAAGCTTCCTCTGAAAATAAAAAAAAGTTCAAACAAACATTCTCAGCACTAGACCTCTCACATAACATTGGCTAGTCCGTCCTTGTTTTTGTCACATTTTTACAAAATAGCGGCCATTGATAAATTTCATCAATGGGTCAGTCAGTTTGTATTATCGGTGTAGCTTTATCAGCGGACGTCAAAACAATAAAGACATGTTCTGAGACAATACAATGACTTACACGACAACCAAGAGCCCTAACATAAGGCTAGGACAAAGCTTAGTATGTATAAATAGTGATTAGGTAATGTAAATGCGTAAAAGATTGTGAAACTATTATTCGTTGATAAAAAAATAGATGTTTTCAATAACAAAATTAGTATCTCTATGTATACAAAAGATAGTGTTAAAATAGGTAAGAATGCAGTTTATCATAGGCCTATCGTCGGATAATGGTTTACGCATGACTAGCTAATATTATAAAACAGTCACCAACAACCAAAACAACTGTTTCTCAATCAAAAACAATAGGTAGAGTTTAACCTCTGATCCCATTCAAAGACGTTGTCACTTAGTTACACGAATCTGCTCTTCTACTCTACAAATCAAAAACGATACACCGTGACTTCAGCTTATTTTGGTTAATCTTCCGAGTTTTCACCAACATGAACTGACCTGCGATGATTGGCACGTTGCATCGTTTCCGGTTTGCAGAGTAGAGCTGTTTTAACAGAAAAGTCTAAACACACCTGAAGAGCTATCTCCATAGATGATACATAAATCACGCACAGCAAAAGACAGCATCTTCATACACGAGCCTAATGGCAGGTCTCTCGACGTCAGGATATGTGAGCAGACGATATCTTGGTTGTATAGCAATATCAGGGCCAGTATCAAGTGTTTGTACGGCATTTTTCTGAAAATTAATTAATATAATGTATACTGAAAAAGCATCACTAATTAATTCCTGGCTCGCCACGCTACAATACTCGGTCCTGTGATATGCCATCACAGGACCGAGTATTGTGGCGTTTACGAAGGGAGACCTACACCCCAGCAGTGGGTACCTATGGGCTTTGGACGATGATGATGATTGAAATGTAGGAGTTATTGAGTACCGTATATTTAATTCTTTGGAGTACATTGGGAACTAAATGTATATGATTCTTATCTTCTTTAAACAATAGAATGGTGTACTTTGGGAATAACCCTTTGTGTTGTTGCTTGGAACGGCTGAACAGATAAAACTGGGAGGATAGATAGAAGATAGATTATTGCACAATGAAAACACTTTATTGCACACCATATTAATTATTAACAAATCAAAAAAGTGCCACAAACTAAAGATACCTTAACTATGACATACAATCGGCGGTCTTATCGCTAAGAAGCGATCTCTACCAGACAACATATGGAGAATTTAATTTTTAACCGACTTTAAACAAAAAGGTGTGTGTTCTATGTACCACTGTATGTTCACTGATAACCGAATAGTGGACAGTTTTTTTTTTTAGCATAGTACACTTCCAATTTTTATATACTTATCTTTAATTTTTTATATCCTCAATTTTTTTAATTGGACTATGCAATAAAAAAATTGAGGATATGATGAGGATATTCGGATTTATGACTAGAAATTCAATTATTTTTCGGGAAAAGCGAACCGATTTAAATTTTTTTGTTTGAAAGAGTTTTTATATTAGGTAATCCTCCACGTAGATATAACAAAAATTGAGGATCTCATGAGGACATTCGGAGTTATTAACAGAAATGTACCTCGAGAGTGCAGGTAATCTGTCTCTCTTTTTACGAAATTAAAGTCGGATTAAGTAGGTACTTAATAAAATTTTGTCACTTGTTAAACTTTTAACCTACAGCCACATTAATGATAAAATTCTGCTTAAAGACAACGTGGGTTCGTCAATTGTTTTTATATTTCTAGCTACCTTCACCTGTTGCCAAATACATTGTTTGGTAGGTACTGGAATAAAATTATTATAAAAACTCAGACCAGAGTTTAAATGAACTACTACAAAAACAAATATATTTAGAGAATGCAAATCAAGTATTATTATGAATGCAAATTTATGCGCATGCCAAGTAATTTGACTGAGCAGCTATTTAGTGGGAAGTTATATAATTTACCTAATACAAACCAGGTAATTATTGCGACCACGTTACTGAGAAGTTTTTGTTATAAACGTCCCTATATCCCTGTTGAGGAAACATGGGGGTGTAAAAATTTTAAACTTTTAGTCCGATCATAGAAGTTAAGTGTTCTAAGGAGTCAGAGTCAGTCAGAAGTCCATTCCGAATTGGTTCTGTTTTTCAGAAAGCAATTTAAATTGCCTCGCTCCTTTTAAGTTGTTAAGCAATTAAAAAATCTAGCAATAGTTAATCAATCGCTCATACGAACTTACTATCTCGTTAAATACTAATAAAAATTAATCACTGCAATTTTGCACGAAAAAAATTAACACGTCAGCTCTATTTTTTACTAGATTAATTAATTATTCGTACTCAGAGATAGAGATAAATCTACTGATATCGGTTGACGGCAATCGACGCCTTCGTGATTACATTATGTCATCAGCAAAGGTTCTTAATATGTTACCTACCACTTTAGCCAAAGTCACCGTGCTATTTTTGTGAGCGAACTGTTAGTATTAAACCTAAATAGAACTCTATGTTTGTTGATTTTTATTGTTTCTAAATTACTGGGGATTGTGCCCACCCCCTTCAATATGAATTATAATAATTATAGTAATATTACTATCAACTTAGCCAATAAAATAATCCTTAGCAAAGAATTTTAGTTAGTAAGGTATAGTTTTTTTACAAAAATAGTATGGTGAATACGGCTTAAGTTTTGTTTAAAAGCTCTACTCTATAAAGGTAGGTAGGTACTTAACGGTTCTTGCTCGGCAGGCGATTCGTTTTTTATCATAACATTGATTGATTCCTTTGATAATTTTCGAAAAGGACATGCTAAATTATAGTGGGCCCATTAAAACAAATCGACTAGATAAACATACTTTAGAACCTGTACAGTTTTTTTGCCAAAAGTAATCGGGTACTCATTAACTTAATTTTAGTATACTTAATTCTAACCTTAGTAATTTTTTGACTTAATTTTATTTTATAAATATTAACAGGACTTAATCGCGTATTGAAATCATTTTATTTACCTCGTCGTTTCGACGTAACGTCACGTACCTACAAGAAATAATATAATAGGTTTTTTAACATAATAATAATGAAGCATTTTCTCAATTTGATTTTGTTTATCATTTTAGCAACATAATATTAGAAGCAGACAAGGATAAAATGTAACACAATCACTATATCATTAAATTTTATTGTGGCTTTTAAGATATCATTTAGATGCGATTTATAATCCCACAAAGAATTTTTAAGGAAACTAGCAGTATTGTATTTCAGAGCTGGGCTTGCTGTAGGTGCCTACTTTTCATATTATTATTGCTGTACTGTACCTACACTTCAAAAAACTCACCAGAATGATAATCTTCCTTGAACACCATCGACAAACAACAACCGGGGTTCTTAAAACCGCTCTTTTATACCCACAGGAATAATCTTAATACAGATCACGTCAAAAACTTTTTCAATAACGAAGTTATAATTTAATTCACTGAGTGAATAAATTCTACGGCTAAGACGAGAGTGCCTCGTGAAGTTCGAAGTACCAAAAACTGTACAAACATGTTATTATGAGTATCCAGACCATAGTTTATCATGTTCAATATTATCTGACCTGTAGGGAATAATAAACGCACAAGTCAGAAGTGAAACTGTTGAAAGTGAAATAAGATATACCCTAAGTATCAAAACGGTTAAATAACCAATTACCTACTGTAACTAACCTATTGTTAGGAACTAAATAGGTATTCTTGTGTACCTATAACATTAAAACAAACTATCAAAATAATAATAAGTAATAATTTTTAGTAAGATTTAAAAAGTAGGAACCTTCTTAATTAGTATGGTTTCTGTTACTTAGTATATTTTCAGACAGGCTTGAATTTTTTTCAAAAGGTCATAGGTACTTGTAAATCTTCGTTATCACGTCACTTTACAGTTACTTTTTAGAAATAGTCAAGACACTTATGTCTAAAAACGACTTTTCCTTATATGTATATATAGCACTTTCATGCTTTCGTCTGGCTTCGGTGTTGACGCACACCATAGTTTTGGGTCCCTGTAACACAGAAATGTTACAAACGACACTTAGTAGGAGTTTCACATCTATCCATGTTTTGTTTTATGTTTTGTCTTGTTAATGTCTATCAAAAACTATTGTAAACAATGATCATTTTGCACGCTACGCAAGGAGGGCGACACATTGACATCCTGTTTTAGATGTTATGTTCTAAGAAAATAATAAATAATTGGTGATTGGTTTCCACACGAAAGCTTTAATACACAAAAGACTTTTTTAAACTTTACTTTATTAATGATTGGTTCACGGTGAATAATATAATATATATAAAAAAATTATCACGACTGTATCCCAGGTGCGATAGACATTTATTTCAGATCAGATCTTTGAATAATAAGGTATTGAAATAAATGTAATCTGTTGCAGTACCAATTCCTGGAAAGAAAAAAAGAAAAACATTTATTTACATCGCTTAAAAGTTTGGTGGCCTTTATTACATTTTGTAAACAATTATTTTTTTCTTTTCATACATTCATATCATCGGAGATATAAGAATACCTACACGGAAGCCCATACCAACTTTCTTGCCCTTTTGAAAGCAATTTATTTTATTTCCTGGAAAGTAAATTAAAGCAGTAAGTATTAATAAATATATTATATTAATTTAGAGAAGAAGCCTTTACCCAGCAGTGGGTGTTACCGGCTGAGTAGATAGATAGAAGTATTTTTTAATTAGTAGCATAGCTAAAATAATACATTGTATTATTTTATCTGTGTTAGTAGGAAAATACATCACTGGAACGATTGCCCTGATAATTCTACAAGGAGTTTGGTATCATTTGGAACTTGAAAGTAATTGCAAGTTGGCGATAGAAACTCAACATTCAGATTGTATTTAGTAAATTCTGCAGTCGGTTACCGTTTTACACCTAAGTAAACGTTCTCACCGTGTCCATGCTGCAGCCAATTGAGTTACCAATATATAGTACAAACCATCTGTATATAGATTACTGTTACAACCTTGGAAAAGGGAAAAGTACCCACTTTGCCCTTCTAACAGGGTCGTTTATCTAGCAATCTTGATTTTCTAATCTTTTTGTCACGACCGTTGTGTAACCCACAAAACAAACCACAAATGTTAAACAGTGGTTATGCCTACTCGTAGAACATGAATTGACAAACCAAGAGGTCACTTTTGGCGACCTCTTTGGCTCAGCACACGTAGGAAATTGTGGATCCGATCCCTGTCAAGGGACAAAATGTTTGATACCAATCAAGTACATGCAATCCTGAAATATGACAGAGCTACGAATAGCTTTTACCTTGACCGAAATATCTTGTGGTCATTTCAAAGGTTTCAAAGCTGGTAATTAGTCCATTGTCTTGCGACAAGGCACCTACGTCGCCATCCTGTCATTAAGCAGAGGTACCTGTTTGTTTCCTATTTTACGGCAAATTAGTCGTAGGTGACCACTCTTTCGTAAATCGTCAGCTGATTTTAATTGCATTTGATTTATGTTCTTACTTAGTTCAAAAATGCTAATATCTACCAAATCTTTTAAAGACACTTTTGAGTCTTTTCTGTAGTCAAAAGCTGGTTTGCATAAGGATAAAAATGAAAGACGTCTAAACAACATTAAATAATGTTTAAACAAAAAAAAAAAACAAAAAACAAAAATTGGTCATGACATGTTTGTGACCTTTGAAGATGTGATATGGGGTAGTCAGAGGTTATGTCCAAATACATAATATTTGGTACATGTCCACATTGTGTAGCAGTTTCTATACGTGACAGGTTGCAAGCCCATTTACGCTGCTAGAAAGCTCACTGGTTTCCTCAGGATGTTTTCCTTCACCGTTTAAAGCTCGTGTTAAAGCGTTTTCCGAGTGAGATATAAGTTCCTAGGTGAGTACCTATATTTTCGACCCGAAGGTCGTACGTAGGTTTGAATACAGTATGTGCATCAATTGCATTTGGTTTTCGGGATAAAGGCGATTGAATAGGAGTTTATTTGCTGGACAAGGGTTACCTTCTTTACTTACCTTCTTTATTACAACAATGAACCTACGGAGAAATAATACGCTGTACAGTACCTAATTATCTAGAGATCTCACTTAAATGATGACAACTTAGTAGTAACTGTAGTCAGATGTCACTGTCGTCAAACCAGCTCTCTCTTAGCTCTTCACGAGCGTGGGTCCACTTATATCCTACAGTCATCGAACCAGTCGCTGGACCTGTTTCTTTTCAAGCCAGTTTGAAATCTAGTTGTTTTTTTAAATTGCCTAGATCTAGCTACAATGGCGTCAATTATTATTATTATTAAAAACATACCTACTAGGAAATACTACTCGTAAAGTAAAAAGTGTAGGTACCTACTAAGCTGTATAATTTGTAATAACTAAAAAATTTTAAAAGCTTAATCTTGGCCTTTCCGTGTTAACTTTACCTCAAATATGATTAATTTCAGATCGATGACAACAATAGGCGGAACCACTTAGAAATTAAAACAAACGACACGGTAGTGAATTAAATTCATTTTCACTTTAGTATTCAAACTTTGAACTTTAACTCTATTAATAAGTATGGCTAACAAGGATAATTCTGAAGAAAACTAGTTCAATTTGCATATCTAATCGGTGCCGGAAACTGCAGTGTTCAGACCTTCCATAAAAAGAACATAGGTACTTACTTATTTATTTTCATAAAACAACTGATAAAATTTAAAAAATATTAAAACAACTCCAATTTCGTGAGAAGAAACCTATTATCTGTTCTTTCAAACTGCATTTATCTTCATAACTCAGAAGATTCTCATCAGATCATCAACATTTTTATATGGAACCCTGCTTAGAATATCATCTCAATCATCAAAATTTGTTCCTAAACAACGAAGTTATCTGTGAACACACAATATTATACCTACTTACAATCGAATTGAGAAACTCTTACTTTTATGAAGAAATTTTAGAAAATATGCAACTCTGTGCTAGGGAGATAAATAAAGATAAACACAAGATCCTAAATGTAAAGCTGAGTACTTTATCCATTATGCTTGCACCTACTGCGCTTATAGCACCTGCTCCTGCAACTGCTTCCGGTAGGTAGAGAGTACCTACGTTGGCAAATATTGCACACTCTGTGCTTCCGAACGTTGGGTACGTACTTGGTACTACCGGTTTGGTGATTGGCTAATTTCTCGGTTTTACTGTCAAATATTACAGTTTATTCGAGTTTTACTGTGAAATCGAAATAAATTACTCTCGGTTTATGCATTTGAAATACTATCTGTCTGTGTTGCTAAAATCTCTGACTCAGAAATTCTTTTGTTTGATTCAGTTCTCATGCCTGTTTTTGATCTCAAGTTTGGAATGTTAATAATAGGAATTAAATTGTAATTATTGTATACTTATAAGAAAGCGAATTAAAACCACATACTTAGTTTGATCTGGCTCAGCAACGACTGGAGGGAAAACAGGCACCTTACCCCCGGTTCCAACCAACCAACTTATGGTACCTACGGCCGTAGGACTTTCGCTATAGCAACGTTGGTACCTGTCAAAAAGTTTCATACATTTTGTGTTGTAAAAACAAAGTTGCTATGGTGATGGACCTACGGACATCCGTACGTTGATCATAGAAATCTGGAAATTATTTTACTTCGAATCAACAAAAAAGGAATTTAGTATTATCATTACCTATCGAATTTTGAAGAACAAGTTATTATCAATCAGTTCTGTAGTTTTTACTACTTATTTTAACTATTCATCATTGACAAAAGAGTACCTACGTAGGTACCTAATAAAAAAACATTCTTTATAGCCTTGTTAAATTGACAAATTGAAATGAATAATGGGGTTTTAGGTTTGTTGGCGTTTTAGTGACAGATCAAGGTTTTGGTATTTTGGGTTTAATGTGCCAGAATAGTGGTTACATTTTGCGATATGGGATTACCAGTTTCAAATAGAAACTGTCAACTGTCTAACCTACTCTTCTACTTAGTTTAATATATATTTACCTATATTGTTAACCTGCACTGCATCCCACTGTGTCCAATTTTCACGTAAATAATTTTCTGACATCTCTGATTGTATGAATGGTTCCCTTTAGTAGTAGGTACCTGCTAGCAGCACGATGAACAATGAAACTACCGAGATCAAAAGTATATAACTATTCCGACAGTCCATTCTATAAATCAGTACCTACAATATTTTTTGAAATCGGCTGAGTAGTTGCAAAGATTACCTCCGTTAAAACAAACAAACAAATCAATCAAAATTACCTCTTTATAATATTAGTATATACACACATCAACAAAGTCTAGGGATATCTTAGTACCACATTATTTTCGCTTTGATATTTTATAATCTTGTTTGTTTTCATTAAAAGTTTATATACCGATTGAAACCTCTTTTATTCTATTTTCAATTTTTTTAAATGGAGATTTAAAAAAAAAGAATTATTAATAGTACGGAGGCAAAATTGTTAGAGGTGTGTTTCGACGAGAAAAAATTAAATTGTTTTATTGAAATTATTTATTGAAAAAGAGATTGAATTGTTTTTATTTTATAATTTGTTGGGCCGTATGAGTTTAAAGAGCAATTTTACATCGTCATTTGAGTCGAGATGAAACCCGTGAGCCGTGGGCACGTTAGGAAATGGTGCTATTTAACGCGTTGTTGCTGAGGCCATACACGCCAGCTAAGACGTGATAACCGGATTCTGATCACGTTATCTTAGTAATAGGGATGTAGTAAAACCGCCCAAGGTTAGATTCGGTGTTATTACGCAGAGACAGGATTGATTTTTCCAAATGACCGCTAGAAGACCACTGAATTTTACAGCGATGTAACTAGTAAAAAGGCTCTAGGGGGACCCCCAGCTGCTGATAAGCGTCCAAACCGTGCAAATGAGGTCGCATGAAGTTGGTCTTCATGTTCGAAGACCGTTGCATGTTACAGCGTTGCGACGTGGCAATCGCGGTCGGCTGCATTTGCGAGCTCGGGAGCATTTAACATCGAGTGACGAACATTGGTCTTTGGTACTGTTCATCGATGAGTTCCGGTTTAATTTTCATCCGGATTCAAGAAGAACACGCGTTTGCCAAACTCTAGGAAGAGTTAGTCGCCTGCAGCACCCTCAAGAGGTCCCCCCATACCAAGGCGGAACAATCACGCTTTGGGCAGAAATTCGTCTTGGCGCACGAACCCAGCTCATTTGGATCCAAGGCAACATGACTGCATAAAAATACCACGAGGAGGTACTAGAATCTGTCGTTGTCCCTCACGGAATCCAAATGGGCTAAGAACTTTTACTCAAACACGATAATGCTAATGTCCATACCGCGCGGCCGATCACTGGGAAACGACGCCGCAGACGAACTAGCACGAAGGGGCTCGGAAACTCAAGTAGAAGGCCCAGCCCCCTTCCTGCCCCTGCCGTTCTCCCAGCTACGCACCTGGATACGACAACACACCCAAAATCTTCATAACGATCGATGGATACGGGCGACGGACTGCAGACAGTCTAGAGCAGCGATACCAGCGGCCACACCACGACTGACACGTCGTCTGATGAACCTCCAAAGAAAAGACCTCAAAATAATCATAGGAACACTAACAGGGCACTGCCCCCTAAACAAACATCTGTACAACATCGGCATCACGGACAGCCCACTCTGCAGGGGATGTCTAACCGAAGAAGAATCAGCGGCCCACGTAGTCCTGGAATGCGTGAGCGTAGCAGCTCAACGGCAGCAAATCCTCAACAATCCGAGGTCGCTCCTCGAAGCCTGTGAAGACCCCAGGAAACTTCTGTGCTTCTGGGAGGAGCTAGGCTGGCTTCACAACTAGTGAGCCAGATCATCCCCACGCATAAAGGACCACCTCTGAATCCAAATGCGGAAAAGGGAGTCCCCATACATACATACATACATACATACCGCGCGGCCGCTCACCGACAACTCCGCAACAAGAAATTGGCAATTTAATTTTAAGTATCAACCAAAAATATCGATGTGTAATTGATGTTAGAGGTAGCAACACTAATAACTTAAAATTAGATTTTAAATTTAATAAAAAAAACAGTAAGAAATTATTATTTTTATCATACAAATTTTCTATGGAGTTAAAAAAATAATATTATTAATATTAAAAACAAAATAATTACATAATGTTTTGTTTTATTATTATAGATCTTAAAATTACCTACCATTTTGCCATTTACTGTTTTTAAAAATTCTTCACCGATTTTTAGATATTTGATGAAATGTACAATATCCCTAGACTTTGTTGATGTGTGTATATAGATACATGAAAAACAACCAAACTTGAGGTAAAAATTTGTGGACACAGAAATTATGCTGCACTCCTACGGTTACCATAACTCTTGATGATCTTTACGCCTCCACGACCTGTAAATACCAAAAGAGTAATTTTTACGTTCAATTTAATTGTGGCCTGACATTTCCGTAGTACCTACCTACCTACTGGTTACACACTCAGGCATGTCTCTACAAATTGAGGATTAAATCGACTTATGAATAATGATTGAAAATGGTAGGTAAATTCCCAAAACAAAGTTCGGGCATTTACCTACTGCAAAAGGTAAGTTAACAATCTTTGTACATTTACAATGGATAATAAAAAAAAAAAATGTTAGATGACTATTTCCTGTTAAATTTTTATTTTTTAGATTAGAAACAAAATAAAAATGTTTTCGGGAAAGCAAGTTAAAAAAAAACCATTAGAAGAGAGCAAATTCCTGCATTTTCAAGGTGCATTTATGTTCACAACTCCGAAGATCACTCCGAACTTTTTACATTTATGGTCCATCTCGGAAGTAGGATAGAGTACCTATCTTATACTATTCCAAATAAAAAAACAAATTGTGACAATGATCTAGAATAACACAATCTTCATTTTCTTCCAGGTTTCAGCCAAGCCAGCCACGCGAGTAAAATCGCGGTCGGAAGCTTGTTGTCATTGGTTAATATTTTGTGTACGAAGTGCTATTTACTAAACTTATTAGGATACGCGGTCAGAGGTCGTTGCTTATCAACTAAATAAGTAGGTCTAGGTGTAGGTATCATGCGCAAAAATTATATTGATAGCAGGCCGTATTTTAGAGGGTCAAATGTTTGGATGTTTTGCAGATATTTGTCCCGGGTCTGGGTGTTAGAGTTAATAATGTGTCTTTTGTGTGTACTGTATGTGTTAACTAGTCGCCTGCGGCTTCGCCCCCCTGGTACCTACCTGGATAAAAAATTGCCTATTTGTTATTCCAGGCCTTACTTAACTATGTATCTACTTAGGTAGGTATAATAATTATTCGAAGTTTTAACAAAAAAAGAGTAAAGAAAAGAGTAACAAACATCCATACATCCATAGATGCATGGAAACAAAAATTCGCAGTTATAAATGAATACCTACAAGTAGAGTTTTAGCTTGAGACTAGATGACGCCAAGAATTGTATCGATAAGAGTAGGTGGAACGCGAAAATATTTGTGATCCGTTTCACTATTATGGTTCTCGGATTATTTTATTTTTTTATTTCGAAGAGCTTTTGTATCACCGGTTTCTTTGTTTGTTTTTTGTAAAATAAAAAGCGCATGCGCCCCTCGGCATTCCTAAAATTCATGCTACCAACTGTTACTTTTAAGAGGAAGGTTCCGTATATAAACTTTCAACTCATTACATTAAGTACATGTCGAGAAGTAAGCTACTTTAATTTTAAAAACAAGTGGGAATGTGGATTTTAATTTTGCTTAGTTCGGCTGTAACTACACCCAAAAAAAAATGAAACTTCATGTTTTGTCATTCTTTAATGCTAAATTCAGCTAAATTCTCTGCAGTTTATTAAGTACGATATTACGTTATTTTAACTAAGTTCTTGTATCAAGTTCTGTGATTAAATTGATAATGAATACGAGTAGGTAATAATCAGTCATCATGTAGAATAGTTTCTATAGAAAATTAAATCCATTGCGTATAAGTTCAATAATATTATTAATGTCAGCCGGATTTTAATCTCCGGCCTAAATTAGGTGTGATTATGATGAGCTTACATTTTAGTTCTAATTAAATTCAATTTATTTTACATTTAGGGGAATAATTCAGCAAAATAAAAGAAATCCATAGTACCTATATAATAGCAATACAAAAATCTGTATTTCTGTAATGATTTGACGAATTTATTTGGGAAATTAGAAATTTTTTAAACCATGTGTGTTCTATTCATTTCATACTAATTCTGGTATGTTATAACTTATTAAAAAACTCAATTATCTATTACGGAAATATATAAACTAGACATCTTTCTGAATAATTTTCAAACACGATTACAATGGAAAATTAATTTTAACGTCACATAAGGGACCATAACCTGATGTTCGAGTTTAGAAGACCAGTAGTTTTGCCTTTTGATGCGGAATTCTAAAGCAGTGACAGCTGACGTTACCGCCAGGGTGTTGGCACAATCCCGACTGCGCGGCTTCGGATCGTTGGAACATCTGGCAGTACACTGTTGAGCGCCAACCGCTCAAGGCGGTTCTGACTGAAAACAATACCCTGAAAACACGCGCAAATGAAAATTCAAAATTGAATGTCATTGTTTTACGTGTTAATTGCGTTCTAAATTCAAGTGGTTATTTGTGCAGTCATTTTTTTTTGCGTTTTGTGCAGTGTACAATTAGATCGGGATTGTAAAGGTGAGTGTTTTGTTTTTTTTTGCTATATTTTTTACGCTAAATGATTAAGGATAATGGAAGTGAAAATCTCTTTATAATGAGTAGATCATTTAAAGGCACTTTCTTATAAAACGTCTTATACATACGTATTTTGTTTGTAGAATAACTACCAAAGTAAAGTACGTACGTATGTTATATGTAATATTTATGTTTAACTTGGTTTTTCGTATTTATTTTAACAAAAAAAAATACTTACTGAAATGTAAATTCAGTACCTCTACAAAAATGAAAATCGTAAGTAGGGCAAACCCAAATATTTTATGCATTCGTACAGAAATAAACCAATGCCACCGAAACGCAAATTGATAACACATTTACACCTAGGTCATGGTTTTGATAATATAAATAATGTTTTGCTTAAAATGGAGATAAACTCGATACCAAGTTATTACAAACAAACCTAAAAAAACCATAGTAATTTTAAAATTTGTAACTGTTAATCATTTTTTTCTATTTACCTACTTAGTTTTCGTCGTATGGTCTTATTATCAGTATTTATCTCAGATTGTATTTTCAAATTATAGTACACTAGTAGCACGTCCCGGCTTTGCACGGGTGTACTAATGAAGCTACCGGGATAAAATATAGCCTATAACCACCCGGACAGTCCATTCTACACACCCGTGAAAGAATTTTTGAAATCGGTCCAGTAGTTTCGGAGATTACCTCCGTTAAACAAACAAACAAACAAATTTTACCTCTTTATAATATTAGTAAGTATAGATAATGAAAATCTTTGAAGGTATACTGCGTGTATTGTTTGATATTATGTATAAATTTAAAGTATTTTGTTTATAATTTTATCATAAGCAATACATTATTATTGGTCTCAGGTCTCACAATGTTTATTAACATTTCTTTCGATTACAAAATAATAAATGCTATGATTTACATCTACGTAACATCGTCTACGCGCGTGCATTATCAAATCAATATTGATAAGGAATAATAGTACCTAATACAATGAATTAAACTAATAACAAACAACCATGTTATTATTATTTTTTAAATTGAACATTCGAAAATTATTTTTCATTGCAGATTTATTTTTAACTATCCAAATAGTAATTTTTGTATGTTTTTAAAACGGACTTTTATTTTATAAAAAGAGTTTGCTCTAATCTTACTTTCTGCACTCCATTTATGTTTATAATTGTGAAGATCTTTAACTTTATTGGGACTACAGAAGTCTTCCCATTTATTCCCAAGTGGGAATAAATGGGAATAATAATTTTCTTAATCAGTCCACTATTGGTGCAATTGGTTGTCAAAGACTTACGCTTACGGCCAGTCTCATTAACATATCTTTTTTTAGTTTTGCTTACTGTGGGTAGATATTTGTCATTTCCTCCATACAAAAAAATATCAAATAGCCACTGGCAGTAAGCAAATAAAAAGATAGATTGGTTATTGAGATTGGTGGTAAGAGAATGTCCCAGTTACACCTTTGCAAAGTTTAAACTAGACTAATGAGCTACTAATCAATTTACAGTTTGATCTACTTATCTTAAGTGTGTTGAGATAAGTGAGTTAATGAACTCAAAAATCTAATAAGATAATGAAAAAAAATGTACAATTGAAAGACAAGGTCAGCTTGATGTAACTTTCTACCGTAACTTAATGTACACAGTGGTGTAAAGTTACGCTCTAATAAATTATGGTAATGATTGTTTACTTGTAACTTTGAATGTTATGAAAACTTGGGGAGACCTTTGCCCAGTAGTGGGACATGCATGACAGGTCTAAGTAAAAAAAGTAACAAAAGTCTACTAGAATTGTAGCAAGTGGAAATCTGTACCTGTCCCGAGTTTGCCCGAGTCAAAACTTGTGAATTGATTTTAGTAAGCTTTTTACTTTAAACTTTTTCAGTCACATGACTCAAATAAAATTATATTTTTCGACCGAGAATTAAATTATACTACACCTACTTATCAGTAATAACTTCACTTGTCGTGGTCCGTTGCATTCCTCAAATTGAAATCGATTCTTTGAATAGCATTGTCACTTCTTGCTGGTTACAAAGTCAATGGTGCAAGCGAAATCGTTGTCAAATAAATAGATTGCTTTATATTTCACAAACTATTTCACTAGCTTAATTAAACGTGATTTATCAATGAATTGATAAATTATTTGCAAATCGCCTAAGGCAAGTTCCCCAGAGGTACTTGTAATATCGAAATATTCGGACAAATATCTAAAACACTCGTAAGAAATGAAATATGATCCGTATGACTGACTGTATTCCCGGGGATCGGTGGACAATTATTAATCTATAGTAGGTACCTATATATAAGTACTTACCTACTTAAATATTTGCTTCGAAATCATTGGAAAGTAGGTACTTACCTACCTAAGAATACATAATTTTTAATCCATACAGGTTACTCTTCGTTTTTTGATTTTTGAAAGTCTCAATTTTATCACACGAAAGACATTTTCGATGCTAATTTTAACGCGTCATTTTCTGTTCTGTGATTCAAATAAATGTAAATTGAGAACTTTTACGATATCTTATGATTGAATTACTATATTCGAATATAATAAATAAATTTATATCTAGTATAGCCTAGCCATGTACTATATATATATTTAAGGATAGGGGTCAGTGGAGAATTTTGGGGGAGACCTTTGCCCAGCAGTGGGAAACGACGGGTTCATAAAAAAAAAATTGGATTTACTTACCTACCTACTGAATTCATTGTTTTTTTTGTTATTTGCGACGAAACATACGATCATTTAAACAACTCTAACAAGATAATATTCGCATGTGTTCTACATACTTATTTACATAATTATCTACTTGAAAACCAGAATATTATTTTCGAACATGAATAAGTTTAATACCTGCTTATCTCTACATTTTTTAATTAAGTAAGTAGATGTTTATTCAAATATTCGTTATACATATCTACGTAGGTTAGTTTTTGTTTATGACTTGTTGTCAGAAATAACTTTTTCTCTACGAAAACAATCATTTTGGATCGCAAGAAAATAGTACATTAACATGCAAAAAACCAATGACCAAGCAACAAATTGTATGGAAGTTCTTTTTTACTACTTGAATTACTTACCAATTACCGATGCCAAAATAGGTCTTTAATTAACTGTTTTTTTTAAGTTACGTAAATGTAAAAAAAACAAATGTAAAAAAGATATTAAAAAGACAAATGTAAAAAAAAGAAATAAAATATGATCACGACTGAATCCCAGGGAACGGTAAACACGAAAGTGTGTTTGTTTGTTAAGTTTTCTTTCACACAGCCTTTTATTCAGAGAAAATACTGTTCCCGGAAAGAAAAATATCTAAATTTTATGTAGTGTACTGGCAGAACATTTTTATAGATAATACGAAAGGATCAATATTTCGTTATTTCTTAAACTTTCACGATCACAATTTATTATATACACACGTCATAACACAAGCAGTTAATTGCTTAGCTTGGCTTAATTGCGTAGCTCATTTTCCTAGTACTGTTGCCAGTTAAAAGAAAAGTCCGCCAATGGAAAGTCTCTGAACTCTCTTGACACTGGCACGGGGCATGGTCACTGACGTAACTCATAATTTCTATACCATTTCACTACACGACTGGTTTGGCGAGAAGGGGTTAAGTTCAGTACTGGCTTTTAAGACTTAAGTACTTGTAACTCTTATGAGTACCAAACAATGTAATGGATCCGTTGGTTGGTAAAAAATAATAATATTGAATCGCAAAAAATAAAAAATGTTAATTTTAAATATTTAAACCTAAATATAATCTCATTTTTCAAAATATTTAATTATGTTATATCGAGCTTAGGTACTGTACCTACTGTATGAACTACAAAAATACATAAAACGCATCTACAATAATGTAATTGCAATAGGCGCATTATAATTGGATCTAAAATCACTAAACTTGGCCGCATTCCATTTAATATGTCGTGTATTTGTTAAATTTGTGTCATTGTCGAACTTTATCGTAAAGTAAATTCAGACCTAATTTACTTCGTATTCTACAGCGTATTTTTTTGTGTTTGTATTATGTATCTTGAGTAAATCGTTAGGGGATATTCTTAACTTGATATAAGTTTACGTTGTAATGATAGATTGGAAAGTGTGATATTCGAATGAATCAGTAAAAGAAATCTGCGATAAAATCACTATCAATATTTTGTATGATATTGGTATTCGTCAGAAATGGCGAAAGGATTACCCATTTATCTTGCTTCAAACGTGTCAAAGTGATTTAAGAGACTTTTTTTAAATCTTTACTTAAATACTAATATTATAAAGAGGTAAAGTTTGATTCTTTGTTTGTTCAGTTCCTAACCTTGTAAAAAAAACTCAGGCCTTTTCATCTTTTACTATCTATACTATACAGCGTTAGGAGGCAATCTTTGCCTACACTTAACGGGACACTGTAGTGCTTGGGACATTGTTGAGATGGAGTAGGCTTGCCCAGCACCTAAACCATCCTCTCAGCTTAGCCGGCCATATCCACAGGAAAGACAATGGTCAACTCTCAATGTCTTCCTTTACCCTTTAAAACGTCTATGATTATATACATAACCGGTCTATTGTCGAACTGTGTTAAGCCCATGGTTTCCGCAATTTTGTGAAAACGGTATCCGCAAGTAGGTGAGCCGTGTCTTGGAATGTTCCGTCGAAATATTTGCTTTGCCTTTTCGGTGGCTAAGTTGGCAATATTAGTTTTATGCTACTTAGGATTGCTTCAATGGAATTCAATGCTAATGTTTATAAGTACATAGGTAGGTACTGTCAACATAAGTTAACTGCTTTACATTTTTCAAAGCTCTGCCAGAAAACTTCTTATTAGGCTCTTACTTAGTCTCTGCTAAGTCAGCCGCTATTTTTATAACGCGAACAGATGACCATCAAGGTGTCCACATCGATTATTATTTACGACTATAATCTAATCAAACGGAGTTCCAGATTAAATTATCAAAATGCTTTTACATTTTGATTTTGTATTTGTATTTTATTTTTTTACAAAAAAAAATATGTTTAAAAGTTATCTGGTATCTAATAGCGCAAATTCTATACCTACAGACTACTTACCTAATGTGTTTCTTCATAAGTGGTTCATTACACCCAAAAAACTGTTAGATTAGTTATTCGTAGAGGGCTTCCTGCTTGGGATGTCATCTTTAATTGTCGGTCCCGGCTTTTAAAAGTCGTTTTGAGCTGCCTTTATAGATAGCCTAAAAACACCGCCACCAGATTTGGCTCTTACCAACGAACGAATTACAAAAAAGTAAGTGGGCTTGAATCGAGATCTTTATTGAAGATAATCTCATGAGCGTGTTTGAATTCACACCTATTAATATTTTAATTAAGATACGGATTATTTTTTAATACCTAAGTATTCTGCCTTAGTAAATTGAATCTCTGTTGCTGTAAAAAACGCACAAAAAAGATCCGGGTTTTTTTTTTTCATTTAAATTAAGGAAATTGGAAAAATAATGATTTGTAATGAAGACAATATACAATCTTAGAGCATAAAATGTTCTAAAAATTCAAGCACTTTTTAGTAAGAATTTAATCTGTCCGAATGACTGACTCATTAGCGTCAAGATGAAATTATGTTAGAAACATGACATTATCTTCAGATACTTGGGTTCAACGAAAACTAATTTCGACTAATTTAAACAGTTTGCGGGTTCAATTGAAGTTGATCTGTCAGAAATTGGGTATCCTGCAACCAACATAAGCTGAATCTAAAAACTCCCACGAAAACTAGTTTGCGTTGATCCCATCGTTCGGCTATGATTTGAATACTTACTTATCTGTACTTGATACATACCTAACCATAGTACCAAGTATATCAATTTTTATTTATCCCGAAAACATTAAAGCAAAATATTCAATGAATGGTTTAAAATTTCCCAAAATCATAAATTATACATTATTAACATAATATTTTCGAGTTGTTTAACCCTATAATTTAAAACTAATTACCTACTACGGGTAAAACCATGGACCGTAGGATAGTTAAGATAAGGATACAAGTAAAAAACACAAGGAAACTTTACAACAGAAATACAGTCTTAATTGTATTGATGCCATTTCCTTTATTACTTACTCATAGGTCTCTGAGTTATGTACCTACTATACCTACCGTACCAAAATTATTTTACGGCTGTCCGCAAGCTAGCGGATGCATGTGGCTTTGTCCGCATGGTCTTTTTCAAACGACTTCAAAAAAGGATTCTTTTCAAGTCGGTTTTTTTGTTTTACTGTACCTACCTACCTAAAGGTTAATCAAGGATTTAGCGGAAAACCTGTACTAAGAATTCGTCATGGATCAGTCAGTATTGATATATACAAAATTCCATCACATTTCTACAAATCGTTTAAATAAAAACTTGTCAAACATAGAAACGAATGACCAATTTCGAAAACAAATTTCACCCTTGCCATTATTTAAAATCAGATGAAGTTAATGACGAAATTGCTTTGAATGTTGTTTTAAACTAAATACGTAAAACATGTAAATAACATAAATTTTGATGTTTATCTTCATTTTTTGCCAGATTACAAAAAATACATTACTTAAGTATATTTTGGGGACTACGTTTTTGTTTATTTTCCTGATTATCATCTGACACAAACAAATTGCATTAGTCATTATAAAAGAGCAACCAAAGATCGATCACAACATGATCAAAATAAAAATCATCAAAACTTGTGAAGAAATGCATTGAGGTCCTTCACCCCGAATCGTCTCAAAATTAAAATTGTGCCCAAAACCGGTGTACGAAAAATTTGCCGTTCTTTACCCAAAGATCAACATAATGCGTTTCGGGTTACTTTTAAATTATCATTAGCTTTTTACTGCGTTTGTGTGTGAAAAATAATGGACAAGTCACATTAAATTATTATAAGTACATATATTGGAAAGATTTGCATAGTACCTAGGTAGAATATTATTTTGAAATAAATGACTATTAGTAAGAGTGTAAGGTAACTATACTTCATTTCTTGAATCGAGCTAACAGGAACAAAAAAAAACGCACGTGATTGGTCTTCGAAATTCATTGGATTGGCTAGATTCGACAATTGACAATTGATTTGACAATCTAGCCAATTACGAGAATACAATTATTTTCGACGACCAATCACGTGCTTTTATTTTTGTTCCTATTAGCTCGATTCAAGAAATGAAGTATAGGTAGGTAAATATCAAATATGTAGGTAGTGTCCCTTAGTTATACAGATCTTTACTGCGTGGCATTCCTATAGTAAAACAAACATCGCATGTCTCCCAATGCACTTCGTAAATAGGCCATCTATTAATTAAAGTAAACAGCATCGGGCTAGCTTTATTCACTCGACCATTTCATACACTTTGATGACGTCACTTGTTTACTCTGGAAAACTATGGAATAAAATACGTATCATTTTTACAACAGGTTTAGGTACACTAGAGTACGAAGCTGTAAGTAATTCTTTATTGTGAGTACCTACGACAAAGAATTCCATAATTATCCCAAAACAGCTATATAGAATGACTCTGTCAGTGCGTCTATTTACGTTATACGCATTCACGCCCTGATTTCGATTTTTGGTACAGAAATAGCCTAGACATTGGAAAGGGATATAGTTTTTTATTGGCATGCCTCGGCCTCCTGAAAAAGTTGTTTTAATTTAACATAGTCGTACATTAATAAAGAAAGTATATGAACTTTGTGACCTTTTTTCTTTTAAGAATAGGCTTGTGTCGTTATTGAGAACACGTGTTTTCTGAATAAAGACACGGTCTTATCTCTAATGCTAAGTAAGAAAGGCAAAAACAGCAATTACTTTATAGCAAAAGACCGTATTTCAATTAATTAGATTGTTAGTTATAATCTATCTTCATTATTAAATTAATTATTGTGAAGTAAGTTATACTGAGTACGTAATTGATATTTTTTACTCTACTACACAAGTACAGACGGACGATTAAATAGTGTTTAGGTTATAATAATGCCTTTGTCCTTTTAATATTAATGGATGGATATATACACTTAATTTTTTTATTGATTTTATAAACAACACAGGAAACAATTTCAAAATAAAACATTGCGAATCTGGCGGCCTTTTTGGTAAACAAGCATTTATTATAACTAGGTACCTACACATCCGATTTCAAAAATCATTTTACCGAATCTATAGACCCCGGTAAAATTAGGTTTCATTAATACACCCGTGCAAAGCCGGGACGGGCTATTTAGTAAGAATAAAAAAAGTTTTTGAGGTAAAGTAAGAACGGAGTGAGGGCTGAGATGACGTCTGATAGAGGGAAATAGAAGAACACAAAGTTCTGCAGAGTAAAAGAAGATACAATAGATGGTTAGTTAGTAAGTATATAAGTTTAGGTCCACTACGCAATATTTCACATCCTATTATGCAATAAACTGTAGATATGAAACTGACCTAATTATGAATCATTACGATCGGACTTCGTCTGTATGCCTTACTGATATGTAACTGCCAGTCATATACAATACTGCTCGTCTTCTATATTCAAACTAACAAATGACCGTGGATAACTATGTGTAACAATAGACCACAATAGTATTGATCTGCCAAAAAGTGTTCTCTATATTTTATGTATAAGGATAGTTGATATGGCGACGATAGAACTATTGGTCATTCGTAAGTAGGATATTTAAGCTACATACATTATTGTTTCTTTCTTAATGTACCAATAGAAAGATAAAATACATTATATTATTTTTTCTTAGATAATAAATAAACCTAACCTAAATAAAACCGCGTTCTTCAGATTTCTATAAAAATATTAAAATTTTGCATTCTTTTTTCGATTTGTATTTATTTAATTGAGTAAATTAACATTGTTATTTAACTATCTCGATTTGATTTAGTAAGGTTCTTAGGTAAATAGGTCAAGGCTCGAGATAAGAGGTGCTCTGATAAACATACAACACATTTTCTTTAGATAATTCTTATGGAAATGAAAGCGCCGCGAATGGTTCGTCACGCATGCTTGTGTAGAGACACATTTATAACTCGAGAATGACTAGACCGATTTCATGGTTTTTGATTTGTTAGATTTTTCTTCGTTCAGAATAAGAAAACAATTATTAAAAAAAACATAATTAATAAGGGTGCCTTTCCACCAGAGCTAGGCTACGCTACGTTGCTATGGATGCTTTTGATATCCACCAATCACGTTAATTTGTCCACATAAGTAGCATAAAGCAGTGGTGGAAACGGATTCAACTAAGCTATGACTTTTGTATGGAAAGATGCGTGTTATGGATGGTCGACGATATTGTAGCAATGTCAGTTGGCTCGCGTTGGTTTTGATTGCACTTGATACTCCGCGCGCCTGCTATAGCTCTGGCTGGTCATCTTTCTCGCTCAGCTACATAGCTTGGTATTGGTGGAAACGGTTACATAGTTTCGTAGCGCAGCTTTCACATCTTCGTAGCATAGCTGCCTAGCACATCTCTGGGGGAAAGGCAACAAAGGCAAAGGTAATTAAAAGATACCATCCCGCTGACAACAACTATCATTGAGGTGGTATAATATATATTTTAAATATTACGTAGCATATTTTAAGTACTTATTATAATTATCTAATAAATTTACCTACTTATTTTATTATTTCCCAATTTTGTATGTATACCTACTTGCTCTTTTTATTCTTGCAAATTATAAAGTATTACACTAAATTGGTTAACCTTGTAAAAAAATTGCAAAAAAACATAAATTGTTAAAACAGTCACACGGTTCACAATTAAAAGAATTGCTAATTTAAATTAATTTGTACTATATTATTGTATAATTATTGATACCTAAATAACGTTCAACCATCCAGAGAGACAGACAATTATTTAAGACTTATCAATCCTCTTTAGACATTGTTTTCAACATTTTTGGTTAGATACGGTATAACGTGGGTACCACGTGTGACTATAATTTCATGATATTTCGCTCCGGAAAACGACAGGCGTCTAAAAGAGGTGCATGAACCTTGTTACTTGGACTATATCCAAATGAGAAAGCGCAATGCAGTGCATACGTAGAGATGCCTAGATCTAGCGTAGTCACTGAGTTCGTCGACCTTCGGCTCGGTCAAGGCGAGTGCTGTTATTAAACTAGAATTGCATGCGGGCTTGTTTGTTACATGCTTGAATCTGTCGTTATACGGCTTCGACCATAGAAAAAAAAATGTTATGGGGCTTCGACATTGGATTGGATATGCTTCTGTAAAGACTGTAACTATGTATGACTTAAAAACGGTGGTGATATCCGTCTTAATCTCATGGGAATGAGGTGTAAAAAATGTAAGTTTAAAACAGATGCTCGGAATAGTTATAGTGCTCTTGATTTTAAAAGCTTTATTTGCTGATTTTTGTATACTCTCTAGTCAGTTAGCTTAGTACCGGCGTAGATGCCTTCTGCCCTCGCCAAAGTCCGGACTCGTATAAAGGTCCCAAAGATCAATTAACAGAATAGTCCGTCCGAAAAAAAAAGGTTTTTTTTTCTTAGGTTCCTGGGACTTTTGACTAACACAGACATGGTCAAACCAAAAGCTTTTTATTTTTGAATCAGATTTGTGTGTCGATACACTTTTGTGAGTGAGTGTAAGTTGTAGTACACATATTAGGAAATGGTTGGTTAACCGAAGCCTTGTAACGACCTTGGTGATTGGTGGCAATAAACTACCTACTTCAAATATGAGCAATAATTGCAGCACAGTTGACCATCTCAAGATCCTATATCGCTAGAACATTCATTGAAGCGCTCGTGCGGTTGTTTTCTTACGGTTAGTCTCAATAACCGATCTGTCTCTGTTTTTGCTTACTGTCGGTAGATCTTTGACACATTTTGTACGGAAGTAATGTCAAATATAAATAAATAATAATAATAATAAATAGATAAATAAATATCCTTGGACATTCCACAATATCTACCAGCAGTAAGCAAAATCAAAGGTAGATAGTTTATTGAGACTGGTGGTTAATGTGCGTTGCAATAGAGACAAGAGACCGAGACGGGAGATCGTGACAGTTACTTAACAACATCATCAAGACCAACATGTTTTTTCTCGTGTTGCACATGTTAGGACCCTTAGTCTCAGGTCTTGGTCTCCGGTTGCAGTCGCAGCCTAAAAGGCCTATGTAGGTATATCATTTTTTTAAAGTTCAGTGGAAAAATAAGGGCGGTGACCCATGCACAATTGCATGGGTCACCGCCCTTATGTGAATGCATGCAAAAGTGTGTGCATGCTATTACTTGTTTTAAACTATTTTATCATTTGTTTTGTCTCTATATTTAAAAAATAAAGTTTGTTTATAAATATTTCTTTTTGTGACACGAAATAACCTTTTCATTATCATTATTATCAAATAACTAATTACAAATTAAAAATAAAACAATCTTTTTGAAAAATATTGGAGTGAGCAGGACAGTTAGCAATTTGCATGTTCTGGTAAAAAGTAAAGAAGTTCGTATGAGCAAGTGGCGAAATCTAGTGATATAATTTTTAGGCCGTCTGAAACCTTCCACCTTCATGCCATAACAACTTTAAAAGTCAAAACAGCCAATTTAACGTGCTCTCCGAAGCATAGAAGCTCTCAGCTGTAAATGCCACTTGCGGACACATATACGATGGTGACCGCTCAGAACGTTACTTAACTTCAACGATCTATCAAGAACATCTAAGCAAGCTTCGCCGAGTTCTTTTCTGAATGGCACAGGAAGTTTGCACTGTAAAATCTGATGAGGAAGTTTTTAGATCGACTAGGAAACCGTTATTAAATGCTTATCAGTGGGGACAAATTAACGTACTCACTTAAGCATGGTTCATTTGTTATGACAATGGAAGCCACTTATTTACTGAACACTACCTACGTACTTATGACGTTCAGTAACCAAACCTACGAATAATTATGATAAGATCGGTTTCTCTTTAAGATAGAAGAAACGGGTACGTTGAAGAAAGAGGGTCACCGATATAGCAAAGCGGATTAGCTAGTTGCCAAAGACCAATCCATATAGCTCTCAGAATTGATTGATACAGATACTGCGGTATTATTGTTTATATTAAGCACAATTATTTGAAATTAGTAAATATAAGTACTAGGAATACAAAACTTAAAAGTAACTAATCAACAACAAGGAAAAGTTACGTCCTATAAATTATTATGATATCTATAAGTACTCGTATAAATTCGCATTCACGCGTAGTTTTTAAAAAACATAGATCACATTTTGAGAGGCGATAATGTTTGAACTTTGAAACATAAAGTATGATAAAGTTCGTGTTAATTTTGCCTTCACGGCTCATGTCTCATGTTTTGTTCGGGTTCACTTCACATGTCCGGTTATTTTGATATAATTAACCTAAATTTGCTGGCCATGGTAACTGTACATTAATGATAATGCGATGTTTGTTAGCCCTATCTTGCTTGATCTTGTTACGTGAAATTTTGCTTTATTTACTAATTCGTTTGTTTTATATTTTTCTTGGAAGTCCTTTATAATTTGTACTTTAAAAATTCTAGAAATTGTTACTATCTAATAATTATTTTAGATAGATCAATTTATTTAGTTGTATTGAGTTACCTACCCTACCTATTCCATTTCTTTTAAATCATTTGTAGTTTTAATGATGCCTATTTTCTTTTGTGAGAGCGATAGCCCTATATTAGATGATCAAACGAACTTCTAAAGTGAAGTTCGATCACTATTATATGAGTCACTTCATTCGAAGATATATGTATAATTAACAGGTAGTCATTTAAACCTACAAGGCAGTCGCACGTTTTAAAGAGTTGGCAATCGATCCTACCATCGATTGAATCTTTTTTTTTTTTTTTTTTTTTTGAGGGTACTCGTAACCTCCCTAAAGCCTGACGGAGCTCTGCAGGTTCATTAATTTAGAGAGGAAATTAAAAATGTTAAAGGGATAAGGGATATCGTTATGGGAGGGTGATTTTATATCTTCGAATGAAGTGACTCATATAATAGTGATCGAACTTCACTTTAGAAGTTCGTTTGATCATCTATTAATATTTCGTCACTTCATTCTTCAGATATATGTATAATTAACAGGTAGATGTTTAGAGTACAAACTTTTATATTAAATATAAAACATGTTTATAAAATCAATATGTATTTTTAATTTCCATAACACTGTTAACCCATTTCTTCTTAACAATAATTATATAAGTAATTAACTTAAGATAAAAATCGGTATCAACTAGATACTTATAACAATTTAACATAATTATAAGCTATTTTGTTGCTCATTAGGTAACGAGCAAACTGATCTAGCAAAAATACCTTGATCTAATATAGGTCTATTATAAAACCTTGCGAAGGTTTGAGATGAACTGGACCAGCCAGCCGTCTTCCTAATCATATCAATAGATACTCCGGCGGAGGACGCCGCAGATGTGGAAGCATGTCGAGTGCTATGAGCACTGAACACGCCCACATCTACTCCGCTTTCCGCCAGAGTTTGTTTTATCCACCTACTAATAGACTGAGAAGAAGCTTTCTTATGTGGTTTCTTATAGGTGATAAAAAGATGTTCTATATTGTCTGGTCTAAGGCTGGATGTCATAAATAAATAATCGTCTACAGCTGTAGCTGGACATATTGCGAGATTCTCTCTGAAATAGGGTAAAACTAAAACAGGTTGGTCCCTGCCTACCCCGGAAGTTTTAATAATGTCAGAGATAGGGATTTGTAATGAATCAGTACTTTTAATTATGTTAGACACTTTGATAAGTGATAGAGTTTGGACCCTGTGAGCAGTACAAAGTGCCAGTAAAACACATACTTTTTTGGTAATTTTTTCTAAACTCATACTTCTGTTAGGAAACCAATTGGTGACACAGTCTAGAACAGTCTGGGGGTCCCAAGTACCTATGTACTTAGGGATGCAGGGTTTTTGTTTGAAAATGCCTTTGAGGAGGCGTTTTATGCTATCCTCAGATCCTATGTTACCTCCTAAAAGCAAGGAAAGAGCTGATCGGTGACAGTTAATTGTTCCGTAAGATCCTCCTTTATTGAACTGTTCTGTTAGAAATGTTAAAATGTCAGCCAGTTGGGGATCAAAGATATTGATGTCATTGGTGTTACAAAATTGCCACCAAAGTTTGTATGAGCTGTTGTACTGTTTAAGGGTACTATTAGAGACGGAAGATAGCATAAGGTCTATCGCTACTGCAGGGATGTTTCTTCGTCTAAACGCCGCCCGGAGAGCATAGCGGCTCCCAGGGTAAGGCTCCTGTACAGTGGGTGTTGCGATCTGTAATGAGAACGCAAAAGGTCTCTGTTAGGATTGAAATATATTATTTCAGAAATTATTAATTTCCTAAGTAATGGAAACCAAGGCTGTCCCGTCCAGTATGGAAAAACCAATATGCCAGTAGCTTTGTCACTGATCATTTTCCTAATGCATTTAAGCACAAGTGAGAAAGGAGGAAAAGCAAAAAATCGGTAAGAACGCCAGTTTATCGTAAACGCATCTACTGTTAAGGCATCTGGGTCTTGTTTCCAAGACACATATGTATCACATTTGGCATTGGTGCGAGAAGCAAAAAGATCTATGTCAGGTTGACCAAGCTTGTGAACTATCATTTGGAAAGCCCAGTTTGATAGTTCCCACTCTGTGTCAACATTTATTTTGCGGGATTCTTCGTCCGCTTCAACGTTATCTTTTGTATTTATATATGATGCAAAAAGCCATATGTTACGTTTCTCGCACCACTGCCAAATGGTTTTAGCTAAACCGTGGAGGTGCGGAAATTGAATCCCTCCCATGCGGTTAATGTAGCTGATTGCTGTAGTATTATCAACGCGTAGTAGAATAGCTACATTAGTCATCTCCGAGGCAAAACATTTTAACCCCATAAATATGGCTAGAAGCTCTAAATAGTTAATGTGGAAAGAAAGTTCTACATCTTTCCAGCCACCATTAACGCGTTTGTTGTTACAGTATGCTCCCCAACCGGTTCTAGAAGCATCAGTAAACATTTCAAGGGCAAATTCTACATCCGGTCTCATGATGTTTGATGATGTAAAAATGTTTTGCTTCCACCATAACAAATCTGGTAAAACAACAGCAGGTAATTTAAATTTTGCGTCAAAATTGTTGAATGTTTGAAGGGACAAATATTTCTGACGTTCAAGTTCCTTAGTATACAGCCAGCCATATTTGATTGCTGGACAGGCTGCCACTAGTATTCCAATAAGTTGTGATAGCTCTCTTATGGTACATTTAGGTAACGTCGAAAACTTTTTTACCAATTTCGATATATTATTTCTTTTATCAGCTGGTAGAGAGAGGGACAAATCACTTGAATTTAGGATAAACCCTAAGAATTTACAAGAAAGCTTGGGTGTTAATACGCTCTTATCAAAATTAACTACGAATCCTAGACATTGCAGTAGCTCCAGAGTCTGAGTTACATTTGTCTGGCATTCGTCAAAGGTGTCTCCGATACATAAAATATCGTCCAAGTAGACAACAGATTTGTGACCTCTCTGCCTTAAGTAACTCATAACTTCCTTCATAATTTTAGTAAAAATTCTTGGGGTCGCACATAAACCGTATGGGACGGCGGTAAACTCATAGACCGTATTGTTAAAAACAAATCGTAAGTATTTTCTATGTGCTTTGCAAATCGGTACCGAAAAATAGGCTTCTTTAAGATCGATAGTGGCCAGATAGCCATCTTTTGGTATTAGTTTAGTAGCTACCCTATGGTCTTCCATTTTGAAGTGAGACTTTTCAATAAATTTGTTAAGAGGTTTTAAGTTTAGGATAAAGCGTTTACCACCATTAGGTTTAGGAGTTAGGAATATGCTAGATATAAAGTCTCCTTCTGTGCGTTTACAAACCGAAACAGCGCCTAGGCTTATCAGCTTAGAAATTGCTACTGCCATATCGGATTCCTCATGACATGTCAATTTATGAGAAGGGATATGATTTTGTTTTACTGTACTACAAAATTGGATAGAATATCCATCTTGAATCCATTTAAGAACTAACGGATTATCAGTTATTTTAAGCCAACAATCATAAAATAATTGTATACGACCAGCATGTACCTCTAACGTTGTTGGGCCGGAGCACGTGACCTGTTCTGGTTCTGCTGCGGCTGGTTTGACGACGATTGCTTCGTCGTTGGCGCTTGGTAGGCTTTGCGACCGGCTGGCCCTGTCTTCTTGTAACCACCCCGCCCCCCCCTGTTCGAAGCGTAGCGGGAGGGGCCCGACCAGTTTACCTGAGACCGAGGTCTGCTGGTTGACGGTTGGGCTGAAGACGCTGGAGTCTTAACTGGAGCCGGCTTCTTTATTTGCAAGCCCTGCTTTTCGATAACTTTCGACGCTTTAATCTTCTCAGAAAGCTTTTGTCCGAATAGGGTGTCATCCCTATCTACATCTTGAATCAAGTTCAGGAAAGCCTTGTCCAGGCCTGGTGTCATAAACTTTTTTCGGACTTCAGTTTCAACATGGTGAAGGTCGCATAGAAGTCGACTACTGTCGCTCAAAAACTTTATCGCCTTCACTCTTTCTGTGCCATTCTCAAGGAGCAATGACAATCCCTTGTTGAGGGCCGCGATACCGAGGCCTAGCTGTTGTTGAGCGCTCTCAACTCGTTTGTCTTTATTTCTGGTGGTATCCGAAATAGTGGCCGCTATTTCAGGGTTCAGCTTTGGCGCTTGCAAAAGAGTGCAATTCTCAGGAATCTGGTACTGCTTCATAATTTTCTCTTTTGCTTCTTTTTCTATTCCCTTCCGAAGTATGGGAAGCCAAAGTTTTGATAAGTTGTCATGGATTTTTTCGCCAAAAATGGGCGTGTCTTCAGCAACTTCTCCAAGTGCTGACAGTATATCTGGATCAAGATCAGGCACTGGAGTTGATTCTTGGATGCTTTCTTCTAGTGCCTGTTCTGGTGCCAGATTTTCTTGATCCATCGAACCTTCCATGAGCATTGGGTCATCAAGAGCTGCTTGCGACTCGTTATCTAAAATAAAACGAGATACGTTATGAAACAGCCAAGAAAATTTACCAAAAAAGATATTTTTTCTTAAGAAAAAATATTTCGAGGGTAGTTATGAAAATTAACAAATCTATTTTTAGTAATATATTCAAATTACAAAACTGTAACTAACTAGCCAAAAAATATTGTATATTTTTTATTCAGCCCAGTATGATTATTTTAAGCAAAGAATAAAGATTATGTAATCCTTTGTTTGGTCGAACCCATTTTAGAATAATGCTCTAGAATAACCCGCGGTTAAACTTTAGGCATTATGATTAGAACCATCGTTTTGATCCACGATCAACCTCCAGGTGTATTGCTTTTGTAGTAACCCACGGTTACCATCCAAGCATAAAATTAAACATCGTGTTGACCCAAGGTCAATCTCTAGTTTTAACTGTACTTAGTAAAATTTTATTGGCTAAAAAGTAGGTAGTTAATAATGTAATTCTTGTCATTGCTTTGTGATAACCCACGGTTATCCTCTAAGCGTAAGACAGTGATTTGCCATCGTGTTGACCCACGGACAACCTCTAGGCTAGAATTATGTAACTACTATCTCGATAATTTAACACTTGGTAAAACACTTAAGAAAATAACACTTAACTAACCTGAATTTTCTTCCAACGAATCCGATGATTCTATAATTCGCTTCCGTCGTTTGTTTTCTTTCTCTTCAAGCCTTCTTATTTTGAAGTTATATCGTTCCATTTTTTCAGCGAAACTTCTTTTAGGCATGCTTTTAGGTAAATGCTTGGAAAAAGAAACTTCTAGCTTGGAATAAAGTGGTAGCAAAAGAGACGTCCGCGCGCTGCCTCGCACGAAAAAATAATGAACCTGCAGAGCTCCGTCAGGCTTTAGGGAGGTTACGAGTACCCTCAAAAAAAAAAAAAAAAAAAAAAGATTCAATCGATGGTAGGATCGATTGCCAACTCTTTAAAACGTGCGACTGCCTTGTAGGTTTAAATGACTACCTGTTAATTATACATATATCTGAAGAATGAAGTGACGAAATATTAATTAGAGGCCGTTATGGAGGTTGTTTTGTGACAGATGTGTATTGGCCAAATGTCCGATTGTGTCATGGACAGGCATCACTTACTTTGGTTAGCGTTCCAATATTTGGGCGTTACTTTTTCAAACATACCTATGCACGACCCGTTCAGAACAAAATTTATGTTAAGTATATAAACTTCTCATTTGTGAATTTGTATAATTTTTTTTGAGAAATAAATAAAAATCTTAAATCTGATATTTATTTCAAATTACGGCCAAACCTGTTCAGTTGTTTTGGAGTGAAGAAGCAGCAAACATGATACATCCATACATGCATAATGCTATCGTGTTTATAATACTAGCTTGCTTGGAAATTTAGACGTAGGTAATTCTGTTTAGTTTTAATTAAAAATGTAATTCTCTTTGGTTTATTTGGTAAAAACATTTAATATTTAACACGCTTTTGCCAGCGTTGCTGCGAAGCCATTAAGTTAATTTGGTTGAATTCTTTTTTACTTTTAAAGTACAGACATCTTATTTGGTACAGGTCATGGAATGATTGCGAAACTTAGGAAGCAGGTTTACCTAGTATTCGATCGGAAGTAGAACGAATATTTTAAAAGACATTCACTAAGCGCACCTCTGGCCGTATTCCCTACTTAAAATCTAAACACTTTGATCGACTGCTTCATTAATAGTAGCTCTAAGTACCTTTTATCGTGCTTAATTTTTCCATAAGTTTCAAGTAACTATACTTCATTTCTTGAATCGAGCTAATAGGAACAAAAATAAACGCACGTGATTGGTCGTCAAAAATAATTGTATTTCTCGTGATAGGCTAGATTGTCAAATCAATTGTCAATTGTCAAATCTAGCCAACCCAATGAATTTCGACGACCAATCACGTGCGATTATTTTTCTTCCTATTAGTTCGATTCAAGAAATGAAGTATAGATTGTAATCCACCAACATCATAACATCAAGACAGGGCGTTCATAGCGAAGCTTGCCAAGACATTCTTGATAGATCGTTGAAGTTAAAAACCGTTTTGTGAGGTTACAACTTGAATAAGAGCAAGTGACATCAACATCAATTTAGTGCTCTACTTCAGAGGGAATTAACTTATCGGTTTTGAATTTTACAGACGGAGGCTTCTAATAGGCCCAAATACCCTGTCAAAAGCGTTAGCCGCTTGCTTCTTTACGAACTGAGTTAGTCTATTGTAGCGTGTGATGCCGAAAAACTTTTGTTGATTTTTAAACATCTGATAAAATATTCAATCACCTGGTTACTTTAATAAGCTTCATATGTTGTTATATTGAACTTAACTATTTAAATTTGAGAGTATGGATCACCCAAAAAAGAGTATATCTCACCCCACACCTTGTTTGGTGCCTATCTTTTGTAGTTTGAAGAATTTTCAAACATAACTTTCACATTTACGTTAGTAGGATAGTAGCGATAGACCATCAATATTATTGCACTTGGCAGTGAAACAGTGAAAGTAGCACGCTAGTTGGTATAATGTGAGGTTTTTATCTGATGAAAGTACACACAATGCCTACTTGTAGCTATAAAATGAAATATTTGATCTCACAAGATGCGGTAGATCTCTTAGATATTTAAGGGTTTGGGTGTCTAGTGTAAGGGGGTAGTCAGAGGTAGATCAAAACATTTATATATACAAAGGTACCCCAATTTCGTAGCATTTCACTAACTAAGTTAACTTTTTCCATACGTAAAATGTTGCAAGCCCTCCACCTTCCAATCCTGTGGGAGCAGTTAATTTTTAATAAGTTTTCATTAAGATCTAGAAATGTTACTATCATTGAACAAGTTGAACTTCAACTTGAGTTCGTTGTATGCTCTTGACCGTGCTATAACTGGTCTGAGACAACTATGATTACGTATAATGACGTTCCATTAATAATTTCATATTCTAAATATAGATTAGATGCCTACCGCCTGCGGCTTTGCTTGGTAACTGTAAAGTTGCATTTTTAATATTATTATTTTTTATGAACCTGTCGTGTCCCACTGCTGGGCGAAGGTCTCCCCCAAAATCTTCCACTGACCCCTATCCTTGGCGATCTCCCACTACTCCTTCTTAAACACGTCAAGATCGTCCCGCCAACGCTTTCTCGGCTTTTTCTAATATACCGGTACTATTTATAAAATAAAGTATCTCTATCATACTAAAAGCATTATGTATAAATGTAAAGATCTGGCTTTAGTTACTTTACAATGGAGAGGATTAAGGAAGGAAAATTAGTTTCAATTAAGTGGAGCTCTCGACAGACTCATAAAAATATAACGATGATGATAGGAATACATAAAATTAAGCCTCTGTTCCATGGATGTAAATATCACGGATCCATTTGCAACTTACCTAATTCCACTCATTACTTTCTTCGTACTCTTTCTTCTTGTTAGGGTCATTTTGACCGGGCCCTCCTACAAAACATCACCAATTTGGAAAAAGTGTGTTCTAGAAATTTAGATCTTCCCGATACGACGATATTTCAAATACAAAAGCTAAATTTGCTAAAGAAATAGACTAACTATACCTACTTCGTATACTTAGTACGAAATACACTACTTAACCGAATACTTATTACAAACACTTAAAACGGGATATTTACCATGATTCATAGATTTATGAGTTTTCCGAAATTTCTTACAATTTTTGTTTCACCGTGATCATGGCGCATGCAACTGTGCCGAAATATCGGAAAACTCATAAATCTACGAATCATGGTAAATATCCCGTTTTGAGTGTTTATAATGTTCAAAACCATGATAGTTTATAAAGTTTTATCGCGAATACTTATCTCTACATCTATTGAGTACAACGTATTTAGAACTAAATTCAGGACAAGGAAGTATTTAATTAAGTACATATGTACATACTAACTGTCCTGCGCTCACTCAAGCGGAGAATTTTTTATCTTCAAATATTATTTCATAGAAGCGCGATGCGAATCTCATTATGTTATTTAAATATTTTGCTAATTTAAATAAATTTTTGCATTTCAAATTCGTATCCGCAAGATTCCACCCACATGATGATAATAATTTTATAGAGTTAATAATAAAAAAGTAATTTCTGATGAACACAGATTTAGAAATTAAAACCATTTCTGCGAGATACTTTTTCTTTCTTTGAGTCATTCTCATGTTTTCGAATGTTAATCTAGTGAAATGATTATTATATAATCATTTCACTAGATTAACGCATTCAATTTTAGTAAATAACTGTAAATTTATTTGTGTTGTCATGACTCTATCTACCTTCAGTGTGAAAACTATCTCAGACTAGCTGCGCCGGTGTTACCCTCGGTAATAATTTCCCGTTCTCGTGGGAATACCGGAATCAAAAGTAGCCTATGTGTTAATTCCGGATATAAACTATGTTGGTAATAAATTTCATTCAAATTCGTCCAGCCGTTTGAGCGTGAAGAAGTAACAAACATTCACACTTACACCTTTTAGTGTGATTTTCAGACGCTAGAGATTTATCTTAAAGTATCCATGACCGACGGAGGCCTAAAACTCCGTCACTAAAGTTGGCCACCCGCTTGTACTTTAGATACTGAGTTTTTACGCCCCCACACTATCAGCCAGTTTCAATAAACTATCTATCTGTGGTTTTTCTTACTGTGGGTAGATATTTGACATTATCATACATAAAAAACGTCATATTACTACCCACAGTAAGCAAAACCAAAGATAGATAAATTAATGAAACTGGCAGTTAGTTATGTCTAAACAACAAAATATTGGAACAATTCAAACGATACCAATCAAGTATTGTTAAAAAAAAACAAATGTTTAGTAAATTGAAACCACATCCTGAACAACAGGTTTTGGTAATTATTAGTCCCATTATTTTTAACTAATATCCTCCTGCGACTTCGCGTGATACCTGCCCTGAAATTAGCCTATTTGTTATTTCAGTCATAAACTATATTTCAAGTTTTAGCTAAATCCGCCAAGAGGGTACTTAGTTTTTGCGTGAAAGTGCAACAAATATTCATCTATACATTCATACAAACTTTGTCGTTTTTTCAAAAGCGAGCACAGTTGAACGCGAATAAAAATAATACCTATAAGCTTGTAAAATATAATTTACATCGATGATGCCTGCAATAAAATTTAGATCCTAATTTACAGCCACTAGTATTAATTTATACTACGATTGGGTCTAAAAAATCTATATTTTATATTGCCATAAAATGGAATAACAGATGCATTTAATAATGAGCAATAATGAACATAATAACGAATACGTCATCTTTCGATATGATGATTGGTTTTCGTTTTGTCTTTTAAAACCAATCAACATATATAGCGTCAATTTTTTTTTAAACCGACCTCTCTGGCGCAGTGGACGAAGGTCCGCTAGATACGCGGAGGTTGCTGGTTCGATCCCCGCTAAAGGACAAATGTTTGTATGTTCTGCAGATATTTCGTTTCGTGTTTGGGTGTTTACTATCTATAATATTATTATAGATAATAAATAATATTTTATAAAACAAAAATAAGTATTTACAAAAAATAATATCTAAGTAATATCAGTCATCTGGTTAGCACACGCATTAGTTGCTTAGCTTGGGACTACATGCCGCTGTGTGAAATGTTCAAGGATATTTATATCATACCTACTACGGTTTGTTTGACGGAGGTAATCTCCGAAATTACTCAGGTGATTCCAAAAACTCTTTCACGCTCTTTCATGTCGTACAAGATTTATTCTAATAAACTCTCACACCAATAATTAAAAATAATAGCTAACTTTATTACAAAATTGTGTGAAAAGAGAAAATATGCATGTCGCGCGTTGAAATCTTTTGTACGAGAACTTAGATTATAATTTTGTTCTGCCATCTGACGTTAATAGCTAACTAAAGAATTTCTCCTAAAACGCTACTGGGTCTTACTTTAGCTAAACATAGTTAAATATCATTCCTGTGACGTGAAGTGATCTGACTTTCTAGAAATTAATATCTTCTTTCTTTGTTTCAGCCAATCTGACAAAATGGATTTGGAGTTTCGGGATCTGACATACACGGTGCAGAGTCGTATTTTAAAAGGTAAGATATTAAAAAAAACATGATCACGACTGTATTCGCAAGCCAAGGTGGCTAAATTGTTTTTTGTTATTTTTTTTAATTTTCCTTTGAAGATGTTTGAGAGGTAAGAGATATGCCCAAACACAGACGTTCTAATTTGTCTACTAACTAAATATTCTTGCACGTCCAGATTGGCTTGGCCAACCTAGCTAGATTTTATCATTTTCCTGTACAATTTCAAGGTTAGCTAAAGACAAAGAAACCATAATGTAATTCTTAGTCTTTTTCGGACTTTTATAATGGGTATAAATTAAAAGGACTAAAACGTCAGATTAATTATCATTATTTTGACCTCTATGGGCGTTAAGTCTGAGCTATTCATAGTGGACTCATTAGGTTTATGGATAAATCATGTTATGCAAATATTGAATATCCACTTGTCAGTTTTTTTTCTCATTTAAACCCGTTTTTTTTCCGATTTGATGATGATTTCTCTTCCCACAGGCAGCGTTGACCGCCAAGGTCTGCTGAACAGACCTTAGTGTTTTAAAATGTCAGAAAACAATCTAGTCTTCGTTATAATTCCACTTTTTCACGTGACTATATTC
The DNA here is from genome assembly GCA_947086425.1 of Xanthorhoe spadicearia. Taxonomy (NCBI): domain Eukaryota; kingdom Metazoa; phylum Arthropoda; class Insecta; order Lepidoptera; family Geometridae; genus Xanthorhoe; species Xanthorhoe spadicearia. Next base: position 3,578,004 of record OX352205.1, on the reverse strand, counting down.
AACTGCGTTGAAAATAAAAAACAGCCTGGTATTTGAATTTTATAAAGCTGGTTTATTTTCCATCATAGCTGGTTTTACTGGTTATATTTATTGTTACTGCAAAAGTAGAACATTTTGTGTTTTTTTTTGTTATTTTTTGATATTTGGTCAAGAGTATCACAACATTAAGGCGCCGTATTAAATGACCGCAAATTTATACTAGTTTGTTAAATAATTTTATCAATATTTGATAAGTATATTTAATGTTACTTAACAGATTTAGATATAACTTATTATATTTACAGCTCTACTAATTAATTTGAGGCTTTGAGTCTTTACGATTTTCTGGATGCTAAGCTACACCAAGATACAAGCTAAGTAGGAACCTACACCAGATAAAAGTATGGTAAAACAGTTGAAAAGAGATTTAACAGTCGTATAGTCTATAAGTACTAGTAATCTTGTAAATCTAATATACTCTCTCCAATGTTATGATTAACATTGAATTTACAAGATTACTACTCTTAGCAGAGTTAGTTTTAACACATACAACATTACTTTAATGTCTAGTCCGAAGGAAAGAAAGCAAAATAACCTAAGAGTATGTACCGCTAGTTATGAGCCTTCGTTCTTGTACTTATTTAAATGTAATCACTCAGAAACTGTAGGTAATGTGTTCGTGTGCCACGAAATTAACTGAATACGCGTGCTTCTCTAAAATACTACTAATAATAATGTGATGTCTTATATATTTCTATACTATTTATTGAGATGATGAAATGTACCAAGAAACCACAGGTAGTCTGGTCTTGATTATTTTTGGACATAACACGAGGTGTGTTTTGTTGCCAACCAGTAAAATACTTTCATACAAAGTTGCGCAGGTTACATACTCTCATCTACCTAATTACATAGACTATAAAAAACGGGCTAATTAGTCAAAGGGGAGATATAGCACGTGGTTCTTAACAATGTATTAGCACATGCTCATTTATTGCAAATAAAGTACACACGTGTAGGAATAAATCGTATTGCACCAATTTGGAAATTTGTTTTGTCACACCGGATGTTAGTAGATATAATTGTATCGTTCTGGGTTCTCTATTATTATCCAACACAATAACGACGTTTTGAAACATGGTAAGAAAAGCGAAATGTCTGAAAAAAGTCTGTGTGTTATGACATAAATTTATAAAGTCTAATGGTCATTTGATTCTGCTTTTAACATAATTTTCTCTCTGCGCTTATGATTTTTATCAAAAAAATACTGATGTACAGTCATCATCATTACGGTTCTCGAGTGGTTAAATGGTTTTTATATTGCTTTTGTTCACGTAAATCGACGTAAAGGTGTCCCTCGCAGAAGCATTCGCCTGTAATGTAACATTTTAGATCCAGCATTGAGCGGGTACGTAACAACACTGTCTCTACAGAGAGATTGACGACGATTTTATGACGAGGTTTCGCCAGTATATTTTAGATTCGATAAAGAGCATTTTGTCAGTAGTATAAATAATTGATACGCATTGATGTTACAAATTGTATCAACGTAGTGAGGGATTAAGCTGTGATGGCCGAGTGGGTTAGTGCCTTGACTTTCGATCCTAAGGTCGTCGGTTCGAATCCAGCCGTGCATCAATGGATTTTTCGTAGTGAAAAATGTATGTATATGCGTATTATCACGAGCTCATAATGGTGAAGGAAAAAATCGTGAGGAAACCCGCGGCTAGTCAGCCCCACACGTATTGACCATTGTCTTTCCTGTGGATATGGTCAGCTAAGCTGAGAGGATGGTTTAGGTGCTGTGCCCAACTAATCTCAACAATGTCCCAGGCACTACAGTATCCGGTTAAGTATAGGCAAAGATTGCCTCCTGACGCTGTATAAAATATCTAGTAAAGACGTAAAAGGCCTGAGTTTAGTTGGTTGGTGAGGGATGAGCAATTGCAATACATAATCTGTATGCACTGCACTGCTCGGCTCTTATCCCTCACTAATTTTATCTACATTACAGGTACAATGCACCCGATGAGAATTACCTTTTCAGAATACTTACAGGTAATGGTGGTAACGGTCACAATATTGTAATGTTCTAGTGAAGATCACGAAATTTTGGCTTTTGTGAGCATTATAAGTCTAAGGCAAATACGGCTCCTCGTCGGTCTAGATATTGTGCTTGACTGATAGTGTATTGAAGGCCGTTGACATTGGAAACCGGTCAATGCTATGCATTTCAACAGACAACTAAAAGTTGTTTTATTAATACTGAAAGTGGTACACTAGCCCTCAAAGACCTGGTTCCACAGGTTTATAAATGAACACCTTTCTTTGTTATTAGTGCGAGAAAGGAAAGTCTATTAAAAGAACTCGCTAAAAGTACCAATTAAGTCCAAAAATACTTAATAGAAAAGATAGTATACCTAGATAAAGTTAAAATAAGAAAGTGGCCAGCTCTAGTGATAGAGTTTTTGGGCCGCCTAAATGACTAGGTCCGTCGTGGCTTCAATGACTTTAAAAGCCGGGGATGATAATTTTAGGTGTTCTCAGAAGGTCAGGACTAGCCGATAATGCCAAATACGAATAAAAAAGTGTTTATACATACATTTGTTGCTCGGTGAATATAGGGCAGGTTTGAGGCCGCACTAAGGTCAGCTTATGTTGGTGGATACTGAATTACTAACAGTTCACCGATATAAGCAGCCCCGAAAATTGTTATGAAACTTCATTATCGTTGATACATAGTCACGCCTCAGGATATCTACAATGAGTGCTTCGTAAACCAGTTTAAATATATAGCTATAAAAACTTACATAAGATGACTAACAAACAAGATTAAATAACATAAACTGCATAAAATATCTCTCTGAAGCGTGTGATAACAAGCATAATTACTTTTATAAGAGGAAATGCAAATAAACTTGACAGTGAAGTCTATTCGATGTGACGCGATGACGTCGCCAATTGATCTGCCTCATACAAGATAAACCACTGAGTTACATACCATTTACACGATGCTTCTTCGAATGCGAAGTTTCTTGGCTATCGCTTACAAATTAATTGACTCTCATCATGACTTGCATGGTCTAACATTGTTTAAACCATAGAAGTTAAGTACTGCTTCAATTTAATTGTATTGCTTAAATCTTGCATCGTGTAAATGAGACCTAATGATGCCGCCCTATTCAGGGACAAACAACTTAATCAATACACAAATAACCAATAAAATTCATATTTTATGTACTTGGTTCGCAAATTATAACTTTACCTTAATGTCAATGCTCAGTTCACCAACCCATTAACGGCCGTTTATTTGCTAATGTTTAGATAAACTTAACCGGTTCTCGGTTGACTAACATCCATAATATACACGTCGAAAACTATTTTAACTAAATAAAAATACTATTTGTTTTACTTTTGGATTAACTTAACTACCAGGATCATTTTTGTTCAGTTAATAAGATGACAGTTCATAATTAGAATCAGATATTGTAATTACGGAAAAGAGACGTGCGTTTAGTATGCACTTGAAATATAATATAAGTGTATTTTGTATTTCTGAATGGACCTATAAACATTCACCCTAATTTGCGGAAGTAGTTTTAGGGCAGAAACAAGTTAGTTTATCAAGTTTCGATAAGTATCGGAAGCAAACCAGGAAATAAATATCATCATCATAAACATTTGTCCCGTAGCGGGGATCGAACCCGCAACCTCCGCGTCTCAGACGGGTCTTCGCCCACTGCGCCACAGAGGTCGTCAGATGATCTGGATACGAGCAAACTGGATGTTAGTCTGATTTAGTCCTGGCGCCGTCGGTCTCTTGTTTCGTAGTTAAATCAATATTGATCGAGCATAAAACATGGCTTCTCAATAATGAGGTCACAAAGCTATGCGCATAGAATAACGTTAGATAAACACAACAGCATGAGTGCTCTGCATATTAAACTGTCATCAGGATATTACAGACGATGAACAAAAACACGGGCCTTTATTTTTTACTAGATGATTTATACGGTATCTGCGCAATTTAAATATGTCACCTTAGATAGGTACTACCATAAAATTCTTCAAGATTATTTTAAAACGGGTCACACTTCGGGATTCCCAAAAATACTTACATTATTATAATATCAGCCGTAAGACACATGACATAGGGCTATCCTCTAGAATCTAGAGTATGTATCTAGAGTCCTAGATGCTTGACTCATGATTGAAAAATTCCATATTAAACAATAACGGATTAGTAGGACAATAAAACCAGGTCACACACTGGCACATATGAATAAGTCAATATTTACAGAAAATCAATACAACTAGACAAGATGTCCTCTTTGAAGCCGAACTGATAACACTATCAATGTCTCAATGTTATTTGAATAGCAAGTACAATTAGATTTTATGTAAATAGAACATAAGTCAGATTTGGTATTTTAAAATAATTTACATTTATTATTTCTGTTTAAATTATATAGTGACTTCAATTTAGGATTAATTGAAAACTATAATCATTGTTGTAGTATTGACCATGGATAATATAGACTATAGATACCTGCTGCGTCAAGGAATTACGTTTCAGCACAATGTATTACGTTAGGTTGTTATTATTATTATTATTTTATAACCATGATAATAAATGCTCAGTGAAATAATAACAACTCTGATTTATGGTTTTCCGTAACACAAAAGCTTTTGGAGAATTGATGCAATCATCGTAAAAAGTATCAGTAGGAAACTAATGATGTACAGTAATAAATAAAATGTTATGCAGTTTAGAAAAACATCGGTTTAAAGATCTTTATTCCCACAAGAACAAGTTACAGTTCACTTATATGAGAAACATTTAAAGCTAACGCTGAAAAACTCCTGGCTCAAACAGACTTTTGCATTGTCATTGGGATTAATCATCAACATCATGAGTCTTTTCCCTAAAACGCTTATACAATATCTTTCTCTCTTTGGCCTTATTATGAAATTTAAACCGCACTGTGGATTCAGCTTTTGGACGTTCGAAATGAGTTTGCAGAATAGCTTTACAGGGCTAACTACTCTTGTGAGTGAGTTAGCATTAGTTATTAATAATACTGTTAATATTACTATGTATTTATTTTTCCTCGTAAATTACGTTCTGCTGTGATAAAATCACTGTACTTAACCTACATAATATTTCAATTGCCTCTTGTCACATTATACAATGCAATAAATGTTATAATCAATAAAATATGATTTGTCCATTCATTCCTGGGAATTGATCAATTTATCCAAGTCATACCGATGTCGAGTTAAAGCTAGGTTTACATTTAAGCTCTTATTTTGCACAACCTAGGATTTCGCTTTTAAAATACATTATTATCATACTTAACTTCACTTACTTCTTCTGAAATTCAACGATCTATCTATACTAAATACTTATTCTATTCTATTCTATTCTATACTATATTTCTTGAAACGAGCTTAAAGGAAGAAAAATAAGCGCACGTGATTGGTCGTCGAAAATAATTGTCTTTCTCGTGATTGGCTAGATTTTACATTTGACAATCTAGCCAATCACGAGAAACACAATTTTTAATACTCGAATCAAAAAATTTAGTATAGACGGCGCTCGTTAGATACTGTCAATCGCTTATTCTAGAAAAATAAAGAGATGGATCACAGCTCAGTCATCTGAAAATCCCATGCAGTTTGAGATTTTTTTATTCATGGAAAATTAACAGCTTACGTTAGAAAATAACGACGTTATTATAATATACTTAGGTTTTCACTGATGTACAGAATTCTTATGAGAAAGAAGCCTAAGATCAAATAAATGAGTTATTGAACATGACATGACAAGATAAACGTCTGCAGCATTGGCCTGTTTACCTATTAATGGCCTACTAACTGATCTATTACTTTGTGGATAGCTCCACAATCATTGTGATTGATCTTTGTACAAGGTGTTTATTTATTAATGTTTTATTAAAAGGTTATTATAACATTTTAATCATTTAGAAACATCTGCTGAATTAACTGATTGGATTTTGGTTATTGAGGACTATTACTAGGAGATATAATTTATTATATCTCCTAGTATATATGACGACCTCTGTGGCGCAGTTGGGTGAACGCCCGGCTGAGACGCCGAGGTTGCGGGTTCGATCCCCGCTACGGGACAAATGTTTGTATGTTCTGCAGATATTTGTTCCGTGTCTGGGTGTTTTCTATCTATAATATGTAGGTATGTATTTACAAAAAAAAATGTGTCTATGTAATATATCAGTCATCTGGTTACCATAACACAAGCATTAAGTTGCTTAGCTTGGGACTAGATGACGCTGTGTGGAATGTCCAAGGATTTATTTATTTATATTTATTTATATAATATTTCTGTCAATTCTGTCATCGTATAATGTAGCAACATGGCTAACACATTGTTAGGATCGCACCGTTTTTTTCACGCATCTTGATAATTACCATCTGTAGTCATGGCATTTGTTTAATTTGTGTCTGACACATGTGACAGTATATAATTAAACTGTGACAGAGTATTGAAATGTTTACTTACCTATGAACCTACTCTAGGTAAAAAATAGTAAGTATTTGAAAAAATTGCACGTGCTGTGGAAAATTTTGTGTAATTATAATTTTGTGTACTTATAAAAACTTATTTACTGCATTATCTATCCATACATACATAAATTCGTGTCTTTTCCCATAAGGGTTGGGAGAGACCATACCTCCACTTGCTATAATCCTGAGTCACACACCCTCTAATGCCTCATTAATGTCCAGCCATAAAATGTCAATAACAATTAAGGATGGATACCTACCTAATGCTTCGTTTTCCTACCTAAAGTTTCTATAAATATTATCGAAATCAACTTCCTCTTGTTGTGCACAACATTATGATACTCTGTAAGCCCAATGAGTGCGAGCGAGATAGACTGATTATAATGTTTTAGTTTGAGTTCTTAATAACTTTGGGAATACCTACCCTACCATAATTATTATGGAGTATATTTTCAGATTACTCTCAGCCGGTTTCTCTAACGCAGATCCTCTCCTAAACTTTGGTGAAACCTGCATGTCGATTCTCGACGACTTTCAAAACATGACGCGGTAAGAGATTGCACGTTATCTAGCATTTGTTTTCTGGTCAAACCAAGTTATTGTGAAGTATGAAATTTGTCCCTAATTTGACACGTGATTTGACCACTGACTAATTAACTTTGGCGATGTTCAGCGTTCGAAAAACCGGCTGTCTTGTCTATAATATCTTTAAATAATAACAAAGAAATAGAGCGATTAAATAGTTTCCGTATGATATATCAACCTTCGCACTCATGACGCACGGTGAATCACATGTTCATCACTGCAGTGCTTTATATGATTCAATTTACACTTATTTACTTATCAATGCATCGCACGAATGATAATTGTGTGTGCGACTTGTGTGTTAATTTTGGACTTACTAGGTTCAAAGTACATACTTAGTAAAGATTGCAAATTGCTCAAGGAAACGAAAGAAAGTTTTACCGATTAAATTGTAATATTGTTCTGTAGTAGGTAATATAGGAAGATTTTGAATCAACTGGTATTCTTTACCGGTTTTACTAGATTTTTCCTTTCCTGTTATTTATACATTTTTATTGATTCACGTGGAACGCAAAATGTATCGTTATATTTTGACGGTACAAATGCTGGTAGGTATATTGTGCATGAACTAGTTTCAAAACAGACATTTGGAAGTCATAAAGGTAGAAAATGAACAGGATATGCAAAATGCAAAACATGGCATGCGTGATATTACAAACAAACGTTCAACACAGCTGCATTCAATAGATAAGCGTGTTTCGCAATGCATTAGGTATAGTTTTCATTAAAGGCAGAATAGCGGTAAAATTATGTTTTTCTGTATAAGGTACTAAATGTAATATTACACAATAAAGGACTCTCATACTCTCATACGAGTACATATTATGAGATCGTACTCGTATATTATTATGCCTTTAGCTTTTTTCTTATTACTACTTATTTTGATATTACTTTTACCGCCTATTCTCATCGAAACATACTATTTTTATTGAAAAGATTTTATATTGGGTGGATTACCAACTTGCCTGATTGAAACTTTTAGAAGACGCTGTAAACTGATTGAAATCGCTACCTTTGCGACCGCTAGCTTGCGATTTATGACTCATTGCATACTAACTGAAGCTCGAATAGCTTGCCTGGTTGATTTTCATTATAATTATCTGTGAAGCTTAACATTGCAAGGTCAAATCGTAGTCCGGTGAATTTTTGTCCCAATGACCAGCAACAACTTATAGTTATTTACCTATCTAAGTATTTGAATTATATAATGTTCATGTATACAGTTATTTATTTATTTATTCCTTAGATTACCTACTACCTCGATGTTAGATTAACCTAAATTTAAATAATATGTACAAGTTATCTGTTAGAAGACCACAGAAGTAAGAGGGGACCCTTCTAACACAGGTTTTTAAAAAACTTAAAAGAAGGGCTCCCAACCCTTGTATAAACAACTTGTGTAACAAATAAAACAAAAAAAAAAAAAAAAACAACTCAGTGGCCAAATTAAAAAAACAATGTCATAGGTGGGCTTGTACACATAATATAAAAATTGGGCTGTTACTTTTTTTCCTCTTTTTGGTATCGTGTATTTCTGAAGTAAAAGGAGAAATCAGAAGATATTTAAAGTATCGAGCCACATTTCGGATAAAGTGAGTTCATTATGAGCCCGTGGATTGATTCAAAAGTGAAATCAACATGACGGGTTTCAATATTTTATTAATTTGATTTTGACTTACAATTACTCACAGGTTTATTTTTAACAAGACAGGAAGGCAACTATTTCTAACGGGGCTATTTATCGTAAAATTAATCGTTTCATCATAATCTAAATTTTATGATTGCAAATTTGCATTAATTTGTTTCGTAATAATTTTAGTCAGGTTTAAGATTGCTTTGAACAAATTTATGAAAATCTGTTATTTTAGTACCAATTTAGGTACCCTGGCTTACGATAGGGTAAGCTCAGTAGTGTTTACATTAAAACATTTTGGAAAAATACTAAATATTCAATTATATCTATTCCGTAACATTTCCAATACGCTTATTTCCCGATTAGAAAGAAAGAAAGAAAAAATCTTTATCAACACTTCTTATATGCTAGTGGTTCAAAAAAAAAGTGCCTGTTCCAACGCGACTCCAAATACCCCAAGAAAATAATCAGGTCAGAACAGAAAACAAGGTGTGGTGGGCCTAGTGTTTTGTTACAGTGATTCCTTAACAATCTAACTGCCAGTTTCAATAATACAACAACAAGATAGACACGTTATGAGACTGGCAGTTAATAGTCAAGTTTGCAGTCAAACAAAGTAAGGTATACCTATCAACACAAGTAAAAGTTATGAAAAAGTTAACTAACACCCTCTCCGTGAAAGTAGTATCAAAACAAATATTGTGTAAATGAATTAACAATGATAACTATAAAGCAAAGCATGTACCGAAGCCGACGTAGGTACTTATGTGGGTCGAACAACGGTTATTTGACATCGGAAGTCTGGTTTGGTTGGACAATGTCTTTTTGTGCTACTTTTGTACATACAATATTTATCGTGATAGCACTATGATTGTCCTCAACTACTTTTACTTCTTGTGCAACTTTTATTCTATATTTTTACGGTGAATTGGCATTCAGATCGAACGTGAAAAAACTTTTATATCTGAGGCGTAACTTTTGAATTTCTGACACTCAAAAACTCACTTGAACTTGTACATTGCCTCAAAACTCCGAATGTAAATTTACTACCTAGTAGGTAATTAACATCAAATATACCGATTTCCCAACAGACAAATACATATACTAAATATAATAAAAAATGTGCTGGTTACATTTTCCTTATAATAAGTATCGAAATACAAAGTTAATTCCATTTAGTCATTTAATCAACGATAGGTAACCCTACCTATATATTTTTGACTATTGTGGTTTTTACGTGTTGATGCCATGTCCAAACTGTCAAATAGATAATCTATTAACAAATTATACCTTCACTAATAAATCAGTATCATTTTTATTGTTCAAACAAATATCACAATTTATAAATTATATAATTTGAACTATGGCCCTATCGTTAGACAGTTTCATTGATACCAATAAACCAAACAAGTGTTATAAAAGACAAATTATTTACTCATAAATTATTTATTTCTTAACTTGAATGATCAATAGCAACCACGCAAATGATTATAATTATCAAAGACATTAATCATAAAATCAACATAAATACAATTCATAAAAATATCATGCTTTGATTGTCTATCTTGAATTATTTTTTTTGCTATTCTGAGTATAATTGAAGTCTGTATGCAAAGCGATCGATTTTTTATTCAAGTCAAGTAGGTAATTATGTAAATAAGGGGTATTATGAATTATGTTCCAACTGACTATTCATTAGACGACAATCTATCAGTTTCTTTTGTAGTAATCGGAAACGAAGTTGGTAATGTTTTTACTTAGGTTAGCTTGTTGTAAATTATGTATGGTAATGCTAATCAATCAGATTTTTTTGTAAACGTATTGTACCTACCTCCAATGCAAATTACCTTTAAATACCATAAAATTCAATAAATCAGTCGTATATTTTAATTACAGACGAACCTAAGGCTCAACTCACGTTTTTTTGTTTATTACACTTTTAAACCTTTCGAATCTATGTCAAATTTTTATAAAAAGAAAAAGCTCTTTAAATAAAAAGCCCTCTTACACGTTCCAAGTGGCACCTAAGTGTGCGAGGCTCGCCTTTCGTTCAGAAGGATAATTATGAATCCTGGCCCTTTTTATTAAAATCGGAAGCAATAACAACAACAAACAAATAATCTCGATGATCTCAAGAGACTTTGCAATCCTTCACAAAAGACGCCTCAAGTCACGCACCACATTGGTCTCCCAACTTGACAGAAAGTACAGATGCGTTTGGGTTTTTTGGGTTTTGCTTTTAATTGATGTTTTATTTTAAGGGGCGTAACCATGGCATAACTAAGTTTGGCAAGACAACTCAATAAATGATGTTTTGTTTGTTTCAGCGGCACGCAAGGTAGTGGTGAAGGGCGTGAATGGGAGATTCTTGTCGGGCCAGCTGATCGCCATCATGGGGCCCTCAGGCGCTGGCAAGAGCTCCCTTCTCAACGTCATTTCAGGATACAGGTAATTCGGGTACCTACATTATATAAATCTGAAGGTGTAGTAGAGTTTGATAAGTTTTACTGCGCTTACTGTACTTGTTGGAATTAAAAAATACGATCTGTGTTCATGGTTTGTCACCTAAGTTAGAGGGGCCCTACAAAGTAAGTATGCCGCTAGAGTTAGTTGCTTGTTCAAACTTCAAAGGAACTTACTACAAGTAAAATTTTACATATAATTTGACTACCTACTTACCTACTAAAATTGATCTATTTCTTTCGCTCATGACTAAAATAGTTATGCAGCTATTTTAAGCCGACGTTAGATCTTAAACGAGATATGATGCGTAGTCAAAGTAAGTTTTATTTCAAGACGGTCATTGACTGAGTTTTTGCTAGCCTTTATTTGAACGGTTACTAAAAATAAACCAATCTAGATATTTCTAGTATAACTGTGTTTCTTTTAGCGACTTCACTAGGTTCCAAAATGCACATCATTATTTTTTAAGAATATACGCTACGGCGTAGACGCTACGACACTTCGTAGCACTATTAACTAATTAATAACTATGGTAATGAACTATTGGTCGCAGTCATAAAATCAAAGATTTACAACTCAGGATCACGAGGAAGTTTTTCAAAGGGCTCATTAAATCCGTTTAAAATCTTTATCTCAATAATAAATCACCGATAACATGTTTTAAATATCTTGTAAGAAATTGCTAGAGATATTTTTGGTGTATTGTAAGCTGATGATGAATGATGAATGTATTGTAATCTAGCCCCCTTATGCATATTCGACAAGTAAACCTGTTTTAGCTAAAACGCATATTAAATCTGTTGCTATCTCTTTTCGTTGACATATGAATGACAAGAAAAAAGCGTTCTTTAAACCTATATTAAATTGTCAAGTTTTATGAATAAGACCCTAGGCTTGTAACTCGATCTGTTGTATTTTATTCGCAGAACACAGAAAGAACTTAGGTAATTGTATAAAATTGTAACAAATAAGGATAGGCACGGAAGTGGCAAATTTTTTAAAGGTATACGAGTAGGTACCTACATTTTATAGAGCAACATTTGTTAATTTATCTTACACCTCAGACTAGTTTTTATAACTTGTTCTACTTAAAACCAATAGACAGAGAATAAACATCTTGATTACTTATATTCCAGTTCGACTTGATCTTTTTTATTAAACTAAGTATAAATAAACCGCCTTGACATGTTCTTTTTTTCACGATATCGTATACTCGTATATCAGCACATAAAAAATAACAATCTAAGTAATTAACTATAAGTAAGTATAAGTATAGGTGGTACACCTACAATGTAGCTTGTTTCGCGGAGCTTGCACTAGAAAGTGGTCCGAATATTTTTTATTTGACACTTGATGTCGCCGAATGCCAATAGGCGGTTCCATACTCCACCCACACCGAGCGAGCAGCCTCGCGAGGCAATTGCCGCTCAAAGCAGCTCGCGCTGGTGGACCCGCCTAATTCCTATTTAATTTTTAACCGACTTCAAAAAAAGAGATTTTTTAAGTTTCTTACTTTAGAACTTTCCACCGAATCCAATTTGACTATCCTTTTTTTTATTTGAAAGTCGACAATTTTGATCTTTTGAGGATCTTCAGAGTTGTGAACAAAAATACAGCTCCAGAGTTCAGAGTTCTTTCCAGAAAAACTAGACTGTTTCTTAATCAAGGCTTTTGTAAACATTTCCAGGTCTGCAGGTGTAACCGGCGAGCTACTGGTAAATGGGCAGCCAAGAGACGAGCATCTTTTCCAGAAGGCGTCATGCTACATCACTCAAGAAGACCTGCTCCAGCCATTACTGACCGTGAGAGAAGCCATGGACGTGGCAGCTAGTCTAAAACTGCCAAGAGGAGTAAAGGCTCCTTCACAGGAGATTCTTCAGGAGTTGGGGTTGTTGGAGCATCAGAATACGAAGACAGATCAGCTGTCGGGAGGACAGAAAAAACGGTAAGGAACTTCAACACTTTACAAAAAACGGTACCTACCTAGAGTTGATATGTTGGCCCTGTGGTATGTAACTCGACTTTCGATCCAGAGATTGCTGGTTCTAATCCCGTCGTGCATGAATGAATTTTGCGTTTCAAAAAATTGAGATTTGAACGTAAAGGAAAACATGAGGAAATGGGCACTAGTGAGTGTCCCACTTCCTGTAAATCATTTAGTAAAAGATGTAAAAGAGGGAAAAGCGTGAGTATTTTTTAAATAATCTCTTGATTATTACAGGCAGATTAGATACCATCGGGAGATTGTTAATAGAGTGCAGTAGTAGACAATTATTCTCTAGGTTTCCAGTAGACAGTCTGTTTAAGTTCACCGACTGTCTGGCGCTGGCCGTATGCAAATTATAAAAGAAATTCGGTTAATAATATTCCCTGATTGAACTTGTATTCAGGTCGTGAACAATTAGGTCAGAACTTATGTAGAGTACACAAAGTTGATCCAAATATTAGCTGGATTTGGTAATTTAGCCATATTATTTCCTCATGTAGGTATATACGCTTGTATATGCTTCACATGTAGCTCGCTGGCCGAAAGCCAGATGACAAACATGCGTCCTGTTTAAAATACTAGACCTGCACTTTAGTTTCATTAGTACACCCGTACGGAGCCGGGACGTGCTGCTAGTGTGTTATGATTTTACTACCACCATGTGCGGTGCTTTTAGAAGAGAGGGTTTGTAACTACATCTTGTCAATCCGTGATACTGAAAGTGTTAAATTAAATTATGATGAATCACTAGTTCGTCACTCACAACCTGTTATTTCCTTCCAAATCCTAGGTGATAAGAAACAGTAACCTTACCAAGTTAAGTTTAAGATTCAAAACAGCACTTAAAATTTTATCTATATTTGTTGAAAGTATCTGTTGTCCTCAGATTGTCAATTGCACTGGAAATGGTGAACAACCCACCTGTGTTCTTCCTGGACGAACCGACGAGTGGTTTAGACACGGTCACCACAAACCAGTGCGTTCGACTGCTGAAGCAGCTGGCGAGGCAGGGCAGGACTGTGGTCTGCACCATCCACCAGCCTCCAGCGTCCCTTCTGGAGTTTTTTGACCAGGTGAGTGAAAGAGACTACTGGGAGTGACGAGTGTAAGAGATAAATAAGCTCTACAGCACTGATCTCGTGATCAGATTTAATTCGAAAGTTCTATTATAGGCGACAGGCGACAGCGACCGCTTGGTGACACGGCTCTGGCCGTTTGTTCAAAGCTAAAGTAGCGTCAAGAGTCGCCAAGTCGTGACGACAATACGCGGCGACTAGACATAAATGAAACATATTTTTATCAAACAATTTTATTACATCATGCGAAAATAAGTGATCGCTGGAAATATTGTGAGAAGGCAGCAGTGGGATACGATGGGCTAATCTAATAAGAGTAATACGAATATAAAAGCAGAAATTTAATACATAGGTCATAGTCCTGCCTAGCAGCACAATTATAATTTAATTCTTGGTCTAACCTAGTAATTATATCATACTTTTTCTGTGATGATGATGATTAATGATAAAAAATTAATTAATACAATGCCAAGGTTAGAATAAGAAAGGTTAAAAATACACGTGTTGTATAATAATGGAACCATTAGATAATCGTGTATGACGTCTAAAATTCATGGTATTGTTTCAATAGATATTATTAAATACCTACTTATTGATAAATATTTCCACATAACTAGCTAGTCTTTAACTATGGGAAGAAAATAGCTGATTAATACATAGATATTTATTTAAAGAATTTACAACTAATAGTAGTAATTATACTGCGCGTTTATGTACCTGCCTAGTCCCGGGTATTTTTCTATTCATACTAAAACAAAGTTGTTAGTTTCCCTAAGACTGCGACGAACATAAATTAAAAAGAATGCAAAAGGTAGAGCCACTACCAAACCAACTGAGCAGGAGGCCAGAGTCATTGAAAAAGATAAGTCTATTCTCCTTCATGAATAGCAATATTGCTGCCGAACTTTAGGAACTTACCTACAATATTACAATGCCTGAGTATCATTACAGCACATTATGACTATGATAATACCTACTAGTTTCAACAAAAACGGAATAAATAATAGGTACTTAGTACAAACTGTAACTTAAGTCAGAATAATGGGTAAACTTTCGATTTCCACCTTGTATTTATATTTTGCTTCGCTGTATTGTATTGTGTATGTGTCTGCGTTGTATGTCAAATTGTAAAAAAAGATTGCAAGCTGTCTCGTCTAACTAATAAAATACGATTTTATCAAGATTTCGGCATTGAATGAACACACGTCATGATTCCGGGGCTGTGTGGGTTAGAATTCCGTTAAAATTCAAAATATCGATAAGAATTTTCGACGAACAAATACCATTGTTTATGATAATACTGAATAGATTAGTCATGGTGTTTTCCTTCACTGTCCTTGTCCTATTGTAGGTAATCTGTAGCGCGTGCTTAAGTAGGTAGGTATTTCAAATTCCACTGAACAGATGTTTATTACCTACCACTAATTATTTATAAGCTAAAGAATTATTATCATTAATTTTTATTCTTAGCTGACATTATCTTTAAAAATGATAACAGTATATTTGTTCTTTTGTAATAGTTAATAATAAATCTCTAAGTAATAGCTTTACTTGTCTCTGGTAATCTATCAAGATAAATATCTCAATTATATGTGCTTTAACACAATCGAGATTTAAACGCTAAAGGAAAACATCGTGAGGAAACCAGTAAGCATTACGAGCGTCGATGGGCTTGCAAACTGTCACGTACGGAAAGTTAACTTTTGCAAAATGTGAGCATTATGATGGATCTAAAAACTACACAAAGATGTGAAAGAAAGTAGTAGATACGGTTAGGAAAAATTAAATGAAATATGATCACGAATGTATCCCAGGAAACGGTGCCTGGGATACATTCGTGATCACATACCTACATTTAATTATTTTTAGGTATTTAAGTTTTTCTAAAAATAATATTTTCTATTGTTAAGTTTTGTAAGATAAGTTAGTTTTTCAGTCATTTGTAGCAATAAACTTACGTCAAAAGAATATAATTATCAATGACCCCAAACTCGTGACGGCAATGCAGCTCAATACAATACCTACAGCTAAGTATTATTACTTATTGAATTTATAGATACGATTGCATTAAAACAACTACAATAAAATCGTGATCAGTATTACTGGTATTACAGTATTACTAGGAAATCTATCTGGCAAGACAAGTCCTTCTTACAAGTGTCCTTTCGCTCAAATGACTCTTGAATGACGTCGAAAAGTGGGATTCATTAAAATGTCTTGATCATCATTAAACTCGATTTTTAAATTAATCATGTCTGTATGTATAAAATGTAGGTAGGTACATGATGTATTTATCCACATTTTTTACAAGAAATGGGAAATATTATGTAGAATAGAAACTTACATTATTACATTAGGCTAACATTCTATCTCATGTGAGTATTTCTATTTCTCATTTGATTATAATAACACACAAAAGTGGAAGCACAATATTTATACCCAATTTTCATAATATTATTTATGGTTACTTTATTGTTTCCTCAAGTCAATACTTCCAATCATTATTTTATGATGTAAGTAATAATTGGTTACTCACAGTCGCGCATGCGGTTTTAATTACAAATTCTGATTGTATTCAGATGTTGTACCTATTACAAACAATGGATTGAATCATATTGTGCGACCTGAGAACTTACTAGAATCGAGAAATCGAAAGTCATTTCGTAATGTCTTTTTATAGGAACTATTAGGTGTTAATTCTAACATTCCTAAGATTTTTAAGAGCTATGGAGAGGGTTATGCTCGGGCATTATTTGGGAGTCAAATCACAAATGAGGAGACACGCAGAAAATCGAGGTTCACTGACCCCCCCTAGTAGATTGGCTATGTTAATGAACAGGCTATATAGAACCATAAAAGCCATAAAGACCTGTAACGTAATCATATAGAACACAGGCTACCTTACCGATGGCCGTTTGGTTCTCGAATGGAGACCGCGGATGGACGGATGATTTCTCACAACCACCTTGTTCTCAAATACCTTGGCTCCTAGTATGTATTAGTTGTAATTTCACAACTGTTTTAGATGTAAAACAAATTGCCTATTTACAAATGATAAACTACCATGTAAGTATGTATAAGTTGTAATTTCACAACTGTTTTAGATGTAAAACAAATTGCCTATTTACAAATGATAAACTGCCATAAACATTATTTATTCCGTGCCATAATGTGGAACATTCACCTTGGCCGTAAACTTGCATGCCCGGTTGACTTTGTTAGGTAGGCAGTAGGCACCTACTAAATTTGCATTTGTTCGGCTGTTGATTAACTTAATTTATTTATATTGTCGTCAAATTCTGAGGTTATTTTTTATGTTTGCACAAATCATTAATTTATCGATAAACATAAATAATTACACTGAGTCTAAAATACTTGGAGAGGGCGCACTGACACGGGTTCTAAAGGTTGTTCAATAATTACTTATATATAAGTACCAGTAGTTA
This sequence comes from Xanthorhoe spadicearia, assembly GCA_947086425.1. NCBI lineage: Eukaryota > Metazoa > Arthropoda > Insecta > Lepidoptera > Geometridae > Xanthorhoe > Xanthorhoe spadicearia. The sequence goes on along the minus strand of OX352205.1, from coordinate 3,560,289 downwards.
TAGCTACTGAGTCTGACAATAAATTAGGGACCTACTTATACAATATAAAATATAGGTAGGTAAGTACTTAGAGCGCACAAAAAACTACATTTGCAGCGTTTTTTTCTGGCAAGATAATAGAAATTAAAAGTTGATTTTTTATTCCTATCAAAATTTTCAAGCATATTTTATAACTGTTTCAGATATACGTAATGGCAGACGGAAAATGCATCTACCAAGGCGATACAGCAGCCATGGTACCACACTTACAGAGCATAGGACTTCCCTGTCCAAGGCACCATAACCCGGCCGATTTCAGTAAGTTTAAATCATAAACCATTCGAGACAGTTTTCAATCAATAAAGGAGAGATATAGAGAATAAACAAAAATTTGCCTTCGAATGGCTAGACAATTTGAAAACCAAACACAAAAAAAATACCGAATTAAAATTATGATAGGCCCTATTTAAAGAAATTTGTCTTTAATTAACAAAACACCATGAAAAACAGGTTTCAAATTCAAATAATAAATTTCGTAATAAATGTACTTATAAAATGTTTTATCGTTTCAGTTATCGAGATATCAGAGCAATCATCAGTTGTGGATCAACTGTCGAATGAAGTTCTCAACGGAAAATTATACAAAACATCTAAAGTAGAAGAAGCGCCTAAAGTAATAGCGCCAACCAACAATATGCAACTGAAGATCTGCTACCAAACAGACGACAACGATATAGAAACAGAAATCATGCTTACAAACGAAAAGTGTACATTCACTCCTCAGTATAAACAGAACAGTGAATCAAGAAGTTCACTCTCCAGCCAACTATCCCAAGTAAACTCATCTATGGCATGGATGAAGGTACAAGTAGCAACAGACTCTTGCGGCTACCCAACGTCATTTTGCGAACAGTTCTCAATACTTCTATGTAGAATGATTAAACAAATATCGAGGAACCGACAAGGTAAGGAATAACGTAAATGAATAATGATGAAGTCACTACCTATTTTAAGTAGTTACATTTATACATGCAAAAGGACAATAGGATTTTGTCGTGTGAATTGAATTGAAATACAAATGGAGATTGTAACACAAATTTCTGAAATAGCACAACGGCTTTTGTACCTAACCTACTGGAATCTGTGTTGCGAGTTCAACGACATTAAGCTCACACACAGACCTAATTTATGGTCATTGTTTAAATTATAAAAGTTGGCTAATTTAAAGTCAAACATCCTACCGAATCACATGTCATATCAATTTCTAATACTAAGATTCCAAAGTTTGCCGTAAAAAAATATTTATAAAACCTAAAGATTAAAAAGATGCATGGGTTGTGTTAAAGATAACATAAATAAGAAATAGAAGCTGCTGAGAAGACGACTGTTCTGTCCAATGTATAAAGGGACATCAAGGAGAGGATATAAAATGACAAGAGATTAATAAACACCATCGCGGCTAGACTCAGTAACAGACCCTGTTTTTGAGCCCAAGCAAGAAAGACACAGAAAAAAAGTCTGATAAAATAGTTAGTAAGTATATAATAGTTTGATAAAATAATAACTTACTCATTTCCTCTACAGGTCTATGGATACAGTTCATCCATCACGTGATGTGCGGGTTCCTCATTGGCTGTTGCTTTTGGAACATGGCGAATGACGGATCACAGATGTTCAATCATTTGAAATTATGCGTCGGCCTCGTCATTTTCTTCTCGTATACGCAGATCATGGTTCCTGTCTTAGTTTGTGAGTACCTCTATCTATCTTTAATTATCTTTATACAAATACAAACTTCGGTGTGGTTATATTCCTAAATTGTCTCCTAAACTCCTAAATTGTAAAGTACCTTTTAATATGGACAATAAATTATTTCTATTTCTAAACAACTTACATATCATTTTAATATTTTAGCAGACAAAACCTACTAGAATGAAAATAAATGTTCGTTAATCTTCATTCGAATGTTTCTGATCCATTAAGTTCAAGCGCAGATTAATTTCTTTGGAATAATAAAAATTAACTCGTTTCAGATCCCTCAGAAGTGAAGCTAGTAAAAAAAGAACATTTTAACTGCTGGTACGGCCTAGCTCCATACTACGCCGCATTAACAATTTCCAAGCTACCCGTTCAAGTTACATTGAACATAGTGTTTTCTACCATAGTGTACTTTATGGCCGGAATACCATTCGCAGTTATCAGATTTGTGGTGTTCTGTCTCATTGGAAATGTAGTCTCACTTGCAGCAGAAGGCATGGGACTTGCGATTGGATCTATGTTTAGTATACGAGTAAGTATTTTAGAGAGATATTACGAGTACGATTTAATTTTCATTGAAGAGGTTGACTGTTTAAAAGTAATTTTGTTGATCTTTGAGAAGCTTTTGATAGCATTTCAAAATAACTAGCTAAGTGTGTGTCGGGCACGCTAGTGTTTCGTAGTGGCCCAATATGCTACCAAACCAAATGTACCTAATCACATTTAGACGTAAACTTGTTTCTAACAAAATATACCATTTTAATCCACAAACAGATATTGCCTTTACAAAATAGCGTTTCACTAGGAGTTTTACTCTAGCCTATTATTTATCTAGTCTTTGCCACCTTGTTCCTTTAAACGCTAACCTACATTTTCTTATTTTTCAGAACGGTTGCGCCATTGGCCCTGCATCCATAGCCCCATTTTTAGGACTTGGTATCTACGGTTTCGACTTCGCCCACGAAATACCCCTCCTCATGAACATACTAATGAAAACCTCGTTCATCCGTTGTGGAATCGTAGCCATGGTTCTTACAATCTTTGGATTTAATAGGAAACCCTTAGAATGCAAAGACATGTACTGCCATTTTTCTAAGCCCGACGTTCTGTTCAAATACTTGGATATTGAAACTAGTTCTGTGTGGTTCGAAATAGGGATAATAGTTGGACTGATGCTTCTGTTCAGGTCGGCCTGTTTCTTAGGTTTAAGGTATAGATTTGCCACGTGATTTCATAAGAATTGTATTGAAAAGTGATATTTTTGGTGTTTAGTACAAATATTTACTTATGAATGCATGTGATTACTTTCTTGATGTTATTTTGAAATCTTTTCACATTCCATTCGACTGTATTGCCTCCTAGGAATGTGTGGGGATAAAACCAGCCTGTTGAGTTTCGGTATGGAGAAAATATTATTGGTACTCGGTCGTGGTTTAAGTAGGCGTATGTACTTATAGCGAAGAGAAGTTACTCATAGTTACTTAAAACAAAAAATACTATAAGAAATCAATTAAGCCTCTTAAGAAATACAAGTTTTATGATTTTATTTAAGTGCTCAGCTGAAAAACTTGGTATGTACTGGTTTGTATAAGTCCAAAAGCATGTTTTAAAACATTCTTAAAATGATATAAGATAAAATTAGACCGAAAATGTCTTAAAATCATTATTATCAACAGTATCTCTACCTTCTTCTGCACCTATATTTTTATCACACAGAACTGAACTACATATTTTAATCCCAGCATTTCATTTAAGAGTAGGCCACTTGCTCATACAAACTTACTTTTATTCAAGTTTTGTACGACCAACTGAAGTAGTTAATGTATGGAGCTATTTTAGTGTAGGTTTTGGATTATTTATATATTAGCTCTGGTTTTTAGAGTTTTCTTGTCAGTTTTGTTATACAAATTATAGTGATATTTAACTATTTAGTGCCTGCATATTGTATGTACTTGTATTTAGAATACTAGTAGATATTTACATAGGTGTAGCTACAATTCCAATTGTATGGATGTATTAAATACCTTGAACGGCTCTAAGTTTAAATTTTTAGAAAATAATTTTCTTTTTAAAGTATTTCATAATCTTTATTTATTTGAAAATCATGTACCTACTGTTGGTACTTACTAAGCTAATATTACTTGTTACTGTATTTATTAAAAAAATCTAGCCAAAGGTGCTCAGTGATTGCAAAATTCCAGTATAACAAGTACCTCTCAATATTACTTACTAAGTATGATCGATATAGGTTCCTAAACCAAATCTCATTGAATTTTGTACTTTTGTAATAAAAAACTTTGATTTAACGTACTGAATATATTGTTTTATTCCGCTTACCTAATATTTACTTTACCTTATATTTAATAAGGACCTATTTTATGAGACTGACTATACATTCGAAAAACTTGGTAAGTATGAACACAACGTGTTGGTAAACTTGCCATTATAAATGCAAAAGTATTGTAGTATTTGGTAGCTATTCAGATGTCGCCGAAGCTAAACTAATTTGAAAATACGATCACGACTGTATCCCAGGGAGCGGTAGACATTAACCCCATTATGCATATTCGACCTAAAACCTGTATTAAACCTGTATTAGCTAAAACGCATATTAAATCTGTTGCTATCTCTTTTCGTTGACATATGGGTGACAAGAAAAAACGTTCTTAAAACCTGTATTAAATTGTCAAGTTTTTATGAATAAGACCCTAATTGTCTACCGCTGTCTAATGAGGAAGTCAGATGTGTGTCCAAATACATATTTGGTACGTGCCCACTTTTTGTAGAAGTTAACTGTGACAAGTTACAAGCCCATCAATTCCTATTTTTTTTCGATCGAAATAAATCGAAATAAAAAGAATGACGTCAATTTTAGTGTTGGCAAATTAGTTTAGTTTTATCGACATCTGAATTGCCACTACTGTGTAGGTATATACTGTATTTAGCAAAGCCGTAACTTTTAAAAAGATTTTATTCATAATGAAATACCTATGTGTTGTTTAACACTACATTAAAAATATAATCTTTATGGCTCACCATGTTTTTTGAACGCGCAGTTGAAAAATATAGAAATATAAATATGTATATACTTATTTCTTTGAAGATCCCTTGTCACGTTTCTTTTTTATGTGTTTAGGTGTTTTGGTTTTCCTTTTCTCAGCTTTTTCTTCTTTTAGTGCTTTTTTTCGAGCCTTCTTGCTGTTGGGCGACTCATCTCTTGGTCGAGCGCTATTCTTGAATTTTCCTTCTGAAATAATAGATTTAAAATATCTTTAACATCTAAAAAACTTTAACAATGTCTTTCAGATTCTGAAGAATAATATAAAACTATCTCTAACTCTAAAGAAAACTTAGGGAGGTAGTCAGAATGGACGGACATACATCTTGGTACATGATGTCTATTTGCAGAAGATCAGATCTTTGAATATTTTTTGACTAAAAATGAGTTAATCACAGCTTGAAGCTGTGATGATACCTACTTTTTTTACCCAGGGTTAACCAAAGATAAAAGGATTAATAAGCCTCTTATCAGGCCTCAAACACATCAAAAGCTAGAATAAATAAAGCTGTACATACTTTTGTCTTCATCTTCATCAGAGCTGCCGTCACTTTCTGTATCATCTTGCAATATATCCGGCTTGTCTACTGTCCCAGTGAGGTCTTCATTGAAACCTGCTATCTTCTTGTACGCTAAGTCGTCCGAATCTCCTTTCTTTGCCTTAGTAATGTCACGCTCGTAGTTTATAACCTGAAAATTATTTATTTGTAGAGGCCTATACCCAGCAGTGGGATGAGAAGGGCTGATGATGATGATGATGAAAAAATAAAACATGTTTGTTTATGATTAATTTGACAAAACAAATACCTGACTGGGTTTCGAGGGTAGTATACAACTTGAAAACTGATAAAAGAGCTTTTTGCAACCTTGTATACTTTACAATGAATTGCAATAATAAAATATTGTTAGGATCAAAGAATCTAAACTTCAAAAACACATACCTCAGTCAATCTCTTAGGAATGTAGATACTTTTAAAAGCTTCTTCTTCAATCTGCTCTTGAGCTGTCATCTCTTCAAAGTCCCTTGATGCCACCTTCTCTGAAAGCTTTTCCAGATAATCCTCCAAATTATTTTCATTTATTGAAGAGTCTGTTATAAAATCAAACAGTTCTTTCACAGTTAACGTAGCTACACCTTTCTTGCGGAAGAAATCAGAAATATTAGTACAATCCTTCCTTAAGAACTCAAATGCATGAGGATGGTCATGTTCAACAGATTGAGACACATCAATAACAATTACATTTCCTTTGTGATATAGAAGATTGAACTCCGACAAGTCAGCGTGAACGAGTTTGCAGATATTGAACATTTTCCACATCATAACAATACAGTCTCTATATAACGTTCTAGCTGTTGATTGCGATATCTCAACATCCTTCAGTTTTGGCGATGGCCAGCCCTCTTCTCCCATGAAAGACATCACTAGCACATGGCTCCGTAATATAACTGGTTCCGGACATGGCAGTTTTGCATTATACATCCTCACAAGATTCCTCATCTCCTTCTCAGCCCAAGTTCTTACCATTTTACGAGGATTTGATTTGCAGTAGCCATTTCTGAATCTGTATTCACCGGAAACATATTTATCTCTGTCTTTGAAGACTAGGATAGAGGTTTTGAATATTTTTACAGCATAATCTTTGCCTTCTTTTGAGGTAGCATGGTATACGTTAGCTTCTTTACCTGTTGATATGCATCCATTGATCTCATTGATGATTCCTCTATTCAGTAGTTTGAACAGGATCATTTTAGTCCGCGGGTCCATTACCTGTTCAGCTGTGGCTCTGTCATGTTTATCCTTTGTTCTAATCCTTTCATTGTCATACTTCCTGTCATTCCGATCCAGGAATTTCTCAGTGTTGTGAGATGGCTCATACTGATCTACATTGATTTTGTTCACATATTTCTTGAAGAGTTTTTCTGTTGGTTGGTAGGTGTTGAGTTTGTTGGACGGAGCCTGTGAGTTGACATGATCCTTTCTTGTTGAGTTCTGTGAGGGATCATCAGAGTCGTAGAAGTAATCGTCTGAGTCCAGCTCATCATCCTCATCATCATCGCTGCTAATGTGTTTTATTTGAGGTAAGTCTGAAAACTGATGAATAGCAGAGGTCAATACAGGTGTAGGTAACTAAATATTTGCTTAAAGTAATTGATAAAACATTAGAAATTTTGGTTTACTATTTAGAAAGAGAACCGAATGTGGAAGAATGAATGGAGTGCACAGGCACTTTTGAAAACTTACCCTTACAGACTTAACCTTGTTTGTAACTTCTTTGACAGCAGTAGGGTCTCCCTCGTAATCACTGAATTGCCCGTCATCTTCCATGCTTTGATTTTTCGAACACTACGTTAGGTTAATAATAAAACTGTATGTTTTATTTATTTTCGTCTTTGAAACATGTGGCTCACAGTGCTCACACTCACATTGCTCGTCCGTCCCGTGTTGTTTTGATTTCGTATGACTTTGACAGCTGTTCGACGTTTTTGACAGTGACAAGCAAAGCAATAGTGCCGCCTGGAGATAAAAATAATATAGGGCTTGCTAGGTACGAAGACATCGAAAACCCTTATCGAAAACAATAGAAAAAAATGAAAATTTTCTGATGCTCGTTTCAAATAAAAATAAAATAGGTATTTATTTGAAACGAGTTGGAAACCATTATTTGGTTGTAGACGCTGACATCTGGCTGGCTGGCTTTGATAGCAAATTTTTTGATTGTCTTTTAGAAAAGGTAGGTAATAGGTAGCACTGATTACCTACCTAAGTAATAGGTACCTACCTACTTATGTAATCTGTGGCACAGGTAAATAATTTCATGGCGCCATATTCTCCAAATAACCATGTCTTAACGCGGCACGTCTCGGCGTTCTTATTTTAAAAATTCTATGGATTTAATTTAGGAAAACAAAAGCTAGATAACGTGCAATCTCTTACCGCGTCATGGTTTAAATGTCGTTCAAGAATCGAGTCTACCTACCATACCTACATAGAGATTATAGGTAGGTACTTACCTAAGCATAGGCCGCGCCATGTAAAAAGAACGATAATGGGAAGTGGGAGGGGTATGTTACCTATCTATCTATAATGCCTAGGTAGGTTTCCACACCACCTACCTATGTTCTAGGTACTTACCCAACTATCCACTTGATAACCACCTAGAGTGGTTCAATTAAGCAGTAGGGCAAACAGATTGATCCAATCATACAATTCAATGTCAATTGAAAAATCTGTGATTATCTGAGTTAGTTGAGTTGTCTGAGTTTATTTAATTAGGAAATTAATTAAAGTCTAGGTCAGTAACTATGTAGAGCTATTATATCACCAAAGTTAGCTGGCCTAGAGAATAACGCCCCTATACCTAACTAAGCATTGTACCTACTTACCTATACACTTAGGGTCTTATTCATAAAAACTTGTCAATTTAATACAGGTTTTAAGAACGTTTTTTTCTTGTCACCCATATGTCAACGAAAAGAGATAGCAACAGATTTAATATGCGTTTTAGCTAATACAGGTTTAATACAGGTTTTAGGTCGAATATGCATAATGGGGTTAACCTTAAAAGCTATAAGTATTATGTACAAAATCAGGTAGGTAGATGATCAAGGGTAGCTTTCACCTACTAACTTTTTAGGGCCCTACAAACCTACTTGTTTAGATAGTCTGTGCCGGGACCTAGTTCAACCTATAGGTACCTACTTACTTACGTATTGAGCTTAATCACAGGTTTAACTAGGAGCCGTTGAGTTAAATCTACTAAATAAGGCCGTGTGACTTATTGGTCAACTCACTTATTCTGTAAAATCAAGGTACCTAGTAGCAACCTAAACCTACCTACCTTCCTAAAAGTAGGTAGGCTAAGGAAAATTAATAGTAAAATACCCTGAACGTCATCGTCAGAGTCACCACTTTGAAACCACACCAAAAACTACCACCTTATGACTAGACTAGGTACCGTACGTGTGCACAGACAGATGTTCCAATTTAGGTAGGTACTTCGGTACCAGTTTCAAAGTAACTTGGGACTTATTTACTCTACGTGTTGTAAAGTAGGTAGGTACTTACCTATGTGCTCCCGTCATTATAGCAAAGTAAGCACCATTTTTTTGGCGAAAACTCGCTTCTTAGCGATAAGACCGCCGATTGTATGTCACACTTATATAAAATATGTTAATTTGTTGTACAAATGTAAATGTTGATTTGTAAATATGGTGTTCAATAAAGTATTTTCTATCTGGGCTATGGAAATATTATGAACATTTTCCCTTGTCTAAATATTTAGGCAGCTAGATACAAACATTTTGTTAATTAGGTATGGGTAGGTAAGTAGATAGTTTTTAGAGCTTCTCAGTTGATTACTCAAGTAACAAAGGTCGGGGTTTAATTAAGTACCTGCAAAAAGTAACTGTCAAGGCAGTAGGTACAAAGGAAATATCTGTAAAACAAATTCGACTAATGAAGGTAGTGAATTAAAAAAAATACCTCCCTAGAATTTTATCGCTACCTAGGTCACCTAGGTACGTTATGGCTGTGGCTGTGGTTATGGTAGACAAAGAACCAGTCACTTAACTTGACTAGATTTGTAGTTAAAGTAACTAACTAATCTCGTGATTGTACCTAAACATAGTGAATCCTACTATCCTATCCTACTTCCTACTATCCTACTATCCTACTAATATTATAAATGTAAAAGTTTGTGAGAATGTATGTCTGTATGTTTGTTATTCTTTCACGCAAAAACGGCTGAACCGATTTGGTTGAAATTTCGTATGTAGATAGGTAATACCCTGGATTAACACATAGGCTACGTTTTATCCCGGTATTCCCACGGGAACGGGACTTACGCGGGTGAAACCGCGGGGAGCAGCTAGTAAATGATAAATGTGCTAGGTACAATCAGCAACAATTGCCTAGTTGGAATTTGCTTAAAATCCAAACCAAATGTGCTATGATTCAATGGTCTTTTTGGTTTTCCAAAATACTTACTACCTACCTACCTACTTGTTGCCTAAATGATCAAGGAGGAAACTTCAAAATGTGTATTCTCTACACGTACGTTAGCAGTAGGTAGTTAGGTATTTAGTAATATAGAGCTAAGGAAAGGTCCCTTATCGCTGAAGACAGAAAGGAGTGGAAGGAGAGGAGGGAGGCCTTTGCCCTGCAGTGGGACACCACAGGCTTTAAATAATAATAATAATATAGAGCTAAGGAAATAATACGATGATGAAAATAAGCGCTCGCAAGCCTGTGCTAGCTAGCACTAAAACTCTACAACTCAATTTCACAATTTTCCCATCAACAACAATGTTCAAGATGTTTTAAGAGCTTGGAAAGCAGTAGGTATCTAAGTAGGTAGTTGAAAAGTGACAAAGTTTTTAATAAAACTAAAACAGAAGATGATTTCGTAAGAGACCGATTTTCAGCACTCTCGAGGCATTTCAGTTTTTGTATCTAAGTTTTTATTTTTTATGTTTTTATTTTAGTTTTTATGTCTAGTAGCACGTCCCGGCTTCGCACGGGTGTACTAATGAAGCTACCGGGATAAAATATAGCCTATAACCTCCCGGACAGTCCATTCTACTCACTCGTGAAAGAATTTTTGAAATCGGTCCAGTAGTTTCGGAGATTACTTCCGTCAAACAAACAAACAAATTTTACCTCCTCATAATATTATTATAGTGTAGATACGAAAATGCTCAAAAATGTTGAATGGCACCACCTCAAGAGTAGGTAGGTACTTTTTCAAACGAAGATTTATCCGAATTGGTCCACTTGCTCGGAATAATTGGTGAACATACTGGGTACCTACATAAAAAATCATAGGAACTAGGTACCTACAGGGGAACCATCGTAGAGCCTTCTCCTTTTTTGATGTCGGTTAAAAATTAATTAAATTGTTGGTTTTGTAGGTTGGTTTCAGACGACATCATCATCATCATCTCCCTGACATTATCCCACTTAGTGGGGTCGGCACAACATGTTTCTTTCTTCTATTTTCCTCTATCGCTCGTCATCTCAGTACTCACTCCTTTCACACACATAATTATCTGCATATACACACAGTCCATCCACATTTTAATGGCTATGTGATTTACATTTTTTTAACATGATATTATAACTTCAGACGACAACGGTGAAAAATTTGATAAAAGAATTTCTAACACTATATCTACTGTAATATCCATGGTAATATGATTCAGGAATTACCAGTATGTCATTTGGCTTGAGGATTTCCCTAAACCAAGACTGGTTTAGGGAAATCCTCAAGTCAAATGAGAGAGGTAGAATTTTTAGGAGGTTATGAATGGGATATTTTCACAATAGCAGATACCACGAAAAGGATTTATAAAAAAAATTCATTACTTCTGAGCTCAGAAGAATCTGCTACCGATGGTCACTCATCCCCATTGTTCCCGTGCTAAACGTCACAGAACTCTGACAATTTTCGCAGTAGGTTCGCGGTAGGGTATATTAAGAAAAATTTACTAACTTGCCGATAAACATTGTTAGGCGCTTAGTATAAAGAAACAAAGGATACCTAGGTACAAACAGTTTTATTGGTCCGTGTAACCTTACAAGCGAATTGACGTGATGCCTTTATAAGAAAGGAGCGGTGTTATACCCGAGCTAAACCCACGAAGCTCGGGCTGGCGGCCGGCCGCAGCAATCTAATTTTTTATTAAAATAAATATTTTTATTATTTATTAAAATAAATAGTTAGAATACAAGTTTGTCTGTGAATCAAAATGCCTGCTGATTCTGATCTTATACTGCCGGGAGGTGAAGACATAGGGGTGGACAAGACCCTTTTCAAAAGCCTTTCGGATAGATCGAAACATGAGGATTTTATTCGAAGAGCGGCTGACTTGCTGGTTGAGCGGGTGGTTTTTGGAAGGTCGCAGAGGTCTTCAAAGGTGGTGGAATGGGCCACTCCTGAAGACATCAAGAAGGCGATAGATTTGAAGCCGCGAGAGGGGCCAGTGACGCATGATGCGCTTTTGGGGATAATGGCTGATGTAAGTTTTTATTTAAAATGTACTCTTTAATTTTTTAATGTGAAAGTTTGTGAGTATGGATAATAATTATGTGGATCGATGTATGTTTGTTACTCTTGCACGCGAAAGCTGAACCTATTTGACTGAAACTTGTATACTTACATTTGTATTTCTTATTTTTGTATTTATTTCTTGTTTATGACTTGGAATTATATAATACAGGCAGGCCTTAGGCTGTGTTGCAATAGAAACAAATGTTAGTACCCACTCTGTCTGAATACTCTGATATGGGTGGTGTTCCTGGATTCGTTTGTGGATACTGATGGATTTGTTATTGTAGGATTTCATTGCAATAACTAAGAACCTTATCATTTCTAGTGGGAGATTAAGGCCCTCAACAGATTTATCGTTTAATATACCTACTGAATTTAAAATAATTTATTAATGCCCATTGCTACTAAAAAAAACTAGAAGGAAGGATAAATTGAGTCAGTTCCTAACTGTAGTTTAGTTTTAATGTAATTTGGATTCAATGACATTAGTGAACGGTTAAGCATTAAAAAAGATAATAAAAAATAACCTTACATAAGTAATTGCTTGGTTGAACAAGGTGTCAAAAAGTATAATTTTAGTTTTCAATGTTTTGTTCTGTAAAAATTATTTACACTTGTCTTTATCTACATGATATTATAAATTACTTAACCATTACCTTACGTCCGCTCCAAGAACAATTTCATCAGTGGTCTAATCAATGCCCAATCGATAGCTTTTTAACGATAGGTTAGTCAATCCCTATCATTCATTAAAAAAAATAGAGGATCTGATGAGAATCTTCGGATATATGAACAGAAATTTACCTCGAAAGCGCCGGAAATTGGTGTCTCTACTAAATTGAAGTCGGTTTAATAAATTATTTAATTTTACCATTTGTTTTAGGTCGCGCGCTACTCTGTCAACACAGCCCATCCATACTTTGTCAACCAGCTCTTTTCCTCAGTTGACCCTTATGGCCTCGTTGGTCAATGGCTGACGGATGCCTTAAACCCAAGTGTTTACACCTTCGAAGTAGCCCCAGTCTTCACGCTGATGGAAGAAGAGGTTCTGAGGGAAATGAGGGCGATAGTTGGATGGAAAGATGGGAATGGCGACGGGATTTTCTGTCCCGGAGGCTCGATCGCTAATGGATATGCCATCAGCTGTGCCAGGTTTCACTACTATCCTGAGATAAAGGTTGGTGAAGTTCGTATCTATCTGTTTTGAACTACGAGTATACTCAGCGGCACAAATGAACCGCTCTTTTGATTTTATTGCAATTGTGAGTTAGAAACATAAATAAATCAGTGTGAAAGATATTTCGGTAAAAAAAACGTTCAAAACTACCCCCATAACTTTTTTTATTTGAGTATAAATTTTTCGCTATTTCTCTTTTGCTCTAGGTACTCTTTTTAATTTTTAATCGTCATCAAAAAAGGACTTTTTAGTTTTTTTTATTTAAAATGCTTTATCTCTCGAGGTGGTCCCGAGGATCTTCGGTGGTCCCGAGGATCTTCGGAGTTATGAACAGTAACGTATATTGAGAGTACAGAAAACTCTTTGACAAAATTGAAGTCGCTCTACTTAATTTTTTTATATATGAAAAAAATTATAATTTATGTAAGTAGAAATCATTTAAAAATGTGCAGGTAAAGTGCATTTAGCTTTCATTATTATTTTATCACACCGTACCTACTCGTATCGTCTAACTACCTACATACACTATAATGTTTGATGAAACTAGTTCAATTTCCTTATAATGTTTCCTGCATTCTGTGGTGATTCCCGTTCTCCGTGCAATTTCCCTGTAGTGACGAGTTTATGACGACATTATGAGAAGTTGATTAGAAAATTGCAATAATTGGACACAAAGATGACAAAACAAATAGAATCATGGCCCGGTTTTAACTTTTAACCGATCTCTGAAAAGGTGGAGTTGTATTATTGTTTTGTCTATATCCACCGATTATTTCGTTAATTAGTGAATCGGTTTTGATTTTTTATTAAATTTTTTTTTTCTTTCTATTAAAACTAAAGTCGGTTATCATAAAAATTAGTCATAAATAACTTTACCACTTGTTTTTTCTTAATATTTATTAATTCTCTAACGTTAACTGGTTCAATATTTTTTATTCATCATTATGAAAATTTTCTAAATAATTTCAATTAAATTAAGTACTACCTAAATTATGTACTCATTCGATATTAAACAATACTTACATAATATTATGTTTAATTAATATAGTAGATTATCTAAACAATTAGCAAACTCTAAGTTGTTAGATTGCTAGATTTGTAGGAAACAATACATCTGATGTAGTGACTACCTTGACCTCAAAATGTTAGTAATTGCGTGCGGTTCTTTATTTTGTAAAGAATGAATAAAATGTGTTTTATAGGTAAATAAACTTTTTGATATAAATATAAATGAAGGACGAATACATAATATAACTTGGTGCTAAAAATAGACTTATCATAATGCAAAATTATGCATGTTTATAATAGCGTAGCAATACAATCAATTAGTCAGTTCATATTTAAAGTCTAGTTTCATTAAAATGTTCCTTTTTTATTTCTGTAAAAAGGAATAATATTATATAGTCTAATAGTTAATCGAGAGGTTGATTATTAGGTACCCTTATCCATTATTAACGAGTAGGTACCTACTCAATGAGACAATTATTTTCATTTCACCTTTTCAGTAATGTTTTGTTCATTCATGATTTTTGAAAGTACCTACCTACCTCTTGGGTGTTATGAGAAGAGAAAAATAAATCTTCTAAATCTAATAATGAGAAAACTTCTGAGAAAGGTATTTCTACGTAGTGTTTAGTTTATTACCTAGAAACCTAGATTAAAGAATTGAAGGCTATATAGATAATCATTAGGACTAGTTTCTTTGTACAATTTGTGCAGAAAACTAATGACTGCAATTGGCCACTTCGCGTGTCCAATTGCAAATTACTTAGGCCTACGATTATTTGATAATTAATTAGTGTCTTGACAATGACCTTGACCCACTTGCGTTTTTTTAACAATCAATTGTCTGTAAATAATTAACCTTGATGTGATTTATTTAAAATTCATTTTGCTTTGGGGATATTCATTTTTAGATTAAATTCCATGGTTTGCATGACATTTTGTTTGATCTTTTTGAAACTAAAAATGTTTATTAGAAGATAAAAGAAAAATCTTCGAAACTACACAGATGACATAAAATCTAAGATTTGAATTGTTTTGTATTTAATAACAGACCCGTTAGACATACCTATACCTACGTTGTGATATATCCAAGCATATTCTCTACTTATTACCTACTTATTACTTATTGAGGCCTTTGCCCTGCAGTGGGACAATATGGGCTAGAAATAGAAATATAATACTTATTTTGGGTAGAACTAGATAGATTCATAGAACCATTCAGGTTTCAAATAAGTACCCACATAGGTAACTATAAATATATAAAACAATTAAAGCCGTTTAAATGAGGCTTACGCAGCGGAATTTCATACTAATGCAAAAGTTATTTGGCTTCCTGCAGGTGTTTCCTAGACGAATAGTGTACCTATGTTGACAGGTAAAAAATGTACCTGCACAGTTTACCTGTCAAGGAAAACCTTCTGCAAATTGCGTACCACAGCAGCAAACCTTATTTCTGACTAATATATATTTGTTCTGAGAAGTTAGGTAGCGAGAAGTGAGAACTACACAATTAACTTCAAACGTTTAGAGGTCTTCTTAATAATTATAAATGCCTTTCTATTTTAAAATCAATTTAATTAGAGTAACATGATAAGTAGCCTAACTTCATGCTCGAATGCTCTCAATAAATATTTATAGCAGCCTAAATATTAGCTTCTTTTAAGAGGTTTCAAAATATTACGGCGATGAGTGAAAAATGTTTTTTACTTATAAATTATCTTAACGCACATTCAGTTCCTGTGCTATTTTAAACTATAACACAATCAAGTGTTTACTAAATACATACTGCCATAATAGCAAACATTCTGCTCGAGCATTTATTTAGGTACTGGAGGGACGCGAGGTTCATGCTCCTAAAGACACTATTGTCTTAGATTTATATTTAATAGGTACTCACATAATAATTAATTTGTTTCAGAGCAAAGGAGTCTACGCAGTACCCAAGCTAGTTCTCTTTACATCCGAGCTCGCTCACTACTCCACAAAGAAGCTGGCCACTTTCATGGGCATAGGAAGCGACAACTGCATCCTCGTCAAAGCAGACTCTCTTGGAAAAATGGACGTGAACGACTTAGAGATAAAGATCAACCAAGCTTTGGATGATGGAGCGTCTCCATTCCTGGTGACCGCTACCGCTGGAACCACTGTCTATGGAGCATTTGATCCTTTGAAGGAAATATCAGCGCTGTGCAAACAATATAATCTATGGCTTCATGTAGACGCAGCGTGGGGAGGAGGCGCTTTGATGTCAAAGAAACATAGGCACCTCTTGAGCGGCATTGAGTGGTAAGCATTGGACTTGTTATTTTTCCACGCTTTGGTACGCGGACCAATTAATTTGGCGCGAAGGGGAGCTGTAATTGTATCGGTAGTATTGAATAGTCGAGGTCGCTGCGAGGTTTGCTATTTTACATACAAGTTTGTAATTTTGTTCAATTATGATAGAAATATTTGTTTTTGGCTAATTGCACCTAGATAAATCTCATAATTTATGTTTCAGACATAACGTGAAATCAACTTTTACTAAATACCTATGACATGATAACTTTAAGTCCATATTTAATCAAAATTACCTTTAATAAGCCCAAATAAACAGTGTTTTTTTTCTCCAGGGCTGACTCGGTTACGTGGAATCCCCACAAGCTTTTAGCAGCACCGCAGCAGTGCTCCACGTTCCTCGTCCGCCACAAAAATGTGCTCAAAGAATGCCACTCATCCAACGCCACATACCTCTTCCAAAAAGATAAATTCTACGACACTTCATACGACACTGGAGATAAGCACATCCAGTGCGGTCGTCGAGCCGACGTACTGAAGTTCTGGTTTATGTGGAAAGCGAAAGGAACCGAAGGCTTTGAGCAACACATCGACACGCTATTCGACAACGCTGAGTACTTCCTCAACCAAATACGGAATAGGGAAGGATTCAAACTCGTTATCGACAAACCAGAGTGCACCAACATCATGTTTTGGTACGTTCCAAAGTGCCTCCGCGGTCGCGAGAACGAACCAGATTACAAAGAAAGGCTGCACAAGGTCGCCCCGAAAATAAAGGAACTTATGATCAAGGAAGGCAGCATGATGGTCACCTACCAACCGCAGGGCGACCTCGTCAATTTCTTCCGCATCGTTTTCCAAAACTCAGCTCTAGACCACAAGGATATGGTATACTTTGCCAACGAGTTCGAGAGACTCGGAAAAGATATTGTAGTTTGAAAGCGACTTCGAAAGTTTTATAATTTAATCGTATAAAGTATTGCATCATTGTGACCTGTGATTATGTTTTTATGTATGTAGTATTAAGTGACTATTTATTAATTATTTTAATCATTATTGTGAATGCCGGAAAGTAAAATAAAATGTAAATAATGCTTCCGACAACTAAATTTGATTTTAATTTATGCTGCAGTATCCTAAGTACTTTTGGCCTCATGTAGTTGATGACCTTATTATTTAAGATAGAGCGTTTTCTCAATATAATTAACTCTACTTACATTGAACAAGTTAATCTATATTTAGGAGTGGGTGGAGATGTGGGTTACATAGGAAATCTAATTTCAGTAATATACAAGGAGTCAAGTTTTCTTCATAAACACTACTTCTGCTGGTTAGCACTAGCTGTGTTAAAAGTCCTGTAGTTAAAACTTTTTATTTTAACACCTAAGTATTAATTTTATATGCGCAAGTAGTTATAACTCTGGCCATAGAATTTTTAGGGCGCCTAAAAAGCCTCCGTCGTGGCTTTTAAAGCAGGGACCAACCGACAATTTAACGTGCTCTTCGAAGCGCGGAACTGTTTAGCTATTGCCACTTGTCAACCATCCAGTCTTGTAGTCCCTTGGAATTTCGAGGATCTGAGGATCTTCAGAGTTATGAACAAAAACACACTTCCACACAAACAAAAACTCACCTAGTGCAGAAAATTGCTTTCGTCCAAGAAAATTTAACACGGCTTAATATTTTTTTAATTTTGCGTCTTGTTTGCTTGGAAAGTTTCCCGAAACTTAGTTTACCATAGACAAAAGAAGTTGTCTGTGATATTATCTACTTACTTTAAAGTAGATATTATTCTGTGTTAAAATTCAACTATGCTTATTAGCGGTGCAATCGATGATAGATGTGTTGGTGCTGGACTTTGCAAGGAGTTGAAGGAATACGATGATGAGTTTTAGAGGATTTATTTCCAGGTTTTTACAATGGTACATGTATTAGCGGTGCGGCGCCATGAGAGAAAGTTAGGTTATCTTATATCTAACGTCACTGTTTAATGTCACTGTCTAATGTCACTGTCAATGGTTTTTTTTATTTTCTGTTGTCGTCGTAACATGCTCCCGGCCTTGGAAGCTGAAGGTTTCAATGATGTGTGTGATGTGAAGAGAAGATGCGGTAGGACTAGTCGTCATTTGGTGGCAACGGACATATTTTGGAGAATGCTCGACGGGTAATGCCGGTGGCAGTGCGGATGTCGGCGACCCTGGAGACTCCATCACGTCCTGGGTAGGTCTTCACGATGCGGCCAAGATTTCATTTTAGCGGTGGCAGGTTGTCATCTTTGATGAGTACAAGCGTGTCCTCCTTGAGATCCGTCCCTTGATGTTTCCATTTCGTCCTGGTCTGTAGCTCGGAAACATACTCTTTAGACCAGCGGTTCCAGAAGTGCTGCCTTATTTGCTCGAGGCGCTGATAGCGGGTGACGCTGTGAAGCGGCGCGTCTGTCACGTCAGCATGCACGGGCGCAGTCAGCATGCGGCCAACCAGGAAGTGCGCAGGTGTGAGAGGGATGTAGTCGTGAGGATCAGAGGACATGGGAGTAAGTGGACGGGAATTTAGGATAGCTTCGACTTGGACTAATACTGTGCTAAATTCCTCGTAGGTTAAATGCGCGTTGCCTACGACACGTCTCAAATGGTACTTGCAGCTTTTTACCCCTGCTTCCCATTTGCCCCCGAAATGGCTAGCGTATGGCGGAATCATGTGAAACTTTATGTTTTGAGAAGCTGCATAGTCTTTCACGTCGTTCGAACATGATGTTAGAAACCTAGCAAATTCGTTCTTTAGACCAACAAAGTTTGTTCCGTTGTCGGAATAGATATCACTCGGTTTACCACGACGAGAGATAAAGCGTTTAAGAGCTAAAAGGTAACAGTCTGATGATAAATCTGTTACTAGTTCTAAGTGAATTGCGCGTGTTGAGAAACAGATAAATAAACAGACGTAAGCCTTTTGTGTCTTGGCACCCCTGCCTTTGCGGTTTAATATGAGCACTGGTCCAAAATAATCGACTCCTGAAATCGTGAATGGAAAGCTTGTCTCAAGTCGCTCTTTGGGGAGGTTTCCCATGATAGGAGTAGCTAGGTTTCCACGCATTCTCGCGCACTTAAAACAACCGTGTACTATGTTTCTCGCGAGATTCCTACCTCCTACAGGCCACCAAGTTTCCCTAATATTAAAGAGCAGAAGCTGAGGCGCTGCATGCAGCATTTGTTTATGTTCATAGCGGAAAAGAAGAACGGTAAAATTATGTTTACCGCAGAGCAAAATAGGATGTTTTTTATCGAAAGTAAATGAAAGCGAGTTTTCTATGCGACCTCCAACTCGAATTAGACCTTGACTGTCGATAAATAAGTTTAATTTAGATAAGTGTGCGTTTCTTACCTGTTTATTGTTGACAAGTACATCATGCAAATCAGGAAAAGATTCCCTTTGCGAAATAGTTGCCAACAAAGTAGTAGACTTACTCAACTCATCAACCGTGAGCGGACCTGTGCGTTTACTGCCTTTGTTGCGCGCGTTGTGTACAAATCGAAGTACATAGGCAGCCGTACGCTTCAAGCGGTTGAATTGAGAAAATCTACTAAATTCAAATATACCTACATTTTCAATTTGGTTTGAAACAAGCGTGTTACTAATATTTTTTACTTCGGGTAAGTCTTGTGGAATTAAATTTAAATCAAGATTCGAAATTTTAAATTCTTGATCGTGTAGGAACGTGGGACCGTTCCACCACAAATCGCATGAACTGAGTGTGTCTACAGTTTGCCCTCGCGACACCAAATCCGAAGGATTTTCCTTCCCACTGACATGGCGCCACGGACAACCCTTCGTTAATTTATGGATTTCTCCAACCCTATTTTGGACATAAGTTTTAAGTAAGTTAGTCGGCATTCCTAACCAACCTAAAACAATTGTTGAATCGGACCAAAATACAACGGCATTGATGGTCGAGCGCAACGATTGGCGTATTTTTGTATACAGACGCGCACCGAGCACTGCTCCTAACAACTCTAAGCGAGGAATGGTCGTAGGCGCAGTCGGCGCGACTTTGCCCTTTGAGCACAACAAGCGCATTGTAACAGCTGATCCGTTATCAATCGTGCGTATGTAGGCGCATGCGCCGTAAGCTACCTGTGATGCGTCTGTAAAAATGTGCAGCTCGATCTGTGTAGGGTTAGAACACATAACATAACGTGGTATGCGAATGTTACTTAGTCGATCTAAACTATCTAGAAATTTGACCCATATTTTAGCGACGTCATTGGGTACAGGTTGATCCCAGTCCAGTTTAAGTAACCAGCACTTTTGCAATAATGTTTTCGCTATCGTTATGACTGGACTCAGCATACCTAGTGGGTCGAAGATTTGTGATGACACTGACAAAATGATGCGTTTAGTAATGTGTTCTGTGTCATGTTCAACAACCCTTCTGGACACGTGGGATAATATAATTCGTCTGACTTGTTATACCAACCTAGACCTAACGTTCTGTGAGAGTGTTCACCTAAAGACAGGTTTTTAAATATATCGTGTGTGTTTTGATTATCGTGATTAAAGTTAAAAACCCATTTTCTTAGAGGTAAACATCCTGTATTTAATACCTTAGTTATATCTTGGCATATGGACATTAATTTAGGTATGGTAGATGCCCCACAAACTAAGTCGTCGACATAGAAGTTGTCGTTAATCGTCTGAGCGACTTCAGGATGGACGTCTCGTGTCGTGGTCGTGTCGGTATCGTCTCATCGGATGTCGTGGTAGGTAAACATTCGTTCGCTAGCTGCTTGAGGCATCTACAACTAAGAAAAGGCGCTGCGGCATGGCCATATGTGACAGTTGTCAATTGGTAAACGCTTAGCTGATCAGACGGATTATCTCGCCACAAAATTAATTGTAGGTTACGTTGACTTTCATCTACAAATATACAACGGTACATTTTTTCTATGTCCGCACATGCTACATACCTATTTTCGCGGAATCGTAACAGTATAGCGATTAAATCACCCTGTATAGGCGGGCCTACAAGTTGTAAGTCATTTAATGAAATGCCATTCGATGATGGTTGACTTGCGTTGAAAACAACTCGCAATTTGGTTGTAGTGGAGTGCTCGCGGAACACACCATGGTGTGGCATGAAGTAGTGTGGTGTACTGTATGTTTGTATTTTAGTCATGTGACCTAAAGTTATGTATTCGTGTATAAAATCGGTGTACATTTTTTTATACACAGAATTGCGCTCGAGGCGCTTTTCAAGCGCATAAAATCGATTTTCGGCAATCGATCTAGATTCACCTAAAGTGTTCGGCGATGATTTTAAAGGGATGTGTACACAGAACCTACCGTTTTCGTACCGCGTCGTAGTATTCACGAAATGTTCCTCACATGCCTGCTCTTCATCACTGCGTGTCTTATCCGAACCTGAAGGTAGCTCCTCGACTTCCCAGAATTTGCGTAACTGTTCGTCTAAAGGATGTTCAAATGTTTGCGTGAAATAACATTTAATATTTTTTGTTTTAATGTAAGATTGTACCGAACCTGACACTATCCACCCAAGTTTGGTATTTTGTAGGTATGCGCCGGCGCCGTTTGCCAACTTCATTTTTCCATCACTCAATAAATTCCAAAATAGATCAGCACCTATCAAAATGTCAATAGGTAAACATTCATAAAAACATGGATCTGCTAGCGTTAAATTATTAGGAATATTGAATTTAGTTTTATCAAGTTTAATGGAAGGCAAGTTTGACGTTATATTCGGTAAAACTAAACACTTCATGCGTTCTGTGTAGTCACTGTATTGTGACCTAAACTCCAAGTCACAAGTCTGTGTGCACTGTGATACAGAGTTTCCTACACCATGTATATTATAAGTGGACTGTATAATTAGCGGATTTAATTTGTCGCATAATGTTTGTGTGATGATACAACGCTCACTACCACTGTCTAAAACCGCCCGAGCCTTGTGATAGATTCCTGTGCGATCAGGTATTTCTATAACAGCCGTAGACAGCAGAACGGGCGACCAGCTGGCGGAGGTGTGTGCGTGTGAACCTACCTGCAGCGTGCGGGTGTGTGCGCTCATATCATCATAATTATTGTTCGATAATTCTTCAGTACTTGTTTGCTGGCCCTGCGCCGACGTCACTAATGTTACTGCGTGTGATTCAGTATTTTTATTGTTATTACATAGTAACGAATTGTGCTTTTGCTCGCATTTCCGACACGGGCCTAACCTACACTCATCTGAAGAGTGACCAACTCTCATGCAGTTTTTACATAAACCTTTCTCATTAACTACATTTAACCTTTCATTTAAATTGAGATTTAAAAACTGTTGGCAGGAATATAGTGGATGTTGTGAATTGCATAAATAACATAAGTACTTGGTAGGCACTTTACCCTTGACCTTTGAATCAGCTGATTTGTCAGTTGTGAGGTTACAGTGAACTTTGGACACATTTTGTGGATATGTACTGTGTTTCTTTTTATCTTGCGAGTTCTGTGAGTGAGACTGCTGTGTGTACTTGCTGTGAGATACATTTATGGTTTCTAGCATGTCTGCACGGTCTTTGAGAAACTGTAACAATTGTTCAACAGTAAGTTTGACTTTTGATTCATTGTTTTTAGGCAAAAGTGTACATTTATGTTGTTCCCACTCACGCTCGGTCACTTGATCTAACTTTGAGACAACTAAATAAATGATAATAGTATCCCAGTGCTCGGTGGGTTCTCCTAAAATCTTTAAAGCGCGTAGATTTTTAAGTACATTATCTATTAGTTGGCGCAACTGACTGGGTGACTCTTTGGTACGCATAGGAATGGTAAACAATGACTTGATGTGATTGTGTACAAGAAGCCGGCTGTTATCGTACCTACTCAGCAGTAACTCCCATGCTACTATGTAGTTACTAGCAGAGAATTGAAGCGAATCTATAACTAAGCTAGCACTTCCTTTCAACGCTGATTTTAAATAATGAAATTTCTGTATATTTGTTATATCGTTTGAGTTGTGTATGAGAGACTGAAAGGTGTCCCTAAATTGTAACCAGTGCTCATATGTGCCATCAAATTCAGGAATGGAGATTACAGGTAATTTAATGTAATCTAACTTCGTGTGCGCTTGTTTTTGAGTGTCTTTAGAATGAATATCGTCAGAATCTAACAAACACTGAGCCTTAGCTAATATACTGTAGTACTCGGATTCAAATACTTCCAAGGATTCTAAATCTTTAGATGTATCAGTAGAAACTGGTGTAGAATAGCTCATAGAATCCTGACAATCTTCAAATTCATTCAATAGCGTTGAAGCCCTGGCAATTCTTAATTTTAACTCTGCGCGTTGGACTTCAGATAAAACCTGGTTGTCTAAAGAACAAATATACTTTTTGAATGTAGTTAATTTAGCCTTAACCGTACCCCGTTTTCTTATCATGTCGTTTCTGTCTATGCTTAGCGTAAGTTTTGGTGACGTAGCCATTTCGTGTGCGAATAAGAAGCTGAGGTACCTACTTACGGTTTCGGAATCTACACACCACAAGCCTGCGTAAGCTGTGTCGTGCTGGCTAAATGCTGTGCCGATGCTTTGCCGAGCTGATGTACCAATGTAGACGTGCGCGTGCGTGCGTAAGCGCACTTTGTACAAAGCGCTGGAATTAGCAGAAAAAACACAGTATTAACACAAGAGGAAGAGGAAGCGGCCGGAGATCGTGGTTGGCTCGCCTTACCAGCATGCGTTAGTACAGGTAACGGACTTCTGCGCGTCTTCTCTTTGTCTCTTTGTCACCGTTGCGCGTGGCGTGTTCCCGGCAATGTAATCCCGTGGTTGCGTGGTTCCGTGTGATATTCGGCTCGATTGGATCAAATGTTGGTGCTGGACTTTGCAAGGAGTTGAAGGAATACGATGATGAGTTTTAGAGGATTTATTTCCAGGTTTTTACAATGGTACATGTATTAGCGGTGCGGCGCCATGAGAGAAAGTTAGGTTATCTTATATCTAACGTCACTGTTTAATGTCACTGTCTAATGTCACTGTCAATGGTTTTTTTTATTTTCTGTTGTCGTCGTAACAGATGGCTCCCCAGTCGCTAGCCGCTACCAAATGAGCCACAAGTGCATTAACATATCGTTTCACATCATTTATCAATATTAACGGCCGATACATAGATACCTACTTAGCTTGACATAGATTTATGTTTTTTTTAATCGTAGACAATTCACGAAAATGGATCTCTTGTATGCTTATTTATATATTTTTATGTAAATTATAACTGACTGATTTTGACTCTACATGGCGGAAAATAGGAATAAATCGGGATACGTGAATGAGAAATGGAAGACCTAGTATGAGAACAACAAAGTACCTGTAGGTAGACAAAAAAATATTGTTTTGATTGAAAGAGATTTCCGTATAGTCCAAGAAGGTCCTGTAACTTAAACTTTCAGATTACCAATTTCTTTTTTATGTTTATTATAATGTAACATAGAACCTCCTCATTTTTGCCGGTAATAAATCACAAGTAAAGTTGGGACGGCTGGTTAGTGTATCTGAGAGAAGTCTACCTTGAAGTTTAGGTTGTTATACTCGTAATTTTAGGTCTACTTGTTATTAAAGTTTGTTAACCTAACAACGGAAAACTGATCTATGAATCATTTTAGATCAAACTTATGTTTTAAGAACACAAATCAATGAAAACTTCAAAGTTTAGTTTGATATTTGTATTTTTATTGTCAGAATGAGATAAGTATTGACTATATTGAAGATAATTAGTAAGGTAAACAATTTAATGGCTTTTACCTCACAGAGAACAAACTGCAATTATACGAAAAATCTTAAAACAAAATCAACTGAAAATATTTTTGTGATTTGGAAACCTTCAATGTATTCTTAAGATTAACCTTGGACCCTAAAATAAGGATTATATTTACAAACAAAAAGTACTTTTCAAGTACTTCCTAAAGAATTGAGATCATTTTATAACATCCTCCTCTGGCATTTCTTCTAATGGCAACTCCTCAATATCGAGCTGAAAAAAAAATATTATTTGACTAATTGGTAGAGTTTTCTTAATAAGAAGGCTTTCTCTTGTATATCGTAACAAAGATGTGTTCAAATTAAGTTAAGTAGGTCCAAATTTTTTTTATCAATCTTGGAATTTTAAATGTCCAAAGTTTTTATTAGTCTCATAATTAAAATCTGGCCAACATGAAATACATGGTAAGTAATTTTGAGTCACTAACTGTATTGGGCCCAGATTGTCTACTCTCCTTTGAAACACCCAATTTTCAGACAGAAGCAAATACCTACATATTAGGTTACTCGCTCTCGGCTTTACTCGCGTGATACCAAACCGGATTAAAAGAAGTCATTGAGTTGTTACTTAAGGTGATATCAGACGGTTCATTTTTTGTTCATTTTCACCTTTCATTCGGTACATTTCACTCGAAATGAAATGTCTGAACAAAAAATGAAACACGAGTGCCGAATGAATTCATTAGTGAACCGATCCAACAGTGTTGGATATGGGCATCCGGTACCTTTCATTCCCACTCCGAATGAACGAGAAATGAACGGTCTGAACACTGAGAGAACGTTCATTCGGATTCGGCCATTTTGTTTCGAGTCCTGTAGCCGACGGACATCACGTTGTCGACGAAGTTATATTTTTTTCTGTCTGTTATTATATTGTTTTCATGCGGCAACATGGTGTTCAAGTGGAACTCTTGATTAAATGATCGTCAACTCTTTGATTAAATGATCACAAATTAAACTAATTCCAAGACGTACGACTTCATTCGATGACATATTTAAAAGAAAGAACAATGAATGTTCATTTCTGTATCATTTCGTCTAAGCCGTGTGAACATAGAATGAAAAAAAAATGAAGCATTCACTCGAGTGAACAATCATTCGAGTGAACCGTCTGATATCACCTTTACTATGTCTTAAACTACATGTTCATTTTAAATTTCAGCTAAATGAGTTCAGTAGTTTTCGCATGAGTAACAAACATCCATACATATGTACAAACTTTCGCGTTTACAATTATTAATAGATTTGTTATAAGGATCAGTGCATCTTGCTAATGGATCCATCCCTGACTTCGGATTAGATTTATCAATAGACTGAGCCTGTAATTATTATTCTGTGCAGATTGCTTACTGAGCATATTGGGATAATTACTGTTGCAACTAAGCAGATCAATGATTAATTAATCAGGATGAAATTACCTTCTAGACATGGTTATCTATTAGTAGGATCGTATGAGTTATTCGGGACCAACTTCACAAAATATCTCTAAAAACTGTAAAATCTTACCAAGGTCTCGTCGTCTGGCACTCTTGAAAGCAGATCCAGTATTTCATTGTTGGGAATTCGGTTTGGTCGCAGTATTTTTCTAGTGAATTTGTGGACTCCTAAAGACAATATTGTAAGTACATGAAAGCAATTAAAGAGACGAACAAAAATAGACTCCTGGATTTGTGAGAATGTGTAGTAATTACAAACATTCTCCGGAATAAAAAAAATATAGGAGCTGAATCGGTATTAAATATAAGTCGTGTCACGTAAAAAGAACGACGAGATAGAATCCACGACCTTTTGTGCGGTCGTGGATTTAATTTCCTCCCATGACAAATATGGACTTGTGATTTAGAAATCGGATATGTAGTAGCAAAAAATTAAAAACAAAATAATGTTAAGATTTCACGTAACTTACCCCAAATCATGAAGATGTATTGGACAGGAACAAGAAACATCACTAAAGCTACCATTGAGATCATTATGATTCCAAGTATACTGAGGAACGGTACTTTGAAGGTAAAAAGACTGAAAATAATAATAATATTACTATATATATTAACTATAGAAAATTTTCGAATTGTGTTTTTAGTGATTCGAGTATGCGTTACTTTAGAGTTTGTGGTATTTCCAAAATATACTTCTAGGTATTTTGTAAGTTCATAGATAAAAAACTCAAGTTAAAAACACACATCTAAGAGAAATAATTCAAAGATAATTAAACTAGACTTTCAACATTTGCTTTTTATCCAAAATCGATAAATAAACAAATCAAAAGTTTTAAATTCTTTCAAAAAGTTAGAAAGGAAAACCGAAACACAAAAAAGAATAGAAAGGGATCGAAAAGTTTCGATGCCGATGGAAGCAACGGGATTAAAAAATGATAACTTACTTTTTAATACTCTCGCCAAGGCTCGCGAACTTTCCTATGAAATTCTGAACTGTCTGTACCATTTCTTGCAGACTGTTTATTTTCTGCCTCAACGAAGTATTTTTCTCCTCCTGAAATATTACATTTCAAAATGCTCATTTGTTTTTTTATTACTTACCTTTGTAAGTAAATTATTGTGTGTCCCTCACGATGTTTTCCTACCGCAGCTAGTCAGCCCCACACGTGTTGATGACAATGGTCTTTCCTGTGGACATGGCCGGCTAAACTGAGAGGGTGGATTAGGTGCTGGGCAATTCCATCTCACCAATGTCTCAGGCACTGCGGTGCAAAGATTACATCCTGACGCTGTATAGATCATCAAGTAAAGATGTAAAGAACTGAGTTTTTTATTTTGTGTAGTTTACGTAAAGTAGCAAAAAAATTGAATTTGCACTTGATGTTCTTAATAAGGAGCTTCAGTAAGCCATTTCCACTGAATATTTTATTTTTATTTTTAATGTTTCAAAGAATTTCAATAACTGGAAAAGATTTGAAAGAATGTCTACCGCGTTTGAGGGATTACGTAGATAAATGTTGTGATTATTTTTCGATCCGTAAATTAAAACATTTAAATACTTTAACTCGTTATGAATTTTTCTTACCAAATACTTTGGTAAACAGAATAAAAAGATGAAAGACAATTTATTAAACGGTTTACGTACCTTATCCTTCTTAGAAGCTTCCTCAAGCTCCATAGAAGAAGCCTTATTATTAAAATACTTTCTCCCTGAAATTAATACAGAAAATTGTTTAATCATTTCTTATAACTTCGGATAACTTTGAAATGATTTGAACTTTCGTAAATTCATGATTGGTTTTTGGTAGCAAAAATATTAAAACGATATCATTAAATTTACTGATGGGTTATAGATAATCATAATATGATTATCTATAACCCATCAGTAAACACACATATTATGTGATAGACGTAAAATTAATAAATAGTCGTATGAAGACTACTTACAATGTATAAGGTAGTATTTTTCAGGTCGATACCATATAAAGGGAATGAGAAGTAGGAGTGGCAGCATCCACATCTTGAAGAACCAACAGAAGAGAAGCCACGTCGTCAATGCTATCACATTCGACCTTCTAGACTCCCATTCAAAACATGTTCTGTAAAGGAAAATAAATATTTTTGGCATTGTACCGTGCATGTAACATTTAATATATAAAGTATAGGTACTTTTTAACATTTTATGTAATCGCAATTACACTTTTTTTGTTAAAAGTTTAATCAGATTACAGTTTTTAAAAATTAACTTAGGCAAATTCTTTGGTAGGTATTCAAATATTCAGCCAGATATAAAATAATTCGATTTAAACTCCATACTTTAAAACACGAAATGCGTCCATTGTCCATGAAAACACAGCCTTTGCTCTCGATAAATTCCGCGCAAATATGTGCCTCTGCAATTTGTCATCAAGTTCTAAATATTTCTCTTCTTTCGGATTTATGACCCGAATTGAAGCCCGTAGCTGAAACAACGGAATTTTATACATATTTGATGAAATAATAACGATAACTGCGCATTGCTACGTAAAATTCGTTTCAATGTTGTAAACTTGTAGTGTGTGTTTGTAGGTAACCTAGCCTTAGTGTTGAAACTAGAGAAAGAAAAGGTACTTTATTATCACTGGAAGTTCGTTTCACAGAATTTTAGTGTAACGTAATTTCAAGACATACATGTTTCTCATCAGATTGTTTTATAGAGCATACTTACAGGGTTCCATTTTACATTCATTTCTAACAAGATTCTGGGATTACTGCCCTTTGCGCGATCTCTTTGCATACTGTCTTTTAGTGCGTACCAGACCTTTTTTCCATTTCTTATTTTTAACAGGGGAATTGATATCTTTCCAATATCTTCGGACTTCTTTTCATCATGTACCGTTACTTCTAATATTGTGCTTATATCTTTTACATCGCTGGAAAAAAGACACCTTGGCATTGAAACACGTAAACTTTTTCATTTAAGTAAATTAAATCTGTACCTATACAACTGCCTTGAATAACCGGAACACCTAATTAGAACAGATTCATGATAATATTTCCTACAGGTTAAAGTTATTTTAAGGTATTTACATTTATAATTACTTACCGATCTTTACATAGAAAACGGTGTTCATAGCTAAAAAAACTCAGGCCCTTATAGTGTTACTAAATGATCAGGAAGTAATATATATACCTATGTCTTACGGGACACTTTAGTCCCTGGGACATTGTTGAGATGAAATAAGCTTACCCAGCACCAAATAATAATCACATTGGTAAATATCTAATGCACGAAGAGTGAAGGTAATTGGGTACTATTATCGTTGATATTATGATTCAAAACTTTTTTCTAATACTTACAATGTAAATATTTTCATCCAGTTCGGGTCATTAGTTTTTGTGTCAGTGTGAGTGTGGAGCCTGTCGTTGCCAAGTTCCACGATACAGTAGCACTCGCTGCCAGATAGACCTTTAGCTCCATAAACTATTATGGAGCAGAGTCCTACGCTTTCTGTTTTGTTATTTATATGAAACCACGACTGAAAAAATACTTACAATAATGCGTCATATAAATTTCTCAATGACGTCTAATTAAGATTTTAAAACAGGAACCGACATTATAGCCTTATTACTCGTCATTAGAGCTTGTGCTATCGCACTTGGATTCGAACCTTCGGATTTAAAGTTGATCTTACTTGACCAACACGGCTCAAGCAATTAAGTAAATAAAAAGTAACAAAACCCGCGCATAACCGAATTAACCTCATAATTTTTTAAATCGAAATCCTCATAAGATTCGTTGGCTGAGCTTCAATGCTGATTGAAAAATGCGCTGAATGCTGAATGCTTGCTGAAATGAGCTGAATTTTAATCGCGTGTTCGGTTCCAAATCAAAATTTAGATTTATTTAGATAAGTAGTTAGAAGTCAAAAGTAGTTGGAATTTCCATATTACAATGTAAAATAAGGGTAAAACTTACAAAATTCTTGCTTAAATTAGACATTCTTCTCTTACTAGCCTGGTAGTCATCAATGTCCACCAAGTTATTCACTAAGGCTGTGCCAGTTATCGTTAGCAAAATGAATATTTTGGCAGTCCCAATCTCACATTCCAAATTTATATTCAGTCTGTGAGTCATTTCCTTGTCTAATTCAAGTAAATCTAAATTGGATCTGAAAATATTACAATAATATTCAGAATCTTCCGAATTCCAGTCAAAGAAAAAGCACGACAGAACATAACATAAAAATACCTGCCAATAAAAAAATCCTTATCCCATAACGTAATTTCCAACATATTGTCATCGTACATGCTAAAATTAAATAATTCCTGCCATTTCACGACGGATTTATCACTTTTTGCTACCTTGGATTTATATTTTTCTGAGCCTAATCTGGAAAATAAATTTTGATGAATCCTTTCTGAGGAACAAATGAGGAACTGATGGGGATCTTTGATGATAATGAATAAGGGTCACCATTACACCTTATTTATGTGATGAAAGACTTACTTGAAACGACAATACATAAATCGTGGTTTTTCTTCAGATGCATTTTCGAAACCAGAAGCTTCTATCAGAGCAATGTTTACTGTCGCGAGCCTGCTCTTTTTAAAAGCCTTTAAGTAGTCTTGTTTCGTTGTATTGCTAAGAATAAACTGAAATAATAAAGATTAAAAAACTGTTTTTCAAAGAAATAAAAACAAACAAGTTATTAATGTAATATTGTAAGTCGAGTAATAATTGTAGAGGAATTGTTTTCCACTGACCGAGAAAATTCAGAACTACAAAAATTGTTTAGATTATTTTAGAAGAAAACGAAAAATATAAACGAAACAATTTCATTTAGCAAAACATTAAAAAGAGCTTTAGAGAATCGGACTGAACAAAAGTAACTTTAAATGTAAATACAAATCGAACCTTTTCGACTTTTTCACGAGTTTCTTTATTTTTGTTTTCTTTCGCCGCTTTTTCTTTTTCCGCTTTGCGCCTTTGCCGGCGTGCTGATATTTTGGAGCTTATCCTGTCCCGGATGGATATTTTAAGGGGTGGTGTTGAAGGGATGCTTGCACTACAGCTGTCACTGTCATTACATAACTCGTTCAACCTGTAATAATGTACAATAATCACAGAACGTCTCATTTCTACTTTAATCTTGTTTTTGAAATAAAATATTAATGCGGTTGTGATCCAACACTTTTTAAAATAAGTAATCTAAGTAGGTATGTACTTAAAACCTCAAAAGTGCAGCAAACTGCTCTCTTTACAACATTGGAGTCAGCCATTTTCAATGTTTAATTTTGCTACTTTAGATCTAAATACGTAGTGTACTAGATCTACTGTACGGTGTATTAGGATGAGAAACTTAAACTTAACATATAAATGGACGTAGTTCCGCAGAAAGGACTCAACCCACACTTTGGTCAAAAATGAGTTATATATACCAATAAGGTCCTAAAGGTAGGTTCTGTCACCTCGCAAAAAAGATCCGTAATCGCATAAGGCTAAGGTGGTTTTTTGCAATACCAGAACCAACCCACATGTATGGCGGGTATTTTATTGCATAACACTGTAATGACCCAGGCTACATGGATCCTTTCAGTTAAATTTACTTTGATAAAAACAAGTCTATTTTTTATTTAGCTAAAACGACTCAAACTGTGTAGGTCATTTCTGACAAATTAAATTTACTAAAAAATCTCCGATTTTACTTTTAGCTAAAAGGACTCAAACCATGTGGGTCATTTCTAATAAACTGATTTACTAAGAAACAAACCGATTTAGCATTTAGCTAAAACAACTTGCTGCATGTAACATTTTTGTTAAATTCATTTTGAAAGAAACTAGCCGTTTTTGCTTTCAGTTGCCCAAACCCAAACTATGAGAGTTATTTCTGTTTACCATAGAAAGATCCACAAAATGTTACTTTTGAGTTATGGCATTTTAAAGTTTAGATGATGATTCAACATTGTTATTGTATTCGGAAGATATTGATATTATTATGAGTGATGACCATAAATACTATTATTCTTATGTGCCTAATTATATTACACTTACTGTAGTATTTTTTGAGTTATTGCGAAAAATATGGGGTTGAGTCGTTTCTGCTAAATTGGGTTTGACATTACTGAGTGTTTTTTTTTATTTCTTTAAAATGACTTGAGTGACAAAAAGAAGTAAAAGATATGCTATAAACGTGTTTATTTTTATTAAAAGAGTGTTATTACTGCGCAAAATATAATTTATACTTATAAAAATAGTTCCTAGATGATATCATGAAAGTTTTCATCCTGATCCACCGCATAATCTGGATGTGAGCCGATACTGTCTACGTCCTCCACAAAATTCATTCCATTCAAAGTATTATAAAAACAGTGCATCATTGACTTAGGTCATCTAATTTAGCCTGAGCAATTTCTTTATCGTCCGGCCAAAGAAAAACGAAATCGTTTTCGATAATATGCGATATTATTTTTTCTTTAATGTTTTTTTTTATGTCAATCTCCTTTTCTTCCCCGTCTATATTAATAAATATGGACTGTTCACAAGGTTTTTTAGCAAAATTTCTTTGGTTTTTTAGCCAGTTGACTTTTTCTTTTTTGTAAATACTTTACAATTGACTATTTTCATTTCTAATTTGGATGTTCCGAAGAAATCTTCCTTCTGCATTCTATAAGGTATAAGAAGATTTATCTTTTTGCAGGATTTTATAACATTTATCTACTCTTCGGCAGTATTTAGTCTCTCGTGGTATTTGAGCTGAAAAACGATTTTAGAGAAGTCAGTATCATTTGGGAGAAATGTATGCACAGACTCTAAATATTTCAATCGTATTGTTTGCAGAGTCGGGTGTGAATGTAATAGAACTTTCAGCATCAACACTATTATAATGTTACTATTTTGGCCTCCGCAACAATCGCTCCAAAGTGTACATGTGCTCTGTAACATTTGCGTCATACCTCCTTTTTTCCGAATGATACTAACTTTCAAAAATCGAGTATCAGCTCAAATATCACGAGAGACTATATACTGCTGAAGAGTATATAAACGTTATAAAATTCTGCAAAAAAGAAAATCCTCTTATACCTTATAGAATGCAGAACGAAGATTTCTTAGGAACATCCAAAATAGAAAAGAAAATAGTCAATTGAAAAGTATTTAGAAATAAAGAATAAGTCAACTGGCTAAAAACCAAAGAAATTTTGCTCAAAAACATTGTGAAC
Organism: Xanthorhoe spadicearia; assembly: GCA_947086425.1. NCBI lineage: Eukaryota > Metazoa > Arthropoda > Insecta > Lepidoptera > Geometridae > Xanthorhoe > Xanthorhoe spadicearia. Next base: position 3,526,543 of record OX352205.1, on the reverse strand, counting down.
ATTCCATATTTATTAATATAGACGGGGAAAAAAAGGAGATTGACATAAAAAAAACCATTAAAGAAAAAATAATATCGCATATTATCGAAAACGATTTCGTTTTTCTTTGGCCGGACGATAAAGAAATTGCTTAGGCTAAATTAGATGACCTAAGTCAATGATGCACTGTTTTTATAATACTTAGAATGAAATGAATTTTGTGGAGGACGTAGACAGTATCGGCTCACATCCAGATTATGCGGTGGATCAGGATGAAAACTTTCATGATATCATCTAGGAACTATTTTTATAAGTATAAATTATATTTTGCGCAGTAATAACACTCTTTTAATAAAAATAAACACGTTTATAGCATATCTTTTACTTCTTTTTGTCACTCAAGTCATTTTAAAAAAATAAAAAAAAACACTCAGTAATGTCAAACCCAATTTAGCAGAAACGACTCAACCCCATATTTTTCGCAATAACTCAAAAAATACTACAGTAAGTGTAATATAATTAGGCACATAAGAATAATAGTATTTATGGTCATCACTCATAATAATATCAATATCTTCCGAATACAATAACAATGTTGAATCATCATCTAAACTTTAAAATGCCATAACTCAAAAGTAACATTTTGTGGGTTGAGTCCTTTCAGCGGAACTACGTCCAAATAATAATCATGTTTCAATAATTACTGAGCATTTCTATTTTGATTTTGATCAAGCGTCGACTCTGTTAAATTAATGCGTAGTATTTGTTCAATTTAGATTACAAGACTTGTTAAAGACCGCTAAAACAAGACATTAGGTATAGATATACCTAGTGGCGTAAATAAGGATCGAATAAAAATGTAACTTACGATTCTACACTGTAGTTAAAATTATGATGATATTCATTCACAAACTCGTCACGTTCTATAACCATAAAATCATCCATAGACTCTGATAGTCGAGGGCTCTGTTCTTCGTACACGTCATGAAAATATGCATTTCTTCTCACCACTTCTTCAACAATAACTGATTGTGTCGACAACCGTTTCTCATTCTCAATATTGTCATCTGGCTCCAGTAAGTTATCATTACTAATGCACCTCATATCTTCTTTGTACGTGAACTCATCGTCCAGTGCTCCAATTGCATCGACTGATTTAGATTTCTCTAACCTTCTTTGTATATCAGCATATTTTGATTGTATCTTCTCGTGTAGTTTTGAGAAATGCTTCATTTTCAACTCATTTTCTTTCTTCTCACTCATTATTCACCACTGTCAGTGCGCCTGATAGCAAGATACTAACAACGTCCACATATCGAACGCTATCGCTATCGTATATTGATTATTTTGACTAATCCGTTATCTTTTGTGTTGTTTCAGTCGGGGGATTTATGGTCGAGTGCTGATTTTTTGTATTCTTCGCAGAAACTAACTGTTACGTTTTATCTATCCTTGATACGTAATACATATTGATAATTTTGTTAGCACTTATTATACTAGCACATAATTATGTCAGGCACTTTGACTATACTAAACAGATGTGTAACATTATTTATGACATATACGAACAGGAAAATCCCTAACTCACCATTCATATTATTATTATACTTTGTTTGTGTCAATGTCTTTCCTGTAGATGTGGCCGGCTAAGCTGAGAGCGTGATTTGTGCTGGGTACCTAAGCCTATTCAATCTCAAAAATGTCAAAGGCACTTCAGTGTCCCGTTTAGCGTAGGTAAAGTTTGCCTGATAACCGTGATCATGGCGCTTGCAACTGTGCCGAAATATTGGAAAACTCATAAATTTGCAAATCATGGTAAATATCCCATTGCAAGTGTTTATAAGGATTTGGATAAAACTTGGAATAAGTATACATATTCGTGAGCTGAAATAAAACACAGGCTACTTTTTATTACCACGCGAGCCGCCCACAGTTATATAATTTCTTTGTAACTTGCTGCTTGACTCACTAATTAGGTACTTTCTTAGTACCTAGATTATGAATTTATTATGACCATTTGACCATAATCTCCTCTATATCGTGTTTTCCAATATATTTCTTCTGATAAAAAACGATAAAATATACAAATCTATAAGCGCTTATGATAACCGAAAATAAAAGGATGAGTCATATTATTAACTAATTGTGATGAGTCAGAATTAACAATGAAAATTATTGTAAAACGGTTTTCAGTTTTGTGTGAATATTATCAAAAAATACCTCTAATACAATCAAATATCTCGTACAAATAAAAACAAGATCTCGTATATCTTCAGAAGATTAAATATTTATGTGAAAGGATCTGAATGTTGATGTGGTTTCATCGACACGGAACTCTTAACTCGGAAGAGAAAAGTTCCTACAAACTTAGCCATTCGCAGATCCAAGAAACTTCCAGACATGTACCGTGAATATAATTTAAAAATAGAACTCCAGCTGCCAATCCGGTGCATGGAATTAACGATATGAATGCTGCAAAGTTTTTATTTCTTTCTCTGTCTTGTCTTGTATCGATGTGTTTCAAATAAAAGCTTATTCATAAAATGAATCTTTTCTACCTGACTTGTTAATCTAGTATTTACCACATAATTTTTAAGCCATACTAATGATATTTTACTTATAAATTTTAATGGGAAATTGTGTGTGACTTTTTTGTATTTTGATTTTTTTCATGATGACGACGAACCGCCGCCGCGCCGTTAAAAACTAAAACCCCATCATACTATATTTCGTTTCATTCATATAAGTTAAAATTAGATTTCAATGCAATTTTCCTTAATTTACTTTTAAGCATAGCCGTTCAAACGTTCTTTTAACCCCTCAACCGCCCCGTGGCGGAAAATCTGAGCGAGACAGGTAAAATGTCCGCCACGGAACGATTGCTTTCTGATTACACATCGTTATCCCGCCATTCGATTAAGAAAGTCGCTCTTATTTTCAAAAATTTTTAAGATTTTGCTCTCAATAAGTCATTTTGTAGAACTATCAACTTTTAGAGGGTATAAAAGAAATCACCTATATAAATTCAGTTTATGATGAATTGCTTTGCTGTATGTTCGAGGAATTTTCTTTAATCTTTAATATTAAATTTTACTCTCATACTTATTATTTTATTTGTTTGCTATTATTTTCATGAAAATGATGTAGGTCTCATGAGAAAGAAATATAGCCATACTATATGTAACTAACATTGAATGTTAACACTAAAACAATCAAATATATGTTGAATTGAATGAATTTTCCAAATAAATATATCATTATTAGCTGCTCATTTAAAATGATAATAATTAAATTTCCATCCTAAATGAGCAATTACTGTTCGCGCAAATTAAATCTACAAGATTTAAATACTTATTCAAGTCTCAATAATTGATAGCTACCTTAGCACCGGTTTTCTACGAGTTTTGAAACACTGACAGTTTTAAATACATTTTTGACAGTTATTGAGATCCAGGCTTTCTTTGGAGTATAGAAAAGCCATGTTGTTTGTTATCTATTTCACTAAACTAGTTTAGTTCATTCTGTCCTTTACTTTTGTTTCTTTTACGTCATCAATGGTGACAGAATTTAGTCATTTATCTTGTAATTTAATATTTTCATTCCATTTTTTACACCGGAAAAATGTAAAGATCATTTCAAAAACCCAAATGATAGTATCAACCAGTGCTAAGTGTATTTATTTGGTTCATGTTTGGTTCAATACTTGAGTCCAAATAAGGGATTCCATTTTAATAAGAAGGATTTAGGACCAAATTGAAAGTCGTGTTCCTCTTCGGAGTAAACTTGGCCAATAAAGTTTAATTTTTAGGGCGAATGTAATCAGTCTGAAATGATATTGGCAAAGGCCTTGTTGGTATTATTCTACAGACTTGGCGTAATAAGGATGGGAATTGTTTCTCAGTATGCGCTGAAATACTTATAGGTAACGGTAAGTACTCTAGCTTTCAGACATCTTTAAATAATGACGAAGATTTTAAAACGGAGTGCTAAGAGTCTGGGTACACTCGTTTTTCAAACGAGTAGTGTGCGGCTTACCTGTAGCGCCTGACCTGCTAGTTCGCAAGTTCACAAGCGCGAGGATACTGTGCATGGTTACAATAAAATTTGCCGCCTATATTTTGTTCACCTTACCTTTTTATCGACGTGATGTGCCCATTCTCTAAGATGATAAACTTCTTTCTGGATTTTCCAATAATGCTTTAAACGAAAAATGCAATAAAGTTCATCTTATATAAGAACATCTTAATGAATGGCGAATGCAATATAATTGCTGTCTTGCACAAAGCTAGGAGGGTCTCTTATTCGGTAGTAATTAAGTACCTTTTCTTGACTTAGTTTCTTGTCCAGGCAAGGATGGAGTCGTCAATGGTACAAGTTTTTCTATAACAGCACTCATATTTTTTACTTTTAAGTTAAAAAAAAAGTTTTAAACACAAAAAAGCTAACTGCCAGTCGAAAAACGTTGTGTAGGTACACGTTGGTCTCTATGGGTAGGCAGATGATGACTTCTAATGTATTTAATGATGATGAATAGAATAAATATTATTTGCCGGTAGTAGGTTAGTATCCTATCCTACTCCTACTAATATTATAAATGTGAAAGTTGGTGAGAATGTATGTATGTTTGTTATTCTTTCACGCAAAACGGGTGGACCGATTTAGTTGAAATTTGGTATGTAGATAGGTGATACCCTGGATTAACACATAGGCTACTTTTTATCCCGATATTCCCGCGGGAACGGGACTTACGCGGGTGAAGCCGCGGGGCGCAGTTAAGTATATTTTCAATTTCATTCAATCGAAATCACATTTAAGAGTACGGCTGGCTGGAGATTTATCACTAACCTGGTTCATAGAAGTCGTTGAGAAGGCCAATTTATTTCTAAGTACCAAACTGTCGAGGTCGTTCAGTTTCAATGAGATTAGGAAAAAGTATTGATAGATGCTCATCATTTTTCAAATAAAACTCTTCTGTTATTTTCGCCACCTGTGTTTGAACGAATGATTTAAATAATTTTGATATTAAGTATTAGTACTTATTAAGTCTTATGCCCGAATACTCGATAACGATAATTAAATATTTAACAGCTAAGGAAGTAATTTTTGACAGATTTGTATGGACAAATCTCAAATTCTGACATAAATAAGAAACCATTTAACTTTAACTTGTGTTTTAGTATTCGAGTGTAGAATTTAAAATAATATTAATACAATTTGAAATGAAGTTCATTTTGGAATATTTAATTTTGTTGAGGTTATATAGAAAACACATCGGTCTTGGTTACTGGTGCTTAGAATAAAATGCACTCTTATCTTTGGCACAGATACCTCTTGCTTCGCCAACATTGGGTAAATTACAGCAGTAAAAATAAGTGGTTTGAACCAGCTAAAGTCCACTCTAATTCCAAGTCCAAGACTCTAGTCGTCCAGTGAGTATTATTTCAAGTTGTCCGTGTCACCACAGATCAAAGCACTCGTTGCTCAATAAAGTCGGATTTTCTCAAATAATGGTCCGACTATTGTTAGTTCGTATGATCAAGTTGCTAACTCTGGTGATAGAGTTTTTATACTGTCTAACAGGGCCTTTGTAATTTCTGAACGACTATATTCACATTTTATTATTCTTGCGAATAGGTACCAATTTAAGTAAAATATTACGTGTATATTCATTGTCAAAATTACAATAAACTATCGGAATAAAAAGGATGACATCATCTTTCATTGGTTTAGATTTGGTTTTGGCAACATCAGAATCGCCACATATTAACATTAATAAAACATAAAACCCTCTGTTAAAAAACATAGTTTTTATTTCTTTTGACTGTTCGCCAAACAGCGGTAGAGTTTTCTTAGAGATACAGTTTTTAGGGTGCATTTTATCTGTGAACAGCAGACGGTTAACTTAATTGAAACTGAAAATCCCTTGGTATCTGACCGTCTTACTTAAAACCTCCGTTGAATTACTGCAGTGGGTCTGAGAATAATGCGTTTTTAAACTAAGCAGACTTAACTAAAACATTACATTAAAATACTTGAAAATATATGTAGCAGTGTACACGTATACGGATATACTTACGGACTTATCATCACCATGCTTTGAAGTAAAAATATGTGGAAAACTCAACTTTCCCACCATATTTAAAAATTGACGTGTGTCGATTTATGACGTGGAATTACCTACATCGTATGCTGATTTCCCCTGAGTTGAAATACTCTCCTGACATCTTGGAGTGATTTAAGAGCAGCTATTACAATCTGTCCCCCGACAAACTTATGGTCACCTATTATGCCAAAATGGAAAGATTGAAACCAATGGATTTGACAGTTGTTGACATTGTTTTGAATATTTTGTGTCGGAAGATATAAAATGATTTTTTTTGGTAATTTTCCATTGTTTTTAAAAGTTATTATATTCTCCTATTAGTAAAATCGTAAACCATTATATGGATCCTACCGTTCTTGAGTTGTAACTTATAACTGTTTGAACAAACTCGAAATTAAAGGTCACTCTGATGATTTAACATAGTGAACGAACCTTCCATGGCACTATAGCCGATATTAGCACTCCATTTGACAGATCGTTTAGTTTAATTGCGAAAGTATTTCAGTGAGGGTTTTCATTAGGCTAATGTTCTGCACATTAGAACTTTTGACGTCGGGGAAGAATGTACGATTACACGCATGATTAACGGGTTGCACGGCTTTGCGTTGATTTCCGATTTCAATCTCTAAGGGACTGCCTCCAACCGTGAGACTCGTGACAATATTTTCGTCGTGGCAAGTATTTCTATACAATATACCTAAGGGGTTTTACACCTCACTAAATTTTACATCGGTTAAAGCAGGGGATCACCTCTCTCTTACTAGATTTCTAGAAACGACACAATCCTGTTCAATTCTATAGACTTTGACTTTGACTTCGGCGCTACACAGATTTCCTTGCTGGCCAGAAGCTATAAATGCTTTCGTACCCAGTGTAGCACGCCTCCATTGATTGATAGTATACTAGGAATACTATTTCGTATTTCCTAACGTCCGTTTTGATTGAGGAAAATATTCATTAAATAAAACTGAAACTCAATAGCTTGCGTTTTGCTTGTAATGGTTTAAATTAACATGAGCGAAAACTAAAAAAATTATTAAATAGACTTTAATTTAATTTTCATAAAAAAGGGCAATTGTCTGCACTTTTTGTCTTTTGTTCGTACCTGCTCTGAAAATCCTTATCAGACCCTCAACTATTTATGGTTTTCCTTACCCATTCAATTAAAAAAATAACTTAAAAATAGGTGTAGGTATACTGAGTTCGGTACATCATTAAGCTCAACTACATTGGCACGATACATCGTTTTCCGTTTCAGAAGTAAGGGCCTAAGTCCAACCTAGCGTAACCCCTTAAGTATATTATGTAGATATGGTCCTTTCCAAGAATTATTTGCATTGGTATTGGAAGGTTAAGTATCTCGTTATACCTTATTATTAAGGAAACTCTCCTGACCTTTAAACCTTCGCAAAATTGACATTGAATGGGTTCTATGAACTTGTTGAATTTAGAATGTGCGGCATAACAAAAATATGGATAAGTATTTATTACTACCTATAGCTTCATTTTCAAAACAAAGGTAGTATTGATTGCGTAAAAGGTAATAGCTACTCTTTTTTTTACTTGATAGGTATTGAACGTGATTTCGTTCTCTATGACTGTTGTATTAGCTTACGACATTAATTATCTGAAGCACTAACAAATTTTAGTGTCTTGTTCTTAATTTCATACTTGTCTCGATTATATTAGTTGCTTTTGTAGATAATTTGCGTTCGAGAGAAATCGGCTGTGAAATATTTATTTATGTTCTGGGACACTACTCGGCTTGTCCTAATTGGTTCTGTACCTGTTGACCTTGCAGGATGAAAACCTAACAACTTTCAATCTAGTTCCCCATTCGGTCAATAAGGATGTACACGTTATAAGCAATTACGGTTGATTAACTGAACTCCCAATAACAACACAAAACTTGTCGAGTTAGGAAATTTGTGCACTGCATTAGGTCGCATTTATACAGGAAGCTTGGTGCCACTGACCAATGCCAAAATAATTAGCGACAATTGGAATGATGATAGTGGCGATATGTTGCCGTCTATCTATCTATCTATCTATCTAAATGTTATTCCCTGTCTAAAGTAGGTGCAATAAAAAACATATTATCTGATCCGTTGTTGCATGTCGAGATTAGATTCTTTTTATGACTCGATTAATTAAAACCTGTTTTGCTTATTATTTTTTGGTTTCTTTTAGATTACGACTTCAATATATTCCATTTCATCATCACCAGCATCTCTTATCCCACTGTCTTGAGCGTTTTTGTCGGTAAACAGTGTGAATTCGACATTAACTGGCTCAGATAGATTGTTGCTAACATCTAAGTTTGGAAGTTGGATGAAATTAGTTTCGATTGCTTTTCTCGCCTATACGTTGGGAATTGTGTTGTGACTCTCTCCAGTGACATCCATTTTAAGCAACGTGTTTCTTATTCAGAAACACCTGTTTTTTTTCATACAGACATTATAATAAAATAATAATAATAAAATGGCATAATTTTTACTTATTTCTCTTTGAAGTCTTCTTTTAAAATATAGGTAGATAAGTAATGAAACTTAACCGAAATGAGCTATAAAGCTCATTTTAAGTAGTAGGTAAGTATGTAAAGAAATTAAGATAGATTCATGCAATTCCACAACTGTGTATAATACAATAGGTTGTTTATTTATCTCTACAAAATAAATCTCGTCAAACGCCGATTTAGTTCAAAGTTACAGTAGGTAAGTGGACAAACATGAAGTCCAAGTTCTAAAAAGCAAACTGCATTACTAATATCCTTCAACTAATGATTTCGAAATATCAACTAACAAACGTCAGGATTTCTGCGGACAAAACGTTCAAAAGCCGCTCTGAAGTTCAGAATGTTTGTGACTATCGATCATCTGGAATGCTTTGAAGTGGTCAGCGAGTGGTGGAGCGTCAGGCTGACTTGTTGAAAATGGACTGTAGAATGGAGGGAAAAGACGACCTGTACCACTATAACTTGCTTCGTTTAAGAATACCTTTATATTAGATTCAATATAGTTTACATGTAACAGATTGGGCTACAGTTAGATACCTACCTACAGTGTCAGATAATGGATTCAAGCGTGACGTTGTGGAAGTCAAACCTGAAGTTGAAATAGGTACATCTAAGCAAAGGAAAGTACCACTTAGAAGTAAAAGTCGGGTATTTAATCATAATGAACATCACGGGCATAATGATGAATCATATACCTAAATCAGCTGATCAGCCAGATTTCTACTGTGGAAAGACAATTACATGTGCTGCGGCTTATACAAATCTCTATTTGTTCATTGTTGAGAAAGAGAAAATTCCGTATGTTGGTGATACATTTTATACTGTGGCCAAAGCGGTTTAATTTCGTCCACGTTTCCAAGTTATAAGAGGCTTTCGCGACAAAACCGTACTGAGTTTGCTAATGTTGTATGGGATTGCGAAGTTATTTTAAAATCTGCTGAACTATTAGTCGAAAGTTGTGGTTTTAAATAATTTGAGGGAGAAACACCTTTATTTTGTATTGGATTTATTCGTCTCTTAGGATATTATTTATATAGGAATTTTCCTTCGAATCCACATAATAAGTTTTATGAAAATCATCTTCTAAGCAACAACGTGCAAAACTCTTAAGTACAATAAAATAACGTATACCAATTCCTTACAGCCGATGCAACATTAATGGAAACGAGAAACGTCTGAGCCTCCTTCGTACTTTAATAAGAAAACTTTTCCATTCGATTGACGAACTTTGTCAACGGAAAAATTACTTCTTTGCACCTGGAGCGTGGCAGGTACTTCTCTGGTCTTTTCATTTATGGGACTTAGAAAATTTACCAAGTTTTCACCTAGATAAAATCAAATGTAAGGTTTTATCAGAACCTTATCCTCCCCAGATATGAACTGTAACGGACACGTTTTTTATTTTTATAGTGTTTAACTAATTTTATATGATTCCGGGAGCATTCGAGCCCGCAATAATACAAGCTATCGTCTACCCGGACTACCTTGCCACTTTGCCACGGATATAATTTTGGACTTTCAAATAGGTATAGGTTAATCTAAATGTACCACCTAGTCTGTTTCTGGGAATAAAGTGAGTCTTCGTCGTCTTCGAAGACCTACAACTGTTTACAGAAGTTACCCAATTCAAAGTTTCAGAAATCCATAACAAGCAGGTTTACCTCTGATTCCCCATAACGCCCGATTCTATTCCCTAATCCAGTTTGTTCAGTCAGAACCAAGCCTGGATCACAAGGCAATTTCTGCTCTAACAGTTTGACGTAGCCATTGCGAGCCAGCTCTTTGATTTGTGCAAGCTTTATAGCTGTACAGCGTACAGTCAAAGACTGCAAATTTTTGACAATACTTGATTGCGGATACAGAAATCGAAATATTGTATAGATTTTTTCAGTAATTAACTTATTCTTTGTATTTTTAAGCAGCTATGTATGCATAGCATCGAATCGTACATTTCAAAATTTTACTAGGTTACCTTGAACGAAAGACACGTTTTGCATTTTGTTTTAAACTTTTATTTCGATTCTATCCATAAATATGATTTAACGATGTTCAAATGTCTCTTTTTATCAGTTTTATGTTACGTTTCACTCTCAGAGCAATCATCTTCTCAATTGGTTTCACTACTGTCAAATGTGTTAGGTACCTACATAAAGTCCATAAATTATAGGCAGTATTCGAAACTCTTGTAGAACTTATTCGTACTCTTAAACTTACACTTACACTCTAGCATAACAAGAAAATGTGAATTCGATTATATGTGTACGCTATAATACCAAAACAGCAAGTTCCATTATCGGATTATGAAATTTTCTGTTCATTACACAATCTCTGTGTGGACTGTACACGAAGGCTAGCATAGGGAGCCTGCGATTGGCAGACTAATTGATTTCCACTCAAACGCAGTCAGGTAAGACGTATTTTAGCTAGTGCGGAGTCTGACTGCGAAAATTGAACACGAAAATACGGAAAGAGATTTTTTGATGTAATTATACTCTGTTAGATAGATAAAAAAATAGAGTCGATTAACTTTAGATCATAAAGCCGTTACCGTTATTTATAATAAGTGTAATTTAGAGTCATTCAAATAATCGTTATATTATTCTCTCGCTTCTCTTCGTTATTCAAATATTTATGTTTGACACGGGTTGTCGGGTTCTATAATAAACTCACAGAATATAAGTTGTGAAAACATTTAATTGTAATACTACACAATGTATAAATACAGTCATTTGTACAAATAAGAGCAATTATTAAAGCAACAGTTTAAAATAAATATCCTACAATACAAATATTATAAACGAGAAATGGATGTACCTATAGATGTTTGTCGCTCTTTTACACGATAACTACTGAACCGGTTTGGCTTAAACGCGAAATATACATAGTTTCTGACCTGAAATAACACACGAGCTACTTTTTATACAGGCACCACGCGAGCAAAGCCGCTGGCGAGTAAGCCTGTTGCAATTTAAATTTATTTAAGTATTTATTTATGATTGATTATGCTTGTTGGCATAATATTATAGGTACCTTAGTAATTAATAGTATTTCAATGGATTTAATAATACTTGAATTTCCGAAAAAATATATTAAAATTGTAATGAATTGCTTACAATTCAATTTTCGAAAAAAAAATGCATAAAGATATAAGATCTCTAATTTCATTTCATATTAAAAACTTTGGTGCTTATAAAACTACTATACGTATACGTATTTTAAATTTACAAATAATTATAAAAACATACAAAACGACTAGTGCTCCGAAATATAAGGTAAACTTATGTATTATAATCTAGTTAAAATAATTAAAATTAAATTATTTAAGAATATGAATGTTTCGGTAGCAAAAATCAGACTTGTAGTAATTTTAAGACTTAAGTTTAATTAAAATACAGACACCGAATGGCACACGATGTTTTTGATATCTAAAAATATAAATAATTGGGATTATAATGAACACAGCAGATTAACGATAACGGAGAGTAAATTAACGATAGCTTACACGAAACATTTAAATTAAATATTTACATTTCCAATTAGATTTTCAAAATCACTAAAAACATGTTGGTAAATAGTGTACAAATAGTTGGCAATCATTTGAAATTCCGTTTGGCTGTATTTAAGGTTCACACAATTTTTATTCATCACCTCGGAAGTGAATATACAAAAAACTACTAACTTATAGTGAAACATCCTCCTTTTTAAGTCTTGTAGAAACGTATGAGCAAGATGATGAAATTGATTGCTATGTGTGGACGCTAGGCGCTGAACGTAGGAGTATCATTAAATACAGCCTCACTTTGCACAAAATATTTTGGATTACAAAGAAAAAATAAATGGTTTCGTAATACACAGTAGTTACGTTCAAGTACACGGCATGTTTAAAAGATAAATTAAGAAGCTACGAGTTTGATATTCTCCAAATTACAATAGGTACAATAGGTATAAATACAAAATTTATATACAAGTCTACCACGCGGTATAAAGCGCTTAAATAGTAAGTATATTTTACTAATCTTATAATAATATATGTCAGTAGTAACTTTGTGGCTTAAGCATAATTGCTTATAATAATAGGAATCTCGAAATCAAGCATATCAGCCTGATAAATCTCAATTACAACGAGAACGCTTTCATTTATAAATATTGTATTAACTGTATGCAAAACATACGAATCTTTCAACCTTGAACATTTATATTTCAATTTAATGAAATAATAGAATTGACCATCACGGTTTGCATATCGCGATATTTCTTTAAATATTCTAAAGTAAGTCAATGTCCTAATTTTCTCTAAACGGTTGAGCAAATATTTCATTGAGTAGTTGTTGATACTCTTCAGCGTTGTATAGATAGTCTTCGTCGTTCAGTATATTTGTCAAATTATACCTGAAATTATGCTCACTGTTAATTTTCACGTACTGTATATAAACTGTATAAGAGAGGACCAATAATTCTACCTTGAGGTATCCCGTCTCCTGCGAACGCTTGTATGTGATGTTGCTTCAATGCAAAGTACTGCAAAGTGGTTGTTACAAGAATATCTGCGAAAGTAAATGTATTAATTAAGTATTTAAATGATCTGGCCGAACACTCACAGAACGAAAAGGTCAATCAATTCTTTTGACGCTTTCAATTAATTCGTTTCGTTGTAAGCATAATATGCCAATATGACATGTTAGCTTTTTGAACTGCTACTAGGACTAGGACTAGGAGTGTTGTGTCACATGATTATCTAACTAATTAGGTACCTAGCAAGCAATAACAGATTTTAAGGAGGTTAACCTTTTCACCCGCAACTGTTCGTAGCTTTATCACAATATTCTTTTAGTCGTAAGAAAAACACCGTATTTTTTGCTACCACGCCAAGAGGTTAAAATAAGGTTAAAATACATAAAGTTCAATCTATTGTCTCTACAAAATGTCAAATCTATTTATGGAGTTCAAATACTTATAAAAATTAATGGAGAAATTAACTTTGCCATTTATTTAGTTATGATTATAAATTTTTTAAATGAACAATGAAACGAATAGCCCATGCCATATTTTCAAAAGTAGTTTACCTCTCTTGTGAAAGAACTTTATGTGAGTAGAGAGACGCTGCCATGCCTTTTCTGACTGGATCACTGTTTTGCCATTCATCACAGAATGTATCTAAAGCCCTCTCGCCACTTGCATGTGAACCGTGCCAGATTATTTTCTGATGCCTGTTGGCGAAAAATAAATAATTAGCTGTCCTACAGTCCATAGCTGAAATTGCTGATTTTCGCTGAGTCATCTGGTTACCATAACACAAGCATTTATTTGCTTAGCATGTGGGACTCAATGACGCTGTGTAAAATGTCCAAGGATAGTTATTTATCTTACCAACTAGAATCTGTCATGATATTCTTGCCATTGAAGCTGTAAATTCTAGGAGTGGCTGCCATAAGGCCACCACTTCCATCGAATATGCTTGAGAATGACTTGAATAGGACATCTCCTTGTAAATTGACGACGGGTAAGTTGCGGTCAGCGTACCGTACTGTTGAGTCCAGGTTTTGAATCCTGCAAAAAGATTAGTTAATAAGTATTGAAATGAGACTAATTTCGCTAATCGACTTCAAATAAGGAAGTGATATGTGTTCACTGATTATACCACCAATAATTAGTAGACCGATTCCTATTTTTTTATCATGATCTGATTAGGATCTTCGGAGCTTTGAACAAATAGGTCATTGAAATTACTCTTACGAAATTGAAGTCCGGACAATAACCGTGTTGGATATTATGTGTTTTGGACATTTGTGATGCAAAAGTTCAAAAGACAATTAGATACTGCTAGATACCTGCTAGTTAAAAATGCTCTGAAGGTTCCTCTTAAGCCTGCTCGTCTAGCTTGTCTGTAGCACGCATAGTCTGCCCTTCTTACTCCATGCATATTCCCTGATAGGGGCTCGTTCAATGCAGCAAGACGAAGCTGATAAACAAAAATACATCATAAGTACAACTATAATGAAGTATTAACAATGGAATCTTCTAGTACCTACTTCAAAAAAGTTGGCACGAATAAAGCCTACGAGGAAACGGATGTAAATATTATATCAATGATCTACTCACAGTTGGTCCAGAGACTGGTGAGTTCTCAACCAAGTTGGATAAAGGAGGTATGTGGACTAAACTTGCCGCCGGCATCGGGGGTGTAGGCAGCGCTGGTGTTGGAGCAGGTACTGACTGTGTTACTAAAGAGCCGAGCTAGAAACATGAAACATATTATATGGAATATCGTATTCCCAAGATGCGGTTTTCTTTCTGATTCTTCTTGATTAATGGTATTCTTTCTGATTCTTCTTGAAATATTTTGATTATTTAATGATATCTATGGTGAAACGTTGCCAATCAACGCTGTGCGGTATAGTTTAGGGTGCTACTCAAAATAGGCGCGCCCCCCTGAGGAATATCTTATTTTAGAGTATTAAATTTTTTTCCCTTTAAATTTCCTTTTTTTTGAGTGGAAAAACTGTTTCCATTGCGTAATTGTTAAAATTATCAATTTGAATACATAGAATATAGATAATAGGAAATATACATTTAAAAACGTTAACTATGCTAATTCTTAAGACCTACATTACATTAAATGTAATAACAGATAGGAGTGTATTAATGTTCATCCAAAGTAAAACAATGAGTAATAAGCTCAATTTTACAAAGTTCCAAAAGATTTAGAGCAAAGGATCTATTTTCCTTCAAGAAAATCGAACATCAATCAAAAGGCTTACAGTATTCTCAGAAATTTTATACAATTTCTCGATATCAAATTCGCTTACCAGCACATACTGCCAGCCGGAGTTAACTTTGACAAACAAAGCTTGCTCCTCGACGACATAAGCCAACGAACCGACGTGACTTGCCGATGCCAGCTGTCAAAATAAAATTTACCATTACATTTTGCCAATTTGGTTAACTTTTATTTAGCCTAGAGTCGTAATTTTTTCAAGCGTATGAAATAAGTACCTACCTTTGACATTTATGAACCGACGATTCAGTTGATAATGTACACTAATAGCTGTATGATGTTTACCTTCATCATCTCTTCTGTTGTCTGGAAAATAGCAGGACTGGAAAAGGGATTAGCCACTTTTGATTCGTCCGAATGGTGTGTTTTTGGTAAAACTGTAAAATAAAATAAGATGACTTTGTTAATATAAGATCCTAAAAAGGAAGGGAGAGGCTCTACGGGTTCACAAAAATATATGTAGAGACAATAAATTTGGTGAAATTTACGAATCTGTTTGTACACTAAGCATTAAAATTAAATATATTTTAAATAAATTCGTGTGTGGTCGTCAACTCACTGTTTCACGATCATTAAAATTTCCGCGCGGTCGCTTAAAGTAAGTGGTGCATCTAATGATTTATAAAATATTAGTTCAATATATCCGAGAGAACATAAAATATTTTCAGTATAATAAATCAAAAATAGTTCTTATCTGAAGTAATATTACGTGATTGTAAATATTTTGTGAAATACTTTTTATAAAAACATATTTTTATTAAATATCATAAAAAGTAAAAAAAAAAATACGTTTTTGTTAATTGTAATGCGTACTAGCGTTTGTATCTTACCGTGTCGATGCCGGTCACCATCTTTGAGATCTTTTAAGTCCCTTAGTGCTTTTAACTCATCGAGGGCACTTTTTCCAGCTATTAGCAGCGTGAACATAATACATTCACATTTAATATCAGATACAGTAACACAAGTGCATTGTATGACCCACAGCTGCTGGGTAGGCAGGATATGTCATCGATGATCGGAATGTCACCAAAAATACAGGTTAATAATTAACCTGTATTTTTGGTGACATTTCGAATTATTAATATATTCAAGAACAAAATGTAGGTATATTATATAACAATGAATTTAAATAAAGTTTGCAAAAAAATATTTAAATAAAGTATTAATCAGAGCAAATGTTTGGGTTGAGTCTTATGGATTAAATCCTAACTCTATTGGTTTATTAACTAATCGATTTTATATTCTGATAACATCGGAAAATTATTCAATTACTATCAATAATGATAATGCTGTCAGGATAAAATGGCGTGGCACTTGTTGCTGCGTTGCTATTTAAAAATTTGATTCGATAAGTCGAATTTTGTACTTGTTTTTTTGTTCTTTTTTGGTGACGGCACAAAGTCTAGATAGGTAGGTTTTGGTTAATGATCATGGTAACCCCTAAGGGGCCGCCATGTGTGAAGGCCGTCGTCAAGTCGTCAATTAGGAATTCTAGGCACGTTTAAGCATAGTACCTACCTATTCAACGCAAATTTGGTAAGTAGTTATACGAGTAGTTGCCTTACCAGGAATGTACCTAGCTTTTTACATTTTAATTTAAGTATTTCATTTTTTATGTAAAGTTAAAAGTGAAATGTATAGGTACAACTTCCTTTGATCGTAAAACCAATTTTTTTGGGATATTCAAAATTAAGATCACTATCTGAAGTTAAGCAACCTTGAAAAGGGTACTATTAGTTGGGTACTTTCATAAACTTAGGTAAGCTGCAACTTGAATACACTATATTCTGTTCACCGAGTCGATCGAATACTTTGGCGTCAAAAACGGGCCTAGAGCGAGTTCACATTGCCTTATATGTAATATTTGTAATGTAATGTTTTAATGTAATGTTTTCTTCTATAACGGTTTCTTTACACGTTAGTAAAATATCTACGGATGTACCAAAACGCTCGGTTCCTATAACCGACTTATAGATGGCCGTAGGACTTTCGTCATAGCAACGTTGTTATCTGCTACAAAGTTTTATAAATTTTATGTTGTAAAAACAAAGTTGCTATGATGATGGACCTATACGGACATCCGTAAGTTGATTATAAAATTCGGGCAAAATTAAGTAATTATTAAAACCTTCCAGATCCCTCAAGGCAGTATAAGATCCCGCTGCAGGCTAAATAAGTATAAAAAATACCCTCAAATGTTTGTATCTTATGTAGGTGGATCATTTAATTACCTGGTCTTCTATCAAAGAACTTAGTGCTTCCATGTACAGGATGCTCCTCATAGTAGCTCATTCCAGGTTCTCCTTTAGGCCCCACTATAGAGACCCCAGGGGGCCCAGGAGGCCCTGGGGGTCCTGGGGGCCCGGGTAGGTAGGATGTGTTATCTGTGGAAGGAGGGCCAGGGGGACCAGCTACTCCGGGGGTCCCGGGAACACCGTCGAGTCCTCTGTCGCCTTTTTCACCTTTGAACTGAAAGTATATCCTTTGAATGATCAATGAATGGAAAGGCTTAGGTACTAGCTGCGCTAGGTTTCACCCACGTAAGTCCCGTTTCCACGGAGATATCGGGATAAAAAGTACCTAGCCTTTGAGTTATCCCAGGTCGTTAGCTACCTATACCGATTCCAAATTTCATCGCAATCGGTTTTGTTGTTTTTTTTGTGAAAGAGGAACAAACAGCATCCATACATCCATACTCACAAACTTTCGCATTCATAATATTAGTAGGATTGTATAAAAATACCAATAAGTTTTTCCATAATATATTTTTTAAATAGAATTTTGACTGGCAAAAACTATAAAACGTGCAATAGGCTACTTTGAAGATGTTAACAGAGTCCAAGGTTAAAACATGTTCAGTTTACAAGTGCGAGTCTAAACAACTTTGCGTGTTTTACCATTACGTACAAATTACGGACCGAAATTATTAAGGTGTGATCCATTGGCAGGGTATATCGCTCAGGCCTTTACATTTTCACTAGATATCTGCATAAATAACATACAAGGAAAACATTTATCCTGCGGCGGGGATTGAATCAGCAACACTTACGTCTCGGGCCTTCAGCCTCAGTCGTCAGAGAACGCCACAGAAGTCGTCAAATAACAAGCGGCAAAATTAAAATTTTTACTAAGATCCACATAAAAACTCCTCCTTCTTTTGAAGTCGGTTAAAAATAAATGCCAATGATGCCAATGATTTTGAGTAAAATACTTTTTTAAACGACAATACTTACACGCTAATATACTAACGGATTTAATAACCAATAGATCACTTCCTGTAGATCTCTATAGGTAGCTCGTGACATAATATCGTTTTGTCTAGTTTTGAATGAAGCATTCATAACGTTATGCACCGTTGAATAATAAGTATGATTTAGTTTAAAACACGATTTTAGTTTCAGGTTTTAATGTGTTGTTAATAAGATTTTTTACGCTGCATAGCTTATTATTACGATTATTATAACATAGACAAGTGACAATATAAATAAAAACCTACTTCAACTTTGTAAAAAGAAAGCAATTTCCTAAACTCTCGAGGTGCATTTCAGCTCCTAAGATCCTAGACTAGACAAGACTTTCAAATAAAAGTAGAATTTTCATAATCGTTCCACAACTGGCGGAATAACACAATACATAAAAAAACATTCAGTTAAAGGCAGCTTAAAATACCTACACAATCGTCAATTCGTCAAAAGATATCATCCAAGACATAGTAGTACGTGTACTTGAAGATACTAGAGTTTCAAGATAAATCCACGGTATTTAAATGTGGTACCGCCTATACACTTTCCCTAACAACGTAATCTAACTTGTAAGGAAAGGCCTAAATACTAAGTTTCGACCTTTTTGAAGGAATTATCCCTTAGGGCCTTCCATAAAACAAAACTTGGAACTCCGCCGTCGTAAAGTGCAAAATTTCTATATCACACTGGATAAAACTTCTACGGAAAGTTTCGTTTAAATACAGTTTGAACCTTTTTAATTCCAGTTAAGGAAGCAGAGCTTTTACAAGGTAATCTCACTATTTAATATTTTTTACTTGAGTTTTGTTTTATCTTTCTTCCGATGTCATCATCATTATCATATCAGCAATAGGACGTCCTACTGGCTTTAGCCTTGACTTGTTAATTGTATTTATTTACTATTATGTCAATGATGAGAAAATAGGTAAGTACTTATTAGTCCATTTTGAATAACAGTAGAGAAGTTGGCTTGTACCATTACATTTCCGTTAATTCTACCTTATTACATTACAATGTCGTATAAATGCTCTATAATTTAAAATAATGATTAAATAATGTGTATTACCTACCATTAACAACACTTTATCAACTATAATAATAATAAACAACATTTTTATCTGCAAAGTAAAACATCTTACGCTTTATCGCTAAAGTTTAATACGTTTAGTATAAGTAACATTTAATTTACATACGTACAATAAAAACATTTTAGCATTTTTTTAACTTATTAAGTTCTCTTTAGCTCTTAGATCAGTGTAGTGACTAAAGTAGCGTTATTTTTTCAGTTTAGGTTAAAGTTATTTCTAGGACAGTTCGGTCTCTGCAAAAGTCCAGTATTCTGATCATGCACCTACAGTTTTCATTACAGATACCAAGCGCGCTAGATAGTCTGTAGTGCGGGGTATATAGCCGGTCCGGCAAGTTGTGTGTCAACAACCTCAGAATGTTGATTTTGTTCGCGTTCGTATTTCTAGCAGTGTGTTATTGGTACGGTGTGCGAAACTTCAATTATTGGAAGGAAAAGGGAATCAAGCATGAAAAACCTTTGCCGTTCGTTGGGAATAACCTGAACCAATTTCTCCAGAAAGCCAGTATGGCTATGATGGCTACAGAAACTTACAATAAATACCCAAATGAAAAAGTCGTTGGGTACTACAGAGGCACCGCACCAGAACTGGTGATCAGAGACCCGGATATTGTGAAAAGGATTCTCGTCACAGACTTTCAATATTTCTACGCGAGAGGGTTTAACCCTCATAAAACTGTCATCGAACCTCTGTTCAAGAATTTATTTTTTGCTGATGGGGATCTATGGAAACTTATCAGACAGCGGTTCACTCCAGCTTTTAGTACTGCAAAATTGAAGGCCATGTTCCCGATTATAACTGATCGCGCAGAAACATTACAAATAATTACTGAAGAGGTAAGCCACCGAGAGTTTTATGATGTTCGCGAACTCATGGCAAGATATACCACTGACTTTATAGGAGCATGTGGATTCGGACTCAAAACAGACTCATTGGGAGACGAAAACTCCCAGTTTCGAAAACTGGGAAAGAGAATATTCCATAGAAGTTTTCGGGATGCAGTTTCAGGCGCCTTGAAGTTAATTTTCCCAGAACTTTGCAAGAACTTAACATTTCTTGCACCAGAACTCGAAAAAAATATGAATCATTTGGTTCAGGGAGTACTAAAGGAGCGAGACTACGAACCTTCAGGAAGAAACGATTTCATAGATCTTTTACTAGAACTAAAAAAGAAAGGTAAAATTATAGGAGAGTCAATTGAAACGAAAAATCCAGACGGATCTCCAAAGATAGTCGAATTGGAACTAAGTGACCTCATAATGACTGCCCAAGTTTTTGTGTTCTTTGGAGCCGGTTTTGAAACATCATCAACAGCATCAAGCTACACTCTCCATCAATTAGCTTATCATCCTGAATATCAAGAAAAAGTTCAAAAACAAATCGATCAAGTGTTAGCAAAACATGACAATAAGATAACTTACGATGCTGTTAAAGAGATGACATATTTAGAAATGGCTTTCTATGAATCTATGAGAATGTACCCTTCAGTCGCATATTTAGTGCGAATGTGTACAGTGCCACAATATACAATACCGGAGATTGGATTGACTATAAACAAAGGCGTAAAAGTGATGATACCGATACAAGCATTCCATAAAGATCCTGCATACTTTAAGGACCCTGAAAAGTTCGATCCAGAAAGATTCAGTGATGGTGCTGCAAAGGAATTCATGAGGAAATATGTTTTTTTGCCGTTCGGAGAGGGACCACGGGCTTGTGTTGGTAAGCAAAATATATTTTTCAATGATAGTGATTCTTCGTCACCAGAGTTGGCCACTTGCTCACACGAAAGAAGAAGAATGATAGTGATATAAAAACCTATTAGCAAAGCTCATTTAGGCACTAACTTCAAACCTACGAGAAAAAGTGGGCAATTAAAAAATAGTACACTGACTTCAATTTCCTGAGAAAAGAGAAATTTACTGTAGATACTATTGAGGTACATTTCTGTTTTGGGATCTTCAATGGACCACCCCAATCTAATTTTGAACAAAAAATAATAAGTTTGTTTTATGTATTTCGATTTCATGACCATTTTCTGTTCTAAACATATGTTTAGAACAGAAAATGGGCATAAAATTCAAATCAAATTCCAATTCGCTTTTTAAGCAAACATGATATTATGACCATTATTCAAAGAATTATAGAGCTAATTATTTGCTTGGAACAATTTTAAGGCAAGTTTTGTTTACTTACGATCGCAACCACATTCGAGATAGTGTGTGTTTAGTGTCACCGTCACAAGTAATTAAAGTCACAGTACAATTTACTAAAACATTGTCGATCTTATCATTAACACACACTGTCAAAGCAGAAGATTGATAGCAGTTATCTTAACGTTACGTGACTGAACAGATAAAATATAAACTTATACGAGTAATAGTTAAAGAAATTGTGTATTAAGTTTTACCATTTTTCCAAGAATCTCACGAAACATCGTAAATTAACACAATATGACGCGAATATGAGCCTTTTTATGATGTTTAAAATTTTTTTCGTTTCCATCTTTTCAGGTGAAAGACTGGGACAGATGCAAAGTATGGCAGGACTGGCCGCAGTATTACATAAGTTTACAGTAGAGCCAGCTGCTTGCAGCGTCAAAAATCCCCTCCCAGAGCCAACAGGCATCGTATCTGAGAGCTTTGTAGGCGGACTACCACTTAAAGTAAAGAAACGTTAGGGTTCAAAACGAAAATGTATGGGAGTAAAGGACTCTAAACATAAGGTAATTGATGTATTATAGCACTTATATTGTGTGTCAATATGATTTTTTTTCCTACAATAATGTCACACTGTTGGGCAAGGGTTTCCTCTAGTTCCTTAAACTACTCTTGATCGCCGGCCGTTTCCCACCACGAATCTTCGAAGATCTATGTCGTCACGTCAGTATCTATGACGTCACGTAGCGTTTTTGGGCCTACCTCGATGTCGTCCGTCTTTGTGCTCCCACTTTGTGACGCCTAATGCCCCGTCAGGCACTCTCTCCAAATTCCACTTTAGCCTCGCTGACTTACTACAATGCCTATTTTGAATAAAAGTAAGTACTTATTGACTGAAAGAGTTATTAAATTTTTATACATAAAGCTATTTTGTACTTATATAACATATTATATTTTTATTTTATTAAAGTTTTATGAAATTTAACTTTTATTTTATTGTGTTAACTATTTAAAAGTGATATCTGCACTTTGTTAAAAACACATCCTCACTTAAATGTTAATGAAAGTACGTAGAAAGACATCCCGGAAAGATGTATTTAAAACAACAAAACTAACAATGTTTCAACTCTGCAAACTATTAAGTATAACCCGGGCGCAATAACTTGACACCTGACTCAAATGACGTTTGTATAAAGTACTGAGTGCAAAAAAGAAACGTAAACATATGCATACATGTAGCGCCCTATAATATAATAATATAATAAACATATTAATATGTAATTTTTTCTTTAAATTTTTCTAATCGATTAGTGGTCATTGGTACATAAGTAATTTTTCTCCTAATATTTTGTCTTGGCACTGTTCTAATTTTAATGAACTGACCGAGATGATCAGATTTGATATTACTTATCATGTTTTTACATTTTACATGTACATTTGTATAAATATTGTCAATACAAGTAGCAGAAGTAGCTGTAATCCGTGTTGGCTCCATAAAAGAAGGTTCTAGATTAAATGATTTAAATAAACTAGTTAATCTAGTATTTAAGGAGTAACTTTCTAACAAATTTAACGCTATTATTTGTTTCTTAGATTTACATATTTTATATAAAATTTCTTCCATAACTTGTGCTAGTGATGCTAACGCTACTGAAGGACGAGAGCGGGGCCTCGCGCGGGGTAGCGGGAGGGGAGTCGAGTTTCGAGCCAGGTGTCTAGTTGTTGCGCCCGGGTTATATCAAGGACGATGAAGATATTATTATCATAATAAATTGTCAATTCAATTAAATTCAGCTTTTACTAGGAACTTGCTCAGGTTGTTGTAATCAACTAGGATATTTATTAATTTTAACAGAATTTGAAAATATACAATAATAAATAATATAAATAATATGAATCAATTATTGGATTCAAGTTGAGCAGGGCATTTTGTACTATTCAAGCAAGACGAGTCCCGAACTCCCGATGGTTCATTTGATAAATACGATCACATAGTAATAAGAACTGGTATATTACACTGTTTAATTATTGAAGGATTTTAAAACAAAAATGCAAGTTCGATACCAATTTCAGTATTATTAATTTTTTTTATTGATAAAGAAGATAATCTTAATCTGACTAGTGATAAAATTATATCTTACTTTTAATGAAACCATTATAATTGTAATTAGCTCGAACAACGGACTCGCATCGAAAAGAAGTGTAAAAAAAAACAAAATGTTTATTTACGTGGCATTAATTTTTGCGGTGTTGTTCTACTGGTACGGGATCAGACCTTTATCCTACTGGAGTCAAAAGAGAGTGAAACATGAAAAACCTTTGCCTTTCCTCGGAAACAATCTTAAGCAATTCCTCCAGAAAGCCAGTATGGCTATGATGGCAACCGAAACGTACCAAAAGTACCCGAACGAAAAAGTGGTTGGGTTTTACAGAGGAACCAGACCAGAATTGGTGATCAGAGATCCGGATATTGTGAAAAGGATTCTCGTCACCGACTTCAATTGTTTTCACGCAAGAGGCTTCAATCCCCACAGAACTGTTATCGAACCTCTTCTGAGGAACTTATTCTTCGCTGATGGGGATATGTGGAAACTGATCAGACAACGGTTTACTCCAGCTTTCAGTACAGCAAAGTTGAAAGCTATGTTCCCGCTTATCACAGAGCGTGCCGAAAAACTGCAAATAATTACGGAAGATGTAAGCCAAAGGGAATTTTACGATGTACGCGAACTTATGGCAAGGTATACGACTGATTTCATCGGTGCATGTGGATTTGGACTTCAAATGGATTCATTAAATGATGAAAACTCGCAATTCCGAAAACTCGGTCAAAGAATATTCCACAGGAATTTCCGTGATGCTGTGAATGGTGCTTTGAAAATGATATTTCCGGAGCTTTTTAAGAATTTGAGGCTTTTGGCACCAGAACTAGAGGAGAGTATGAATCATTTGGTCCAAGCAGTACTCAAAGAAAGAAACTTTGAACCCTCTGGCAGGAATGATTTTATAGATCTTTTGTTGGAGCTTAAAAAGAAAGGCAAAATCATTGGAGAGTCTATTGAAAACAAAAATCCCGATGGATCGCCTAAGGTTGCGGAGTTAGAACTTAGTGATGAGATCATGACTGCCCAAGTGTTTGTATTCTTCGGAGCTGGTTTTGAAACTTCATCAACTGCATCAAGTTACACTCTTCATCAATTGGCATTTAACCCTGAATACCAGGAAAAGATACAGAAACAAATCGACGAAGTGCTGGAGAAACATGACAATAAGCTATCATACGATGCGGTCAAAGAGATGACTTATTTAGAACTGGCATTTTATGAATCGATGAGGATGTATCCCTCAGTTGCTTACTTATTAAGAATGTGTACAGTACCACAGTATACCATACCAGAGATTGGACTGACCATTAATGATGGTGTGAAAGTGGCTATACCGATTCAAGCACTCCATAGAGACCCTAAGTACTTTAAGAACCCTGATAAGTTTGATCCTGAAAGGTTTAGCAACGGAGCTGCCAAGGACTACATGAGGAAGTACGTTTACTTGCCGTTTGGAGATGGTCAAAGAGCATGCGTTGGTAAGTACAATTATTATTAACCTACTCAATAAAAGCCGGCTGACATTATTTTCTACGATGTACAAAGTGACAGTTGTTACACTAAAAACCGAAGCAGAAAAAATGCTTTTACGTTTTTCTTTTTCCGATTGAGTAATCCCCTTATATTTAGTAACTTCAAATACGCTTGAAACCTATACCTTCCTACATGAAAAAACTAATTTAATTAATGATAAATGGAAACTTAATGTGTCTATTGAATGTAAAAATTTGAATTGAATTGTTACATAGTTTACATTTTTGCGTTATGTAGTTACTTACTTTAAAAACATTACCGAAATTTCATTACATAATAAAATTATGTCAACCTTGACGAAAAAGAGGGGTTATAACCTCCTACTTTGTACGATGAGTGAGGTCATTCTTAGCTGTAGGTAATTTCTGAAAACTTCTCAGGAGTTTGAGATAAAATCAGTTTTTTGTTAGTTCATGAAAGGGTTTTTATATAATCGTTATTTAAATCACATTTCCCGATTAGGCTACAGTCATGACTAACATTCATAATTAATTATACCTACCTTACGAAAATAAATTCGTGACTGTTGGTAACTTTGCTGAAAAAATGAGATACCTACTGTTGCACATTAAATTTAATTTGTAAAACCGATTCGATTCATTGTTTATTTTTAGGTGAAAGACTTGGACAGATGCAAAGTATGGCTGGCCTAGCCGCAGTCCTCCACAAGTTCACCGTTGAACCAGCAGCTTGCAGCGTCAGAGTGCCTATTCCCGAACCAACAGGAATCGTATCTGAAGGATTTGTCGGAGGACTACCTCTTAAAATTAGAAAACGTACCTCAAGATGATTTTGTCTTTAGAGCTATAGATTTTTTGTAATACTGCAGTTTCACGTATTTTTTGTTAATTTTCTGTCATTAATAATGAACGGCGTTTTGCATAGCACTTTGTTTAAATATAATTATCTGATTGAAGTATTCAAGTCATTTAAGTACCTCATATAAATGTATTTAACTACCTTGAAAGCAATTTAGCAATGGTTGTGCTAACTGCCGTTTTGGCAAATGAAATTAAATTATATCTAGTTTATATTTAATGTATGTTTATAGAGTGAAAAGGGTCACGCTATTTCGGTAGAGGCTATTTTAAAAAGTTTTATAACACAAAGGGTTTCATAAAAACTTGACAATTTAATACAGGTTTTAGGAACGTTTTAGAACGTTTTTTTCTTGTCACTCATATGTCAACGAAAAGAGATAGCAACAGATTTAATATACGTTTTAGCTAATACAGGTTTTAGGTCGAATATGCATAATGGGGAAAATGTAGAAATGAAATGTTTCATTAAGGAATGGTTTTATTTTATTATTACAGTTGGCATTGTCTTAAGAAAAATGACAGTTTTAAGTGGAAGTGGAAGTTGATTAGGGGAATCTGAGGTTTAGAGATCCCTTAGAGGATTGGACTAGGATCTTGGTGGACAAACTGGAATCGGAAACGTTAAGTAAGTTAGTTAATTGGATTAGAACGAAAAACCCTTTGAACTTTAAATACATTTCTAATAAAGCCTTACATATTCGACGCAGCTTTATCATTTTCCGGATCAAAGCAATTTCATGCTTTTGTTAAAGTAACCCCTGAATTAATTGATTTTTTTTATACAGTCGCGGAATGAAAAGGTTGACCACCTATTGCTTGCTAGGTATTAAATAAATAAATAAAAATCTGTATTCATTTGATATAACACTCTAGTCTAGTAGCAGTTTAAAAAGGTAACATGTGCTTGCAACGCGTCAAACGAATTGATTTCAAAACTGATCAACCTTTTCATTCTGCGAATGTTCATACAAAATCCCTAGGCTAGAAGAGAAATAATTGTAAAAAGATAAAAACTCACCATTGAAACATCCAGAATGTTTACACCGGGATCTCCCTTTTCTCCTTTAGGTCCAATAGGACCTGGGTTTCCTGGGGGGCCCAAGGTACCAGGACGGCCCTATAAAAACATAATCCATTGACTTATCAGGTTTGTATCTTATCGTAGCATTACTCTCGTAGTAAGTTCTAGCTTAGATATAGAGTTACTATGTGGTACCAATTACGTATAAAATGTTTCCGCAAAATACTTTCAGTTGGTTATGTTTAGTTATCACTGGCCAAAGTTATTCATTGACAATTGGTACCTAGTACCACTTTTACATAAACCAGTCTAGTAAGTATAAGTTTTTTGTACCTCACCTAGTAAACTTCTTCGCTCGCAGACAATAATTATGTGCTAGATGTTAATAAAATGTTATGAAAAACATACCTTTGAGTTCTTCTCGGTTTGCAAACAAAATAATACTTTATTTAAAATTTAATACGAAAATTTGAAATACATTTTAATTTCTTTTTAATTCAAATATGAATTATATGAAATGGTAAGTAAGTACATAGCAATTTAAAGATAAAAACATTTGGTTATTAATAAGTTAACATACCATCCACCCTGGTAATCCGATATCTCCTTTTTCGCCTGGCTTGCCTTGAGGTCCTTGTAAGCCTTGCAATCCCTGAAGACCCCTTGGACCCTGTATCCCCGGTCTCCCTCTCCTTCCTCTTAGTCCTAGTTCACCTTTATCTCCCTAAAAATAATCAAAAGTTTAAGGTTATTACTAGACCACTACCAACATTCATTTGGGTATGGTATTTTACTCTAAGATCTTCATTATTAAACGCTTTAAAGATACAGGATTACAGGAGATTGTCAACCGGGCTATTGCTTAACTTGTTGCGAAATAAGTAACGCTATCACGACAAAACTGTTAAATATGACAGTAAAACTATCAGATCTGACAGTAGTTTTTTCGCATACTTCTATTTCGCCTAATTATGTTAAAGAGCTGGCGTAACAAGTTAATATTGCTTCTACTACTACACTTATGTGTGTGAAATCTAGCGATGGAACGTTTTTAGTTTTTCCTTTAAATTCCAGCAGTAGTTTAAATAAAACTATAGTCATTAGCTATTCAAATGTTAAACAAATACCTAACATTAATGCAAGTACCTTGATAGTGATAAAATCAGATCCAGCCGCATTGACACTAATTGGTCCAGGCGGGCCCCGCTCTCCCCTGTCTCCTTTAAGACCAGGATTGCCCGGTGGTCCAGCCATACCGGGCATCCCCGATGGTCCAATGTCACCACGTTCACCATCCTTGCCATCTTTACCAGGGAATCCTGCCACGCCGTCAGTACCTCGAGCTCCTTTTTCACCCTTAGAATTAAAAATTAAATAAAAATTTGCTTAAATTAATAATTTATTTATCTTTCTAAATATACTAACCTTTTCACCTTTATCACCTCTTTGGACGCTGACTTGGTTTAAACCTAAAAGAGAAGACTCATTTTAATTGAACATTATGAAGTCTCTTATAGGAAACGGTGGATTATTATTACATTGCACCCAAGCTTGCAACTCCTAATTTCACTAGCATAATCCTTGAAAGCAAGCTTTATTCACCTAACCTTGAAAAGTGAAGAAATTATTTTGGTTCTTGTCAAACTAACTCTCAAGGCAGACACTGAGCCTAAAGTTACATTTTGACAAGATAAATTTAGAAATAGAAATAGAAAATAAATTAACAACATAAATAACAAAAATGGTCGCTACTCAGCGTAGTTTTGCGGCAGAGACCAAGGAATCTGTCGAAGCGCTGGTCTTCAGTAGCTTCCGTAGTAAATACTATATTACCTGATATGAGATGTCCGGGTTCATCAAGTTTGACACCAATACCAGGTCCAGGTGGTCCTGGAGGTCCAGTGTTGCCTTGTTCACCTGCAACGTGGTCATTTTGATACGGTTTTGTAGGATATAGTGATGTAATCAGTTAATTTTAAGCGAGATTTAGTTAGGAAGAAAATTAAAGGCGCGATCACTTCTTATAAACACACCAGGAAATAATTTTTCAACATTTCCTGTTACAGTTTATTCTGGTAAACTACTTTACAGATAATTGCTGGTTCAATTTACCCTTCTCTCCTTTCTCTGCCGGTCGTCCGTTAGCGCCAGGCAGACCCGGTCTGCCGTCGTTGCCAGAACTGCCTCTTTCGCCTTTGATGCCGCGTTCCCCTTGGGGTCCTGGGTGACCCTAAGGATATCAAAAATATGGGTAATAAAACGATAAACTTAAAAAGCCGTGGTCAATTTAAATTAAATTGATCAAATAAAAATTGTGTAAACTTTATAAATGTAAAATTAGTATGGATTTCTATTGAATCTATCTTACTATATACTACTACTAGGTACGTGGTACTATATAGGTAGGTGTATTATTTTTTAACAGACAATTATTAGATAATCCTGTACCTCGAAACAGCTTCATAAAATTTGGTATGCTGATTCGAGAGCGATAAATCGATTTAGCTAAAATTCATTTTAAGAAAATGTTGATTTAGTATCCTTTTTTTCCTTCAATAAAAACCGAGCAAAGCTCCGATATCCAGGTAATTAATATAATTGGCGTATCAGCTAAAGCTGTCATGGGATAATGTTTTAAGAACTAAATAAGAACTTAATTATTCAGTATTGTAAGTATGATATCATGTAAATATTAATTTTTGATAATAATATAGATGTAATTAAAATGATAAAGCATGACTATCTATTCTCTACAATTTACCCCTCATGTTCAATACGCGTGTAAACGCGATAAAATGTACCGGATTTCTGCAATCATTTTTGATAAATGTAAGCCGTTGATTGATCAGAACCAATTACATTTGGTAGACAAATTATAACGAATGATGTTGTAGCTTGTACTAACTATAAAGTAAATTCTTAATAAAAATAACTAACACTGTAACAGTTGGTTTATAACGTTTGAACGTATCAATATAAAATGAAGACATAACATACACGAGACAAAAAAAAATTCGCTTGCACTTGCGATTCGCAAAACTGTATAATACTCTATGTATATCTTACTTGTGTCATCCATAGAGGAGGAGATGATGGCTCTGAGGTGTCATCATTCAAAACGATAAAATTAAATGTCCTTTCAAGTCGTCAGATTGTCAAGGTCCTTTTTGTTAGTATGTCTATAAATCTAATAAACAATCGCATGCAAATCGAGAGTGGATTAAGGTGGGTAAGAGCCGCGGTGCGAAATTCTTAGTTACAACCACAGAGATTTGACAATATTTATCTAAAAAAAATGTGTTATTTTAAAAAAGGGGGTAAGTATTCACTTACCCCCATTTTTTTTATTGTCCTATAGTTATTAAAATATCATGAAATATTACATACACGATCACCTTTAGCACCACCTTGTCCTGGCTGTCCCCTGTCTCCCTTATGTCCAGGGAACCCTCTTTCCCCTTGTGGGCCTATAGGTCCGATTTGCCCCGTATCACCCTTTGGTCCTGGCGCGCCTGGTCTTCCAATACCACCTCCGTAGGAGCCAAGCAGTGATTCCTGGGTAAGAGTTTGAATTGTATAGACTATAAAATCCATTAGATACGAGTATAATACATTTTCAGGCAGGTTTTTAATGTCCATGCATCATTTATTTAAATGAAGATACAAAAAATCTATGCGATCTTTGCTTACGTAGCTTCAAAGGGAAAATATAGGAAAAGTATTACACATTTATAAAAATTACTGTTACCTAACAAAAAAAAATCTAAGTAGGATGTATGTATTTATTTCAGATCAAAACAGGCATTAATTTTGTCAGTTTTTCTCTGAAAGTGTACTGTTTTCTTCAAAATTATCCAGTTTACAAGAAGTTATCAAGCCTCTGTTATTTATTTTATCTACCAAAACTTACACCATTGTTTTCTTATTAAATCTTTATTGTGCAAAGTTTGGAGCTTAATGATTCCGAATGTTTTGTCAGACAATACAACAGACAAAGTTTACGAGAATGTTTCGGATAAATCCCCTTATCTGTCCGTGTCATCGATATAAATCAAAGACCCAGCTCGGAAATATACTGCTGGTTAAGTTTTGAACCAGAAGCTACAATTTGAAAATTCAGTTGAACAAAAAGTAAGATGTTCTTCGAAACTAGAGATGTAATAAATTGAACTAAAGTCGTATTTCACCCAATTTTTTAATGACGTCGACTTCTGGTTCCCTCTGTTAAACCTGCTTGATTTTAGATTCTGAATTAATTGATTTTCATTGTATTAAAATAACGATTGAATTTCACATTGAAATAGTTATAATCTTTACCGTTTATATGTTTACATATTTTGTGTATTTGATTACTTGTGTTTCCGTCTGCTCATCGAGTGTATTTTTAGTTATGATTCAAGAAGATCTTTCAAGACCTTTTCAGTTGATGATGATATAAAAAAAAAATCAACTAATAATTATGTAGTTTCAATTCTTTTCTGTTTACAACATCATAGCTGTGTAAAAAACCAGCGGCATCGCCAACTCACTGTGTCTTGAGCCACTTTCACACTTTTGCCAAAGTTTTGAAGTGGTTTGTTTCCTAAAACGAGCACAGTTGCCAAAAGGCTGTCTCAGTCACAAAGTGACTCGACAATGAAAAGGTAATAGAGATGCTATTGACATCTTGAGTCATGGCTGTTGTTTGTTTTCCAAGTTAGGATAAACTTGCAGAAGGGTCTTATAAAACCTGTAGTACTTAAAGGCAATTACTTACTTATGCCTTTCTCTGAAATTTTTATGACAAAATAAGATAGCAAGCACCGCTATGAGACTATAAACTTTGTTGTAAGTATTGCATTTTAACTCTTGTATGTCTATTTATAATTATATACAAGTTTTTTAAAAAATGTTATAAATTGCCTTCAAATCCAAAACTTAGAAATACTCGTAATAATTATCATCCTCCTATACATCTTATAATTTTCAGTTTTTCAGCATACAATTTTGTGCAAGACGCTAGAGCGTACGTTTTATTAAACTATCAAAGCCTTAATTAGAACTATCAAAGATTATTAAACTAATTTAAATACAATTTTCACTTTCTGTTGTTGTAATTTGTGCTTGTTAGCAAATACAGCAAGCTCGGTCTACATTCTGTATTAGCAGCTTACAATGTGTTTGTGAATGTATTATACCAAAGCTTACCTTGTAAATCTGTCTAGGCTTCCAATTCGACTAAATTAATAGAAATGGATGGCATGAAATGGTAAATACATAATGCATTAGGGCTAAAATACACAAAACGCTTAAAGGCCTTATAGCAATTGTTATTATATTATACAAATTACTAGTTATAATATCAATCTAGTTATACATCTACGTGTTACTTGGAAAGATCTAGGGAGACCTTTTATTTCTTTTACATAATGCGTTCAGTTCACTGCCCATGACGCACATGGGCTAGATTAAAGCGGTTAACTACATTCTTCTCCTGCGGGGACGATCTTGGACCCTGGCCGGGAATAGGTTAACTAAAACTGTTAAAGCTAATTCTTCATAATCTGTTAAGACTTACGTCAAAATTGGTATAGTCTGAAGTACCCGGGGGTCCAGGCGGTCCAGGAGGCCCAGAGGTTCCAGGTCTTCCGTCTACCCCTGCTTCCCCTTTCGGCCCTGACATTCCTTCAAGACCCCGCGGGCCGGCGTCCCCTCTTTCCCCTTTCTCCCCTCGGGGGCCAACTGGTCCTCTCTCCCCTGGCACTCCTGGTTGTCCCTGAAGATTAAAAGAATAGAGATTTAGGCACTGTGCTATTGGCGTCATCTTACATTATAAATAAATATTTTAGATTTTAAATATCACTTCTTTATACAAAAACTAATGAGCATGGATTATGTAATAACTGCATAATCATTGTTTTCGTCATCATGACTATGCTAATTTCATATATATCTGTTGGGCCAAAAACTCTACGTTTTTGTCGCTAATCAGAACAAATCAAGCCCTAGGCAGAAATGATGATGTCATCATAAATTAAATGTAACAAGTTAAAATAAGTGTAACCCTATGACATAGGGTTTAGCCTATGAGCAACCTAGGTACATTCACAAAACTGATTGAATATCAAATGAAGTACAACAAATTTCGTTCAAATTTCGACCTGCTGTATCACTTAACATGTCAAGAAGTAGGAATACCTACCACCATACCAGGAGCCCCAGTTCTTCCATCAGCGCCAGTCAGCCCCGGGGAGCCAGGCGGACCCTTCAGTTCTGGAGCCGTCTGCAGAAGGGCCACAAGAGTGCTGGAGTTACAGCCACATTGCCTCACTGTTGCGTAGTTCTCACCATAGATCTGCTGTGAATAAACAAGATGGAACTTACAAAGGGGAACATTGTTTCCTCTAATCATCGTCATCGTGGGCAGCTCAAACTATATAATATATCCTATCCTATGAACAGGCCGTTAGTGTTTCAGTATTCGGGCTAGAGTGTTTCTGATTATAATATAAACTTACCTTCACCGAGTATCTCTGTAGACAATAAGCATCCCGGGAATGAAAGCAAGAAATAATTAAGCGTATTTTAGTTAAAATAAATAAAGTTGGAATAAAGTAAGATTGTAGAGCAAGTGACCTACTCTGGTGAGAAAGGCCTCCGTTGTGGCTTTAAAAGCCGGGACCGATATATTAAAGCGCAGATGTGTTCAGCTGTTAATGCCACTTGCACACACATCCAAATTGTGACCGCTCAGAACGTTGCTTAACTTCAACAATCTATCAAGACCGTATCAAGCGTCGTCACGAACGCTTCAAAAAAATAATGAACCATTATGTAATATTCGGACAAACCAATAAAACTGAGAGCAAGTACTAGTAAAGGGTTTGAAAAACATAAATTTGCTCAAATCAACATTTCCTCCTACTTTTCCTCCGAAGACCTCTTTACCGGCCTACAATAATTTTCGCTTGAGTGGCACTGTCAACATTGTCCAGAAAATTGGAACCTTCTGTACACAGCTCAACTTCAAAAAGGCTAGCTCACAACAGTTAATATCATTCGTATGAGCAAGTGGCCAACCCAGAGTTGGCCACTTGCTCATACGAATGATACTTAAAAGACATATTTATGTATATAAGTTTATAGAATACCTACTCGTTAGACTAGTGCAGGACATTGTGGAAATCACAGGCTTGCCTACCACTTAAATTAGCCCTTCAATGTCGTAATCAAAACCTTAAATAAGATTTTTTTTGTGTGTTTTATTGTCAAAATAGTGTAGCTTAAAACAATTTTGAAAATAACACGAAAATACATTCCAAATTGCTCCACGAATAAAGGAATAATTTGTGAACACTCTTAAAAGTACACAGACTGTACAAAAATACACTCGCCAGTGTGAGACGCGCCCGCGAGAAGTGACCATTCCCATACCCAGATGAAGATTCTCCGGAAGAATCGAATATGTCGGTATCTAAATCGACAAATTTTTTGCGTGAGTAATTATCCGTGTAATTATAATAATGTCTGATACACTAGCTGTCTTCAAATACCTGTGTATAGAAACAGTCTATAACAAAGTTTACTATGCCGTTGGCGCCGTACTACATTCGATTTGACGCCATCGATTCAATTGATTCACTCCGGTTTTGAGTTGAATTCCCTTAGTAATCTAATTTTGCTGATTCAACTATATTTGCCGGCCCTTTGTTCGCGTCCTTTTGGTACGAACTGTTCCATTGAAAGGAGTGTTTAAAGTACATTTATTTATGAGAAAAGTAAATACAATGGGCGGTGCTGGAAAAAAAAAGAATGTTGACTACTTATATTAATTAACTCTTTTTAAAAATTCGATGCTATGCCAATCGATTTGTAGGTACATTGTATAAAGATACTGTACCTACCTAATTAATGACGCAAACAGATAGCAATGTTTCGATTAAAACATATTAAAATTATTACGACAACTATAGAATTTATGGATTCAGATTAAGATAAAAAAGATAAAGGTCGATTCAAAGTTATTCAAAATATTAAGGAAA
This sequence comes from Xanthorhoe spadicearia, assembly GCA_947086425.1. Taxonomy (NCBI): domain Eukaryota; kingdom Metazoa; phylum Arthropoda; class Insecta; order Lepidoptera; family Geometridae; genus Xanthorhoe; species Xanthorhoe spadicearia. Next base: position 3,491,181 of record OX352205.1, on the reverse strand, counting down.
CAGAACGACTTATTGCAAACAACCGCCTGCCTATAGAAATACCTGTACTTAGTTTATATTTTAAAGTAATATTTTGTTAAAGTAGCAATTTCATTTAAATGCATTCCTTCCACATTTAATCAAAATCAGACCATTTGAGCCGAGATTCAAACAAAATACAAACACACATTTCTTTCCAATTTAATTCAGTTAGAATAAATAGGTGTCGTAAATTCATTATTTCTGATTTCTAATAGACTTAGATCTGATTTAAATACAAATGATAACTTATCTCAAAAATCAATTTAAAGTATTTGTTAATAGGTATGTAAGTCAAAGAATTAAATATTTAAATTTATTAAATTACTAAGTGAGGTTTAACACTTCCAAAAATTAATAAATTTGTGAGACTGGTTGTTAGAAGAAGAATAAGGTCAGGGAAGTTATTGAAATAAAAATATAATCACGCGACTCTCATAGTGTACTCAGGCAAGATTATTTGAAGAAGGAAATACAAGAAGCCATTTTTGTTATTTTATAGACTGCCTTCATTTCCGAAAACAGTAATTGCACTCCTGTTTTTTTTTATAACTCCGATGATACTAATTAGTGCAATTTTATAGCATCTTTTCTGAAAATATGAAAATTAATAGATAACTAAATTCATTCAAGAAAAACTCATGGACTTTTAAAAATTGACGCAATATCTCATGCCATGAACCAAAAACAAGCTGTATTTGTTTACTGTGGAGGCAGGAATTGCCCGCAGGATAAATGAGAACCCTGCGGTCCAGACTTTGCTAAGCATACCTATGAACTTTGTTCAACAAAGATACCTGAACAAATAAGTAAAACGGTAGAACGTCGCAACTCATGACAAAAATAATTTGTTTTATTTTTCAGAGGATAAGGTCCTATTTATCTTTCTGTTGCATACAGTTAAATTGACTGTCATAATGACTTACATGATCTAAGCAATAATTAAACTATGGGAGTCTTATAATGTAAGTCTGAGCCGTATTAGAGACCATCCATACTTAAGCGTGACTGGTGTCTCAAACGGTGACTCCGTTTCCACAGAGAACTGTCAAAAATCGCTTGAGCTTAAACTTAAGTCTAAGTGCAGACTCAGGATTTGAGGTTGAGTTACTCTTGGAGTATACGAGACAAAAGGCCTTCACATCTTGTTGACGAGGTTTGTTAGTAAATCAAACTAATAAAGCATAAAATAAGAGTTTACTTACATCATCGCCAGAGCCAAGTTGATCAGGAACAGAAGTGCTGGAGAATCCAGGTGGACCAGGAGGTCCAGGTGGTCCAGGCGGTCCCCTTATCGACTCTCCAGGTGGACCCTAGATGAAAAAAAACATCAGGAAACGTTTCTAAGATACCTAATTAAAATTAGCTAGCGACAAAATTATTCCCAGGTCCTTACATTTTAAATTCCATTGTTTTAGAATCTTTTTGTTAATAAACTGCGCCCAAAGATGTTAAGAACGCCCATTACTCAAAGTTAAGGTCCCAGATATAATTTTGTAATAATAACACGGTCGAAGAAAAAGGCATTAAAATGCAAATTAAACATTTTCACGGCTTGTAACTGTAAATAATAGGTGCCTTTAGACTGACGTGTTTTACTGAATTAAAATTCACTCAAGAACATTTTAAGAAAGGATAACGCACAAGTTCTGGACAATACAGTAGTTATAAAAAATCTTAGAATACAATATGCTTTACGATGAAACTTTTTACATTTAACAGAGAAGAAAACCCAATTCCTAATTTAAATACACTTTTCATAACAGAATTCATAGACTACTGTTATCATGCTAACAACTTGTTTCTTCGCAACAACGTTAGTTGCGCGGTAAAATGTGTTTGTGTAAAGGTAATGTGGACAACAAAACACCTTTATTAAGTCGGCAGTAATAAATTTTTCGTGACACAAATTAGCTTTCGCTTCAACTACTTAAGTGTTCTAGCCTTTTTAAGCCCTTTCAGCGTCCTTTTCTTGTTATACGACTCGAAGGGACAATTTGTTGATTGTGCTGCAGACAAAGGTTTAGGAAATGGTACTGTTACCTTTTACCCTTTTTGCTAAGAAATCAAACTTTTCTCAACAGTGGTTTATTCTGTTTTCTTGTGACTTACTAACGCTTTCATGCTACGTATTATTAAAATATTAGCTTCTGGATCTTTGACTTAACATCAAGTTTTAGACTATTTATAATTACTTACAGAGATAATTTTGATTAGTTAGGTTGAGCTATTTTTATTCATCTAGGTATACTACAATTTTATTTTTATAGATAAAATATGTAAGTACCTATACTTTAATAAATTTCCAAATCAATGTATTGGATTTTAATTTAATCATGTTATAAAACGTTTGCTAAATAAGTCCCTAGTAATAAAACTCGAAACAAAGTTGATACAAACTAAATATTTGGCAGGTAGTACTCAAGTTTGAAGTGCAGTGAAGCACGTTGTATGGCAAACACTTAAGTGTGGTGTAATGGCTATACCATGACTGGAGGAACTTTCACATTTCATGGGATTTTTATAGATTTTTATCAATTTCTAATATCAAACCCTTGACAGAAATACTGTTTATTTATCTAAATGATAAAAAAATATATCAGTGAAATGCGTATTTTTATTTATTTTCTATCGATTACTTTTGTGCCGTGTCTAAACAAGACCGGAAAATGGGGTGTGTGGTGTTCTTCAAAAAATAGCAAGCATTGTGATCCCGATAAATTATAATATTTATAGTAAAATTAATAATATTCATTTTCATCATACATGCATTTCACTAGTTCACTTGTGAGAAATTTTCATAGTTTTTGTAGATTGTATCGGAAATTAAAATACGTGTAAAACATTTCGACTGCCGATAAATGGAAAAACAATTTGAAATAATTGGGTCAACAACAATTCACGGAAAATCCTCACACTGTTTGGTAACCAGAAAATAAAATGTATAATATAAAGCTTTATTTACAAAAGTTTTCATACTTTATAGGTATTAAAAATAACGGGTAAATCTCTCAGGCTATCAATATAGGTATTGCAAAGAGCTTAATTTTAAAGAGTTATTTTTTGGATCCCTTTTTTATGAAAGTATCGAATATAAAATGGGTCAAAGTCTTGCCCTCGATCCTCGTTCGCCTTTTTCACCCCGAAGCCGGAGAGGGTATCCTGAAATAAAAATAAATTATTTTATAAGACACACAAACATGATAACAATATCACAGAAGTGCAAAGTCCAGTGATATCTGTTTTCGATATCGTTTTGCTACTGGTAAATCGCATTGTATAATTCCTTTCTTTGCAATTTACAATCCTAATGCTTGTTTCTCAAATTATATCAATTGAGTACCTAGTCCACTTATTAAAAGTATCATACTGAAGCTTGTACTTACTACAGCCCATATTCAAGCGTGTTTCGTACTTACGAGTTTATCAAGCGGAGTGGCTTTCTATAATGAACTGACAGAAATCAATGATTGATTTGAAGTAGGGATTCGAACACGCTTGTTGTTATTTTAAAGACAAACAATGCAAAGTTTTCAACTATCGCCAAGAAGCAACAGCTAATAGTCAAGAACTAATAGGATTCCTACATTCTTTGAGGTTTCAAATACATTCCTCGAAACGCACTGCGCGATACTACCAAAACAAATGTCATCTACTAAATTGGCATCATCTTGTAGGTGCAAAATTGAAAAGTCGACCACAGAATTAAAGTATCAGTCTAGATTATCCAAGTTTACGAACATATCTCATTAAATATGAACGTACCATCGAGGCCCGGCGGTGGCGGCGGGAACGGCGGTATGGTCCCGTAGCGACCGGACCCTTCGGAATCCCCCTCCTCCTGGTCCACCTGCAATTCATTATACACACGGAACCCTAAAACAAGTTTAAATATTCATGGGCGATTAGCAAGGCAAACATGTTGATATAGGATTTGAGAGTTGAGCACTCATTTGTAATTGCTGTTGCAAAGTTTTGTTAAACGACGTAAAAACTTTAAATGAGGAAAATCTCAATGTTGGTTTGTGTAGACAAATAAATAGTTTTAACACTTATTTTTAAGTACTTTTGTAATGCAATTAGCTCAGTTTTTATAATCTATGAACACGGTATTGATAGATCTGATCTCGATAAATAAGAGACTTTTCATAAAACTGAAACGCATATTTTCGTGATTCATGAATCCCTTAAACATGTTAGTTAATAAATAAAGCTTAACTAATAATATATCCTTCAGGAAGCTACCCTTATGAGCTTAAATTGAAACAAATACAACCACAGTCCATATTAGTAACAATAAAACAACCATAATGAAGTTAACTGTTCCCCAAACACAAATTCTCAGTTTGATACTGAAAGTTATACAGTATTATTTGGTTTGTATACAGGTATGTAGCAAGAATTAGTCGGGGCTAAAGTTTGGACCAGAAAGATACAAACAAAAAATGCTAGAGCTATGTAAGACGTTATTTAACTCAATAACCTATCTATACCTATCTGGTTTTGCTTTCTGTCGATAGATGTGAGACATTTTGTACGGAAGTAATAATTATCAAATATCAACCCACAGTAAGCTAAACCAAAGATAGATTCTTGAGACTGGCTGTTAGAGCGACTGAAGAATAAGTTTGTGTTTCTACCAAAGATGTTCGAGGATGCGTGTCTAGGAATGTCCTTTTATCAAGAACCAATAGAATAGCTTGATTCAAAAAATAAATAAATCTGATTGGCTATTGACAAACACATCCTTTGTTACGCATCTTTGCTCATCTCTGTGGAAATGCAGCCTTAATAAACTAAATAAGTAAAAAATAAATGTAAAATACAAGTACATTTTAGCACTTAGCATGACACTGAATAACGACTATTGGCGTGTCTTCATAAAAGTGAATTTGTATATATATTTTGCCCCAAAATGTTGTACTCAATACTACCCTGTCTGCACTCCAGTCCACTTGTGAACACGAAACTTGCCCACCTAATGCAGTTCGGGTTAGGTGACGAAACTTGTAGTAAGCCCTGACTTCAAGAAACGGTGTAAATACAACATTTTACGTACATAATACTCTACACTGCACTGTCTGATTCGCTTGATTAAAACAGTCACTCAATCTTTTACTAAGATGAAAACATTAATGATCTAACAGAAACGACAAACCAAATCATGTGCTTAATATCTCTCACTAACAACAAAGTATAAAACATTTGTTGAAATTAACTGTAGATAAAAGAGTGGTAGACTGCTAGAATACTAGGCATTCCAATGCTCAACTAATATTTTACAAAATACTGTTATCGAATAAAAATAATCGAGTGATACTATACTCCTAGTTAGTCTCAGATGAAGAATTTCATCTGAGTAATTTAGTAATGCGCTAATAACCATCATGATTTTGTTAAACACTATCAAAGTAAATATTATGGTGGGTGACGAATTCGTTAAAACCCGGACTTTACTGTTATGAACTTCTTGTTAGAGTTAGTTGCTTAGTTATATTTGAGATGTAGTGAAATTGAATACAATATAAATTATAATTGGTATCAAAATTCGATTTGTATTTTGAATTGAACACAACCGTCCAGCAGCAAAATGGGCTAACAACAAAAGTAAAATCGCTATTGCAAGATCGCAATAAAGTTGGTCAGTGGGTGAAAATGAGTAGTAGTAATGTTTTTAACAAATTTTCATTCAAGTTTCTTGTAAAAATGGAAATCTCTCGAAAAAAAATCTATTAAATAAAATAAATCGGCAATCTAATCACTAACATTGTCGATAAAAAGTTATATTATTTAATTTACATTTAGATAACGCTCTAATTCAGATTAAAATAGGTAAAACATTTTCAGCCTGAATGAAGATAGATAGGCTTCAATGACAATGATCCATTCAGACAATTAAAAAAACATCACGTTACGACCAAAATTTAGTAAACTACATATTTATTACAGTATGCAAATGGGTCCAGTGTTTCATAGACATATTGTCATATAGAGTAGCATAACTCTGAAAATAACTTGAATGTTGACTGAAAGATAAGCAAAAGACATATTGTAACATTCAAGCTACCGTCCAACTTATTGTACAAACAAACGAGTCGTTAGTGCGAGTGTTTGCGAGGAACAAAGGAATCTTGTGTTATACTATCTACACGTAACTGTAGACTTATTTCCATGTCAACATAGTCGAGACACAATATAGAAATATAAGTGTACAAACCCAGTACTTTCGTATTGAGGGAAATAAAAATGAATTTTGCATTAATTTAATTATAAAAACGCAGTAACAGTGATCACGTTAGAACAGTTACTAGCTGCCTGAATGTTAGACAAATCATAACACAGTAAATATTAATTTTGGCGTAACCCAGTCATGACAATAAACGAGTGATGAACGGAGAATCAAATGAACACCAGACAAACTATCAGTTTAACTGGCACTGACTGAAAAGTCTTGTGCAAATGTAGATTCTTTCTTAGCAGTTGGTGTTGGGTTCATAAGATAGATAGGCACGGAAATCTTAGATGTTGTTAACAGTCTATCTATTTATTGCATAGGCAAAAAAAAAAAATTGCAGCTGTTGGTTTCACTGATAGTTCAGTATCATTGAAAACAAAAGAGAACTTTCTAAAAAGCTTGGTGTTTCACACTTGTTTTCGGTCAACACTCTGAAGAAAGCAAACACTTGTAAATCTATGTATTGCAAATATATAAAAGACCCAAACAGCTGTTTGGTTTACCTCTCGACACGGATGCAACTCATTGAAAGTTGATATCTAATACACAACGCAAACATTCCATGTCAGGCCACTTGACAATATGACATCGATATTGTGTGGTCCGTGTAACAAGCGATTACGTGTTACACACTAAATATAACTTAGCATTTGTCTTAAACTGTGTTTGTAAAACTTTAAGAACTACAATTAATGCTGTTTGTCTATAAATTACACATTCAGTGAATATAATATCCGATTCAAACCAAGTGTTTAAAAAAAATGCGATGTTTGAAAAAACTAACCTAATTTATTATTTAAGCTGCAAAAACAATGCCTGCCAAAAGTGTTTTAAACGCATCCCGAAAATTTAACACAAGCGGGTTTATTTTTCGAACAGAAGCGAAAAAGGAACTCTAGGTACAGATTAAAAATAGAATTCTTCCGCTACTCTCTTTAAATAGCGCCAAACCAAACAAGATTGCAATCCTATGTCCCGCTACCAAGTTTGTTTACAGTACACTGTGTATCGTGTCAACTCAGATCAACCAACATTTAGGTAATAGAATCGATCGATGAAAAATGTATTGATGGCCGGGAATCAAACCCGACCAACCAACACCGCACAACATGACCAATATGACCATCATTAATATTTTCTCGTCTGATACGAAAATAGAACGGTCATGGTATTTAAGCCACAAAATGAAAATATGACTCACCTTAAGATCTGTTATTGCTTGCTAGGTATTACTTTGATAAACATTTGACAAAACACCCTTGTCCAATTCGCTAAAAGGTAACATGTGCTTGCAACGCGTCAAACGAAGTGATTTGAAAACTAGTCAACCTTTTTACGTTGCGAGTGAACATAGTTGCCTGAAAAATCTTGAAAGAAGAAATAACTTTTTAATGGAGAATTTCATCAAAAACAGCGAGCGTCAGTGTCACGCTACAGCCGTCTCGAGTGTAGCTTCCGATGGACATAAATTATGCCGAAGAGTGGAAAATTCTCGTTCTATTTGTGCTGGCTTTATTCGAAGGATATTCGAAAAGCGCTCTATGTACGGAAAGCACAAGACATGCTGGAATAAAGCTTTTGTCTTCAGAAAGTGGCAATCAGTCTATTACGTATAAAAAAACAATATTTTTAAAACATCGTTGGGCTATCATTATAATTATCTCTATGCCTTACCAAAACCCATAGTCATTTTTAAAATCAAACATGGAAGTTTTGATATTAATTAATAATTATATTTTCGGTATCCTAACCGAATTATATATTAAAAACATGAAGAACATACAGAATTCATATCGTGTTTTACATTTAAAAATAATAAACGTCTTATCAAGTTGTGGGATGTTGCCACAGTTGTTACGGACGTAATAAAACGGTCACAGCTTTTAAAAAACTAAGGCTTTGCAAGGATAAATTCTTAAAAGGATGCAATGGAACGTAGCGTAAGCTGCATTAAAGTTTAAAGAAAGAGTGACTGATGTAACCTAGTACATTAATAAAATCACAACTTGAAAAGTTAGCTATTAATATAATGTTAAAACTCTAGAGTAAGTTAGAAATCTATTTATTTATTTAAATTTTTTAATTTATTACTTTGCTCCCAGTTTAGCTTACTAAGCTTAGATAATTCTTAATTTTAGTTTAACTGGCGGTGGACGGATTTGTATCGAAACGCAGCCTACCTACCTACATACCTGCATCACTCTAATACCGATTAGTTTTACGAACTGTTGCTAATTTTGTTGATAATAAAAGTGAAACCGAATGTGTTAGTAAAGTAAGAGTTAGTTTTACCAATTGCATCAATTTAGACCAATGATCTAATTTTGCTCAAGGTCTTTACGACAACAGGCATTTGCGGAGTTTATCTTCATCTGGGCAATAAAGATTATTGCTCTTACAATCCTCTGATCTTTTAGTACTGAGATCGGTCATTGACCCGTATTGTCTAAAGTCTATTGTTCCAATAATTTGATTCATAGGTATATATTTTATTCATATTTGGATACAAAGTCCAATTTCTACTAATTTAATGAATAAATATAAAAAAAGAGGTTTTGGAATGAGAAATCGAATTCTAAAGTAATTACCGATAATGTTTTGAAAATTCAATGTTTTAAATATACTGGAAATGATCATGAAGTTTTTGGCCACGAAAGAATACATTTTTTAAAAAAATTGCGTGACTTAATCAAGTATTTAAATCATCTGAAACGCCAAGGCAAATTATTATAATGATTTCAACACTTGATTTGAGCAAGTAACGAGCTCTTTTGGATTAATAGAGGTGAATCGAAGATGTAGTACACATGCTCGCGAGTACTCGCTCTTATTCCTGATAATATTTCAGTCGCTAAAGTTTGAAACACTGAAAAACTTATTACAAGTAGAATGTGTTATGTGTGGCCTATTAAGGTCAGTTATTTGGTATCCTAGGTTAGTGTATCTGTTAGTAAATATACTTAGATTATTTCAGAACATCACAATAACACAATGCAGTATTGTTATTGGTGAATAGCGACATCACAATGTGAGTTATTGTGGTTAGATGATTTAGATCAGCTTGGTTTAGTGAAGGCATTAAAATGTTTGGAAAAGCATTTTGAACTTGAACTAAAAGTCATGTTTTAAAATGTCCTTATTAGTGAAAGAAGGATGAAATAAACTTGTTGTGCCTACCCACTTGGTGGGAAAAAGGCAGGGAGATGATGATCACGAAAGAACGGTCAATATTTTCCTTATAAAATTTAATAATCCGCCATTATATGTACATAACAGATTAATGCCATGTTTTTTATAAAAAAAAATTACTTAATTGAAGCCAATTTTTTTCATTTGTTTTGGAAATTAGGTTTTTTCCTTTTCACAAATTATAAAATTTAAAACTAATCCTTAAAAACTACGAAATTGTATGTATGTAGAAAAAAATATAAACTTAAATTAACGATGCTTTCAATTTGCTTTTCCAAACATAAGTGCTGCCTCAAAGCGAACATTTATCATAATAAAATGTCAGTGTAATCACCAAGAAATTGTCAATGTCTATCTCCTCTCCGCTGCTGCTTTTACCAATTTCCTGTCAAAACGTTGAAAATTGTACACTTCTGTGGAACAGACAATTTTTTTCTAATTCAGTCCATCCTAAGGACTCCACTAAAGAACAACAAAGCATTTGTTTGCCGAAATCATCAAAAAACAACGCCTTGTTGTGATTTAGTTTAAACTTGCCTTAAAAATAGACTATCTAAAGTTTTATAAAGAGCAAAAACAATTCAAAACAACCCTAATATCCAAGAATCTTTAAGATTTCGTGGGAAGGAAATTGAATTGCTTAATTGAAAGTTACCCTTAACGAAAATGTTTTTAAACACTGAAAAGGCGAGCAAATCTTTCAATGTAATTAAAATTATCTCTTTTGTTTGTTTTAACGAAATATTTCTATTACTTTTGTGTTGAACCTATAGACACAGATAAATGAATAATGATTGCTTTTCGAAAATATAATCTAAATTTTCTATTGTCCTTATCAACTGACAACAAAAAAACAAAATTCGTGCAGCCGGTTTTTCGAACGCAGGTCATTTTCAAAATGAACTAATCACTATTCAAATTACGTGACAAGGTCATATTAAAGTAATTAATCATTGATTAGTTATATTTAGATCTGCGATCGACAAACTATCTGTCAGTCTCCTTAATAAATAATAACTAATAAATAACTTTATTTATTGACAAATTAATATAAATTGCGGGGTGGCACTGTTTAATGAAGCAAAGTGCATAGTAGCATTGCTTGATTCACAGTATGTTTATTTTTTAGATGTAAAATTTGACTCACCTCAAAAGTGTTGACACATTGCATCTCGGCTTGCGTTGAAGATCCATACAATTTGAGCTCTTGAAACGCACCCTGTATTATTAAGACAGTAAGGATACGAGCCGAATTCATATCGACTGACAATTTTCCAACTGTTATGCCACGTAGGTTTTTCTTCCTTTGAATATTAATTAGAAATGTAAATAAAACAAGTGCAAAAATCATTTTATAATAGGTAAAATAACTTGTCTCGTAAACCTAAATTACACACCCAAACACAAAATTATTTTTTAAGTTATAGAAAATCACACAATCATACACTTGTTCTATTTTGTAAACTTGACCCATTTTTTCAAACATGGTACCATCGCACAGCTTTTTTAGGAACACGGTTTTTTATGCTCATATTTTAATAAATAAAATATTTGATGTTTTTGTACCACCGATCAAACTATGTGATATAAATGATCTAAATGCTGTTCCGAAAAATACAAACAAAGGTAGTCACACTATTATAGGTTTCAGCGTTTGTGTTACATTTTTTTCCGTTCGAAGAAATATTTGATTTTTTTTTTATAGAGAATAAAATGAACTGCATTTACCACCAATTATTTAAATTATAACCGTTTAGTTCTCTTTGTTCACCTTAAATATTTTATCTTTCAAATAATATAAATCATTATAAACTACTTACTACAAAAAAAAAGTTTTACTACAAATACTTTAAATTTTAAAGAATTTAATTACCTATAAATATTGAGTAAATAATGTTTTGGATTTCGATAAGATTTAGTAAATGTTTTCCGAAAACAATTATCTTATAAGTAAGTATGGTAAGGTAAGTAATTGTTTATTTTGAAACATTTCTTTAGCAGTTCATTTTGTGTTACTCCTTATAAATATTACACTTCAAGAATTATAATCACTATAATGGATAAACAGTAAATAACAAAACTTAATACACTATAATTTCGCGCACTTGTCTCGATCTGCGCATGCGCAGCGATGCACTAACTTTGCCAGGATAGTTTAGTGACCTGCCTTGTCTAATGCCTGAGCAACCTAGTTCTAATGATTGAAAAATACGTGTTTATGTCTGTTTGGTTTATACAGTATTGGTTAATTTTACAACCATAAAAACTAGATTTCAAATTTTAAGACTAAAATTTAATTTAATCTATCTAACATAGAGAATTTACACTTTAAAAAAAATACACTTAATTCGAGTAAAAAAAGAAAGAAAAATGTGCTTGTTTCTAAAGGACCTCAAGGATCACATAAAAATGTACAGTCTTATAAGCCAGGTGACTCTATTGCCTGTTCCAACGCGCGAGTAATCAGACTTCTTCCTAAACATTACACTGCTTAAGTGTTTAATATTGTGTTTAATTCCGTACATTCATTAAATTAAAAAAGACAAAACGATTAGCGTAAATAACAATACAATTCAGTATCATTCGCTTTCCTAAAATTAAATAGACTTTCATTATAATTTCCTTTTATTAGAATCATTTTAGAAAATAATTTTCCGATTCGAATCCGCCCTTCCTACGTAATCTTAATAATATTACCGTTTTAGCAAAATGGCGAAGGCTTGACCGCTGGCGATAAAGGGCGTAGAATACCGATTCGCCAAAATATTTTAATTAAAAATACAACGGGGATGGGAAACTCAGTTTGTTGAGACTCGCAACATTACAGCTGAGAGAGAATAGTTCAGCCAATTTTTAATTAAACATTTATTTTAAAAATCCAATAAATTAATTAGTCCCATTAATTAATCAAGGAATTTTACTTTTAGCTGAGGCTTTTGGCGTCATGAAAATCGGGGAAGTGGTTGGTTTACTCTTTAGGCCCGCTTTAGATAATTACAAACGTTTTATACCCACATCCAGACTATAATACATTTTGTTTAAAATTATTTTGTATCATGAATTAAAAAAACCAAAAGTTACTCATAACTAACAAGCAATACTAACAGAAGAATATTATATTCTGTATGTGGGTTTAAAACGGTTGTAGTTAAGTATCTAAAGTTGACCTAAAGAGGAAACCAACCACTTCACTTTGTAGCTGTACTCACCTCGATTTTCATGACGCCAAAAGCTCCAGTTAAAAGTAATTCCCAACCGCGGACATTTTATTTTCTGGTACACGTTGACCACAGCTCGTGTCTACCAGGCAAGATTGCCGATAACGTTTGACAGGGATAAAAATAACATCTCTCTCTGGGTATTTTTCGTGGAAATAGGCAATTCCAAAGTAGATCTAGTTTTACGAGTTCAGTTCAACCAGTTCAACTTTGTAATAATAATCCCTTTTTATAATAGCAATTTTATTTTCGGTTAGCTCTATAACAAAATCAGGCGTCAGATATTGAGGATAAACCACTGAAATCCGAATAGATAAACTTGAATGGCAAACTTAAGTCCTAAAAGCTTGTCCCCGAAAAAGGGCACTTAATTCTCTCTTATCATAACCCCAACACTACACGCAATAACAATTCACACAAAAGTGCCGGCACATAAGAGGGAAAGTACAAGACTGTTAAGAGGAAAGGCGAGTCGCGGCTTTTTCATGCAATGCTTTCTTGTTTATTTTTATTTAGTGTTTATTATCAAGTATTTTGAGTTAAACTAAGCGTTCAAGTTTTTATAATACATTTTTATTTTTAAAGCACTTTAAAGCTTAGTTCTTGAATTTCTATTTTTGTGTAGAAAATGTTATCATATCCTTTGGCGTTTATTTGGTTTTTAATTAATATAAATCGCATTATAAAAACAAATAAGGCTGCAGTACCGGATAATGGATAATTTTTTCTTCATTTTTTATAAAATAATTAATTTAACTTTCAATCAAATCTTTTTTCAAAAGTCACATTCTGAGTCATGTTCATGACACGACTACAGTACTAAGTTAACCAGAAAAATTCATTAATTTCATAACTATTGTAAATTCTATTTTTTACAACACACTTCTGAAAATGTAAAACTTCTCTTACATCCGACTAAAAATACTTTTGTATGAAAAAGTCCTATTTCCCCTAAACATGGCGGTCGGCTGTTCAAAGGATGTTAGGGTCCTCTAAGGACTCAAGGACTGATACAGATAACACAGAGGTGATAATCCATGTACTTTATTTATCCTCTATGGAAATTACAATGAAATAATGTTATTGGTTAGCTTATGGTGTTTGGATGTGGATTATGGCAGGAAGTAGAATTGTTTGCCACGTTTTTATTTACATAATGAGCGTTGTAAGGTATTTTTAAATTGTATTTAAGTTATCCTTATTTATTTTGCAGGTTATTTCGTTTCAAGATCACTTTTAACGACTTTCGTTTTTACAGTCGCAATTTCAGAAATCGCACAGAATTTCACTTGATACGACCCTGACAAATACCTCACCTAATGCAGAACATTCTTCATAGAAACTCACCGGATGAGGGTACTTTTGACTTAACCCATCTCCAAGGTTTTGGAAGGGCCAATTGAAAACTAATACATGTACCTAGGTACACGTTAATTTCGCAAACGGGTTCTGTGCCCATGACGCGCTTCTGCTATGTCCTTCTACTCTATAAACCGAAAACGATGCATCGTCACAATCATCACCGAACAAAGTATTAAATACTACGGTAAACTGGTGGTAGGCCCCAGGAAGCCATACTTACCTCGATGATAAGTGACCCTAAAACCCTTTGCAAAAATAACGCTAATTTCTGCACGTGATTTATACCGGGTTTGTATGCGATGGATAAAACCACAAAGGCATGTAAATAGAATGAATGGCTTGGATTTTGAACGTGAAATATTATTTTTCACGGTTCAGAAGGACATTTTGACAGGTTTTTAATAGACTAAAAAGAGCCGGTGAAAATATACGCTGCGGTTTAAAGAGCATTTCAAATGCATAACATAGTTTGTTGGTATTCAAAAAAGTAGAATTGGCGATAAGAATAGGCGACCTTTTAAAATACTAAAGGTCACATCAGCCCTATATCTTAGGTAGGTACTTTTTTTTAATCATTTATTTGTAGCTTGCATAAGTAAGTAATGGTTTCATTAAGCAGATACTATTATTTTGAATGAGCTTATACATTGTGAACAAAGGAGCGGTATGAAGCTGGCGTCAAATGTCTAAGAATTTTTGTTCAAGACATTTCTTTGCTGTTTGTGAGCCGTCACTTTTTCCTTTGACACAGTGGAGGCCTGTTTACTGGGCTTTTAGCACAAAGAACACGATAAACTTGGAGCTTCTTACTCCATTTACAAGACATGCGAACGCCATTAATTTTATGGGTCACAGATGCCGTGTACCATCGCCACGACCACTAAAGAATTTCTCGTCAACAGTTTTTAGTTCATCCTACTATTATAGGATGAAAGCTAAATATTTCAAGGAGCTTGAGCTTGAGAACTTGGCTAAGATTTGTTAACAAATTTGTCGAGGTCTCAAAAGACCAAAGCTGCAGACAAAATCTAGTCATTGAGCTAAATGACTAATGCATTTTAAGTGTCAATGGGGAAATCGTGGGTTCGTCAAAGCTGAGGCTTCATTCAATTATTATTGAGGAGAGATTAAAATAGAACAAAACCAAGCTTGTTCATGCAAAAATACAATGTGTACGGATTTTTTTACCAAGATGTAATAATGTCAAAGCTTATTTTTCATCAATATGCCTGATTGTCTTTTATGTAATCTTTTAATTTTAATTCAATGAGGACTTAAAGTTTCATTCAAAATCCCAATAATAAGAAATGAACAATATACGAATTCTCGACACGTGTAACGTATTGATTTAATGCCCACTATTTTTTGGGCTTAAAATGCCTCCATCGTTTGATAAAAATATTGAATTCTATCCAGTATATCCGTACCCAGTTTATTTCGCAAACATTGCTTAAAAAAGCTTTTGAGCAACCTTTTTTTAACTGGCTTTTGTAAAAAAACTTCATTTTAAAGAGACGTCGTAGATGAATAGAATTTGATTCATATTTCATAAAATTCTATACAAGTTTCAGTTCAAAGCTCAAAGTGAAACGTACCTACAATGTTCAGAAAACTAACTAAGTAGTATTTGAACCATTTTTCTTCTAAAAAGGTCACGGTAATTTGATACCGGGTCGTAACTCTAGTTGGTCGTTTGGACAGGAAAACTACTATTTTACTTTGTAGTTACGAATAAACTCGTACCTGACGCGAAATTTCTTTAAAGAGATATAAAATATTCTCAGCATTTTTAGCACGTATTTTGAGCGAGAAGAGAAATGAGTAATAGAATCCACAAACTCGAATCAGGTTTAAACTGGATGTATGAGTTGGTTAGGTACCTACTCATACATCCAGTTTAAACCTGATCTACAAAAGTTTCAGATCTTATGAAAATGTCTTTTGACACCTAGATCGCCTAAAGATCTGAAAATAATATGTAAGTATTAAGCTTTTTGCGATTACATATTAACGTTGCACAATTATGAACAGTTCCAGTACCTAAAAGTTTTTGTAGACTACAAAATTTCTTGTATTCTTTTGTCAATTTATTAAACAACAGACTATCAAATAGTCTTGCAAAATATGCCTTTCTCTTGAACCATTAACACCATTATTCCTTAAGTTTACGTTCATTACTCACATTTACCACTTGGGGCGTCTTCGGGTTAGAATACATGGCCGCAGTTCCAGCTATATGCTGCTCTTTCGTTTCGAAGTACCCCATCGTTGACAGCACCGCTAAGCTAACTCCCAATATCACTAGTAGCACCAAGGAGCACACGCACAGTTTTGATTTCTGAGACACCACCATAGCCATTTTGATTTACTGTTCAATGTTCAATACGTGATGGTTTTTTGTAACACTGTTTGCAGTTAGAGTTAGAGTTGGAGGAAAATAAGTGGAAATAAAAAATGAATGTAATGGAAATGATTGGAAAATCGTAGAATTATAAAAAATGGTTAAATATGTTGGATTACCTTCTTATAGTAAAGCTAATAATAATTTTGACTACCTATCTGTTTGAAAAT
The DNA here is from genome assembly GCA_947086425.1 of Xanthorhoe spadicearia. NCBI lineage: Eukaryota > Metazoa > Arthropoda > Insecta > Lepidoptera > Geometridae > Xanthorhoe > Xanthorhoe spadicearia. The sequence continues at coordinate 3,474,588 of OX352205.1, read as the reverse complement.
CAAAACTTATTGTTGAAGGACTTGTCTTTAATTTTTGTTTCTACCTATTGACAATTAATTTTTTTATTGTTTGCAACGAAAAATACATGAATTAATTTTCATAAAAACATGGGAAATAAGCTTTAAAAGTTTAAAATATTCCTAAAAAAAGTACTTATGGTTCTATTTATACTCTATTAACTAGTTGTATTATATTACATACTAAATGGGTCTTTATCATAACTAACTTCGCAAAGCAGCTAAACAATTCTACTACCCACGTAACTCTCCCTACAATAGGCATTTGGCATTGAAAGAGCATCGCGCCTACTCCACATTATGCCGTCCTTCACAAAGTTCTACATTTCTATGAAACAAGGGCACATAGCTGTATAGCAACCAGTTATACGACTTTTTTTAAAATAATGTAGTCTTCATCAGAAGAAGCAACTGATATCTAAGTACTCTTTCCGTGGAAATTATAATACCACCACACCATGTTAGTCCAAGAGAAAAACGCCTACTAAAGTCATAATGGCAAAACGAACTGTCTCTTCGCTCGTAATTTAAGAAGGCTCTGCCTCTATGTGACAACTTTCAACAAGTTGCTAATGCCGTACCGCCCGTTGTTATTTTAGGAGTAGGTACAAGTAGATATAGTAATTTTGTTTAAAAATCATTTCCAAATGTTTTTATATTTTCGATTACCTACTCAGCTAGCACCCCCAGAAAGTCACCACTTCTGGAAAAACTAATCTTCAACCCAATAATACAATGCCGAAATAAGTGATAGATTAGTTCCGAATCAATTAAGCATCTCGACTATTTCTCGATAAGATAACGGTAGTAGGTCACTCAGAAAAACTAAAAATAGATTGCTCTTTTTCATGAGCATTGTTTTTCGAATAAATAGGAAAGTTAGTACCTAGATTTGTTTAAATTTCAACTCAATGTCATTGAGACTTGCATAAAATAGCAGTCGTTAACAATACAAGAATCATATCGTAATTTAATTTAAAAAGTAAATTATTCAGTGTTTGGATTTTCATTCATCAAATCACAACCATTTCAATAGAACATTATTTGTCCCAAAATTATAAAGCCACACCTGCATCTGCATACAAAATGATTTTTTAGGGTTTCGTAGTCGGTATAAGCCGTAGATATTGCACATTTTATCCAGTGAGAGCCCACATGATGCCTGTCGTGATTGGATTTTGGTTGGATTCGTTTCCAATCGCTGGATGAATGTGCCGCAAATCATATCGATTTAGGGATGCCTTCTTGTACCGGTAAAGCCGGATAACGTAATAACTTGGAAATTTGTAAAATTTAATTATAAGAATTATAAAGACTTATTATTAACACCTTTCTCAGTAGGTAGACGGGTAACAACTATTGTTTAATTGTATAAATGAGCTGAAAACATCCGTCATGGTTTAAAGATTTTAAATAGCTGGAATTGCCAACGTGTCACAGCAGGTAAGTGCTACGTTGATGATCTAGTTATGATCTAGCGATCATCTAGTTTATGACTGAGCAAAATTCTCTTAGCACGTTTGACAGTATGTCAAGAAAAACTGAGTAAACATTTTGTTATACGAGTAAGTAATGACGTAGATTAGATGTTGCATCACAATGTCTATTTTGCTACACACAAACAAGTCGATAGTCGGACTATTACAATAAGCCGGATAGATTAAAAATCCGGTGATCCAAATAAACCGGTAACTTCTAGATAGAGCCGGTAATGTCCGGATAAATCCTCTGTTATCTGGCAACTCTCGGGAGCAAATCATATCGCTTGGATTGTGAATGAAGATTAAGCTCTGGATTTAGTTGTTTGTATCGTTGGCTGTTGAATTTGGGCAAGTTATGTGGACTGTTATTTAGGTGTTGAATATAATACTCAAGCATTTTATAAGTAAGTATATTATTAGAGTAACCGTGAGAATGTTTGGTAAAACAGAATCTACTCTATTGCAATTATGTATTTTCGTCTATTCAATTAACATTGTTGATGTCATTTGTATCGACGTTTATTTTCGTTTTTAAATAGGCATACAATTTTGTGACTTAAAACACGTTCTTTTGCAATAGAAAATTATACTAAAATAAGTGATCTTATTTATTCGTTTCCTCCATAATAGTAAAGTAGAATCGAAATAGATTTATTCATCGTCAATAAAAAGTTTTATGCAAGTAGTCATCTATCTACATTTTTAGTTTCAGTAACCTCAAACATCAATCAATGCAAAAAAATGCAATCAGATCACTGGAAGAGGTAGGCCTAAGAAAAGATGGATGGACTGTGTGTGTGTGCAGATATGTGTGTGAAAGGAGTGAGTACTGAGATGACGAGCGATAGAGGGCAATGGAAGAAAGAAACGTGTTGTGCCGACCCCACCTAGTGGGATAAGGGCAGGGAGATGATGATTAGTGGGAAACATCGACTTGATTTCAAGTCAAAGAAGATCATAATTTTCAGCAGAGTGGTATGAAAGTCTTTTATGGTAGATACCTATCCCATTAAAAAGAACGATCTTCTTGCATGAAATATAGCCTTAGCTAACATGTATTTGAACATTCCTTTAGCATAAATAACTAATATACAACTACTTATAATCTACATCTAACGCAATCTGAAGTTTTAGTAAGGATCATTTATTTACAGCACAAAAAACAACACACTATTATAGGTATTCGACTTTTAAATACTCCAAGGGCCATTGGACCCGGAAACTACTACAACTAGGCGCTACCTTGATGAGTATGATGGTTTCGAAACAATCTATAAGAAAGCTCAAGGTCAGATGAAAATGGATATCAGGTTAGGTAATGTTCAATAGTCACATCCTAATAACTTCGAATCAATTCACGTCTTTTTATAACCGTTCTAAATTCAAATCCAGCCACAGATAAAAAACCGTCACAATCACGTTTCACTCGAGTTTAAATCCACGGATAAAAAAAGAAGTCACTTTAGCGTTTACGCGGGAAAATTGCGTTCTATACGCGTTGCTCTCCCAATGGCAACTAAAATGAGCATCAGCTGTTCAGCTAAGTCGATAGCAGTGGCGTCGTCTCGTCTGCTTATCTGACCTCGTTGTCTCCAAGCTCCAGCCTACTTTAGGGGAGTTCGGTCAATACTATGGGAAATGGGGTAACGGAATAAGAAGAAAACGCAATAGATCTGGTGTCTTTGTGTAGATTTTTTTTTGCTGGTGAAGGAAGTATTTTGTGTATCTTGTCATTATTTTTAATCCTTATCTGCTCTAATCTGCTTGGTTTTTATAAAGTACTTAATAAATAACTTTCTCCGCCTATAATTATAAGCGCTTCAGTAATTTTGCCTTTCTAGTGACTATTAAAAAAGATTGAAATAGACATAAATTAAAATTTAAACCAAGTCAACATGGCACGTCCTCTCGCAATATAATACACATTTACGATCTTATTAGGAAGGAACGAAAACGAAGTTTTGTGACATTTTTCGGGGTCAGCTTATGATAGGGAACTGTTACGAATTCAGTATCTTCCAACATAAGCTGATCCCGAAAATTGTCACAAAACTTCGCTTTCGTCGACTCCCAGTACGGCCTCAGGCTTTACGGTCATCTGCGAAGGAGAGAACCGCGTCCCCACCGATTGATTTATATGTGTAAAACAAAAGAAATTGTCAATACTTTTCCAATAAGCTCAAAAAAAAACAATATTCACAAATCATTGCATTCTAGCAGCATTTACCTTGTGCAGCTTACTATTCATATTATGTTGGTACCATCACAATGCCGATCTCGTTTGCATAGCTCAGATTTGCTATTGGAATACCGATACCGACAATACTTCAAGATAAGCTACTTTATTGTAAGACTTTCAAGTCACTTCTAAAGTATGTGTGAGTCGTTCTGTTATAAAATGTATTGTGGAGTATTTTCTTGCTGATGCGCCTTTTGAATGTTTTCTGATTTAAATTAAGACTAACTGGTAGGTAAGCATGAAACTTTATCAACGAAGTAAGAAAATAATGACTATGAAACGGTTGAAGCGTAGCTTGCTATCTTTCTTTTGACAATTTAAAAGGAGATTTTAAAATGATAATATTTGACATTAGTCAAATATTATAAAAAAAACCACAGGATTAACAGATGAGCGTTCATTCTTTGAAACTCCGTTACATTTTAACTAGATAACGTTCTAACATTAAAATTTATTTTCATTTAATCAGTAGTTCAATCGAATGAGATTTAGACATGAAGTACACATGAGAATGTGTTAAAAGACGCGTCAGACATTATGTTAACTTTGTCAATCTATCAACAACGACTTAGTAAAATAAACCACGAGTATTTCTTGTACAAATTTAAATAAACAACGCCTTACAAACATATCTTACAACACCTTTACGTGGGGGTCAATTCTCCAAACCAATATCTAAACAGATAACAAAATGTATTTATAAAACCACCCAAAGACTACAAGAAAAATCTATTTCAGTAATATTGGTAACGATTTCCAGGGATAATATTGAATTGTATTTATTCTAGAATGTTTTGGGATGTGGTGCTTCTTGACAAAGCCAACCCAACATTTGGAAAAGAGAGCGAGGAAAAAATGTATTAGGTATAAATTGTAAATCAATCAAACTCTTAAATATCAAAGATAACCAACTACCCAACAATAATCTATTTTAGTAAGATTAAAAGATTCCTCGCGATAATATCGAATGTCAAAACATCCCCTTAACAAGACCAGCGTTGGCGTCATCCAGTCTGCCAAGTTTGTTCCAATTCTTCATCTTAACTGGGATTTTATATTTCTAATAGCGCAGAAAGCATTTTAAATAAATAGAATATCAGACAAAAAAATATAAGTACGTAATTGATTTCATTTGTGTTAGTTTAGATTCAGAAATACTATTTGTAGCGTATATTGCCATACGCAACAAATAGTGTAGGTTGAAGGCGCTTGTTCCAGCATTTCTTATCCTTGACGGCACTAAAACCAATCTGGAAAATGCATCGGGTCAACATTCTTCAACTACAAAACAAAAGATAGCTACCCTAAAATCCCAAAATTTTACCCGATTCGATCCTGTGTATACAGTTCGTGCGTAGAGTGGCGTCGCCCAGTCTGCAGCACTGACCTCGTTATACGAGACTACCGCAGTTGGCAAAAGCCATTCCTAGTACAGTTCGGTTCATAACCTCAAGCTTTCCCTAGTTTATATGAATGAGGATTGATAATGCGCAGCGCCAGGCCAAATTAAGATTGAGTTGACATTGTGAACAGAATATATTTATAGACAACTAAAACAAAAAATAATACAAAATTTTATAAGGTGCTTATGGTTTCGATTCAGTCATGACAATCATGAGTGAGAGTTAAGATGATAGAAGAATACAATGTTCTGTAAAAGCGTAGGAAGAAGAATAAAAGCTAACAAAAACTAGAAGTACCAGTATAAATAAAAAAAAAATACCCCATACTCAAATCCTACTTAATTGCTAATTTAGTAAGGCTTTGTAGAGGATGTTTCTACTTGTCATTGTTATGTCAATGAATCATCATGACAGATCTCTTAAATAGAGCGAGACGGCAATTTACCGGATTAAGGCAACTGAAAGAGAAGAGTCTTTTGATTTCTAAAAACACTGAAACCGTTCTATATGAGATGCTCAAATAGTCGGTGATTACCCACGTATGAAATAATGTAAGTGCATTGATTTTGGCGCGCACTGTACCAACTAAGAATATCGGAAGGTTGTTTGTATACAAATTAAAACTTTATCAAGCGTTTCGTTTTTAGCTGCTGGCTGAGTTGAAAATGAAGTTTGGTTTGTGCAGCTAAATTATGCTGGGCTTTATTAGCGCTTTTATATTGGCACTTTGTCGATAAGTGGGAATTTAAATAATTATCTAGGCGGTAGAGTTTTTACACAGTACTTTATAAAATGTGAGTTAAAGTTTATAAGGCAAGGCGTGATTTTTTAAGTATTGGCTTCCCACAGTGGAGAGAGTTGTAAATATTAGAGGAGGCCTACTACACCCAGCAGTTGTTTGACACAGGCTGAAAATGATAATGATGATGAAGTGGTTTTAAATGAATGAATTGATGAATGAATTAATGAGTGAATTAAGATTAATTCTAAGATAAAATTCTAAGAAAAACATTTTATTAGATTAAGGAAGTTAAAACAAAAATCTCTCTACAAATCCAAAATATCTTGATTCAGATGTACTCAAATAAAATGATAAAATGTTTTTTGACATGAATGACTTATAAATAAATTCTATAAAGTTACGTTTGATAGGATTTGATGTTATTTTAAAAAGTAATTCGATAAATATTATTTTCCGCAAAATATAAAAGTAGAAGTTCCATTTCTGAATCCACAACCATTCATAAGCATTCAATAAGAATTTTAGGCATCTATTCAAGACACTCTGAAGATGTTAAGGATAGTCAAGCCAAGTTTCAACACATCTATAATTAAAAGAAAGAAATATTCTTTTAATTCGGTAGGACCTCAGGGATCACATACCTAGATAGTCTTAAAAGCAGGAGATTCTATTGCCATTCATAATATCAATGATAATGACCTAATCACACTAAGCTTTAAAGTACCTCGGTCGTCTGACTTAATTAAACACTAAAGTAATGTCCACGTTTACGCCAAACATAAATAAACACCGGTAAACTACTACGAAGAACCCTAATTCATATTACGTTAAACACAGAGTTCAAAATCGCTTGACTATCATACCATAACTTGCTTCCTTGATAGAATAGCTTGACAATTTATACGCGACCTATTTCTAAACCAGGATAAGTTTTGTTTATGACTCTAATTCGAATTTTAAACCTGATGATGAAGAAAAGTCATGGCCAAAAAGAAAAAAACAAATTAGACAAACCGCGATTCGAATTTCGAAAACGTCATCCCGATTCGTCCAATAACTGTCATTGCGTAGTCACGTGCTTTGTAGGCCCGTGGCGCACAACTACGCATTCACGCATTGTCATGGCACGTCACTGTCACATTACTGTCACTATACTAAACTAATAGGTACGTGCGTCCCGTACAACTGGCCGATCTAGACTGGAGATGCCGGTCACTATCTTTGCCAAAAACAGGATAAAACACCATAGTAACGACTTCTAAGTAAGGTGTAGTTTAGTGGGAGTAATCTACGAATGACTTGAAGGTAAACTTTGGCCTTTAAATAGCTCGGGAAGTTGGAAGTTCTGCTTACTTGAAGTTGTTTTGTTCGCTTTCTAGTTTGCGAATATTTATAGATTAGTTTTTGTTTGCGATTTATACCTAATTCCTTGTGAATGTATTCCCGATTTATTGTTTCAGAGACGTCTTCAAGCTATATTTCGACTATTATCACACTATTATATTAAAACGATCAGTCTCAATAAACTCTGGTATTACTTCTGTTGATAGATAGGTATTTGATACATTTCGTTTGAAAGTAATATCAAATTTATCTACCTGCACCGAGCTAAACCAAAGATATAATAAAGGATATAATCTCAATTATGAGATTGACCGTAAGTCATCAACAGCTATAGGTACAGTGTTCATAGTAGAGCTATACCTTAATAGTTTTACATCAATGTTGGTATTTTCATACAAACGCACTGCGAGTTTAAAACTGATGGGTGACCGGCGTTGATGACATCAACAGCACTAACGGCTGAAAGCTTCCGTGCCTGAAAGGATGTGTTAAATTTACGATTGGCTATTATGTCGTAAGGAAGGCTTTTTAAAAACTACGTTGATCACTCACGGCCTTACTTTGTCATTTTAAACCTCAATAATTGACAAATGTGCCAAAGAGGCAGTTTAGCTGAACCATAATTAAATTATTTCAAGACGCATTTTTTAAATCATAAAATCACTAATTAGTGACAATTCTTAATTTATGCGTCATGTTAATGTATCTCATCATTCAATTGTTTTAAAGTTTACTGTGAAAAATATAGAAAACTCACTAAAGAGGTCATGCTTTTAACATTCCTAAAAAAGTTACTTAGATGGAAACAATTTAAAAAAAGAGGAATTTGCTTTTTATATTTTCAAATATAATGCATGCGTCTCTTAGTAGTCTATCACAGTCTTTACAATACACTAGATTTAGTACTGTTATCTCCAATTGAAAGAAAACACAAAATAAAAACGTGTCTGCATTCTCCGTCGGATCAAAGGACTTGTAAATATGAATACGAGTGGTGACTGACAACAGTGGCGTGAATGCGTAAAGCAATTTACCGCAGAATTCTAACATACTAGAATATATCCAGAAGCGCATATCCTAACTAACAGGAATAGCTTGATAAAAAAAATTGGAGTAATTTGGTTCGGAGCCACCTCTATTGTATTAGAGGCAGTTGATACGAAAATCCCAAATTCGAAGTCCAGTTATGAGCTTACACGCTCGCAGCTTTGCTCACGTGGTTCTATTTCAATTTTCAGCCAAATCTGTTCTGTACTTTTTGCGTGTAAGAGAAACAAATCAATAAGAAAAAAAAAAGGGATGAAATAACCTAACGCTATTTTCTCATTAAATAAAGGTCTAAAAAATTAACTATCATAATGAATTTACCTAAGTATAAGAAAGTTACGATTACTCAATCACGAAATATGACAAGTAAAATTATAATGAAGCATTCACCACGCATTGATTGTCACAGTATGCTGTCAAGTTTAAAGACGCTCTTGATTATTCTGTCAATTTCCTAAATTGATAGTGACAGTCCGGAATGTGGTATGATCGGGTGTAAATTGGCTGAACTTAGAGATGACAGCTATCTATTTATCATAAATATGCAATGGTTTGTTATGATTTTATTGTTCCACCAAGCTCACGCAAATTACATTGGACTTTATTTTGTTCAATACAGATTGCAATCATGGAAAACTTAGCAGCTTAAGTTACAAATCAATACTTAATTTTATTCCGATAACATAGGCTTTACATCCTTGTTAAGTTGTAGATATGCTTAGGTTGACCTACTGCTAAAACAATACTATGTCACGCCAAAGAATTGAATATAGAACGAGTGATGGAGTTAGAATGATTAAAGTAAACACAACAGCATTGCCACGTGGGAGTAGTGATGGGGTAGGTTTTAATATTTTAACTTCAGTTACAAAAAAACTGTTAAGGCTTATTTTTCAAAATAACGGCTTAATTAATGAACCTCCAAATACTGAAGCCCTAACTAAAGTAAGTGGTACTTATCTATAGCACAATTTGACATTTAATTTTGTTGATACTAATCTGTCACAAAATAATTTCCTTATTTGTTAATATATTTAATTAGCGTTTAATTAGCGGCCTATAATATTTAATTAGCGTTTGAGTATTCGGACAAATTCAAACTCTTAAACGTAACTTCTTTCACCAATTAGGGAATAATTAGTTATTTCGAATTAGAACAAATTTTTACATAACGATAGAGTTTTTCTATCTCAAACTTTGTAATAATAGGAATATTGTAATAATTGAACTTAGCAGCCTTTTTACTGAAAAAGAAATTATGGCTGAAAATATTTGCCATCGAATAATATAACGTGTTGAGACACCGTAAAATAAGATGTAGCGCAGACATTCGACAAATCTATTTACCTTTTGTTATTGACAAACTGCTATATTCGTGTCTAAAATCTACTCGGTATAATTATATTTCTGAAGACACATAAAGTTATACCGTATCGGAGAAATTCGAAGACGTACGTGTCTTCCAAACTCGATGACAATAACAAGATTCAAGGTAACAATACAAGAGTGGATAAGTGTTTTCGGAGACTAGTCAGAATTCTCATTACCTGTTTATAGGTATCACAAATAAGATTGTGCATTTTGTATTTATATGTATGTTTTATTTATCGTTTGTATTTCAAAGACAACTAAAAAAACAAAATTCACTGATGTATAGAGTGGACTGTCTAAATGGTTATAGGCTATATTTTATCTCGGTAATTTCACTGGTACACCCGTGCTAAACTGGGACGTACTGCTAGTAAATAATAGTTTTCTGCGCAACATCCCTACCGTCAAACCGTTGATTGTGAACTGAATTTTCATAATGTTCTCGTAACGTAGTGCTGCTGTTCCCATCTCGTGAGCTTTTATGAAATACGTGTCGCACTGAACGTGTCCTAGTGGTGGCCGCTGGCCATTTTAATAATGGACGCAGCGATGCCACGAGGTTATTGAGTGTGAAAAGCTTGTGTGCTTTGCGAAAAGATTTTTTTTATATGTTACTTACCTGTATTTTTATTCATTTTAAACTGGATGTAACAATGTGATGAAAGCATTTTATGTAGGTAGTACCTACTTATGTCGGACGGTGGGCATTCTATCCTTCCTATCTTTATTATCTATTCGTCTATTTATGCTATCCTTCACACTGGTGTATTTAGGAGTTATAGCTACTTATTTACGTTAGGAATTGATAAATGCTTTCGTAGTACTTGTTTAGTACCTTAGGTACCTAACTACCTTGTATAGGTCATTTAAAATTTTTAACTATGTACATTCACTGAAAAATGTTTGAAAAACAAGGTTATACAGCCGTAGATACAAATTTAACTAATCATACATTTTAGCTTAACTTTTAAGTTCAGCTAAAAACTATATTTCTTTTGTCTAATTTCATTGCTGTTTAAATACCATAGACTTAATCTATCGGTTCTATCTATAAAACTGACCAAACCATAAGTTAAGAAGGTCACGGTTGGTTTTTTCTGTCAAAAGATTGATGTGAAGGGAAACAGAGTGTGTAAATAAGGAATGGGCTGAAATATTGAGATATCGACTGGAAGTTATTGTTTTGCTTTATTTGTTATGAACCTTAGATTATAAAAGTCAATTCGTCATTTAAAGTTGTAATAAGTTTTGAAATAAAACATCGGTCTAAAAACTCCGTCACTCAAGAAGGTTTTTACAAACTTCTTCATAAACATGATTAATGTTGCTGCGGTCTTGCTAAACTCATAAGAACTTTTACTATCACCTTTATTATTATAAGCAAGTAAACTTTATTATTATTAATTTAAAGACTGTTTTTTCTTATCATTAAAAAAACATAATATATCTATCTATCTATCTTGAATTTTGCTTACTGCAGATACATATTTGACATTTCTTCTATACAAAATGTGTCAAATAAAGCAAGCAAAACCAGAGATAGATCGATTATTGATACTGACCGTACAACATAACTTGTTTTAACAATTGCACTTCACAAATGAAGCTCCCTTAAACCGACTGAACGCAGTAAATATCGCACCCACCCAACGCAGACAGTAAAAAATACTACACTCACATGGACATAGAAGTTTTGGGCTGCTGGAAACGTTCCTTTCGTAGTCACACATAATTAATCAAAGATGTATTTAAAACTCTTATCAACAATTACAAAGGTAAAATATTCTTAAACCCCTTTTTAATAACACAATTAATTAAGTCTAAATCCGACGATTTTAATTAACCAGTGGTTGCAAAATAACAATCTTTTACTTCTTTTTTTAAAGAATTGATGTACTCAACGAAACTGTTCTGTTCCTTTCTAGACACTCAAGCATCTGTATCCTCATCACATCCGACAGCTCTACTCAATGCAAACATACTTCACCGCATATTATATCCTATACCACCGTTAGAATCTCATCTTTATAGTGTTAGCCCATAAAGTTGAGATTTTATTGGTTATCCGGTAGTTTTGTTTCACGTTGGAGTGCGACTGACTGGAATGGATACTATTGAAAGTCCTCGAATTCTTTCGAGGTGTTATAAAGGGTATTAAAGGTTCTCGAGGATTGTCCGTTTGGAGGCAGATTTTTGCATGCAAATGTTTTTGGGTCAGCCTGATTCTAACTATGGTCCCTAAAAGATTTCCTATGGGATGGAGTTATATTTTAATAGTTCTTAAATCCTAGTTTGTTTTTATATATCTTAGAGTGGTGTAAAGTTTGACCGATATAAGTTTGTTTGTTTCTATGTCTGTCTGTGGCACCGCAGAACAGATTTGAATGTTTTTTTATTGAGATTGATAATAAAGAGTACCTACTTACTAGAAATTTACATTGTATTTTTAGTTTGCAAATTGTCACAAACAAATCTGATTAATCAATGTTATTCTACGTTCATAATAGAATAGTAATTCAATATCAGTAATAAATGTCAATTTCCCGTAACACAAACCGAAAACATTCACAAACATTTCACACGAGTTTCACAAAGTTAGACATAGCAACCAAGCAAAGTTCATTCAAAGGTATTCATTAAAATTCGCAAATGAAGCCGCAACAACCGAATGAAGACTACTCGAATTAAAAACATTCTGCCCGTATCCCACCCTCAGGAAAAGGGCATTGAAGCCTGACTGCATCTAGTCAAATATGTAGCGGACATGAATGCGGGCAAGTGCTTCAGGCCTCGTTTGTATAGTGATAGTAACTTGCACTTTATTTTCTTTTACTACTTTCGATCCACTGCTGGGCTACGTTATTTATGAACCAAACTCCTCCTACCATATCTATCCTTGGCTGTATTGCATCATAAAATTTACTACCTAACAATTAACATAATTTTAAAATCATTTAAGCAATCCCCCTTGAAACATCTTGTACAGTGTCATTATCTTTAAATTTGCCAGACATAAAATCAACATAAGTATCATTTAAACATTTTGGCTGCCTAACTCGTAAGACATCTAAAAAAAAATAGCTAAAAAAATATGTAATTATTATCATCATTATGAATCAGTCGTCATCATATTTCATTTTTTCTACCCGTATTGAGGGTGGCCTCAGAAAAAAGGTTGTTGAAGCCTGACTACGTCTAGTCAAATACTCGTGTAGCGGAAGTGAATATGGACAAGTGCTTCAAGCCGCGTTTGTATAGCTTAAAATTTACGAAATATGAAAAGGATTTTAGTAGGTGTCATTCAAACAATTTGTCTATCTAATCCCTTAGACACACTTTGGAAGTGCAGCCATGGTCATAATATTATTTCATTTTAGTTGTTTTAAAAAAAGCTAAGAAAAAGCTAAACAGTGGCTTTTCAATAAATATTTACTTACCATATCAAATATAATTCAAAACTAATCATCATTCTCCTGCCCTTATCCCACGCTGGGTGGAGTCGGCGCAACATGGTCTTCTTCTTCCATTCATCTCTATCATTTGTCAACTCTGAATTCACTCCTCTCACATTCATATCCTCTTTCACACAATCCATCCACTTCTTCCTCGGCCTTCCTCTACATGTATATCCATCCAAACTCATACTCATTACTTTCTTAGTATGACTTTCATCATTCAAAACTACTTAACTAAATCTTATAAAACTTGGTCAAGTAACTGTCTCACTAATCTTTTACTTACATCGTGTAAACTCACACACCCCGAAGCGTTGAGCCACTCGGTAATCTGAAGGTGCATTCCCGAACTGAAAAGCTTTATGCTTTTTGTTCGTAATCATGAACAGTGTTTTAGGGTTACGGGCAACCAACATTATATAAATCAGCTATAATATTGAGCTATGAAATTTATAGTTTATTGTTCACTTTTTTGTCTTTAATAATAATTTTATTCTATTTATTTCAAGAAAAGCAAAGCAAATCAATCGTAGCGGAATTATTCAAACAAACATGATAAAGGGGTCGAAATATTCGGGGCAAAACTGGTATTTGGGTAAAATACGTTTACTGTTCGCGTGACCCACGGCTTTTCTGATTAGCCAACTTTATGCTCCATTGTCAAGAAGCCATTTTTATTTCGTAATGGAATTTTTGATTTGTTTTTATAACTGAGTCTCACGGTAATACCATTTTTATGATATAAATAATGAAAACATGTAAAGAAGTTAACAAATTAAGTAATTAATAAAAACTTTTCCATGTTGTAGATGATTTTGAGCGTTTATAATCCTTTTTCCTAATAAATTATATTTTTCTGTGTTTAGTATTCTTAATTCTCATGGAAATTCATTTGGATTTCACATTTACATTAAACGTTTTTTTAACAATGGTCTTTAACAAAAATTTAAACATTCCTCAAAACTCTTTAATATCTTGTAAATGAAAAATCTGGACCCATTCAAATTATGCCCACCAAATTATCCCACCGTAAGTATAAGCATTGTTAACCCGAAGCTACGCGACAAAATTTTGTTTATCTGTCTTCTAAAGGCTTTGTTTACAAAGGCATGCGATAAAACAGGACGCATGGCCCTCATAACAGGCGTGGAAATAAAGGCCTGAAAATACCGACAGGGCGTTCACCCATCGCATTATTTGTTTTGTATTAGTAGACGAGAAGTTAGTAATTGGTAGGTAGAGGCCGACTTTGGTGATGAGTTTATGCGATTTAGCGACTTTAGTTGGGATTCATTTTGAAGTTACGAGTAAGCCTGATGAAAAGTTGAAAAATCTTAAAAAAAGTTACGACTTTGGCAGGATTCGAACCTGCGATGATACAAGCGATCGTCCTTAACGCGGACTTGCCTTGGACTAACTCAGCCAAGAAGCCCTAATTGCCGGGGTCGAAACTATCACTAAGAGTTGGTCTAAAGCAAGTCCGCGTTAAGGACAGATGAAGATTCTCCTAAATAAATAAATAAATACCTAAAATATATACTTTAGTACATTGAGCATAGTTTAAAGTGATTTCTGAAGTAGATAAATTGTTTTCAGTTGCTGAAGGGTCTATAGGTCAATTCGTTTGGTATGCCGAGAGTTAGGTGAATTGGTTTCTTGACTCGTGAAGATTGATTATGTTCAGGTAAACATACTTAGCTCTTTTAATAAATTGCAAAATCAGAGCGACGACGGTGAGAGCTGGGCTAATAGTTGTACATTTTAAATGTGTTTTCATTAAAATCCAGTATTTTTTGTGAAGACAAACAAACAAATTAACATTACCTTTTTATAATTATAATATTAGTTTAGAAATGATGTACATCAAAATATTTTTAAAGTAAGTTATGTACTTTTAAAATAAATTTCCGTTTTATTATTTCGTAACAACTAATATAAAGTATATAAAAAATAAACACGGAACTTAGAAAAAGCATACTTAGTTAAGTTAAAGCTCTCAGTTTTTCTTTTCCGACTTTTTCTTGAAATGAGCGAAACCAAAAAAGATTTAAGTTTTTCAAGTCGAGTTAGGGTTACGTATAAGAATAAATCTTAAAGAAAAAGCTTCGATTCCGGCGGGGTTTGAAATTTCGAAACCAACGAGATACCAGTGATCGTTTTCAAAACGGACTGCCTGTACCACTCGGCAACGGAACAGCATTTGACTTCTCACGTGCATTTGACACACTGGTTCATGACCAGCTGCTTACCAGACTTGATGACTGTGGGGTGCGTGGTCCCTTACTGTCATGGTGCAATAGTTATCTAAGTAATATAACTTTTTCTGTTAAAGTTGACAATACTTGCAGCGACTTAAAGCTTATCACTGAAGGTACAGCTCAGGGCTCTGTTCTAGGTCCACTTCATTTCCTATCATATGTTAATGATATGAGCAACTGCATTTCTCATAGCAGCTGCTTTCAGTTCGCGGATGACACCTGCCTTGTTATAGCGGATAAACTCCCTGACATTGCTCTTAAACTCCTACAAGCAGATTTAGATGCTTTGACGAGGTGGTGTCATGATGCTGGGTTAGTACTGAACTCAAATAAAACAAAATTACTAGTTATTAAGTCCCCTTATGTTAAATACGCACCGGTACCGAACCTAACTTCCCATGAACATGGCTGCTTGCACACTAGTAATGTGATTGGTTGCACTTGTCCAAATATCCAAACTGTTGAGAGGCATACATATCTTGGATTGGTAATTGATAATCGCTTTAACTGGAGCTATCATATTGAGGGGGTTTGTAATAAACTAAGACAATTTTTGGCTTTCATAACCATCTTAAAAAAACGTATCCCCTTTAAAGTTAAACTTATGATGTATAACGCACTTGCAGAATCATATATTCAATACGGACTCAGCAGTTATGGACGTACCTATAAATCTTATCTGGACACCATATATAGGCTGCAGGTAAGAATTCTAAAAAATATTGTATCATCTAACATCAAACATATATTTGATGACGATGAGATAGGTCTTTTTCAACACTGTAATATACTTCCAGTACATAAGAGAGTTCTGTGCTTGTTATTAAAGGAACAATTTTTCAATGATTCTTTAAAAGTATCGGTTGTACACCCTGTACCAACTCGAGCTGTTTCCAAGAACCTGTTATGCACGCCGCGCGCTAATAATGCATACGGTGAGCGCACGACGTCTTTTATAATACCTAGATTAATAAACAGTTTACCTATCGATTTTCGGGACAGTTTGACACCAAATAACATTAAATTTAAATTAAAAAAATATTTTGGTAGTTTAAATGTAGGTGAGTGATGTTCAGTTTTTGTCAAATTACTTTTAACTTTATTTTATTTTTGAGTGTCTCACGATAGCACAAGATAAACCTTCGTGGCTTAAAGTGCTATCCATAATTAGTTTAAGCTTAATCTCTGTTTATTTGGTAATAAATAAAAAAAAAAAAAAAAAAAAAATTTAAACTATTATTCAAATAAAGCACCGATAAGTTTAAGTAATCGAATTTTGTATCAAATGTTAAAATTTCAAAGTTTCACCCAATGGTCAATTAACATACAGTCAATGTTATAATAAATAAATGTATTCAAATAATTAATTTTGTTCGAAAAGTTATTTACCTAAATACAAGTTCTTAAAATAGTAAAGTGGTACAAAAACATCAATGTGCCCTAAACGCATAACAGTGGGAAAATTGTCAGTCTATGTTTTTATCAAAACATATAGAAAATTTTTGGTAGACTCAACAAAACATGACATAATAAGAACGTAACAGTATAAAATCCTCATTTTTGGTAAAAACTTTAAAGTCATTTCTCGTTGTAACCGAAAACATAGAGCTATAAAACACTAGAAGTACTTACATGAAAAGCTCCTCTGATGAGTGGTCCTGCCTGACCCACGTACAGAGTCGAGGCCGAATCAAACACGAGCTCCAGTGGATTTCTCTTCACTACCACCGTATCAAAGCTGTGACAGTTCAAGAACAGTGTCACATTCTCCGTGGTAACTCTTAGCGCAAATCTACTCCATTTCTTTGCAAATGACGGTACTACAAATGACGCTATAGTCTGAGACAGCGCGTATGCATTTGCGTCCGTATAAAGAAGTGATATATTCATTAGCTCCGGCCCTGATGGAATCAGCTGAACTCCAAGCTGGACGACAGTTTCTAGAGGATTTACCACAGAGAATAGAAAACCTCCTTCTTTATTTGCGGGACGAACTGTCGCTGTAATCGAGAAATCTGCGTAGAGTTTCTCTGGCATAAAAAGACGGTATGGGGACTTAATGTCAGAACCAGGCATGAGGCCGTATGCCGGGAAACCGTCGAGCCCTTCATCGAAGTATTGGGTTTTCGGGTTGCTGAAGGGTACTCCAATCGCGTGGAGGAGATCGTATTCGGGAATGTCTGAAAAAATAAACGTTTATTTCAATGGAGAATAAAAATACAGTGCATTTGTTAGATGGCATAAAAATATATTAAGGCCATAAATTTAGATGTCAAAAGATACTGGAGACAGTATGTGAGGACACAAACTATTGCCTCCCAGGTCTAGGATAAGTATTTTCTTAGATAAAAGATAAAATAGCATTTGTTTTTGTATTCCTATTTCTACACAATCACCCATGCAGTTTCAACATCAAACATTAATCACCATAAAACGTACCCATAACTCCATACTAAGAAAACACTTCTATGCATTTCTGATGCTATATTTAGCAGATCTTTTCATCTGAAATGGACAGGCTAGAGGAAGTACACGGAAGTCGTCAGATTTCATTTTTATATTTCAAACCATTTATCGCTGCACTATAAAACTATTTCTGCTTCATAAAACCTCAGCACGCACTGCTATGAAGCACCGCAACTACTGTTTTTGGGTCTTTTTTTATCACGCTTTAATATTTTTTACTACAAAAGTGGTTACCGATACCCAATAAAAACTTTCATAGTTTTCGAATAACACAATATATATTTTTCAATTTCAATATGTATTCCTAGTTATTTTGGATCGTCGAATGTAGAAATAGTTTTTAAGTCATCTAGCCTGGTAGTGGATTACCACTAAAACATTACCTCTTTATAATCAAAAACTTTGAGAGATATAATATAGTTTTTATCGCGTCTTTTTTTAACTCACTTAAAAAAAAGAAGATTTTCTAGGTTTCACTATTTATATTTTTTGTTTTTGTACCCATGTTCACAGATTACTCCGCCAATAGTAAAACGTTTTAGATATTTTTTGCTTTAAATTATTTCAATTCAACATAACAGAAATGCACCTCAAAAGTGCTCGACTATTTGTTGTTCCTAATCATAAACTATGCGCTAGTTTTATACAATACAATACTATACAAGTTTCCGTTTAGTAGTTTTTGAGTTAAGGGTTACAAGCATTCATCAAACCTCCCAAATTTCCGTATTTTTTAAAATAAGTTCAAGTCGTACAACAAGTATACATAACACTTTGCCTCCTGAAAATCTAGCATTCCTAACTTCTCTGACTTTTACTGACTCTTTGCGCAGTTCTCTTTCGCAGTGCAGGCAGCTTGGTGTATTTATTTTTATTTTTAATTCCGCTGCCGTAATAGCAACTCAGTGAAGGGTAGACACTTAAAACGAGTGGTAATAACTCGGTCTGAGCGTAAACGTTTTTCAGGCGGCGCTAAAAAGTCTGCAATGCCTGTATTTATTGACCTGGTTCAGGATTTCAGGTCTAGAATGTATAACATTTAAAGCCTGAATTCGTTTGTACTTTTTAAGTGAATGAATGCTTTTTTATTGATTCGAATATTGAATTATTTTTTAAGCTTAATGTTGTGCCTTCATGTGTACACAACGCAAAATGGATAGGTATATGTTTGGTATATTTCACCTACAAATCATCATCAGATCAAAACAAACTCATCGAATAATTCACTTAACAGGGATACCAATTTAAGTGTAGGGGTAATCTATATTGAATTTGTACTCAATCACTTCTTTTCCACTAATAGGCTTGTGAGTTATCCATCATCATCTTTACTTTTCGTAGACCCATCCGCTCCCAACCCACGCTACGTCGTCACGTCAACAAATCGACCCACGCTAAGCTTAAATGGAGGCCTTCAGTCTTAAATACTCCCACCGTTATTACTTTACATTGCGCACTGAACCAAAGTTCACTATCTCTTATCAGTTCCTTTTCCATCATTCTGTCACCGATTTTCATCACTGCCTAATTACGTCAATTCATAATCACTGCCATAACCTTATATCACTTTATCGATACCGCTCAAAAAGGGCAACAAATAAAGCCCAAATGATATCATTAATTTCCCAAAGACGTCCATTTATTGCTGGGTGTTTTGCGCTACCCTATACATCTCTGTAATAGCACAATATGTTAAACTATTACACCGATAAGCCCGCATCCTTACTCAGGAGCACCGCAATCGTTTTAACAGCGCTATTTAGGAGCGCAGAAACAGTGTAGCGTTAATTGTCCGCTGCAATCGTTAAAGCACTTTTCTCGCTCTCTGTAGCGTTATACTTGCAGCAATCTGTCCGAGTTTCGGTACAGTAAATTTGAAACCGATGTCAGGATTGCTCTTTTTGTGAGATAGCCCACAATGGGCTGACGGTATTATCAGCTCGGGTCAACATTGGATCAGGCAAACGTAGGGCCGGGAACAATAGCATGAGCAAATGATGGCCAGGACTGGGAGAAATTGGGCTGCGGGTGGTAAAAGTATACCTAGTCGAGTGGAATTGTGCCTATAATTTCTAATCCGAAGGTCGAAGTGGGTATAAATTATATACACAATATAACAAGTCCCGAGGAAAAAAAATGATAAAAAACCAAAAAGTATTCTAATAGACACATTGTCTTGCAAACTGTCGCGCATGGTATGTTTGCTGTTGCAAAATGTTAGCATAAACTGCATGGACGTGCTTCTGACTCAGGTACCTCTCAGATGTCTTGAAGATCTATCAAATCGAAAAATGTACTAAGCGATCGAGCTTTCGCAATTATATTTGTAGTGGTAAATGATCACGAACAGTGGAATTGCTTACCCACATTTTAGTTCCACGGGTAATGGATCGAAAAGACCGAGAGTGCGCTTCAAACTCAAAGTCGAAGCACAGTTCAATTATACCCCATTTCACCAATTATCTCTGTGACCAACTTGAATTCGTAATTGCTAGAGAGTATTCCTAATTGGTCACTACATTTCATGAATGTTCTGCCAGTCATTGAGACCTTAGAGCGGTATAATGTAGGTAAGGATCTTGTATAAGTGCCTCTGTAACTTATCCTAACCTGCATGTCGACCTCTTCGTGATTATTTTTAAAATCGGTCCACTACCACAGAATAAAGATGGAACCACTACCTATTGACTGAATTATCAGTGCACATTTAGTGTACCTAAATGTGCACTGATTACAAAAAAAATTACATAAATACTGTCAACCATAGAACCGTCTCTTTTTATGTAGTCAGTTTAAAATAGTAGGCGCAAAGTTAACATACCGTTTTGATACTTAGAAGATCCAAAAAGTCCATCATTTGCAGTGCATGCTGTTGTGAGGAGAAGCAGGAGCAAACAGCATCTGAAAAGGAAGAAAAAAGTTAAAGTAAATAATTTCCTACTTTCTTCTTTGAGACTTAACTAACCTACTTAGATAATTAAGAATTAATTGAATGACTAACTTCCGAATACTGAATCCGATACTTATAATTAGTTAAGCAATTTCTGTATAATAGAATATAGAAACTCCTACTTTTTTAAAGTCGGTTAAATAAATTAACATTTTCTAAATAGGTAATAACCGACAAAAGGTAGGTTTTACATAATAATTAAAATGACTCAAGAATAAAAGTATCGAATTGAGAAAGATTTTTCATATCAGATCCTTCAAACAAACACACTCTTTTGCGTTATTACGAGTATTATTTTTGGTTGGAAAATCATGGAAATGAACAAAAAAAACAAGGATCTGGGTTTCCATACAAAAACCGTGTTTGTAATTAGTTAAGACCCAAATAGAAATGTGAAAGTCGGGTACCTAAGCTTATGGAATAAAAAGTGCTAATGCACTTATGCTCAAAGCTTCAAAAACTTTTGAAGTTGCATTTCAACTCTCGTAATTTACTTTCTGTACCCCTAGCACAAGTTGAGATACAGATTACTTACCGTTTGTTTAAGGGTTGCTTATATATGTTAGATAAAACCTAAGAGAATAATTTTTTTAAACTGACATCAGTTTTGCAAGAAGAAAATAAAAACCACATTTATTATCGGGAGCATTGTCTTTCAAACAAAAATTTTGGAATTCGCTTCACTTTTGACGGATCTGGTGCATATACAAAAACCGACCTTTTAACCGACTTTTTTGAAGTCGAATAATGCTTATAGGATATTGTGCTGCAGGATCAGGTAGAGAATCATTGAACCAAATCGGATGTGAGCTGTCAAAAGAACCAATTCGGTCTGGACGACAAACTCGGACAGGCGAGTCGAGAGCAACTGAATCTCCAATTAGATCCATTTAGCCTAGGGTTGGCACACAAGGTGAACCAATCAGATACATTTTATCTGATTGGTTCACCTTGTGTGCCACATTGTAATGCAATACGGCTTACTTACGGGTAACAACTTTTAATCAACTCGCAATAGTTCACTTTTTAGAAAAAAAAAATGCGTTTGATTGAATGTGTTCAATAGAACAGCTAATTATCATGGAATAATTAAAATATTATTTTATGTTCTAGTTTAGTTTGAGAGATTCGTTTTATTTTATCAAACGCGTAGTATTTTCATTAACTAATTCTGCAGTCATTTTATGTTTTAAAGAAACACAACGGTTAATAGTATAGTGAGAAATTATTTTTAATGTGAAACAAAAGATTTAAAAAACATGTAGACCAGTTACTAAATGGTTCTCTTATTATGTTTTCAGGAATAATATTTAGTAACATTCCAGAAACGCATTTGCCCAGCTGTGGGCTCTGCTGTTGTGTGATGGCAACCCTATTTTTTGACGAATGTACGAGATAGAAGAAAAAGTGTCAATTTGCAATTAAAATCGTGTTTGAAATGGTTCGGCTGAAGGGACCTTAATTGATACGAATATTGGCGCAATGGCTTAAAATATAGCTACAACTCGCTACGGTGTTACAAGCGTGAAACTTTCAGAAACATAAAAAAACCCTACCATCAGTTTTAGAATTGTAGTAGATATTCTCGCTAACGGTTCAAGTATTTCAAATGTATGAAATTATCCATAGAAGTTACCGGGGGCGGGCGCTGCACTAATATTTTCAAACATTTTGTATACTTGACTCGGTATCAGAGACAGTATCAATACTTACTTACTACAGTCACCTTTAAGACTTTAAGTGTACATTTTTAAGTGATCCTTGACGATACTTGACACTATTTCATTTATTTCTTTCAGTAAACTAGTGGTAGGGCCTCAAAACGCTAAAAAAGCTATCTACATGTATAAAATCAGTTGCTGTTCGTTAGTCTTGCTCAAACACGAAAACGGCGTTTAATGATTTTCTTTTCATTTTATAAATTATCGCCAAGTCACTAAATGACTTTAAGTCCTGCAAAATAACAGAAAAATAAACTAGTAGTTTGCCCCGAACGAGATCTCGCTCTCTATTGGTTGTTTTGAATGAATTTTATTAATAAATATTAATTTATATATTTCAGTTCTCTAGCCTTCAATTACCTTATTATTCTCTCAATTGTATTTCTTTGACACTATATTGATTTCATTATTACAGTAACACAAGAGCGTGACCGGCATAAATCACAAAAAAAAAAGAAAACCAGCGCTTGAAATAAATGAAACACATAGTTAATTATATAGACTTGGATGCTTTATTATTAATAAGGTGTCCAGTCTCCTCCGCTGTCCTTAATGGCCTGGCATCTACGAGGCATACTTTCGACTAATTTCTCTGCGTATTCACGGGAAAGTGACTTCCATATGGCCTTCAAATTGCGAGCTAGCTCGGCGGTAGTTTGTGTTTTTTTACCCCGAAGTTTAAGCTTCATCATCGCCCAAACGTTTTCTATTGGATTTGCGTCAGGAGATTGTAAGGGCCAATCCAAGACCTCAATGCCGTTATTTTGTTTCCAGGCGGTGCATAGGCGGCTTCGGTGTTTAGGGTCATTATCTTCTTGTAATATCCATGATGTACTTGGGCTTCGGAACAGCCTTTGGGCCGATGGTAATAATGCTTTCTGATATATTTGATTCATCTTTACAGCATTCAGAGAACCAGTAAACAAGTACAAATTTCCAAAACCACTTTTTGATAAGCATCCCCAAGCACCTGGACCATGGACCTTTACTGGGTGTTTAACAGTTCGTTCGACAAGTCTGTTATCGGCAGTTGACCAAGCACGAGTTGCTATACCACTTGCCCAAAAAGAAGCTTCGTCGGAAAACATTACCTTGTCCCAGTCGCGGTCTTTGTTTTGTTGTGCCCAGGCCATTCTTTTTTTAATGTGGTTTTCTGAAAGGAGCGGTTTCTTCAATGTGCTTCGGTATTTTAACTTAATCTCTACTAATCGTCTTCTAATTGTAGCTAGGGATCTATTTAGTCCTTTTTGCTTAAGTTTTTCTTGTGCAGATCGCAAAGATAATCTTGGATTTTTCAAAAACAGATTGATTATCTGCTTATCCTCGGCGGACGACGTCTGTCTTGTCTGACCACGTTGTGGTAGGTCATCGACATGTTTGGTTTCTAAATATCGGTTAACCCACTTGTCTTTGACTTTCTCATATACTTTGCAGCTTGAACACGAGACATTTTGGGCCCTTTAGGGTGCAAACAAAGGAACACAGCCTCGAAACGGGAAGCATACGCGGCACTCATTTTGGGAATAGTATGCTTTATCGAAGTTTACGCGGGTTTTTTTTTTTTTTTAGAATGCATCAAGGGCAAAACGTTATTCTACCAGCTTGTGTCTTTATTTTTGCATAAAACCTTAAAATACATTTCTTTTTAGTGGTCACGCTCTTGTGAAACACACTGTATATCCCGCCATATTAAGATAATTTGTATGACACGTTTGTGAAGTCAATTATAAATTTAACTATAATAAAAATGTTGTACATGATTCACCAGCTACTACATCAAAGAAACTGCTTCCAATAAAAGTCTCATTCGAATCCCTAATAAGTATTTGTCAGCAGTTCTCTAGCAATCCGTTTGTCAGCCGCTAATAAACTAGCAATTCCATTCCCTGGGGCAAGGAATTGTATGAGATTCAGTGTCTTATAAATTGGAACTTGGAAGTTGCACATTCTGGTCTTGCATCCTAAAACTCAATTCTATTACGCAAACCTCACAGAGTACATTTGTGTTATCATGCGGAAGTCGCGGGTTCGATCCCCGCTACGGGACAAATGTTTGTATGTACTGCAGATATTTGTTCCGTGTCTGGGTGTTTTCTATCTATAATATGTATGTATTTATGAAAAAAGTAGTAGTTAGTAGTTTATTTATTTATATTTATTTGACAGTCGTGAAACGTAACATAATGTCTGTGGCGTACCTTTATTTTAATTTATTTTAAATTTAAGGCTGTAATTTGACATGCAAGTCATGATGACAGTCAATTTAGTTGTATGCAACAGGAAATAATCTTGCATCGTGCAAATGGGATTTGTTCTTTTATCTGCACTTACATAAATTTCAATCACACCTCGCATACAATTAAAGTCATTGGTCACGACAATAACATTAAATGGTGGCACAAACCAATAAATTATTGGAACAATAAACAACAACGTCGACTAAAGTGTTGTAAATGTGACACATTAGGTGTAAATGTGATACCTTGACAGATTTAATGATTTGCTATTAGCCAAATTAGATTGTAAATGAGTTTCATCATTGTAAAACTATTTCGTCTTTACTTTTTAATAAAAAATAGTAGATTGCTATACAAGGGGATAATAGTAGATTACTACACGAGGAAGAAAGGCACAGATTCCGATGCACGAGATGGTTTATCGCGCGAGCGTCAGCGAGTGCGATAATAGTTCGAGTGCATCGAAGGGCCTTTCTTCCGAGGTATGTACTCTACTTTTCATTACGAATATGAGGAAATTACCAAAAATATTGATGTAAAATTTAAATTTCACACACAAAAATTAGCTGTCTCGCTTTTTTTTTTAAATCTAGTTTAATATTGACTAAAAGCAGCTAACGATGGCATGGCATAGCTGCGTTCCAGATTAAAAAAAAATACTGACTGGTAGTAGAATGGCTATAAAAGTAGTAGGCATTCTACCAGTAGTTTTTTTTTGATGATGAAAAAATTTAAATAAATAAAATAAAATAAATAAATAAATTATAATTAGTGCTAGAGAAGCACAAATTCGTGCCAGAGAGACATAATATCTAGCATCTGATTGAGTTAGAAGAACTTGAACACTTAGCATGCATCGACATGCCACAAAAGAAATGTCAAAAATGAAGTTGACATTTGACAGTTATTTACTTTCCTGCCCTAGGGCAGGAAAGTACTTGTTTTCCCTAGGGACAGAACATGCTACTTTGAACCCTATAATCAGGCAACTTCGTGCGTACTTTCCGTGTATGAGTAATGAAAAGGCATTTTTTCTATGCACGAGATGGTTTATCGCGCGAGCGTCAGCGAGTGCGATAATAGTTCGAGTGCATAGAAAAGCCTTTTCCCCGAGGTAAGCACTCTGCTTTTCATTACGAATATAAGGAAATTACCAAAAAAATTGATGTAAAATTTAAATTTCACACACGAAAATTAGCTGTCTCGCTTTTTTTTTAAATCGACTAGTGTAGTATTGACTAAAAGCAGCTAACGATGGCATGGCATAGCTGCGTTCCAGATTTAAAAAAAAATACTGATTGGTAGAATGGCTATAAAAGTAGTAGGCATTCTACCAGTAGTTTTTTTTGATGATGCAAAAATTTAAATAAATGAAATAAAATAAATAAATATAATATTGTTAGCCAAGTCCCTTGATGATGACTAATCGACAGACGGCGCCTACATAAAAGCGAGCGCACGGCTGCGCGCGCTCACTTTGTGCTTGGCTTTCGAACGAGACGGATGTCTCGGCTTCCTAGGGACTTTGTGTTGTTAGGTCGTTTTCTTGTATTTTGTAATCGTGTAGCCTATGTCAGTGCTTATTTTGGTTCAATGGTGTAAACTGGTGTTTCCTTTGCTTTCTTTGTTTATTTTGATAACCTCAAATTGTTTGCTTATAAAGATAATTTTGGTTTGATGAGTTGACTAATTGTGTAATAAAGTTGTCACCTTTTTTTAATGATTTTCACTTCTGGTTCCTAAAATCAGAAGCGGGATAGAATTACACTTCCCACTATCATCCTGATCGCTTTTATCCTGTTTTTCTTTGTTAAAGAATTTTTGAGGGAATTAGAAAAAAATCGAAGTAAACACCAATTTTCTTTGCTCGAGTTATATTTTTATCCGATGACCAACGTAGGTCTGTGCACAATGTCGATGCGAAGTAGGTCGTGAAACTTGACGCGATCTCGAAGTAGGTCAAATTCTTGTCGACACAGGTTTCGTCGTCGCGACAGGAGTGATGATTCGCGTAGTAACACTCGTTCTCGAAGCAGAATTTGTTCTAGGGGTAGATCTAGTTCGCAATGTAGGTCAAGGTCGGATCGTAGTGCATTTTTACGCAGTGGCTTTGCCACCCAATATCTTGACAATAGTTTTGTTCCGGTTTTGTGTTATTTTCGTGATTTTGTGTTATTTTCTGGATTTTCGTGGTTTTGTGCGATTAACAAAAATCGTAAGTACCTACCCTCATTTTGATAGAATTGTCTGGGCGTTCGTCGAGGACTGGAGAACTTGAAAATGTACAAAGGAGAGATCGTTCAAGTAGTGGGAGTCGCAATCGTCGTTGTCTGACGTCTAATATTCGATATGTTTCTTTGGTGACGCAAAGTCGTAGTTGAGTGGTTGTGTCTCAAACGACAGGTCGAGGAGTATCTTCAAAATAGAGAATACACTTCCCACTATCATCCTGATAATTGCTTATTGGTTTTTAATCTTATCGAAAAGGTTTTTAACAATAAAAATAAAAATGTATTGTGTGGGTACTTCCATAACTTTTTATTTGTTATTTTGTACGTGTTTATTTAACCAAGGTGCATTGTGCACCGTTATTGTGTGTTGTGCAGAACGAGTTCGAGCCGCTCTCGGTCACGTCACCGACAGCGCTCGTCCGGGTTGCGGAGTGATCGCTCGCGGGACAGGAGGTCCTGTGGCTGGCGGTCGCGCAGCCACACGCGAGATGGATCGCCGCACCGGCGCTCTCGTGATCGGAGGTCGCGCAGCATCGCGCTAGATGTTTTGCGTGCAGTGGCAACAGTCACGCTGAGGTACCTAGCTGCCAGGTACGTGTGGCGCCGGTACCACCACGGAGTAACTGTGAGTCTCTTGATACTAAAACGTTGTGTTGTTTGTAAATTGTGATCGAGGTATACGTCTTATGTGGTGAAGCGTGAGGCTTCTAGGTCTTAAGGCAGTGGGATCTGCCAGGAAGGGATGATTTCGATCCATAAAACTAGAGCTTGAAGCCTGGAGAGAATCCTTCAGATTTTGTTGCACTTTCTTAGATACGGAAGTTGAGTATCTGGACTGACTAATTGAATAAGGTCAGGTACGGCCGAGCTCAGGTATGTTAAAGCTCGCTCTGAATCACCAAAACTAAGTCAGATGTTCCATACTAGACATCCTTAATACTGACAGACATTCATTGACATAATATGACAGTACCACCCATTAGGTCATGACAGGTCATTTCACTACCAAGCTCTGATAACCTTGTTGGACCTTTGATCTTGTGTGCGTTTGTTTCTGTACAGGTGCTTGCTCCTGTGCGACCGGTCCTGTGGACGCGCTGTGGACGAGCGGTCCTGTGGACGAGCGGTCCTGTGAACAAGCGGTCCTGTGGACGAGCGGTCCTGTGAACAAGCGGTCCTGGGGACGAGCGGTCCTGTGAACGAGCGGTCCTGAGGACGAGCGTTCCTGTGGACTAGTGGTGTCCGGAGACGTGTACTGCGTTCTTCGACAGTGTGTTCGATCCGTATTCGTCTTGGTCTGACATTGCTTGCGTACCCGTCAATAGCCACCACTACGTTCTTATTCAACTAGTACTTAGATATTCTCATGACACTTACACTTACACTTACACTCACACTTAGGTAGTAGGAAGTCTAGGAAGGATTATGCATAGGCTGGTTATGGTTATTGATGGTGACGTATGTAATGGATGGATTGAGATGAGTCGGACGGATCGGTGGACGTATCATCGATACGTGTCGGTACGCTACCTATATTGCTTCCATGCAAGTGCCTCTGCCATGTGAATTGTCGGTACGCTACCTATATTGCTTCCATGCAAGTGCCTCTGCCATGTGAGTTGTCGGTACGCTACCTATATTGCTTCCATGCAAGTGCCTCTGCCATGTGAATTGTCGGTACGCTACCTATATTGCTTCCATGCAAGTGCCTCTGCCATGTGAGTTGTCGGTACGCTACCTATATTGCTTCCATGCAAGTGCCTCTGCCATGTGAGTTGTCGGTACGCTACCTATATTGCTTCCATGCAAGTGCCTCTGCCATGTGAGTTGTCGGTACGCTACCTATATTGCTTCCATGCAAGTGCCTCTGCCATGTGAGTTGTCGGTACGCTACCTATATTGCTTCCATGCAAGTGCCTCTGCCATGTGAGTTGTCGGTACGCTACCTATATTGCTTCCATGCAAGTGCCTCTGCCATGTGAATTGTCGGTACGCTACCTATATTGCTTCCATGCAAGTGCCTCTGCCATGTGAGTTGTCGGTACGTTACCTATATTGCTTCCATGCAAGTGCCTCTGCCATGTGAGTTGTCGGTACGCTACCTATATTGCTTCCATGCAAGTGCCTCTGCCATGTGAGTTGTCGGTACGCTACCTATATTGCTTCCATGCAAGTGCCTCTGCCATGTGAGTTGTCGGTACGCTACCTATATTGCTTCCATGCAAGTGCCTCTGCCATGTGAGTTGTCGGTACGCTACCTATATTGCTTCCATGCAAGTGCCTCTGCCATGTGAGTTGTCGGTACGCTACCTATATTGCTTCCATGCAAGTGCCTTTGCCATTTGAGTTGTCGGTATGCTACCTGTATTGCTTCCATGCAAGTGCCTCTGCCATGTCCGTATCTGCGCTGGGCGCATAGTCGATCTGACCGTGTCTGCACATGAGTGTATAGTCGGTCATGCCTGTGTCTGCGTTAGTCGCATAGTCTGGCAGGCGCGCGTGTCGCGTCATGTTACGGGTGGGGCTCACCTACCTGAGGCTGCTGACAGCTACGGAGCGGCGCGAGCGCACTGTAGAACATGGAATCAGTGGAACAAGCATCAAGAACTAAGCCTTGTTCTTAAATAAGTATTCGAGAGACGTCTCAATAGTGTTAAGAGAGATGGTATAACTTGATGGATGAGTTATTGTTGTAAGACGATGTATGAATTGATTGGCAGATCGTGTGTAAGAAGAGTATGGAACACTGGGTGTAAACTGGCAGCCTATCTTAAAAAGCTTTCGTTTTCAGATGAAGATGTACAAGTTTCTGGCGCAGGTCCCTCCATACCTTCGTCACGAGCAGATGGAGTCAACGAGCCTGGGTCGTCTTCTGCAGTGGTGTCACCACGCGATGACACTACTGACGAACCTGACGAGGACGTCAGGATGTCAGGAGAGGCCGTGTTAGCCAAGTCCCTTGATGATGACTAATCGACAGACGGCGCCTACATAAAAGCGAGCGCACGGCTGCGCGCGCTCACTTTGTGCTTGGCTTTCGAACGAGACGGATGTCTCGGCTTCCTAGGGACTTTGTGTTGTTAGGTCGTTTTCTTGTATTTTGTAATCGTGTAGCCTATGTCAGTGCTTATTTTGGTTCAATGGTGTAAACTGGTGTTTCCTTTGCTTTCTTTGTTTATTTTGATAACCTCAAATTGTTTGCTTATAAAGATAATTTTGGTTTGATGAGTTGACTAATTGTGTAATAAAGTTGTCACCTTTTTTTAATGATTTTCACTTCTGGTTCCTAAAAATATAATTAAGTGTAGAGAAGCACAAATTCGTGCAAGAGAGACATAATATCTAGCATCTGATTGAGTTAGAAGAATTTGAACACTTAGCATGCATCGACATGCCACAAAAGAAATGTCAAAAATGAAGTTGACATTTGACAGTTATTTACTTTCCTGCCCTAGGGCAGGAAAGTACTTGTTTTCCCTAGGGACAGAAAATGCTACTTTGAACCCTATAATCAGGCAACTTCGTGCGTACTTTCCGTGTATGAGTAATGAAATAGTAGATTGCTATACAAGGGGGCAAAGGCACTTTTCCTATGCACGAGATGGTTTATCGCGCGAGCGTCAGCGAGTGCGATAATAGTTCGAGTGCATAGAAAAGCCTTTTCCCCGAGGTAAGCACTCTACTTTTCATTACGAATATAAGGAAATTACCAAAAAAATAGATGAAAATTTAAATTTCACACACGAAAATTAGCTATCTCGCTTTTTTTTTTAAATCGACTAGTTTAATATTGACTAAAAGCAGCTAACGATGGCATGGCATAGCTGCGTTCCAGATTTAAAAAAAAATACTGACTGGTAGAATGGCTATAACAGTAGTAGGCATTCTGCCAGTAGTTTTTTTTTGATGATGAAAAAATTTAAATTAATAAAATAAAATAAATAAATATAATATAATTAGTGCTAGAGAAGCACAAATTCGTGCAAGAGAGACATAATATCTAGCATCTGATTGAGTTAGAAGAACTTGAACACTTAGCATGCATCGACATGCCACAAAAGAAATGTCAAAAATGAAGTTGACATTTGACAGTTATTTACTTTCCTGCCCTAGGGCAGGAAAGTACTTGTTTTCCCTAGGGACAGAAAATGCTACTTTGAACCCTATAATCAGGCAACTTCGTGCGTACTTTCCGTGTATGAGTAATGAAAAAAAGTTTTTTAGTTCATCTTTCTGAAATATGTAAATGTATCTATATGTATTAAGATAATTATTTTTTACAAAAAATTTTAAGTAAGGCAGGATCAAGTCACCACATCAAGTAGGTATAATTATTTTTTGACGTGTCTATTTTTAATGTTATTTAAATCAGGAATTTTATCTTAATTTTTTGATAAACAATATGTACTAAGTACTTTAGATGAACTCGAATTCAAAACATAACAAAGTCTGTTGTTCTTTATCCTATACAAAATAATTTCCAATTTTTCGAGTTCAATTCATTGATGTTGCTTTAGTCGTTTACAGCCCTGATCAACCAAATACTTATCAAGATTTATCCGTGATAATAGGCAATTTACTAGCGTTGGAAACCTATTGATTAGTTTAATATTAGGTGTTATTAATAAAGGGAACGTGTGAATATTACTAAACGTTTAGTCATAGGAACAAACGCGTGGGTTTATTACTCGATTGAAACTCAATTTCTAAAGGTTAGCTAAATACTTGTTTATCAATGGATTCCATCTTTTGCAAAATAATAAAGCAGTGACTGCAATGAGATGCCTTCTTAAAGAGAATTATGATGATATGTCAAAGTACCTAAATATTGTTATAATTTACAGAATTTGGAAATATATAAAAAAATCACTACTAATAATAGTCTCTGACAGTAGCTTTAATCGCGTTTTTTTATCGTGAAATTACTTTTTCAGATAAATTGGTTCGTGAATTAGACAAACATTATATTTGTGACAGTCCTTTGGTGTATAAAAGCACAAAACAATAGAACTTATGAAATTATCGTCGTTTAATATAACACCTACAAACTAACCTTATAATGTGGTAATCAGCGAAGACAGGTAATAATTTCAAGAAATAATTACATCAGTCAGGATCGTGGGTGTTCGGTTTTCTATAAACGTAACGTAACGATTTCTCTTTTAACATATTTTTTGTTGCTTTGTTATTAAATCACGCATGATGTTCAAAAAAGTCAATCCATAAATAGATTTTATTCGATTTAGTCTTGATATAACTGCTAAGTGTTTGCCACAAAATGTCACGTAAATTACGTAATTTTAGAACTGTCACTCAGACTGGCATTTTGTTTTGAACTTTATTGTGAACGAAATAAGAGCTTTCGAATTTAGGAATTTTTAATTAGTCAGTGCCCTGCAGAATCACCACCATTGTATCGTTATACTTTATCAACTTTTAATCGATCGGAATATAGTATAGGAGCACTGATGCGCGCTATGGCGTTTTTTTAAGTTACGTTTTGTTGTGTTATAGCGAATAACCCCGTATGGTTTATATTTTCTACAGTAAATCATCATCGGTGCTTAAAACCGATAATTCATCTTAATTAATTTTTCGATCCCGGTAGTATGTGTCTGTGGCCGAGAGGTTATGCAGTTTGCATTAAGGACGATCGGGTCAACGCCGCGACGCAGGTTCGTATCCAGCAAAAGTAGTTACTTTTTTTTATTTTTTATTTATGCACTAAGTATCTTGAACCTGAATCCATCTACATTTTTGTCAACGCCACATCTAATTGTCACGACAGACAAGGGCCTGAATAGAGCACGCCCAAATTAATTGTGCAGCGAACAAAAGTCCTTTTGGGCCAATCCATCAAAGTTGAACGGTGAAGAAGGTAGGACAGTATAATTCGGGTAGATGTCAAGTTTTCCCTAAACGGTGATAATTGTTCCAGTGTTTACAGAAATTCAAATTATAGTGGTATGACTATGACTGATGATGTTGGGAGCTAGCACCGGTTATTATCTCTTTAGGTCCAGTACGTCCGGTACGGTCCGTTTATTACGTGACAAAAATTACCATAGCATCATTTCATTATAGTTTTGAAAGTCATACTTCAATCACTCAATGGACTTTAAAATAGAAGAGTCGTCCTATAACCACATTTGTAAACTTTTTTAAAGTATTATTACCGATGATCTTAATAGTTTTTCTATGAAAAGGTTTTTGTACATCAATTAAAAAACCTTTTTAAAATGTTGCGATCAGAACACAATGTTTTATAAAACATAATATCTACTGCTATTTATTGCAATACAATATTTAAGGTAAATACCCGTAAATATTTATGATTTATCATTTGTAACAGATATCTGACATTATACAAGTTCTCTGAAGCACATTATCTATGGATAATAATCAAATTACTCTTTTCATAGTATTGCGTTGTTTATCGAAATGTGGTTGCGGATAATTTTATAATAATGTTATAAGTAATTATTTCAACTTCTTTCCAAAATTGCCTGTCAACATGTTACATGCTTGGAAACAAATT
Source organism: Xanthorhoe spadicearia (assembly GCA_947086425.1). Lineage (NCBI taxonomy): Eukaryota > Metazoa > Arthropoda > Insecta > Lepidoptera > Geometridae > Xanthorhoe > Xanthorhoe spadicearia. The sequence continues at coordinate 3,441,087 of OX352205.1, read as the reverse complement.
TCTTGTTTTAAATAAAAATAACACTAAAAAATACATAAAATATATTTCGTGACTTTGTTAAAGTATCACGCACACTTCAACTTAATTAGATTCCTAACTTGACAGCTAACAAATGTCAAAACTTGTAATGCTAACTTAAACTAATAGGTGCCTAGCTCAGACTAACTCATTAGCACAATTTATTCAAATGACTCGCGGAGTTTGCTTTGAAAATAGCTATTCAAATGTAGGTCTAGGATATTTTGGAGTAGGTTATAATAATATAATATTTTATAGATAGATCGTAGGGTCTGTAGGCCTTGGATTTGATTCAGAAATACAAATATTTATGTGATAAAAAGGGATTTTGTTTTGTATCTGAATGCATGACTTATGTAGGTACCTATTTACTAAAAATACTTCTTGCTTTTACTTATACGTATACTTTCGAACTTATTACTTAGTTTAATTTTTCTTAATATTTATGACACGTAAAACATTTTTTTTCACACTTTTTTTCCGACATTATTATATATTTTCTACATTAACCTTTTTGGAAACTAATGCTAAAGGTGCCGACTGAGAAATGATGGAAATTATACATTTTATCGTGACATTTATTCCCTTAAAACATGTTATATCGCCATAAGAATTAGAAAGTGCTTTAAATAACACCATTAAGTTAAATTAAAGAATTAACAGTGATCGAAATGTGTTGTCGAACCAATTTATTGCATTCCAAGAAATTAGTGCAGTGAAGAAAATAAATAGCTGGTCAACTCATTGTCGAACCGATTTACGAGTATGCATTCTGAGAAATGAGATTTTACAGTGAAGAAAAGAATAGCTGGGTAAGTTCAATACACAATCTGGTTGAGCTGATATAGTTTTACAACACTTTAAAGTTGTAAGACAGAATTTAATTTTTATTTTACCAATGACAATAATAATATTACGAACGTAAATTAAAATATGATTAAGTATAGTTTGAAATGTCACTTAAATATTAACAAAAACTAAACCTAAAGTCAATGACAGTATTTTGTAAATATTTACCACATTTTAGATGTTTTGTTAATAGTTATGGTAATATGCTTTATAGAATTTTCAAAGTTTATCATAATCTGCGTTTTACATTCTTTGTATCAAGCAACCCAACCATTCTCGAAGTCGCTGTGGAATAAGTCAGTGTTCGATATATCATGAAGATAAGAGTCATTTTAATTAATTTATTGACGCGTAAAGGTCTAAGGTCTTTAGAAATGAATTTATGCGGCACTGCTTAGTGAAATGACAGCATCGATGTATTGATTTAGGTCGATTGACACTTGTATTGTTTTCCGTATTATTAATTTATGATTATGCATTTGCGTTGGGTAATATAAGATTTCAGGCATATTAGGGACCGATAAAGAGTCTTTTAGAACGTCGGTCGCGCATTGGCGTGTTTAGACACCATATTGACAGATTTTATGTTGGCTTAAAAAGGTGATGAAATGAATCACAACATGACTATCATCATAGACATTTTCTGAAAGCTAGAGTTTTATAAGGAAAGCCTATGACCAGCAATGGTCGTCCTACGGCTTGGATGATTACAGTAAATAATGATAAAATTAAAAAAAAACTAATAGAAGAAATGCAAAACTGTTAAAACTCTCTAAACTTATAATCTCAACTTCATTTCAAGTTTCATTAAAATCTGCTCAAAAATTTTTTTGTTATTGAGTAACTACAAACTTTCATTTGTATTGGTAGTCATGAAATTTGTTATTAATAACAATACATTAATAAAAAGTACCTTTCACCCACATCAAACCCTTTTTATAGTCTTCAGGTCAAAGTTCAGTATTCAAGTCATCACTATCATTGTATTTCGTTATTTATTGACCGTAACGACCGTTATGGCGTTACCTTTGTCGATTATGACCTTAATTTTCGTCGGATTTTGACAGGTGTTTAATGAAGAATAAGTGGTTTTCTATTCTTCATTACACGTATTATAAGGTTAAAATGAGTTAATTTTATTCGGTTATGATTTTCACTTGAAGTCTTATTTGGAGAGACCAGTTTTTTATAATTCGTTCAGAAATAAAATAGAGTATAATCTGGGACCAAAACAAACAAAACTAAGGCCTATACAACTTTACTAGATAACACGAGTATTTTGAGTTTCGCAATTTACGTTTAACTGAAATCTGACTTAAACATGCTCAAAGCCCTTAAGCTATATAAAATTGAGAGTTTTATCAAAAAGTCAATATAGTTATATAATTTGGAATAAAATAAGTAATCGGGGATCCAGCCCTCCGAGTCATTGCCCTGGAAAAAACTCCTGTGCAGTCCAACTTTTCGCATATGAAATAAAAATTCTGCTCACGACTGCATCGCCAGACAGTCTACATTCATTACATTGGTTTGCAAATGTTTTATGCAAATATGACAGCTATTGGGTAAATAAACATTTGACCTCTTGATTTTGCAGTTTACCTTTCGATGGGAGATGTTTGCCCGCTGACCGTCTTTTGTAAAACAATTAAGTTTCATTTTGTAATTGTAACGTTCCCCTAACAGGTCATTTTGGTCATATTTGGTCTAAAAGTTCAAAGTGTTCAAATAGTCTGATTAATCATGAACCACGTGGCGTGGTATTTAACCATAAAAAATCCGTCAACGTGTGCCATGAACGTTCATCGAGAAAGGGAACTATTGCCACGGGAAATACCGCGGGGCACAGCTAGCTTTATAAGTTTAAATTATTATGACTCAACAATTACAAATAAGGCAAAAACACGAGCGTGTAACTGTTGTTACATGTTCCTTGTAATTGGAAATCCATCTTGTTCAGTTAGCAGGTAAAGCCTAACATTGCCAATTACTAACGATTGATTGACGTTCGTTAAAGACGCCTGCAGATCGAGTAACCGTACATAGGTGCTTTCAAAGCCAGACTTGTACAGTCCGTGCCAAATGTTTATTAATTGAGAACTGTTTTGGACAGAAGCACCTCATCGGTTTTACATACATACATATTGTTCACGCCTGGTAGGGAGTAGGCGGACGGATCTTTACTTGCTACGATCCTGACACACTTTTACCGCCTCATTCACTCTTACTATATTCTTCATACATGATCTCCAGTTTAGGGTACTTATGATCACGACTGGTATCCTCAAAAGCGGTAGACATGTATTTCTGTAATGTTGGCATGTACCAAATATTGTATTTGGACATAACTCTGACTACTCCCTTAGACTCTACGAGTCTTATTTATATTGTTGCTCCTATGGCGAAGAAAAGAGATGGCAACTGATTTAATATCCGTTTTACCTAATAGGTATAAGTTTATTTGTCCAATATGCATAAGGAGGTTAGAAGGTTCTTTGTTTTAAATTAAATTTATTTAAGGAACTTCATACAGTCCATGACCTTTAAAGTGGTCATAACTATGAAATATGCCTACATTTTGCCGAGCTATTAGCATTCCTACGTGACGTTTAGGCCCACAGCTGTGTTTTAATAATGTCTGCTATTGTTTGTGGTAGTTTATGGTGTACTTCTGACTTAGTAGCACAAATTCTAAATGCTCACTTAGAAATACTGCGAGAAACTTTAAGCTAGCTCAAGAATACAATACTTAATACACTTACGTATACTATGTTGTTACAGTCCGGCGTATCCTTTCAACATTACTAATTGAAGTATACATTCGTATTAATCGTGTGAAAATATTTTACAGTTTATTCTTTAAGAAAATCGTTGGTGTCGTTTCCGAAATTGTAAAAATTAAACTTTTAAGAATTTCTCGTCTTCTCTGGTGACTGTTGTTAGACCAGCTTTAAAAGACTAGTTTCGACAATTTAACAGAAAGTTCAGTTTATCTTACCACTTGCAGTCCATGCCCGTGAACTTTTGAAGCACGGGCATTTGAAGTCCATCCTTATGATCTCTGTACACGTCACTTAACTTCATCAATATACAGAAAATTATGCCATGAGCTCTTAAATTTCGTATAGTTCCACGGTCTTAAGCATTATGTAGGTATAGTAAACCTACTTTAGCTAAAAAGGATATTACATCTGTTGCTACCTATTTTCGTTGCCATAGGAGTAACAAAAAATACACACTTTAAATTTTAAATAACCAAAATATCTTTATAAATAAGACCACAAATATTTAGTTAACTGTTGAATATTACGTAAGTAATTGAAGTTACTGAAGCATACTTTGCGTACAAGTAGTGTACGCTCAATTAAACTAAATGAATCATTCACACCTTATTTGGAACTTTATACACCTGTCAATTGGATTTATATTTGCTTGTTTACAAAATAGCCGTAACGGGCAAATGAATAGAGCTCATTACGGATTCAATTTTTCTTGTAAACATTGAATGAAAATGTTGAAGCTTAATTCGATTTTGATAAATTTATGAAAGACACTTTGATTTGTTTGACTTGCGGCGCCTTATAAAGTAGATTTAAACCTCTTTTGCCTGAATTTATGACTTCATTTGAGATCTGTGTTGTGAGTTAGTGCAGACCTAGAGTTACTGTAATACATACCTATTACAAACAATTGCATAAATACTGACTTTACTAATGATTTGAGTATTTAGTCTAACTTTATTTAAAACAAAAGATTTTACATTTACTAAATTACTATAAAATTAATTGGTTTATTTACGATTTCAAGTCCTATTTGGTATCACAGAAAGTCTGAAAATATATTAAAATGGATCTCAAGCAGATAAAAAATAGATCACGGATCGATTGCGATTTGTAAGTAAAGTGTTATAGGAGATGCCATTAAAAAATAAATCACAAACATGGATCACATGCAAATTGTAATTTTTCTCTCTTTTAATGTATTTTCTTCGTCAGCCTATCATAAACCTCCTTAGTAAATCCATAAAACAAGAAAACACTCTTCCTTTTAACCAAAAATACACATCGGCACGTTCATGAATTATTAAAACGACATTTCTGACTCCACAAAAAGGGAAATGTCAGCCCACATTCCCTTAAGGGCTATAGGAACCTACGTTCTGAAAGTTGCTACAAATGTGTTGACTGAAACAATTTAAAGTAGGTTTTATGAAGTTTGTAAAAGTATTATTATCTATGTCTTCATGCTCGAAATATCTTTAAAGAATTGTATTTGTTATTGTAGGTACGTGATACAATGCTAACTGATCTTGGTAATAGCAAGATTCAGTTAAAAAGAGTAGGGTTTTTTTTAAACTGTACAAGGTGAACGAAATATCATTTTTAACAAAAGCTAAATAGATAAACCTATAGGTAAAATTAATCTTCATCTTTTTTTAATAAAATAAAATGAAATTTAATGTAAAAAAAATTAAAAGAAGTAAAATTAATCTTAGAAAGCTTTAAGCCTTCAAATCTCACTAAAACTTCTAACAAAGCACTCAAAAAAAGATTAAGAGAATCTAATAAGTACCTTTTATAACCGAACAACGCTAATCATCAGAAAAATTCACACTCCATGATTAAAAATCTTACACTTCATCGGATTTATCAAACTTTGTAGCTTTTAAAAAGTTCGATAAATCTGAAAAGAACATCAATAAATAGCCCGTTGGAACAAATAATTCACGAAGATAAAATGAATTTGTGCTTGCAATTTTTCATTACGATCCCAATGAGCTTTATAATTAGAGGTGTAAAAGTAACGAAAAAAAGCGTTTCCGTATGTATTCGTTAATAAAACAACGAGTACTCGTTACTTCCGTATCGGTATGTTATTGCGTTACTCGTTACTTCTGATACCATACCATGCAATATTAGGTTAGTTAGAGCTATGAATTGAGTCGTATTGCGTAAGTACTCATACGTTTATGGTGTAACGTCGCGACGTCGTCGCATCAACCGTATCGTAATTTTAAAAAAACATTACATTAAGTTTTTTTTATTAACTGAATAAAGACTTCTGATTACAATTCAAAGACTTTTACAGTATTAAAAGAAACAGCTTAGGATGCATTTTATCGGTTTCACATCAACGGCACTTGAGTGAACGGAAACAGTTGAGGCAAGAAAATGGAAGAATTGTGACAACAAAAATCTCAGTAGCCAAATAAGAAATGAGGCCGAAAATGAGAGTAACGAAATGATGTCGAAACGAGATACGATAACGAAAGTTTCGTTGCTCGGTCTAGATGGCGTACCCTAATAGAGTCAGTAACGAAATGAACGAATGGTTTGCCACAACTCTAATTACAATTTGTACGTAAATGCAGTGAAATTGCTGGCGCTGATTGAAATATTTCGTGAAAGGCGCATTTTTCCAGGCAACGCTTTTAGTGTTTTTTAAAACAGTAAACAATGTTTCTTTTTATAACATAGGTGTTGCATTGGTTGTTGTTTATTTTTTTACTAACGGAATACAACGGATTTTATAGAATGATACACATAAAAATTTTTTTTTGCGTCAAGTTCTCTCCTCGTTCCTTCTAAACTGACTCACATAAAAACGTGTGACGATGGTAGGTGGTCGAATATAACTTAAGTTCAATAACTATACCAGTCTGTGACTTTGTTGAACCAATGTTTTTATAATAACAACTCATTTTTATGCGCACTGCTCTTGCATACAAATGCTGAAAAATATCCTTGCTCCTGTAGAATAAAGGGCTCGGGTACGGTAGTCTCACTTGAAACAATCTGGTAGTGTAAAATAAACTTTATCTCATTGACTTTAGGATACTTTTAGGATTTTTTTGAGATAATTTGAATGAATACGTCTTGTAGAAGTTAATTACAAACAGTCAGTCTCAATAACTTATCTATCTTTGGTTTACCTTACTGCGGGTAGCTATTTGACATTACTTCCATACGTGATGTGTCAAATATCTACCGACAATATGCAATACCAGAGATAGATAGGTTATTGAAACTGGCCGTTGGACAACTTAATTATTCTTTCCCTTATTTTTTTTATTTGGTATAGTTATTAGTGAAATTTGAGTATGAGTTACTGTATGATAATAAAATAAATTATAGAATGTGAAATTAATAAAATTTATATATATTTTTGAATCCCAGTATGTATAGTTAAAAACCTACTTTTAAATAAAAAACACTGAGTTTAAATTGGTCCACTTGTTTAAGAGACTCGGTGCCACAGACAGACATACATTTGGACAAACATTATAACACCGCCTTTTTTGTCTAGGGTTAAAATAGACACAAACAACCTGCAACTCTGTACTTCCAAAAGTTCAAGTTCCAAGAGTGATATTTTCGAATAGAGTTCTATTACTTATTCTGTTCGGCGACTATTGTTTGAGAACCTTGCCTTGTCTTGATTTCTTAGTTAACGCTTTGCTTACAAAATACTTTGAACTTTTGAATACAAATCGGGCACTTATTTGGGTGCCGAAGTAATAATTACCATCGCGGTCTTCGTGGAGCATAATGCTGACCAAGCCATAGAGTAACAAATACATTTTAAATTAAGTCTAATTTAAAAAAAATACCTAAGTTATAGCACAGATAAAAATATCGGTGGTTATAGCCAACTTTGAATAAAAACAAAAGAGAAGCAACTTTGCTCGCATAGTACTAACTCGAATAAAAAGTAGCTTATGTAATAATAAATTCCAAGTCATAAACTATTTTTGTAGATTTTAAGTCTGAGTCTTTTCCGTGTAGTAGTTTTTGCGTGATAAAGTTACAAACTTCCACCCATACGTATAGAAACTTTCGCGTTTATAGTTACATTGGGATTTATTAAATAAAAATACATTCTAAACAACGTTTAGATTAACAGTTTTAAAAAGATTTAAAACTGTTAATCAGATATTCATCTATAATTTGGAATAAATATATACCTAAGTCTACGCCCAACACTGTAGCAAGTGGAAAATTATATTGACAAAGTCTGTTGCAATACATCTAAGAATATAAACAATAACAGGTTCATAGTACAATCTAACGAGTTGAATATTTTTCTTCTAACTCACACCTTTTTCCCGGCGGTGGCACTTTGTAATTGTTTTAGGAGCGCATTCCAAATAGTGCCTTTGGGTGGCATTCAACTGAATTCTATTACATAATAAAAAGTTGCATTGTTTTGTTTTTGTTTAAAATTACAAGAAATATAATCTACATATTTTTTAAACTTTCGAGATCACACATGATAATACATTTTTTTACGGTTATTTAATTTTATCGGACTAACTCGGTAGTCGATTTTATCAAACATAACAGGAACTTTTAATATCAGTTTACTATTAAAGAAAGTAATCGCCGAACATACAATATAAATATCATGAGAAAATAATGTGAAACATAGAACCTCCTCTTTTTGAAGTCGGTCAAAAAAGAACGAAGATCCTTCTGGTCCGTGGATGGAACACCTAAATTCGATTACCTTTTCGTAGGCAAATCTGTGGGTAAATCGCTTAGTATTCAGATTGGTGATGGAGGCAAGCCATGTTTATGAAGTAAGCTATTTAAACGCTATCACAACAATATTGTAGCTAAACGTTTTGATAGAAAACGTGACTGGGATAGTGATTTTCTATTTGATTATTAATCTATATAATCTTTCTCGTTTACTCCCACCTGTTCTGTTGAGTAGTTCTGTTGACAAAACTACTGGGATTTTTTCCCCCATTAGTTCTGTGACCTAAAAGACTATGCTTTACACCTGACTTTTATCTCTACTATTCCCACCTGTTTTGTTGAGTAATTCTGATGGCAGTGCAGTGAAGTTTAAAAACATAAAATCAATGTGGCAGTTGGTTTTGTTTGGTCTGGTCCTTAGACTCAGGAAACGAACGCGAGCGAAACCGAAACGAGCAAAATTTTTTGAAAGATTAAAGCATCGTAGTACTTGTTTTGTTTAGGGCAGGACCTAAATCTCTGAAAACCGATGCGAGCGAAGCGAGCAACATTTTTTTTAAGTGTAAAACAACGGTACACTTGATTTTGTTTAGGGCCGGCCCTACCTAATTCTGCGAGAAATTATAACTAACTCACTTGCTAAATTATGGCTAAATCAAAAAAAGATCTTACTGAATTCACTCTAACTATGTTTAACAGCACCGTTACATTGGCAGAACTCAGAGAATGTCTCAGATTAAATTTGAGTTTAAAGTAGTCCCACATTACATTACCACAGGACAGGAGTGACATTATGACATTGTCCAACACCAAGAATGCAATTATTCTAGCAATAAATGTTTTATTCGAATGATTTTGAGTTACAAAAAATAAAAAAAAACATTATTGTAATTAAATATATAAATAAATAAGTACTTAAATAATAATAATAATTATAATTTATTATTTTTATAATGTTTTTAAATAAATTACCTCAAGTGCCAAGTGCCAGTACTTGACAATTGATTGCAATAGTTTAAATCACAACAGACCTACTCAACAGAACAAGTGAGAATTGTACTCCCATTGTTTTGTGGACAGAACTAATCAGAAAAAAAATCCCAGTAGTTCTGTCAGCAGAACTACTCAACAGAACAAGTGAGAATTGTATTCCCATTTGTTTTGTGGACAGAACTAATCAGAAAAAAAATCCCAGTAGTTCTGTTAACAGAACTACTCAACAGAACAGGTGGGAGTAAACGATCTTTCTTACCTAGTCTGACAAATATTCTCTGATAATATTCATGGTAGGTATATCATTTAATTTGCGATTTGTTTTGGAAACTACCGATAGGTGTAGACTCTGTTTAACTTATCTACATAATTGTTAGTTACTTAAAATTTTATTTGTTTTGCCTCACCTTAAGGTACTTTATGGCCTTACCTTCCCTTGCTTTACGTCCTTGTAATTATACCGTCACATAAGTTCCAATAAAAATGCAAAAGTGAATTATCTTCTCTCCAATCACTCATACTAGATGAATAGGCTTAATTCGTGCTTTCTCAAGCTATTCACATTTCACATTTCAAATCAACACAAGAAAGTGCATCCACCCCGTAAATCTAAATGTGCTCTCGCCAATAAACAGTTCGCAGCTGACTTTAATTTGTCTGACCACTTCACACAGAGCACTCTTTAAAGGAGCAGATTTGATTTGATCGTGAGATGGTGTCGGGTGTCTTTTGGTTGTAATTATTTTTTGTATCAATTTCTAACATTAGCCGCGTGGATGTCGGCTTTACTTTTATAATTTAATGAGGAAATTGAGAAGATTTTTGAACTAAGTATCAGATCATCAATCTTTGAAAAAATTATATGCATTAATTATGTAGTGGTGACAAAATATAAGAATCCCGATTTTTTTTAATAAGTACTGAAAATGATATGTTTTAACCATTAATTTTGCATAAAAACATCTTAGGCCTGTCTGCAAGTGACTTAACGTTTGATCTTTACTGATTAAGATTTTGTTTGTTTTGCCAATCAACAAGCGATGCTTGTTCGCGCCAACTCATTTTTCATTGAGTCTGATGCGCAACTAAGATTTATGTTCGATGAAATGATTGGTTGTATGCTAGATGATTAAATATTAACATACTATGTATTTATTTATATGTATGAACAAAGTTTTTAATTTTGCATTTTTAGTAAGTAAGTACTATTTTTTTGTGTGATTTTTGTAATTTAATTTATGAGTACTTTTATTTATTAACTAAAATGATTTGAAAGCGTATAATGATTATTTATAAGTCTACTCAAAAATATTTAGGTTACACTGGTACGTCCATGATAAACGTACAGTTGAGCTACCTGTACCTGTACCGATCATTAGGTGGATCAACTGGTCCTAATTGTAATTTGTACTGTTATTTAAATATTTCAGTTTCATTTCTGCAAAAAAATTATGAAATAAATTTAGTACAATTTCATTTAAGGAACTTAATTAATTTGTATATTATATTACTACGTCTGATTAAACCAACAGTTCGCAGCAAATGCAAACATGTTTGAATATCGAAGCAGGTCACAAGCATTCTCAGTAAAATCGTTGGGGTGACTGATTTACAATCAAACATCAAAGCTGTCCCATGAAATCAGAGATTTTAATTAGGACTAACGAGAAATGGTGCTTGTAGGAATTCTCTAACAAATCGATTTGCCAGTGCGGCTACTATGTTGTGCCTTGTTAATTTGCATAACACAGACCTACAAAAATAAACAATAGGTAAATATCCTTGGACATTTCACAAAGTGTCATCTAGTCCCAAGCTAAGCAATTTAATGCTTGTGTTATGGAAACAAGATACAGATTTTTTTGTAAATACATACATAATATTATAGATAGAAAACACTAAAAGTGTAAAATTTAATGTTTAATATCTTTACCAAATAATTTAGCCATTCAAAGTTGTTTGGAAAATATAAATAAGCAAAAAGACCTCCAATTGTTATAACTAACTATGTTTATACGTAGACTTACTATGTAACTATGTTTATAGGTAAGTAGATACATAAATGGGATATTACTCTTGTAAACATTATAGTGACAGTGACCCTCTTACCTTGAATCCACAAGGAGTGACCTTACAGATAATAATTATTATCTAGATAAATCAAGCCAATTAACTAAGCAAGGGGTTTTCTTCATTATGTTTTCTTTCATCTCAACGGTGAAGGCCTGTTTCAAATTTACTGAACGAAAAATTTAAAATCTGGCTTTCAAACCCACTATCTTATAAACGTAAGTCGAGTTACTCACCACTTGGCCAATACATCTCATTACTCAAACCGTGCAGTACAAAGTAATTGCAATCGGTTCATACTCGTTTTAATGTTCTGAACGTGCTTCTTCATTAGTTGTTTAGTTCATTCCAAATTAATCTATTGTTGGTCTCGGCCTATATGTCTCGTTCTTGTTGCAATGCTAGTAAGTTACGTTTTAAGTTTGAAGTGGACTCAGACTGTAGACAAATAAAAAATAATAAATTATATATCGAACTCTTATACTCTACATAAGGAAGAATTAAAACATTAACGAAATCCAAATTTACGATCCGTGCCTGTATTAATTACCAAGTTTAACTTTCTTACACATAAAGCATACATGTATACTGATTGAAAAACACATGCCTGGTTCACAAAGCTCTCTAAAATGTGCATTTTGATCTTCCACATATTACGGAAGGTAATTTACGAATTTCTCTCCGTCGAAATAAATTCATGCAAATTCATGTTTCCGAAGAACGCTCCTTTGTAGTGCTGTCCATGTTACTCTACAATTTCCCGGTAAACGTAAAATGTAAACAGGCCTAGTCAATGCACCTCGGAAGTGAACGCTTCTACGTCATGCATTGTTCGGAAAATGTTAAAATTTCTTTCTAAATTTCTAAATAGTGATTGTTGTTAGATATTACCTATAATATTATAATATTCCTATTTTCCCATTTTGTTCCCGGATAAATGTCAAATATCAATCTCAATTTAGAAATTTAGAAGTAAATTTGTATAGAACTCTGACTTCGTCATAATAGATCGACTAAGAATCTGATCAACTCAACTCATCAGGCCCTCTAATTTACATATTACTTACTATCTATAAAATCAAAGGAGAATATGAAATATGTAAAAAGCTAAGTCAGAAGTGTTAAAATCAAGGATTTGCGCTGATAGAAATAGATTCGATAGAGTTGTAACTATATTGCAATCTCCGACTTCCCCCGCCCAACTCGCAATTTAAGCGCAACATCAAAGTCAATACAAATTTCAAGATCACAAAACATGAACAATATACGCTCCATTAGCTTCAACGACTTTGATTCATCGCCGCAACTGAAGTGTGATTCATGTGTTGCACTATTGACTTACACGAGTAAAAGGGGAATTCCCGCACTCGAGCTGAATCTGCGAGCGTCTCAGGTCGGGCGGCAACAAATCAGTGTCACATCCTGAACTTTGCCATGGGGTGTAGCTTAGAGAATAGTTTGTAAGAGCATGGAAGCTGTTTCCTGCTAAGAAAATACTTTTATTTGATCTGGTAACCTTTTAACCAAGCTACTTTAGAAAAACTACGACTGTGGCTGTGATACTTTCAACAACCATCGTTTTTTATCGTATTAATGTTTTTAATCAATAACATTTTCAACAGTTTTTTCTCAGTCGTAGCCCAACTAAACTCCGTTTTCGGTGGGATCACTAAATCCCCTAATTCTCAGGCAGCTAGTAGAGCATGGAGGTCACAAAAGTAATTACGCCATGTTCTGAACAGTTTAACATCACACTGGGCTTCTGCAGCCATACTTAAATTCTCATATGACCAATTCTATCTAGATCGGCCAACTTTTAAAATCCAACTTTTTCTGTCATAAAAAGTAATAGAAAAAAAAAGACGTGTGGCACTCGGGGACTGCCGCGATAAAGCTATTGCATGCCACCTAGAGGCGAGTTGCTGAACTAAAGTCACAGCGTTAGGTGATTTCGTTACGGAATTTCTGAATTCGGTCTCCACGCCAAGGCCCACGATAAAAGCTATGCAATAGCTTAAAAAGACCTTTTTTCATTAACTATTGTGAATCACAAAGAAGAGTTAGCTCTATTATAAAATTAACCCTCAAAATTCACGAAAACATTTCATCGCATATCCCGCTATTGTTTACACGTAATTTATGAACAGAGTTGTCACGAAAGACAGGTAATTTCATGTGTCGCTATTATACGGCATAACAATGGTGTGTGCACGTGACAGTCCATTAGGCGCGGCCTGTCACGTATGTGACAATAGCCTCGAGGATCATCAGCTCGTCTTTGATGGAAAATTGGCTATAATTGCAGTACTGACTAATTAGCCAGTCGAAGCCATGAACTTTTAGGAGGATTTTTCATATTGGAAACTTAGCCAATTTTTTGACTAATGTTAAGCCTCGTTATTTGTGCTAACCTTAAGTGGGAAGAAATTCAATAAAAAAAAGTATCTACCTGCTTAATTAGGTAAATACATTTTGATATAAATCAGTAAAATATTATGACTCCTGTCAACTAAAACTGCAGTATGAATCACTTTTGAGTCACGAAGTAATAAATCTATGTATTATAATAGAGCAGCGGCGACATGAGATGAAAGTTTTCCGTAAATAGTTCTGGATGTTTTATATCTTTTGAGTCATGTTTCACTGGTTTTAGCATCTTTGAATTCGTGGAAATACTATCTCACTTATACATCATTCATTCATTAAAAATATAATTATTACCACTGTATTCCTAAGATGCGGTAGACATATTTTTCAGATCCTTATAGGCACTTTCACTTTTAGATCTCTTTGAAGATGTCTTATGGGGTAGGTAATCAGAGAATTGTCCAAACAAATGCATATTTGGTACATACGTGGTTACAAGCCAATTGAGTGTCGATTGGCTTTAAAATGTTCTCATTAATTGTCTTCTGAAACCTAAAGATTCCTAAGGGAACAGTCTCAAGGAAGTGCAATAAAACATAAAAATAATATTAGAACTCGTAAATTGTGAAAACCCATGCGCGAAAACACTTAAAGATTTATTCCAACAGTAAACAGTACTAAGCTCTTTTGGCAACCAAAAATAAGTCATAAACAAAAGACTAAGCTCATAATATGAAGTTGCCTTACAAAATGCACTATAAATTTAATTTTACGTATTGAAAATGTCGAACAGTTGGTGGATTGGTTGAGCAATCCTTTCTGTCATTTGAAAGAGACAGGACATTAAGTTCTCAGTAAAATACACACTATTAAATTGAAAACATATTACCACATCAGTGCAATCTCCAAAGCTTAGTTGACTCTATTTACGATCTCATGAGTATAGGTTGTCAAATGTTTTGATGTGATAAATCAAAGTAACTAGATGACCGAATCCTTGCTAGATTTATTCATCGCCAGAATACGGACTAAAGTTCATGAAAATCGTTAAAGCCGTTTCCGAGATCAGCTGAATCTCGTTAAATTAAATAATCTAAATATTACCTACTCGTTTAAAAAAATAGGTAAACTCAAATAAACATTACTACAAAGTATAACTATAACTACCCCTCTTTTTGGTCACAAGTGAAAGTGGTACTTAATGTAAAAAGTCTGTTGATTTTCAATATTTGGGATAAAGTTCAAAACTGTTAAAGAAAACTTCTATTTTTGGTGGCAGTCATTTCGCACCCTGTATTGTGCGTTTGCGCAGCTGACACAGATTTATCTGAACTCGCTTTTATTTGTATTTGGATGTAAATGCCTGTTTATCAAGTCAAATTGTCTGTTGAAATGTACAAAATTAGCATGTTTACTTTGAAAACGGCAGATTTAGCACTTGCTAAAAGATCCATGTGAAGTGGTCAGTTCACATCTTCTTTTTAATTATTTTGATAATTTACTTATTTATTAAAGAAATATACTATGTTCTGAGAAAAGTTACCTATTTACAGTACCTACTCTTGCACACCAAACCATCTGCACATTATCTAACAGATTCTAACAAAATTATTCAACTTTTATTTTTACTTTCCTTTTATCAATTGAAAGGCGATAAAATAGTAAAACGTACGCAGTCTCTAAGATTAGATCAGAACTTTAATGGTCTCTAATTGCCAATGGCAAAAGGGCACACTCATCTCTCACGAGTTGCACATAAAACCGATTACTGTTAAAAGTATACCGATATTTTTTTATAATTTTTGTGATCAATAAGAAAAAATAGCTTTACAATTCTAATTTTGTTAAACTTTGTGCACGTGATATGACTTGTATCATGCTAAATCGTAATTAAACTACATTGGTATTAACCAAACATACCTAGAAACCAATGCAAACTGACTTTAAAATGACAAAAACCGCATCGAAATCGATCATCCATTTCATAGCTACAGATACACACACAGACAGACATTGACATCGAACTTATAATACCCCTCTTTTTGTGTCCCCTCTTTTTAAAACCAACATTAAGTAAATGATAACAATGATTAGTAATCTCTACTTATTTTTTATGCCTCCTGGTTTAGAGAGTGTGAAGTCTCCGAAGACGATGTCGAGGAAAGGGCGAAGAGGAAGAAGAATGTAAGGAAAGCTGACCCCACCACCATGTAGGAGTGGGACAAGTAGCGTGGAAGAGAGAGAAGCGCCTGGTTTAGCTTCCAGCCGGTAGCAACCAGCTATTTAGATAAATGCAGCAGCATTTACTTTTAGAACTATTTTTAGTGTTTTAATGCAATTAGCGAACTTGCGTTGAAGCATTGCCCTTTCAGTTTTATATTTATTAGGATGCGATAAAGCCAAATAAAGACTTTATTCATGCATTGAATGTATTAAATAAATAAAAAACGCATAATCTAAAATGATATAAACGTTTAGTATCTAAAATTATAATTAAGTATTGTTTATATTTTAGTACTACTTATACAGGTTTTTATCGCGTTAATTACCTTATTTATATCCCGACGTTTCGACTATGTTACAATAGTCGTGGTCGCGGGCAGACAGTCTGTTATAATATTTATGTCACCGTTTTTCTTAGTAACCATTATCTCCATTACATCAAATCATTCATTCAAAACGCAATTTTAATTATACCCATTTATATTCGAAGACCGTATTCTTGCAACATCAATAAGTAACAGTTAAAAATAGCTTTATCATAGCAATTGATTCTAAGACAGGCGATACAATCAAGATAAGGGCTATTGTATTTAATCAATGGACTACATCGCAAGTTATTCTTGGTAAAGGTTCTTAGAAAGCGTATGGAATTTTGATGATAGATAGTGATGGTATAATTTGACATATTTTCACAACCAACTGACTGGTTATTAGTTAACGAAATTACAAAGTCCTCTAAGCCACATTATTCTTACAAATTGTCTAAATTGTATGAATAATCGTCATCCAGTTTTAAACATTGCCAATTCACAGCATTGGCGATGTTGAGCTTCATTGTCCTTTTGTCTCAGGTCGAGTCCATTAAGAGACATTCCAAAAGTTTCCAACTTTGACAATGGAGTTTCCAGTTCATTTCACTGCAAGAGCCTACTTGGAACTAATTAACATGATAATACCGATCGTGACTAATGTCTGAGCTTCGACTGAACTCTTTATATGGGATGACACCCTTCTGTTGATAGGTCGTGGGTCCGAGAGGAAATCGTGAGAAAAGCGCGAGAATGTTCTAGATCACCTTTGAATTACGTTAAATTAACAGTCCTGGCTAAGATAACCTAGGTTTCTCATAGTTCTTTTGTTTTAATTTTTATGATGACTGTAACGAAAAAATGTGAACCTGTAAACAAACTTCAAACCTACGCAATGAGTAGTACTCGTATTACAGTTACTGATATTCATTAAAATATAGGTAAATGCCGCAAATCAATACAACAAACTAATCAACATTACTTCTAGTATTACTCAACTATATCTGAGAAAATAATTTAGGTTCATAACCATGTTATATTGCCCTAAAAGTTTGGAAGTACCTCAAAATAAACTTACTACAAACATTACTGTTTAAAACAAGATTATCCTGCCAAAATGGCTGCACTGCAATTAGCATTAACACTAGAAACAGATTTGAACGTATCTGCTATTTTCCGCAAGTACCACTTAGAATTCTATTTGCTGTAACATTTAGTAATTCCTAAACCTAGGACGTGGGCCACGAGAAAGTACTTAATTTAGAAAAAAAATTGAGCTGCTGAGTTATAAAATGTTTTCAGGATTGATATTGTTTCTTTAAAGCGGTGTGGTATGTCCATTAGCCACCTGAAAATTAATCAGTTCCCACAAAGATTTCTTTAGACTCAAATTCAACGAGAATGTAAAGCGCAGTTTAGTCAGTCTACTTTTCATTTGGGCAAAGCCATCTGGCTTTGATTTCAATATTATGTTTTGGGAAATAAATTCGACGGTAAATACTCAACAACGGTTGTACTTCTCTTGGTCTCTCTCATTTTACCGTCGGTCGCTCCAAAAAATTATGTCTCAGCTGAGCACTTATTTGGCACCACAGAATATTAAACAGATAATTCGTAAGCTGCAGCCCCGCAAACTTAATTCAAAAGCGTTTTTGTACACAGTTTAGTGGCCAAACGTTATTACTGCTTAGGTTTCAAACGGTACTGATTTCATTGTAACTTAGATTGGATTAAGATTGGCAGAGGGTTTGCGGATCAGCAATCGTGGTCACAATCCTAATGCTATACTATCGGTATCTAATCTTTGTCCAATTTACTGCAAAATAATCCTCTACTTTATGTTATCTTACAACAATGACCAATATTTTTTTCATAAAATGACTTTTTTTAGAATGGATTGTCTATCAAACCTCAAGTCATTAGGACCTTCATAACTTCATCGTACTGTTAGAAACAATACCGACCACCACCAAGCCCCTCACCAAGGATAATTTGAAGATTGAGGTAGTACAAAATGTTTGTTCAGAAATTATATTGACAGTTGAAAAAAGGCCCAATAAGATATTTCCACTGGCGAATATAATTAAGAGTCTTATAAGTGACTTTTAAGTGCTGATTAATGAAAAATTAAATTCTTACAACATAAATTCAAATATAGTAATACTTTTTGCTGACTGTACAAGTAACCTTACATTACGAAATGAGAAATCTTTAAGCCCACAACTCATCACTGTTTGTTTTGCGAAATAAGCACAAAAAACATTGCCAGTACAATTAAAAGCTCATTCGCAAACAGTGGAGGAAATTCACGCGAGTTTTTACAAACAATGCAGTTTCTTAACGACACTTCTGAAAACAGTACGCGAGTTACGTCAGACCGGCTAAGTTTGAGTTGGGACCACGGAATTGAATGAAGAGAGAATACACAAATCTTGTAGGTATGCTTTTGCGTCGTGCGACTTGCAAAACCTTTTTTGGTCATTCATTGCACAGTAAAAGTAGGTATAAACTTTATGCACAATTTTCCTATGTAATCTTTTTACTCACTAATTGGACAAAATAACGACTGCACCTAACTGCTTACAGTTACATATTTTTATTTTTTAGTCAGATTTTGGACTATCTAGTTACAAGTTATTTTGTCAATGAAATAAATAATGATAAAATTCAGTATTGCCGCTATCCAAAATGGTTTGGACTGAAAACTTATCGCCTATGTACTTAAATGGTTACATAATATATTATATTGAATACAATACATGTAAAACTGATTCAGGAAAACAAAAACAATCCGCTGATCCCCTATTCCACGGTCTCACCGTTCTCGTAGTCGTATTTACTCAAACTCGGTAAAGCGAAAACATCTGGCTTCAGGGATATCGCGGCATTGTTGCCGCAAGCCAAGCGTGCAACTTGGAACGCTGCAAGGTAAAGATAAAAGAACCTTCTCGAATTACAAATTGGGAATCGGAAAACGGGAAAATTTTGTATATAAAAAGAATAACATAACTCAAACGCAAAATGTATGTCCAATAAGATCTTATACACTATTGCAGAACACTAAAAAGAAAGAAAGAAAATACATTTATTTAACCTAGTAGCCTAGTAACTACCACTAGACACGCATTTTGATACATGAAATAACCTAGATAATATAATAATATTATTTTTTAATCAATATTAACCAACATTTATAACATACTAAAATTATTATAAGCTTCTCAAAATACCAATATACAAATCGACGCATAAAGTATACAAATTTGTATTATTGGATTATAGAAGCTTTGCATCCATATGATAAAGATATAGCCAGCGATACAGCCTCTTCCAAGTTACTAACATTATAAATCCCTGTGGGAGCAACGATCAGATAAAATATTGCGAAACAACTAATGAGCAGGCATGTAATGTGTAAATGGTGTTTTGCGTCATCATTGCGCGAAGTGTTTGTAATGTTTATGGTTACTTGATAGCACTTTTATGTCTTCGAGAAACCGTTTTACGTTCTTATTCCTGCATTTACTATATTATAGGCTGATATTTTCTTTTATATTTATTTTTCGATGTTCACCGATTAATCAGTCAAATGATGATCTTCGGTGCAATTGACTGAAATGCATGAATATTGTTCGAGAGTGCAGGAAATTACTCTCCTACGAGATTTAAATTGTCTTAATTTTGCTACTTGAACAAATTTGGACACAATGAAATTCAATCTAGTCCTAAATAAATCAAGAAACAGGTCCCAATAATGAGTACCTCAGTCAATATGAACAACCATGGCTTCAAATTCCATTGAGATTTCAAAAGCATTGATTGTAAGCTCCTAGTAAATGGGTAACCTTGTCTACGCTCTGAATGCTACCGTAAGCTCTGGCATTCTATTAATTAAATTGCTGTGCCCGTATGGGGACACTATTTAGATTTATCTATGTACCGATGTTCAAACAAATAAGGCACCACTACACCACTTAAGACATTCACTGAGATTTATGACTGTAAGAAATTGTAGGCACTTAGCGTTGTCTTTTCTAATCCTTATCTCGGAGGGTTAAGGTTGAGTTTGTCTGTTTTGTTTGAGTTAATAGCGTGAGGCTTAGTTTTAATACTTGTGCTTGCCAACATCGGTTGCATTGTCAACGAAAGATAAATGTACGACAGACATTTATATAAAGTGACAACTTTGTCACGATCGCTCGGATTAATAGCACGGAGCGAGCAAATTCGCAATAAACTGGCATTATATTGTTTATTGCTCGGTTCTTCAAAATACAATAGTTGGAGTAGACCTATTTCAAGTTTATTGCGCCTTTATACTAATAAATGTTTTATGTGAATGGTTTTTATGTTGTGTAATGGTAAGATTTTATCTTAAATTTTAATAGGATCTTTTATGTGAATTTTAACACTTTAAATTAAAAAGATTTTTTAATGTTTGAAAAATTCGAATGGCTTACAAACAATTATCTAAGTAGTATACTCAGTCTTCAGGTTAGAATAACACAAGCATCAAATTGCTTAGCTTGGGTCTAGATGACGATGTTTTAAATGGCCAATATAATTTTAAAATAATCATTGGCCATAAATAAGATTATTTCAAATATACATCTTCACTATTTTTTTATTTTTTATTTCATCAACTTTTTAAATAGAATAAATTCTTATTACATCAATGAAACCTGGCTGGTAAGTGAATCTTTTTATTGGACAATACTTTTTAATCTGTGGAACTATTGTCATCCTTGTCTTCATAAGCCGATAGTTAAAGTTTTAATGTTTTGTTGCGTGCTGGAGCTCTTGTGAGGTTGTGGCTAATTTTGCGGTTAACGAGCTGACTGGGCGTGATTTATTTTTCAAAACTTGTTAGACGTAGATAATCGTAAATTTATAAGCACATAAAGAACAATATCTGTAACCATATTTACGAACAGTTAATATAAGTAAAACTTTGTTAATTTGATTTTATCTTACTACACTGATGCTTTAGAGTGGCTTTATTTGTAAAGATTTGGTTGAATTTAAATTTTTAGCTTAAAGTGAAGTACTATATAACTTTTAGAAAATGTTTTGCATCAGCTAGTTTGTAACACTTTGGAAAAATGATATAATAAAAAGTAATAATAATTATGTAATAATATCATTTTTTTTTTAATTTTTTCCTAATAAAACCATTGTTTTCTACTTATTCTTATATTTAATGAAATTGTAAAATGTAATTTTAACTTAAATTATCTCGTCTTTTCGAAAAGTTGGTTCATGTAATATCATTTTTATACAGCGTAGTAGGTAAATATAATTTCATAATATAACGTCTACAATCATTGGCAATTTAGAAGGAGTCAACTTACATCCATCTAATAGATGATGGATCGCTTCTACTTGTACCGGCTACTGTTATAGGTTCATTCGCCTGTCATAACATAATGGACACTATCAATGATATACAACATAGGTATTGCCACAGATAAAATAATACTATGTACAGATGCCCCATCTAGAACATTAATTTCACTCCTGTTTTTCTTCGGGCAATTTTTTATGTCAAGAAAGAGAGCTGATTATAAGCTTCAATATGAATTCTATTCTATTATGAATAAAGGGGCTACATTTTAACAGAAAAATTAAACAGATAACCTGATAAAAGTCTATCCTCTCGACAGATTGACAAATTGAAACCAAATTCAGGTGGTCATCAAATAATGATGAGTGACCGATTGTGTCATTAGAAACGTTCCCTGTGGAACCGATAATTAAATGTGCTAACCGACATTAAAACGTCAGTCCTTATTAAAAGGCGTAACTGATAAAGGTCTCTGGTTGGATTAAAAACTTCGTCATTATAGTATAAATTTGTATACCGTGGGCATTGTAACTTAGTACTAATTTATATTCCAACATAGTGTAGGGCACTACCCTAGACCTACCTATGGATACTAGAAAAGGTTAATATTATATTTTGACAACTCCGTAATGAAATTTGTGATGCGTGGGATCTAAAATAGTTCAATACTGATTTTTTTGCTTATTTTTTGATTATAGTGTTAAACCACACAATGGTAAGGTTTTGTAAGCTCCTTTTAGGTAAACCGCGTTAAAGGCTTTTGATTTTATCAACGTAAGCTAAATCCTGCCTGCCAATTTAATTTAATATTAAAATTACCTAGTTTTAAAAACATTGATTAAATTCTAAGTTGTGGAATTCTTAACAGGATCTAAAGAATTATATAGAGATCTGCTAGAAATGTCTACCGCTCTCGGGGATATAGTCGTGATCATATTTCATTTACATTTTTTTTGTGTAATTTGTACATCATCATAATTCCAGTTACACATCTTCCATCTTTCTCTAGGTAGATCAATATTATGTCATCTGGTTTGGCAGGGTAATAAGATTAGCTTCCTAGTAATCAAGAAGATTTCTTGCAAACTTTCCGCCATGTTTCCGCCGTATCAAGTGCCTTCAATTACTTCAACACCTTCATTGAATCCTTAATGCTCGTCGGTCTTAAAATTTCCCTACGTGACGTAGAAGACAATTTAACTTATTATAGGACGTCACACCAATGTGTCATTGTTTAGATTTTTTTTTTAATACTGTAAATATATTTTTATTCATAAATTTATAACGCAATTGAAATCCAGTTGTCGAGGTGTATCTCTTTAAATTAGACTAAACAAGCTAATTTCATGGCCATTTTGTGACGTTAAATATTACACTTATTTATTTTACCAAATCGTCGATTTATGAGTATACTTGTATATTACTGCAATTTCTATCGACAAAATTATTTTCTTTATTTTACCAATTGTACCTCAGCAAACATAATTTTTTAAACAAAAAATATGCAATGAACGTTGTACGGTTACTGTCAACGCTGAGTACGGGGTCTAGTAATAATATGTTATAGACATCTTAACTAGTTTATGTGAGACCACCTAGACGCTATTTACTTTAATAAGTGTGATTGAGTGCTTAGAATTACCTTTCGTATTGCATGTTCATGAGTTCTTACAATATTTTATGATAGTAAGTTTATTACTTACTACGTTTAAGTATTCAAAACTATAGTTTTTCAACTGATTTATCTATTCATTATTTACACACGACGATATCGCTAAGTAGCTAGTTTAATAATCATTTCCACTTTTGTATTTAAACAAACCTAATAACAATTATGTAAAATCAAGATCATTTACAGTTAAAACTCACATTTCAAAATCGATAACCGTAATTTAATGGTATTTAGCGTGGGCTGATACTTACTTTTATTACTTTTAAATGTACTTCTATGCATATCAATGTAAATCGATATTCAATAAAAACTTAGTATCGATAATGTTTGTGATTTTTAAAACTTGTTGACCGTAATTACGCGGCGTTATAAGGCCCATAATAATATTAAATATTATGTGGCCGCAGCAAGTTTTATCTGATTAATTGATTTATATAATATAGAAAAAGATAAGTATTCATTGGTATATTTAATTGAATTCCTGATGTTTTCTATTCACCTAGTAATAGCCCATTTCAATCCAGTCGCGAAACATGACATGTTTGAAATAAAAAAAAATCACGAACTGTATTCCCAAGATGAGGTAGACAATTATTACTGTCTTTGTTCGAGAAACAGGCTGTCAGTCAGTTTTAAATAACCAATAAAATATTTATATTAATGTATTTAACAGAATAAAGCGTACGTCTCGCAACACGAAAGTTTCCTGTGAACTCGAAATTAATGTTTAGGTTTCATTGTTTTTGTATTCGATAAGATTAATACGATGTAAGTATTCTCAATGGCTGTTCCCATTGAGCTACAGTTTCCTTGATCAGATACTGAATGGGCGTCCAATTATGTATTATTTGATTCCATTTGTGTCGCTTTTAAAGGGACACAAGCGGTTGATGTTCTGTGGAAAGGTACTTTATTTCTTCTGTCAATTGATAGATATATTAACTTGAAATGGGCTGAATAGGAACAATTGTTTCCCAAAGTAACTTCTATCTAATTCATAGTAGGTATATTTTGTACGAGTAATGAGCTTAGTGAAATTTAAGAAATAGGTAAGTACCTAGGTACATGTAAATCCGCAAGCGAAATAGTTGGAAGACAATCAATTTATTGATAATAAAAAAAATATAATACACAGGCCATTTTACACAAAACGCCAACTATTTCCCAAATGTAAACAAATCACTCTACATTGAAAACATTGTAACTTCCTTGATTGATGTTTTATCTCACTTAAACAACCATTTAGGGGTCATAAACTCTTGTCATCTCTTTCACAATTGTTTGAGTTAAGAACACTATCGTACTTGATCTTCAAATTGTTATCAAACGAGATAAACAAAGCAAACTGGAATTACAAAGAGATGGGGCATTAACCTTTGATATAAAACGTTTAGGCCAGTTCAGACGACACGCTATCGCATGTCAATACAAACAGCGAAAACGCGAAGCAGAAATAACATGCAATTTTGTGAATTACCAAACATTTAAACTTTTGTTTAAAGGTTTTCGTATGGCGTTTTAGAGCTTTTGTCTTTCGTATGTTTATTCTTATTGTTTTTTAGCTGTGTAAGTAGAATTTATCTGTTGTAACGATGAAGTTTATGTGTATGTATTTCATTTTATTCGATTAGCTCAAAACACAAAAATGGATAACACATGTCATGGTAAAGGTAACTACTAAGTAAGTACTCCTAGCGCTAAAACGCTATCTCTACCAGACAACTTATCATTTAGATCGAAATTAAAGCATTTAATAATTAAGTATATTTTATAATTTTCTTGTCCACATTCAAGCATAAAACACTGGAATTTAATTGCTGGCTAAAAGTACATTGATATGTTAATTATGAGGAATTTTTATTTAATTTAATGAATGTTAAGCTTCGTGTAAACCCAGCTTTAATGAATGAGGTAAAAGCTCATATTGGAATTTAAAAGACTCGGAACATTTTGATTACCTTGTTTTGACTCTGTATTTAACGATATTAACTTACACGATTGAAGTTTTAGTTACATGCTTGAATCGAAACGATGCCTAAATAATTGTAAGTACACTAACCGTAATAAAACGTTCGTACTTGTCAGATATATCGTACTAGAATTAGTTTTTTGTATTTTATAGTTTTTCTCTAGTAGTCGTTTTCTAGGAAGTGTCTACAACACACTTTTGTTAACTTTTCCAGCTCCTTCGTTCCTTTTGTAATTATGTCTTAAGCCCAATCCTCTAACTAAAGCCTTGTGTATTACTTGTGTTTTGAATAAATAAAAAAATAGACTTGTGTAGACAAAAAACAAATCATTTCAGAGAAAAATCAGAACATACAAACACATAATGAAACCGCCACCTCTGCAAATGGTCTTCTAACAAGAACCTATCAAATACCGATTTAAACAGACTCAGTGTGGTTCATGTATATAGATAGGATTCTACATAAACCACACATTATATATAACCGCGGAAACGGTGGTTTATGTTTACACGTGAGAATTTATTGGATTAATAATTTAAGCCGCTGGTTTACTTCGGGTATTTGAGATCTAGGATAATTGCTTTATCGAAATCCTGAAATAATAGCAGGTGTGAAAACGGAAGAAGCCGGGGCGGAAGGTTGTCCTAGTTTTACGCTACATCCTCAAAATCTACTAACCGTCTTAATAACCTATATATATCTTTAGTTTTGCTTACTGTCAGAAGCTTTTTGACATTCTTGTATGAAATAAATGTCAAATATTTACTTACAGTAAACAAAACAAAAGAAATATAGCTAGGTTATTGAGATTGGCAGACAAATGCATAATTTTATCACCCGCTTCAAATGTACCTAAAGCTTCTGAAACCTTAGAACAACCAAACAAAATAAAAATAATCGATTTGCAACGAGCAAATAAAAATAACAAAAAAATTTAATTTTCATGGTAAATATTTAATTTTCTATTTTCGTTCAGAGCAAGCAATTCATTAGTAAAAGTTTAAAGGGTTTAGGGACGATTCATTGCGTATTCAAATTAAATGTAAAACTTTGAGCTTAAGCTCACACGATAATCAAACATAGCTTTAATTTTTGATTCACGTCACGAACAGACGATTTTATTAAAGTTTTGTTTCCTGCGCCGTTAACGAACGGTCGCCAGGGTACGGCCGTCAGCAAATAGGTAAAATAAAATCACTGTCCAAAATGACTTACTTCTTAAATTCTTACTACCTAAAGCTTTTGCTTTGTTTTATTAAAATAAAAGAATACATTAATAAATAAAAAATGTATAATGTGAGCATGTAATAATTATAATAAAATTCATGTTTGAACTATTATACCATATTTATAAAAATTATCCTTCCGGTCCTTCCACAAACGGACATATTGGTATTAGTATTATGACACTAATTAGCAAACGGTATAATTTGAGTAATTCAATTTGAATTACAATACAACTAGCAGTGTCGGTTTCTGTCACATCTAGCAATACTTTCCCTGACGACAATCAAAGATGTCAGTAAAACTGCAGTTATTGCACACCTACAACATCAAAATACGACGGCCGTTCACAGACGGCCGTCAACACACTTCGTCTTGGAAAGGTGTGGCAGACAAAGTGTAATGTGTAGCCCTTAACGGTAGAAATTGATTAATTTACTACCGGCATTTTATTACGCTCTCTGTTTGGTAGCGCTTACATTATCTTTGATTGCTTACGGTATAGCTGCCAGACGTTTATGAGTATCTCACTTAAGACCTCCATTAAGGAAGTAAGAAGATTTACTTTCTTACAGTGATTGCTAGAGAAAAATATTTATAAAAACATTGTGCCACTTTCAACTATCGTGATACGAGTATTATAATGTCTGAGTAGGTACAACATTAAACATTTTAAACACAATATTTAAAACTTTTGTGGCAAAGTGATCGAAAACCCGCTTGAAACGCAGGCAGGAGGTTGCGGGTTCAATTCCCGAAACTGAATGTTTTTTTATCTTCAATGTAAAGTTTTTTTGAAAAATGTCTAAGTTCATTATCAACTGGTTATATGTTTCTATTCATGCGGTTTTCTAGACGAATCTTAAATATAAATATACCTATAGATTCATAGTTACACATAAATTTACAATAGATTCGCCAGTTTTCACATCATCACATCACTTCCATGAGATTAAGGCACTTGACGGACAGACAAAATAATCATCTTATATGGTTTGGGTTTTTCCTTTACAGAACCCCCAAAATAACCTTTTATAGAAAACACTTCAAGGTGGATATGGGGGTCGAGATATAAACCAGTTTGAACCAGAAAAAGGGTCGAGTCGTTAACAGACCTTACCTTAACGATAAAATCAAACTTATATTTAAATAAACGAATCCACTATCAAGATGAATAAACACAGACTTTATCAATATTGGCTGAATTGAACCAATATAAAAACATATTTAAATAACAAATACTGCCCACGACGTAGACTTTTATAATAAAACTAATCCAGTTCACGGCATTTCATATTGCGTTAAGTTTTACAAGTCCCTAATTTTTCACCGATTTTAAAATAGGAAGAAGTTCTGTATTCCACTGGATGTAATTTTTATTTACATTGAAAGAGTTATATCTCAGAAGTGGGCCAATTTTGAAATTTATATATACCACTTGAAAGGTTCCTAGGGCCACCCATACATACCCATACATTTTAGGATGTTAAAATACAATGCACGATAGTTTTAAAAGTAAGGAGGAGGTTTCGCGTTACAGTCAAATATATTTTTGTGCGTTATTATCAGGTTAAAGTGCCGCAAGTTTTGAAAGGATTTTTGATAAAACCAACTTTTACAAAAGGTTTTACTGAACTTATCAAACGTTTCAAACGCCATGGGTGGAAGCTAATGTTGGAAATTTCGCTTAACGGATGTGTGGGTGTCACTTTATGACGTGTACCTACGTAGAAATCAAAGACTTGAAACAAGTTAAACAGCCAATTATTTTATTTTCTTTTGGTTTTCTTAGGAAAATATTATAAAAATAGGAAGAATTAGGTTTTCATTTTTTTTAGGCATTAAAAGTACTTTGAGAGTAAGGAGTATTAGGGTATGGCTTTGATCTACAGTATAATAATTTAAACATAATCTACAAATATCTTTCTTGTTTTTTATACCTACTGTATTGTTGAAACATGCTTCTTTATTGTTTAAAGGTCCATTTTAACTTATTTTAAAAGTTGTTTTTTGTGCAGCGATTCGTGGCGCGTACTGTAGCTTTCTCTATTTATTTAGGCTCATCTGCATCATTATCAGAACATCGAAAGTATCGATTACAAACTTTATTGAATCGATTAATCAAATAAATCCCTCTATATTTGAATAATCGGAGACACTTTGATTCGCCGACGATTTTGTAATGAAAATTCATAGAGGAAGCAGTAAGGGGAGGAGCCATCAGTTTTATTTTCTATGACGCTATGAAGGTCATTTTCTGCGGGGGACGTGGAACTGTCTGTCAATAAGTAAATGTCAATTTTTGTGTAAAAATCATAGTGCTTGAAGCTATCGATAGTTTATTATCGATGAAAGAAAGAAAGAAAGAAAAGAAAGAAAGAAAAATATTTATTTTGTCAAAAACGCGTTACACATAAGACACATTAAAATAAGTAGGACATTGACAAAATTGGCAACTACTCAGCGTATTGCTGCAACAGAAACCAGAGAATCTGTCGCAGCGCTGGTCTTCCGTAGCGCCGTAGGTTTATGTGTGTGCTGCGGCCCCGCAAAAAACACACATTTTAAAGTAATTTAAGGTAGGTTGTAAAAATAGAAACAAGAGAAGAGAACGATGAGTGCGGCCAATACGGTAGGTATTGGTTCTATGACAAATTTTAATGTTATTGACAAATTAAATCACAAATTGATTTGATTTTAAGCTATTGCATAGCTTCTATGGCGGGCCTTAGCGGGGTGACCGAATCCAGAAATTCTGTAACGAAAAATTCTCTTTTTTCTGATTTTTTTTATACTTAAATCAATATTTAAGCCTTTTCTGTCATCACAGCGTCTTTTGGCGTGGTTTTACGTGGTAGCCAAAGGAAAAAATTATATCTTTGTTTCTTTAATTTTAGCATAATTCGTAAATAATCGAAATACAGGCGAAAATATTTTTTATCTTGTTTTTTGAAGTTATTTATGTAAATGTTGATAATACGATGAAAATTGAGAGGTCCAAAGTTGTATAAAATCACAACAATTTTGGTTCTCATTCATTTTTGTAAAAATCTAATGTTCTAGTCGGATTGGTTGAGTTTTTCGATTAAGCTATAAACAACACCTATACAATCATTGGCGGAAAAAAAATCGTCCTTTAATCAATTTCAGGTTACCCCTCTACTGGTGAGCTAATCCGACTGGGCTGTAAGTCAATATCGATAAGTTATTTTGAACTGTCCCTTCACTAATTTCGCTGCAGTGACAAGCAGTGTGTCCAACTAAAAATACCTATTTCTGCGATATTGTGAGGATGGTAAATATTTTTTTAATAAAGTTTACCTATGATTTTAACAGAAGTTTAACTACCTACTTAACGTTCTGAAAGCTTACGTAGGTATATAATTAGTAGGTTGGAGGTATAGGGGTGGTATCCGTGGTATAGATACCTAATTTATTGTGCACCGATAATGATAAATCTAGATAAAAAGTAGTATTTTGTTATATGCACATTTTTCGATGCACGGGATGATTTGCAAATATTTTTTTTTCAAGTGCATTAAAAAGTCTTTCTTCCGAGGTAAGCACTATCTACTAGTTTTGAAGTAGGTAGGTATGTAGGTGTTTTGTGTACCTACCTACCTACCTATTTGTTTGTTTTTTTACTCAATGCAGAAATATAATGCTTTTATCTATTATAACGAGTACGAGGAAATACAAAAAATTCTAGGAACTTTAATTCGTTTAATTAAACCGACTTGCAAATATTGACCAAGCAACAGAAGATAGAACAGCTACTTTTCAAATTAAAAAAAAGAATAAAATATAAATATAATATGCCACTAAGAGTATTATTTTTCATAATTCGGGATTCGTGCTAGATAACAAAATAAATAGGTAGCATGAATATGAGTGATGGAATAGTGCGGATTCAATCCTACGCCTTTCGGATCAAAGTCGAAGTAGCAATCCACTTGGCCAACTCGGCGGCATAGCAAAATACGCTAAAATGGAATCTGTTACGATTTGTTGGCAACATTATATAAATTTTAGTTTTATTCAAATTTAGTGCATAAATTGTTAATATTTAGAGGAATGAATACTTGCAGATGGAAAGTCACATCATCCTTTTGTAACCTGAAAGTTTCCAATATTTTAGGATATGCGAAAACTCTGCAATTTGGCATTTTATACTTATATCCTTCCGCGTGTACCGTGATTGACAAATGACGCGTAACCAGCGGCGCGCGGGGTTTTACATATGGAGAATGATTGTTGGTCCAAGGACCTTGGCTGCGGGGAAAGCATGTCAAAAATTGACAATGTCGTCTCCTTCTGAAGGAAGATAATTGCTCTGAGTGAAAATTATACGATCATTCGAAACTAATTGAGATATTCGATCATTTTAATCTTAGGCATTACACAATTAAGATGGCGTAGTTAATACTAGCAATAACAGGCTGTAAAGCTGATGAGGAGTATTATATTCAATCTGATTTATTTATTAAATATTCTGAGTCTATTTATTTGAAAGCCTTATAATACTGCATTATGATCACACTGTATAATATGTTTATTGTATATATCACACTGTATGTCTAAAAACGGACTCTACATAATTAAAACACACTTAAGAAGTCGTAAATGTACACAATTAATTGATTTGTGAATAAGTAGTAGTACAGTAACAAGAAAAGCTACTGCTACTTTTAAAATATTGGGCGTTATACTCGTATACACTGATCTTTTCTTTAACAAATCGTTGCTTGTATACATCTTCAGAACCGAAAAATTGATGCGGGCATTTCAATTCCCAAGTTCTGTTTCGATTAATAGAGTCCCAGTCGGCTATTACGGCGCTTAATTTATAATCTCATTTCTTTTTAGGTGCCAAGAAATTTATTACTACTCAAAAGTTCGAAAAATGTACTTTAAATTCCGGAAATTGAGTCTTTCCAACATGTAAAAAAGACGGCATCTTCCTAACCGAGACTCATATTTCATGAGTGAAATCTGGATACAATAGCATCCAATCGTGTCAGCTATTTTTGTCGAAACATAAATAAACTAGAAGTAAACGTTTTAGACTTTAGTATATTTGTTTCGGTTTTGAGTATGATACTGAATAAAATAATCTTTAGAGATGTTTCTTAGTAAAAGTTTTTTTCTTTTGTGATTGGGAAAATGTTAGTGCTTTTAAGTAATAAATTTAATTTGAAATTTATAATTAGTATTATAATTATTAGTTAAATCCAATTAATTTAGAACTTGAATTAATTGGTTGTTAAGGTAGCGGTTAAGACATCGATTGCTCAGTAGCTTGATTGGCTAAAAGGCTGATAACTCTGAGGCAAAGGTTACGTGCGGGTTCAAATCCAATCCATGCTTTTTTTTATTAGGTACTTAAATAATATCCTTAGTTTATTTTAATATTTTTTTGACCTGGTACATTTTGGTAAAAATATTATTTTAAAAACCGTAAGCAAATGGCCAACTCTGGTGACGGAGTTAGTTTTTTTATTATTATATACCAATAAGTAGTTAGCAAAATTCTTCCTTTCTCTACAAAACCCACTTGTCAAAGAATCGATAAGAACCAAACAATAAACACAACGAGAATTCGATTTGTCCTTTCTTGTAGTCTTAAACATTGCGCAATAAAATCTGGGAACGAAAGACGCACAGTAAACAGTGTGGGATGGATGTTGTAACATGTACTGAGAAGTACCTAGCCCTTTCTGCACTACGACCTTTGCTGTTTCTTTGATTAACAGTACTGATAGTTGAAATTACGATGTTTTGTGTGTAATTAATTTGTGATAGCAAGTAAAGATTGACTTATTGCTCATCTATGCCTTCAAACACGGTTCTGGGTAAATAGGTATCTTTCAAGTTAGTATAATCGGGTATTGTGTCCGTCTGTCTATACATGAATGGCAGTGTATGATTTTTTAATACACATTTTATTGATTTAATGATAGAGTTAGCAATAAATAGTGATAATTATGTAATATAGGTGAATTATTTCTACCTTTTTATTGGCATCCACTCATGTAGGTATAGGATGCTAATAGTTATTTAAAACATCAAAATTTTGTAACTAAACGTAAATATAAGGGAAGGTATATATAATATCAAACATTATTCTACAAATAAATTATAGAGAGAATACTCCTCAGAAGACAGAAAAGTATAAAAATAATAGACATTTTAGAATTTCCTTTGAAAATCGACTTGGAAACTTCAATAATACGGGAGACAGAAATGTTTACAAAACGAATGTTCCAACCGTCCCTAGAGCTTCGGTGGAAATGTAAAGGAACAACCATGTTTTATTTAACTTGAGTAAAGGCTATTTAGACTATTTATACAGCAACCAGTACTGAACATAATATAAATTTTAAGAATATAAAAAACAAAATACTAAGAAAAATCATCACCAGCATAATTTGCCCTTTTTATTATCATTTATTTCTAGCATTCAGCAGTGTCGCGTCAATCAAGACAACCTTCGATATTCGATAAAACGTATCGTCGAGGTATCGAACATCGAGGTATCGTTATTCGAACAAGAGTATGAGACCCGTTTTTAAATGTCTTTTGAAAGTTGGAAATTGTTTTATTAGAGTCTGTAAAAATTGAACTTCTTTTCTACCTCCTAGTACCTACCTAATATTGCAATCAATTCTGAAAGAACACGTCCTCAATAAAGACATTCAACGTAGGCGCAATAAAAAGAAGTGATATCGTGTAACTTTTTAAGGTTTCACAGGGGTGCTAACGGGACCCTTTTACTCGTACTAAGCCTTTACTGTCGATCCGAACGACCTTCTATCACATATCAGTAACTTTTGAACTATTATGGCATAAGTTGATGGTTGCATAAGTTTGGAGCGTTTCGGTGTGTACGTACATCTTAGCGACTGTACATCGAAATGTTTATGAAGAAACAAAGAGCCGCGTTTATCTTTTAATCAAGATAAAACATACAGAATGTTTCTCTCAAGACACTACAAGGGAAATGTAAAGCCTCAAAAGGTCAACGACTGGCGTACTAATTCGTCGTATATTCCAGTATAAACTCGCCTTAAGTCCTGTTTAATTCATCTACAACTGTTTCTTGAATGTCATTCGCTATTTGTTTCAATGGTCGTTAAACTGTTGAAAGTTTTACGAGACCCTTTTCAAAGGATGAGTTAAGTGTGTTTTTTTAATGGCGCTTTAAGTCTTTTGTTCAGTTAACTTGATAAGGTTCGTTTCTGAATTGGAATCGCATAAGTAGCTTTATTACACTTTGAAATTGTTCATGCAAATGAAAATTTGGGTTTTACGATTGTGCTTTTGCTATACATGTAATTTTTTTCAATTCTGTATTTTTAAATAAATCAAATTATATATAACGAAAGTGATATAAATAATTTACGATATTATATTATTGTATAATAAGTAAAACTCATAAAATACGTTGGCAGAACACATCGTGTCTACTCTATTGCAACGTCGCGTCGTAGCGCTTAATTCGAACACAAGAAAATGCCACAGCTTTTCCTATATTTTTGAGATTCAATTCGCTGAAGCAGCTTGCAAGCTCAAGCTTTAGATCACAACTTCCCTGACCACACTTCCGTAGAAAATTCTAGAAAGCTTTTAAAAGAGCTCAACAAGGATTCCAGTAACCTATACGTTGGACCTCGGAAGCAGAGTGCTATAATTTTTGTTAACAGTTTCCTTCGCTATTTTTAAATTGTGTGAAAATGAAAACCGCTAGAAATGGCTTCTGGAAAGTGGTGTTGGAGGTACTTAAGTAGAAGTATTGAGATTAGATTTAATAAAAATCTTTGAGAATACTTTGCATTATATGAAATTTAAGGTTAATTTGTACCTGTAGGGTGCTGTAGGTATCTCTTTTAAATTAGATAGAAAACATTCAAATACGTACATAAAGTTTGTTTAAGAAAAAATAATACAATATTTTTTGTCTAATTTACTCGTATTGTGTCCAATAATTGTTGTAAAACAAAATCTATTGGGCTTATACAGCATTTTGGAAGAACAACGGCTATTATTTCTTTAACGAATTTACAACGATTACTTATCATGTTTCGTGGCAAGATTTTAAATAGTTTTGCATTCATCTTAACGCAAAAAGGTTAGTATGTAAGTTAAAATATCAACTTCATTCTATTTTCAAAAGTTTAAAAAACCAATTTTCCTGTTTGTTTGCACTGCGGAATTGTTATTGTAGAACTTTGTCATACTACAGTAGTCTCTAGAAACAACAATAGAAAGAATTGCACGTGCTTTTATCAAACGTGTAGTGGTTCCACTTTGAACCAAAGTCGGTGTACACAAAGTTAGAAATTGAGTAGCGCGTTGACAACCTGCAAAGTTAAAGTGTTATTGCCCTAAAGAAGTTAACTGTGACAATTACCTTTAAATCAATACGAAAGAGACGCAAAATGGACATTATCTGATAGAGTACATTTAGCGTCTCTTTCTATCTTTGAAATATGTTATGTTTTTATCCTGAATCCATTGTTTGAATGCCTTGGAGGCATGTAGAACTAAAGGTGATTTATAAACAAATTACTTATATTCTTTAGGATTTTAAACTAAAGTATACGCAGTCGCAGTCAGTTATTCTATACATAATGCTCCTTTAATAAATCTTGAAGAGAGAAATGAAACTGCTAGTAGTTTGTTCCTCTTTCAATACCGGAAGCAAGCCGCGGACCCGACTGAAAATATTTCTGTATCAATAAGATAAGACGCAATCTTCTGAGCTGCGGTGAACGGACAACGAAATTTTATTATTTCCTTGAATTAAAATCGCATTTTACGCGGAAATAAAGATTAGTTTTCAGATTACGAGTTGAAATTCTGGAAGTTGATATTCAACGAGAATTTTGCAGCATTTTTATGTATTTGGAGACTTATGATTTGGTGATATTTATACGATATTTTTAACATTTTTGTCGGTAAGAGATTAAACAAGTGGGTTATTTTTGGATCCAAGATGAGTAAAAAAATCTGTTGGGATTTATCTAGCGCACCTTGGAAATACAGACGTGATCATAATTCATTTTTAATCTATAAGCTTATTGACACGAAATAATGAAAAACTTATCTATGTTGACCAGTTAAATTCTTATAGGTATCTCGTATATCATAATTCAGTCTATACTTTTTTTTGTACTTGTAGAGAAAACCCGAATAAAAAAACTATAATGATTACATAATTATTGCAGTTATTTCTGTAATTACTTACAACTAATGAGCAACCCTAATATGCCATTATTTTATGGTTTTCCCTTCTCGTAAAGTTTTCATCACAGGATGCTTAAAACTCAAAATAGTTTTGATTGAGGGTTCCCACCAAAGCGAACTAATACGAGCGGTTGTAAGTAGGTCAAACAATTTGGAGTTTACAGGGGACACACATTGTCACTTCCGCGGGATATGGTAAAGTACTTTGGCTGATGGAAACTTTAAATAAACTAATACTCTGTTCACCGAGTCGATCGAATAGTTAGAAAAATAAACACACGTGATTGGCATCGAAAACGGGCCGAGGCCTAGTTCACATTGCCTTAATATCACGTGCGAAGCCGGGAAGCTAAGGTCTATTCGTCTGAATAAGCCTTAACTGTTTATTTGTTTATCTACTTGAGAATACTTGAAGCGGAACCTTGGTCTTTTCACTCAGCCTTTGACTATTTCACTTTCACGTGCGAACTCTTTTGTAAATAAAGAATTCAAATAAACTGTATGAAATGGTTTCCAATTGATTTGAACTACTCGCTGCTTGTATGTTTGTGAAGAGAAATTTAAAGTTTGGATGTGAAAAATATGACGGAATATGTTGGATTTGGAACAAAGATAACTGAGGTTGATAAATCATTTCAAAACTTACTGAAATGTGAAGCATCGTAAGAAGTCGAGTGTCTCAAGATTCTTACCTGTAACAAAATGGAGAAAATTAGAAATAGTACTATTTAAGTAATGTATTTCCAAACAAAAATGCGTAACAAAAGCATTCCGATAAATACAAGTACTACGAGTATTGGTGAGATCAGATTTAACTTTTTGATTATCGCTTGAAAAGTAAAAATCGATTTGCCAAGTTAATAACTATCAAAAAATAATGCAATAGTGTTGAGTACTTCGAAGATCAAAGCGATTGTATCGATTAATTATTAAGATTAATAATCGATCGCATCAAAGATGCGTTGAAAGGAGAGGATGGAAAGTGGTCCATGAACAAATGGCGATACTGTAGTTATATTTTTGTGAGGAAACATCATCTCTATCCTTTTACAAAGGGGCGTCAGTATTGAATACGGCAGCTTTGAGAAAAAAAAACTTTTAAAATCATTTTGCTTTATCTCCTACCTTTAAAATAGTTTTGAGCGTATGTCTCATGTCTCTTAAGGATCTATACCCTTAATTTTAAATATTTTATCGACTGTGTAT
This sequence comes from Xanthorhoe spadicearia, assembly GCA_947086425.1. Lineage (NCBI taxonomy): Eukaryota > Metazoa > Arthropoda > Insecta > Lepidoptera > Geometridae > Xanthorhoe > Xanthorhoe spadicearia. The sequence goes on along the minus strand of OX352205.1, from coordinate 3,404,116 downwards.
CTACTTTTGCTAGTAAATGTTAGATAATAATCAGATCTAACTAGAACATCGTGGATTTAATTTAAAGCGTTGATTGGTTCGAAGTGAAGTTGGGTGGAAAACCGCAGGACCAGATTTAGTTTGAGCTAAAATAAATTCAACGTACGTTTTTGATTGGAAGTTTTGTAAAAATATTATGCAACATTTGTAAAAAAAAAAACTTCTGTGGATCTTTATAATCATCGATTGATATTTACAAAACTTTTACCGTTTCAACCCGTTTTTAAGTTTATTTAAATCATTTTTATTAAATAAATTGTGTCGTATATTGGCTAGCAAATTGTGTCGTAAGAACAGCTCACTTTTTCGTGTTATCTCTTGTGTCATAGTATGAGGATAAACGGCTGCTTGAGTTCATAACAAACAATAAAGAAATTCTTTCTCAGTTTGAGCAAAGTTTGAGTGGCAGTTCAAAGATGTAAATGGACACAATGATGTTGAGAATAGAAATCAGAGACATCGTGTTTGAGAGTTTACTTCTTTTAGTTTTTATTTGATTTCTTACTGAATTTGAGCATTTTTGTATAGTTTACCTTGTGTTGCTCTGGTTCATATAGTATTTAGAATTCATACTCAAGCATATGTCGGATTTTCAACTTTAAAAACCAGGACAATCAAATTAAGCAATGATGGAGTCTAAAATCCGTCACAAGACACTTGCTCTTATAAGCATTCTTACTTTTAATCTAAACTTTTATTCTAAATGCCGTAATGCGAGAAAATTCTTACGTACCTCAGACAGATTACTGCGAAATCATTCTGATACCACTACAAACTCTGAATGAAATTTAATCTGATTTCGTAGAAAAATCTAGTCTTACGACCTATTAACTACGATTTTAGGTCAACATTTCAATCCAGCCTTTGGTCCTTAGTGGGAGTTGATAGAGCTTTTGAGTAAACTTGCTACAAATTCTCATTAAAACCGTTTACTGTCATTTAACGGGCTATAAAGAAATCACAAACGCCCTTTTAATATTCCCTTTTTTGTCAGCTAGGTCACTTGCACCAGCTCGTTAACTAAAGGAACAAAGACTGCACTGACGTACTGTCCTTATTTTACCAAGTAGCATTCAAGATAATTCTTAATTTAATAATCTTTTTAAACGCTAGCTCACTGACAGTTAGGTAAAATTTTAGGTCCTTATGTAAGGGTACACTGTGTGTGACGTGGCTGCTTAGTAATGCAGTGTAACACCGTTCTTTTAGGCAAATAAAAATTAAAAAAAAAACAAAAACAAAAATATTTACTCTGTATTGAGTGCATACTGGAAGACTTTCTACTTTTTTTATTCTCTGAGACTTTGTGACTTTCTGTCTATTTTTTTACTATGTTTGCCAAAAATGTAATTCTAAATAATATTACACAGGCTGGGCTTAGGCTATCGAAAAAAAGAGTGACCTATTTAAAAACAGTGCCTATTTGCCAGTACAGAGAGGGGGCCCGACAAAACACGCTTCATTCAGATTAAAGTTTGATTTTACGACTGTTTTCTTTGTTTTTATAGTGTGATCGTTTCATTACACAGAAGTTTAATGCAGTACCTACTGTTTATGATTTCTGTTGTGCCTTTGTCCCAAAACTTTTATTTTCGCAAGACGTAAAAACGTTTTGAAATAGACTTCTTTGTGTACATTTTTTGGCATTTGAATTGCTGTTTTTGTTTGTAAGAAAGTTTGAAGGATTCTCCAAGTTTCTGGTTTCTTTAGATACCCTTGTTCTTAAGAATTCTGTTTTAATAAAAACTTTTTAATCTGGAGTTTTATGAATGCTTCATAAAAATATGTGTGAAATAAACCACGCAAAAAATACCGAGTAAGCGGTTATCCAGGTAGGTACTTAGCCACTGCGAGACGGAAGTGTAAGACACTGGCACTGCCAGTGTCTTATGTGCCAGTCTGGCAGCATTCCTTTTACAAATGTCATCAAATTCCTAATTATAAAATAGATAACATTAAAAATTCTAGAGCGAATTTAATGATCAGCTTATATAGTTACTAGAAACGACAATAATTCTGACATTATGAGTCCCTAATATTCTGACTAGTCGAGCTAATTCAAAGCTAGACGTGACGCAAGATATAATCTAGTCCACTTTACTAACTGCTAGTTATTCTGGTTCCGGGACCAAATTTAGATGATTCGGCATGTGAATCATCAATATTAATTGGGATTTCATGTATTTCCGGTGACTAAAAGTTCATCTTGTTTATGGAGCAGTTACATATAAATAGCGCAATTTTTTGCCTAGTTTTTAACTCAAATTCAACATGAATCTAAAATAAAATGTTTTTAATTCATTGCGTTATCAGCATCCGATTGTTATGGCTTATTCCGCCATCTTTGAGTAAGGTTTGGTACATCATTGTATCAAGCGTTAAAATAAACCATAGTTAATTTTCTATTTTAATGACGTTCCAATTAAGCCCATATTCAGAAGGATAGACCACGATCACATCCTCTTGTTATTAAAAATTTACAAGCTAACAATCATCAACCGGATGCAACCAATTATATTCGATCTCGCATCTTTCACTTCCTGCGTATGTATGTCATGTTTATTTGACAGCTGAATTAAAACTTTTTTCGAACGTTTTTTGAATTCATTATGGCGGGCTAAATGTTTTTGTTCACGCCTCGTTAGAAGTATTTCGGTCATGCAAGCTTTCATGTTGGTTTGTCATTTTAACACGTTTTTGACATATTTTTACGACCTTGGCTTCAAGGGGTTAAACTGGATTTATAAAAATTACTCCACGTTGACCTCAAATTCCAAAGATTTCATTAAAATATATAATTTAAAAAGAAGAAACTTATTTCAATAATAATAAATTAATCATAGCTCCAAAATTGATTTCACTAAAAATTGTTTCGTAATTTACTAGAAACATAACTTTAAAACAAAATTGTCGTTATCAGAACATACTAAAACATACTTTACGGCTCTGGTGTAATCCAGTCAAATTCCCGGGACAAAATAATATAAAGATATTCTCATAAATACTCGTACGAATGTTTTGTAACTATTAAATCCCCATGACTAAAGTTATAAGTACGACGGAAGCACTTAGCAAATTAAGTTGAGTATTCCTACACCAAAAGTTTACATACACGTTGAATAAAGAAGCCTTAAGGGTGCCCCTTCAATGTTCGAGGATCTACTTTCCATTTTACGTTAAAGGCTTCAATTAAAACTTTAAACCACCATCTTCCCAAGTTTTGGAATCAAGGTAAACCCGAAATTCGGTTTTATGATTTAGTTTTTAGGTTGATGTGAGCTATGAAATGTAAAGTATTAAAACTTTTTCTTTAGATAAAATACTTAAATGGTTAATGCTTAAGTGGTAAATACTTAAGTGGTTGTTTTGCTAGAAAATTTCTGAATTAAATGATGCTGACTATCATTAAATGATTACTACACAAGATGATCAAAAACCAAATTTTAAATTGTTGTTAGAAAAACAATCATATTACTTCAAGCGTCTTTCATTGTTAGTGTAATTCTTAGAAATCAAAACAAATTAACAATAGTTAGTTTTAATTGGAAGTTCTAAAACCCTTTAAAATTCCTCAGACAATTATTCTAAGAAAATGTATTTTAATACTCTTAATAATTTCAATTATTAAAACGATCCTTCAAAAGCCTGCGCTAACCGGATTATGTAGAAATAGAAAAAGCACCAGAAAATTATGATTTCCACACAGGTATATGACGGGAAACGAATATAAATTACGACAAAGCCACAAATCATATCTGCGGCTCGCTAATTGACTCAAAGAGCGAATATATTTAGAAATCCAAAACGATAAATGGATCCTATTATGCGTTTGTGGGTAGTAAATTTATTTGGCTTCTTTTGAAGAACGAATTTCAAAGTGACAGAGACAACTGAATGAGCTTGTTTTGGAAATAATACTGATAAGTTTCCTGATCAATGATGTTTCTTTTACAGCCAGTCTCAATAACCTATCTATCTTTGGTTTAGCTTACTATGGGTAGATATTTGACATTAATTCCATCCAAAATGTGTCAAATATATACCGACAGTTAGCAACAGTTATAATATTGAGCTTGACCGTTTGAGACAATGTACGTACATGGCGTATAATATAATCTTTGAGTCGTAGTAATAAGAGAATAGTAAATTATTCGTTCGATCCATTAATCATGTATAGTTTCGTATAATCAACGTTACTGTCAGTGTCAGTACTAATTAGCTTGTCACAATGGACATTTGATACGATATCAGCCTTCTACTCCACTATCATCAAGCGATAAGTGACATTTACAAAGTAGAACCGATTCCTGTATATCAGTGCATTTACATAATGGAAGAAGCCATAAAAATCCGTCACCTGACTTCCAAGCTATCGTTGAATGAGTACCTAACGTTCTGAACGGCCACAACTTCGATAGGTGACCAAAGGTAAGTGACATTAACGGGCACGGCAGTCCCAGCGATGGAGGCTTTTCGGCGGTTTAAACACTTCGTCATTTGAAGCTAGCTTAGATTTGATAATTTTTGATGATTGCTGAAGTCTACTTCCATCTATTTTCTGCCATAATGGGCCTTAGAAACGTGCCTTTACATGCTTACTAGATGATTTCTGCAGTATAACTTCCCATTTTTTGTTTACACATAAAACGGAACTCTTCTTAGCTTCGCCGGCCTTATGCAAATGATAGATCAGGAATGGATGGTCATTATGTTTTTATTATTTTGAGTCAAAACTAAACTCAAAATCCAAATGTCATCAAAATATCAACATTCAACTTAGTTCCAGTCAAATGTATTTCAACGACATGGAGCCTTGTATTTCAACGACATGGAGCCTTCAGTGGCTATTTTAAGTGCATTCCTGAATAAGCCATAATGTTTCCCTATTCACGCTGCAGCCGCTTATCGACCGCGTCTGAATAATTTATGTGATACGACTGCCAGTCCACGGGTATTATGTTAAGGAATAAAGGACTTCAATGTTTTTTAGTTTACAAAACATTTTGAAATTGATAAAGAAACTTTCAACAAAATATCAAGAAAACCAACCGTAAATATTTTATTTAGATCTCAGCAAAATTCTTTGTAGGAGCAAAAACGTTCACTTCAAGGCAAATCAAATTCTCTTTTGAGAAAACTTTTCATGTAAATAAAGAAAAGTGAGTCATTATAAAGTGATTTCTCACAATATAAATCTCTTTAGAGTTTTAGGGTTAAATAAGGATGCAATTGTTTAAAATACCTAAATATACATTTTGCCGTAAAAAATAAAAGTGTTACACACTCCAATTTATTATTTGGAGCGTAAAAATATATTGACTAATTGCTTAATGTTATTGTCTGCCACTTTTAAGACATGAAAAATATTGTGAAGAAACAGTTGGGTTTGTAGCAGCGTCAATAAACTTGTAACCCGTATTTGGACATACCTCTGACTACCCCCTTAGATATCTTCAAGGTATCTAAAAGTGTTAGTCAGTTTATTTAATAATACACAAGAAATTATATCAACCCATTTTCAAAGTACCAAAGAACACTTAAAGTTAACCCCCAAGCTAAACTTAACCTCAACTAAAAACGCTAATTAATAAACTTTATGAGACTGGCTTTATTTCGTAAACAAAAATAATTAATTGCACATTAAACAAACCCCTGCACTATTCATGTAAATTAGGAGACGAAGGCTCTATCCGACGCTTGAAAAGACTTGTCCCAGGGTAAATTGGAACCCGCTGCTTTACAGATAAGTAATGTAGTATAATGGAACACCACAATATTTATACTATAGGATTTACTTACTGTATTTTAATGTTGGAAACGTTGAGATTTAAAATTATCTCTCTCTCTCTTTTTAAATTTAAATGCGCTTTAACACGAGCTTTAAACGGTGAAGGAAAACATCGTGAGGAAACCAGTTAGCTTTCTAGCAGCGTCGATGGGCTTGCAACCTGTCACGTATGGAAAGTTAACTTCTGCAAAAAGTGGGCATGTACCGAATATAATATTTGGACATACCTCTGACTACCCCATTAGACATCTTCAAAGGATCTAAAGAATTACATAAAGATCTCTAAGAAATGTCTACCGCTCGCTGGGATACAGTCGTGATCATATTTCATTTTTTTTTTTTTCTCTCTCTCTTCCACGCTATGCGCCAGCTTTCCTTACGCACTTCCTCCACTCCGCCCTATCCTCGTATAATTCATAAAAGAAAAATTATATAAAAGATATAAAAGATATTAAATGAGTGACCCAACCATTTCAAGAATGCTGTGACTTAGCTGAACAAAGCCTTTGTACCAGCTTTATGGTCTAAGTACGGAATAATGAAAATGTGAAGATAGACGTGGATAAAAAGAGTTTTCAGATTTCAATACATGAAGCGCAGTTTTAATCTGTTTCTACTCGTACTTTAAACTGTGTTTGAGGCTTTGGATGATATTAGTAAAATTACTAGTAGATGTCGTAAAACGAGTTTCCTAACTGTGTAGATAGCTGTTTAAATTGATGCAACTAAATTTTTTGACTTATAAAGTTGTAATAGTAGCCACCCTAGAGCCACCTCAACGCGTTTGCAAATCAATGCGACAAAACTTAGTGAAGGACAGTTTTTGTAAAATAATTCGTTTTGTATTAAAATTCAAGATTTATTGTCGGGTATAAATTTGAATACCTACCAGTTTTCATTCATATTTCAATAATTATTCAACTTTTCTATAAGAACTTTTAAATATTTTATTGTTTCTTACACTAAGTATTTTTGTGGTATAATATCTAATAGATAGATAGTAGATAAGATCTACTTGTAGTAACAAATTTTGTCAAAACGTGTCGTAAGTAATTGCTAATATCTTAATGGATCTGGCTAAAACTTTTGGCACTGCATTGCGCTCTTTTAAACGCGCTGAACAAATTGTTACTAGTGAAAAATGTTCACAAAAGCCTAAGATCAATTTGGAATCACTCGACTTAAAAGGAAGGCGTGATTGGTATTTGTGTGTATTTCTTTTCAACAGCTATCAATAAATTACTTTGTTTTTAATTGTAAATTTCAACACAGATTATGTTTCAACTGTTGATCAAAGACGATCACATGATTTAATGATCTTTCTTTGGATGTTTCAATGAATGGACGCTCCATTGTTATTGTTTGAGTATGTTGATGTTCATTAGATTCAGAGTGAGGTAATGATAATGACCAATATGTAAATGTATATAATCAGTCATCTGATTACACAATAACACAAGCATTAAGTGCTTAGCTTGGGATTGGATTACACCGTGTGAAATGGCCAAGAATGTTTATATATTATTTGTTTCTGTTATTTGACTTTACTTGTTTTTGATTTTGAGTTCATATTATGCTTTTAAAAACGCTTTGAAAAGAAAAATTAAATATAGTTTTCAAGAAGCCCAACCGCGAAACAAAATAAGCATCTTTATTTATAACAAACTAGCAGCAGGTCCCGGCTTTTCATGGGTGTACTAATGAAACTACCGGGTTAAATGTAGTCTATAACCATCCCGATTGTCCATTCTACATATCGGTGATATAATTTATGAAATAGGATGACTAGTTTCATATTAACCCCGTCAAACAAAAAAGCAAACAAACCAACATTACTTCTTTAAAATATGTATCAGTATATACTAAACAAAACAGGTAACCTAACTATATTAGTTTAAAAAAGGTAGTTAAAATCTCTAGGTCTACTTATCAGTCACACAATGTCAATAACATAAAAGACGTGAAGATATGCACTACCGTACAGATAAATTCTTAAAAGGATACCGGGCTGACCGATAAGGCTAACCCTGTCAGCCGCTGATGGATGACCGGGACGGTCCTCATGATACTTACTATAAATGGCAAAGTTATTGAGAAAAGCATTTATGAACTGAGAAACAGGAGAAAGTTCATGTATTAGTAACCTATAAGAGATATCAGAATTTACAAACGTACTGGCTTTGAGAAAGTTTGCAACAAGAATCTATTCATTTGTTTTTGATTAAAAATCATTGTTTTCATCTTCAAGACTTTTAGGGCTATACAAAGTCATGTATACAAAGTCTGTACTCAGCTTGAGTCTTTGATCTGGTGCCGAGGTTTTGGTAGTTCTGTATTTTTAAGTGATGGATTATTACACGTTTAAGAGACGACGAGAATTGAGATACGATTTAAGCTTTAGCTCTGTATACGAGCCCTAGACTTTGCTAAGTAAGAGACAATCTAATACGTCAGAGTATTTATTGTTATAATATTTCTGCTGATGTCCAACTTTATACGGAATCAGTTAAATTACTCTAACACTTTGTTACCTTCATTAATTATCATCTTACTTACCTACCTTTTTCTTACTCATACTATCATTCTCACTACCTGTATCTGGGTTAGATAGAACCCAACATTTTTTCCGCATGCTGATATAACTTTAAACAAAAGTAAATGTAAAAACTAAAGTAGAAAAAGGTACTACATCCACTATGTCACTACGCTAACCCAAATATATAAATTCAAGTCAACCGTCCACCATTCAGAGAACCAGTTGGAAGTCAGCCAAGTTTTTGCGGCGCCTCCATAAGGTAGTGTAAAGAAAATTATTTTAATCTGCTGACTACCATCTCTGGTGTAATTGCTTGAGTTTTATTGTTTTATTGATGTGGAATTGTTCGAATTCTTAACTTGGTATAATCATGAGAGTGAAGATATTGTACAAGTAAAGAAAGATTCATCAGACAATGTCTCATGTTATCTCTTAGACAATAAGGCTGAACTCACACCGAGATGGTAGGTAAGCGGCGCGCAGTTTTATTGTAATTTCGTTTTAAACTTTATCTTCAATACCATAATACATAGATTGAGAAACTTCAACGCAGGCGACCACTAGCGATTTCTTAAGTCAACCGCTTTACCTGTATATATTTTATTTGTCCATTATAATATATGCATTCACAATCATTTCTAATAAATACTCTCCTCGTAACGTCACATTATTTCCTAATCAAGCCAACCTATTGCCTTAATAATCGCAACACTATCACACTATTATCCAAATTCAAACTATACCTCATTATAATATGAATGTAAATTTAGATAAATCACAATGTATCACAAAGAAACTGAGAGTCGTTGCATGATTTTCTGATTTGCTTAATATCATAAATTCTTCTGATTGTTATCGTATGGTAAAATATTGGGCAAAACCAACTGTCAAAATCTATCTTGCCAATGACAGTTTTAGCCCACCCACGTTTTTTAAGAACGTTCGTATTATGCGAGGGGACGATTTTATGGTGTTGCTAATAAGGTGAAATGACATCACTTTCATAAACATCTGATAAAGAACTGGGTCTGCTAAAGCGGAGCAACTAACTTCCTGTTGAAAAGAAATGCTGAACCGAAAGAATATAATTATTTATAGTTACGATCTGTAGTAAATATAAGTTAATATTGGTAATTTTAGTTAGTAAATTGTTAATTCATAATTTTATGATCATAATCATATAATAAGAATACTGAGTAAGTACTATTACTTTTTTTTTCATTTCATTTTTTTTATTTCGTATGCGCGGTAAGGTTCTATTTTTTAAAATAACTTTGTTGCTTTAGTTTACAACGGCCTTAACATAGATAATTTCCTTATCTCAGTCTTTTGTAAGCCTAAAAGCTTTCGAAACGTTGCACATTTTAATATTCGTTTTATCAATAAGTAAGCACTCAGAGGTAGAAGCACTATTATGACAATAAATTGTTTATCATGTAAAGTTATGATACTTTTAAACAAGTTGTAGGAAGCTGTAACTGTCAAACGATAATGGCACTTATTTGCAAGTCAGTAGCTTTTATTGAATGATGGAGAGGATAAATATTTATCACAACATTTACGTGGACTTTCTCATTTGAATGTTAAGAACAACAACTGGCATTTGAATGTAAACACTACAACTGTTCAGGAACATGAAAAACATTTAAAAAAAAGTTGGGATTTTGTATTTTGTAAATAACATTACAATTAATAGAAAACACCCAGAACTTAACAAATTTATCTCAGACATCCACTTATTAGGTACTCTGTATGATAGTTTAAAGAATTTATAAAAAACAACATTTTATACAGAATCTTTAAAAGTATTACTATTTTTGAAATCCTCCTGTCCTACTATTTTTGAAGGCTCCATCATTTAAATCTTGGTTTCTAAATTCAATGGGTTTTATAAAAATTAATAAAACAAATTCAATATAATGACCGTTTAGTTGTCTGACAAATGATTGATGATGACTTAAAATATCCAAAAGAAACAAAATTCGCCACCAACGAGACAGATCGTGACTTATGATTATGATACAAGGGAGCCAAACTATTTAAAAAGATATAAAACCGACCACCCAAGTGATTCCCGCGAGACAGTATCACGGTGATTCTGAAGTGTGTCATTAGGTACCTTCTATTTCGGTACATCCCGATGTTATTTCTGGATCGGTGGATCAACGTCGATCAGGGTTTATTACTCGCTCAAGATGGCCAGATCGGCGAGAAAGCCAAAACATGGACACTTGTGAACGAAAATAACTTCCAATATTTCTGTTCTTGAGATCGGAATGCGGTTTTTGAAATGAGACGATTTGTTTGTGAAATGGAAGGCGAATCGATTGTTTGATGAGTTTTGTAAAAACAAATCGGTAGTAATTTTAGTTTTTAAACGTCGCGAGTTGTACTAGACATTGTAATAACAGACGGGAATTTTCTAAAAATTTTAGACAGGGATCGTTTAGTTAAAATTTCGCGAACGTTTTGATTCATCAGGTGAATTTTCTTCCTCTGCTAAAACCCTAACAAAAGACTGGCAGTATGACTATAATATTACATAACTAATATCTCTAAATTGTTGAACACTTAGATCAATTTTATCTAATAAACTATTGCAATATCGAATCCTGTAAGTCGGCTTCGAACAATAGAATACTCGTCCCCGATAAAACGATATCGCCTAATAATTGGGGTAACAATTTGTTCATCTGTTGTGGTTATAGAGTCAGTGGCCTTGATGGTAGCTAGCACAAGTTCGATCAAACTCTACGAATTTCACACATGATCATTATTGACTACCTCGGGGTCAGCTTATATTAGTGAACTGTCACGAATTTAATTTTATACCAACATAAGCTGACCCCTGATACGTCTTTGACACGTTTGAGCAAGTTTGCTCCTCTTTTGAAATTGTGTTAGATAAAATGTATAACATTCGACTTACCTAAAGACAAAATCATGTCACCTAGCCATGTAGAACAGCTAGATATTTGAAGACAAAAAATCAAGTATTAATTATATAAAAAAATAAAAACATAGTGTAGTCACATTCTTACATTCTCTGTAAGACTTTTGATCTTGAGAGCTTGAACGATATCAGATAGATTTCTTCTACTAGACATGTACATACCTGAAAGTATAGTACAAAAGAAGTGAAGTAAAGTGACATGTACCTGGAAAGTATAGGAAGCAACGTCTATTTCGAAGAAGTAAATACTAGAAAATTGGTATTGATTTAAAATGTCCGCACCAGTGCTAAGTGCCCTGATCAATAAGTCGATGGACTGAATCAGCATTTAGCATTCAGATTGGTCTATTTATATCTACGCCACGAGTACTTCGCAGACGGTTCTTGACTTGAATGAACTCGGTACTTCATTAGGCTTCAATTTAATTTATTTTTTTCCTTTGAAGATCAAACTGATATCGGCTTTTGTTTGAAATATACCTACAACACTTGAACCCGGTATTTCTTAATAAGTAAGTAGGTATTTATATTTTCGCTTTGAATTCCATCAGAGTTTTAAAGCAGTATTTGCATAAGTTTTCTTCTAAAACTCAGCTTTTGGTAATCAAAAACACTGAAAAACACACATTCCTTTACCGAAGGCCATTTTAGAATCGACACTCTATTGACTCATCATCATCATCAGCATGTATCACCAATACAATACATAGTACTTACTTTATAAAAACCTATTTTCATAACAAAATATGCATAATCATGTACTGTCATAGCCTCGCTTCAAAAATGAGTCAGTTCGTCTCCTAGACCTCATTTCCATAAACAGCGGTCTTCTCTTTGTCTTTTGCGTTGCAATTAATTTATTCTACTTTATGTAAATAGTCGTGGGTAGTGTCAGCGTTGGAACGCTGTCTTTTTGCTTAAACCCCGGTTTCCGAAAATAGCTAAAATGGCCACTAGCTAAAGATAGTTTGCGCATACTCACTTATGAATATTAATTATGAGTGTGATCGCGTCATTGTTACCGCACTCAACGTCATATTTACAGTGACTCAAGATTGTTCCTAAGATAACTCAAGCCAGTCACTACTGCTATTTTTTTGTGTAATTCTCACAATGAAATATCACTCATCATAAAACCTGTGTAATTTCGATTAAAAAAATGTTAAACTGATAATTTTATGTTAAATTGTCAACAATATCTATTAACATAAGTCTGTATCATTTTAGTCCTTTTAATTAATTGCATAAGTAATATTTTTTTTAATTATTGTCCGCCATTAAAGTCCTCATTCACAGCGACCTAAGCCTTACACCAACCACGCTTAATATGTATATCAACAGAGAAATGTAAATAAAAGGTCTTGTGTACATTAAACGGGAAAGTAATTCAATAAAAGGTTTAATTTGCTGGTAAAATAGAGAATACTGATGAGCTAGAAAAATATTCCTAAGTCCCATTTACACTATGCAATTTTCTTTGCATATAAATAAATTGACTGTTTCATGACTTGCATTGCTTTGATTTAATTGTATGCAACATACAAGAATCTTGTACGTGTAAATGGGACTTAAAACTTACACAAAGCTTATGATTTTAAGACTATGATTTAGCTGAATAAATCAAAGTATAATCCATCATTAACCGATCGATAAAAATTAAATAGTCAGTTAGAAAGTTTTTTAAATGGTGTTAATACTAACAAAAAACAGATGGAACCCTCTAAGTCGCTACAACAAACCATCCAAAGGTAGCTCAACGGACCCAAACCACTGCTAGACGGAAGCATGCCCAAGACACTTGCAGCATAGCTACTAGTAATTTATGAAATAAAAATTACCTCAGAAACCCACCTCAGCAGAAACGTGTCCTGCATATCTTGGTGAAATTCCATTATACATCAGTCAAGGCAACGATTTGTCTTGTCATCCAGTCATCAGCTCGGAAACTCATTTGAATTTATAATGAAACCACTGTTTATTGTAAAACAAGGGCTCACTAGTACTCCGAACTTCAAGTTCAAAGGCATGATTACATGCAAATATATTTACAGAGATAATAATGTGCTGGGGTTTTCGCGTAACATTCGCGCTATAACATCGTCACACTAAAGTATAGTCAAAAGTTTGTGTGTTCATTTTTGCGAGAATGTTTATTACTCCTTCACATTGAAACCGCTGGATAGATTTGCATGTAATTTAGTACCATGGTAACTTATATTCTGACTTAACACATAGGCTATACTTTGAATCTTGGTATCATTCAATGCGGAACTGGAAGTATTCACTGCGGGTAACCCCGACTAGTTGGGAATATTATGTAATTCATCATAAGATCTTTTTAGCCCCCCTGACCTAAACATTGCCTTTAAAAAGAATGGTTTATTACTGAGCTATTGACACTGACTAGTAGTAGTTAATAAAACTATAAATTCACATTAAGATAAGCGCCATCGTCATAGCAAAGCATAAAATTTCCTATAAAATAAAAGATATCTTTATTAAGCCCTATAAAAGCGAAAGCGAAACCATCACATCAATTTAACCTGCCCTCTTAACATGAACTATCTAATTAGATACCTTAAACCACAGAGTAAGGTGTAGTTAGTATGCAAGATACGAAGTCAAACTGTCGCAGTAAATTGTCTTATCTCAACACTTTCACTCTGCGCTAATTAAGATAACAAGCATACACCGACAACAGAACTGTATGGAAACTTAGAATTTGCAGTGGCTTAGGGCTTAGGATCATTCAATACCACGGTCTATTCAGAAAATAAGAAGCTGAGAGGATGGTTTAGGTGATGGGCAAGCCTATTCCATCTCATTATAATGAGTATAACGGGAATTACTCACGTTAAAATATTGTCGATTTAGATACCGACAATGTTTCGATTCTTCCGGAGAATCTTCATCTGGGTATGAGTGTGCTCACTCCTCGCGGGCGCGTTTCACACTACTACTATTACTACTATTCCATCTCAACAAACAATATCCCAAGCACTACTGTGTCTCGTTAAGTGTAGGCAAAGATTGTCTCCTGACGCTGTGTAAATCTATAATGTGTGTAAATATCTAGTATAAGATGTAAAGGTCTGAGTTTTTTGATTGCTTTGTACCATTCGCCCACGCAAATAAGAAAGTATTCATTCATTATTCGATTAATTTGACATAGCGATACAGTGCGTGGGATACCAAGATTTGTTTCAACATGTTAACGTATATAAAAAGTTTTGTTATTTATTAACATCGTTTTTGTCAAAATTGTAATAAAATTGTCATAGTTAATTGAACGGTACTTGAACTCTGATCTCTGTTGAATCTATTTTAATTAACTAAATAAGAGAAAAACACAAATTTTGGTGTTATTATTTGATGTTATCAATGATAAATTATTATTTATAAATGACATGTGTTTTTCTTATTAAAAATAAATTCACAACACTATTAATAATAAATTTAAATTAAAAATACAAAGCCAAATCAAGTTAGCACATCAATCAGTCTTTTTTAATTTGAAGCGAGGAAAAATCCTTACCTATTTTTAACAAATATACAGGGTTTCACCGCGTAATTTACCTACCTTGTTTTATTAATCAAATGTTTATTCTATTTAATTAATTTTATTGGACAATGTAGGTATCAATACTAGTACCTAGTTATGAACTTGAGCATACCAGATGTGGGTATGCGACACAATTCTTTATAAATTTTGTATTTTAAATTTTATATTACCTATCTGACATATAAAGGCGTTTACCAATAAACTACTATTATTGACTATTAATTGCCGAGTTTCGACTGCCTTACAACCACTTAACTAAGTTCTACACTACATACGAAATAATATAAAAAGGCAAAAGACATAAGAATTATTAAGGTAATCCTAAAATATTTTTGTTGTAAGTATATATTTAGCACACGCTGAAATCACAGGCCGAGTAATAAATCAGGTGTAAAACAGATTTGAACAAGGTCAATAACCTTTTTGTAAGTAATTAAAAAGTCATCAATGACGCGATAATGGTTCCTATAAAACTATTTGCAGTCCGTTTGCGAAAATGTTTGGAAAACAAATGGATTATCTGGAAAAAAGTTGCGGGAAAAAAGTTTGGCTAACAAAAATACGGGAGGGATGCGACTACGCCCATTGATATTTTTGTTCTCGCTTTTCGTTTGGACTTTGATGTATTTTTTAGATCTAGTTTTATGGATATACTTTTTATTTGTGCTTGCAACTTTGAGTGATATTTGCAATAAAAAATTATAGATTTTGTAAATTTTTATTGGGACATTTTAAGTTACAAAATCGCCTTTTAACAGAATTGGTAAGTATTATTATAAACACTTGAAACATAGATTTATGAGTAGTAGAATAGGTATTCCTAAAGGTTGAAAAAGTAGATTGATAAATTGAATGATATATTCTAGATCGATGATTGGAATCGAGTCAATTGTCAAGTGAAGTAGCTCTCATCGAGCCCACCCGTATATTCCTGATTATTAAATCCACTTCACTATTTCATAACCTTTCTAAGAAAATGACCCAGTCACTGCTTCTCGGAATATTCACGAACTAGTTATAAATAAATTTTAATTCGTTATGACAAGGCTTCCTTGGCGCCTGATGAATCTTATTTTCACTTTTATTAGCTTAGAACTTGAGGAAACTTTGTTTATGAATATAATGGATCTAAAATTAGATGTATCCGGCAAACAGGCATAAAAATATTATCGTTAAAAAACTTGGCTTTAGAAAAGTTAAGTAAGAGATGATTTATGTTGGACCGGGCCGTGTCCGGGCTGTGGTCAGGGATTTGAAACGTTGCATACATTTTTAAATTGTAAGTTTACTTACGGTTGAATTAAGAATTAACCTCTTATTTTAATATACAATATTCAATAATAATTATTTATTATATGTGTATAACGGACTGATACTAGTAAAAAAAAGTCAACATAACATAACTTGATCGAATTTTTTTGGCCCAACAGAAACGGATATAAAGTAAATTATTCAAAATACCGAACTGATAAAAGGCTTCAATAAATTCTCGCTGCTACTCCTTATTAGGATTTATTTGCATAAATAAATATTTAACGGCGGTATTTCCCGTGTTAACGGCTTATTTATAATGTAACTTGATGGTTTTAATAACCAATAGAATTAATAACATTGATATTGGCACTTTAAGAGGGTAAGGCTGAACTAATTATTACACAGAACTGCAAGTTTTGAATCTTTTATTTAGTACTAGATGTGGCTTAGTGACTTTTATTAATACAACGGAAACTTACGTAAAAATATTGTAGATTTTTTGGTAATTACTTATCTAAATCAAAATCAATATTTTTTCGTGAGTAATTTCCCGTTGTACTAATATAATGTCTAATTTTACGTGAATTTTACGTGAGTAAGTTGTAACAGTATCTAGGTAAATAAGATATCGTTTTTATAAAGCCTCCAAATATTGTCTCCAAACTATATTCTACGACAGTAACTGACACTCACATTTTATCATCTACAGCAAGCTTGAGCTGACAAAACCCATTCAAACTTTCTCGCTTAAGTTATTAGCAGTATTTTCATCTGAGCAGACTCACAAAGCACCTGAGCAACTGATTAATCTAGTTATTTCCTATCAAGAAAGGGTCGCATAAGCGTTGACGCGATATTCCATCTCGTTAACTCCGCTTGTTATAACTTTAAGCTTTTCAAACGCAGTCCTGTTTAAACAGCTTGATTGTTATTCTTCTCAGACATATAACCCTATGCATATAATCATAATTTTTTAATTTTTAACACTTAAATCTGTTAAGTAGACATACTAGATGTCTACTTAGCAGATTTAAGTGCAGGTAATGGAGTTTGTTTTAAAATATTACATGAAGTAATGAAAAATCAATACTAACTATTATAACAGTCAGCCGGGATAATAATAAAATATAGCCATACCGAAAGTCCATTCTACAAATCGGTGAGAAATTTATGAAATCGGCTGAGTAGTTTTGTAGATAACCTCCATCAAACAAACAAACCAACATTACATCTTTATAATATAAGTATTATAAATTTGTATTAAGTATAGATTTAACCACAGTGTTGTAAACGAATACGGAGAGCTAATCCACATTTACATTACGTTACAAAAAAGAAAATGCATGAGCTGTTCGCACATCACCTGTACCTTAAGGGTGCACAGAATTTAAATTAACTGAAATAGAATTACTTGGGATGAATTACTTGATATGAATATCTGAGTGTGGAAGATTGCACGTAATCAGGCGTAGGGGGAGCTTTGATCCGGAACGTAAGTCACGCTTTTAAATCCACCTTTTAGCTTTTATATTACACTCATGAGATAAAAGAGAAGATTATGCGAGAAGATTATGCTATCTCTTTCCTTCGTTGTAAATTTAAATTAGCTCAAGATAAAGCCATGAGGTGAATTGAGAAAAGGTATTGGAAACGTATAATCATGACTGGATGAGGAACAAACGAGAAAAGTGCACATACATTTTTGTTTATGTGATCGGTTTATTTTGATATTTGGGAGTTTTGAAAAATGTTAGTTAGGTAAGTATTTCAAACAGCTGCAAGCTGTCGAAGAACAGCTGTCGAAGATCTATCAAGAAATCTATAGAAGTTATTGAGTATGTAAACCGAAAGTAAAATTAATACTTTGGTTTACGACTTGACTTTTTAGTTGATCAGTTATGACCGAGGTGACCTAAAAACTCCGTCATCAGAGTTTTCTATACATTTTTACTAACATGGCTCAGGATGATAAATGGATACAATCAAACATGGTTTTTGTAAATTGTGATTCAAAATTCAAAGAGTTTGTCTTCAAAACGAAGTCAGTTTGTTTCTTTGAGTTATGATACTACTTTCGCAATTTAAATATTAAAACTGCAGTTTACGAAGTTTTACTTTGTTTGTTTGTTGCAAAACTAGAGTACCTAGAGGATAAAGAGTTTAACATAAGTGATCTTGTTTATTGTTTAATTTGTATGAAAATGTATACTTATATTACAAAGAGGATTGGTTTATCTGTTGGTTTATTTGTTTGTTTGACGGAGGTAGTTTCAGAAAAAACACATGTCGATTTCAAAAATTCTTTCACCGCTGTGTAGAAGGGACTGTCAGGATGGTTATAGGCTATATTTTATCCCGGTAGTTTCATAAGTATACCCGTACAAAGCCGGAACGTGCCGCTAGTCATTGATAAAACAAGCTTACTATAGAACTCTCTTGTTTTCTTCATTCCACCTCAACGATGATTTCATTCTCAAGCAATTCTTCGTATTACAATAAAGAAATTCGTATGCATGCCAAGAAGAAATTAATCAATGAACGTCAGCCTTGGCCTTTCAGAATGTATAAGTTTCCGTGTATAAGGTTTCTGGTACTTATGAGAATTTTTTGAGCTTTTTATAAATCGTAATGTAATAAATAAAATGGCTGGTAATAAATAAAGGAAAGGCGAACACAATAGCTACAAATATTTGGAAATAACGCTGCACAAAATAATATTTTGAGAACCTAATAATAATGTTTTATAAATAAGTTTACAAACATCTTGCCGAAATAAACTTTCTATACGTGACAGGTTGCAAGCCAATCCACACTGCTAGAAAGCTAACTTTTTATAGACAAAAAAGTACTTTGAACTAGATAAAGCTGTTTTTAATATACCTATATCTTCAAATTATTTGATTATCTAAAAACATAGGCTCTTCCCTTGATCAAACTATAGCTTTTATTGTTGTTATGCTGCTATGAAAGATCGCAAATTGCACATTATGCCATCAAATCAGATCACAAAAACCTCATAACAAGCATGTGACAGCAGCCTATAAGGCCGCGTATCCACTGAAGATGTACATCTTATACCTCTCCAGCTATACATCCTCATGTAGATATAGTATGTGTTTGCTTTGCTAAAAATCATTTACCTAAACTCCCTCAGTGCAGGTCATTTTTATATGCAAATAAAACTTTTCCTATTTGAAACTTTTGTAAAAATAGAACTTTATAAAATGTTTTACAAGAGCATTTGCACATAGTAACAGTGTGCGAATGTATTGAAAGGAATTTGATCCTATAGATGTGGCGTTGTTATGTTAATAAAGCTCCCCTCCTTACACACCTTACACGTTTCAAAGCGCTAAATGCATCGCTACATATCTTTAAACTTTTAAACTCACACATAAAATAGCTTGTGGAAATACTTACATCTTTTGATAGCTTTGATACGCATCCACATAGCACATCTCTGGTGGAAACACAGCCTAAGCCCATAGTTTTCTCGTCACGTTACCAGCAGCGTCTGACTCATCCGAGGACCAAACAACCGTATATCACTTTAAGTAAGCCTGTACAGCAATATAAGCTTAAGTATGCTGTAATAAGGACTAATGTATTACTGATGTGTTGGAGTTTGAGCTGATTTATGTAGCTGCAGTTGTTTAAGTTTACGCATTCCCCATTCTCCCTGTTTGTAAACTGGAAGATTTTTTTTCTTAGTGTAAAGAAATTTTAATATAGCGTTTTTACATAATTATTTAAGTAGGAAACTCATATATATTTACATAGGTGTGAATAATAAGAGAAGTGCATGAGTTTAGTTCACTTAACTATTATGACTTTCAATTCCTTCAATATGTCCAAACGTTTATTTCGTAATACCTTCCAAGAGGTATAGACCTCTTGGAAGGTATTACGAAATAAACGTAGAATAAACGTAGTGGAGGTATAGACCTCCACTTACACTCCACTAAGTTATTAAAAAAAATGTTGCTCAAATGAGTTAGCACGTTCTTCGTATTATTCCTTATTCCGGTACGGCGTACGATAAATTTGAATTCCCACGACGACATTTTCGCGAAAATGAAGTATACTCGACTTCATTGCTATTTACCAGGCGTCTGGCCAATCATGGCTAAATAAAACTGGAGCATGGATTTACTCTTAAGACGCGACCCAGATCAAGAGCCTATTCTCAATATAAAAGAGCCTAAGGAGGGGTTGCAAGGGAATTTTTTATAAGGCACAGTATTCAAATGACGAAGTAAATTTGTGTACCTAAATAATATTGGTGTGGAACCAAATTTTCACTATGTGTAAGATTTCATTTAAAACTTCTAAATGTGTGCCATTTAAATTGGCTGTGTATTAAGTGCTGATCCCATTAATATTAAAAACGGGAAATTAGTATAAATGTAAAATTAAATGTTATACTCTCTCCGACAAAAACTACTAAACGGACTTTGACTTGGAATCTGTAATAACATAGGCTACTTTTTACCATGCGATTAAAAGACAATGGTAAACTTATGTTGTAAAACTTATAGCTGATGTTGATATAAAAACATCGATTCCTTCCGAACTCCATTCAACTACATAATGCATTTTCGCTCAAATTATTTCAACCACAGCGGTAGCAAATAAAGCTCATCAACTATAGCTATTTGCATAGCGCTTCAAAATAAAAACAGACTAGAATCATAAAATAGATTCGCTTAATCTTAGCCAATTTATTTCCATTTCTCCAATAAAGCAAGCTACAAAAGCCAAGAACATTAACACATTACAATTAAATAGTCACAATTCACTGTTATTTATAGCGAAAGCTCTTTGCTAAGCCAGACAACAATGATGATGACAAATTGCATTCAAAGCTGCACTCATGGGTGCAAATAATGAATGCAGAACAGAGTGGTTATTTAGAAGAGAGTGTATAGTTTTTATTTGAAATGTAATGAGGTATGAACGCTGAATGCGTGTTTGATACATACGCAACAGTCTCGTTGTGAACGATGCGATGTATAGAAGAGGTGAATGCTAATGACTTAAATAAAAAATACTTTCCAAGTAGCTATTAAATCTTTCCTATATATTTAATCGAAAACCAAGACACATTAATCCCAAACTATTTAGTTAGGTATATACTTTTATAAAATACAGAATAATCAGAAAGTATTTTTGACAAGTAGTTCCACAATACATTACTTGTTTAAAAAAACACATAGTTCATTAGTAAAGGGCTTTGTTTGGCTTAAGTTCTATCTAAAACCAAGAGCACATCCGCATTTCATTGTTCATACATTGAACATTAGCTTGCTAACACTACCTTAAATGCAGATCATGACAAAGCTCAATTGAGATGCAACGATTACAGCCGTAGTTTGCATTAGAGCAATCGCAGAAGAAATTGTTCCAAGAACAATGCTCATAACTTGAATGGTATAGAGCTATAACAAACCGACGCCAACGCACGATCTTTTGATCAGACAATGCGCAATTAAACAAACAAGTAATTTGACGGAGTTCGACGATATTAATCAGAGAAGTATAAAATGTTCATGCATAAACAACATTTGCTAATAATAATAAGTCGTTTATTGAAATTATTATTATTACCTCTATGGTTCGGTTGATTTTAAAGTTTCTGTGGTGAAGAGCAAGTCCGTCGTCGTCCGACGATACGCTAGACAACTTTAAATAGATTTTAATCACTCGATGCTTTCCAAGCAAAGGCGTCGGTTTAGCAGTAGCTTTAATCGTGATGACACATATTATGTGACGAAGAACATTTGCTTTGCTTACGCATGATGACTATGTTATTATTATTGTACTTCTAAATCTAGATATGAATAGTCCTTGGAAAGACAACAACGTTTGATAAATGAGGTAAATATAATTAGACTTTTAACCTTAGTCTTTCTCTTGGCCTTATAAAAATCCGTGAATTATTGGTAGCTCATCAAAAAACCTTGTATTCAACATTGAGTTAATTAAACAAAGCTCAATCTAATTTGAAAGAAAATTAGGTACATAATTACGTTCCAACCGAAATTATCATGAAATAGGTCAGTATTCTAATCTCGCACATGTGTCCTCACTAGCATTGTTTGTGCAGCATTAACTGCGCTTATTACTACACTATTAAAATCTGAATGCGCTCCGGGAAATGCAACATTTGCAAAGTTGAAGATACAGTCCCGAAACTCCAAAAACAGCTGCTGCTAAATTGACAGAAAGTTGGGAGCTAAAATGTAATGGTTTTATTCATAAAGATACCTATGTCTATTTTATAAAGGTTTCAAATAATTATGTTTGTTACTCCTTAATAATAAAATAAAAGCCTGTTTTTTTATAAAACAAAAGACTGTTCAAAAAAAGCAAATTGCAGGTTATCTGTTCTTAGTTAACTATCATCCAGAAACGTGCTACTTTTCTACATTCAGATTATATCGGACTTACCATGGGAAGCCGCCTCATTACGCGATATAAAATAGAGTTGCATCCTTGCATACCAGATTGGTCATGGGTAAACACGACTGTCATGATCTTGCAAATGAATATCCGATCTAAAAAGTTCGATGCGATTCTTTAATTGAATATGATTTAAGTACATGGGCCTGGTTTATTAGCGGGAGCCGAGATGAGTGAAAACTCTTTTGTGAATTAGAATAACAACATTCTAAATTTGATTTAAATTAAATTTGTTTTTTATAGTGTCAACTTTACATCTCTTAATTTCCTTCTGTAAGTTTAGTTTATCAAAGTAAAGTTATGGTAAGTATAAAACTATTTCAGCGTAACGTAGAAGTGTTTTTTTATAATTAGAGCATTATCTTGTTTAGTAGCCGTTACCGGTGTCTGGCAAATTTTGATTGTTGCAGTTGATACATAACTTTGGACTTTGTTGTTTTGAATTAGTTTAAGTGTATACGAATACGTACAGGAAATGTCATTATCAATTTCGATGGTCAGGTCAGCTTGATTTTGGACTGTGACAGAAATAAGGCCCTTCTGATTGTAATCAAAGGTTACATTGAAGCACGTCTTTGAATTTTATTTGTTTTAATTAGGACACCAGTAGCCTCATTTTGCTATTACTATTAAGAAGCACGTAGTGTTGCGTGATCGTAAGTTTAATCTGTGGAAAACCCTTGCAGTTTAAAGTAAACTTTTTCAATGAACCTCTACAAAGAGTGTAGGTACAATTATGTGCCTGATACTGTCATGGTAATATGGTCAAATAATGGTGTGTTTATTGCTGTACAGCAGTTTTTTGATGACATCTGTGGCGCAGTGGGCGAAGGGCGGCCTGAGACGCGGAGGTTGCGGATTCGATTCCCGCTACGGGACAAATGTTTGTATGTTCTGCAGATATTTGTTTCGTATCTGGGTGGTTTCTATCTTTAATTATGTAAGTATTTACAAAAAAAAACTGTATCTAAGTTTCTGGTTAGCACAATACAAACATTAAGTTGCTTTGCTTGGTACTTAGATGACGACGTCTAAAATGTTCAAGGATATAATAAATATTTAATTATTATTTCATTTATTTATTTTATTTTGACGGTAACCGTTAGTTATTCTTTTTAGAACAAAATATTTTCCAAGAAAAACAATAGCATTTTAAAACAAGAGTTTCCATCAAGCCATCTATAATGCAAATGCAATTGAAATCGCAACAGCACAATCTGGAAGAGTCAATTTACATTCTGAAGAAGTTGTTCTAGATTTTACTGCTATTGCTTTTTATGTTTACCTGTTTTGCTTGAATATATCGCAAACTATTTTAAAGATAACATATATAATAAACATAGCCTTTTAGGTATAATGGTACTGGGCTTTGAAAATACTTGTTGAAAAATGTAGCTTTAATCTGTCAGGTAATTGTAATAAAGCAAGGTAAAATCAGAGTACGTGCGTCATTCTAACTTTATTTATTTTGAAGCAAACCCAGTCTTTGAACAAGTTTGTTTGAAATTATGTACTTACTAAAATCATAAAGCGTATCTAACAGCTGATACGATGACATAATTAGTATTGATGAGATAAAACAACATTTTGTTCAACTTTGGGAGGCAATTTTAATGTTAGCTGAAAATAATTACACAGAGTAATCCATCATACACTCAGATAGGATGAAACATAAATTATATTTGTCTAGAAATAAACATTGGAAGATAATAATGTACCAGAACGTATTTCTGGATAGGAGAGGTCCTATTTATCATCTTCTGCTTATCATTACACGACATGATCTGTACGTAGGAAAGTGTATACCTCCAATCGGTGACACAATAATGATTTAACACTACAAACAAGTACAGGAAATCAAGATTATTCTTAGATTTTATCGGTTTTAGTCAGTCGGCAGAAAATATAAAGACATTTCATTAAAATCAAATTAACTGATTGCACTAGGGAACTGGTCCATCTAATTAAATCAGGTTCATACGAATAGGCTCATAAGGTAAATATTGTCGGCACCTTTACTCAACAAATCGAAAACGATGCATTGTTTCAATCATCGTAGGTCAGGTTATGTTGGTTAAGCTTCCGAATTCAGTTTTCATTAAACCTGACCTTCGATTTGATACCGAAATTTGGTTTTTCGCTGTGCAAAGTGGCCAACTCTGGTGACTGGTAGCAATGTCTTAAAATGTCATTCGATTGGCTTTGCGAGTAGTTTTAAGTTAGTCCGTTCTCAGTTGGCACATAAAATAATTTATTAGACAGTTCGATTAAATAATCTCGTTGTACTAATCATATAAATCAGTGCAAAGCTTATGAAACCGTATGATCAAGTTGAGACACACCTGATCGGTTTCGCTTATTCCTTCGTGACACTAAGTTGCTGAAATACCAAAACCAAATGTCAAATTATGCATACATTGTCCTTATTCGAGCTAGGCTTTCTAAGAGCCATAACCCTTGAGCAGGTCATAATGCTAATAGGTCGAATGTTACAATGAGAGCAAGCTCTGTTGCAAAATCTGACAGAAATCATTTCAATTTTATCCTATGTTTGAAACTTGACATTACATAAATATCATTCGAACAGGCATAAGTACTATCAAACGATCATTTCTGATACCTAATTGTGATTTGAGGAAAAGCATTTTACACTTATTTTAGTATCTTATACCTTATTATATTCTATCCCACTATATAAAACAGAATCAGAGTCAGTCTACTCTGCAAAGCAAAAACGAAATTTCGGCATCAAGTTGCAGGTCCGCTTATATTGGTGGAAAGTGAATTCGAAAAAAAATCCAACACAAGATGACCTGCGATAATTGTCAAAATGCATCGTTTTTGATTTGTAAAGTAGAGGTAGCAATTTGCCGTCTGACAAAACGGCGACGGAACGGTGTGTTAGGAAAATAGTACCCAAAACAGTATTGATTAGTATGAGAATCAATACTGTTTTGGGTACTATTTTCCTATAAAGTTATAGCACGTCTTATTATGACACGGTATAGTCGGAAAACGGTAAAATAATAATAAAACAAATATGATAAACAGTAGTAGGCCCGTTATAGAATCTTGTGCATTAAAATCATAATTCCATTGACCTATTGAATATTTTGGGAAAGTTCCCATTTTTTCACCGGTATCCAGACGATTTACACGCTGCGGGACACCAATACTTTGGATATTAAATTTACTGCCTCGACTAATCGGTCGCGTTATACCGTGAAATGTGTGTCTCACCACAGAATATAATATAGTTCATCACACTCGCTTCCTAGGACAGTGATGCAACCTATGAGTTTCACTGCAACTTGTCCCAACCTATTTTTAATTTTCCTCTTCGTTGTCAAGGTTCTTTATCGCATGGCACCGAACCTAATCACCTAATTCCGCTTCAGTTAATAGGTATGGTGAATATTTTCAAACGTTACTTGAATCATTAGTACAGTAATTAAAAAGTTAATGAGAATTCTTGTGATGCTTTCTGTTTGTAATGCTCATTTTCTTTGATTAGTTTATTATAGTTGATCATGTTCAACACAAATTGTTATGAATAATTTGTATGTAAAGTTGTTGATTACATACGGAATATTAATAATGTTGATAAACATTGTTTATTTTGAATATTATTTGACCCTAGTTGATGTACATATTTTTAAATAGGTAATTTTTTAATTTTTTTTGATGCATGCATAATTTAGGATGAAATTTGAAACTTGATCAGCTTAAAAAAAGCAAATAAAATAAAACAAAAAGAATTACACTACTCGAAAAAACACAGAACTAGTTGTATCAACTAAGGATTGTTACACGATCTACTGGTAGTTCAACTGATCCAAGCCTTTAGATGCGTGCCCAAGACACTGGCAGCATAAATAAACGCACGTTTGGAATCACTCAAAGAATTATTGACATAAGAAACTTGTTTAAAGAGAAATACACATAAATTACTCTGGTATTTCTCTAGATAGTAAACACGTTAAGTTATTGACACGATAACCCGTTGACCCAAAATTACTAAAGAATGAATCAATTTATGCCACCCAAATAAGTACAATAGATTGTCTAGTAATAGTACCAAACATGACTGTATTCTACTGTATTCTTCTAATTATGCAAAATTTTGAGTGATTGTTTGTTTGCAAATTAATAAGTTTACTGTAGGTACTTATTTTATTAAATGCAAAAAAAGGTAAGTAAGTAGCTCTTTCATTTTGAAGGTCGGTCATTTACAAACAAATTAAATAACGACTTCGCAATACAAAACATTTCCCCAGTTTGTTACATCACAAAAAGTCTTCAAACACAAAAGAAGTACAAAACTGTTTCATTACTTTTTTACCTGTAATGACCCGCGGAAAAATTTCAGACGTGAGAAAAATAACAGGTGCTATATTACTAATAGTTCTCGATACTAACTCACTTAGCACCCACTTAAAGTAGAACAATGAACTCTGAATAGTTAGTGTGTTAAAAAACTCAATCGAGATAACTTCTAAATGATTTAGCAAGCTAGTTACAAGTACCTAGTTATTGAATTTTCTTTCTCATCATAGCAGAATATCTTTGTATGTCCTTTTACTTTTAACATAATATTTTGTTTCATTCTATCATAAGTCTCATATAGATTTTTAATACATAATTTCATGTTAAACCTAATTTGAATCACTGTCAAGAACAGAATCGTAACGATCAATAAATCCCAAAATAAAATTATTACCGCAATTTCATCAAACAATTAACCGCGTTTTCTCATTATTTCATTAATGACTTTTCTATAAAATTATTTATAGTTTCAATAAACTCTTCCGGCATGTTCCCAAAATCATTGTAGGTAGGTACATTATATAAAGGAGGTATTAGAATACACCTACATACTTGTATATTTTTCTAACTAAAACCGCAATACATATACCGTCATGTCTCTGTACAGTTGCTCATAAAAGTCATTTGACAATTTTTTTTAAAGCTTTATATGATTTGAAGATCAAATAGTATGAAAGCATTCCGTGAATTCAAATCTTACAATTCCAATCTAAATTGAATCAATCATCAACACAAGTAGAGTTTCATGAATTTTTTTCTGAAACAGATAAAAATAGTTTTCATATACTCACTTAACTCTAAAAAGCTCATAAAATCGATGAAAATTTTGAAAGAATAGCGTGTTCGCACTATCACGGTATTTAAATAAATGTGCCTTCGTTGCAAATAATATTGTTGAGCTACTGTTGCTGATTGTACGTCCTTCGTTGTACCAAGTTTGTTGACATAGCAACGAGCATGCGCAAAGAGATTTCTCTATACATAAACAATGAAATTAGACTGGCAAAGTGGATAGGCCGTTCTTTTGAATTTATAAAAGGACTGCAAAATAAAGACAGAGTTACTGTCGAATAAATTCACTAAGATAAGGGTAAAAGCCTCAAGGGACTTTTTATTTAAGAACTCAGCAACTATAAAAAAGATTTATTTATGAAGTAATAAGGAAAGGGTTATTAAAAAATAAATAATGTGCACACAACAGGCCAACAACCTATGCCAATTACAATCTCGTTCTTAATGTCATCGTAAATAAATAATGTACAAATGGACGTCTTCTCAAGTTAAACGAGTTCCACAAATCAAATATTTACCACTCAAACTTTGAAAGACAGGAGTTAAATTAATTACAGATACTCCGATTCTCAATCAAAAATCTCATTACTTACCCAAAACACTCCATCGCCTTCGGGGATTGCGGAAAGTTAAATTTCAAAATCATCCCCGCTTTGATCTTACAGCATCTCAAGACACCGTCCATTCACGAAAATCACGCTTAAAACACTTTCGCTGTTCACAAACAAAAAAACAAGCCGGCTTCTGTCAAAATCACGTGGAGCTCACTCACTCACACACGCTTGACTGGGCGTAGCATTAGACGCTTTTTCGCGGACGTTCATAGCGCATGACATCCAAGGAGCATTATATTCATGTAGCGGACTAACCTCCCACACAGTTCGTGAAGAACTAAGCGCAAGTTGAGGTGCACGTGGCCCGTAGCTTACGCGACGACCGCCCTTCCAAAGCGGAGTTCACACACTACGAATATCGACTTTCGCCCTAACGCTCCACGACACCATTTCGCCCAAAACGCCGACACAGAATATGGGACGATACAGAGTATTTCCGTACTGTCGCCGACAGTATGATGCGTACAGTGGATATCAAAAGTGCAGTGTTATCATTTTTATTCCCGGTGGTCGATCTATTGTGAATAATCCGACTGATTTAAAGGGAGGATGAATTGTTACGGGTATCCGGGGTGAAATTCGTGTCAGAAACATTTAAGAATAATTGTATATTTTAATTATTATCGATTAAATTATTACAGAGTTAAATATTTAATAAAACAATACCAATATTATAAATTGTAGGCGTGAATATAGTACTCGCATTGAGTTGCAATCGCGAGTACTAACTGTCATGGCGAATAATCATGGTTGGGTGCAAAAAGCTTGTCTAAAAACTAAACTGAGGAAATAGTTTTGAGTGTGATTTAATATTGTTCATGTTTAAATATAGTTGGAAGGAGTTGTAAATATAATAATGTTTGTGTTACAGATAAAATATAATGTTGATGAATATTCCAGAACTAGTAAGCTTGTTTCATTTATGAAGGGGTTTACATGTCAGAAGTACTATGAAAACACGCGGCCATTGCTCGGTATGGCACAGAATGTATTGGATTAGAAATAATCATCGGTATGTACAAAAACATCATCAGATGAGGTGAGCTTGAATACAATTTAATTTTGGAATATAATAATAAAGTAAAATGATTGTGTTGTAAGTAATTATGAAAAATAAGACAATATTCTGATTCAAATATTGGGAAATGCTAAGTTCGAAATTCAAAAATATATTCCTTCCCTGAACTTGGTACATATAAAAACATAACAGAGAAGTCAAAGAAATTTGAAAAAGTATTTAAAAAAAAAAAATAGAATAATGTGTTGTAAGTGTGTATTACATGATATTGTTTTAATTAAAAGGTTGTGTAATGCGAAGTACAAAATACTATCGCTACTAGTCACTAGGTGACGCTAGGGGGTGCGTCACCAACAGTTAAAACTAGACAATTTTCTGTTTCTTTTCATTTTGTGAACTAATGTGGAGTATTTCAAAATAATGTTTTTGCTACTCAACACTAGGTGGCTTTTCAAATCGATTCATGTTCGATTATTAATTCGACATTTTGTGGTTTTGTTTGATTGCTTGGATACCATCTTTGGTAAGAGATGAAATAAGCAAACAAACAAAACAGAACATTGGAAATTTGAAAATAGAGTAATTTGTCAGAGATGTTACCAATGTTCTTTAAACGGTGTTCATTTATTTAATGAAGTTTGTTTTGATACATAGGTGTTGATCGCATTGTGAATATATGGGTCGTTGAGATAACGTTGAGACGCAGCACCCGGACGAGGGTACCTCTTACGAGTGGCATGCACGAGCGGCGATTGCGCTCAAAGTCAGCTTCGAGTTGAAGAGACGGAAAGCGTCAGCGACACCTGAGTCTCGAAAGTAAAATATTCAGGTACCAAAATGTATGTATACTTTGTAGATTTTGTTTAAGAGCGATAATTGTATAAAAGTAGTTTGTCCAATAACATAATTAATGTGAGTAAACCACCAAAATATTATAAGTACTTGTTTTAAGTGCTATGAGACACACAAATTGTGGTGATGACTTGTGAAATACCTATATTTAGGAACATTAATACTTAATTAAATGCATAAAGTGCAAGAGTTGAACATACACGGTGATTCAACTTGCACATGAATGTTTGAAAAGACTGATGTCTCTTCGATGAGACAAATTTAATTGAATAAGTTTTTAAGTTTAAATTATTAACTGATTAAATTTAAATTATGAATTAACGTATGGATTGATTAGATTTATTTATTTATTGGAGATCCAACAGCTTACATGTATTGGAATTGACGATGAGTTAGCTATGGGAAGCCAATTATAGCAAAACATAGCATTTTTAGTGAGAGAAAAATACTCGACCGATCATAAAATGTGTTTCACAAGGTGTGTTGGGGTTGGTTCCCAATAATAAGTTATGTTAAGCTAAGTTGAGTGCCAACTTGCTAAGGGTAGATCACTATGGGGATTGGTGACTCTGAGGTGATCTGAGTGAGAAGACCAAGTCCATCGAAGTTTAAAGTTGCACTGGTTTATCGTTTCGGTAAATTTCATGAAAATACTACCTACCAGCGCAGCTCGGAGCGCGCTACCTACCAGCGCAGCTCGGAGCGCGCTGCCAACCAGCGCAGCTCGGAGCGCGCTACCTAGCGCAGCTCGGAGCGCGCTACTTACCAGCGCTGCTCGGAGCGCGCTGCCAACCCGCGCAGCTCGGAGCGCGCTGCCAACCAGCGCAGCTCGGAGCGCGCTACCCAGTGCAGCTCGGAGCGCGCTACCTACCAGCGCAGCTCGGAGCGCGCTACCTACCAGCGCAGCTTGGAGCGCGCTACCTACCAGCGCAGCTCGGAGCGCGCTACCTACCAGCGCAGCTCGGAGCGCGCTGCCAACCAGCGCAGCTCGGAGCGCGCTACCTACCAGCGCAGCTCGGAGCGCGCTGCCAACCAGCGCAGCTCGGAGCGCGCTACCTAGCGCAGCTCGGAGCGCGCTACCTAGTGCAGCTCGGAGCGCGCTACCTACCAGCGCAGCTCGGAGCGCGCTACCTACCAGCG
This sequence comes from Xanthorhoe spadicearia, assembly GCA_947086425.1. Lineage (NCBI taxonomy): Eukaryota > Metazoa > Arthropoda > Insecta > Lepidoptera > Geometridae > Xanthorhoe > Xanthorhoe spadicearia. The sequence goes on along the minus strand of OX352205.1, from coordinate 3,372,780 downwards.
CAGCTTGGAGCGCGCTACCTAGTGCAGCTCGGAGCGCGCTACCTACCAGCGCAGCTCGGAGCGCGCTACCTACCAGCGCAGCTCGGAGCGCGCTACTTACCAGCGCTGCTCGGAGCGCGCTGCCAACCCGCGCAGCTCGGAGCGCGCTACCTACCAGCGCAGCTTGAAGCGCGCTACCTACCAGCGCAGCTTGGAGCGCGCTGCCAACCAGCGCAGCTCGGAGCGCGCTACCAACCAGCGCAGCTTAGAGCACGCTACCCAGCGCTGCTCTGAGCGCGCTGCCAACCCGCGCAGCTCGGAGCGCGCTACCTACCAGAGCAGCTTGGAGCGCGCTACCTAGTGCAGCTCGGAGCGCGCTACCTACCAGCGCAGCTTGAAGCGCGCTACCTACCAGCGCAGCTTGGAGCGCGCTGCCAACCAGCGCAGCTCGGAGCGCGCTGCCAACCCGCGCAGCTCGGAGCGCGCTACCTACCAGCGCAGCTTGAAGCGCGCTACCTACCAGCGCAGCTTGGAGCGCGCTGCCAACCAGCGCAGCTCGGAGCGCGCTGCCAACCAGCGCAGCTTAGAGCACGCTACCCAGCGCTGCTCTGAGCGCGCTGCCAACCCGCGCAGCTCGGAGCGCGCTACCTACCAGCGCAGCTTGGAGCGCGCTATCTAGTGCAGCTCGGAGCGCGCTACCTACCAGCGCAGCTCGGAGCGCGCTACTTACCAGCGCAGCTCGGAGCGCGCTGCCAACCAGCGCAGCTCGGAGCGCGCTACTTACCAGCGCTGCTCGGAGCGCGCTGCCAACCCGCGCAGCTCGGAGCGCGCTACCTACCAGCGCAGCTTGGAGCGCGCTACCTAGTGCAGCTCGGAGCGCGCTACCTACCAGCGCAGCTCGGAGCGCGCTACCTACCAGCACAGCTTGGAGCGCGCTACCTAGTGCAGCTCGGAGCGCGCTACCTACCAGCGCAGCTCGGAGCGCGCTACCTACCAGCGCAGCTCGGAGCGCGCTACTTACCAGCGCTGCTCGGAGCGCGCTGCCAACCCGCGCAGCTCGGAGCGCGCTACCTACCAGCGCAGCTTGGAGCGCGCTACCTACCAGCGCTGCTCGGAGCGCGCTACCAACCCGCGCAGCTCGGAGCGCGCTACCTACCAGCGCAGCTTGAAGCGCGCTACCTACCAGCGCAGCTTGAAGCGCGCTACCTACCAGCGCAGCTTGGAGCGCGCTGCCAACCAGCGCAGCTCGGAGCGCGCTACTTACCAGCGCAGCTCGGAGCGCGCTGCCAACCAGCGCAGCTCGGAGCGCGCTATCTACCAGCGCAGCTCGGAGCGCGCTACCTACCAGCGCAGCTCGGAGCGCGCTACTTACCAGCGCTGCTCGGAGCGCGCTGCCAACCCGCGCAGCTCGGAGCGCGCTACCTACCAGCGCAGCTTGAAGCGCGCTACCTACCAGCGCAGCTTGGAGCGCGCTGCCAACCAGCGCAGCTCGGAGCGCGCTGCCAACCAGCGCAGCTTAGAGCACGCTACCCAGCGCTGCTCTGAGCGCGCTGCCAACCCGCGCAGCTCGGAGCGCGCTACCTACCAGCGCAGCTTGGAGCGCGCTATCTAGTGCAGCTCGGAGCGCGCTACCTACCAGCGCAGCTCGGAGCGCGCTACTTACCAGCGCAGCTCGGAGCGCGCTGCCAACCAGCGCAGCTCGGAGCGCGCTGCCAACCAGCGCAGCTCGGAGCGCGCTACCTACCAGCGCAGCTTGAAGCGCGCTACCTACCAGCGCAGCTTGGAGCGCGCTGCCAACCAGCGCAGCTCGGAGCGCGCTGCCAACCAGTGCAGCTTAGAGCGCACTACCCAGCGCTGCTCGGAGCGCGCTGCCAACCCGCGCAGCTCGGAGCGCGCTGCCAACCAGCGCAGCTTGGAGCGCTCTACCTAGTGCAGCTCGGAGCGCGCTACCTACCAGCGCAGCTCGGAGCGCGCTACTTACCAGCGCTGCTCGGAGCGCGCTGCCAACCCGCGCAGCTCGGAGCGCGCTACCTACCAGCGCAGCTCGGAGCGTGCTACCTACCAGCGCAGCTCGGAGCGCGCTACCTACCAGCGCAGCTCGGAGCGCGCTACCTACCAGCGCAGCTCGGAGCGCGCTGCCAACCCGCGCAGCTCGGAGCGCGCTACCTACCAGCGCAGCTCGGAGCGCGCTGCCAACTAGCGCAGCTCGGAGCGCGCTACCTACCAGCGCAGCTCGGAGCGCGCTACTTACCAGCGCTGCACGGAGCGCGCTACCTACCAGCGCAGCTCGGAGCGCGCTACTTACCAGCGCTGCTCGGAGCGCGCTACTTACCAGCGCTACTCGGAGCGCGCTGCCAACCAGCGCAGCTTGGAGCGCGCTACCCAGTGCAGCTCGGAGCGCGCTACCTACCAGCGCAGCTCGGAGCGCGCTACCTACCAGCGCAGCTTGAAGCGCGCTACCTACCAGCGCAGCTTGGAGCGCGCTGCCAACCAGCGCAGCTTGGAGCGCGCTACCCAGTGCAGCTCGGAGCGCGCTACCTACCAGCGCAGCTCGGAGCGCGCTACCTACCAGCGCAGCTTGAAGCGCGCTACCTACCAGCGCAGCTTGGAGCGCGCTGCCAACCAGCGCAGCTTGGAGCGCGCTACCCAGTGCAGCTCGGAGCGCGCTACCTACCAGCGCAGCTCGGAGCGCGCTACCTACCAGCGCAGCTTGAAGCGCGCTACCTACCAGCGCAGCTTGGAGCGCGCTGCCAACCAGCGCAGCTTGGAGCGCGCTGCTAAAGGACAACCCTGGTCCGCTACGCAGGACATCCCTGGTCCTCTACATACATACAAAGGACAACCCAGGTCCGCTACACAGGACATCCCTGGTCCTCTACATACATACAAAGGACAACCCAGGTCCGCTACACAGGACATCCCTGGTCCTCTACATACATACAAAGGACAACCCAGGTCCGCTACACAGGACATCCCTGGTCCTCTTCATACATACAAAGGACAACCCAGGTCCGCTACACAGGACATCCCTGGTCCTCTTCATACATACAAAGGACAACCCAGGTCCGCTACACAGGACATCCCTGGTCCTCTTCATACATACAAAGGACAACCCTGGTCCGCTACGCAGGACATCCCTGGTCCTCTTCATACATACAAAGGACAACCCAGGTCCGCTACACAGGACATCCCAGGTCCTATCTAAGTTAATAAAGTAAGAAGTTATTTAAATTTTTGTGTAAAATCTAATGTTTGTTATCTGTCGTCCGAGGCCGCACGAATCGTTTCAGATGGCCGACTGTCAGAAACATGTAAGAATAAAAGTAAATTTTAATTAATATCGATTTACCCTGGTCCTCTACATGCTTAAGACACCCCTGATCTTATTCAGGGATTTATTTGATTTAGGACATCCCAGGTCCTTTCTAAGTTAATAAAGTAGGAAGTTATTTAAATTTTTGTGTAAAATCTAATGTTTGTTATCTGTCGTCCGAGGTCGCACGAATTATTTCCGATGGCCGACTGTCAGAAACATTTAAGAATAATTGTATATTTTAATTATTATCGATTAAATTATTACAGAGTTAAATATTTAATAAAACAATACCAATATTATAAATTGTAGGCGTGAATATAGTACTCGCATTGAGTTGCAATCGCGAGTACTAACTGTCATGGCGAATAATCATGGTTGGGTGCAAAAAGCTTGTCTAAAAACTAAACTGAGGAAATAGTTTTGAGTGTGATTTAATATTGTTCATGTTTAAATATAGTTGGAAGGAGTTGTAAATATAATAATGTTTGTGTTACAGATAAAATATAATGTTGATGAATATTCCAGAACTAGTAAGCTTGTTTCATTTATGAAGGGGTTTACATTCGATACGGGTTATTTACCGTGCGTGTAAAAAAAGAAGCGCCATTGTTGAGGCTACATTGAAAAAAGTTTTTAGTTGCGGCGCCTGTATTGTCTTCGACTTTTAAATTTTGAATTAATCTTTCTTTTGTTGTAGGATGAGTCGGATCTCCGTCGATTGATTGTTGATATTCTTTCGCTTTCATTCGTACGGCGCATTGAAAAGTTAAAGTAAATATTGACGTAACGCGTCGATGTGTGAATAGAATCGAAAACATACGCACATTTACGTTGCCGACCCGGAGGTTAGTGAGCCAGTCATACATAATAGTGCCACTGATAATACCTACCTGACAATAGGGGTCACTTAAGCGATGATAATGTAATTTTAATCAATTCTTCTCTTGTACGCTTCTTACACAATAAATACCTACAGTAAAGACCTCTAATGATAATCATGTTTTATTCAGAAATATTATACAAGAGGGTCAATTTGGAAATTGTATAGAAAAACGAAATTGATTATAGTATTTTTTAGTAATAGTATTTATATTGCAAATATAAAAAATCGAAAGCTTACGAATCCTAAACATTAGTATTAACTGTTCTGTAGGTACTATTTTTAAGTTTCAATAAATAAAATTTGCTACTAATAATACACTCGTATTTATCTTATTATTTTATTAATGTTGTAAGTTGTAACGAGTTTAAAGATCTGCACTAATTTGGTTACCTTGTCTAATTATTTTGTGTATCGAATTTCATGTTGAAGCTTGATATTTTAAGATTTAGTAAATAAAGACGCAAGTATTACACCTCAAAACTTTCTATTATAGTTAAGTAATAGTTAATCCTAGTTTTTTTTCTAATCCCAGGTTTTTGCAATTTCTGTTGACAGGCAAAATTTTCTCTTCATCAGATTCAACTATGTATTTCCAGTTTGACAGCCAATCATTTAATCTGAGGTGTTATAAAGTTAACTAGAAATTGCCCGTAGCGCTTTATTTATAACGACTATCAGTTACATTATTTATAAGGTTCGAATGTTTGTAAGGCAATTTATACGATAGAGGAAAAACGGACGACAATTTTCACTTATTGAATTGAATAGTCGAACATATTTTTTCCCTTTCTATAGCATGGCTTTTGCCATTTTCTTACACATATTACAACTTAAGGGTTGCTTTTATTATACTAGTAGACTTTGTTTTAGACAAACTAAAAAAATCTTCATTTTAATTTGGATCAACCTCCACAGTACTCATGTGCTCGATGATCAAAAAAGCTTTTGACTGGTAACTTCAAAACAACATCACCATCACAATACTTTATTTCAAATTTTTATACGATTCTCAAAGTAAATTCAGAATAAATCGGTTAAAAATACGAAAGAGTTGCATTTTTAACCGATTTATGCCGCTATCGTGATTTATGTTGTAAACTCTTTTTATTGGGAACAGAAAATTAACTTTCTCTTCTTTTTTTAATTTTAAAATTTATTTTCTCTTCTTTCTTTCTTTCTTTATCTTCAGAGATAAACAGGCACCTCGCGAGTGCAGGAAATTTCTCTCTTCTTACGAAGCTTTAATAAAAAATAGTGGCTCTTGTTATTTTTAAAGTGTAGGACGTCAAGGAGCACGATGAGTCGACGATATTTTCAGAGTCGCCTGGCTGGCAGTATAGGCCTGGAATAATGGCAAAAGCAAATAAAGGACAAGCAGTAGTACAAATCTTGATGATGATGACAGGATTCTAAACAGTGTACTAGCCCTTACCGGTAGTTATAGAAATTGCTATATTTATTTTATCGATGTAGAAAGTATGATTATTCCATCACTTTCAAACTAATAATATAATTGCCTCCTAGTGTTGAAATATAATTCACAGTTATAATTCATAAGTCGGTGCTATTGTATTACAAATCGTGCATTTTCTCTATAAATTATGCAAATATAATCTGTTTCCTTTGATATCTACTAATTCTAGGCAATTATTATATCACGTGTAAGTTTTGTGCTTCATTATGAAGTTAATTAAACAACAATGTATACAATAATATATTTTGTTGAACAATTAATATTAAATATACCTAATGTATTTGGATACCAACAATGTTTCGATTCTTTCGGAGAATCTTCATCTGGGTATGGTAACTCCTCGCGTCTTATTGTGAGATGCATTCCGGAGCACGAAAGCTTCAGCTTAGCTTTTGATAAGTGAAGTTTCTGGCCGTTCTATTATTTATTCTGTGTGTACCTCAAATCTATCAGTAATCAACCAATCAGAGTACAGGGTAATTACACTAAAACGACCAAACCGCTGTCCGATTCATGAACGAAGTGCAATTAACTGTGAAATTATTGGTCACGGGACAAAACTCAAAACCAATATCTATAAGGATTGAAGTCACGAGCTGCTGTTTGTTTGCAATGACCTTGATGTGGATTCTTTTTAACTAGTAGTTCGCCTCGAACGAGATCTCGCTCGCCGGTGGTTGTGTATATTCGTTTTTATCTGTGTTTGAAAGAATTTACTTTAGAGGTCTACTAAAAAATATTGAGGATCTAATGAGAACTAAGTACCTAAAGCCGATTATTATTCCTTTAATTACTAGATACCTAGTAAAGCGATTTTGAGTGTGAATTATTTACAATACAGGTTTTGATTAAAAACTCTTTGAATTTAGAGTCAAACCTTAGGCTCTAAACCTATTTTATATTCAGTATGTCATGTTGGTTTGATCCTGTCATGGCACTACTTTCGATGACAAATGTGTTGCCCCGGGCAACCGCGGGCAACTTGCCCGCGGTTATTTCAAACATTTTGTCAAAAATCATTTTGCATTAATTTACTTATATTTCTATAAAAAATACTTGATGGTATATGTAAGAGCATAAGTTTTTACGAGGGTGTTTCGACTTAAAACATTCGTTCGTTGTGAAGTGGCAGTAACATTGGTTCAAGGAAACTATTTAGTAAGTTGAATCCTTTTTCCATTAAAAAGTCGTTAGGTTCGTCAAAAAGAGTTAGGAGTTAGAAACACTAACCAAAATAATAAAGAAGAAGAAGAACGATTTTCTGAGCTGCGATTTCACCAAAACTTATAGAAATGGGAGCTCAGGATATAGCAGTCATGTTTTTTTTACATTTATCGAAGTTATTCAAAAACTTTACATCTTAGAATAAAAAGTAAAACCATTTTGGAATGTATAAACAAAGCCCTTTCATATGACACCCCACTCAATGTATTTGAACAACTTTTATTTTTTTTCATCCCCTTCGGAACCAAATATCTTTACAACCCCTTGACCGATTCAGCTCATTAGGTTACTGGCTTACCGGCTTACCACTACCTATGTACCTACCAAGTTTCATTAAGATTGGATTAACGATTCGACAGTTATGCCGGAACATACAAACAAACAAATGAACACAACATACAAAGCAAAATTACCCCACTTGCCACTAAGATCTTCGTTCGCTTCGCTCACTCGATCGAATATTTTGCGAAGCTAAAGATAAGGATCAACAGGCACTCTGGTGCTTTTGCAGACCACCTTTGAAAATATAATTTTTATTCGTTTTTAAAAACAGACCAAAACGATAACCCAAAAAATGGTTGATAGTGAGTAGGAGGTATTTTCTTTGTAAACTTCTAAACGGTAAAATCGTTTCATTTGAAATTAAACCTCAACATTCACATTGAAAATTAAGACACATTCTACAATATACCAACATTATTTACGATATAAGTCTTTAATGTCTAAATAGAGAGTAAAGCCAACTTCTAAAGTATATTGTGTGCACAATCCTAAAGTAGTGTCTGTGACATGAAATGGAAATCTAATTTTGAATTTCGGCTGTATTTCAAAATCTGGACCGCATTCAAAGCCAATGCGGTTATACCCGCTGGTAGAACGATTAAGCTCCAACTGTTTGGTGCACTCTGATGGAATTTCTTATTTGCTCTGAATTAATTTGAATTTCGAACATACCAATAGTCTCAAATCAATTCAAGGTATTTGGTTATTGAACGTGGTTGTAAAGCTAGGTTTAGACTGAGGACAAGATTTTCCTAAGATAGTAAAATTTTTTATTATGGGTATTTTTTATATTGGTATTTTCTATTATTCAAGAAAATCGTTACCTAAATTCAACTTTTCTTTATGATTTGCTTGATATTTTTTCTCAAAATACGAGTATGTATGAGGTAATTAAAAATATATTTTAAGCATAAAAGCTTTCATTGATGTTTACATACTAGCTCGTTGTATAAAACAGCTAATATAATCTTTAAGAATCTACCTAGTTCTTTTTTTGGAATTTCATGGAAAAATCTCGAAAAGCTTTCATTGATGTTTACATACTAGCTCGTTGTATAAAACAACTAATAAAATCTTTAAGAATCTTCCTAGTTCTTCTTTTTGGAATTCCATGGAAAAATCTCGAATGCAATCATTATCTCCATGAATACATTAAGATAAGATAACATTATCTTCGGCCCATCTGCAACTGACTAAGCATAAAGCTCAAGTCACACCTACGCGACTTAATCGAACACGACAAATGCAGTAAAAAGTTTTTATTTGTTTTTTGATATAAATTATAATCTACATACAGGCGTACGATGTAATTTTTTCATTAAATTTGGAGGTTATAAGGAATTCAGGTACCTATTAATAAATTTATATTATTGACAGTCAGTTTTTAAAGTGATAAATATAAAAAATACATTAAAATTCTTACAAATAAAAACAAAAACTAACTTAAAATAGCTTAAAAAAATTATACTCGCGGGTAAGTACCTACACCGCTATATTTTTGTTTTGCGTCAAAATTAACTTTTGTTGAAATAATAAAAAATAAGGAAAATAAATCATAAATCATATTTAAAACCTCATAAACTTGCATTGTGTGTAACACAGTGCTCGAGAAAAGTCGCTTTGTCGAAATAGCAGTTTAATTTGTTGGAAAAAGCTTTTGTTTAAAGATTTGTTCCAATATCAGTTTCAACAATCTTTGAAACTCGACTTTTTTGCTTGCTTCAAATTCAACAGAAGTCTTATTAAAATTAAAAAAACTCTTTGGTAACATGAATAAAAGCGTTTCAAATAAAGACGGTGTCCACTTTAGATTTCCATAGAAACCTTTTATTTTTAACTAAGATTTTCTCTTCATATTCTTAGACCTATGATATAAGAGTAGGTATTAGGTGTCCAACACATTTGCTTTAAGTTAAGGTATACAACACTACGCAAGAGTTTATTTGTAAGTAGGTAATGTATTATAAGTACATGTTTAACATTAGGTACTTTTTTACAATAACCAACGAAGGGATCATTATTTGAATTATGATTTTATATCCTACATCGCTGATAACCTTAGTGCTATCTAACAACACAATCATAACGTAAAAATACATAACTAAAAAAATAATCATAATTTAAAAATATGCAAAAACTTTACACTTCGTCAAAGCAGTTAGGTTTCTTTTGTGCACTATGACTCATTTCGCATGCTTATTTACCCGTTTCATCAAGGCATTGGCAACGTATTCCCAATCGGTACAGCCAATGTCAGACTCACAAAAGACCTACACACGAGCTAATTTGCGTAAACGAAGCCTGCTCGGATTTCAAAATGTATCATTTATAACCTGCAGTGTAAACTAAGCCTTATCTTTTTATTTTAGTTTCATTTATAAAGTATGTTTGGTAAAGTTTGACCTCACTGATTTTTAAATTTTCAGAATGCGATCTAAAGAACAAGTAAACTTGCAGCGGGTTAAGTTACAAACGTTTTACTTCAACTGGGGGGCCTACTCTGCAAATCAAGAACGATGTCTTGCCATAAAATTCGGTAGAATCGGTACTCTTAGTGCCTTTGTTCGATGCGATGCTTGACGCGATGAAATGTCCGATCCAAAATTTGACAATGACATTGGAACTTTACTCTAGGTGGTATATATTGTCGATTGTGTCGGGCGATCGTTTTTGGGAGTAGGGTTTTTCAGTTGAACGTTTCGGATAGCGTCGACGGATCCGGAATTACTATAAGAGTAGACCTCCTGATGAATAATTCCACGTTTACTAAGTGAAAGTTTATGAGGATGATCCCATCATCAAAGCCGGTAGAGGAAGCTAGTAATTATTGACCGCTTACTTTCAACAGTCAGATGCAACTACCGCTTACTACAACTGTTTGGTACAATTAGCAACAAAAATAGGTTAACAGTTTTTATGCTTATACAAGATTACCATAAGTTAAGATCATAGTTAGTCAATTAAAACTACCAAATATACGCTAAAATGATTGACAAATGATTTTAGCGTATTATCAGTTCTCCTTTATTTAATTTATGACTAAAGTGAGAGTAGCAAAATAAGTACTGTAAACTATTCTGTAATTTCAGTACACCCAGTGCAATCAAAGTTGTAATTAGCAGCTAGTGAAACAGCAAATTGAACGTCCTTTCGTGTGACGAATTTACGTGGACGACGACTGTTCGCTTCGGCAGATACGAATTTGGTGCATGAGGGAAATTATTTGAATTCACGATAATTTTTATATACTAGCAAGTACTATATTACGATCTGCTACCAGCGAGTCCTGAGCTATTTTGGTCATATCGCCCGGAGACAACCAGATAATCTGGACAAGCTCATAAAGGTAGAGGATAATTAGGTCTCGTGGGCGTTGTTCACCTACCCGCTGTTTCGTATTTTGTGGTAATCCTGTATCGAGATGGTCAGTGATACAAAAAATAAAATAATTGTTATTTACAATTCATCTCGATACTGAAAACTTGAATTCACTTGTCAAGAAGACAAGCGAACTCTCTTGAGTGAATTCTTCGTGAGTTGTTACAGAATGACACTACTTATTCGAAGCAAAATAATATATGTTACTGAATTTTGTTAAAACTTTCGCAATAGTAATAAAACAGTTTTACGATTGATTGATGACTAACGGATGTATTAAGTCCGAGTTTCAATAAAACATCCCACCGCTCACATTACCGTGCAGTGCTAGTCTTTTATTTGAAGTTTTCTGTCATACGATCAGTCTCAAAAACCTATCTATCTTTGCTTTTGCATACTGTATATTTATTACATTTTATAGTATTTATTAAAAATCATAAAGTAAAAAAAAATATTTTAGACAACGTTCAACGCGATTAAGTAATAACTTCATAGATACCTTTAAAACTTTCTTTATTATTTGACACGTCATCTTTCAAATTCATACATTTCGTTAAAATAATTAGAAGAAGAACTGGATCTAGCAATGTATATTTTATGCCGAAGCTTTTTTGTCGTAAGGAGGTAATACACTGTGGAGAACCGTAGCTTAATCTCTATATTTCGTCTGCAATTAAACTTTATTGATTCGTTAAACTGCTGCCAATGTACGGCGCACTTACTCGGAAACGTACCAACCGCAGGCACAGCTGCAACTAAACAGTCATGTTACTAATACTTTTATTCGAAGCAACGTTCTGAGCGGAAAATGCAAGTAAATCCATTAATAATTTTTTTTAAACACCTGCCTGACCTACATAGTTATAATTTTTACATTAACTGCTTATTAAATTAGATCACCTGATGAAACTTTTTATTATTTTCACTTAGGTACTTTGTAATTACTGCGATTAAAATGAAAGTGTTAAGGTTCTAATCTAACCCAAGTGCGACCTGTTAAGGTTATTTCTAGAATATTCTTGGCTCCAAAATAGACTAAAAAGTGAAGTGTAGTCGTTGACTTCAGATCATAATGGGACCAGCGTAGAATCTGGAATTAAAGGACTACACACGGTTGACTGGTTCTCAGAACTTGCTGAGAGTTAAGGAAAAAATATATAGTTATTTGGGTATAAATTAGTCTTCTTGTCAACAAGTAACATAAGTACAGTAAAAATAAATAAATTATTCCCTTCATAAACTTTTGGGATCTATATATACATACCTACATAGTTAAATATATTACGTTGAAAGTCAGATCAATGGAGTAGATATACATTGATCTGATAGCTTATATAGATAAATATATTTTTGTCATCCTTAGTTCGTAAACCTTTTCGACCGTATGAACACAGGTTTCAAGAATCTCGTTAGGTCTATAAAACAAATTACACGACCTAGGGCCCCTGCAGTAAAGCTGCATTATTGCACATTACACAATTACACCAGGTTTAATTTTGATTTACTCTCCGTTTTACTCTTTGAGAACAGTTATTGCTGTGGATTTGTTGGTTTGCCACCCACTGTGCTGTTTTAAGTCAATTTGACCACACAGTAAGTTTTTGTCATTGTAATTTCAATCATCGGTTTTTGTTATAATCACTGACATTTACACTGATTGCAAATTAATTGGGCGCTATGTTAAGAAACATAATATAGGTAACCAACACGTCCTAAAGTTAAATCATTTCTAAATAATTATCAATAGTAATCGCGAAAGATGATAAAAGTTAATACAACTTTTAAAAAAAATCTACTAAAACCAGTCCATACAATAGATACATCGATTTTGAATAATCTACTAATATTATAAATAGGCAATGTTGCTTTGTTTATTTGTTTGACGGACTCTGAAATGAATGGATGGTTGGTTATAGGCTATATTTCATCTTGATAGTTTCATTAGTACGCCTGTGCAAAGCCGGTACGTGCTGCTAGTAATAGGTAAACTCGTTACTCAGTCATCAAAGACCGCATTGAGACATTTTGTCAATGAACAGATTCCGTATTACTCAAAGAGAACTACATCTATAAAAGACATTTGGTAACAAAGTGTAGGCAAATTGCGTCTCCAGTTTGATTTTATTTGTATTACGCAGGCGCATTTGAAGCGGTACATTGTAGTGTAATGGAACAATGCGTAAGGTCGAATGGTTTAAGTGAGAAAAGAAAACATGTTCGTGTGACCTTAAATTACGTTTATAGGAACAAAATCTAAAGATCTAACAGCCAAAGAAGAAGTTTAACAAGGCAAAAAGATAAACTAACATTTATGATGCCATTTTCTTGTATGTTGTATACAATGCTTTTATGTAAATGTTACTCAACACACCGCCAACCTTTTAGTTATTTCCAGTTGAAAATAGAATCATTATTTATTTATTATATTATTTATTATAAGAAAAAAAATAAGAAAAATAATTGACACTAATTAAATTTAGTGAAAACCTGAAATATGAATTAAATTACATTTGAATATAACAGCTCGATATCATATATATCATATCATATTTATTATCTCTTGTCATCTTGAAAACTAACTTTTGACATCATCTTGTCCAGAGTGAATAAAACTTATGGTTTAAAAAGTTTTTCCGCTTATCTCGTCTACTTTACACCATTTTCATCCAACCCTCTCAACATGTAAGCCTAGCACCCTGTACATAACTTTCTTTGCGAAACAACGCAATTTCAAGTCAATTTTTACGTAACACATCGTTTTTATCAAAGAACAGAGGCGGTGATTCTCGTTATGAGAAATTTCTTCCTGTTTAACACCCTTTGTGGAAAAAACTCGGAAATAATGGCATTTTATGAACGTCACAAAACAGGAACGGGTTGAACTTTCAACTGAGTCACATTTAGGTCAATATCATTGGTAGATGTTGTTCAGGCGAAGAAAAACCTAATTTCTTAAACTCAAATATTTTTATGTATGCCACCGTCTTCACGAGTTAACTCTGTCATGTCCATCCAAAGTTACTTGGAAGATTTCGCTTTAAGCGATAAGGTCGCACATTGTTACACTTGTTTTGTTTGTTTTTCTAAGTTGTTTTGTGGTATTTTATGGTGTACAATAAAGTAATTTTCCATTCTATTCTATTTTTTATAATTAGAACGTTTTCTAATGCTCAAGACTATCTAATTACTGTAAAACAGAGTCCGGCTAATTATACCAAATTCAACACAAGAACAGCTTTAGGTACCAATTTTTATGATCTTTGATTTGTTGGTTGCTTCGAATAGCAGAATACTAGAGTACCTACTTACATTACCTAATCATTAAATGCATAAATTATAAAGAAAAATCATTATTTTCTTTAATTAGAAAACCTCGAAAGACTTTACATTACAGAGATCATCTGTTAATCCATAATTAATCCATTGTTACTCCATTGCAAGTGTGATCTAGCACATCCAAACTACTTTATAATAGTTATGAAGGATTAGGTCTACCCACTCAACTATAGTAATGATGTTACGAAAACTATCCTATTATCTTCAGCTTAAGCTACGCAACCAGTTATTCACTAGTTATCAGCTACAAGTTCACAGCTCTTTAAGCCCAACTAGGATATTTAACACTAGAGACCACATACCTCGAGTTATCATAGTTTATTTCGCATGTTACCATACGCTACAAGCCCATGTCCAGCATAAATTGGTCTCTGCTGTCTTTCTCCGCCTTTTGAAATTGTATCGGTTGGGGTTAGGTGTGTTGCCAACAATGTGTCTGAACAAACTGGGCAGTATGTAGCTCGTGTTAAGGAAGCGTAGCTTTATGGTCACCGGTTGCGACCGCATCGTCAGTAAACAGTGTTTACTGTGCCCTTAGCAGTAGTTCCAAAGATTTCATAAATGACGAATCGAAAACAATCATCGTCTAATCCCAAATTCATGTACGGAGACCGGCCTTCATTTGCAAAAGAAAAAGACGAGCAGGTTCGTAGGGATTACTTACTACTAAAGTTTTATTAATTACTATAAAATAGTTTATCTTTATTAAACCAACGCAATTGCATCATATTGAATCTATTCCTTTCATCGCTAATCCTTTATTTTGACACTTCTACCACGAAATAGTTAATTCCCAAACACTTCCTTTATTTTTATCAAAAGAAATTATAGATAAAAGTAGTGGAGCATAGATCCTGCAAAGAAACTTACAAAAGTATTATAGTAATAATAATTTTAAACAAATTCAGTTTATTTTATCACATAACGCCAACGCACTTTTTATTCAATAGATAAAAACAGTTGTTGTGCTACAGGATCGATTTTATGCTCCATACAACTTTGTTAGGCAATAATTTATTTGCCTACACGAATAATCGTTGTAAAGCTACCACGGTTAGGTTTTGAAAGGCACGGTTTTATGCAAACATGAAGCAATACATACAATGTATTTTATTTATTTTTAAATATTTTGGAAAACTAATAGCTAGGTAAGGACATTGTAAAGAATATTAGAAACATGCACCTATATGTGTAGTGTTCTGCACGTCCCGGCTTTACACGGGTGTACTGATGAAACTACCGGAACAAAGTATAACCTTTAACCATCCCGACAGTCTATTCTACACATCGGTGAAAAAGTTTTTGATATCGGCTGAGTAGTTTCGGAAATTACCTCTTAAGACTTAAACCTAAAGAAAGAATAAGAGACAGTGATAAGAGTTTTAACTACACTTTAGTAAGTAATAAAGTATAAATTTAGGTTATTTAAATCTAAATAACTAAATTAACAGGTCAACTCACAAGGTCACGTTATCGTAAAAAGTGAATTTTGATACTATTTGTGTTATCTGATTGCAAAATCCACACGTTAACGAGCTTTACATTGAAAAGTAAAACTTAATACTACAGGCTATGGGCCGAATAGCCGTGTTATGTTCGTTGGAGCCAATAATTGATGTTAACGTTCAGCTACTGAAACTGAATGTTATTGTTATGAAATTAATAGCCAATTAGATAACGTATTTAAACGTATAACCTTGTTTAATGGGATTTAGTGGTCACTTTATATGTCAAACAAGATTAATTTCCGTAATTAGAAAAGTTTTTGTTCAATAAACAGTTTGATAAAAGTAATCCTATTCAACTCGTCCTCTGCATGATTATGTCACGATGTTTTAGTAAAATTCCATTTAAAGGGATTTGGACACAAATCCATTATAACCAGCGATCGGATGTTCGGGCGCCTTTTGATTTTATTTTATACTTGTTCGAGTAATCGAACAGTAGGTAAGGTCATGAGACGTCAAGGTCGAGCCTATAAGCATTTCTCTGTAATTATTCAAAATGTGCAATTCAGCGGTAGTAAATCGGCACGATCAGGAATGTCATCGATCGTGAGATAATTAGATAATAATTAAATAGACAAATAAGCACGTACAACATGTAAAATCAACTAATACTGTTAACATATAAATTACCTCAATCATTCAATAAAAATCAGTGTTTAGCGAGCACTCGCAGGGTTTCATTACAAGTATCCTGCTACAAGCCCTACATTTTGGATAGACTTCCGGATAGACTACAAAGCCAGTGGCGTGGACACCTCCTGCACACGATCAGGAGATACGGACTACGAACCGGTAAACAAACGTACAAACGTACGGGAAACAACATGCCCTCACCGAAGCCAGAGGCATGTCACAGTGTGCCTGCTCCTCCCCTCAGAACTGCATCAACGGCATCGGGCATGGAGCATTCGACTACTGCGCTGAGGCGGGTAAATGAGCTGCTAGCTCAACAGCGAACGAATTTTAGAGCGTTCAATCTTCAAGTGACTGAGTTGAACGTAGAAGATTTGCGAGACAAATGGGAGATCGAGGACGAGATCCGCGAGATACAGAAGCGTTGGGAAACAATCGACGCTTTGCATTTACAAATTGATAACATTTTACAGGGATCAGATGTTCAATATGATGGTGAATTTCGAACAAACAGGGATGTTTACAAGAAGACCAAACGAGCATTGAATCACAAGCTGGCTTCTACTTCGCATGTTCAAGAACAAACACCAAAGATTGAGATCCCAACATTTACTGGCAAGTATACGCAATGGCCGACCTTTCACGATCTATACGTGGAAAGCATCCACCAGAATCACTTTCTTACGAAGAGCCAGAAGATGCAACATTTAAAGGGAAAAGTTCGCGGGGATGCTGAGAGACTCATTCAGCATCTACATATCTCAGCAGACAACTACGACACTGCCTGGGAGCTGCTCACTCATCGATACAATAACCCGCAACTTCTGTTCACTAAACAGGTAGAGTTATTTTTGAATCAACCTACCGCTAACAAACAGTCAGCCTTTGATATCAGACGTCTGTACGACACATCAAAGGAGTGCATCTACGCTATACAGAACCTGGGCATCAATACAAGTACCTGGGACCCTCTGTTGGTTCATCTTATTTTAAAGAAGCTTGACCCCGAGACATACGGAGATTACAAGCAAGCACGCAAGTCGCCCCGTGAGCTGCCAATACTATCGGAGCTCATGGATTTCTTGGAGAGCAAGTTTACTGCTCTGGAACCTATCAACAATAAAGATAAAGAGTCCACACCTGGTAAACACAGTCTGCAGACAACAAACAGATCCAACTACCAGCGAGAAGGTGGTTATCCTGTCAAAGAATATCAAACAAACGCAGTATGTTCAAAGAATTGTCCATTATGTAACTGCAATCATCACTTATATAAATGTGCTAAGTTTATTAAAGCGACATTAGACGAGAAACTGATGACCGTAGCAAAACTGGATTATTGCCACAACTGTCTCTACTCGCACAATGATAATACTTGTACGTCAAAGAAAATGTGCAGAGTTTGTCAAAACCATCATCATACCTTACTGCATGACGCATATGCCGGCACCGGGTCATCGACTGTGAACGCTCCAATTACCAAGAAATATCAAATGCAAACGCAGCAACAACAACGTCGAATTTATAGCGTGAACCATGTCGCTACAAATAATATAATCAGGAGGAAGCCTCTACAAAAACTGTCATCCTTAGCAGAACAGACGACTAGGGATGTCGTCACATCTAACAGAACTAACTCGTCGACAAGCGGACGACCAAGACTCAGAGAGAAACATCTAAAAGTATTGTCGGAATGTCAACGTACGCTAAAACTAGCAATTAAAACAGTACAATCAATGTGTAACTTGAATCTTTCAACAAAACAATGTGTCATACAAAGAAGGCGCCGCGAGAAGAGCGGTGAATCAAGTTACACTGTACAATCAGGTGGGCATACTCGTACTGTGGGAAATTCACAGTTCGCAGATTATGCACCGAACAAGCGTTGGGGGAGCCACACTCCTTTCGCTCCTGCAACTTCGATGACATCAGAGGCATCCGTGGCAGCAGACCACACCAAGCTTATGAACCTGGATCCTAAGCGGCGTGCATTACGACAGCGCTGCGGCTGCGGCTAACGAATTCAATTATCTATAACAATTAGCTATTTATTGTTATATTTTATAAATTTGTGCTTAGTCTGTTGATTAACTACCTACTTTACATTATTACTCTAGGTACAATGTTTATGTAACATAACATAGTGTCTAGACAAACATGATTAACTTGCTATTTTTTGGTCGGGAGAATGTTCGAGTAATCGAACAGTAGGTAAGGTCATGAGACGTCAAGGTCGAGCCTATAAGCATTTCTCTGTAATTATTCAAAATGTGCAATTCAGCGGTAGTAAATCGGCACGATCAGGAATGTCATCGATCGTGAGATAATTAGATAATAATTAAATAGACAAATAAGCACGTACAACATGTAAAATCAACTAATACTGTTAACATATAAATTACCTCAATCATTCAATAAAAATCAGTGTTTAGCGAGCACTCGCAGGGTTTCATTACAAGTATCCTGCTACAAGCCCTACAATACTATTGATTTTAAAAATCCCAAAAAAATATGATAGTTGTAATTCCAATACAACAGACCTTAGCAGATGTAACGATTAACAAAATGCATCATAGAGTAATAAAAGTTAAATAAACTTTACTTAACTTATATTTTATGTAGTTAGTAAGCTAACATTTTAATTGAAGCGACTGAAAATATCTTTTAATTTAGACAAATACGAATAATTGTGCCAAGAAGAGTGCTCTATCCTCAAAATTCTAAGAAGACATCTTGATAATCCTTCAATCCTAAGCATTCTTACTGCTTCTCAGAATATTAACTTACTGGACTCAGAATTTATAATCTACCATACTAACAAAATTAAATTATTCCTATATAAATTGTTCGTATTATGATGTAGTTGACTAAACAATTACTAAGTATTTTGTTGCACCTTTTTCAACATTATGTCCATAACTAAAACGTATATCTATGTAAAGACTAAATAAAATAAGGATGGCGAAAAAAACCGTCAAACACGTTAGTTACGTTTAATAACAGTTGAACCAACTATAACTATTTTCTTTCACCGTTTCGAGCATTGTTTCCCAAAATAATACGAATATTATCAATGGAAAGGTGTATGAGAAGCAAAAACGGAAATTGAAAAAGCTTTACAAATAGCGCAGGTTATAAACCGACGGCTTTATTAGATCCTTGTTTGCAAACTCTTGTTTCTTTACCGTGAAATGAAAGATAGGTGGATTTTCGCGAAATATAACGAAAAGTTAACACAATAATGAATAGTACTTATGTATGGTATTTAAAATGCTAAAAGCTTAGGTAATGGTTAACACATAGGGTTCATATTTTGTCTATACTCAAGCGTGAACCGTGTCTCAAGAGTTGATTCATCACTCTAAAACTGACAAAGAATCCTGAAATATTACTAAAATATCACTAGAATATACAGCATTGTTAGACACAGCTTGATGTTGAAATTAATAATTATTATGAGAACCGAATGTGACACAATTACTGTGGACGGACGTCGCGTCAACGGATTAATTCAACTCGTAAAATTTATTATGCACTATGCCTTACAATATGCGGACACGTTCCTACCAAATGGGGTCATGAAAGTACCGAGAGATTTCTAAGGACTGTCTGGGGTATTACTTAAACAATTGTGCATTAAACCGTAGACTTTATCCTACTTATATTAGGAACGTGAATGTTCGTACAGAAGTTTGTTTCTATTTGATTATGTTGATTGTATTGACTGAAACGTGGAATTGGAAACCTAGACACTGTTAAAATACTATTTAAACTATCGGAACTTAAGGAAACATATTTTTAAATATTAACAAAAAAATTATTGCGTATTGAATTCATATTATTTACCAAGACACTGTTGTACATAGCTTTACCTAAAATAAAAAAATAGCACATAGACAAATTTTTATCCAGGTGATCCAGTGATTGCTCGTTCAAAAAGCATTATGCCCAGGCTCTAAAATTAAATGTAAAATATTCAAAATAACAATAAATTCATTTTACGAGGCAAGTCAAATAATATAAAGAGTGGCAGCGAACAGAATATTTTCATTTAAAATTTACATTATTAAAAGCAAAATCCATTTTCATAATTAAAAATACAACATTCTTAACTCTTAAAATCAATTATATTGCGTCGAGGCACTCATGTGGCGATGTGCCAAAATGCATCGCAGATTTTCTCACTGTTTCGTACTCTTTGTGGACAGAATATAGAATTGTTTTCTGTGTTTTTGGTAGAGATGCTCGTTAATTCTATTCTATTCTCACTATCTTTATATTGAACTAGTTGCCCCGCATATTACCCGCGGTAAATAGCTCCCGCTCCAGTGGGAATACTAGGAGCAAAAGTAGCCTACTTATGGTACTACATTTCAACAAAATCCCTCCAGCCCTTTGAACGTGAAGGATATATTTTTCTGAATGAAATATTTTTTTTTAAATCCTGATATTCTCACTATTCATGGTGGGTAACACTAAAAATAGTAGTATATGAAAATGTACCTACTCTTTGTCATTCCGAAAGTCTCGGAATGGAATGAGCACGCTTTGTTATTATCTATGAAGACTACGGAAGTGAATTTCCCTTTGAGCAAATTTTCCGCGACACTTCAGGTTTAAAGTTCATCATTTCTCTGTTTTTCTGTTCAGTGAGTGTGAATTTATTTGTAGAATCGTTATCGCTTGTATGAATTTTTGTTCACTCTAGGGCTCATTATTTAGTTTTTATTCCGACTTCATTCAACGACTTCAACGAGTCTAAACTCAAGCATTCATTTTTGACAGCTCTCTACTGTGGAAACTGAGTAATGAATCACCACTTGGGACACAATTCACGCTTGAGTTTGGTTTCTGAAAAGTAGAAGAAGGTGACAAGAGCTCAAGCCATCCTACCGAACCCGTAGAGAAAAGGTTCTACAACTTCTTGCATTCTAAAAATTATTTATTGATTCATTTTTGATATTAATATTAACATTAAAAAATGAACTACCTATCGAAGTTTACAAGAAACCAAAGTAAACTAAGTACCGTTATTTGATAAGTATTGTACCTACAGATTGCCATTAAATGCGTGTGGTATAATTTTACGATTTCCGGTGATAGTTCATTTTATTACCGTCTTAGAATACATTGTCCTGGCAACATTGTGTGAATTATGTATGTTTAATATTCAAGACATTTACACAATTGAGAATAATGCAAAGTGAACACTATTTTGCACTACGTTAATCGACTTGTAATATTCGCTACGTTATAAAATATACATTTACTAGTAAACACTTCCGTATTTTACGATTAATCGTGACGCTAATAAATATGTACTTAACTCATATTATATCTTGACTTTCCCATGATAGTGTCGTGATAATAAAATTCCACGTAGGTTCTAGAAATATAATTTATGAGTTTAAAAATTGTAATATGAAAAAAAAAAAAAAAAAAAAACCTGGATGCAAAAGGCCCAAAGCAGAAGTGTTTGGCGTTCAGGGAAGGAGGCTTATGCCCAGCAGTGGGTTCTACCAAGCTGACAATGATGATGATGAATATGAAAAGCGAAGAAACCCAGGAATACGTTCACACAAAAATGTTCACAAGACTGAAGAAATTGATGGTAATCTTTTTATACAAATTAAGTTTATCGCAGAAGATACAGCAAGCCTGTATCGATATTCACGTAATTGACCATGGCTGGCTAAGCTGAGAGAATGGTCTAGGTACTGTAAAATCCCATCTAAACCATTCCCTAGGCGCTACGGTATCCTGATGCTGTTTTTTGATTCTTTGAGATACCCGTGCCTGCGTCACTTGTCACCGTATACCAAACGAATGTCTATCTAGAAATTATGTTTTTATTTTTAGTTTTAAGGTAATATTAATATGGGCCATAGTTTAAGTTAATTAACTTGTTGTACTAAATAAAACTCATGTTGCTTGAAATAAAGATAATTAATTACTTAATATTTTTATATATTATAGTAAATATTTTATATATAATATTATAGTAAAGATGTAAAGGTTTGTTTAATATCGATGTATAATATAAAGTCTCAAACACAATAACTCTTCAGCTGCAGGTGAAATAGATACCATAACAAAAGTGTAGCAGGTAATATCCTGAATCATTTATAACTCCAACGCGACAGAGCAATCCATATCGCGCATGATTTATATACCTTGTCTTGAAAGTTGAGTATGTGGAATTGAAAAATGTTCTGAGATACTAAGTTCGCAGGTTCTTGGGAGATGTCTTATTTATTGTTTAAGTATCATAAAAAATAATAAAATAAATAAATATCCTTGGACATTCCACACAGCGTCATCAAGTCCCAAGCTAAGCAACTTAATCCTTGTGTTATGGTTACC
This sequence comes from Xanthorhoe spadicearia, assembly GCA_947086425.1. NCBI lineage: Eukaryota > Metazoa > Arthropoda > Insecta > Lepidoptera > Geometridae > Xanthorhoe > Xanthorhoe spadicearia. The sequence goes on along the minus strand of OX352205.1, from coordinate 3,350,404 downwards.
AGATGATATAATACTTAGTTAGATACTTTTTTTTTTCATCATATTTGAGAATGGGATACGTGAGTGTAATGAGCAGTGTTTGGAATTTTCTGAGCTTAAATACCTAAAGTGCATAAACATAGCAAGTGGAGACTTCCTTACTACGACAATTTTCAGTCAACATCGTCGTCTTTGTATGTACCTACTTCTAAAAAGACTACTTCTTACAATGTATTTACTATTCGATACTACTAAACCTCGGATGCAAACTGAAACCAAAGGTTTATAAGTTACTGAACTCATTTTATTAAAAAAACCGCTTCTAAATCTGTTTCGTAGTTTTAAATATGCATAATAGTGACGGATAGACTAGACAAGATTATTGATGTTATTATTGGTTAGAGGTAAAAAAAACGCCAAATGGTTCTTTTAACCCCCAATCTGTGTAACAATTAGCGATAATTATGATTAAAGCGAGCGGACGAATAGCATAGTTCCGTTTGGTAATTAATGGCGACAGAGTATCGAGTAATTAGTCCGAAACTAATGCGGAGCTCGAATTCGATGATATCGGGATAGTAGATAGCATACAGTAAAGTTTGTAGTATTTTAGTTTGTTTTTTGTTATTACCTATATCATCATCATCTCTCGGCTCTAATCCCACTAATTGGGGTCGGCACAACATGTTTATTTCTTCCATTTTCTTCTATCGCTCGTCTTCTCAGTACTCACTCCTTTCACACGCATTATCTTCATACACACAGTCTATCCATTTATGTAATGAAGTACCTCAGGATGCCAAGGTTTCAGTGTTTTCATAAAAAGCCTTTTATACAAAGCTTCAATACTGTTTTCTAGTTTCGTGCCATCGATACACCAGTAGCGGTTGGCCCATCATTAAGCGTGGGGTTCATTCGCATTACAATCGGACGGGTGGCTTTTGTAGGGCGCCGTTTAACTCGGGGGATATATTACTCGTGTTCCGTTTACTAGTGATTGATTTTCAGGTCGAGTAAAGGGGTATTTACATAAATAAAATTAGTGTGACTTGTATGTTGAAGGCTCGGTTTGCGCAATCTCATTTTGTTACTTTTTTCGTAGAATGTGTGCTATGTATTTTTACAGTTTTTTTTTTTTGTTAACAGGTAAATTTATCTAAAGAAGGATTTATATAAATACACAAAAATCTGAATTGTCTATCGTTCCTACAATACAGTCGTGGTCATGTTTCTTCTTTTAACGGTAATTCAGTTTCAGTCTAGTTAATAAATAACTTTTCGACAGTTTTGCTATGAAGTTCGTTTAAAGTTGAAAAACGTACATTCAATAGTTTTATCAAAAAATGGAGATGATATAAAAATTTGGACATATTCGTCAGTATTGCACAATTCATTAAATTTCCAACATCACATTTGTTTTCAAAAGCACATGATTGAAAATGCCAAAAGCAAGGACTTAAAAGCTCATTAATCACTCACGGGACAGAGAGTAAGCGTAATATGCGAAAATATGATACAGAAAATGTACAGAAAGCATAAATATTTAAGCGAATGCAAGAGCAAACAGCGGTAATAAAGGAGAATTAATGCATCTGCCGTGTCAGTTAAATAATCCAATAATACGATTGGTAATCTGGTCACAAATCATCGATTAAATTTAACATGATGGGGCATTTTACGCGACGAATTACAATCGACTTAGGCCCAACTGATCGCTCGTATCAAAATTGATAAGGCACTGAAAATCTATTCAGCTAAATACAACTTTATGGTCGAGGCGACAGAGCACACAGTAGTAAAGCATTACAAATTTGCGACGCATCCCTTTTGTATCATGCGGCAGTAAATTTTTGACGATTGAAATCTGTATGGCCATCGTGATGATACTTATTTTTTCGAGCTTATGCGCTCATAAAAAGCGTAAAGTAGTCTATAAAATCACTTCTGCTTACAAAATATAATTGTCCTTTTTTGAACATTGCGCTACGAATGAGCACACTTCATGAATATGGAGATGGCATGTCCGTGAAACGAAAAGCGGCACATGGCATTGTTTTGCAAAATAAGCCGCGATTAAATTGCAAATTTGCTGACCAATTTAATGTTTTATTGATGCGGTATCCTACCATAGGCATATTTTGTGCAGGTGATCTGACGTAAGTGTGGTTTTAACATGCACATGAGTAGTAGCCAGATTAAAATACGAATGAGGTTTTCATTCAACTATTCGTCAAGATTAAAATACATTCTTAAAATAGTTAGAAAAACATAAATAAAAATCTATAAATAATACGTAGGCTATATATATATACAGGTATAGTTACTTTCACTTTGATAAAATTCCTACATACTTTTTGAAATTTAAAACCAAAATAATAATTTAAGATAACGTGGGGTCGTATACTTTTGAAGGATTACTTTTTATAAATCCTTGTTTGTAACAAGTAATAAAAGTCAGTCATAGTTAAAGCAATCAATCAAATTTACGCATTAATGTAGTCACGCTCTGTTCTATTTATTATAAATGAGACTTAATGGATAAATTAGGCCCTTTTATAGGTTTAATAGCAGTCGATTACTTGGTGTGAAGCTTTTATTATATTAATTTAATTCTCAAACACTACGATAGATTAGGGCTGTAATAGCCTTTAATATTTTAGGTTTATGTTCTCTTCACAGGCTTCTCTTAACATAGTCGAAAATTGATACACTAAACTTGTGATAAGTAAATATAACTTGTAAGACCATCATCATTATTTAAAATTTCATTTATGCATCGCCATCTTTTAGTTTCAGAACTCTTTCATTAAACTACGACATTATTTTTTTAGAACCATAATCTAAAATGTCATGTACCCATTCCAAAATTTAGAGAGCGAGTCGAAAAACCACTCTTTTAAAAATACGAAAAGAAATTTCTACACTTAAAACAGCACGAACAAAATGAATGAATCCAATCTCGTATACGTACACGAAGCATGTGCTTACGATTTACTATGCGATCGTGCGGTCTACATGCGTTTGTCTCACGGTATACTCAACAACAAAAATGAAATAAACTTACCACAAAATACAAACGTTTCTTTATGTAAGTGGTGCTTTTTTATGACATTAGTTAAGAATTGTCCATAAAAATTTGACAAGAGAGACCTAAAGGTTTAATTACGATCCCAAATATTTAAGTAGGTATGGGGTTTGCTCTACAACTTTTTAGTTGATTCATGTACTGCATATTCATGTAAGCACTTAACTGCCAGTTTCAATAACCTTTCTATCTCTGGTTTTGCTTACTGCGGGTAGATATTTACGGAACGGGATATTTGTCATTACTTCCATACAAAATGTGTCAAATATCTACCGAGAGTTAGCAAAATCGGAGATAGACACGTTAATGAGACTGGCAGTTAAAATTCGTTTTGCGATTTTAGATTAAAAAAATACGTTTGTAAATATTATACACACAACGTAAAATCAAAAACGTCTCAAATAGTTTAAAATATATAAATTTTTTAGGCTTTAGTTTATGATGCAAGTATGCAGTTTAGTGAACAACTTGACCTTCAACTAATTAGGTCAATCCTATCGAAACCAGGTTTGTATCATAAATTACTTGAAATTACACTGTCATGTCAGTAAATAACTTACGTTGAATAAATACGGACGGAGTTTTTAGGCCACCTAAAAGCCTCAGTCATGGCTGACTGAGGCTTTTAGACTGACAATTTAACGAAAGATTTAATTGAATTCCGAAGTCAAATTACATACCTAGTGACTAATGAACCAAAAAATCTTTTTGTTCATTAGTTAGTAGAGTTTTTAATAATTTGTTTACAATAACAACGTCAACAAAATAAACTTTTTCTGAACAAAAAACGAAAATTGAAGTGGTTTATCTTAAATTAATAATTTGTGTTTGTCATTATAAAAGCAACTTAAATTGGTTATGTTTCGTGCCGTGATTGACCGATGGGCTGACCGCATTCATGTAAATAATGGGTAGAGCTTACAAATTAATGGTTTAACACATTAGTGTATGAATATTACATGAAATGTAAAAAAAAATATTTTTAATGAATTGTGTGCTGTAATTTATTGATACCAATAAACTTATTTAATTAGCGAAGAAACAAAATATTATAAGAAATGTCAATTTTACACCTACCTACGTAGAAGCGAATTATTGTTGTGTGATGTAAATTATTGTTTTAGAAATTGTTTTTTTTTTATTTATACGACTCTAAGAAGTGAGAAGTTTTAACATTATTTAAAAAGTATTTATAACGGTTTATGTACGGGTATAAAATATTTTTAACCTCATAAAAGGTGGCTTTCGAATCGATAACGTTCCATTTTAATGCTAAAATGAAAAAATGGTAATGGTAAAAAGAAAAAGTGTTATAAAGAGGTTCTTCCGAAACTGTCGGTAATTTCATGAACATGGTTGCCCGAAGCTTGCGATTCCTCTATAATACCCGTACTACGTAATTTCTGATACTAGACACTTTCGAGTTGCGTTCGAAATAGTAAAATTCAAATATACTTACAAAGGCAAATAAAGAACCAGTACCTAATTACCTAAAAATACTACAAATCAGTTTAATGAAATATGATACTTACTTCTATAATATCTGCATAGTCAACCTGTAAAAAAATGTTTTATTTTAACAATAGCCTTAAAATGGTATTAAATAAAGATACCATACCTTGATAATGTAGTCAGTCGTCAAAATGTCTTTTTACTGCTTATTATAACCAGAAGACTGATGTACTTCATAAGTAGGTTTTTTTGTAACTTTATACTTAGAGATACAAAAACCCTATTTATCACTTAGCATAATTTATAACAAACAGGTGGAGGGTTAAAGTTACAAACAACAATGAAACTCGAACAAGATATCGTACACAACAACAACTTACAGCGATACAGCTAAATACGCTTTCGATTTTCGAGTTTCGTTCTAGAACTCTTAGTTATTTAACTGGAAGGGCCCGATTAAGTTGCCACGATGATGTTACGATGTTATCATTTGATTAAGGCGCGTGTAATAACACAGAGCGGCTTATTTATGGCAGCTCCGTTGAAATTGCACAAACCACTTCCAGATGCTTTATTTCTGTTGACGTGGACAAGATGACTGTAATTTTTATTTTTTGTATCATACGATGTAATGGATTACCATTTACCTTGTATTCACTTTTTTCGTTACAATTTATACTGTATTACAAACTTTATCATGTGGCTTTGCTTGTTTTGCACTCAACGGGACTAAAAATAGCATATTTCTAGGAATCAGAAAAAAAATTTTGATCGAAAGACCTTTGTATTACAATTAAGTCATTTTGAAAATTAAAAAAGTTGGTCTTGTATACTAATGGAAACCTAATAAACCTGAAACATCTTAAATAAATAAGGTAAAAGAAAATAATTTTCGAGAAAACTTATTTGATTTTTCGTTCTGTTTAAACTTTAGTAGGCTATTGTTGTGCTTCATACTGGCCTAAGTACATAAAGTCTAGTAATGAGGGTAACGTTAACGTTTGCTTTACACTAATTAGAGGCTTTGAACTATTTAGAATTTAAATTTGCTTTAAAAGAGCTGTGGTTTTGGGAATTACTAGCAATAAAAGTAACAAAATTAAAAACAAAAACTTTTACGTAAAAAGAGAAATTTCCTACACTAATTTTTAGACCATTTCCTCACAGTTAGAACACCGTATAATATTATTTAGTGATGTTTAGGTAGATAACCTTTCAAATACCTCTTCAATGTACGTAGTTTATAATCCATCATGTATGTATTATTAATTATTAATTAATCTTGTTAATGAATTTACCAAACATCAAAACCACAACGCGCTGGTTACCACGATTTGCGTAAATTATCATAATCTTAGTACCTACTGATAAATTATATTTGTCCAAAGGAACGTTAGAAACAAAGTGCCTATGAATTATTTACACCACAATTATAGTCTTGATTATTTAAACAATGAGGAAAGATTATCTAAAAGCAATATTTGAAATTCAACGTAACTATACAACTTCAGTTAAAAAAGTTTCAAAAAAAATGGCCCACCGTGTCTTGAGAATAAATTTGTTATCATAATCAATTTACTTTTTACAAAGCGCAAAATTACTTTTTACACTTGAATTAGATACAACAATAATTTTAAACAAAGTGTTACGTTAAATCCAGTCTAAAATAACAGCCAATCCTACCATGAAATTCAGTCCTCAATCTTAAACAATGTCATCAGGTAAAATTTTACACCGTTCAGCCTCCATAATTTGAGGCAAGTTACCGAGGCGCGGGTAAACTCTATGTAACATACACTTTACATAGCCCATCTAACCCGAACGATTATGTATGATTTATAGGGCATGACGCCGTACTCTAACTTCTCAGGTTTGAAGGTCTACTGTGAAAGTGCTAAGGACATTCAGCACTCTGAAAGCAATCTATTCTATTAATATTATAAAGATGTAAAATTTGTTTGTTTGTTTGTTTGTTTGACGGAGGTTATCTCCAAAATTAATGACCCGACTTCAAAAATTCGTTCACCGAATGTGTTAACCCCGGTAGTTTCATTACTTCGTGCAAAGCCGGGACGTGCTGCTAGTAGGTAATATAGGTAGATCTGTGTACCATAGTAGGTATACCGTTTTAGGACGTTATCTTTGTAAAACATAACACTGCATTTGTATGTATCTATCATAGTAATTAGAAGCGATACGTTTGTCTCCTTAACTTTTGCAGTACCCCTCTGAGCCATTGAAGCCCCACCCAGGGGGGTAACAAAGACCGTGAAATTAGTAATTAAAAGTCACGTGTGACGAAGCTACGCTTACTTGGAATATCTTCGACCTCTAGAGGGGTGTTTTAAAGAAAAATGTGCTTGGGTTTTAGGGGCTGAATAGGCTATTAGGTTGATGAGAGTTTTATGTAGGACCCGTTTGTTTGGTGAATAAATTAATTTAGAAATGGTTTTTGTTAAGTTTTAATAAACCAAGAATGTCTCACATCTACTTTTTCCACCAGACTGTGCGGTTTTGAATATATTTTATCTATTTTATGAAGTATGTCTACACAAATAAATCAATAAAAATAATAAAACAGTACCTACAAGTATAAGAGGTTTTACTTACTTAAACTGTAGTAACGATTCTGACGTCGCTAAAACTTAAACTAAACATGTTGCCGTCCCTTTCATTACGATCGAAATAAAGAGGATGGCATCATCTATAGTTAGTTAACTTTAGGTAAATTTTGACGACACCGAATTGCCCCATGTGTCTAACTAAACAGTATCTACAATAAAAACATAAGTGAGTAGAAGTATTTATGATGTTATCCACAAAATGTACCAATGTATTCAGATACCTTCAAAATGTTATACTAAAAATACAAAAACCTGATTCCAAATCAACAAAACATCAAAGAGTTTTTAATATTATAAAAGCTAACAATACCAAGTTAAACTTGGTTGACAGCCGACTCCCCGCTACAGGCAAGCTTTAGGGACTATTAATTTTCATTTATCTTTGGTTAATCTTCAAACTTGGGCGATTAACAGTCAATGCAAAATGTGACGAGATACTTAGTCGTACAGTCAACATTAAACACCATTTACATTAAGCTACTTTATTGAAAGTTGCATTCAAGAAAATTAAAGCATGAATGTAGTATGCAACAGGCAAAAAACTGGCATCATGTAAATGCTATAAAGCTTACCTACCCTTGCTTATAAATATTTTCAACAAACCAAAAACAATAAAAAACAAAGTCAAAGTAAAATACAAACAAATAAACTAGCAAACAAACGCCAGCATTATTGTTTGAACTCACTTCGCACATTTTCCCTACCAATTTGTAAAACAACTTTTACTTCCAACACCATTTGGTAAAGTAAAATGTCACAAAAACACCTACTCCCCATACGTATTGAACTGACATGAACACAAAAGTCCTAAAAAGGTAAACGTTTTTATAAAACTGTTTTAGATCTGACTACGTTAACGTAAAAGATAATCAGAGATATTTTTACACAAAATTATTCGAATATCATTATTTCTGAAAACAAAGGTCGTAAACAGAATTTTAATAAATTAGACTTATCCGATTTTTTACAAGAGTTCAAAATGTTTATTACAAAGTTTTCTGAATATTAATTAACAAATATTAACAGTCGAAACTGAAAAATAACGTAAATCTTTAATTCAACATTGCCGACTAATTTGAATTGCCAAACTTTTTCAATATCCTCAATGGATGCCTTCAGTAATACAACATTAAAATGACAGGCGGGGTTAAAAGTTCCTCAGTATTTGCGTCCAATGCGGTACGATTAAAATGAACTTTGGTATTAATTACAGCTCATTGGTAATTCATGATTAATTAATTACAAAAGTTGATAGTATTGATTTTAACAGTGACTAAATCCAGGTAAAGAAAACTTTAAGATACGTACGAACCTTTAAATTTAAAGGTTGACCGTAAGATCTATTGCTTACAAGGTTTGATAACCATTTGACACAACACTCTTGTTGTAGGTACGGTTTAAACAGGTAACTATTACTTGGTACGCGTCCGACGAATTGATTTGTAAACAGTAGCCCTACCATGAGTTTTCGAGTTGTATAGTTAACTATCCTCGCTAACGAGTCAAGTATTTCAAATGTATGAAATTATTAGTTCATGCAAATTACCGGGGGCGGCGCTGCGCTGGATTCTCATATATTTTGCGATACTTGACTCGGTATCGAGGATAGTATCAATACTACAGTAAACTCATGGAGGGCTACAGGGCAACTTTTTCGTTGTCTGCGACTGTACTTTCTCTATATGTCACCAATTTGGGAGTGATATGATCGTCTATGTTCTATAATGTTCTCTATCTTCTGCCTATTCATATTAGTTTCATACTCCTATGTTATAAAGGTACGCGTTCATAGGCCCGCGCGGCCGGCGCGCCTAATGGACGTGTACCTTAAAAAGCTATGCTATAGATTTTTATACGAGTTGTATGAAAATGCTAAAACAACATGCCATTGAACGCCACTGAGCTCGCGATAATTAAGTTGTTATAAACTTGAAGTCGTAAACTATTCTTTACGTGACGTAGCGCCATCTATCAGGTATAAACTTCCAATCAACAAGTCATAATCGCATAAATCCCCTCACACCGACACAGCTACAACTAACTTTATTGCTCCAGACAGGCTATACTTCAGAACTTATCAACTGCACGTTCTGACTGTGCAAAAATGAAAACGGATATTTATTTTATTTATTTAAATCAAGGCACAATTTAATTAATTAAAGAATCAAGATGTCTATGTCAATTAGCAATTCGATAAAAAACATTTTTTAAATTAAGCATGGAGTAGGTAGATATGTATTAAGTAATTTTTTATTTAAAAAAAAATGAAAATAAAATTAGTTAATCTTTCAAATTTAACTTTTCTACCACTTTTATCAATTAAGTATTTATACAAGAAACAGGTACCTACTTGAACATCTATGTAGCGAGGTATCGTTTTATGTGAAGCACTTAAAAAACAAGATAAGGATAGTAAGAGTAGTAGTTTATGGTATGATGCATAAACTTTAATAAACTGCACAGTTCAAAATTTAATCAGTTTAAAATGAAAATGTGAGTCCGACTTTATAAATTCTCCGGGACAAGGAAGTTACAAATTGCTAAGGTGAAAACCCGACGGTATCGTAAAGATTCCGTGCTTAGTTTCTTTGGAAAACTTTGAAAATGCGCTACTCTAGGGTATTAGTTTCCTTTACAGCGAACGAATTTGAGGAAAAATTCTGTTTTGAAACTACGTAAAGTGCTCTTTAGTGTGGTATTGATTTATAGTTTGTTGCTTTGACTTACTTACAAGCTTTATTCAACTTCACGTGTTAAGTCTACTACTGTGTTAGTTTAGTATTTTGGGCCCGAATTTCATACTAAAATCTATCCAAAACGAAGCGCCTGACTAAAGAAGAACCAGGCTGATGTAGCAATGCCACAATTTCTTTGCTGTGTGAAAATGCGAAGGCACTTTAACACCAAGTTTACTAAAATTACAATCAACGGGTTCAATTTTTTTCCAGGATTTTTTTTTTATCAAAATTGATCAAACCAATTAATTTATTCGAATGTTATTTTGAAATATACTCTACTGTAATTTAATTTTCTAGTTTTGCTATTACGTTTAGTGGGATGATAGCGCTGTATAAAATGTCCAACAAAATGTACTATTACTAGAACAAAACCCCAGAGTTGGCAAATTGAAAAGTTGCATTAACCGTATCAATCCATAACTTCAAGCGAAACCACATCACAGCCTGTAATATTAATAAACACACTAATTATGCATTATTATGATCCGAATTTGGCAACACTGTGTTGTTTTAGTCGAAACCTCGCTTTTGGCAAATAGACTAATGAGGGTATATTCACAAAGAAAACAGGTTGTCGGTGCTTACAAGGTTAAATTTTAAAATTTAATTGAGAGAGAGCAAAATAGGACCTAAATCTTTCGACTAATAAACATGTTGATGATTGACATTAATGATTTTCGAATCTAAATAATGACTTCAATGACGCTACGCCATGACTTATGACGTCATGATTTTACTCTTCATTGAAATCTACAGTGAACACTTTTAGGATCTGTTTCGCAATGTACAAAATTTCTTACATAGTGGAAGATCTATAATTTATGTTACACATAGCGCTATTGGACAGTTGTGAAATGTAATATTAGAGATAATAACTGTATGGTGATTTACGGCGTAGAACTTTCTGCCCTCGCCATAACTCGGTGAACTTACAAAGGTCCCAATAACCAGTTAACATTAAAGTTTGTCCAAAACAACTACCTATAAGTTTAAAAAAATATAAAAATATATTAGTAATTGTGTTTTAGTGTCCTTCATCCTATTCTTTTTAATAGCAAGCGCTGGTTTAAAGTTTGTGCCTACCTGTTTTCTATAAAACACGACATAGCAAGGGCCTACAAATTATGTGACGTTAACCCCAATCAGCTCTGCGGATTTACTACGCTCTGCCATGTTTTTCATATTGCTTGGCAATGCCGTAAAAACCTGTAGACCGAGCTACAGCTGTAAGTAAACTTATGTCATCGTGTTCCAGAAAAAATGTTACTAAAGAAAGTTCGCGAATGGTTTACAGAAACGTAAAACGAAATGTATTTTCACCAGAGTTGGCCACTTGCTCATACGAACGAACGAACCAGAGCTGATCACCAAATTTAATATTGATGAAATATAATGAAATAACTAAGCTAGGAGGTAGCACTACAAATTATTTATTTATTCATCGTTAAACGTTGCAAGCTCGTCGTTTACTAATAAAAATATTATACCATTTATGATTTCTACTACACAATGACTTAAAAGTAAAAGGACATAAGAAGCGTGTAAGAAAACTTTAACAGAAACCAGTAAATCATTTCACACAACTTTTAGGCAAAACTTTGTAAACAAAGAAAGATCCAAGGCCAAGTTCACTTTTGTTTTTGATACAACTTTTACCATTCCTTGTATAAGAACTGTTTTTATGGCTCGTATTACAAACTAACATTAAAGTATTCAACCATTCAATCTGATCACTATTATATTAAAGTTTCGAATTTGGCATCAAGCATTGCTTTTATTTTGAAACTCAAACATACAGACCGGTACTTGATGATGTAAGATTATCTACGGTCATCGCTTGGTCTACTAGCAACAACCCTTTTTCACGACACGCAAGAAAGGCAACTGAAATTGTGCGCCTATTCGGCTTTCTGTAAGTTATTGTAAAGCCTCTGTTGCGAAGGTGATTTTGCTTCAAATGTTTGCCGGTTTTTGTAAATATTGAGCTAAAAATCTTTGAATTTTATGAAAATAAATCCTAAAGCTTTATTTGTCAATATGTCAAACATACATTTTAAAATGTTAATGTCGAAAACTGAAAATACTAATGTTCATTTCTAAAAGCTAATTAATCCAACATTAATCCAAAACACATTAAATATTTGTTTCACTTTAGTTTCGCACCACAGATTTTGAAATCCAGGGAAATACAAATTTTATTCGTAAAATTAAACCAACTAAAACAGAATATAATTTACTAGTGCGAGTGGTAGCTGGTTGCTACTAAAATCAATATAAATTAATATTTGAATAGTGCCAAATGGTGGAGGAATGACAAAGGGTGTATTCACAGTATTAAACAAAGTAAAAGGTTTCTTTTTCATTTCTATCTAGCAAAGGTAGGTAGGTACATAAGGAGGTAATTTGCAAAGCTATTTCTTAAACTTTTGCGATCACAATTCATACTTTTGAAATATGTAACACAGGTTTTTATCGCGTTAATTCCCTTAGGTAAATATAATTTGAAAAGCAGGAAGATAATCGAAAAGTAGGATCTCACTTTCAAAACCATTTCCAAAACAAATTTTAAACTGCAGTTTATAGAATCACCTTACTACCTCATTCCACAACTAATCAAGGTAAAGCAAGTTTCAAAACTCTATTATCACCTCAATAACCATTTTACGATCAATAAAGAACATGTTAATATTCAATACGAAGATTTTATAAGCAAAGTTTTCTCGGTATTTGCGAACTTCTGGGTCTTCGATACATCTAAAGTTAAAGCGAGTATGATAGTTCTTGGTACTTGAAGTAATAACGTTAGAAGTTGGTCTTTGGAAAATTTTGTTTGTTGTCGCGGACCGTGGAATTTTATGTTACTGTCTTAAAACAAGTTAACCGTTGGTTAAAACAACCTTTATGTAGGTAACTCCTAAATAGTCAAACGCTAATTATTTTACATAAATCAACACATCAACACACAACAAACAATTTTTAGGCAACAGATTTTTAGGCAAACGTCAAATGATGTTATAGATAAGCATCATTTACTTAAAATCAACGTTTTTAACAAAAAAAACAAGCGTAAACTGCGCAATCAATGAGATCTGGGGCTTAAACATTACAATAGACATCACTTCGAAAATTAATGAGTGGTAAGTAAATAGGTAGATACTTACATTACTCATAACTTGTCAAGCAAGGACAAGTTTCCGAGACAATCCCCATCCAAAATGTTCGTGCATAGTTTAAAACAAAAAGTGGCCACAGTTGGCCAGCTGCGGCCAGTTTCAGTATTTCTGCCAAAAGATTGGCGCTTTTTGCTGCTTCAGATGGCTCGTAATGCGGAGAGAGCAAAAACCTTGGATTGGCATCATTCTGTTTACTGGAACATGTACGGACCAAGTATTTTGGACAGTAATATCTAGTAATGTTGGAAACGAGAGTATTTCATTTGTACGAGTACACACATTGGGTAAAGCATCGGTGGATATTAATAGTATATTGTCATCATTTGGAGTTGGTAAAATATACTGTAAAAAAAAGTGAATTAAGCCTAGAATGGTGTGAACTTTTCTTATATAAAACCTCTTTGGCAACAGTAAAAAGAACATAAGACCAAATTTTAAGAGTATGTCATGGTACAAATATTGTAACTCTTTAAACACGAAAAGACATTCTATAAATAGTAAAATGTTTTTTGCAGCTAACTGTACCACTGACTCATTCATTTTCCCGACTTAGCACGTCTGCTTACCCTCTGTAGCAAAACTCCTTAGAAATTCTCAAAAAATATGACAAATATTCGGGCCCCTCTTCATTGAGTGCAAACATCAGTTTTACACAAAATGCTAAATGAAGTCCCAGCCCTAATGTTAGTGAACCAAAAAATATTTCCATTTGTTTATACAGCAGCCATCCGTGTCAGAATCATTGTCATAGCAAAAATGTCTGCAAAAAGTTGGGTATGCGAAAAAGCTTTTAAATAAAACAAACCATTTTCACAATACGAAAAGGCGTCACAAAAACTGGAGCAAAAAATCCTACAGTACACTAAGCCTGTCTTAGTTAAATGAATGAAATATTTTTCATGTATTATTAAATCATCATTGTAGACGGTTTTATCGTTGGGTCAAGAGTTTAATTCATTTGATTCAATGATTAAAAATTAAACATTTTCATTTTAAAGTTAAATAAGTACCTATTTGTTAAGATATTGTAATTAATTAATCAGATTTTTAATTGTTAATATGCAACTAAAACAAATTGATATACCTACTCATTATGTCTACCTATTTAGCAAAAACTTTTGTTTCGGTTCAAACTATAGGTAACCATAACGAATAAAGAATAATTTCATAAACTCTACTCGGGTATTAAAAATCCTTTAGAAAGTAGCAAGTAGCAAGTCACCATGAACTCATTTATATGATGTCAAAATATGACAGTTTCTTTATTACAACTCAAAATAATATTACGTAATGTATTTGCCGCAGGTTATATTTATGACATCAAGGTTAGTTTCCATTTTCCTAATGAAATTATTGTTTACAGTTAAACTACTGAGTATTTTTTCAAGAGCAAAGATAGGTTTTTGTTTCATAAAATAATCGTGCATTTAAATATAAATAATTTAAAGTAAAAGCAAGTTAGGAACCCAGTAAGTGCCTATAAACACCACGTGAAAAAAAAAAGAATTTCGTCAAACACAGACACTGCGCGTTTGGAATCGAAACAAACTCAGTAAATTGATTTTAAGTCAGTAAAGTACTGTCGCATCAGTACTAAATTCTTAAACTAATTAATTACCTAATTCTTACACTCAATACTGTCGCTTCAATACTGAACTTACTAATAAGTTCGTATGAGCAAGAGGCCATAAACAATACTCTTAAAAGTATGTTTCATATTTAAATTTCGAACAATACATAAATGCAAATGGTTTCCTGTAAGTATTCTTTATATAAACCGAATTACTCCCCGAACTTTATAAATCAAAGTACACTTAAGTAAATTACAAGTACTCAACTTTGATTGTTGATAGGTACACCCTAACCCCACCTCATTAAATAAACAACGAAACAAAAGTACCTTCTCAAATAACAACCGTCCACAAGTCCTATACATATTCAAACGGCACATTAATGTATTAAAACTTTCGCCTGATCAAGTACTTACCGTAATTCTAAAGAAAATTAACATAAACGAAATCCAAAACAAACTTCTTAATTACTTGTCAAGTGAAATAAATTATTCAAAACAATTAGTTCGTGAAACAGGTCTCGAGTTGGGAAAGAGTTTGGGAGGCTTTGGGGGCAGCCTTTGATCATTCAATTGGTGGAAACAAACTTGTGTCTCTGGGTCATTAGCCTGCAAGACCATTGACACTTTTCTAAAGCAGGTCATAGACTTCAGAAGTCTCATCTAGACTTGTAGCATGCAATGTATCATAAACTGTATCAAGTGAGTACGTAGGCTCGTTTTCATCTATGTACTCACTCGATATAGTATCAGATACATTACATGCCACACGGTTAGGTAAGTACTTTGCTTTATAACGGGGAATAGAATCAATATAAGCCTTTTAACCAATACACGCTTCTTGACGATGTGAATCATAATATTTTGTTCTCAATCTGTTTTTAAATGAACTCATGCTCTCTAACTATAATATATTACTTTTACCAATATAAAAAATGTAAAGGAAAGCTTTCGATGACGGCAAGTCAAGTGGTATACACAAATCCAAAGATAGAAAGAGGAGCGATACAAATCGCTAAAATATCAGTATCATTAGTAGTACCTACATAAAATTCTGCGAAGAATATCAATTAGAAATCTTGTAAAATTTTGAACCTATAAGGCCTACGTTTAAGGTGCTCCCACACTGCTGTTACAGTGCTGTTACAGTTTGGCAGTTTTGCTACAACAACACCAGTCTATCAAATCTTTCTTTTCTATTCGAAAAGTTCTTTATATAAATCTAGTTTCAATAACAAGCCAGTTGTAATAAAAATGGAACACTTCGTTACATAGATCCTGAACTCTGTGCTCTGACATTTAAATTTGCTCTGGCAGCGTGCTCTCGACTTTTTCAAAGTCACTGCTCATAATTCATGTAAGTGCAATCTTTAGAAGAATATTTCTTAGTCTGAGCTTTTTAAAATTCTTTTGGTACGTAATTAGGAGCAAGGATTTATGAATGTTATGAAATCGCGATATCTTTTCATTTTTGCGATTAGTATCTTATATTCTTTGCTTTTATATCTTAGATCGAACATTCGATTATTAGAAAACAATTGAAATTGATTTTATCGCATCTTACCTTATCGACGGGCCTATTTGACGACTTCTGTGGCGCATAGGTTGTGGGTTTGATCCCTGCTGCGGTAAAAGTTTAAGTAAGTATCTATGTCTATAAATAAATAAATAAATAAAATAAAATGTGATCTGCAAATTTAAAAGTAAGAGTAATAATTTTGTTTTCATAAAAAAAATTAGAAAAATATCAAATATAATACATAAATACGAGTTTTCATTGCTTTAGGAAGACTATGTTTGTAGTATATTACTTTTCCAGTTACCACTTCGCTTGGGATTATATTATAACGCTGATTGTAATATTCTTGGATGTTTATTAGGATATACTGTGTTTCTAGAGAACATCGAAATAATAATACCAAAGATGTTTTCCAATACCCAATCTACGAAATTCAGGTACTTAATGAAATTGGAAAACCATCACAATAAATACGACAGAGGGATTAAATGAAAATCAGAGTTCAAAACTCTTGATTAGAGATTCTCATTTGTATTGAAATTCCGACGTTATACACGAACAAGTAATAATCTTGCTTGTTGGATATTGATTATTCCGATACGCAATAATCTTGGATACCCGAATTTCTGAGAGGAGGTTGAAACTACCTACAGGTACTAAAATTTTATTTGATTTGAAAAAATTAAAAAACGATACTAAGTTAATCTATTCGGGGCGTAAAGAAGTTTTAAATTACCTGATTTAAAACTTTACAAACTTTCAGATTTACAAAATTACAATAATGCTACTAATCATAAATCATAGTATGAGGTTATCAATTTTTCTATTTGATTGAGATTGATGAACTTAGCCTATTCGATCGCTTCAAAGGTACGTATCGAACCTATTTCTATCATCGCTACTTGACTTCGTGACCTTATCATTCTTAACGAAAGTGAAATGACTAGGAACCTAAAATGCGCGAAGCATTCTTTATTCAAGAAATCTGACGTCAGGAAATCTTTCAGCTTCAACGATTTTCAATCTAAATCCAAAGAGAGAATAGATTCTTTCCCCAGGATGATAGACTATCATCTATTAGACTGTCACGAGATCAGCGCCATGACAGCGCGGAAATCGAAACGACGCATATATTATTCCAAACACTATATTCTCTTGCATGCATTGAATGTCGTATTTTCAACCCACAGAGCTTTACAACCATTGCAATTTAGTCTTTATCGTCATGCGGATAAAGTGTTGTACGTCAGCTGAATTATTGTTGCGTGTCACTATTTGACAAATGAGTTAAAGGTGACTCGCGAAATTTATCGAGATTTTTTTGTGCATTTACACCCCACTTGACAAAGAGGGCAGCGATAAATTTGGAAGGGTGGAGTTGGTTGACACTGCTGACATTTTTGGAGTCGCACGGAAATTTCATGTACAACCTGAATGTTATGCCTATTTTTTTCATGAATATAGTAGTCTACTACGACGAAAATCGTTCGTCATTTTATTTTTGATTTCAGGCATTTTTCGTTTCAGAAACGAATACTGAATTAGACGGATGAGGCTAGACTGGATCAGCGGAGTAATTGATGAATAATAAACGTACGCAATTTGGTTGCGTTCAGACTACGATGCATAGCAATGTGCCTATAAACGTGGTTTCAATGAGTTTGAGAATTTAAGCCTCACATAAAACAATATAAACATACCAATATTAAAAATACGAAAAATTTAAAGGATGGACGCAAAAACAATATTATATAAATAATAATAATAATAAATTTTTCCTTATTTCTCATCCCGTTAACAGCCGGTTAAAGGCCAAAAGAGATGTTTTACTATTTTTTTTATATAAAGTTCCTAGATTATAGGACCTACTTTGAAATATGATTTAATGTAATGTTAAATTTAATTTTTGTATTGGTAAACTTCAGCTTGTAAACCCTCAAGGGCCATATTTGTCACTATTTGTTCCAAACCAGAATTTTTTTAAACTTGAGTAGGTACAATACAATTATACAACAGATACATTACATACCTAGCTACTTATTTGTCCTCAACCTGTTATTCTAATTTAATTCTTCTCTGAGGCTTTGTTTCACCAAAATCTTGTGCCGAAATTTCCAACAAACTTAAGATGGAAATTCCCGAATTAACGTTTAACTCTCGGGCACGTAATCTTGAGACGCACATAGCGCCTCGTACAATAGCCTTGTCCTTTCATATTAGACCTAGCGGTGGTTGTGCATTGCTATCCGAGTTTAGAATTAATGCATGAATTTACTGTATTATTTAGTCTTAATACATTTTCGTCTTAAACATTTTAAGTTTGTTATAGGGTCATAGAAAAATACACTGAGTCAATAAAAACAATAACATCTTACGATAGAAAGAAAAACTCATTAGAATAATGTTTGTTTTTTTAGAAATAAAAAGAAACTATTTTTTTTTCTAAATATTGGGTTTTTAAATATTTATTAAGAACAAAGCAAAACAAAACCTACACTTTTTAACCTGAACAATTAATAAAAATGGGCTTTGTAACTTTTGCTTATTCAATTAGCGCTTGATAAAATAGGATCAGTTCAATGGACAAAAACCCGGTCTGGATTACACTGTTTCTGTAACGAAGGTCCGTTTTTGACCTTAAGCACTCCAACGGGATAGAGTGATGGCTAATGTATTGATTAAATGATCTTGTTACAAGCTTCAGGTGCGGACAAGAGGTTTCTTGACTTGTTATTCTATCAGTAAGTACATGAGAAACGAGTTTGGGGAGAGCATGTATGTATAAGTAGTGTATGAACACTGACTAGTGATGACGTAAAGAAAGAAAAAACCCGCAAGTTGATGAAAACTTGGTAAATAATAAGTTTTACAGCAAAAGGCAAAGTTATTTCATTTTTATATTTTAATCTTTTTTCATAATTTATCTACTACAACATAAAATTATATTCATTAAAACGTTAAATTATGGTATAACAAGCAAACCCTCATATTTAGTTTTGTACAGAAACAGATACGTAACCACTCGCCACTAATGACGTCGGCGTAATGGTACACTTTTCCTTTTTCACGTTTGTACATTCGATCGGAAAAGTAATAACAAAAAAAAATTGCTTAACTAAACGTGTTACATTTTTGACGTTTTTATACCTCAAAACGAGATCAAGTCAGATTCGAGTAGTCAAATATTAGCTAAATACTAAAAACAGGATTTAAAATAATGTTATTTACATTATAAGCTACGAGTGCCTTGTGTAAGTATAGCATTTCATTTTAATACGCTACAAAAAACCTAACTGAACGTTTAAATCTAACTAAACATCGACATACTCGTATGACTAAAAAAAATTAAAACATGGGTAAATATTTTACTGATGTACGTACAGCATCTAACCAATGCGATTACTCGTTTCATTCATCATAAAATATATTTCCTATAAACATGTTATAGCTACTATCTTTTACATTATATTCATAAAATAAAACTACTGTAAATACGCCAATCGTAATAAAATAGTAACTATCACAAAACATAGGAAGCTATATTGTTTATAGCGTTGTGAGTAGGATGTTACGTTTATGTTTATATTGTTTTATGAGTTTTTATTAGCAGTTTCGAGCTTGCCTGTACATGGTTCAAGTATCTATATAGCTTCATCAATCATTTATACATGACTGAAACAAATGACCACGTTCCAGCTCAACTCGTTTTAGGAAACGAAAGGAACTTCAAGGGAATCATTTAAAACTAAACAATCCTGAACTTTATACTTTGCATGCAAAAGAACCTATTTATTTAAGCTAATATTATAGAGAGGTAATGTTGGTTTGTTTGTTTGACGAAGGTAATCTCCGGAACTTCCCAACCGATGTCAAAAACCTTTGTATAGAATGGTTATTTATTAAGCTATATTTTATCCCATTAGTTTCATTAGTACACCCAGTAGTTTCCGTGCAAAGCCGAGACCTGCTGCTAGTACTTAATAAATATTTTTAAAGATAAATCAAAATAAAAAAAATATAGAACATAAGGCAAACATGTCTTGAATCTTGATATATCTAATGGAGTCAGAAATAGTCAATAAGCCATTATTTATAATATTTACCATCAAAAATTTGTATTCATTAGTAAAGCTTTTACCAATACAATAAAGCACAATACAGAAGTATCATTGACAAAATATTTGTAATATTTTCAAGTTGTTATGTAGGACTATTAATTTGTGTATTAAAATTAATAAAAGTTTCTGTATTCCACGATGGAATAATTGTCCGGAGCAGGAATTTTACTAAAACTCTTAATTCCAGAATCATTTTTCTTATGACCTCAATTATCATTCGAACAGGTAAATCAATGCAACCTATTTTGGGTCAATCTGTACGTAACAAAGGTCTGAAGTGTTTGCAAAGCTTCGAATCAATACCGTTATATAAACCGAGGCTTTCTTTGCAAACAAATGGTGCGATATTATAGGAGGAGACAGCGTAATACCTAAGAGTGATAAGCCAAAGGCCTAGATAGGGATAGATGATACGTCTTACCCATATCAACAGTGTTCTAAAGGAACATCTTAAAACTGGTATTTTAGGTAAGGATAAGACATTTGCTTGAAATTATTCAATCTAGCCAAATTGAAGGGTAGTATGTTTATTTATAGTATTCCAATATTGTATTCCATGAATAGATTATTGCCGTGTTATAATTTATTAATCAATGTGATAATGGGCTGATATTAGTAAAAACTTAGTCTTTCTTAAACTTTAGCGACTATTATGCATCAGGTCTGAATTTCGTTTTGTGGTGGGTAGTTGCGTATCTCTCCAGTCACCCCGCAACCATAGCTATCATAACAAAGCCGAAACGTCATCAGTAAATTAGGTAAATAACGATAGCAAAGTAATATAACCCCGTGTCCATGTACCTATTTTTAATTTATAAATAAAAATAAACAAGTGTGTGTGCGTTTGTTTTCAACATACCGTTCATACCACGTATGTTACTGTGTTTATTCTGCGGCCTATCATTGGAGAAGACAGAGAGAATGTAAATAAAATATTCAAACGAGCTGGATACGCTATACAGATTAAGGAGCTTCCA
Organism: Xanthorhoe spadicearia; assembly: GCA_947086425.1. Classification (NCBI taxonomy): domain Eukaryota; kingdom Metazoa; phylum Arthropoda; class Insecta; order Lepidoptera; family Geometridae; genus Xanthorhoe; species Xanthorhoe spadicearia. The sequence continues at coordinate 3,329,169 of OX352205.1, read as the reverse complement.
ACTCTGATGAAACAAAGTGTTAAAATACTGTGTTGGTTGTTCAATTTAGTTGATAAAGATTGATAATGGAAATTTGATTTCGTATACATTGGCATACAACTGTACCAAATGTATTTAGACATACTTCTGACTAACCCATTAGACATCTTTAAAGGATCTAAAAGAATTACGTAAAGATCAGAAAGAAAATGTCTATCGCTCCCTCGGATACTGTAACTGTCGTGATCATATTTCATTCTTATTTCAATTTTAGTAGTAATTTCGAAATCGTGTTGTTTAATTTCCTATTTGCAAAACATCAAGGCCAAGTTCACGCTAGTCTCCCAAGATCGATTGTCGCAAGTAGGTGCTTGGTTTTGATACTAAATATTCAAGGCCATAGCTCCCAACTCGTAAAGCTTTCCTCAGTTGGGAAATAACAATTTAACTTATTGCTAAGTTCGTCCATTAGGCTAGGACGGATAGTTTTCTTGTGTAAATTATTTGATTCTCAATAAAACGAATTAAATAGTAATTGAATACTTTAAGTTTTTCTTGTATTATGTTCATCTTTTTTTGCGTGGATTTTTTTGATTTTATCAATATGCGCTATTGATGGGCTCTAAGCCAAACAGTGCTGCAGATAAATTATTTTTTTATCTTTTGACGTTCTTAGAAGAAGAAGAAAGAAGAAGAAGAAGTGGTCATTGGTACGCCCACATTCCTGTACGTATATGCCTATATTATTATCTATTATCATCATTTCAGTTTTATAAAATCGTACAAGAAAATGTTAAGACAGTGATTAAATCAACGTTTAAAATAAATAAGTTACTTTTCAGTATATTTTAGATTAATAAGTTTTACAATTACCATTTTAAATAGATATTCTTATCAATAGAATAAACAAAATTCGATTCGTAGCTTTGTGCGCGGACTTTTTGAGTCGTTCAGCGTCGCACCCAATTTGCTTATGTAAATACGCAGTTTCCGTCCTGACCTGAATAATTCATTGGCTAACGTGAACGTTTGACTCCCAGTTTTGAAAATCAACAGCGAGTGTTCATCTACACAAACACAAAAGAGTCAAAAGAGGCGCTCGCCCGAGGCGGAATGCGCTGGTCTTGTATCTCATTTGCGAGAGATTTTTGAACTGTAATTATGTTCTAATGTGTTACAGAAGTGTAATTTAGAAATAAGGTCATTAAACTCGAATAGCTACCCAAAGGTTTGATTTAGATTTATTGTCCTTGACTATCTTAGACGGCGGCGTCCAAGTGCTTGATAGAGCTAATTTTGAAAAATCAGGTGTACATAGGGTTGCCATCTCTAAAACTTGGAAACCAGGACAAGACCCTTAAAAACCCCGGATTTTAGAGCTCAAAACCCGGACATGTCAACAGACTTTCAAGTTTCAAACAAGGACAATGCGTGTGTCCGAAGGCGGATCCAGCTTTAGCGCCAGGGATGGTCACATAGTCGTGATATTTGTAGTTTTAAATAAGAGCAACGTTGTACTTGTTTTTGTTAAGCGTCAGTAAATGAGTTGCGAAAAACGATGCGAGCGAAGCGAGCAAATTTTTTTTTAAGATTAAATCATCGTGGCTCTCGTTTTTCTTCAAGGCCAGTTCTTATGTAGCGAGTGAAGCGAGTAAAATTTTGAGAAGATAAAATCGGCACTTGTTTTTGTTTTGGGCCGGTACTCATGTAGAAATAAATGCGAGCGAAGCGAGCAAAAATTTTTTTAGGTTAAAGTACGTTACTTTGACCTAAAAAAATTTTTGCTCGCTTAAAGTAGTTAGTTTGGTTCTTATTTTGCTTATTAACATAATTTTTTGCTAGCAACAGTTGCAATTTACTCAAGATGTTCTCTGCTCAAGACGCATGCATTGATACTGCTAAACGAGCTTTAAACGAAGCCAGCGGAGCTAAGAAAAATAATTAACCCTCAAATGATTTTTTGGAAAATCCTCCTGTTTTATTTTTGGTTTGCCACGATGGGCTGGACTCGTGGCCGCGATCGACCGGTCGTACGTAGAGAAGTAGCAGTCCGGTTCCCAAATAATGCGTTTAGTAACGACTAGGTATTTTCTCAAGGTGTGGATTCTAATTACAATACAATACAATTAATTATAGATTAAAAGTCGGAAAACTAATTAAAAACTATGCATTACTATGCATACTATGCAAAACATTACCTAGGTCCTAGACTCGGATCAGGGGGGGGTATCCGCCCTTTCGTGAGCCCGGGCGGTCAAACCCGGACTACCTCGAGAACCCCGCCCGGACGCTCCCCGGACGCCCCCTAAACTAGGACAAATCCGGGGAAACCCGGACGGATGGCAACCGTAGGTGTACATAATTATTATTATCTTGAGTACTTAATTGAAACGTTAACATTGAATAAATACATTAACCTTTGCGTATAACGTAACTAACTAAGAAGTTTTTATCATATTTTGCTTATTTTTATTACATACAGTAATGCAAATTTTGGACGCCATTTTTATATTTCAAATCTATAAACACATCATGAAGCGGTGTTAGTAATGAAATATCTATCTATCTATATACAAAACTGACCAATATTGAAGTCCCAGGATCAATTCAAAATACATTTGGGTAACCTTTTTCAAACTTCCCAGGAAAATTTGTAGGCGCTCGAGCGTACGCGACCTTTTCCTTTTTTGTTTGTTTTAGAATAATTGTTTTTGACCTGTTTATGATTTTGTGTACTCTAGATTTATTGAGGTCTAGTGGATGAATGGGGAAATTTACTTGTTATCTTATAAAGTACGTTGATCTGTGTGTTAAAACTTACATGGGAGAGTCATTTAACCAAACTTAAAAGACTTACTTATGTTTTTTACGAGATAGTTGTTAAACCTGTGTGATTTTAGCGTGTAATCTAATAATGTCGATACAACATCAAGAATAAACAAATATAACTCAGCGAAAGACTGCGAATGTTACTTTAGCAATGAAGTGTTGAAGCTACCGGCTCTCACTAGCCAGTTAACAGAATGGCTCATTGTCATGCAACAAAGAGCCTTTGCGAGTCTGATGCTATGTTTCTCTAAGTCAATCACGGTACTTTGTAGTTTGTAGTTATCGTATTACTTAGTAAAACCATTGTCTTGGAGAGATTAGTTAGGCTAGGACACTGCGTTACCGTGTGCCTTGCTGCTTTCAGGATGCGCTGCGGAGAGGCTTTCTACGTGCACCCATGTTATCGTATTGTGAAGCAGGGTACTCAAATGACCTAGCCGTGTAGCATGTAATGTATCTGAAACTGTAACAAGTGAGTACATAGGTTCGTCGGGTACGGCTAAGCTCGTCCACACCTACGTACGCATTTATAATAGTATCAGATACATTACATAATATTTATAAATATTATTGGGACTTAATCGCTTATTGTTTCGATGATAGTCACAAGTAGACCACAGTAAAATGATTTCAATACGCGATTAAGTCCCGATGGTATTTAAATATATTACTTGCTACACGGCTAGGTGAGTTACCATGCTTTATATTTCAGTCATTTTGAAAAAGAAACTTAAAATTCAAATCTTTCTGAGTTTCTGCTGGCAGCAAAAAGCTATCCGAGTATAGACTATTAGACGACATGTATCATAAAAGTCACAGCTCTTAGTTAATACCTGGTTAATATCAATGGCAAGTCATTTACTTCCTCTAAATAGGCAGACACATCTCACGAGTGCAACGTATAAAAGCTCAATAAAGACAAACAAATTCCATTAGAAACAGTTGCCAGTGAAATTGAAAATCCGAAACCGAATTTACATATCATGTTGAGCTTAACACACGAACTTTCTGGAACGAGCGTTTAAATTGGCGAGCAAACTGATTCGCAACATCATTCGTTTTGAATATTGGCATCACGTAGACTGAACCCTTGGGGGAACAACTATATATCCCAGCGAAATAAAATCGTAGCCTGCGCCTGTAATATCCCCAGATGGATCCAATACAGGTATCTTCGCTAAATTGGACCCCTTAAATAAAATACTCGTATTTTATACGGACTGTTCAGGGATTTTAGTAGTAATAAAAATGCAGTACATGTTTTATTTGTTTCTTTGTTGGTATGACAGTTTTGTGATATATTGTTGTGCATGTATTTTATGATGCTTGTGTTTATGAACTATGTACATGGTAGTTTTGTTGTTTTGTTATTCAAAGCTAGTTTTTAGATATCTTTGGGGCATACAATATGAATAAAAGCTGGTGACATTTGAAAGGCAAGAGGTTGCGGGTTCGATTCTCGATTTGGGATGAAAATTTTCAAGTTCTGCAGATATTTGTTCTAAGTATTTATTATTATTATTTATTCTATTTATGATGTTATACGACAAAAAGTATGTATGTAAGAAGTCAGCTGGTAATCACAACACAGGCATTAAACTACTTAGCTTTCATTCTACAAGCCTTTTGCCTAAATGAACTATTATACTCGTAATGGCATACAGCATACGTGTCTTCACTCAACAGGGTACTGTAGCACCTGAGATAATGTTTAAGTAGATGGAGTAGGCCTACCTATAAAGGAAAAGTAGAAGTAGCATGTGGGTATAATAAACGAGTAGGTTTTGCACTTTTTAGGTATTTGTGTGTGTGGGCTGTTTAACATAATTAAGTTGTGGGCGCTTGGTATCTTTACAAATATTATCCATGTTTGGTGATAGTCATTTTCATACTGCAAACTTGCTTAAAGATCTATCATTTTGATTGTATTAATTAATAAAAACCCGCATCTGTAACTTTTTTTAGAAACAGAAAAAAAGGACGCAGTAAACAAATTAAGCCTTTTTCAATTAGATTCAGACAAGTATTCTAAAGTCTGTGGTAGTTTGAGTGCTCGACCAGACTGCGAGCCTAGCGCGGTAGCGACGACGGGGCGGGCGCAAAATTTCAAACAAAAAGATAGTGTCCTGTAGTGGCTATAAACGAGTTGTCAAGCATTTGTCAATTAATGTTTTTATCTGCGAGCTTTGTACCTGAAATACGTCAAACGCTTTAGCCCCTTGGCCTATCCCCTAGTCAACGCGAATTTGGTGGAGAGCTCATAGCGCGGTGGATATGAGCAAGTTATTAAGCGTAAGTATGTCAAACGTTCATCGTTTTGGCAACGAGTCTAGGCAGCAGGCGCTTCGTAATATGAAATACGTCAAAAGCATTCAACTGCACGTCATTGTGGTCATCGATGGCTTTAGGGCCAAGTCTTGGTCTTTAATTTTCTCGCATTTAGTCTGGACGCACACTTAACTGAAGGACGAAAGTTCTTAATAAGGACAGTACTAATTATAACTTTCTGAGTGGACACTGGTCACCAGTTTCAATCTAGTGGCAACTTCGTATGAATTCAATTAGTTGCTTAATGCCCGGGACGTAATTATGTTTGTGTTCCGGATTAACAATTAACTAACATGGTGGATTCGCAAGGGGAATTGTTGATCATTTGTTAAGTCTTGCATATCTTGATACGTTCAATGAGACCATTGGAAATGAAGCTTGTGAATTAATGAACAGATTGTACTTTATTATCTTTGATATTTGGGCATGTAAAAAATGTGTTTAAACTTGGCTAAGACTACCCTATAAACTTCAAAAAATGCTTACGAAAGAATATGTTTACCGACCTATAAAAATAAATAAGTAGGTACTTAAATAATAAGCGTGGCAGCTCCAGAACAAGAGGGTCAAAAAATTTGGATGCAATAAATTAAATTAAAAAACTATTAGTTTAACCTAATATTTGTTTAATAGGTAACCAATAAAATAGACTCGCTTTATATTTTAAGCGTCGGCAAACGTTTACTTACATTAAACATGTATTTACATTTCTTTGAATATTTACGATTCTTTGAAGATGTCTAGAGGTGAAATCAAGGAATAATAGGTAGTGTAACTATGTTACCGATTACTATAAAATTGATTGAAATAACTTAATTTACTTTCTCACTATTAAAATCGCAAATAAATTGTATTATTCTTTCATATATTTTTATTTCGCTGTAAACATGAAAGAAAACATAGAAAAACAGTTACAATATACCTTCACTTCGTAAACTAAACAACTATTTTTAAATCATTAAATCCACCATAAAATGCAAGTAATGATGACAGGCAATTTAATTGTATGCAACAGGCAAGAAAAAGCATCATTATAATATATGTTTTGCTGATCGTTTTCTTTAGTCATTGCGAACTGTGTTTATGTAAAGTGTACAGTTACTGAATATTACAGTACACAGCACCTTTGCAAAATCAACAGTGCTTTGTGAATTATGAATGTAATGACTGCCCTACGTGTTTCATTTCACTTTCGGCCTCCGCGAAGGTGTTTATTGGGTTTTTATGGAGGTAAATTTTGGTTTTAAGTTGATTATTTTGGTAAATTTAGCAGGCATTTTTTGAAGTCTAATCAACCCATTACAATTTCTTACCCCATAGTTATTCAGCAATTAGATTAGTATAATTTTTAGATCGATGAAAAGAGATAGCAACATAAATGTTGCTATCTCTAAAAGAAACGTTAAAATTATTGCCATGGTAAACCATGGCAATAATTTTAACGTTTCTTTTTTTCAAATTTTGAGTTATGGAATTGTAAATCCAGTGATAATACATAATTAGTATACCTAATTATTTTATATTAAAATTGAACGAAATCATTATATACCATTGAACCTTAGTTTGCGTTAAATAAAATGTCTAGTGATTAGAATCATTGGATGTCATCATTACTGTAATAGTCTTCGTTTGTGCCAACTTTCTTTTCCGAATATAATTAAAATATCCATAAGTATGCTGAACCCGCATTTGTCCCGCAATCAGTGCAAGAGGGTTTAATTAGAAAATGTACGTAGAAAAAGCGATAAAAGCTTAAAACTGGCCACTAAAAGACCATTGCGGAGACTTCCGTCCCAATCATCCAATTCCACTTGTTCTCATTGCCAGATAAATTGAATTCTACGTAAAGATTCTCGTTTGAAGCTCTGGACAAATGAATGGAAGTACCTTTTGTCGCTATATTTATTTGTCAGGAAAACAAAGTGACGACTTTCACTTTGTTTTTTTGTTTTTCTTTTTAAATAAATAGAGCGACCAAAGGTACTAATTAGTGACCAATGGTACTTACTTATTGAAGAATTTGTGAGCTTTCGTTGTTTAAATTTTGTTTACTTTTTCATATTCATTACTAACAGAAAATACTTGAGCTGTTTTATCTTTGAACGACTAAGAAGATTTTATTTTTATTTTGTGGTTTTATAAGAATACTCTACATACACGATGAAGAAACAAAGAGAAATTTCGTTGTCTGTATATACGGACGACAATTTTACGTGGCCATAAGAAAATATTGTGGCTTAGGCTAATCGTGCATCTTTAGCGCTTGTTCCGCGCTTTCACTAGCGCGTGCATGCTCGTTGCATTGGCAAAGACACATTTTTCAAGCATACAGCGCTAGCGATCATCGACGTTATCAGGTCAAAAACAAATAAATTTTTTATTTTAATATTTTTTAGTATAATTAATAATGTCTAGAGAAGTCGTAATACTACTTCGTTGCCATAGCCACATAAAAGTGGAACACCTTTTATATATTTTCTGACAAATGGAGTCCAAAGATTTGTATGCTCTAGGAACCATTTAAATTTTGCAACTACAAGCGTTTTGTTCCCATTCGGTTCCAAAGTTTGTTATGAAAGAATTTTTTAATCATATCGTTGGAAGGAATTTACGAAGTTCCGTTTTCTGAGTTTGAAATTGAAGTAGTTTTATGATATCTGTAATGATATTATTTACTTGAAAATGTGATGAGTTGAAATTGCATGTTATTGTTGCGATATATTTAAAGTCGCTTTTAGACTGAAAGTTTTCACGAAGTTGGTCTTCTGTACTCATACTATTATTAATTCTGTGGTAAATACTCCTCAGGGTAGATAGTTTACTAATCAACCAAACAAGAAACAGTAACTCAACTAGAATTTATGTTAAAGGGCTTACAAGTAGATACTTGTGAGATAGTCCCGTGGCCAAATTCCCAAACAATTACAAGCAAGTTTCGAAGAAACATCTCGGAAACATCGGCTATGCCCGTAAACATGAAGCTAACAACCGAGTTTCAACTATGAAATCAAGAACTCGTATTGATGCATTATTCATGACTATTTATAAACTGGTAGGGACTTGCTTATCGAGACGAAAAGCCGGAGAAACGGTTATATAGAAAAATAATACAACTTAAGCACCCGAGCTGTAATACATTTGAAACATCTCAGAAAAACACAAAGACCCGGAACAAATATCTGCAGAATATACAAACATGTCCAACCTAACCCAAAACCTGTACATCTAAGGCAGGTCTTTGTTCACTGCCCGAAAAATAAATACTTTATAGGTAATGGAATCACAATAATCCACGGCCGGATATCAATCAATACTAAGCTGAAAAGTAACAATCATTTCAATCATTTCAATTTTATGGATTTTTTTAGATAATAGTTAAGATGTTTAAAGGGGTAGTCAGAGGTTTTTATCCGGAGTTACTGCAAAAGCCGGTATTCAATCCTTAATAAGATGAACTTACCTACAACTCCTAACTTCAGAACCCAGCGTCGTTGATATTCATGTTGTATGGTTGTACCGAGTATTTCAACATGAAATTCTCAATATCCCAAGCTGAAATTTGAAAGCGCATGGGGAGAAACTATACCTATAGATGCTATTCATGACGTTTCCTTATGGTTACTCTTGACGCACAAATATACATGTTATGTTGAATGTAATGTTGAACACCTAACTCAAAACACATCTTGTAATATAAAATATTGTATAATATGGATTTTAATAACATGAATATTACATCTATAGGGTTTCCGAGTTACGTAATGAAATTGATTTTGCAATTCCAATAAAATGTGCTTTCTAAATTGCCTTTTGAGACTGATGACAGTATTATTGAGGAAGAAATTTTTATTCAAATTTGTGTGAAGTATAAAATTGTTATGTGAGGGTGTGGTAAACTGACAACCAATAATTTATTCTGCTTGCAAAAAATCTAGTGAACTGAAACTAATACGATCATGGTTTTACGAGTGTGTACACTACAGTGTATCGTAAAATGTAGACAAAAATTGCTTCCTGACGGTATATAAATAATCGAGTGAAAATGCAAATGTTTTTAGTTTTTTTTAGACAAAGTAAATAAAAATAGAAGTAACTGTGCTCGTATTTTTTTACGATTTTTCAGTCAGTAAATCATACTTGGCATAACCGTTCCTTTCAAATTCATGTTGAATTCCAGTATTACTATTGTTTTTTTCATTTTAAATGTTGATTATAATGTATTTTCGAGCCAAATTTTAGTTTTGTAGTTCTTTAATAGACTCTCCGCAAATTTTTTATTATAATTATTGTTCCAGCTTTCAGCTGTTGTACAATTTAAAAAGAAAATAAATTATTACAACTCAAAAACTTTCGAAGTATTTGAAACATAATTTCTATTGAAACCACTAAATACCTCGTTGAAGAGAAAAGTTACTATTTAAGTAGTTGGTTCATTAAATCATTGTTCATTTCTTAAAACAAAGTCTAGCTAGACAATGTACCATTGTCAGAAATGTGATTATTGTTCTTTATTTATAATACCTAAATAATGTATTATATTCTTGGTTATTCCACACAGCGTCTTCTATCGCTATACACTGCCATCGTTAGGTCTGAAAACCTTGTTTAATTTATGAATAGGGATTCCGGTTTTAATATTCAATTTACGAATGATCTACATCCTGTTGCTATAGCAATTTTGATTTTAAAAACAAAAAATTGTAAGTAATTTTTATATAATTTTTCTTTTTTTTTTTAATCAACCTATTTCGTCCCACTGCTGGGCAAAGGTCTCCCCCAAACTTCTCCAACCATCCCGATCCCTGGCGGAGTCCCACCATTCCTCGTCGAAGGTGACGAGCTCGTCCATTTCTATCATAGCGATAATTATTTAATTATTATCTACGATCATTCGTAATCCGAAATCCGGCATTAGTCTGTATTTGCATTTAGTACCGAGTCTTTTTTTATTACTGTGTGGAATGTCCAAGGGTATTTATTTATTTTATGAACTGCAGCTTGAAACTATTTTCCAATAAAAGGTATTTTCAATAAATATATAGTGCCAGTTACGAGTTGAATGTGTAATTACAAATTTTGATGAAACATTTTTCGCTAGAAAATAATTGGCTTGCGCAGTATTTATTTTTCTAGTTCAAACCTATCGTTAAATTCCAAAAACCAAGGTCTACCCACATTTTACACAATATTTCAATCTGCGATTAAAATGTATATTTAATTCAATTCAATAACAAAATTCTTATCTGTAAATTGGTAGGTGTTTAAGAATTAATTATAATTTAAAACATAACATCGGTTAGGATTTATAAGCCTCCACAAATACTTATTTTATTCAAAAATGTTGAATATTAAGTTCAATCTTGTGCAAGCAGTCGATTGTTTTCTGTTTGTATCTACGAGTATATTATAATGTACTCAATAATTTTTGTCTGCTCAGAAATTAAACCTAACTTGAACACAAAAATTTTAGATGGACGTTAAACCTTCAAGTAAAAGGGTTGCATAATTAAGTTTCCTACACAAACACTTCGTGTGTTAAAATTTTACTTCGCAAGTTTATCATTTACTTCTCTGCTTTTACTCTGAACTAAAACAATAAATGAATTTATGTTGTGGAAACAGGAACAGGTTAATTTAGGCAAAGGTAATAGAGTTCTCCTAAAATAATACAGTTTCATTTCGTTTTAGCTATTCTTTACTTAAATAACTTCGTTTGGATCAATTTAACAACCAACTGTGGTGTATGGGACCGGGAAAGTTAGCGCAAAGTTGGCACTTATTGGTCCGTTCAAGGACACGGACTAATCATGACAAATCAAAGTTTTACTAATCTGGTCGTTATAGGTCGAACGTAAGTGGGCGTGGATTGTTATAAGATCTATTTATCTAATGTGTTATCTGAAAGCATTTGCCTTTTATTAGGTGTCCACTGAATATTATGTCGATGACCAACCCCTACAAAATGTTGGGAGCTAAGCGAGCTATGATCTTAGTGGCAGTGGTAATTTAAGCATTCAAGTCAATGCTGGTTTTTCATGTCATTTGAATTGTGTAGGTATATTAAATCATGATGGTGTTATTACAAAACTGTATCAGCAAAGGCTTAACACAATACTCCAGTATTTGGAAAGTCATATCCTACAATGAACAACCAAGTAAATTATTGAGTTACAGTCTGTTTTTAAATGACACCAGTTTGTTTCCTGTTGTCAAACGTTTTTGTAGACTCGACACTTTTTCTGATTTCTTTGTAACGAAATGTGCACATGTAAAAACTAATTTTGAATATACAGTCCATTTAAATAAATTTAAAGCCTTTTTATTATACAATGACACTAAGAATAATTATGGCTGAAGTGTATGCTATATTAAACCGTAGCTAAAACTAAAATAACTCTCACAATGAACTAAATAAAGAAATGAAACTTTAATTCTGCCAGGGTCCGTAATCAATCATAAATACACGTACATTAGATGATTTATAGCTAACAACAGCTGCAACGGCCGGAAACCCTTTTCTTTTGAAACTCTTTGAATAAGTAAGGTTTTGTAGGAAATTTCCGGAGCTTTCTTTCGATGACGTCGAAAAAAATATCATTTCATAAATATTTTTACGCGGCAACTTTGAGAAAGTTTTAAAAGGAAGGTTTTTGACTGACCGCTCTTATTTTAGATCAAAAGGGTTTCATAAAGTCACTGAGTCACTGGTGATTTTGAAAACAGTTGTACGTTGGCAGATGGCAATATTATTTCAATTTGAAATAATACCATGATGTAATGCGTAATACCCAGCTTATATATTTACGAGTATATTTTACATTAATAATTTTATTCAAACCGCACATTAAACGATGTCGGGATAAGCTTAACAATAACATTCGCTAACTGAATAATGAATGGAAACACAGAGAGTGGCATTTGTTCATAAGTCAACTAAAGCACCTAATTATTTTTATCCATAATGTGTTATGATAAAACATTTAATATTCGTTCTTTGATTCTGACTATAATACTTTCATTCTTATAGGTTTTCTTCCAAATTAGTTGTAACTTTAATTTCCCGAAGCACTTCAAACTTTTCTACGGTATTCGCATGCAATAAAAGATTCAGAATCGTTCTAACCGAACGCGGAGGAAATTTACTTTTTCAGTAAATTCTTGCGACTTTTCAGAGGCATCGGCCGTGTAATATGCATGAGTCAGTGAGCACGGACCGGCCAAAGGTACGCAGATGCACTTTGCATGAGGTATTCAGGTTACTGAATTTTATCAAGGTGAATTTGTGTTGAGTAATCTTGAACAGTTTTCTTACCGTCAGCCTCAATAAACTATCTAACACACCTAATACATGAGTGAGTATTACACAAATTCTATCGTGTTTCTGTGAATCAAAATAAAGGAAAAAAATGTTTTACTAAATTTATTAACATATTCATCACAAGTTTTTTTGATAGAACAATAGATAGCTGGGCTATAAAGCTAGCAGCGCTGACCTAATTCTGAAGTTAATCGAATGGTTCGCATAGAAAAGTTATTAGATGAATAATAAATAGGGTTTACGAGGTCCAGATAATAAACAACGGTATAATGAAAGAGAAATAAAGACTATATTTTGTTGTTTTTATTGAGAAGTTCAGTGGCTAAACCGACAAATTTTACGGGACGCAAAGGTTACGGGTTTGATTCCCACAGCGGGACAAATATGAATTTACAAAAATAAAATATCTCTATGTAATATTTCAGTCATCTGGTTGCCATAAGACAAGCATTAAATTGCTTAGCTTGGGACAAGATGACGTTGAGTGGAATGTCTACGAATATTTTTTTATTTAAAACTAAATTTTTCTATTGTAATACGTTTATATCCTGAATCAACTCCTACAATTACGGTGATTACCATTGTACAAAAACCTCTTCACTACACTAGTTTGTTTTTGTTTGTGAAAACCTGTAAATTGGACCATTAGGCAGATTGCAAGCAATTTTCTCCATTAACAAAGTTTGAAATGGAATGGAACTGGGTAATTTTATGTGGCTACAAACATTTTACTTTGGATACGTGTAGTACATAGAACAACTTTCTTTAGACAGATTATTGTTTCCATAAACGATTTCAAGCGTCAATTTACACCGAGATGGAAGCAAAGCAAAGAAAAAGATCGGTGTTATGTAATATTAAACCTTAATAATATTAACTATAATGCATAGTATTCAAGCGCTTAAAAAATGCTCTTTGCGCCGCTTACGGTCGCTTGTGGTCGCTCGCGTTTGAAGTTTCTCAAGCAATACTATGTACCTATTAAGATGATAAAAATAATGCGCACCGTTTTCCTTCCATCTCGGTGTAAGTTTTTTAATACCTCTGTAATGTTTTGGAATGTCCAAAGATTATTTCATTTGTTTATTTAGTTTTAATTTATTAGTTAAGGAAACGTAGCGAACGTGTTGAACACAATTTTGCTAAAAAGATTCAACATAAAAATATTTCTTTTTATAAATGCAAAATCGTTCCGTTTTTTCACCACCAATTTATTAGGCAGCTCCGCCATTGCTGAAACACCTTAATGTATTAAATTAATCGTTGGTTCCAAAAGCGTACGTTATTTTGTTATTTATCGGGCGGCCAGAGATATTGCCGCTTTCATTAATCTCGTGGATTCTTGAAGGAAATCCCGCAAAAAGCATTGTTACTTACTTTAGGGTTGTCTCGCGTTTGTACTTAAAAATATAAATAAAATTGACATGATAAAACATTATTATTTAAAAGTATTTATAGCGACCTTTGTTATTTTGAAATGAAGAATGTTCCAAATTGTTTGCATCCCGGAACAAATTTAATCAAAATTAAGCGCGATAAGTAGGTTTGTTTTTAACCCGTAAGTTTTTTGCCAATTTTTTTTTTTAAAACAAATCTTTATAGCTGAAAAATTTCTTATATAAAAAAACTAGTTGATGTAGTATTATTTTTGTATTAGTATTATTGTGTTTATTGTTTAAGGCATTTTAGTAGAAGTAATATCATTATGTCAATGAAATGTTATAATTATCGATAAGAGAAGTTAATTTTCTCATGGTTTTTTTTCAAATCGTTTTAAAACTCTTATAATTTTCGACAGCCCTAGAAATGATAAATGTCGGGTGAAGTTTTCCGTCTCTTTCAAACCATTCGCGGTTTCATTCGCAGCTGCGTTTTTGAGGTGTAATTTATCTATGATTGTTCCGGACACTTTTATCTTTTTCTCAGGTGAGAATTTGGAGCTTCACTGGTTTATTTCATGTCCATGCTTTGTCAGAATTATCTGGAAAAAATGTATCCGAATTTTAATACATTAATCTTTTTATACAATTATATTTGAAGACCTCTATGGTGCAGTGGTTGAAGGTCTACCTCAGAAGTTGCGTTCGGTGTGCTGTGCAAACATTTGTCTCACTTCTGGTTGTTTTGTTACCTAGCAGGTATTTAAATGAGATAAATAAGTACGTCAGTTATCTGGTTATAAAAACGCAAGCATAAAGTTGCATAGCTCTGAACTAGGTGATACCTGAATGTCTAGAGATTATGTGAATTTATTACAATAAAGCGTTTGAAAATTAAAATGGTTTTATGAAATTTGTCTATAACACTGAGTAACGAGGTATGAAAAAAGTCGTGACAAAAGTAGTGTATAAGTATTATCGAACAATGTAGAGTATCGTTAAAAAGTCCAGTCGACAATTTTTCCCGTACAACAAAGTAAAGTGGGTAATAATTGGATCACAATTCACTTATTTTCAAACAAACAATCTACCGGAACACGGAAAAATTCCACGCTATTTATCTAAAACTTCAGCTTGAAAATCCCTAAAATTCATCCATCATCGCCCTCCATTTACTTTTCTTAAAAAATCCCTGTCTCCAAATTCTCTCAGTTTCCTGCCCACTCTCTTAATCACGCACCGGTGACGAAACTGCTAACGGAAAAGTAACTTTATAACAGTATATAAACTTATACTGTAGGAATTAAACCCGCAACCTCTGCGTCTTAGGTGAGCTTTCTCCCACTACTTTTTCATTATACCCAATTGTAAAAAAACCTATTGCTCTTGCTATAATTTTAAAATAAAATTAAATAGATCACGGCTGTATACACTCTTGAGGCAGTCTTTGTAGATTCTTTGAAGATTATAAAAATGGGGTCTATAATAGCGTCAATAAGTGAGGCTTGTTCAAATACACATTTGGTACGTACCCACATTTTGCAGAGTTAAATTAAAGTTTAAGTACTGATTAAAATGCATTTTACTGTGAATAGGCCATCTCAACGAACAATGTAGCTATTAAGTTAATCGGCCCCGTTTTCCCACCGAATGAGACATTACAGATATTCTATGGGGACATAAAGTAACAATGGGTTTGGAAGTTGGTCTGTTTGTTTCAAAGAGTTTACGTAGGTGATTATTAGCATTTAAGACAAAAATGATAATTATATTATGTGGTTTCATTCTTTTCTTCCTCTTCGGATTTTTTTTTTTCTTTTCGGATTCTTTTCTTTGTTAAGTTATTTCAAAAAAGTGAGAATGAATTGATACTTAGATCGCTAACAAACTTAGCACAACTTGACGTAAGTCTTGAGTTAGTACCCAGTACTTCTGACAAATGTAAAAACTTATAATCAAAATGTCTCGTTAGAAAAACAACAATTCTGGATATAAGTTTGATTGCAACTTTTTGCCTGTCATAAATATCTGTCAATACCCACGTCATTTACGTGAAAAATTGGAAAACCTTGAACGATCACTTCTGCCAGTTAAAAAAATTTCACACAAAGCCGCCTGTAACAACTAGTGACGTTTAAAGGACAGCGATTCGCTCGTGCATAAACGTGATTACAATGCATAATTTCACGTTTTGTGCGCCACACCGCAAAACGAACAGGCTATTTTGTACAATGCTGTCGAGGAAATTGTTTTTACTCTCATTGTTACAGTTTTACATACAGAAGTGTATAACGATTTGTTTGTATGTCAGCCATTGGTTTTGTTGGTTGAAAATATTAATTCGAAGTTCGTTCTAAAGATAAACAAATTATACTTACTGTGGTATATTTTTGTCATTTTGATTATTGTACTTTTTCTATAAGTATAAGTTTTGAAAACAAATATAAATATAGCCTTTTTAATTGTGTATAAGTCTCTAATTTTAGATTGTAATGAATACTTATCAACTTTGAAATATTTTAATTGGGGTTTTATCACAAAAATACGTTTACATTTATTTTTAATCGTTGAAGTTTTTAATTTCTCGAGATCAAAGTAAAACATTCTTAGGGGCGTTTCGATGTTATTATTTTTAATTGCCCGTCATTAAAACTTTTCAATTAGATGGCAGTAGACTCGAATCTTATAGAGCGTAAATACCTTTGATTAAATAATGGAAAATAATTAAATTTAATGTTTACACAAAAAAAATACAGCACATTGTGCTACTTAATATTAGTTTTATGCTTTAATCAAATGACAGATCTATTTGAGCAATAAGACCGACAAAGGGTGGTTACCGTATTCGTTTTAAAGTTTACTAGTTTTTTGTAGGTATGTCCTGGGGGGCAAAAAGGCCGTTTTAAGCATTTCTGTTAACTTTACACCAAACTTTTAAAAATAGCTCAAATTGATCCATTTTACCAAATTTTAGTGAAGTTTTATGAATTGTTAGCAGAAATGCTCGCAACGGGCTTTTTAGCCCCCTTAATGACCATCTTATCCTCATACTGAAATATCTGCAAAACTAAAACCATGGACCCTAATTTTTATTTTATTTTAGTGTTGCAGTTATCCTATATACCATAAAGCTCGGTAGATATAGTTATAATCGTTAGATAAAAATAAAAATAAACGAATCTGTTATACTAAAGAAGGGATCATTGCAATGAATGAAATTAAACGCGATCAATTCTGGCATTTTGTAGCGAGAAAAAGGTATCTAATTAAACGTTCGTCCTTTCAATGTCTACGCAAAATAAATAGCTCCAAGTCAAAGACAGCCTTTAATTTCTATTTGACCCAGTTCGTTTATTTTATTGCTTATTTGCTAAACGACAAACAGTATAGCTTAGTTTCGACATTTCTATTTTTGCGATGGATATTTTTATTTCGTGAAGTCCGTAAATATTTGTCTATCACAGTTTGTTACCAGCTCAGAGTAGTTAAACAAAATGACGCAGAAGTATATTACTTTATTTATTACTTAAGGTTATTTTAAGTCCCATTTACACGATGCAAGATTTTTGCGTGCGAGAGAGAAGCTACAGACAATATTGGATGCAAGATTTTATTAAAATAATTATCTTTTAAAATCAAATACCTAGATGAATATAAATATTAGTTTTTCTAAATTTTCCCCCTAACTTACAGCCCTAACTTAATTATTTCAACCATTCACATTGTAAACAAACAAGATACTACAACTGAAATTAGGTAGCAAGTATTCATGTGGTGAATACTCTGGAATCCTTCAACTAAGGGCTTATTAATGCGCAGGAATTTCAATGTCCTCACTTTGACGACAGGTAACGGAAGCTGGATCGAGGAGGGAAGTGAGTTGGGTTCTGCCTATTTACTTGCTAATATTATAAATAGGCTAGTACTGAGCCGAGGCAAAGGGGCAGAAATTGGTATGGGATTTATGCTCAAAACTAAAAAAATCCCTAAAAGTGCTAGGGGTATTTTCAGTATTGTAAGCTGAAACGACAAGCTAAATTTGTTGGTTTGTGCCTATTTACTCATTATCATAATTATGAGCTGGTAACGAGCTGGGGCAAGGGGCAGATAGAGGTATAAAATTTTTACCAACTATGTTTGGCTCCTAGCTTCCCTGCCGTGGAGAGAGCAAAGTCACAGAATTTGGATAAACTGAATTTGTATATTGACTGTGTTCCTAAAATACTGTTGGTTAACTTTCACCCTGATTTTAAAAGATTAAGATGATATAAGGAGGTTTTCTTCTTCTGAGCCTTTCATACATAGTCGTAATGCAGTATACAAATAAAATGTATCCATCCTCATCCTATCTAGTCGCGTGTTTCCTTAATTCAGCACTGCATAGAAGACCCTGTAAGAACTATGTCCTAATCTGTGCAGAGTTACAAAGGACCATTTATTATATTGAAGGGTCGCCTTGTTAGCATAATAATTTCGTCAAAGCTTTATAACCATTTTGACAAATGCTTATGGGTTAAATATCTATGGAAAATGTAAATACTACGGCTATCCCTTTGTTAAATGAAATATAGACGGTCTTACCTGTATGTATTTTATTCAATAAGGAGTTTGACAAGTTTTACTTATCATACCATGAACGTGCCATGACGCATGCAGTTAGTCAGGCTATCATGACCTTATCCCTACGCCATATAGGTCACAGCACAGGCTTATATAAACTTCCCTACTTGAGCAAAATACTAAGGCAGATTACACTGCACGATTGAAGCCATTCCACTTTGCCCCACTAGTGGGGCAGCTTAAAAGCCACAGTGCAAAACTAAGCAGATAACATTCCTGTTACGTATATAGGTACATCAACTCGTATTTACCCACCTTTGTACTTGACAAAAGGCAGATTACGGAACTTGGCTGCCTCGCTCATTGGGGTCACCGGCTAATACAGATAACCTTTGGAAAGGAAATTGATGGCGAGCGAGGTAACGAGGTTATAATGCAGTTTATTGGCTAACAAGGAGACGGGTAGATGTTAAGCGAGCTGTAAAGTAAATAATAGGTAAGTAGTAGTGGTCTACGATAAATTAGGGCCAAACTATCCAAGTTTTTTCAGATAAGTATATAAGCTTGCAAAATGAGCGAATATCATAGAGGCTACTTGGGAAACTTTACTTATTGTTATTTGATATTAATCGTATGAAAGATTTGGTGGTATATTCAATTAAAAAATAAATAATTCAATTAAAATATAATACACGTTTTGGAATCTATTACAATTTTTGCCATTTTTTGTTCGATATAATAACGACAACACGACAAGGCTTGAAATATTCATAGAATGGTACGGAACCCTTCGTGCGTGAGACCAAATCGTACTTGGCTGATTTTTATGTATGTACTAGCAGCCTGTTCCAGCTTTGCATGGGTATACTAATGAAACCCGGGATTTTACCGAAATATAATATATTAGCCTATGTTCATTCGGAAAGTCCATTCTATACATCGGTGAAAGTAGGTATTTTTGAAACGGATGAGTAGTTTCGGAGATTACTCTGTACAAACAAACAAATCAACCAACATTACCACTAGTAATTAATACCGTTCACAGTTTAGGTACAGATTCAAAAGCAGTAGCTCCTTTTTCAAGCGCAAGTTATTTCTGTTATCAGACTTCGCTGTAAACATTAAATGTTAAGGTCGCGCTTTCATAAATTGCAATACTTCTGCTTCAAGCTGTGGGTAAACCAAACATGCCATCAACATAGACCTTCAAGAATATGGTTATTTGAAGTTTTTTTTAGTGATCTATGCCTCCAAAATCACAACCAAGTGAACTTTTCTTGATAAATTTGTTGTTTGAAGTAGGTACCTTTTTGAAATTTAATTTAAAATTTCTCAATAACTACTTGAGTTGAAGTTAAAATTAAATGTTCATAGAATGGATAAACACTTTATCTAACGATTCAGTGACTCAAAATTGTCTTAGACCGCCTATTTTTCTCATAATTAAAAAAAGTTTGGATTTTAGGTGTACTACAGTTCTGTACCTAAATGAATGAAGTCAAACGTTTTATTCAAAATTGAACCTTATTTAGACGAACCTTCAAATTAAACGACAATGTCAATCATTCGTTCATGTTACTCTTTGATTCGTCCGCCGGACGCCGTCGAAGGAGGACCTTGCGCAAAATCGCTCCCGAATTGACATAAATTATTACGAAAATATTTAATTTCTTCATACAAAAAAGTTTGTGACAGAAGAATGTCATTTCAAACAATAAATTAATGGAGTTCGGTTTTCAACTAAATATTTTATTTCACATACTACTTTTGCCCGCGACTTCGTTCGACTTCCCTGATGGTGGATGGGAAGGTATGTTTTTTTTGCAGATTCATAAACAAGTAAGAGCGAGGCCCCATTAGTGCGTTGCGCTGCGTTGCGTCGTCGCAGCGTCGTCGCTGCGTCGGTTTCCATATATTTTTTACGACATGACCCATTAGACCGTACGTCGTCGCGCGCGACAATTCAACGGATCGACAGACGAGAGACGAAGCGAGAGGGAGGGTGATGCGCTGCGTTGTCGGAGCTCCGCTGCGACGACGGACAGTGATCCACTGCTAGAGGAGGCCACAGCCACAGCCAGTGTTGCTGCGACGCTCTTGCGCTGCGACATCGTGCGTCGTCGCAACGCAGGTGTGGCATACAATGCGCTGATCCGTTGCGACGACGCGACGCAACGCAGCGCAACGCACTAATGGGGCCTCGCTCTAACTCTGATGAGTCTGGGAAAAATCTGACTTTGCCCATTTTTTGCCGCCATCTTGCCGACCCCTGTCGTATCTCGGAAACTAGAGGACCCGTAATTTTTGTTTTATGTGGATTCGTATAGAGGAGGTCCTGGGAAGTAAAATTCGCTAATTTTTTTTGCCCCTCTTTCGCCCCCCTTTTGCCCAATCAGCTAATCTCGGAAACTACGTAATATTTTTGATCGTTTTAAACGGATTTGTATAGAGGAGGTTCTGGGAAGTAAAATTCATTTTTTTGGTTTGCCCCTGTTTTGCCCCTCTTTTGCCCTATTGATGGATCTCGAAAACTAAAAGAGATTTTGCATTTTTGAAAACGGATTTGTATAGAGAAGATTTTAGGAAGTAAAAAAAAGTTTTCAGATTTGCCCCCATTTGCCTCCCTCATTTTGCCGCCACGCGTATCTCGAAAACTGCAAGACTTGGAAAATTTTAGTTTTCATGTTCAGATAGGGCATTACAAAGTTGATAAAACGTGGTATTTTTTTTTCTTAATTTTGAATTTTTTTTTTCTCCATATATTTTGTATGAAATTTCAAAACTTTTTAGGGGTAAATTTTTTTTACTATAACCTTTTATTATGACTACTCGATTATGACGACCTCTGTGGCGCAGTTGGGTGAACGCCCGGCTGAGACGCCGAGGTTGCAGCTTTCGATCCCCTCTACGGGACAAATATTATGTTTGCATGTTCTGCAGACATTTGTTCCGTGTCTGGGTGTTTTCTATCTAAGATTGCCTCGAACGAGATCTCGCTCGACGGTGGTTGTGTATTATATTCTTTTTTATCTGTGTTTGAAAGAATTTACTTCAGAGGTCTACTAAAAAAAATTGAGGATCTAATGAGAACTAAGTACCTACCTAAAGTTTTTAAAGCCGATTATTATTCCTTTAATTAATAGTAAAGCGATTTTGAGTGTGCATTATTTACAATACAGGTTTTGATTAAAAACTCCATGAATATGAATTTAGGTTTGCATCTATACTTGAGGTGTCACTAGATTTTAATTTAAGTTATTTTACTCTAAGCATGTGCTAGTGTACTCCTTGTTGATGCAACTAATAAATAAATAAATAAATAAATTTAGAGTCAAACCTTAGGCTCTAAACCTATTTTATATTTAGTATGTCATGTTTGATCCTGTCGTGGCACTACTTTCGATGACAAATGTGTTACCCGCGGTTATTTCAAAAACTGGCAAAAATCATTTTGCATTAATTTACTTATATTTCTATAAAAAATACTTGATGGTATTTTTAAGAGCATAAGTTTTTAAGAGGGTTTTTCGACTTATAACATTTTGGTATTTTGTTCCTTGTGAAGTGGCAGTGACATTGGTTCAAGAAAACTATTTACACCCGGTTCCTATAACAAACTAACGGATGTCCGTAGGACTTTCGCCATAGCAACGCTGTTATCTGTCAAAAAGTTTCATACATTTTATGTTGAAATAACAACGTTGCTATGGTGATGGACCTACGAACATCCGTTAGTTTGTTATAGGAACCAGGGGTTTGTAAGTTGAATCCTTTTTCCATTAAAAAGTCGTTAGGTTGTCAAAAAGAGTTAGGAGTTAGAAACACCAACCAAAATAATAAAGAAGAAGAAGAACCATTTTCTGTGCTGCGATTTCACCAAAACTTATAGAAATGGGAGCTCAGGTTATAACAGTCATGATTTTTTTACATTTATCGAAGTTATTCATAAACTTTACATCTTAGACTATAAAGTAAAACCATTTTGGAATGTAAAAACAAAGCCCTTTCATATGACACCCCACTCAATGTATTTTCACAACTTTTATTTTTTTTCATCCCCTTCGGAACCAAATATTTAAAAAAATAACTTCGAAAAGTCATAATTATTATAAATCACCAAAAAATCACCTGAATAATTTAAGAAATAATGTGAAAAAGAAGTCTCCATCGGATATCGCGAATCGTTACATTGTCAGATAGAGTGTCATTTGAGCTAACATCTCAGAAATTATATTGTGCCAGGCCTGCTCTTAAATTGGAAGTTTCAATCAAACTTTTTGGCAGTTTAGAGCGTGTAGCGAACACACCTGCCAGAGTGGTCACGAATTCAATACGACTTTACTCATGCGAGCTGTTTGTGTAGCAATGGAAGAATTTTTCTAATCAATACTTATCTATGTGTGAAATATGTATTAGAAATTCACTATGCAATATGTTTTTTTCTGAATATTACCTAATTATCACAGTCTGGAAGAAATCGCTATCTGCAATAATTCCACCAATTGTAATAAACATCATATTTTAGACTTTTTATACACGATACTTGTAAATGTTTTACTACTACCATCTCTATGTTGTGTTGCAATAAAGCTTATATTATATACATTAGATTATATTAGTTCTTTCAACGCCTTATTTAAAATTGCAACTATTTTAAAGTGACTTGTGATTCCATCGTTATTTTTTTTCATTTTACATTAAAAAATAAGGAGTCTACTGTCTTGTTACATTCATTTTACGTATTCGATCATGAGGTCACACTTCGTACACCAGATGCGATGTAAAAACCCTCATTCATGAACATGGACGAGCTTTCCATGCCATCGCTCAAAGCTTCTAACGATAGCATATCAATAACGTAATCGTCAATCGCTTGCCATTCTATCGCAAGTTAGTCAATCAAATTCTCCTACAAAAACAACTAGGCAAGCTACATTAAGCACGCCTAACTTTGTCACCTTGTCATGAAATCCTGACATGAAAAAGTCCTAAAGTTTCCTCGCAATTCCGTTTAATTAGAACACTGGTACACCTATAAAAAACCTACACGACGGTCTACGTCGCTTGCACACCTGAACACTCTTTGTTTATTTTTATTGCCGAGACCGAATTCGCGCCAAAATAAATGTGAAGTGGAGGCGCCGTCTCCAAAATAGTACGGCCTACTACACTAAAAAATAGAGTTTATTAAATAAAAGTAAAGTTTTTTTTATTGTTGAGATGCAAAGAGTGGTAGGGGGAAAGGGAAGCCTGCAGTGAGATGATTATGGCTCAATAATAATAATAATATTTTTATATTTTTTTAGCAACAAACTACAAAGGTGTAGGTACGGTTAATAGGCGAGAGCTAAAATCAACTCAATCGAATACGTAAAACTACTTTAACAATTCTTAAATTGATCGCTATTTTTTCTTCTTTCCATCAGACAAGATGGCAACCGCTAAACTAAGCAATAAGCCAAAATTAACAAATCAATAAAAAAAAAACTTCCCATAATGCAATGCGCCTAATAGAAATAATGTTCATAATTTGCTTGAATGTTTTTCATTCCACAGCCAAAATATTGTTCCGACCTCTTAGAGACCGCGGCTTTAGCCCGTAGGACGTTAATTAAGTTCTTGGCTTTTACGAGTCCGTCTTTGCTTGTAGTAATGAGTATTAGGGGCTTAGAAAATTCTAGTATCGGAAGTATTTACGGGGATAAGGGAAACGAAGGCAATAAGGTAGACGACTTTATAGCCAGAGATTTTTGTTGGTATTGAAGATTTTTGGTACTTCAGTAAAGAAGCTTTGGAAGTTATTATTTATTTTATTTCCTAGAAATTGTTGCAAGAGATGTGGAAAATAAGGTTAATTTAATTAATTGGAGAAGACTGGAGTTTCTATTGGTTTGTAAAAGTAACAGTTAAATTTCTCTTTTGTTATTTTCTTGTTTTTTTTTGTTATGAAAGTAGGTTGTTTGTGCTTTTGGTTGGAATTTTTCGTTTTAAGAAATTAATTAGTATGAATGTTTGATCACATTGTATAATTAATAGTAATATTTTGTTTTAAATGGTTAAAACCATTAAAAGAAAAATAACTAATCCAAAAATAACAAAATAAAATTAAAAAATATATAAAAAGACGCTAAGCTTATCATGCGCTTCACTAATGAGCTTTATTCAAAAGGTCATAAGGTATTACGGTAACCTTTATAGAAAATCGTTTGATAAAATGAACTTTATTTTTAGACCAGTAAGCCTGGAGTTGGAACAGCAGTGCCCTCAAAAGCTGGTATTGTTAACAACACATTGTTTAGCTGACCCCTGCAAGCGAAGTTATCATTTTCTTTTATAATGACTTTCTTATCGCATTTTAATTTAAGGTTTTAAATTTTTTTATAGTTTTTACGTGAGCTTATGCTTTTACTAGTTAAAATAAGCTTTTTTTTTTAAAAAAAAATAAGTATTATTATATTATAGGGCGCTACATGTATGCATATGTTTACGTTTCTTTTTTGCACTCAGTACTTTATACAAACGTCATTTGAGTCAGGTGTCAAGTTATTGCGCCCGGGTTTATAATTAAAATTCGTTGTACCATTTTCGCTTAGACATCGAATTGATACGGTCGTGATCATAATTTCAGTCAACACACTTAGTTTTTTGAAAATAAAAACAATCAATAGTAGAAATGAAACAAAATGTCTTGAACATTTTTAAATTCTTTGAATAAAAATTATGTCATTGGCATTACAAAATTTTGTTTTAGATGATGATAAGTACATAATCTAGATATGATATCCAGAAAAGTAAACAGAAACAACAACATTTACAATTCCCTTTTTTTCAAATAATAAAAAAAAAATGAAAATATTACCTTAAAAAATACACTGTTAAACTTACTCAGCAAAAAAATATTGTTTGTGCTATTAACATAAGTGACTTAAAAACCTACTTAATAGTCCACAAAAACCTTGTTTACAAATCTCATATAACCCTTACCGTATTTCATTTACTACGAGTTCATAAAAGAACCCTTTTTTGAACAAAATAAAACAGTAAGCAAATTTTATTGTCGCCACATCCTATGCTCGCGTTACCTCACCTTTTGTGGTCGGATGACATATCCATTTGACCCATTTAACCGCGATCGCCCGCCACTTGTACCAAACCCTACTAATTACAGGTTTTTTAGCACTGGTTAATGATTATCGATCGAGTGAGCGAAGCGAACGAAGATCTTAGTGGCAAGTGGGGTAATTTTGCTTTGTATGTTGCATTCATTTGTTTGTTTGTATGTTCCGGCATAACTGTCGAATCGTTAATCTAATCTTCATGAAACTTGGTAGGTATATAGGTAGTGGTAAGTGGGTAAGCCAGTAACCTAATAAGCTGAATCGGTCAAGGGGTTGTAAAGATATTTGGTTCCGAAGGGGATGAAAAAAAATAAAAGTTGTTCAAATACATTGAGTGGGGTGTCATATGAAAGGGCTTTGTTTATACATTCCAAAATGGTTTTACTTTTTATTCTAAGTTGTAAAGTTTTTGAATAACATCGAAAAATGTAAAAAAATCATGACTGCTATAACCTGAGCTCCCATTTCTATAAGTTTTGGTGAAATCGCAGCTCAGAAAATCGTTCTTCTTCTTCTTTGTTATTTTGGTTGGTGTTTCTAACTCCTAACTCTTTTTGACGAACCTAACGACTTTTTAATGGAAAAAGGATTCAACTTACTAAATAGTTTCCTTGAACCAATGTAACTGCCACTTCACAACGAACGAATGTTTCAAGTCGAAACACCCTCGTAAAAACTTATGCTCTTACATATACCATCAAGTATTTTTATAGAAATATAAGTAAATTAATGCAAAATGATTTTTGACAAAATGTTTGAAATAACCGCGGGCAACACATTTGTCATCGAAAGTAGTGCCATGACAGGATCAAACCAACATGACATACTGAATATAAAATAGGTTTAGAGCCTAAGGTTTGACTCTAAATTCAAAGAGTTTTTAATCAAAACCTGTATTGTAAATAATGCACACTCAAAATCGCTTTACTATCTAGTAATTAAAGGAATAATAATCGGCTTTAGGTACTTAGTTCTCATTAGATCCTCAATATTTTTTAGTAGACCTCTGAAGTAAATTCTTTCAAACACAGATAAAAACGAATATACACAACCACCGGCGAGCGAGATCTCGTTCGAGGCGAACTACTAGTTTATTTCATTTTCGCAAGTGATTTATACTAGACATACGTCTAGTAAGCTAATTCATGTGGTGCTTATCCATGTTATAATTTGACAGTTGTCCATACAAACTATGAAATAATTATTAATAGGGTTTCTAAATCGACGATTAGGTGAGTCATTTTACGTGTGTTGACTGTTTGCGTTTTTTAGTTTAATTAAACTTTACATTGGTAAAACTGGAATATCTCGTTGCGAACTGAAAGTGTCAGAAACTGGTGCTTTCCTTCAATACTCGGTTCGTTACCATTAATTGGACACGTTTTATTTTCGATTCACATGCGAGTATCGATGAGATTGATAAATAATTTGAATTGAGTTGAAGTTTTATCTGAAATTTATAGATAGCGTTTTTAGTGTTGTTCTTAGTTCTTTGTTCTGAGTAATAATAACAGAAAAAACGGCGTTAAACTAATATAATAATATGTCTTAAAAATATATTTATCTATTTCAGAAAAAAAGAACCACTCAGACAGACACAGACACACATAACAGTCAATTGTATAACACCTCTCTGTTTGGGTAGCGGGTTAAAGTTCACTAACTTTGATAAGTTAAAAGAGATCGCATTGGAAAGAAGTAAAAAAGAAAGAAGTAACCATTCCACCGACAATTGGGTTTTGAAACTTACTGATATAAAATACATAGAAATACAGTTTTATTCCACTTTTCAGTAACGGTAACTACAGAATGATGGAGTTAACGCTTCAAAAAACTCTGAAAGGGACAATTTTACGCGGTTCACACTACGAAGCACACGCATAAAAGTTTATGTTGCCACTCTTCTAACTCCCGTAGACAAATGACAAGTTTTATGTGCCGATTCTATACCCGCGTCTATACTTTTCACGTGTAAGAGCGAGGCCCCATTTGTCCGTTGCGCTGCGTTGCGTCGAAAAAATATATGGAAACCGTCGCAGCGATGACGGACGCTGCGACGGTTTCCATATATTTTTTACGACGCAACGCAGCGCAACGGACAAATGGGGCCTCGCTCTAATTGTGTAAGTAATCGTAGTACAAAAAATGCTTCAGTCTCTTTGTAGATTAAAATTTAATTTGTAATGAAATATGAAATGTTATCTTAAAAAACAAAATAAAATCAGCAATGTTTTTTGATGTATACTGAACAGCTACAATTTACATAACACTGTTATAAAGAGAACCAAATACGATTACGTTAGGGGCGTATCTTTTTTTGAAATTATATCGTCGTATATTTTTTAAAATTTACACATGTTTTTGTTTGAATTTTGGAAATTATAACCTTAAAAAAATAATGAGCAAATACATATAGGTACATGAGGACTAACTAGCAGTAAGCGATTCGATTTAAATCCCAAAATTTTCTTACAACATCCTCCGGGTTTGACATTATTTAGCGTGTTCTGTGCCTATTCCGTTTGGCATTTGCTACCAAATTGGTACATCGTTTAATAATGATGAACATAACGGGTGACACAAATCATTGTGACAGTTAAGTAAATATTTAGTTCTTTGGTGTCTGTAAATATAGATATCTGTAAATGGTTAAATATTTTTTCACTATATTTCGATTGTGACTTTTCTAAGGGATGGCCTACCCAATTTCAAAAACAAGCATACTAGCATGCTCTGCGAAATGAAACGGGGTTTTGACACCGCTCAGCATATTGGAAATGCGTTGCTGCCAAAACCAAAAAGGAGGCATGATAGAACTACCACAAAGTCGTGACTGTAAGGTCGGATTCGAACTTACGACCTTTGAATACAAGGCAGCTGATGCTAAACGTAAATTAAAAAATACAGAGAAAACACCCACTGACTTCAGACCAATATTCGAAGACCATACATAAGTTTAGTCCATTTTGTAGGTAGAGATCATTTCGGCTGTTTCTGGCCACAAATGGCCACTTATAATAATGTCCTAGATATGTTTTTTCTCGTTTAAATAGATAATGAATCATGAAACTTTGGCTAAGTTAGAGTTCCTTGGCTATTGAGTCAAAAACTATCACTTTGATTTTAACTACAAGTGGCTATTACACCACAAAACCTACAATAACTATAACAGTAATTCAATTTTCTTGACTCACAAGTTTGCATTTCAACACTCTTAGGCCCGTATTCAGAGACTCAGCGTAAATCGTGATTCGAGCGGTGATTCTTATCTCAGTTTTCATAGAGAACTGTCAAAAATCTATTCTTTAACGTAGACTCAAGTTTGAGTGAAGTCTCTGAATACGAGACTTAGATTTAATAAAGAAAATTACTTCCTATTCTTCTCCCAGTATCCTACAATCTCGCATAAGTAAATTATACGTCGCTACACAAGTATGCAGCAGAATACCTACGTTGTCAAAGGCATAGCAATTATGAATCACTTCGCCGGGTATGACGGCGCGCCTGGCATTTCCATCTTAAACATGGTTTGCTAAGGAGCAGCTACCGTTATAGTATGCATAGTATATTGTACCTACAACTCTATTAAACATTATTAAACATTATTACAAATTAGATCATAATAATTATCTATTCAAAAAGTCGATGCTAGATGAGTTTGCTAAGCAAAACTTATTTTAGTATTTTAGCCATTGTACCTATTTAAAAAGAAATGTTCACTTTTTATAAAAAGTACTCAACTACTAATTAAATTCAAAACATGGCTTATAATTGAACATCATAATGCGACCACCGTTTCTTAGACAGTCAAATCTTTTACAAATGCCTTCAAGAACGGAGCTGCGTTCTTGTGGATACACTGGTTTTGGTAAATCTCGAGGTCGTAGTATCATAATAATCATTATTAAAATAAGTACTGTATGTTTGTATTTCAAGGCTGCTTGTTTGTATTTCATAAGAAAAATTGTGTCGAAATTTTTTTGTACGATATTTAATCAAGTAAAGTATTTTTTTTCAGGACCTCATGTATTTGTCATCCAGCCAAGCTGATAATGTTGTGCAACCACACTGATGATCTTATCCTACTAGGTAGTTAATAATAAAAATAATAACAATAGCGATTTGAGTTAAGTACACATAAGTGTAAGTACTGTGAAGAATAGTGATTAAGTATTCCATTATTCATAAAGATTTGTCAATTTGACAAAGCAGAAATAGCAACAGATACAACAGCCATCTTAGCTAGCAAATAGGGTAAGCTTACTTTACCGATATGAACAACGAGGTAGCTTTCATTTATATTCCATTTAGGTACTCATTTGACAATAAGAGCAATATCCCCGTTTGTCATTAACACACACCATTAAAGGCCGCGGGTAATAGTTGATTTTGTGCGTCATTCGGACCGGATTGAAATGAGCATGTCACTTTGCGGCTGAAATGGCTGCGGCAATTGTAATGGGCTTGTCGCGAATATTGTGGCGATATTGTTGGTGATATTAAACAAAAACCTATGATATTACGAAATTTAAACGTGTATGACAAAATTTTGTGTATATTTTGTGTAAAATTCAATGAAATCACGACTTTATTCCTTTAGACTATTATTTTAGGTAGGCATTTTAAGATCAGGTTTTTAGGATGTATGGTAGTTTGAAGTATTTCCAGGTACCAATATTTTACAAACTATCAAAAAGTCTAGAAATCTTTTTGTGTTTGATTTCCTTTGAAAAAAATGTTCATAGTTCAAAAAAAACTTACAAAACAGTCCATCACAAAAGCGAAACTCTCAATACTTTGCAACTGCATTTATTCCGGTTTTACACGGCACTGCCACAAAATTCCAAAAAGGTTTTCGCTGCTTCTATACCACATGAGTAATTGGCTTACAGAGGCATACATCTGATAGAGCTTTGAAAGTACCTTAGGCTATGCAATTATATAAATACTGAATAGATATCTTTTATAAGTTAAAATAACAGCTGTACCACAGCGATTAAAAGTAGCCAATTTTTAAATTAAGATACACCCGCCATGTTGACTCAATTTGTTTAGGTAGATACATCTTGTATCCTCTTGACTTCTTGACTATCGTATGTAAATAATTTGACACATTTTATGTGGAAGTAATGTCAAATATCTAACAGCAGTAATCAAAATCAAAGATTTGTTGAGACTGGCTTTAAAACATTTCGTCTATCTCTGTTTGCCGCAAAGCTCTTGTGGTAAACTGGGGAATCAAATCAAACAGCGCGCTCGACCAAACGACGTGCGTGAACCACTCTCACGACCGTAAATTAAATCGATGTTGCAGAAGCAAATTATTTTACTACTGACTTAGAAACATGGTTCATCAAATGCAGTTTTCAGTTATAGTAGTTTTATAGAGTTTTATGTTGTAACAAACATTACATTCAATCTTCTATCTTTTGATAGCTAAGTTATTTCGCGAAGTCAAAGGAAAAATATTATTTTTTTGTATCATTAATTTTGTTCGTCCAACCCTTGTATTTATTTTGTAAGTGACAAAGTTAACACGTACAAGCAAGGGTCGAAGTCGGCGGATGTCAATGATTTCGATAAATATTGCTACGCAACTGCTACGAAAAAGCTACGAAATAAATTTACTACGAATATGCTACGAGTGGATGCTACAATACTATCTGATTATTTATTTTCCCTTGAAAGAGAAATCTGTTATGTATTTGTTACTGTTATTTGTTTTATATAAGGCATTATTGCTTACAATTATTGTTCTTATAAAAAATCTCGATAGTGTACATTAAATAGTTTCGTACAAAATTTTCAAAATCTTATAATAATACATTACTTATCATAGTCTTTCCCAATACACGTTTAAGCAATTTGAGCCATCTACCGATTATTATAAAGTATCAATGGATAGCTCAATTGACCAATAAGTTAAAAGTATAACCATGATAGCAGTATTGTCGTTAGATGGCAATAGCTTTGAGTAACATTTGCTAGATTTAATTTTTTGACCAGCACTTAATGAGGACCTCATAATCGTGTTAATTCATTGAACACAAAAACTTCATTGCACTTAATTGGATTTGAACTCTCAACCATACGACTGAAAGGCGGAGTCACTTCCACTTGACCCACAGGAGCTTTCTAGCCATGCTCGAATTATAGAATGTACTCAGAACAATAGCCTGTAAGTTATGGGCATTCTAGTTTATGCATCCGCTTCCAAATCCTTTGGTATCGTGTTTCCTTTCGCTTGTGTCCACGTAATGTATGCTCTAGCTATTCAGAGACCTTACTGACCTAGGTTGGTATTATATGGGACGTAAGATATTACAATAGGTGTCATAAGTTTTATTATGAAATTTCAATTTGTAGATTTGCTTTTATGTTATTAGTTATACTTGTAATAAACAAGTATTAGTGATTAGTTTTTACTACAAACTATACACCATTTTTACATACGAAAAACAATACTAAAAAACTGTTGAAATACCAAAAATAAAAGCCCCACTACTTCTTTTTCAAATTCATAAGTCGCTTGTTCGTAACTCAGTCGGTCAGTATGTCAGTCCATCAGTCCATCAGCTCGTCAGCCCATCAGCCCGTCAGATCGTCAGCTTTTCAGCCCGGCAGCCCGGGTGCTTGTCAGTTTGTCGTTCGAAAGTCTGTCAGTCCGTTGGTTCGTCATACCTTCCATTACGTTGCATGATTGTTCACCGTTTACATTCTCAAGATTGCAAACTTAACCCAAAGTGTTAAGCGCTACTTTTGAAAGACCCCATTATTCTCATACGTTCACGAGTAAGCACGTAAGCTGCAGACAAGTTAGCTATGTAAACGATTTAGCTTGACGTCGCAAACAACCGTGTCAACCGGCTTATGTACGAGCAATTTAAGTTGTTTTAATTTGTTCTTACTTTTGTTGCTGAAAATAATTTGACAAAACTTTGTTGTATTACCAAACGGATTCGAAAAAAAAGCCACAAAATAGGTTCTGTTTAGTTTAGTTTAGTTATAAAAATAATGATCCTGACGTGGTTTAAAATCGATATGCTATCGATTTTATGCTATCGACCATAGTCAATATTGCAGAAAAAAGTAATTGAGTAATTGGATATAGTTATTGTTTTTCTTTCTTGGTATTAAGTCAGCAGTTGAGCAACTAATCCTCAAATTGCCAGTTTGGAAGAATCTTAATAGGTGTGCTGTGACAACAGCTCCAAGCTTCAGGGAATAATAAAATTGAGAACTAGCGCAGAGAGCTAAGAGTCCAGATGTTTTAGTATGTACTTAGGATATCTTTTACTTCTGTGAAAGATAGTTTTACTAGACAGATGTTTGAACTTCGTTTTGCTGTAATTGTAGTTATCTAGACTGAATTTTTGAATAATATGACGTCATGGTAAGCCTCCTTATCTTGTCTAGCATTGATATTCTTCTATAAATTGTATCAAAACTAAATAATCTGTCGATAATTATGAAAATATTCCAATAAATTGGAAATTACATTTTTATCATAGCGAACGTTTTATAACCGACAGTTTTATAGAACTACAAAATTATTTTAGTCATAGATAAGTGGTTAGAAAATTGTTTGTAAATAGCTTCGGACCGGAACGTAGTTGATTAGGATTCTGAACTGCTTACATAACGATGGATACGCTTACAGTTAGTGCAAAGTAAGTAGCAGATTAACAAACAGTTAGTATAGACTAAGCCACAGATAAACTGATAGTTAGTATACACGGCTATGATAAATTGCCTCGCTATCTAGTTTAGCTTCGGTAAAGCTAATAGTGTTTTAAAAGGTAAACAGTGTTTAACCTTTGTTATGAAAAGCAATTTGTGGGGTTACATTTTGCTTTCCAATTATAAGTTAAAGGTATCCTTTAGAGGGTCTTCTTTTGCTTGGCAGGAATATTGAAAATAGTCTATAAGCGATTTTAGGTCAAGTATGTTGTAAAGATTCAACATATATAAATTACATGTTATGTGTAGGTCAAGAATTGACCCATGACAAAATTAAATGTATGTTTGGACGTATTATTATCGTTTCGAGTATGAGTGTGGATGGACATACAAGTAGAGGAAGGCCGAGGAAGAAGTGGATGGATTGTGTAAAAGAGGATATGAATGTGAGAGGATGAAATTTGGAGTTGACGAATGATAGAGATGAATAGAAGAAGAAAACATGTTGTGCCGACCTCACCTTGTGTGGGATAAGGGCAGGGAATGATGATGGATGTATATTAGGAGTTCAACAGGTAAGTACCTATATCCTTTTTCGAACAAAATAAAATTATAAAATGAAAAAATGAAATAAAAACGGGATAATCGTTAACATTATCACATAGAGCTCCTAATTTTTGAAGTCAGTTAAAAATAAAATTTAATTTTCTCAACAACCGAACTGTCAAAACAAAAACCAAAGACAATCTTAAGTTTATGTCGATGGAAAATTAATTCTAAACTTGGATATTGAGTGTGTAAACTTTAAATTCTGTCCTGTAATCCCCTTGTAATCTCTACTTTAAGTATTAAGTAATTTTAATTAGCTGTTGTGGGATGCTTAGCGAAACTTTAAATGAGCCTAAGGTAAAATTATGTCAAGAACAGTTAACTGCCGAATAAAGAAAAAATTTAGTGAAAAAATATTTTGACTATACCGTATATAAACATTCTTGGGAATAGTGTACAGTGAATACTATACCATCACATCATGTTTAATTATTTAGTTGTAGATGGTTGGAGAAAATTGGGGGAGACCTTTGCCCAGCAGTGGGACAACATAGATTAGAAAAAAAAACATGGTAGCCCGTAGACTTGCCTAATTGTACCTTCCGAGAAAGACCATCAAATTTTGAGAAACTCCTTGTTTTTGAAGTCGTTAAAAAAAGATTGCGTGCTTGTATCTTCCACATCCAACAATTTCCTTAAAACCTAAAAGTTCACGTGACAACAGTGCGGGACTCAAGCTCAGTGGTAGCATAACGGACTAAGTTTATTGAGCACTGTCAAAGTGCTTTTAAAAAGTTCTTGGTAGTAAACAAGAGGAAGTTACCGCTCTTGCACTGAAGATACACATGCATATTCACGATTGTTTTGCTAAGCTTTTACAACTACTTTAGATAATACATTTTTAAGATAGATCTTATGCATAAATCTGATCATAATTATTTCCCAGAATATCTTCTTTAATATAAAACAAAGTCGACTTTGTTCATAACTCGAGAATAAAATCACTAATCGGTGGATTTATCTTCAGATTAATCTCAGGCCTTAAAATCTATACTAGACGTTATACAGCGTCAGAAGGCAATCTTTGCCTACACTTAACGGGATACTGTAGTACCATGCAGATTAAGAGATTAATTATTAACATACTATTTGTAATATCACTCGCTACTTATCCAATTAAGACCCTTATAACGTAATTTAACTTCAACATCTATCAAGAACTTCATTATGTTAAATTATAACCCATTCTGTGGTTTTTAATATATTCAGATTATATAATTTTTAGAATGGAAACAATTTTAATAAGATATCTTTAGTAAACAAAATCTCAGATAGATAGGTTATTCCAACGTAAGCTACGACACGATCACGTCGCTGTCGATCACTTCCAGATTACAGTAAAGACTTCTGCTTTTTTTTCATAATGCCTCACACTAACATCAAAGAGACAGGAAAACAAAACTACTGTCTAATACCATGTTTATACAAGGCCTACGCTTGCCGAAAATACCGCCATTTCGGACGATACCCGTAGGTTAGGTCGTTAGTTTTGTGGCGACGTGACCGGCCCGGCCATCACAATGCTCGTTAGGACAATATAAACTGGGCCTTATATCGTTACTAGTTTTCACCCGGTGTTTGTCCGTGCGGAATACTTTAGTTAATTTTTACCATCTTCACTGGATTATTTATATTCAGTCTTTATCTATCTATTGTTTTGCTTACTTTGGTTAGTTATGATGAGTATTTTTTATACTTAAAAGAAGCTCTAGAATATTATAGTGAACAGATAATTGTTTTTTTTTATTACAAATTTGCTGCGCCCCTCGGTTTCACCCGCGTAGGTCCGTTCCCGCGGGAATACCGGAATAAATAGTAGCGTATGTGTTAATCCAGGGTATCACCTATGTACATACCAAATTTCAACCAATCGGTCCAGCCGTTTTTGCGTGAAATAATAACAAACGTACATACATTCTCACAAACTTTCACATTTATAATATTAGTAGGATAGTAGGATGCATATTATCTACAGTTTCACAAAGAACCTTTTCCTTTATTGAAGTCGTTTAAAAAGTGGAACAGTGCGCTATAAAGTTAATACTAAAACAATAATAATGTTTGAAATCTATATCCGCTCAACGGATATAAAAATCAGGCCTAAAATAATAGTTAATAGTGTCAGTAGCTGGATTGTGTTCCCACATACAGCCGTTTATGACGTCATATTTTCACCGTTAAAAATGCATATCTGTAGTACATTGCACGCGACGAAAACACGCCTCTGTTCCACTTTGGGAGGGGTGAAGGAATTTAATCGTGGAATGTGTAATGAGTTTGGATCGCGCATTAATTTTCGAAATATTTTTAAGCTTATTTTTGTGGACTTTGTGGTATTTTAAAAGCTTTGCCTATTTTGATTAGCGGGGTTTTATCTGTGGCATGTTTACCTAATTGATTTGTATTATCAATACTATGCCTTAAAGACTTCGGCATTATGCTCGCCAAAATTGTGCTTCTATTTCTTAATTTGTCGGCGATAAAGAATTTTAAATAAAAAAATGGTAACTGTACTTGGCGGTTTTAATAACCACCTTTATTTTATTCAGACTGTTCGCATTGTGATTGTGACATAGTCTTTTTTTCATTCTTTCTATTTCTTTAGGAATGATAAACACGAAGTCTTCACCGACCTCGCGTATAAAATTATGGAGTTTCTAAAACCACGAATAGACCTAAAATACGAATGCAATCAAGTCCAGTGTCTTATGTACACTGAGGATCTTTATTCTGTGATTCAGGTTTGGTTTATCTTAAAATAACTGACAGCAACGAATGCTTTCATAATATTTGAATGCGAAATTTAAAGTAAATTGCCCGCCTCCGCTTTATAAATTATTTTCTCCAAAATGCAGGGTTTCGAGAGATAATTATTTGGACTGTGCGACCGCCGTCTAACCAGGGCTTATGACAGATAATTTGAAAATGGTACTACATTTTCAAATTATATAAAGTGGAATGAAATATTTCATTTATATTAAAGTTTCAGTTATTGTGTTTTAAGTGTCATTCGATTTGATAATGCTGCAAGTTTTCTTGTAATGACGAATTAATTTTACAAAAGGTATAGGATCAATCAATTAAAGACCTCTCAAAGAAGCTGCTACCAGGTTTAGAGGTTTTGAATAGAAAAAGTACGAAGGTGGAATCTTATTCTTTCATCTCTAAGAAGGCAATTGAGTACTAACCCCTGACCTTTCTTTCGTTGATGATGATGCACAGGTATGCTGAGCTGACTCCTACTCGTAGCACACAGGTTCACTTAAGGAACGGTGACACACTTTTGAGGTCCCTTTTACTACACACTACACGGTGATCTACGTCAAAACCCACTGTTCTTATGTTTTAACTTTAGCTGTTTTCCCTCAAGAAAAGTACTAGCTTCCTGTTTATTCTGAACAAAGTCTTCTGGCCGTATTAATGCTAGTGAGAGAGGTAGACAATTCCGTTCTCTTCCTACATTAAAGTATAAGTCTTCTGAAATGCAGAATGAATGATACCATTTAGTTAATGTATGCATTCCTTAAAGGATTATGTCTTGTCTCTGTAATGGTACGAGTAGCATGCACGGTTGTATTACTTAAATGAAATACAAAACATGAATTGAAGAGAATATAAATATACTTAAATGATTTATTTTCTTGTTGATTTTAAATTTTTAGGCAACTAGTAACTAGCTCAAAGTTTTAAGTTTCGTTAATTGTAGGCAAAGATGCTTTATCATTAATCATCTAGTAAAGATATACGAGTACAATCCTTCATCATCATCATCATCATCAGCCATTTTTAACCCACTGCTGGGCATAGGCCTCCCTTCGCGATTGCCATTCGCCTCGATCCTGCGCTAGTCTTACCCACGTGCAACCTGCTGCCTTAGTTTTTTAAATATTCTATTTTACGCTAAAAAGCCTTATTACAAGCGACCCAAATTTATACGTATTAAACTCACCCAGTTGAGCACCTACATCAAAATAATCATACAATAATTTATCAAAGGACAAACGTGTACAAATTAGCAGGGACAGTCAATTATAGAGAATGTTCACATCGGTGTCCTACATTGTATATTTATTATGGAAATAATAAAAATGATTTTCTGGCTCAAATACAAACAGAGGCAAACCACTTTATTTACACACCTGCTTGATTGCGAATGGATAAATAGAAGGGAGGCTTTTTCTGGCAGTAGACGTATGATGTCAGCCCAAAAAACAAAGACCCATACCCAAGTATTTACAAAACAAATCCACCCTCTAGATATTATCACATTAGAAGAATCCGCATACATTTTAGGCTCATTAAATCATTGTCAAAGTTGTCAGTTTTTGGGTCCGCCATGTGTTAAAATAATCCATGTAATAAAACAGGGGTCATGAAAATGGCAAAGGGAACGTGCCGTTCGCTAAATTAAAAGGGATTTCGAGTAAATTAAAGGTGTTAGGTTTTCGTACGGAGCGTGTTTTAATGGAAATATGAATTTGATAATAAGTTGGAGTTTTGAGTGGACGCCGGACGGGGCAATGTGTTTAGTAGGATGAGCACGTACTGTGCTTATGTTGGGTATTATTCATGTTTAAATGTAGGGTGATGTTACTTTGCGAGACTGACTAAATTTAGACTCGAAGTTATAATCTATTGATTTGAGCTATTTAGCCATCAACATATGAGCCTAAAAAGCCATAGAGATTCACGATATCCATTTTACTTTAAATCAAATCAGTTTAACTGTACTTGCAAGCAAATAGAGTAATAACTTTTGCAACGTTCTTTTATTTTAATTGAATGGGTTTTCCGTTCCATTAATGTAATGACTATGAAATTTTACAGCTTATTTTTCTGGCCAAGAATACCACACTCAAATGACAAACCAGGCCGTGGCGACCTCATTTTAATAGATTGCCCAACAGTGACTTGCCTTTCATATTTTTAATTAATATGAAAACTTTTCGTAATAAAAGATGACGCGACTCATATTTATAACTCATGACCTCTGTTATTACAATGCGAAAATAAAAGTAAAACTCAATTGCCATGTACCTAAGGACTTTTGCAAAAATAAGCTATTTCAAATCATGACCATAAATGTAGACGGATAAGCCGGCAGAAGTAGTCTGAAAAAAGGTGAATAGATTGTGTTTTCGAAACAAGTTAAAAGGTCATAAAATCTTTTTTCATTATGATTAAAACTAGGTGATTCTACTGCCTGTTCCTAATTCGAGACACCACGCAAAGAATCAACAACTCGATGGGTCTTTCCCGTCCAGTACCATAATTAAGGGTGTAAAGGAAACCATTTTTTTATATAAAAAATCTTTATTTTCAAAACAATCTGTACCATCGAGTACAATAAAATTTACCTATCGCTCATCATAACAATGAAAATAATTACAATTAGTTTCAACTTGACACGATGCTTTGGAAAACAATAATAATACATTTATTTAAACAAATTGACATTTAGATTTAATTTACATTGAAAATTGAAGAATTTTTGACGTTTGCAGCGTCAGAGAAACCCCTAGATATTTATTTACATCAATAAATACAATATTAAACATACCTACTCTAATCACTTTTGCTACAATTCACACGTGAATCACTCTTATTTAAAAAAAAATTCAAAAGTTTTTAGGTCAAGCAAAGTCACTTTTTATTTATTTTATTAGTTATAGTCATAATTATTTACAATCTTATTAATTTTAAAGCAAAAGAGATTTTAACAAAATTTCAATTAGTCACCATTCACTCTTTACCCACAGATAAAAAAATCTTACAATAATAAATAGAATGCAACAGTCAATTTTCATTATTTTTAGTATCATACATTTTATTCTGTAAATATTTACAATTCAATATGAAGGAAGCGGCGTATTTACAAACTACTGAAATTAACAAAATGAGATTTTTTCCAGCAAATTAAAACTAAACTTCGACTGTCATAACATGTAATAAAAAAAACTTAAGATTATAAATAAGAGAGCATTTGATTTGTAATAACTTTGATTTGTTATTACTTACTTAACAAAATTGTCACAAATTTACACACTACAGTTGCCAAAGTTGTTGGAAAAAATCTCAAAATGTAGGTAGGTACTAGTTTTTTATTTGTAGAGATATTGTCGATATGTTCCACCGGAATCATTGCTTTACGAAAATTATCTACAAATTATTTACAGTCTTTTTTTTCTTAGAATATAGAATTGCCTATAATTTCCTAGTGTCGTTTTGTTCGATGTCTTTCAAAATTTTAGGATTATCTTCTGCTCGATACCTGAAGAAAATTTGTAAATTGTAATAAACAAATAAAATACATAACTTTGGATATTCTACACAGCTTCTTTTAGTTAATCAACTTAATGTTTTTGCTAGCAACCAAAAGCCTGATTATAAGTACATTTTTTATAACACATTTTGTAGATAGATATTTCACCCAGCTAACGATTGATTTTACAAACGGCGGGGTTCGAACCCGCAATCTCCTGCGTCTCAAACAAACTCACGATGCCACAGAGATATTAACATCAGATTAAGTGTTATTACCTCAACTTGAAATTGTTAAAAATAAAACTTACTTGGATCGTTTTTTTCTTCTCACTGTATCAACGGGCGTTGCTTCCACGCACAGAACAATCAGCTTACTGCTACAGGAATATCTGTGGTAACAAAACAATAGTGTTATAAAAGCTTAAAGCTATGTGAAAAAAAACCAATTAATGTATTTCCATCGTAACTATTGTAATCAGTATTCATACAGACTGCATCATGTTCAAAACACTGTAATTTTCTGCATGTAAAAAAGTACTCTAAAAACGAAAAAATACTCTAACAACTGAAAATGGATCCAAATCCATAATGGATCCGCAATGGAACGATCCCACGATCCGCGATCCAGAATCGTGGAGCGTGGACTCACTTATTTCTTTCTGTAAAATCCATGATTGGATCACACCACCTGCGCCTGCACATTTAAATGTGGATCCAGAAGCTGGTGATCGACGAAAACGAAGTCTCGAGACAATTTTCGGGATCAGCCTATATTGGTGACCTGTTTCAAAGTAAGTATCCACCAACATAAGCTGACCCCTTACAAACACTTACGTTTCTTGGTCTAGCAGCTTGTTGGAGCGAAGAGAGGAGGCTAGCCCGAATTTGTCCGGGCTACTGCTGTGCCAAGCGTCGCAGTACGCGTCCATTGCTGGCTCCCCATTAGGATTAGCTCCATGCCATACTGCTTTTGTTGGCCTGGATAATACGGAATTTTGACTATGTAGTATTTAGCATAGTAAATGCTAGGCTTGTATAAAGAATGTAATAAGAGGGAAAGAGATTTAAGAAAAATAATATTTTTTAATTAAAACAGCTGCAGCGACTTTAATTTTTGATAATTGCAACACAACGATCTTTTCACGCAACGCAAATAAAAATACCGAGCCAAGCTCAGTCATCCAGGAACGATAACTTGATCAAAATAACATGAAAAATATATTAGACGCTTTAAATATAAAGCCGAAGTTGCTTACGGTCATCAAATTACGCTCATCGCCTCACAAGAATCGAGATCGTTAATGATACTAAGCCGAATAGCAACAAGAGCTCTAAGGAACAATTAATAAAGTTTAATCTTGTTACACTTCTCTGTTTATTACAGAACTTGATTATGAATTCACAATAACGAGTATTTAGATGTAAATATTTTGTAATGGAAAATTACCCTTTCAAGTTTCAACCGTAGCTGTCATGATCAAAAACAAAGATTTTGTTTGATGGCGGTCTTTTGTATTTGTATTTCTGTTTCGGTATTTTCAGTAATTCGATATTATTTCACGGGATTATAGAAAACTGGCTGTTTTTTGTGGTTTAACGAGAGAATAAGATAGCTACTACAAACAGTATATTTGAATGTTATTGACAACCGGCCAAAATGGTATTTCAGCAGTAAAGGTTTTTGCATAATTAATGTATTTTAGTCTTCCTTCATTGATGTCTCTTTTACCGCCAGTCTCAATAACTAAAACTATCTAAAACTAAAACCTATCTATCTTTGGTTTAGCTTACTTTGGGTAGATATTTGACATTATTTCCACACAAAATGTGTTAAATATCTACCGACAGTATGCAAAACTAGAGATAGATAGGTTATTTAGACTGGCAATTAGTGCTATGAATTTTTCTTGTGTTTCACTTTTTTAGGTGCTGTAAAAATGTCTGGATAAAAACGTTTTTTAAGTATAACAAAGTACTTACCAAGCAGGATCAGTAAGTACATTCTGCCCGCTGAAGCTGTATATTCTTGGTGCGTGGGCAAAGAGAGCACCAGACCCATCGAACATCTCTCCCCAGGAGTTAAAGATCACTTCTCCTCTTGTGTTCACTACGGGAATCTCGCGATCCACCCAGCTGACGATTGAGTCTATGGTTTGGATTCTGGCGGACGAAAAAGAAGATAATTATAATTTGTGAGAGCATATTGCACATGGTGCGATTTCAAGATGGATTGCCGGCCCGAGACTGCAGCTGCTGGCTGCATTTTTTACAAAGGGCGTCCTGACGGGCAAACCCAAAAAAATACAGCTCTTGACACGACCTCAAAAAAATTAACCAACTAGAGATTTTCACTTGTACGAACCCAGATTTCCAAGAACGTAGGACAGACACAACCTACAGCACAGACACGAAGATTTTATAAATCCTGCCCGTTAGTTAGTAAATAATTTCTTACCTGGAGGATATAAATGCTCGGAAGGTACCATCCATGTTGGCTCTCTGCGCTTGCCGGCGGCACTCGTAGTTTAAACTGCTCACGCCATGCATATCTCCTGTGTGTGGCTCGTTTAGTGCCGCTAGACGGAGCTACAAAAAATATAACTTTACTAATACAAGTCGCAAAATTAAAAAATACATACAGTAGACCATACAACATAAAACCTTCTTTTGAAGTTGGTTATGTTTTTTATTAAAACGACTTTAATTTTTAATTTCGTTTATTTGCAGTAGTTTCCTGAATCAAAGGATTCAGTAAACTGCTGCTTAGATCTTTAAAATTGTTTTATGGAACCACCTTTGGAATATCTCCTTTCGAGCAAAAAACAATCATCGAAATCGGTTTATAAACAAATAAGTTAGAGTTATCCGCGACAAAACCCAACCAAAATAAATTATTTAATTTAGAAACTTTAACCTTTCATGGAATTTGAACCTACGTGGAAGAACTTGCGCTTCATATATGTGCGATACGGAATACCACGAATGCAGGAGAACCATTCTTTACAGATTAAATTGCTGACTCGATACAAAACAATTCCAATTCCCCAAATCCGAGATCAAAATATCAGATTAAAATTTCACAAAAGAAAAATAAAACAAAACTTTCAAAGGATATCCGCAAATATTGAACAAACAAAAGGGATATTGACTTTGTCATGCCCCCTGGCGGTATCCCTTTTTTGATATTCACTGGCAAAGGGAAGATTAAGTTTCACACAAATCACTTATTAAGCTTTCAAAGAACTGTGAAAAAGTGGAAAAAACGAAATTTCATTTTGATAGTGTCAAAAAATGTGGCGTGTTTCTGACGATCGCGTTTTTATAAAAAGATTAAAAGGTTTTTCGTAACAATCTTACTCATTGTTAATATAATTTAGAGTATCTTTTTGGAAGCGTTTCAAAATAATATCTTATTATTTTACTGCTCATTAAATGTTACATAAAGGTTTAACCTAGTAGGTACTAGGAGAAGCTAATTTATAAGTATATACCTTTGCTTAAATCTTGAAAGGACTGACACAATGACTTGATGGAATACAATTAGTTTAACTAATCCCCTTTCATAGTAGTATTTGTGACATAAAAACGCTTAGTAAAAATAGACGCTGAAATTGTGTCACTTTATACAAACGCTGCGAAGTTTAGTCGCATTTGGTACACAGCATGTTCAGTAATTGGACCTCCTTACTTTGTGTTGCAGTTACGTTTATTGTTAGTTCTACTTTAAACAAACAGTTGTTAGTGTTAATAAGGTAGCATTAAGATTCACTCAGCGTTATCTATTCCCTAGCATTTGCTTGCTATGATTTTGGGGTGTATTAGGTTTTATTGATTTAATTCAATTTAGTAGCGTTTGGTCATTATAGTAGGTATGTTAACTATGATGGCTCTGCCTAGTCTGGATTCTAAGGTAAAAAGG
Source organism: Xanthorhoe spadicearia (assembly GCA_947086425.1). Classification (NCBI taxonomy): domain Eukaryota; kingdom Metazoa; phylum Arthropoda; class Insecta; order Lepidoptera; family Geometridae; genus Xanthorhoe; species Xanthorhoe spadicearia. The sequence goes on along the minus strand of OX352205.1, from coordinate 3,285,186 downwards.
TTCTAAAAATCCTGTACTTAAATCTTTAAAAATTAACTCGTAAATAGCGACCGTGACGTGTTTCGCTTTTAGTAAGTACTAATAATTATTAATTTCTATTTTCATTTTAGGGATAAATTTAACGACGATATTATTAAACCTGGATATTATAAATAGAGCTCTGACGTCTTTGATCGCTCAGTTGTGGCTTGTTAAATGATTTAATGAATGAGAATAAACTCGCAACTAATAAGAAATGAGATTAACCAATGAAGAGGTTTTGTTCTGGCGCTTTGGACTAAAACTGTGGGTCCCCTATTGATAGATAGATAGATAGATAAACACTTTATTGTACACAAAAGAAAACACATTACAGACATTACAACTAAGAAATTGATTTTGAGTAAGTTTTAGTAGTTATAGTTGTTAAGTGTTACCATTTCGTCATTTAATTTTATTTATACTAATTGGACAGATCCAAAGTTAAATAACTAATATTTTAAAACTTTAACTAGTTAAAAAACGAATATTTGAAAACCTAAAAACAAACTATAAAATAATAAGAAAGAGAATCGTCACTGTTAATATTTAAAATGTATTTTTATCGTAATAACTGGACGTTATGATCTTGATCTAATAAGATGTAGCAAAAAATATTTTAAATAAAACAAAAAATATTCTATTAAGAACTCACCACAGGTCCCTCCACCGCCGGATTTTTATGATGAACCAAACTCGACGTTTCAAGAATGTTCTGCTGAGGGGTTCTAGTTGGCCCGCTAGATGGCGCTGTATGTATGGCTAGTAGAGATCCCATCTGTCAACAAAAGCCTTTATCAACTAATTTTCGGAAGGTAGCCATAGGATAATACACGGGAAACTATACCCGTAAAAATATCGTCGATTTAGATTCCGACAATGTTTCGATTCATATCTTCAGAGAATGTTCGGAGATTGAGCACGCGTTTCTAACACCTACCTACTCTAATTATACCTAACCTACAAATGTATTTATATCTCTTTCTTACTGACGTAAAGAATGTGAAATTGAGAAAAGAAGTTTTAATATCAAACTTCATTTTTAAAACAAGTTTCATATTAAAACTCCAAGTATTCCAAATTCCTTTAAAGCCCTAAGTATTCCGAATTCCTGTTACAAACATCTTTATGCAGACTTTGGTTGGAAAAGTTAGTTGGTGAGTTTTTCATAGATATCTCTAAAAACTCTTTGATTCATTAATATTAATCTCAAATCCATTTTTGCAAACAGTTCTTTATTATTCATACTATTCAGCGGTCTTTTCATCCTAAGATGGTCTAGATTCAGCGATTCGAAATCAGAAATGAACTTTACCACAAGGAGATTAAAATACAATTTTCTCCAAACATTTTTATTCCTTTAATACACGAATTTACAAATTATTCAGCTTGGCACACTTTTCAAATTCTATCGTCAAGATGTTTAAGCTTAAAGTTAAAGCGAAATGGAAAATTGGACTGTGCTACTTTTGAAATAGAAGACAGTTTTGTGTTTTTCTAGAACTTTTCGTTCTCCCTTAGGAGAAAAAACAAGTTCAATTTAAATAACTGAAGCGGTAATAAAGAGGCTATTCTCAATAAGCTATGAAAGCTTTTATAGTCTAAGTTTGATCACTATTATTTTTGGGTTAATTTAGGTTATTTGTAGATCAGAATAAAGCAGCTCATGTTTGTAAAACTAGGCCCTTTTATATCTTTAAACTCTTACCTACATCTTTACTAAATGTTTTATGCAGCATGAGGAGGCAATCGGATGAATAGTTCTGAGATTACCCCCTACAAACCAAACAAACAATTTTACCTTTTATAATAAAAGGCATAGATTTAGATAATTCAGTAAACACAAGAATAAAACTCAGTTCTACAGAATTATTAGTTACACACCGTCACCAAGTGAGGTTATTCGATATTTTTTCTCTGTGAGTGAAATAGAAATAGTTTCACTTACCGCCACATATTGCCATCCATTGTTGACCCTCACAAGAAGTGCCTGTTCCTGTATAACGTAAGCCAGCGTGCCCAGTGGACTGTTAGTACCGAGCTGTGGGACATAATCAACAATGTAATTACTTGTACAATGAAGCCGAAATTGCTTTTAGAGATAGTTTTACTTAAGTTACAAGGTTCAGGATAGTCTTAAACTGTCTGTGGTGTAATTTGGGCTTTGATGTAGTCAACTCTCGTTATGAAGCGTTAGTTTGTTATAAAAGACACTGAAACTATTAACCGCTGGTAACAACAGAATTCCCGGTATTGCCGGGTTTCTCACGAAAATGGGATAGTCTATTCCCGGTATTCCTGATTTTTTGGACGGGAAATAACGACACAGTTCGTAACAAAGAATACCAGGATCAAAAGCAACATCTGATAAAAAACTTTCAAAAGAAAAAATATATTTTCAAAATTGTTGCGAAGACACCTGGCAGGACATATTTCATCTAAATATAAATTCTAATAAAAAGCATGATTTTAATCAAAATTAAGAGCCTAAAATCCCATGGAACAAAGAACCTCATAATGTTTTGAAGTCGGTCAAAAACATAAACTCTACGCATCCACAGCTGCAGTATCACGTATGAGACATTATGTACTTCACCTTAATAGATACAAAAACTCAGTGGAACTCCTGATTTATTTAATTTGATTACATACATAGGTACACTTACCCGCAGTAAAGATTCCGTGGTCTTAAACAAAATCGTGCCAACGATCGCTCTTCCATCATCGTCATCATCAAAGTCGGTGTTTTCGCCGAGTGGATCTAATGGATCTCTATAACCTGGAGAAGTAAAATTGTCGTTATTACCCGTATACGTAGTAAAAGAGAGAGTAGTAAAGATGTTTATGTTTACCGTAAAGTTCCTGTCTGTATTGCACCAGCTGATTTAGGTTTCTCAGAATTGCCATTGGATCGCGTTGTTTTCCTGGATAAAATAATCATGAAAGTTATTTTTACAGCACTAATACTACTTCTATTTCAATAAAAGCCTTAATGAAGCGCATAACCTAAACTGACGAACAGAAACTCAAAGTTTGAAATAATTACAGAAGGTAAGAGATACGTGTGTACTTACAGCAGTTCAAACAACAAACTTCAAATATTATGATACGATATTTTAAAACCATTACAATTTAAAATTATACTATATGAAGATTGTAATCCTGTCTAAAAATCAAGCTGTATTATTTGCAAGAGTCCAGCTAACCAGTTATTCATAAATTCATACAAGACTGCTGTACTGTAAAAATGGTTACCGCGTCGAAAGCGTGTTTACAGTAAGGACCAGCGCACGCGGTCACTAGCGCTCTTATGTGTGTATTTCTACTTTTGCTCTGATCATTAATGATTAGGAACATTTCCTCAAAGCTACACACAAACAACATTATTTCCATTTACAATTTCAACCGAAACTCAACCTATTCCACACTGAAATCAATTCCCAACAAATCTGAAGTCATTACAGTGAACATCAACAAAGCGACCACAGAATCCCATTAATTTATCCTCATATCAAAGCACTGCAAATTAACTCACCTTCGCGTCGCACCCCGGGGATATCGGTCAATGTATCGGCTGTCACTTCGTTACCATACCCGGGGCCGGGCGGCCCGGGGGGTCCCGGGGCTCCGGGGACAGGGATGTATTGGATTGTGTTGGCTGGGCTCCCGGGAGGTCCGGGGGGGCCACGTGGACCCTCCTTTCCTGTAGTTCCAGGCGTACCATTGAAGCCACGGTCGCCTTTTTCGCCTTTGACCTAAAATGTCTTTGAAATAAATTTTGAGGTATGTCATGATTTTAATTTGATTTCTTTCGTTCATCAAGAAGAAAAGAAACAAAGAAATGACACATGATCTCTCAGAGCAATCATCTTCCTTCTTGATCTCAACGTACAATAAAAGACGAGTAAGAACGATGCACCAGAAGCGCATCTATGCTGCCAATGAAACAGCATCGCAATTGTTTCATTGTTACGCAAAACCTGTGAGACCACACTTGGAAATCGAACATTTTAAAACAAAAGAGTGAGTCTACGTTTTCTAGAAAGCGGTTATAATGACGATTCTAAAATAACGGTGAAACCGATCTATTGTAGATTTACTTTAAGTATTTATAAAAACACCGCAACCCTAAAAAAAAAAAGTTCGAGTTTAGTTTAGAACACATACCATTTTATTTCAACATGCGAAAAATATTTTTTTTTATTCTGTGCGATGATAGTCAGTAGCATAGCAACTAAATAGTCGTTAAGTAAATCAATGAATTAAAAAAATCCTTGTAACTTTTAAAAAATGCTTTTACATTTTGATATGCTACATTGCGGTAGCTGGTTCTTATTAAACTAGAGCAGTTAATGAACAAACCGCAACGCGTGCTTACCAGGTACAATTTTCTATACCTTTTGTTGCAAGTACAGTTAGACACAAAAGTATTTAGCTTTAAAAAGCTCTGTCTAAATTTATTTTAATGATTGTTGATAACTTGATACACGTGCGGCATTTCGCGGATTACTGTTATTTTTGTTTCGCAATAATTTGATACAAGTTAGACAATCGGCGTCGGTCTCCTCATGTAGCACTAGCGCTCGTAGTTCTGTCAAAGTGACACAATCTCTTGGCTTCTCCTGTCACTGCACAGTAACCAAAGAGGCTACATTGCCGACAAGCTTTTCAGTAGAACTGTACCTATCTGTGCCCGGTGTTTGTTTAACTATGGCTAGTCGAGCGCTTAATTAACCCGCTTTGTAAGGAGCTCCTGTGTTTATCGTGTATCTTCTATCTTTTTGTTCCTTGTATCTTTGTCTATGTTTTGTATAAAGAGTTCACTGTTTTCTATGTTGCTTGGCTGTTTCAGCCTATAGCTTTGTATATGTTTTAGACTTATCTCTTTGAAGAATAGTTTGTGTTTTATTATACTTTTTTCAGGATTTTCTGCTGAAAGTACTAATGAATGCAAATTTTTGTTTTGATATGAATTTTTTTTATAAGTTTTGACTATAAATGTTACTATAGATGCCCTATCTGACCCTAACTTTGATTATTGTCATTTAAAAAAAACCCCTACCAGAAACATAATAAGATCATTGTTTTTGATAATTATGTGAGCTTACTAGTTCTAATTAACATCTACGAAATGATTATTTCATGCGTCTAATTTACAAAAAAATAGTTGTTCAAACTGGCTTTAACTGTATTTTGTACCTACAGCTATGTAAATATGTATTGGTTGCCTAACAAAGGCATTAAAAAGTTTGGGGATTAGATGACGATGTGTAGAATGTTCAAGGATATTTATTTAATTATCGATGCAATCTCGGATCGAACTATTAGCACTTAAGTACATAATTTATCTTTAATGTTCTAAAGATTACATGAACTGTTTTCGTTGCGTGTACATGAACAATGTAGTACGTAAACATAGCTATGTTTACGTACGGAAGCAACGTGGCCGACTAACATTATTCTACGAGACAACCATTGTACAGGTTAACCATAAACACGACGTTGTCCTACAATAATACAGACATAATTACACGTGTTTTTATGTCTATAATACACAAATCGACAAACCGTTGTTTGGAGAACACGTGATTTAAGTCCCATTAAAACAGAGAATTGAATGATACATACAATTAAATTTTTACTTGCATGGTTTAAACAACGCTTAGACGATGCAAGTTATGATGACAATCAATTTAATTGTATGCAATAGGCAAAAACGAATCGTGTAAATGGGACTTAAGATTTGAAATACTGGAAAGTTACTAGTAGGTCCTTAAATTAAAAAAAAATCATTACACACAGTACCAAACTAAACAATCAAATATTTGTGTTATTGCACCTTAGCTGCAAATTTTTACGGATGTCCTATATATTTCAGATTCAGAATTTCCCGTATCAAAATTACCTTGTCCAAGTCGAGGGATCCAAGGCCAGGATCGCCTTTTTCACCTTTCTGCCCCTGGGGTCCCGGCGTGCCCGCCGCTCCCGGTGGACCCTGAAATTTATTATTGGAATAATATTTCCTGCATTTTATGAGAATATGGACTTGTCTCCGTTAGGCTGACAGTGAGCAGCTGACTGTCCGTTGACTAGGTTAGAGATATGTATAAGTAAACTATCACCCATCGGTTCTAACAACCAAAAACGATTGTTTTAGTTTTGTAGAGTAGAACAGATTCACCACGTCCATTGTTTCCTGCATCATCGCATTCAGTGAGTCCGACTCACTGAATAGTTCAACAACTTCAGCAAGTGAATCGCTACAAACTACAGTACGCTTAGCATGGACACTAATGATCAGTCGTTTTAAAAATATAAGAAGGCAAACTAGAGGTAAACAGTCAGCCGTTCACTGTGCGCCTAGTTAGGACAACGCCTAAGTCAAGTCAAAACCTTGAGTTTTTATGGAGTGGATAGTGAAGTAACTCTTTGAGGTTTATTGGCGGTCTTTTTGATAATAATTCTGTCGGTTTAGCAAAGCTTAAGAGGATTTGCTTATGTGATTAACATTTAGTTTTTCGGGCTATGGTGAAGTTAAAGTGCATAAAATCGGGCATTAAAATATAGGTTATTTTAGTAATAAATACCCGCCTACATTGAAGTTAAAAAATACACTATTCTGTTATTCATCATGATAAACTTATAAGCCCACTTTAGCTAAACATAATTTGACATAAAGATCGACAAGAAAGGAACCTATAATAAAGTTTTGCTAAATTTTTATTATTATGGGTTAGTTGAAAGTCAGTTACATGAAAAATTGAGCTAAAACAAATCACAAAATCATAAACAATTATTATTCTTGTTAACTGCATTAGAAGAAAATAAAAGGTTGTCATCTAATTTACACTGTTCACTGTTTCTGTCTCAGGTCATGGTCTTTTGTCTCGCTCACCTATTTCAACTTATCTAACGTGGCGTTCTGTCATTTTCAAGTGTTCCATAAACAATAGCATACAAATGTAGCAGTCTTCTGTCTTGGTTGCGACTTTGAAAGCTTGCCCTTTGAGTTGGCGTATTTTTGTAACTTGTCTGTTTTGTTTCATGTTTTTTTCTGATAAGTGTCGAAAAAACAAGCTTTCAGAAATAAGTAGGTACGTTACGTTACGCGTAAAATGTATCAAATGGTTTGAAATACATATTTATTAATGAAGAAAATGCAAGAGACTAACGTTAACAGCAACTACATGCTCAGTATCGTTTTTCGTTGTTAAATATCGAGAATTCAAATTAGGATTTGATTACATTGCATTATTCCATGCGTCGTATTAACAATGGACAGATTGCTAACAATGCATTTGATCAAACATGAGCTTTATTTACACTGCATTAATGTTCAAAAGCTTATTATAGTCTATTGTTTGTGTAATTAAGTGTGAATAGACAGACAGACTGATTATTAAAAATTAGTTGTGATATCTAAAAGCTAAAATCATACTTATCATCTCTAAGATTTAACATTAAAAAAAAAGTCTTTCACGAACTTTTTGAAAACATTAAACCTTTAAATTCCAACACAAAGAACCAACCGGTCATCACTCGAGCACGAAAAACTCATTGTTTCAACGAAATCCCTTAAGAAGATTGTTTATCATACCGTCCATCCTGGTAATCCGATATCGCCGGAAGGTCCGTTTGTGCCCGGGGTTCCAGGGGGCCCAGGAAGGCCAGGGGGGCCTCTCGGACCCGGGGGGCCTGGGTGACCCCTCTTGCCGCGGGGGCCTGACTCTCCCTTGTCACCCTGTTACACATAAAGGTTTGATAGTCATCTTAATTGGATGCAAATTGTGGTTTTATGATATGATCAAAGGTAAATAAAGGAAATCGAGCTTTTTGTACCCAGATTTCATGAATAAGGGTCGAGTGGGTAAACATAAAATTTTAGAAAGAAAAAGTACTTATGCCACGAGAGTCTTGACCAGCAAGATAATGGTACACAAGTTTTTCCGGGCATTATGTTTGGATTCTTTAGCATCTCTTAAACAAATGAAATGGTCTTTGTATAAGGAAAACGGATTTAATCTTTAAGCCAGTGTCTTAACGAATAAAGAAAAATGAATCTCAATTTTATGAATTCTTTTTTTCAGGTTTTGATAATGACGGAATAATTATTATAGTTTGGAAATAAATAAAATGATTACACCAGTTTTAAGTACTTATCACAAATTTCAATGTCAATAATGAGGCATGATAAAAAATAGATTTTTGCCCGCAATAAAGAAATGATTTCTTCTATGTGGACAATAAAGAAATAAGCCACTATAGTATTATTCGACTTTATATTTTTGTTTTCAAAAATTTGCAATTGTAATCTCTCAGCAAAATTTCATACCTACATTTGAAGAATTGTGTCTGTCCAGTTGTAATGTTAATTTTGTGCTCTGATGTCGAAATAAATTATTTTCTTTTCCTATTTTCTTTTTAAATATAAGTATATTTATTGAATTCGACGTTTAATAACTGGTAACATATTTTGTAAATAAATGAAGTATTGAATTATCTGTCTGGTTTTTATTGATATAGGATATTTGATTTAGGACCCAGACTTAAGTGAGTCACCTATGTTTGACATTTCAACTAACTAGCGTATTTATACGCTAGTTAGTTGAAATGTCAAACAAATTGTTAGCGCGAATTGTTAGCGCGAATGCGCGTGGGCTTAGAATCATTTGTATAGTGAAAACCTTATGAGATGCTAGCTTGTATTTAAACGCTTTTAGTAATATTTATACTATCGCGACTTGGAAAAATATTAAAAAATATTATCGGTACTTCTTAGTCTACTCGTGACCACGGTGACTGTTACAGTCATCGAAAGGTCGAGGTAAATAAAATGATTTCAATACGCGATTAAGTCCCGATAATATTTATAAACCTATAGTACTTATGGGTTGAAATTTACCTTAGTCAACAGCAGAGCTTCATCTCTCGTCACTGCCACAGGCCCCGGTGGACCAGGGTCGCCCCTGTCACCCTTCGGTCCGTTTAGTCCCTCTGGCCCCTGTGTCCCAGGCAACCCAGATGGCCCGATATCCCCTCTCTCTCCCGGCTTTCCATCATTCCCTGGGAAGCCTTGGGGTCCGTCTAATCCACGGCCGCCTTTTTCTCCCTGGATAACAAACGAATATTTTGAATAACAAAAAACAACATTAATGTTGAAATTGCAGCGCCATAGGTATTAAAAAACAAATAATAAAACAGCTTAACACAACAAATTCTAGATTCTTCCTACGAGTATGTTCCTAGTTTTTTCGTAACTTTAATTATTTTACATCAAACGAAGAATTTCTTACGATTAATCGGTAAGAATTATCAAACGAAAACTTTATTTTGTATCTATCATTAAACTAAGTATTTTGCCGTCTAGAAAAAAAAATACGAGTACTTACATAAAATATCAAAATGATATTGAAACTAGAACAGCAAACTTAATAAATTATTGAACAAGTTTGTCTAGCTAACCTGACCTTGCTTATAAATCAATACAAACGCTTCAAGTAAATCATTTTACTATGTATACCTACGCACAGTAAACAGACAAAATAATCAATCTCCCATTGAATTACTTATGTTAAGAATAGAATACAGAAAGATTAAATAGACAAGGAAAGCTAACAACTACTACAACCATTACTTTTTATTCTGGTCTGATAAGTGGACAAGAAATAAAAATTGATCACGACTAAAAAGTAGAAACCTTTCTATTGTTAGGTATAGACTAAATAGATTATATTTAGTACATGCTATTATTCTTATACTATGCGCCCCGCGGTGTTACCCGCAGTAGAATTTCTAAATCACATTGAGGTTTGTTGTGTTAATGCGGGTTCGGATCCCAGAACAAAAGTTTTTTTTTTAATATTTTCAATGAAAGAACAACAATGTTGGTTTACTTAATACTTTTCAAAATAAAGAATAAACTACCACTAATTGTATAATTACCTTTTCACCCTGATCCCCGCGGTCTCCTTTCATACCCTTCAATAAAGCCGCTTCTGAAATACAACACCCTGTTTAAAAGCTATTGAAAACATTTTCACGCAAAACTCGACCGTATTGTCCTATTCAACAATACTGGCACTGTAGCTTTTGTCACTTGTGGTGAAGGAAACGTGATATGAATAAATAGAAGCCTAGGTTTTTGTAAAACCTAGCTTTAATGATTGAAAATAAAAAACAAACTGTAGCGGGGGGTGCGCGGGGTTCGCCAAAAGAAAGATGGTCGTACGGTAACAACAATCTTTTAATTTTAGTAACCAAGTAACTACAGATAAGAACGTCTCAGCTTTCAATACCTAGTCCAAACAAGGGTTGAAGCTAGGTACTTGCCGCTTTAACGTGTGATAGCTTATGGTCTGGTTCCTGGTCCTTGTCCTGGTCTCTAGTCCTTGTCAACTTTACACAAGTAAGGTCTGAGACCCTGTTCACTGAGTGAAACGTTTCGATAGCGCGTTCTAACTTTTCCTGTGGCGCCATCTAGTTTGATTTCGGAGTAAACTTGATACGAGTTCTTTGTGTATTCGGTGATGGGTGTTACAGTCTCCCCCTTCTGGCTTCAAAGACGCCCCGGCGAGAAGACAGATCCTGGGTTTATTTGTTTCTGCTAGGTCTTCCACGACTTGCATATTTGTCAGGGTGTTCCTCTTCACCCTCCCCTTGCACAAAAACTGCTCCGATTGCAAAAGGATCATCAATCCTAGGGTTAGGATCGACATCAGAAGTTGTCGTAGTATTGAGTTGTCTGTAGTCAATACATACACGGATACCTCCATGTGGACATGATGAATCATACACCTAACAAGGTGCGAGAACATTGCGCATCTGCTGGTACCATCAGCAAATGTCATTCCGATGCGGCGTAGTTGACAGTAGAAACTGTAGGACGCTATGCTGGATCTTGCACAGGTGTCGATATACGCAGCTTCATGGATGCCGTCGACCTCTATCGTTTTTCTGTTGTATGTAACGTAGGACCTGAAGAACGTTGATGTTGACAATCGTCTTCGTTGTTCATCCAAGTGACGTAGTACTACGTGCGTAGTCAGTGCGTCATCCGACGTAATCAGTGACGTAGGTAATTGACTTGCGCGGTGACGTAGTCCGACGTGCGTGGTGCGGTGACGTAGTCCGACGTGCGTAGTGCGGTGACGTAGTCCGACGTACGTAGTAGCGTAGTCCGCTTCCGCTGAGTTCGTGGGACGTATGCGACTTGCGTGTCGCAACTGCCCCACGTTGGGCGCCAGATGTAGCGGGGGGTGCGCGGGGTTCGCCAAAAGAAAGATGGTCGTACCCGTACGGTAACAACAATCTTTTAATTTTAGTAACCAAGTAACTACAGATAAGAACGTCTCAGCTTTCAATACCTAGTCCAAACAAGGGTTGAAGCTAGGTACTTGCCGCTTTAACGTGTGATAGCTTATGGTCTGGTTCCTGGTCCTTGTCCTGGTCTCTAGTCCTTGTCAACTTTACACAAGTAAGGTCTGAGACCCTGTTCACTGAGTGAAACGTTTCGATAGCGCGTTCTAACTTTTCCTGTGGCGCCATCTAGTTTGATTTCGGAGTAAACTTGATACGAGTTCTTTGTGTATTCGGTGATGGGTGTTACAAAACTTTAAAAATTGCTACGAAATAAATCACCAAACCCTATCAACTTTTTATATCGACGACCACTGTGGCGCAGTTGGGTGAACGCCCGGCTGAGATGCGGAGGTCGCGGATTCCATCCCCGCTACGGGACAATGTTTGTATGTTCTGCAGATATTTGTTCCGTGTCTGGGTGTTTTCTATCTATAATATGTATGTATTTACAAAAAAAAAATATCTAAGTATTATATCAGTCATCTGGTTACCATAACACAAGCATTAAGTTGCTTAGCTTGGGACTAGATGACGCTGTGTGGAATGTCCAAAGATATTTATTTATTTATTTATTATTTATATAAAGTTTGTGTTTATGGGTTTTTTAGCTTAGCTTGGGACAAGATTACGCTGAGTAAAAATATTTGTTGTGTATTTATTTTTAAGGTACTTACCCGTACGTGAAATGTCAGTTAGCACAGAATTTTCCGCAAGAGCTGTACTTGTAGGCAAAGCTGGAGGTCCGGGTAATCCAGGCATGCCCCTGGCACCTAAGACATCACAAATGACTTTGGAAGACTTACTAGCGATTGTGCAACTAAACTCCCGTTTACACAATGCAAGATTCTTGTCTGTTGGATACAATTAAATTAAATCAAATTTGAATTTAATGGTTAAAAAAATGATTTTAGATTATGCAAGTCATGATGATAGCTTCATTAATTGTATGCAACACGCAAGAGAGTAGAGTAGTATAGGACTTTAGACTCTAGGTAGTTTCAATTGTTTTGTATTTATTGAAAATACACGAACCATCAACCAATCAAACAAGAACAAAGATAATTACAATAGATTTTGCATATTATAGACCTTTCATGGCTACTTTGCAATAATTAGCAGTAATAGGTTTTGTACTAATTAAATAACAATAATTGATGTTGTTTTCGCTATTAACCTAGATAATCATAATTATTAGGTATTGATATAAGTAAGTGCGGATTAATTGTTAAGATAATAAGGGATAGCGAGACTAATTAGAAGCTGATGGTTCGATCCTTAATTTGGATGAAGGTAATCTTTTATTCGATTAGATTAACGAATATACTAATATAAATTATCTGAAAGCCAATAAATACCTGCAAAGAAAAAAATCATAACCGAAAATTATTTCAAGCGAATAAATTTTACCTATCCAATAAAGAAATAAAAAATCCCAAGTCGATCATAAAACGGAAGAGCATTAATAAATAAGGCGTGCGCGGAACCAATCTAAAGGGTCCGAGGAAATAAAGATTTTCCGAATCGTTGCTACGGTACCCTAAAAATCTTGCAAACGTGTTCCGAGAGAATAAATATGGGTCATAGTGTTACATAAAAATTGATGGTTAAATTAAACCTTGTTCAGGCTGCCGGTTTTTTGTACTGAGGTCAGTCCGAATTACAAATTCTTCAGTACGAAAAGTTTACGACTGTGGGGATTTGAACCCACGCCTCGTAAAAATACTTTTGGGTATCCCATAGTCCGGTAAACTTAATTCATTTATACCGCTACAAAAGTAATCAAATACTTTGGCCAAATTCTAGAACTAATTTGAAAGAATCATCGGTATAAATATATGTAGATACACGAACAAATTAATTTTAAAAGAACTCAACTTGTACTTTGTTTTATGCTATTTATACCTTTTCATATAATCAAGATTTTGGTTTTAGGATGAATAAAGAAAATATTGCAGTTGAGTTAAGATTGTCAATTTTGTTAAAAATAATATTTCTTACCTTTCTCTCCCTTTTCAGCGGGTCGTCCGTGAGCGCCAGGCAGGCCCGCGGTGCCGTCCCGACCCGCCGGACCCCGCTCACCCTTGGCGCCATGTGGCCCACGTAAACCCACGTAGCCCTGTCAGTTATAACATAACAGGTTAGTACGAGTTTAGAGCTTTGTAGCTAGTTTTTTTATACAGGGCGTATCGGCACATGGAGAGAAGTAAGTATTTTAAATGTTTTCCTTATAGTTAAGATGCTATGTTCGCAAATTCGTTTTTTTAGTCAAAATCAATACCAATTTCAAAATAAGACTATTTGTATAAAAGCTATTTGGCTATTTTATTCAGCTATTATTTCTGCCAAAAAGTTGTTTCCATTGCTCAAATTAACTATTTAATATTTAAAAATGCATAAATTGTCGGCTTGCACATTGAATATTCATGAATAAATGCATAAATTATTTTTCAAATTCAGAATATTTAAAAAAACGTTAAACGAAAGCTATTTTGAGTTTGGCATATTTAATCGACGTATCAATTGGAGGTTTAATGAAACTTTAATAAAAAAAGATGGCGCGACGATTTGGATGCGTGTTCGAGTCACAACGACTGACCCAAGCACACAAGATTATGAAAAAGGGACCTTTGCCTTGACACACGGTCCGGTTTAATATAAATAATCCCTAGACATAAACATAGCATCGAATGCGAAACATAATAAAATTATCACAACTTATACTAATCCGAAAACACTTTACTCGAGAAATGTTAGTAATCATACCCTTTCTCCTTTGTCGCCTTTGGGTCCATGTAATCCTCTATCTCCTTTGCTGCCCTGGTACCCTCTTTCGCCTTGAGGTCCCGGCATCCCCATGGGTCCCCTCTCACCCGTAGTTCCCAGGATCCCAGGATTACCAGACCCATATAATCCAGATGATTCCTGTAACACACTATGATTAAGACGTATTTGTACAGGGAAATGTGAAACTTTTGGGGCGTGTTGGGGAAAATTGTATCTTGTACGACATTATGTTTGGAATACTTATGAGAAGCAATTTGTTTCGGGGAAAATATTTTTGTGCGTTTCGCGGAAATCATAAGGATATGTTTTTACCTTAAATGTTCTTGTCAATGTATACCTTTACTTATTTGGTTCTTATTTTTGGATTCTTTGACACGATTAAGATATCTTTTGAAGAAGCTACTTATGACTTTGTATGATTTGCTCTGTCTGAACTGAAAATGGTTGAATCTACTATTAGAAGTGTGCTCTTTTCTAAACAAATATTAGAATAGAGGGTATTAAAAACTGCCATACACGTCAAGTTTGAGCGAATAACTAAATAAATGAACCATACAATTTCGCAAATATAAATTGTTCATGACAACTGGTTTCTGATTATTAACATATCGTTGGATTACAATTAACCAACAGTTTTCCTCTGGTCAAGTCTCAATCAACCATGCCCAGCTACTTAGCAGAAACAGGTACACAAATAGCCCCTTGCGTGACTCCAATCCCCGATGGACTGGCATGTCGTGTTTCTACTTCAAATTTACGAGTAGAATAGCTAAAATAAAAGAATTTAAAACGATTGATGCTATCGCTGTGACGGTAGTGATAGAAATGTTGGAACAATGTTACATATTAGTCCCTATAGCCATAAATAAGGGAATGTTTATGGTTTTTAGTCAATACGCTGGACAGAATTACAACTGAAGATGGATTATAGCTTTTTCAATTAATTTTGCGTTGATCCATTCGTTAGCTAATGGCTGCGTAGCCTTTGTATGGTATACATGAGTGTAACAAAGTATAAATTTTGTTAACAAAACCGTGTTTGCAACCTTTCATTAAATGTTTGGTGAATTTGAGGACGTTAAATTTATAAAAGCTTTGTGATTTAAAAGAAAATATGAAGTTTTACTATTCAAAATTTTTATTCTAACGGTGTGTTAATTTGCGATTTGAGTAAATACATTAAAAATTGTACTATCTAGTATTGATGATTATTTCCTTATCTGTGTTGCAACGATTAAGCGCTAGA
Source organism: Xanthorhoe spadicearia (assembly GCA_947086425.1). NCBI lineage: Eukaryota > Metazoa > Arthropoda > Insecta > Lepidoptera > Geometridae > Xanthorhoe > Xanthorhoe spadicearia. The sequence continues at coordinate 3,269,780 of OX352205.1, read as the reverse complement.
CAAAGAATATAATAAACAAACAGTTGTATTATGTTGTATTTTAAAAAGGTACTTAATGTGTGATTTGTTTGCTTGACGGAGGTACTCTCCGAAACTACTCAGCCGATTTTAAAAATTATTTCACGAATTGATGTGTTGAATGGACTGTCGGGATAATAGGCTAAGTATATTTTATCCCGGTAGTTTCATTAGTACACCCGTGCAAAGCCGGGACGTGCTGCTAGTAAAATATAAAACGCCTCACTGAATTTTATAGGCATTAAAAGCTTTCAGCACTTATGATCCAACTTATTATTGGTTCATAAAATTTAATCCACGTGTACAATTTCCACTCTTGTGCATTTCACAGGCCTATAAATATTTCAGCAGGTACTTAGCGGTATTACTCCGATAATAAAACAAAATGCCAACAAAATGACAAAAATCACGTAATACTCTGTAACGAGTAAGTACTTAGTACACGGGGTAGTAGGTACACATTGAACTTTGTTATGAAAATAAAATGTGTGAAATGTTATGAAATATGTCTATCTAATAATGTTTCTATAAGTATTTGCTAAATAATACATCATTAACACCCAATTGCACGATTCTTATCCGACTATTTTTCTTTTAATGTAATAATTAAATTAAAGCTCTATTCGAATTTCATGGTTAAAGCTTGATTTATATCCTGTTCATTCAAAGGTTCCCTTGAAGAGATTTGATTTTCATCAGAGAGAGTTGAGTTGATGAAAATCAAAGACACAAAATAATAGTAATAATTAGAGAAGAGGCCTGTATCCCAGCAGTGGGATTTACCGGCTGAGTAGATAGATTGTAGATCCCGTGCCTAAGGAAGCACCATAAGATTCAATCGGTAGTTCTCGCTTATAAAACCAAGGCTTAACAAGTTGGGTCGATGCAGTTACGTCATCTAGTTAGCGTGCTAACTTGAGCCATTAATACCATCGGATCGCTAGATTGATTCTAGTGGCTTTAAGCTTATTTATGAGCTACTGGGCTCATTTATCTTGTACATGCAAAAGCAATTACAATTATAGGATTTTTATTAGCTGTCAAGTTATTATGCGGATTTTAATTAAGTGCGGTTTTATTAGAGCGATGAAGCTTAAATAATGAAATTACTGATTAACTGTTAATGATTAATTGTGTGGAATTTCAGTTGTACGGTCGAATTTGGCTGGTTCGTATGAAAACTCTAAATAGTTAATCTATTCTATTAAGCGATGAAGTCACGATTCTTGTTACTTGACTATGATTTCTATTCTTCATCAAATCCTTTCTACATTTTCTAGAACTTTTGTCAAACTGAGCTAGGTTATTTATCTTGAAGCTTTCTACACATTCTTTGTATTGTTTGAGTCCCACTTAAGCTCGTCTTTCACAACAAAAGGTGGGAATCTTGCGCGTGACTTTAAGGCCAAATTCTTAAAGCTAGACTTTGTGCAGGAGATTTAAGTAATACCTAGGCAAAAGGCTTTGAAATATAGGTTGAATAAAATCACGATTCGCTGACACTATACGTAAATGAGTGTTATAATTACTCGTAATTTAAACTGAATTAAAATAGTTTTATTATTTTAATTTTTGATTACGAAGAAATTTAATGCGATATTATTTCATTTTTTTAATAAATTACCTAAGTTTAAGGAGTAAGCAGTTTGTTGCAATTTGTTTTACTCGTAAATTATGAGTACGTTTTAAAATAAATCAATTTAGGTATTTGATGTGAAATTAGTATGTGTAGTATTGATTATTTGATAGGTAAGTACTATCCTTGATACCGAGTCAAGTATCACAAAATATAAGAATCCATCGCATCGCCGCCCCGTATAGCATAAACAAATACTGCCATTCATTTTAAATAGGTACTAGAGGAGGCTTTACCATGACGTTTCAATAAACAATTCAGTTTAGGTTCTATCTATTCTAACTTTACATCAGCGCTTTAGCTTACGTCAAAAGCAGCTCATTATAAGACCTAAACTGAATCGCTTTTATCGGTCTTAATAAGTTTCTTGGTGGCGAGAATAGTTAACTTCACAACTCGAAAAGTGATAGTAAGGCTGTAAGATGACTTACTATAAGAGCAGAGGTAACAGGAACACTAGGCCCGGGTGGTCCAGGTGGGCCCTGAAGTCCAGGAGTTCCGTCCAGACCAGGCTCCCCTTTAGGTCCAGGCTGTCCTTCAGGCCCCGAAGCGCCCAACTCTCCCCTTTCTCCTCGATCTCCTTTTGCACCCAAAGGACCCGGTGGTCCAGGCTCTCCCATTTGACCCTGGAAATATTAAATGTGGTTAAAAAGGGAATGTGAAACGGATTCGTGACAATGAATTAGAAAAAAAGTTTTTAAGATTAGTTAGCATGGTCAGTTGTTCCAATATTCAATTTTTGTCTTTCATCACAAATCATATTTTAGAAATAAAATATCAAGATAAATTCGATATTTTTTGTTTTGTGGTCGAAAATTGCGGTCACCCATCCAAGTTGTAACCGCTCGAAGCATTGCTTAAATTTCAGCGATCCATCAAGAAAGTCTTAGCAAGCTTCGCGACGAGGGCTTTAGATGTAAATAAATAAGTCCTAACGTATTCAAAATTATTTTAAAATCTTTCAAGTGAACAAATGATATTAGTATAGAGTAAACATTTCAAGCTAACCTAATTTCTAGTACAGTTCGTTAAGCTTAGTTTTAAAGAAAACTGTGTACAAAGCCTTACTTTAAGAGCGCGTAAGCTATCTTGACCAACTCAAACATTAGATCGTGCTGCGCAGAATTGTCATTTTTGACGCACACTTCAATAACACTATAATTTTTGTAAAAGTGTGCGTGAGCTCGTGTCTAGAACGAACGGTATGAATGGTTTTGATACTTTATCTTATAATAGCTGTATGTAATATGTTTTATTAGATGAATGTTTAAAGTGTGTTGGTTTAGTGGTTCAACTGAGAGACTACATACAAGACATTAGGTATAACTTTTAAAAAAGTTCTTTACAAATTGGGTTAGTAATTTTACTACGTTAAATAAACGTTTCAGTTCAACCAAAAGTAGTGTAAGTATTTTTTTTTTCTGTCTGTTTTGTAAATTTGTTCCTAACCAAAATCTAACAAAAAAAAATTATGAGAGTTTTCCACATATTTTTTTGTTACGATTTTTATTTAAAACACACACGTCTATTATAAGTTATTAGTAATTAGGTACCTACGTGGCTTTCTGCACTCATTTCTGAGAAATAATGTTTCTAGATTTTGTTGGTAAACCCTATTTTTAACTGACTTCGAAAATGAGGTGGTTCTATTTTCCACTGTAGGTATGTATTTTTATATAAATTTATAAAAATTTTGGTTTTAATATTTTTTAAATTGTTGCCCCTTGTTACTGTACAGTCAGCGTCAAATTGATACGAGCATCTAGAGTAGTTTTATTTATTACTAGCTGCTCCCCGCGGTTTCACCCGCGTAAGTCCCGTTCCCGCGGGAATATCGGGATAAAAAGTAGCCTATTTTACTCGTGGATAATGTAGCTTTCGAATGGTGAAAGAATTTTTAGCTTTGTTTATGCACAGATAAATTTGAGAGCTTTGTTAGTAAGATAATTTTGAACACCCTGACAGCACATATAAATTATGAAACAATGAGTAGTAAGATATTTTTGCTTTTATGTTTTTCAGATCATTTTGACTACTCTAGACACTCATATCAATTTGACGCTGACTGTACCTTTGTGTCGCATCCGTATGCGGTCATGAATATCGTGTCGAAAACGAAACGCAAGCGCCATCTACCCTGCGCTTTGACAGAGTCGAGATGGTATAAAAAGGGGTCGGAGCGATACTCAAAAGGACAGTCGCTGCCCAATCGCCACTGAGTGAACACGTCTCGGAACTGTGCTCACGTTTCGTTGTACTTAGGATCAAGTTAAAAGTGTTTGTTAGCCTATAATCGTCCTAAGTAAATTATTGTGAAGAAATTGGAATAAGTATACGAAGTGTATATATTGTATTATTAATACAATTATACAATTATAATTAAATAAAATTAATGCTTTTACTTACTCACAACGCGGCAACGGCATGAAAAGATAGGCTTTTGTTAAAAAATCCATGTCACAAGCGCCCGTCGTCATGGCAACCAGTAAACTTTATCTTTGAAGATGTAATGACAAAAACATTCTAAGAAAAGAGTTCCATAAAATAATATTACACTGGTAAGGTTGTGTTGGGCCAAGTGTCAATAAATGCCAAAATCAATTCGACAGCTGACATCAAAAGATAAGAACTTTTCCAAATATTACATCCATAAAAATTTCTTACCATTTTCAGCCAAAAACTGAAAGACTTGCATGAGCCATTTCCGACTACTAACCAAACTACGGTACTTACCGAATAGCAGCAGTCGTCCCTCGGCGGTGTTGACCGAGACGACTGAGTTGGCTTGAAAGCACACGCGTTGGATGAAAAAAAACAGCGCTATATCTGTTTCGCAGGCGCCTCTGGGGCGCACGTTATCTTTCTAGGGTCATACACATTTCAGTAGCATACACTCTCATAGCATCAATCTACTTCATTGCCCAACATTCTGATCCATAGAACGCGACAGGTTATGGTCTTATAAATTTTCCCTTTAGATTTAAGGGGCATTTGGGGGTCACACGTCCCTGAGATCTGTCGCCACTTTACCTATCCCGCATTCAAAAGTTTTGAAATTTCATACAATATGTATGGCGAAAAAAAAGTCAAAATTAAAAAAAAAATTGAACCTCAATTCATTAACTTTATTATGCCCTACATGAATCTGAAAACTAAATTTTTCCAAGTCTTATAGTTTCTGAGATACAGTGGTGGGCAAAACGAGGGGGCAGATGGGGGCAAAACTAAAAACTTTTTTTTACTAATGCAAGCCTCCTCAATACAAATCCGTTTGAAAATATTACAAATTCTTTCAAATTTTTTATTTTGCCCTTAAAAAGTTTCGAAATTTCATACAAAATGTATGGAGAATAAAAAAAAGTCAAAATTAAAAAAAAAAAAGTACCACGTTTTATCAACTTTGTAATGCCTTACCTGAATCTGAAAACTAAAATTTTCCAAGTCTCCTAGTTTCCGAGATACGCGTGGCGGCAAAATGAGGGAGGCAAATGGGGGCAAATCTGAAAACTTTTTTTTTCATCCCAAAATCTCTTCTATACAAATCCGTTTAAAGCAATCAAAAATGTTACGTAGTTTCCGAGATCCATCAATGGGGCAAAAAAGGGGCAAAACAGGGGCAAAACACAAATATGATTTTTACTCCCCAGGACCTCCTCTATACGAATCTGTAAAAAAATATTTGCAGGTCTTGTAGTTTTTGAGATACACCAGGGGTGGGCAAAAAGGGGGCAAAAAATGGATAAAGTCGGATTTTTCCTTAACTCGCCAAACTACCCTCTATACGAATCTGTTAAAAAAATATTTGCAGGTCTTGTAGTTTTTGAGATACACCAGGGGTGGGCAAAAAGGGGGCAAAAAATGGGTAAAGTCGGATTTTTCCTTAACTCGCCAAACTACCCTCTATACGAATCTGTTAAAAAAATAAACCTTCCCATCCACCATCATAGAAAACAATTTATTACGCCAATGAGTGAGTGAGTGAGTGAGTGAGTGGTAATGCAGCATTGCAGTACGTCCCGGCTTCACTAATGAAACTACCGGAATAAAATATAGCCTACTAGCTACGCCCCGCGGTTTCACCCGCGTAAGTCCCGTTCCCGCGGGAATATCGGGATAAAAATGTCCCTGTCACTCTCCATCCCTTCAACTACCACCACACAAAAAATCACGTCAATTCGTCGCCCCGTTTTGCCGTGAAAGACGGACAAACAAACAGACACACAGACAGACACACACACTTTTCCTTTTATTATATTAGTAGGGATAACCATCCCGACAGTCCATTCTACACATCGGTGAAAGAATTTTTCAAATCGGATGACTAGTTAGTCGGAGATTACCTCCGTCAAACAAAAAAACAAACAAACAAATTTTACCTCTTTATAAAATATATATATATATGGTACAAGTATCAATTCTAGTGTATCGCGCTTTGAGTTTTCTACGCTATCGATTTTGTTTGACAAGGCGGCGGAAAAAAGTGATACGTCCTCTCGCTGGGAGGACCCGGGATCGACTAATCGGAAGACGATCGCGCGGCCGGATATATAGTGGTTATAAAATAATCCTGTAAATTACTGGGTGCTCGAAATTGATTGAAAAAAAAACTGTACGTTTAGAAATACCTATATTTTCATCAAATGAATAAAACTCTTGTGTTTTTCTTCAAATACTAGTAAAAAATATGTGTTAAAGTGAAACGATTTTGTACTTTTTAAATATTGTTTTCATTACCTTTAGAGGCAATTTTTTCATTGTTTTGAGCTGTAGTGTATTATGAGAATATATTTTCAGGTCCACAAACGCTTAAAATAAAACATTTTCTCACATTACAATAGTGATATCCCTTCTGAAAGACAGCTCTGACGCTCATTTTCGTAAAACGCTATGACGGGATTGACTTCTCCTTCAAAAACTATAATCAAAAATTATGTTTTCTCTCTGTAGTGTATTATAATAAAGATTAATCTTTCTAAAAACGTAAAATTCTTTAAATAATCTGATCACATTATTGAGATATGGCTCTCGAAATACAGCAGAAATAAGCTAATGACGACTACACGTTCTTAAGTGAAGTAAAAATGTTTTATAGAAACAATAAAAAGTAAAGCGTTTTAAACATTGCGGTCATAAAAAGAGCTTATAGGCAGATTTAAGGTTTTCTATAAAAATGTACCTTTAGGTAAATATATTTTATGAACAAATTCTGAGTAGATGTGAATTCACTTTTGGTTAATAAAGAACGGGTTCTACCAAAGCTGATAAGATTAGAGAAAAGACAGATTTGAAAACTACGAGTAGGTAGGTATAGCGATTTATAAAAATATAGTTATTTTGCTTGCCTTTGAAACCAAAGATCATTTCAAAGTACTGTAGGCATTTTTGTAAGTAGATATTTCTGGTAAAGATTTTACAAATGTTTCAAAATGTATAACGTAAGTATATAATATACTTGACTAACATCACTTAAAAGACTTTCACAAGAATTCACTCGAAAGACTTCAAACATTAAGCTTGTACAAAATGTAGTTTTATCGTACATACATCTCATTATCTAAAATGTCTACAGATCTAAGGCACCTTGGGAATGACTGAAGGTAGTGATCATATTTCATTTAATTTGAATAAAATAAATAAACTCAGGCTCGAGTATTAAAAGGCTTTTAGAGTTATAAAATAATAAGTCCCATAGGCAATGATGGTATCTTTTTTCCTCTTCTAAGGTAAAATTAGTCAGCATAGCTCGGCTTATGATTTCCCTTGACAGTTTTGTAGTGAGATGAAAACAGCTGGTTCAGTGAGTAAATATTCTTGAAAAATTATACAGGTTTTTAGAATATTCAAGAATAGCCTAAGCCCCTAAGGCATATGTATTTTCCAAATCATAAACTATGCGTTTTTAACATGTTTTATACAATTACTTTTGTAAATAGTGGAATAATATTAATAGTATAATAATAAAATGCTAGTGGAATAGTCCAGTAATCCTTTTTAATCAAGAAAAAAAACACACTAACACATTTTTTAGGATTTTTACCATTTAAAAGTTAAGTACTTACAAAACGTATAATAATATTATACCCAGTCTTTCAACGAACTGAAAAAAAAACCAAAAAAAATCTAACAACCAGCCGCCTTATTCTCCAAATAACCATGTTTTAACGTGACATGACATGGCGTGTTTTTTTGACTAATGCGATGAATTTCAAAAAACAAACGCTACATGTTACCGCTCTTTTGCAAGTCGTCGAGAATCAACATGCAGTTCTGAACCAGCTATACTTACTCATTTTTTCATTACATCAAGTCACATCCTACTTTCATTACGTGTTATTTGTTGTCGCATTCATTACTCACTGTTTTTCCCGGCGCTCCGGTGGTGCCGTCCGCGCCAGTTACCCCCTGGGGGCCGGGGGGACCTTTTAACTCTGGCATCACCTCCAGGATCTGTGAGATGTCTGTGAGACTACATCTGCAGACGCCGACCTGAGGAAAACATTTGGTTAAGTTAAAAAATCAATCGATGAAACCCACGAGTAACAAAAGATGGTGCTGTTCACAAGTATTGTGGATGTCAAGATGACGTCGGGAGTAGGTGATGGAAAAACATTGTGTCAGAAAGCACAGCATCCTTTAAGACCTAACTGCCTACTCAGTCAGTGTAATTAAGATCAAAAGGTTATTTTATTACTAAATTAAAGTTAATTTTAGAGTATATATATTGATAGTTACTTAATCTAACTAACTCAATAACTATTCTCTAGATCACAAACTTCAAAGGTACTTCGATTTTATCTAAGCTAGACCTTAAACATTCTCGAATCTTTAACGAAGTATAACAGATATCTCTATAGCTTTTGAGACGAGAAGTATCTCAGATACCATCTAAGGTATAATACCGTTTGTATTCAACGTTCTATACAAAACGTTTTTGGAGATATGTAACAAAAGCTAAATATTATCGGGAGCACATGCCTGAACCTATTTTGTGCGGAACCCGACCTACCCTCTGGCGGCGGAAGGGCGCTCATTTTCAAACCTTAGGTAAGGTTTTCGTTTTGAGAGAAACGGTGACCGACAATAAGCAACCGTAATAATTCAGATGTATATACACTATCCATAAACTATTAATGAAATAAATAGAAACAGAAACAAACTCACTTCATGTTTTATATACCTAGGTAGGTACAATTTTATTGTCGATGTGATTGAGTCTTGTCCTTAATAATACAATATACGAGTATTACAATGAAAGAACTCGGGTAGGATAAGAAAAAGGATAGGTTAATAATTATGTCACGATGCTTTGCGAAAGAAAGCGTAAATGCGACCTTGATATTGTGGCAATCAGGATATTTTTTACTAACACGTTATAATAGACGGTATAGGTCAGGAATTTCATAAATTATTTTGAAGGTTTAGGTATAAGTTGATGAGTAGTCTAAGATTAGGTTTTCTGTCTTTGAATGTTAAATGAGATATTTCTATACTGCAGTGCACAAAACCCTGGAAGCTATTAGCAGGTTAACAATTTTATTGTAATTTGACGGTGACCGACTCCCAGTCACCCAAAGCTAAGCTTAGGGACAATCAGAGAAATACTGGGCGGAAATTGTCGAGCGTATTTCTGGAAATCTTTATACGTTCCTTTCTAATCTCTAGTGAGTCTGCCAAAAGTTGCTAGAATGTGTCGGAAACGCTAGGTGGATTAGCTTTGTACGGTTCAAACCATTATCTAACAAATGAGTTTGAAGCTATTCTCTTTGAAATTAAACAAACATCTGGTTTGGTAGTTTATCTACATATTGGTTTTCAGCTCAATATGTCAAGTTCAGAAATGACTTTTGTGTTTGCCTTTAATAGTCATCTCAGTAAGATTAGTAAGTATTTGATTAGTTTCGATTAACTCTGGTGACGGAGGTTTAAGTTACGTAAAAAATCTTTTGATTAGGTTAGTTTTTCCTGTTCAGAAAATAGAAGATTTACCTATTTAGCTTCCACGCAATATCCAAATATATTTGGAGACAATTTTCGTTCTCTATTTACCCGCCATCACTCACTTGCGTCAGACTATAAATTCAAAGGCTCAATTCGGATAAGAATCCGCGAAGAATTCCCGCCATACACATCGAGTGTGTACGTGATGCGATTGACAAGTTTGTGTCGTCTGCGGTGATATCAGCGCCTGTAGCACTAGATTTGTAGGTACTCAAAGAGAATACTGAAACGCTATAATGTAATAGCATATTTACATAACTGTACAAAATACAAATATAACCAGTTGAGCCTCTTATGGACCGGTCTGATAATGGATGACGAGTTTTCGATTTCGTCCAATAACGACAGTTATTTTTCATAAACTTAGCAACCAACTAAACCGTTAAAACAACTATACCATGTTATAGAAGGGTAAAAAAGGTCTTCAGATTTCTGGGAAAATTAGAAATCGATAATCGATATAAAATAAGTCTGCTTGCGAACGTGTGCTAGGACTACCAGCGAATCAGTTGACCTAGTTAGGAATCTTCTGTCCCTACGTTAACGAGTTCTTAAGCGAATAACTAAGGTGATATATGTGACGCTATTCAGAGAAAACTCTGAGAAAGCTTTGAATTTGATTATTTCTTAATAGTTACGCTACGCGGTGCTACCAGCAGCTTGTTCCCGTTCCTGTGGGAATACCAGGATCAAAAGTAGCCCATGTGTTAATCCAGGGTATAAGCTATTCTAATGCCAAATTTCGTTTAAATCCGTTCAGCGGTTTGACCGTGGAAGAGTAACAAAGATACATCCATCCATCCATAATTATATAGTTACAAACGATCGAATTTATTTATATGAGTTGGATGTCTAAAAATACACGGAGGGTTAAAGGTTGTAATCTCTGTTTTTATTATGCATAGAAAAAAATTAAAAACTAAGTTTATTCATGAAACTTTATGAGAAGTATCATAGCCATTTAAATGGGTACTAAAACTTTATGTTTTAACCACCTCATGACTAAAACACAGGGCATAGACCATTTTTACGATAGCTAAAACGTAGAAGCCTAATTAAGAAATAAACTAAAACCAATTATTATAATAACAGTTGTATTTTAAAAACTATTTAACTTAAAAAACTTATAAAAAAATAGTATGTATTTACATTAAGTATTTTATGTTTTAACACAATTATTTTATAACGATTTACATAGGTAAATAAAATTCAAAGGAAAGCCGATTTGTTAGTCCAAAAGGCTGCATAAACTTCAATGTTTTTTTTTCTGCAATAGCTACTCGTATTAAAATTATGGAAAATAAATCTTATTTTTATAAAAATAATAAATAAGTACCTATCTTTACATACATATTGCTAAGTAATATGTATACGGTAGGTGGTTATACTATCTCAAGGAAACGAAGCTGTACGAAGATCTCAGTCACATACATAAACTTACGCATATTTTCCAAGTGTCTGCAGTTATTTCTTACAACGGGTTTACACTTGCTTATTTTCGAACCTTCACACTTATGCCAATATTGAATTATACGCAGTATCAAAACCTTGTTCAAAAGCTCTAAAACTCAAGGCCAACTTTACCGTCACGTCCGCAATACAGCCCGTGGCTTGAAGCTAGGATCGCCCGAAAACTTGGTAATCCAACTTAAAGGTAATTTGTTGGCGCGCGAACGAGATTCATGTTGTACTCAGAGGCTTCTAGAATAGCGGTGATTATTTAGAGCAATTTAGCAGAATAGATTTTCTAAGCCGTTCGAAGGTCGTGTTATGTTAACGCATTGCCATGCTCTCCAGTGGGTGCTGCCATTCTTTCCGGCATATCACTAAACGTGCTAGTAATTTTCATATAAATTATCGTGCTAGTGTTTTCTACTAAAACTTGAACCACTTCAAAACATCATTTCATTATGATGGTTCCAAAAGTATAAGAAACTCTGACTTAACCTGGGTAACTTGGGGGTAATTTAGTTGTTTATTACCAGGTAAGCATGTGGTAGGACTAACGTTTTATGTTCTGTTAGTTGATGACTTGCTTGAAAGTTTGCGGGTAGTTTCGAAGCGCAAGCATGAAACTGCTTTAAATAGTTTTTTAAAACTTGTTTGGAGTTATGCATTCTGAATGAAGTGAATTAGACTTTTATTTTAGTTTTTTGTTGCTACTACAAAAAAATTAAATTGACTGTTCATGAAAAATATTTTTTTGTTTGAAAGAGTAACTTTTCCTAAGATAGTAAAGATTTGGTAAGGATATGACGAAGAGTTATGAACAAAAATGATCCTCGTACGTGCAGAAATTGTTTAAGAAATAAAGTAGGTTTTCATTATAAAAATCCCCAAAAATTCCACTTGTTGTGTCAACATTACCAAAAAAAATTTAGTACTTTGCTCATTATTATGTTCAAGTAGGATTGTTTAAATTTTTTTTTTGGTAACTCTGATTTCAAAGAAATGATCAATGCGTGTGGAACTGACTAAAACATTTTTTTTATGTCAAATTAACTTACATTATCTCCTTTATCACCAACGAGAACTGCAAAAAACACAAAAATATTCATTATTATCTAGTGCTTAATTATAATATAATATACTTAATTATAATATTATGCAATATTACCATAACAATGTATTGCATTTCAGCACAGTATAACCAAAGTTTCAATACTTCCAAGGAAATACTATCGAGATTTTATTATACGCCACTGAATAACCTAAAGAACAAGGTTTTATTCATTCGGCCTCCAAAACATTATTTAGCTGGCCATAAAGTAAATACCCTGGTACTCGAATCCACATTGCTCTACTTAAGGCAGCTTCATACTAGCACAAATGTTGCGGCGATTAAAATCCTGCGGCAAATATGATCACAGTGTATTCAATGTTATGCCTGATTATGGTCATAATGACGATTTTCAGGTTATTTATACACCTGAAAATAGCCTTTGTAATTTAATTTGATTTTAAAAACCGCATATTTCTCTGAATGACACTGATTATCGAATTGTAGCTCAACAAAATTCAATGAAAATAAGTATTTTTAAATAAATAGATGATGATTAGACCAAAATTGAAATACAAATTCATCAAAAAATCATCAAAATCTATCTCTTGCTATAAGGAAAGAAAAGTGATTCAAAATATATTCTTATTATTTTTCATAACATAGTAGGTTCTCGTTCGTTCGAATGAGCAAGAGGCCAATAACGGAGTTTTTAGTTCGCCTAAAAATTAAATAGGTACCTAAGTATGGTTCAACACACTGTAAAAATATAAAAAATATTTCTAATGGTACCTCTCAAATACCGCATTGTTATGTAAGCGCCCTAAGGGTCATAAAGGCCCAAACGCTGGAAGCTTCGAAGGGACTCACGGAAAGTGTCTAGCGTGATTGATGTAGTGTAGTAAATACTTACACGGGGACGAATGTGACACGACCGCCAGCCTGTTCTCTTCTGGGTTTACCTGAAAAAGGGAAAGTATTTTAGAAAATGAAAACAGGCTCACGGCTTACTCTTCTTCTTTTCCTTCTATCGTGTCAATGATTCAATTACATACTTGGATAATGTTTGCCCAGTCTAGCGGCTTACCCTAGGAAACGACATCACAGATCTGTGGTCTATAAAAATTTAGACATTCGTTCGCTTGTTCGTATGAGCAAGTGGCCAATTCTTGTGACGGTGTTTTTAGGCCGCCTCAAGGCCCCCGTAATGGCTTAATGACTTTAAAAGCCGGGATCGATTAATTTAACGTGCATTCCGATTCCGAAGCACGTAGGCGCTCAGCTTACTGATTTGTTTGTTCAGTACGCTAACCATGTTATTTTAGCCAGTTTCCTTACAAAGATATCAAACACAATGCTTCCTGAGAATAAAACAAACAACCAAAAAGAACATCATGATAAACTGCGATTTCTAAGCATATTGATTTAACACCAATAAAAATGTTGACCAAACCTATATTTTCCACACAAATACTAGAAAAACAGATTACAATTTATTCGTATTGAAATTTCACTCAGCACCGAAGTGTTGACTTGTTCCTTAGCACTGATTTAGTTTTATGTTTATCCAAAGAGAGTCGAAAACGTGGTAACATAAAGCTTATTTTCCTTTGAATTCTGACTTTGAGTGATAAAAGTATTGTAACAAGTAACCGCCCTAAATGCTTTTAGTCACGAGAATCGCTCATTAGCTGTCGATTACAACGATATAATTTTGATTGGAACTTAAGACCGACTAATTGTGATTTATGTATGATGAGAATCGAAAATGTTTAAACCGATTTCGAAAACTAAGGCCATTAAATAGAAGTTAGTTACTTGTATGTGAATGTACTAGATAGGTAAATGATAATGTACGTTAGGTTTAATCAAACACTAAAATTGGAAATTTAGACATATTCAATACACGCATGTGTTGACAAAGTCGTTTTACTCAGAATCGTAAACATTTGTTTGTTTGACTGATTACTGATAATATTAAACATGGCATTTTAAACAGATGGACATTAACCATTTGGAAATATATTTTATTATAAATTAAAGCTAATGAATATTTGTAATATTGTTGGCGCTGAAGTTAAAAAAGAGACAATGAGCACCAATTAACCAGTCTCAGATCTTAGGTTTCACTGATAGAAACTTTATATTAATAACAAAAATCTTTTAGGCGTACCTAGTAGATGTCTTTAATAAAAATACCAAAATAGCTTGTACCGCACTTCTCCGTTTTTCTCATGATGCTATATTTAGTTTATTCAGGCATTGCCCGAAACCTTTTTAATGTATTCAACCTACTGGCCGACCTCGAGCTTGTGTCGCTGGTCACTCCTCGTTTAAGTATCAAAATAACACATCCTCGAAAATATATACTGGCATGTGTGAATCAGGCACTTACAAACTTTATACGTAACCCTAACGTATTAAGTTGGGTTAAAGTTCAATTCTTTTTTTATTGAAAAACGATGTTTTACCATCTAAATCCAAATCTTAAACCTTTTTTTATTTACAGCTTTTGTAATGCCCTATGCATTACAAAAGTTGTAAATAACACAGACATACAGACATACAGACAAACGGGCAAAAAGACAAACAAACAACAGATAAGTGTGATCTTATAAGTGTTCCCGATCTTGCTTTATGAGGAGCTAGTTAGGTTAGGTTATAAAGATAAGTAGATATTGCCTTTTTGCGTAGGAACCCCAAAATTATGTCGTCAACAAAACAAAATATTTTTATCAAAAATCCAAAAATACTTTCATCAGGAAAAGAGCTTCTGATTCGCAAAAATAAATTCTCATTTTATTAATTACTCCATATTTGTTCAGGGGCTGTGATCATGAATTATTAGCAGGTTTACTGCGATGCTCGCTCCAAGGCTTTCGAGCGAATCATTTTGTGTTTTACTGTGCTAATAAATTCTGAGATATGCTTTTATTACTTAGAGGTCGTGAGGAAATAGGCTGCGTTAATATTCGGAGGGAGGGATAGAAAATACTGTGTTTTTAATTAAAATCAGGAAGGGCGGTACTTTTATATTCTCCATCGATTGGATTTGAATTCTTCAGTATTAAAGATTACGACTAAGAAGAGAAGACTGGCTTTAAACCTCCCTCATGGCTTAACGACTCATAAGACGACACCGACAATTTACCGACTCTGATGCATCGTAGTAGAGTCGCTATTTTATTAATTCACTTTTTTTATTTTTTAGGGATCCGAAGTAAACAAGAAACCCTTATAGTTTCGGTCTTTCAGTCCGTCCGAGGTTTTTCTCAGAGACAATTGATATTAGGAAACTGCAAGGCAGAAATATACATATACGATGCCAACAAAGTGGTAGTATAAAATCGTAAAAAATGAGTTTTTTCAGGATAACTAATAATATTTAATAATTTAATATATAATAATGAGGAAGCGCTGGAGAGACGATCTCGACTCTTTTGAGAGAGACTGGTACGAAGTCTCAAAGGACAGAGATGGTTGGAGAAAATTGGGGGAGACCTTTGCCCAGCAGTGGGACAACATAGGTTAGCAAAAAAAAAAAAAAAATAATAATAATAATGTGAAGAGTATGTAATTTTTTTTTTTAACTGTTGTTGTGTGAAACCTAGCAAAGGATATACAGATCAGCAAACTGCGGTCAGGATCACAATAACTTGCGAACTGCGGTCAGCTCTGTGTAGTCTGTTACGGTTTCATTTCAACAACCAATTTGGTTTGCAGTGAGCAGGCTGTTGTAGAAGTGTTGAATGGTCTCTAGTGTTTATGAGCTAGGGAATTACAAAACCTGAAAGTTTTTGCACATAGATTCATTGAACTACTTTTGTACAAAAAACTCTCTAAGTATACTAGTAGGTATTATTATTTTTTAGGATTCATAATATATTTTGTAAGGTTTTCTACATAAGAAAGCTAAGCAATAGAATTGAATCGTTATCTCAATACGTGTAACATTACAAAAATATTAAATTCGTAGACGCTTGAGAGTTCGATCTTCCAAAATCTTATTGTTATAGTCTTTATCAAAGAAATCAGAATAATCAAAACCTATTCTTAAATACACGAAACAATCAAAACAATTCTATTCAAATCAAGAATATAAGCACAAATTGTTAAAATAATTGTTGGGTACATTTTAAGGGCGTCGGAGTCACTTTGTTTGAAGGTCATTGACATTTCAAATTGGACGATGTTAGCCCCTAAGGATAACTAACTTTTGTATAGCAGATTATGTTACAAATTTCACAATTTGGTCAACAAAAATGTGAAATACAATATTGGTACATTTTATGTTGTTAATGTGATGGTTTGTTTTGGAGTAAACACAAAAACAAGTATTTTTTTCATGAAATCATCAACCTTGCCTATTTCAACCAAAGACAAGATTTGCATTCACAATCCTAGTTCATCGTAACTGAGCTGAGAATAATCAACAATATGAATTCAAAGTAATCATGCTGGTACTTATGTTCAGTACATTTAAAGAAAATTCTAAATAAACTTCCTAAATTTATTAGAGAACAATATACTTACCGTACTTACAAAATTCATACCACATAATTACCATTATTACTATCATTGTACTTCATAGCTTTAAGTAAAAAGAAGGTAAGTAATTTATACAAAAAGAAATACCCCGCCTTTATTTCTTTTCGTCCACAACAACAAAGTCAATGGCAAAAAATAATCGTCTGTTTTGGGTATAGCCATTTCTTATAAGTAAGGGTGGTACCTTAAAGGGTGTAATGTAATTCTGCGTGAAGCTGTTGATAGAAGTGTCGGTAAAATCTAAGGGGTTGCCCTTTGTTAAGGCATGTTTGAAAATAAAGTCGAGTTTTGGTGTGTGCTGAAATATACGCCGTAAGTCTTGTTTCCTAAGTGTCGTATACGGAGTTTAGACCTAACTTCCATAACCTCAAGATATGTCTCAACATAGATAAAACTAAAGCCTTTTGCATAATATACTCGTATACTAATATAGTTTTTTAGTAGGTATTTATTTAATCTACCTATTATATTCAGCTAATAATGTTATAGCGCGTAAGTTTGTATGGATGTGTGCTGTATTAGTAACTACTTCCTCTTTTACGTAAAAACTTCTGAATAGATTTGGTTGAAACTTGAAATAAGTATACAAAGTTGACCTGCAATATACATTAGGCTATTATATCTGGATGGGTACCAAGCAAAGCCGTAACCTTGGGTAATATAAATACTGACGTGATGTAAGTTGAAAATAATTGAAACAACCAAACCCACCATTTAAGAGGGAGTAGTCGTCATTAGCTTATTTGAGCAGTATTTCGAGAGCCCTAACTCAATAATGTGATCAGATTATTTAAAGAATTTTACGGTTTTAGAAAGATTAATCTTTATTATAATACACTGCAGAGAGAAAACATAATATTTGATTATAGTTTTTGAAGGAGAAGTCAATCCCGTCATAGCGTTTTACGAAAATGAGCGTCAGAGCTGTCTTTCAGAAGGGATATCACTATTGTAATGTGAGAAAATGTTTTATTTTAAGCGTTTGTGGACCTGAAAATATATTCTCATAATACACTACAGCTCAAAACAATAAAAAAATAGCCTCTAAAGGTAATGAAAACAATATTTAAAAAGTACAAAATCGTTTCACTTTAACACATATTTTTTACTAGTATTTGAAGAAAAACACAAGAGTTTTATTCATTTGATGAAAATATAGGTATTTCTAAACGTACAGTTTTTTTTTCAATCAATTTCGAGCACCCAGTAATTTACAGGATTATTTTATAACCACTATATATCCGGCCGCGCGATCGTCTTCCGATTAGTCGATCCCGGGTCCTCCCAGCGAGAGGACGTATCACTTTTTTCCGCCGCCTTGTCAAACAAAATCGATAGCGTAGAAAACTCAAAGCGCGATACACTAGTATTGATACTTGTACCATATATATATATTATAAAGAGGTAAAATTTGTTTGTTTGTTTTTTTGTTTGACGGAGGTAATCTACGACTAACTAGTCATCCGATTTGAAAAATTCTTTCACCGATGTGTAGAATGGACTGTCGGGATGTTTATCCCTACTAATATAATAAAAGGAAAAGTGTGTGTGTCTGTCTGTGTGTCTGTTTGTTTGTCCGTCTTTCACGGCAAAACGGGGCGACGAATTGACGTGATTTTTTGTGTGGTGGTAGTTGAAGGGATGGAGAGTGACAGGGACATTTTTATCCCGATATTCCCGCGGGAACGGGACTTACGCGGGTGAAACCGCGGGGCGTAGCTAGTAGGCTATATTTTATTCCGGTAGTTTCATTAGTGAAGCCGGGACGTACTGCAATGCTGCATTACCACTCACTCACTCACTCACTCATTGGCGTAATAAATTGTTTTCTATGATGGTGGATGGGAAGGTTTATTTTTTTAACAGATTCGTATAGAGGGTAGTTTGGCGAGTTAAGGAAAAATCCGACTTTACCCATTTTTGCCCCCTTTTTGCCAACCCCTGGTGTATCTCAAAAACTACAAGACCTGCAAATATTTTTTTAACAGATTCGTATAGAGGGTAGTTTGGCGAGTTAAGGAAAAATCCGACTTTATCCATTTTTTGCCCCCTTTTTGCCCACCCCTGGTGTATCTCAAAAACTACAAGACCTGCAAATATTTTTTTACAGATTCGTATAGAGGAGGTCCTGGGGAGTAAAAATCATATTTGTGTTTTGCCCCTGTTTTGCCCCTTTTTTGCCCCATTGATGGATCTCGGAAACTACGTAACATTTTTGATTGCTTTAAACGGATTTGTATAGAGGAGATTTTGGGATGAAAAAAAAAGTTTTCAAATTTGCCCCCATTTGCCTCCCTCATTTTGCCGCCACGCGTATCTCGGAAACTAGGAGACTTGGAAAATTTTAGTTTTCAGATTCAGGTAAGGCATTACAAAGTTGATAAAACGTGGTACTTTTTTTTTTTTAATTTTGACTTTTTTTTATTCTCCATACATTTTGTATGAAATTTCGAAACTTTTTAAGGGCAAAATAAAAAATTTGAAAGAATTTGTAATATTTTCAAACGGATTTGTATTGAGGAGGCTTGCATTAGTAAAAAAAAGTTTTTAGTTTTGCCCCCATCTGCCCCCTCGTTTTGCCCACCACTGTATCTCAGAAACTATAAGACTTGGAAAAATTTAGTTTTCAGATTCATGTAGGGCATAATAATGTTAATGAATTGAGGTTCTATTTTTTACTTAATTTTGACTTTTTTTTCTCCATACATATTGTATGAAATTTCATAACTTTTGAATGTGGGATAGGTAAAGTGGCGACAGACCTCAGGGACGTGTGACCTCCGAATGCCCCTTAAATCTAAAGGGAAAATTTATAAGACCATAACCTGTCGCGTTCTATGGATCAGAATGTTGGGCAATGAAGTAGACTGATGATAGGAGAGTGTATGCTACTGAAATGTGTATGACCCTAGAAAGATAACGTGCGCCCCAGAGGCACCTGCGAAACGAATATAGCGCTGTTTTGTTTCATCCAACGCGTGTACACGCGTGTGCTTTCAAGCCAACTCAGTCGTCTCAGTCAACACCGCCGAAGGACGACTGCTGCTATTCGGTAAGTACCGTAGTTTGGTTGCTATGACCATACGTTGCGCCCGAGAGGCGCATGTTTATCTTCTGTGAAACTTTTATGTATTTGTGTGTGATTACGTTTCTGTTACTTTTTCTTTATTTACACATAAACAAAGTATGTAGGTATACAATTAGGTTATTGTTATAAGTAATTTTTTTGTTTTTGAAACATCTTTACTTCATAGGAAGCAGAAGAAATTATGGACGAAAGAGAAATAATATTCCTTTTGAGTCAAGAAGATGAAAGGTCCAGATGATAGCAGTGACAGCGAAATGGAGGATCACGTAAGTGAAGACGATACTTGTTCAATGTGATACTGACGACGAATAGGTACATAAAAGATGCCATTGATGAAAGCTTGAACACCTCAACACCTCCTGACGACACCTCAACACCTCCGGATGACGCCTCTACATCTCTTGATGACACCTCAACACCTCCTGACGACACCTCAACACTTGAAAGTAATTACACACACAATGTTTTATCTAAACAAGAAAACCCTTAAACCGAAGAGAATATTATATGGAAAAACGAAGTATTTAACTGTGTACACCATGGATGAGATCTAGATTGGGAATCCCTACTTTATCAAAGTGTTTGAGAGAAAATATTGAGAACATCCTGCCACGGGCTATTGAAGAAGCTTCTTAAGAAGCTGAAGAGTAAACTCCGGCTAAAGTTCGCCGTTACTGTAGGCTATGTACCACCAAAAATAAAAGAATGTCTATGATGACCTGTACAAAATGCAAAAAGTCTGTGTGTGGTGAACAAAAAAGATGTTTGCAACAAATGTCTATAATTTTTTTTATTTGAAGTATTTTGTAATTTGAGACTGAATATTATAGTCAATTATTAGTTTGTAAGAAAAAAAACTATAGTTGTTCCATAATTATTTTTTATTCTTCTTTAATATAAACACTTCAAATTATTGTTTTTATTGATTACTTATTTTGGATTGCATAGAATAATATTTTCTTTTTTTTTCTTTTTATTGAGGTTGCCTTTTATATAAGTGTTTGTTGTTGGATTTTAGGATTGTAACTAAGATTTCAATGTCCGCATTTCCAAAAACGGTTCTATCGGAACACCAGCGCGGCGTATTGCCCCCGCAATAAACCGCATTATGCTGAGATAGGACCATTTTGCATGCCTAAACTACTAATTTTAGCCTATAGCTTTTTGTTATTAATTTTTTGTCTTTTTAAAATATTGTAACTTTCTGTAACTGTACTACTTTGTGAGCAAATAAATATTTTCTATTTCTATTTATATTGTTAAGGGTTTATAAAAGCGCACATATTTTTCTTTATAATAAAAAAATAAAATAAAAATTGTTTTTAACTAACTTCTTATTTATCTAAAAACTCAATTAAATAATAATAATAAGAATTCATTTACAGTTTTTAAATAAAATTGTTATTTTATTGTGCGGCGCCTCTGCGGCGCAAGTTTATCTTTTCAGTTCAAAAAAATAACGTTATTTTTCTAGGGTTAGATGGATGTGTTGATGGAGTAACGCGAATGGATAAAATAAGGAATTAAAATGTAAGGGGAAGCTTGAAAGTGGCACCTGTGACTGAAAAGGTGAGGAATGCCAGATTAGTATGGTATGGTCTACGTGACCTCAGGACGGATGAAAGTCATATCACTAAGAAAGTTATGAGTGTGAGGTGAGTGTGAAATGTGGATGGACAATAATGGGTAAACAAGTAGAAGAAGCCCGAGGGAAAACTGGATGGATTGTGTGAAAGAGGATATGAATGTGAGAGGGAGGAGTGAACTTCGCCAACTACGAATGATAGAGATGAATGGAAGATTAAGCATGTTGGGCCCACCCCACCTAGTGTGGGATAAGAGCAGAAGAAAGATGATGAAACAAACAACTTAAACGTATAAGTGTAAAAATACAAAAAAATCAAAATCTAACAAAACGAAATTTAATATGAGCGACTGTATGGCTAAATTTTATCAGAACTTTTAACAAATGTCTAAGGGGTAGTCAAAACTACCCTACTTAGGTATGTCCAAAATTTGGAGTATTTGGACTCCAAATACATATTTATTACTTATGTTCGTTCACATTGTGCAGATGTTAACATTACATGCTTAACAGAGTCTCAAGAAAGAAATTAAAAAAAACATTTGTTTCGGCAGGATCTCGAGGGTCTTATTGATGCCTGATCAAAAATAGAGCTAAGTACTAAACCACTTGGCTAACACGGATCGTTGGCTAAATTCTCTAAGCACAGATCTTACATAATTATATATTACTTATAAGATAAAGTATCAAAACCATTCATACCGTTCGTTCTAGACACGAGCTCACGCACACTTTTACAAAAATTATAGTGTTATTGAAGTGTGCGTCAAAAATGACAACTCTGCGCAGCACGATCTAATGTTTGAGTTGGTCAAGATCGCTTAGGGGCCCTTAAAGTAAACAACGGACAAAGAATTAACAACGTGTTATATTTTGTAACATTGTTTTAATTGTCAAATAGCGTGTTCCGCAATAGGAAATCAGTTAATTATTCGCTTCAAATTATGGTTTCCTTAAGTGAACAATTAGGAGACGCAAAGTTTTCTTTGTGTATTTCAGGTTTTATTTACGACTAGCAGCACGTCCCGGCTTTGCACGGGTAAACTAATTAAACTACCTGGATAAAACATAGCCTTTGCTTTCATGGTACTGAGTTGAAAGTGTGTGCTTCTTTTCATTAGCTATATTTTACGTTTTAGCTAAATCCATTAAATAAAACCGTATACTATCGCAAAGTATTTTTTTGAATAACTGTGCCTGGTTTTAAATAATTAACTTGTCATATTTCTATATCCATATCCGCTTTATAAAGCAAAAATAATTATTCAATGTAGCGCATAATTATCAACATGAAGCTAATTTTAATCCAATTGATCAATTGAATGCCAGAACTAAGCACATGAAACGTTAATTATTTATAATTAGGTCCAATTTAATTTATGGATAATGAGTTTTCTATTGATATTGATTTTCTAGAATAATTAAAGTACGATTGCTACGGTGTGTGGTATTAAAGTTTTAGTTTCACAAACGAAAATAAAAACATGAAATGTACTTAATCTTTTTATACCCTAAATTTATCAAAAAATAAATTGAGTTTACGACTATGTCTTGGGACACAAAGTTCTGTTGAATTCGGAAAATCTAACAAGTAAATAACAATTGACATAATATTCTGCGTTATTGTCGAATCTTCATACGTTTAATTTTACGCTTTTAGCTTTAAACGTTTCAATTTGGCCAAACTTTAATATAAGACAGAGATACAACAAAACTTTTTTTGATCCTTCTCAAAGCCTTCCCAAACTTTTCTATGTAGAAAATACAACGATACAGGAAAAGCTTTCCTCTTTTCCTGCACCAGATGAAAGCCCAGTGTTTCCCAACTGTCTTCGCCTTAATAAAAAAACCCAACACACACATCGGATTGTTTCAATATACACCCCGTCTATCTATGAATTATTTATATGTATCGCCTCTCAAACGAATCTATGGTCGAACAGCCTGAGGGCGTGACTCGACTGAGCTCTTAGACTGAATTTACATAGAAAACTGACTTGTCAAAATCGGCGTAATTTTTTTTATGTTATTTATAACTAGCGAGTCATATAAATTGCTAACAGCCGGTTTTTCGAACGCATAAATAATCTCCAAAATTAGTTAATCGATTTTAAAACTACCTGACAAGAGTCGAATTTGTTCCTTACTTGAGACTTGTCACAGAAATGATGCCGTTTTATTTATGTCAGACACGAGATAGATGTCATCAGATAAAAGCGTAGTAAGCGCAAAATCAAATCGAGTTAACCTGCTTCCTGTGCAAGTTGGCTTTCCGAAAGGGTTCTATTGAAGTTTTCAGTGCTTTGGTCAAAGTGGTATCCAAGGTAACTGTTATTATTGTCAAGTGGAGATTATATTAAACGTAATATACCCTTTGAAGCTCTCAAATTTCATACTATTTCAGTTTTCTATATTAAGGGCCAGTGATATCGTTCAAGGTCTCAGAAAAGGAATCCAAATATCTAAAAAAGGTTTGTTATGTTATACACTTTTAACAATATCCAAATCCATACTAATATTATGAATGGGAAAGTGTGTGTGTCTGTTTGTCCGTCTTTCACGGCAAAACGGAGCAACGAGTTGACGTGATTTTTTAAATGGTGATATTTGAATTAATTTGATTTATTTGATATAATATCAATACAGATTTGTACCCATTATTTTTAATTAAACTTAAAGTTATTACGATGATGCTTTTCAATACTAATCTGAAAACAGATTTGTCAACACAAAAATACGTTTAATTGTCGGTCCCGGCTTTTAAGGTCGTTAAGCCACGACGGATGCCTTTAGGCAGTCTAGAAACCCCGTCACCAGAGTTGGCCACTTGTTCATACGAACGAACGAACAAATACAAAAATACTGCCACCCGATTGCCAACATCGCAAAACTCGTTATATAAAAACACCAAACTTCACCTCCGAATTTGGTTCACGTCCATCGAAAAACACACTGTCAGAGGTTTGGGACGCAATTTTAAATTCCTTTATGTTTTATGTTAATTAAAATTTGCTTTTATTCGACCGGGCTCGAGCAGATTGTGGTCAGCATACGAAATTTTAACGTTTTAGGGTTCCGTGGCTTGAAAATAAAACGTCATCAGATATTATAATTAAAATTCTTGTTAAAAGTTTGATTCCGATGGGATTCAAACCCACAATGTCACAAGCAATAACCAGTAAGCCGGGCTGAACAGTCTATTAAATTATTTATTTAAGAAAAAATTGTTTAAAGACGAAACAAGCGTGTGTTTACGCATAGGTATATACCTTTATAATTAATACCTTGTGAATTATCTTGATTTAAAATATTACAGTAGTTGATTACTCTGACTATCTGATCTATTGATAATGAAATATTATTTTAGTTTTTTAAAACATTACCAAGCCTCACACCAAAAAAAAAATATTTCATAGACGGAACTCAAACTGTGGACACCCAACTCGCACTTGTCCGATTTATTTAAGTGTAAAAGCACGAGCGCGGTTGTTTCATTATCGTTATCTACTTTTATAATCTGTGTGTTCTTACGTTGCTTTTCAGTTCGCTTTGATAAGCGTATTCGGGTCAATGGTGCAAGTTTTAAAGTTTTGCATAAGTTATTTTGACTAGGCACGAATTTTAAATGTTGTCTAATTATTTGACGACTTTTGTGGCGCAGTGGGCTAAAGCCCGACTTAGACGCGGAGGTTGTGGTTCGATCCCCGCTACGGGATAAGTGTTTGTATGTTCTGCAGATATTCGTTCCGTGTCAGGGTGTTTTCTATCTTTAATACGAGGATGTTTGTATTTCCAAAAAAAATGTATCGAAGTATAATATCACTGATCTGGTTACCATAACACAAGCTTGAGACTAGATGACGTTGTGTGGAATGTCCAAAGATATTTATCTATTTATTTCAAGCTTTCGGCATTGTCATACGGAAACCACTTATTTCGTAGAATAATTCTGGGCATGGGCCTCCACAAATACCTACACTTATAGAAATTACGGGTTTCAGAAAGAAGGGTGGGAGACTCCAAGTTTCCGAAAAATCCGTCTTAGTACTTTTTTGAGTACGTTGTAGTTTATTAAAGAGAATAAAACATCGATTTGTACATACCATAAAGATTGGAATGGTGTGTTTAAAACCATTTCAATAGTACGAAGGGTTTTAATGTGAAGGAAGTAGCCTTCGGTAGGATGACGCAGGTTGAAATACACATAGATTGTGTGTCCGTGACTATTCAGTTACTGACAAGGATTCTCTCTGAAACCCATCGGTCATAGATACAGGAAACGACATGGGAATAGTATAATGGTGTTAAGATGAGACGGCATTTCAAAGGCTGTTATAAGTGTGTTCACAAGAAGATTGTTCATAAGAAGCGCTCAAGACAAAACTTGCTAAGACGTTTTTGATAGATCGTTGAAGCAACGTTGATATGGGTATGACATTGGATGGGTGACCTCATGTGGCATTAACAAGCGAATGTAATTCTTCAAAGGGCAATAAGTTTTTGGTTCCGGCTTTAAAAGACGTTAAGCTATTATAAAACGGGATATTTACCACGATTCGTAGATTTTTGAGTTTCCCGATATTTCGGTATAGTTTATAATGTTCTCAATGTTCAAAACCATGATACTTTAAAAAGATTAATCGTTAAGCTATGACAGAAATCTATACCTAAGCTTCCTAAAATATCGTCATCTACTTACTCATGAGCTAATGCGCAGGCCACACATAAGAGACGTAAGATGAGGACAGGGCCGACATTTATCTTTACCGCGTACCTTTCATACAAAATGTATAAAAGCGTCGAGACGCAAAACATACATAAACATTTGTCTCGTCGTGGTGATCAAAAAACCACCTCCGCTGTCAAAATCATTTAAGTCGATATGCAAATACAAAAAAAGGATCGTGTAAATATTACTCTAAAAGCCCAAAGCTATATAGGTACAAGAAATACTCACAGCTCTATGGGTAACAAAAGACGTCCTCCCCTGCAGTCTAGCGCTGACCTTCGCTGGAGTATCTTCATCCTCTCTCCTCGGGTCGAACCACCCGAACGCAGCACCCACCACCAAAACAGCACCTAATATCATCAGAGCGAGGAAACCACCGATCGCGGCTTTAGTCGCTTGGGATATCACCATTGCCATCTTGGAGACACTTATCACATTTCGCGCACTTTCACTTTTATGGTTAGCACATCACTAGTCAAACATTTTTAGATTTGTTGTACCTGAAAAGAAAGAAAAAAAGATTACAACAATCAATTTTCAAGTGATTGGCAAAACGTAAATGTTATCATTTCATAAAAGTTATTGGTTAGGTTACGCACATTAGTAATATTACATTGCCATTATTAATTATTTACAGATTTCTTACATCTGACACGCTTCTGCCACACGCACGAGCTTTCCCAAACTTATTAATTTGACTTCTATCTTGCAACTTCTGAATTTGTAACTTACACGCGTTTATCAAGGACATCTACACCACGTACGCATCGTATAAATTGCCTATGCAAATTCTATCTCCGTACATAATATTGAATGTCCATAATATTCAATGATGTTTGCATACAAAGGTACAGTTGGTAGAGCGGGGTATTGTAAAGGAGCGATAACCTAGATTCAAGTAGATACTTATAGTAGGTAATTGTGTGAAGTGGGGCTGCAAAGTGTAGGTACGTTGGAGCATTATACTGAGGATTCTTACTTTTTAAACCATTTTTCTAGTTACAATGTGTACCTATGTTTGTTTACCTCTTTCTATATACGAGCTCTTTCAACGATTTGACCAAAATAAGTTAATGTGAATATAGTATTACAAAAAAAATTGTTCTAAAAAATATTCCGCTGAAGTGATCCTATAAAGTTGATGATTTTCGTCTCAGAGCAATCATCTTCTCAAATTTTCGTCCTGATTTGAACCTACGAATTTCGGATTGAGATTTCTTGAAAGTAACTACATAAATGTACGTTCAAAAAGTCTTAATCCTAAAGTCGTAGGTTACTTTTAGAATCGTATAATTACGGTAACGTTTTACGTTGTTGGTAAAATTAATTATTATACCCTGTTCAAGTCCTATTCGAATTTCATATTGAAATTTGAGTTGGAGGGACGTTCAAAATTTAATTATGGGGAATTATGCCAACTCTGTTTGTATAAAAAATACCTTTGAACACACTGAATAATTTTGAAATCTCTTTTCTCGCTGTATTTAATTTTTGCTAAACGCAAAGAGATTATTGTTATTATAAAGTTTAAAATTAAAGTTTTTTAACAAAATTTTTATAGGTAATATAACGTGCTTTACCAGAAACCCTGTTGAGTAGCAATAAGGAGTTTCAATATTACATACCTCTGAATTCCTCTATAAATCCTTAAATTTACTAACTGCACTGCTTTTTAGAGTAAAACTCATAATCATAATTTATCGTCCAATTTTCTTCAAATTAAAAGTAAAATAAAATAAATTTGCATAGAAATGAGAATCTAAGAGGTTCCTATTAGGATTATTAACCTTTAAGTGGCTCTACGAATAATTTAAATGGGTCAGAAGGGTTACCTGGCTTATTACGTATCGCGACTGCTAATAGCAAGATGGAAAGGAATTATTGCCTTAAAAGACACTTTCCAAAATGGTTCCTCCTTATTTGACAAGGGTATCTTTGAAACAATTTAATTAAAGTAAGGTAAACGACGGTAGCTACAACAACATTGATAATATTTTTTGGAATTTGTATATTTTACAATTTTGGTTTTTCATTATTTACAAATTATTGTGTATTGTGACTCTAGTAGCAGTTTTGCTGATAGTATTTTTATTTCTTATCTACATGATTTTTCTTTCTATAAACAAAGATTACCAATAAAAATATCAGAATACTTACTTAATGTAACATATTGGTATTCTTTTAATTATTACATGTATTTGCAATAAACGACTGTCGGTAAAAAGAACCTACCTATTTGTAAATACATTTTACTAAGAGGAATCCAGATTTAGCCTGTAATGACCCTTTTCCTGTCAATAGCTTACCTTCTTAAATCCGTCTTTTTCAATTGAGTTACGTGCGCAAAGAAAGATTTCCTCAGATTCTTGGTTCTATCACAACCAACTGTGAAGAGCTATCTCAAGAAACAATTTTTTTTGTAATCCTTTGACTTGATCCGACTGCTGTCAATGGTGATTTTTTAGATCCTGTCACTTTATTTTGGACACCTAAATGAATTGAATGTGTGCTTATATTGGATATTTAAATATAAATTGCAAAATTTGAACTAACAAAAAACTTGATAGATAATTAGACAATTATCCCTTCACATTATAAATGACTAAAATAACCTTAATTTACTTCACCTCAGCTTTCCTTTAAAGCTTAAATCTAATGACTGAAATAGTCTTATTAATTTTACCTTCAAAAGCATCACTTTAGTTACTCTGAAGGTCAAAGAGCTAAAGTCTTAAGCGTTAATCACTTTCAATACAGAAGAGCGAAGATAAACTGCCTACACACGGTGGAACGAATTTGTCTTACTTAATCTTACACTTGTTTACTGTATACGCCTTATTTCTAAACATGCGTTAGCTCAGCTTGACGCACTACCAGACACTTATGAACCGAGCTCAAAAATGATAGCTAGAACACTAGATTTTCAATCACTTATAATGCTTACTGCCAAAGTTAATTTGACTATTTGAAAAAAGTCTTCTCTTGCGGCTGAAATCTACATGATATTAGGGAGTTGTTTTTATTAAGTATCGATACTTTTTACACGCAACTACATACGAGCTCTAACAAGTAGGTTTTTTAAAGTAACAGTTGTCAAGTCAGTGATAACCAAAAGTATAAATTTTGGAGAAGCATTGGCTCTGGTGCTTCAAGCATCAGAGGTTTCTATAAAACGCACATTATCTAATTCCCAGGTTTTTTTTTTAGAAGTAACCTAGCTGTTCATTTTTCTATCTCCCAGGATACCTTATTACGTAACGCGCTACTGCTACTAATTGCGTAACAGTTTGTCAAAGCGCACGTCACTTCGCACGCTGCGCTGTAATTACGTTCGTTGTGAACGCTCTTTGCATTTCAATTACAACGGTGTTGGTTCAAGCATTCGATGCACGATAGCTATCTAATGGCAACTATGAGCGTAAATTAGTTGCTATGGAATAGATACGTAATGAGATTTTTATAATTTGTGATCATGTATTGTGATATTTGAGCTCGAAGTCAGTGTTTTATATACGTAAAGTAAAATAACAATTGATTAAAAGTTTAATGAGAATTAACATACAATACACAAATACGCAATACTTATAGTACAGTCAGATTCAAATTAATACAAGCGAATAGTGTAGTCAAAATGATCTTAACAATTTAAACCCAGATTGAACCAACATTATTTTATAAGCTAAGGCTAAGGTTTCAAAAATATATCGTACAACTCATTATTCAAAAATATCATATTATTACATTTAAGTTGAAGTACCTACCTATGTATTATGTAACAAAAAATGGTTTCATGAATATTTTATTATATTATAAAAACCCAATAAGCAAGATACAATCAGCAACAAAAGTCTTCGAACATCCCAAAGTTTCTGAAATACCAACTTTGAAAATGTTAACCTTTGTCTAGAAAAAAATATCTTCTTTGTTAGAATTGATATCTAAGTGTTTTATAAATAACCACGACGGTGTTTTCAAAGTGCGGTAGACAAATTTAACAAGTGTTGTTGTCTTTATCCTAATTCCCAGCCCCATTCTCTGCAAGGTGTGGTTCCATTCTCCCTAAACTTAGTGCGTCATGGGCAGTAAACGCGTTAACATGTTATACAACAAAACTGTATATACTAATCTGACTGTACAAAGTGGAAAAGGGAAGGGGAATGCCCTAAGGGTACACTCTAAACCCTTTCATCGCACTGACCTTGTCCGTAAAAAGATGGGTTAAATATATTTTGCACAACTTTCTACTGCTTTTCAATCGCTAGAGGTCCTTATCGATTGCAGTCGCTTTAAATTTTATTCAAGCGAACTATTTACCAAGAATTTCCGTAAATTCTTTTTGTTGAACCACATTTAGTTATTTATCATACTGATAGTTTCAATGGTTTTGGTTCCGTGGTTCCGGTTTAAGAAAGATTGGTTCTTGTTTATTGGAAAAATGAATTTTAAAATTTAGATATAAAAACAAAGACTACTAAAGTATAAAAGATAAACCATTTTACTGCTCTGCATAGAAACAAGCAAAACTAAATTATTCCACAAAACATAAGCTTGTAAAGCTGAATTTTTATTATGCAAACCAAAACCGCAGGATTTATAGATTCAGTATTTTACAGTGCATGCGAAAGTAGACTTTTACCACTGCTTAATAGCGTCTAGACGTTATGATAGATTGGAAGGGTGGGACTTGAACTACTTAGCCTCTGGATTCGAAAGATAAAGGCTAAAGTTCAATGAAAACTTTTTGTTTTAAAATAAATCAGAATATTTGATAAAATTTATTTTCTCAGAAACTTGTGAGTTTGAAGAGCTACGAGAACCAAAATAGTTGTTGTCTTCGTAAATATTCAATTATCACGTGACTCATTACCTAAACAGTTTTTATAAAAATATGAATATTCTTAATTTTTGTAACCCAAAGATATTCAATACACTATTAATACACACGTGAAGTAAAGTATGCGTCTCGCAAAGAGTGAGACACGACCGCGAAGAATGATCATGAGATGAAGATTCTCCTATGAAGAATTAAACAATGTAATAATTAATCCATATAATATATTATTACACAAATTTATTACTATGCTTTAAAAAGATTGCTTCAGCTAATGCAACATAATTTAAATACGACATCCAGTGTTTCTAAGTCTGCGAATTCAGAACTTCAAAGGCGTAAAGGCATGAGTTGAGCACCCTTTAGTGCTTTGACATGTTGATGTTTCAAGTGCTCTTGTCATATCTGTGGGGTGTGAAATAATAATCTGATATTTTCTTTGTATTGTACTATCTTTTATACGAGTGAGGTCAAATGATCGTATTTTCGAGACACTCACTCTTTGTAACTCAAAGTAATTACTCAAGTAACTGTCTGCTGCGTGTTGTATTATTGCAGCGATTCGATTACGCCAACAAAAATATCTGTATTTTATAAATAGTTGTATATTCTGCAGATATTGTTCCAGGTTTGTGTTGTAAATATCCTATAACATTTTACACGTGTCAGAGGAGGGGCGTTAGAGCGTCTCAAATCATCATTATTTTGTACTAACAGTAATGAGAATCTGACGTTCTCATTGACAAAGCCAAAGAAACATTAGAGCGCTCCGAAAGGAACGGATTGTGGTAACACGTGGTAATGCGTCAAGCCAATGTTGTGGTATTTTCTCGGTGTACGTGTGACTTCGCCGACTGCTGGCGACGGAATGACCGCTCGACGTCGTTGGGTGGCTTTTTATAGCAGTGCGATGTTACTCCGCTCGCTGCCGGCGCTCGACTGAATGTTGTGCGACGTTGAGCCGCCTTTTATACCCGAGTTGTTGTTCCGTTGGCTGCCACCGCTCGACTGAGCGCCGCACGACTTCCGCACCGTTTTTATACTTTTTCTGTTTGCGCCGATACGGCCATTCTGACCATGGATGCGTCCCTGCATCCACTTTTCATTAACAAATTTAAACAAAGAACACGTCTGTAATAAAACATAAACAATTGCACATTTGACCTCATAGCCTCAGCGCTAATTTTGGTCGAAACCTCAGAGCCTCAGCGCTCATTTTGGTTCTCGTTAAAAGCAATCAAAAACAAACAATCAAAAACAAACACTACAATTATTTCACACATCATGGTTGTCGTTGGTTCATCCCACTTCTGATGTCAGAGGAGGGGCGTTAGAGCGTCTCAAATCATCATTATTTTGTACTAACAGTAATGAGAATCTGACGTTCTCATTGACAAAGCCAAAGAAACATTAGAGCGCTCCGAAAGGAACGGATTGTGGTAACACGTGGTAATGCGTCAAGCCAATGTTGTGGTATTTTCTCGGTGTACGTGTGACTTCGCCGACTGCTGGCGACGGAATGACCGCTCGACGTCGTTGGGTGGCTTTTTATAGCAGTGCGATGTTACTCCGCTCGCTGCCGGCGCTCGACTGAATGTTGTGCGACGTTGAGCCGCCTTTTATACCCGAGTTGTTGTTCCGTTGGCTGCCACCGCTCGACTGAGCGCCGCACGACTTCCGCACCGTTTTTATACTTTTTCTGTTTGCGCCGATACACGTACGTTATAAGTATCTTGTTAAGAACGATCCATGGAATGTATACATTCTGTGCTAATACTTATTATAAGGTAAGAAAACATTAATTACTTCATTAATGTCAGGGCATTATTTTTGTAACTCCCCACTCCCCTATTTATGTTTTAATTCAAGCATTTTTTTCAGAAAGGGTTACACCTGCATGAAATATCGAGACAAGGCTTGAATTGACTTCCATTCCATTTTTCCGAAACCGATACTAGAGCTGTCCGCATTTGTATCCATCACTCGACGAATAAATCAGCTTGGGTCAAATCCCAGTTTGGGTTACAGTGAAAAATTGATGAGCAATATATTTTGGCGGAGTTGACGCAAGATTATCATCGCATGTCGGAACGTCTCGATTCCATTCCATAATAAGCCTCTCTACTCTTGCCAGCGAACCGGACGCAAATACAAGTACAGTATTAAATTATCTGAGGCAAAAAGCAACGGCTTGTCGAGTGTGGATGGGTGATGGTTTCTCGCGAGAATCACTGCTTGAACCGCGAACGCCAGTGTTATAGGGCTAGGCTATAAGACACATTTTCTAATAGATCGCAATGTGTGTGTGTGTGTGTGTGAGGATCTATTTTAATGAGTTAGGCTTGGTTGTACCTATACCTACTCTTTCAAACAAACAAATCCTTTTTTTAAATCTTTTTACTTAAAAAGTGGTGCTCAAATAACGAAATATTTAATTAAAATACCTACAGTGGAATACAGAACCTCCTTTCTTGAAGTTGGTTAAAAATCTGTAGGGGTTCGCATATTTCAAGGCAGTTCGTTACAGAAAAACATAAAAATCTCGTCTGATCCATGTCATTGCCCCAACATATCCCCAATAGACTAGAAAGTCTGCTATCAGATATCGAATAAAATATGTACATGCGATTCGATATGATAAAACAAGATCCCTTCGATCGAGGCACGTCTTGTGCCGATCGGAATAAAATAGATACAAGAAAATACGTCTATTCTGAATGTGAAACGAATATACTCGTACATAGAACTTTATAACTATTTCTCGAAATTATTTCTACAATTGAAATTTATGGCATTTCAAAGAAAGCATGAAGCGCATCAAAGACGACGATATGTTTTATTATTACATTCTTAACATAAGGTTTCGCTTGCATTCAATTCAATTAAAGCAATTTTTGAATTCCATGGGTTAAACAGTGCTGTCATCGTGACTTGCATGTTTTAATGCAAGTCATGATGTAGTTTGTTCACTAAATAAACTAAAATAAATTTATAACCACCATCGGTTAACTGGTAACATGCATCCATTTCAAATTGAATTTACATAGCATTTGTTACACTGTATTAACAATATTGGTTCAATGCATGTAACTTCCAGTATAAGTTGAACGTTGTTAGTCTGTCAGTAACCAATAGTTTGGATGTTTGGATAGCTCGATAACTTTTGGTTTACGTATAGTCTGTGCTGAATCTGAACTGAGATGATGTTTTTTGTCGCATTCCTTTTGAATTTTACACAACTACAGTTTTAAAAGACAAATTATTTTATTCTTATCTATCTGTATTTACAATAAGGACATGGCGAATTACTTGAAGGACCAAGTCAACTTAAAAGCGTAAGAGACAACCGCCTTATTCTCCTAATAACCATGTCTTGACTTGGCACTTGGTTGTTTTTTCAATAACGCAATAGTTTTCCGAAAACAAAAGCTAGATAACGTGCAATCTCTTACCGCGTCATGTTTTGAAAGTCGTCGAGAATCAAGACAGTTACTGTCACATTTATAATATTAGTATAATAGTATTCGTATGTTAGTAGTAATAGTGATCTGAAATAATGCTCGAATCTGTAACGAAATCTGTAACGTTTCAGCTTTTGACTAAACGATAGTAAAATAGACACAAAACTAGTTATAAATAGAAGTCAAATTTAAATTCAAAGCCGTTGACCTCTCGTATTCATCGTTTTCCCGTGTCAACGAAAACTCGCTAACGCCCCTACATTTAGTATGCCTTTTGGAAACAAAACGTGTATGAACTAAGAAGAACTCAAAGCTTTACAGTTAACGCGATTCCGTGTATAAAGCTAACTGGGATTTATGTATCTTAAAAAGAAGAATGTAGATTCTTTCAGTATGGATATGATTTTTGTGAGCAAAGCTGAATTTTAACAGTTCTACGTTCAAACTTAGGTATGTGTTTTTCCATGTAAGACCCTATTCACACGGCATTGTCCTTCACGTTTTTTTGCATTATACGTCTTAACGTATATATAGTGGCCATACAACGTACATATATCCATTCACACGGCGATTGTACTGCAAAAAAACGTGTACCGCTTATACGTTTAAACGCATACGTCAAGCAAATCGAATGAACTTTGACGTATTCGGTTCGCAGTGGCACGGTATAGGTTTGCTTCCTTCACTTTTCTGCGGCTATTCGTTTTTTACACGAATGATAATTTACCGTGTGAAGACCTGGGTGATTGTACGTTAAAAAACGAATACGAAAAAAACGTGCCGTGACGTGTGAACTGGGTCTAAGACTTTTATTTCATAGTATCAGTCAAATTCGCTCGCTTTTGAGTGAAAAAGTAACAGACATCCATCCGTCTATAAATCGAGCAGTTTCTAACTCATAAAGAACTTTAAAAACTGGTACCTGGTTGTGAGAGTTGGGAAATTAAAATTCATATTTTTTTCGTTTATTGACTCGCACTATGTTAAGTTACTAAGTTACATTATTATTGAAGTTACAAAGTTACATGTCATATTAACACACTTTAGCTTTTATAATGATTAGTTGTTTGAAATGCAGAATATGATTCCGTGATATTCCGCCATTTTCAATTCTACTTCCAATTCTTCCAAATATTAACAAGCTTCCGCCCGCACCTTCGCTCGCGTTGAATGCACCCGGATAAAAAGTAATCGTGTGTTATTGTGTTCGAAACATGACTCTATCACGACTGTAATTCCGAAGCGCGGTAATTAATTGTAATTTGTATTGTAATTGCTTCTAAAGCTCGTCTTGTAATTCAACACTGTATTCTCTAAAGAGGTCACACAAGCCGGATTTGCATGAATTTAACACTTTACTGTCTTCATCACTTAATGTTTACTTAAGCTCCCCACTTCTGATTAAGTTAGCATACCTTAATCAGAAGTGGGATTGTCCTCGTTGGTACAAACCGGCGACATTGTTAAGTGTTTTTAATGATTAAATCGTATTATTATTTATGTAGATGACGTTGTGTGAAATGTCCAAGGATATTTATTTTATTTATTTATTTTATTGCCTGTACTTGTCAAGCAGTCAACACGTGTAAAAGTATCCAGTCTAAAGAGGTCACATAAACCGGTTATTCATGAAACCGAGGCACGCAAGCGTCTGTTTGTTGTGATTGAAAACCGATAAAAACATAGCTGAAAGGTTGTACGATAAATAAACTGAATTCTTTTGAGTAGATTGTAATGAAAATGAAGGATTCATTTTGAATAAATTGAGGGTATTGTTTTTGCAAACATATTTAAATAATTAAGAGATACATAAAAATCTTCATGTTGTTATGTATAATCAATTTACTTTTATACCTCAGAACTGGAGTACTTTGAATTCCAAATACATTTATTCCGAAAACACCGAGTTATTTCTTTCCCTTTCAGATAAAATCCAAATAAGAATCTCAAAGTAATTTCAATGATCACCAGTTTTCTAGGAAATCATTATCTGATACAGTTTATTTTGTTAAACATTTTTGATGTAAAAAGGCTTTCAGAGGTAAAAGTGTAGATATAACAAAGTTCTAAGTACTTAAGTTTCATTAAAGACATTACGAGAAAATAACGCGTACACAATTTAACCTCAAGAAAGTAGGATTAGTTTTCTTTCGAATTGATAGTATTCTCTTTAGAAGTTGGATTGAGCTTTAAATAGTTAATAGGGTTTCAAAGTGCCTTGTGTTTCTCAGAAAATCTCACTGAGTAATTGGACCAAAATTTGGTCACGTTTAATGTTTAAGTTATCTGTCCATCCTACTTTATTTTTTATTTTACGTTTTCAAAGTTCCGATTTCATTATAATTATATTTATATACGAGTATATTCAAAGATTACGTATTGTAGTTATATAGTAGGTATGTACTCGTATACTAATATTATGAGGAGGTCAAAGTCCAGTCAAGTCAAATAGTACACCCGTGCAAGACGGGACGTGCTGCTAGTATAAATAAAGAAAACTGTACTTAATTAAAAGAAACTGTAACATTTAAAAATTTACTTTATTACACTCTAATTACGACGTGGTTAGCTAATTTCTGTTTTGAAAAACAATTCTTACGTGAAATAGTTCCTTTCAATTGGATTTACAATAATTGGTACTCTGTAGTAATAACACACAAACACAAAATAATGTTCTTATAACACCCTTATTTTAGGGTGGGGTTAATTATTACATTGGTACAAAAAATTTCGTATACCTCCAATTGGTAAATAAGCGCCTTTGTGCTTTGGAGAGCAATTTTTTGTCGATTCCCACTTTTAAAGTCGGGCCTTCAGGCAGTCCAAAACCTGCGTTACCAAAGTAAGTCTTACTTACCTTGGTAAAATCTTATCTTCCACTCCCTTGGACTGAAATATTACTACATTGTGTTATAACTTGGGTATTACGTTGTACTTTATTTATTCTGTGGTAAAACATAAATACTTGTGGTCGGGCCTCAGTTGCCTTACAGTCAAGTTCCTACTCGTAAAACCATCTTTTCTAGGGTGGAGTTATGTTTTTATTTTCCTTAGAATTTCTATCAGACATACTGAATATTTTATTATACTCCTTAGCCATTTTAAATAGAAATAATGTACTTAATACAAATAATATTGTTAGGTATTTTTTTAGGTACCTAAATTATTTGTTTGACTGCAAACGCCCTGTGCCGGTTTTTTTGCTCGCTGTATTTGATTTACAAAGGAATGCAGCCATTTCATTCCCTAGAGCCTACAGAATCGAAATGCTACCCTGATTGTACCTTCCGCCTACACATTGCAAGATTTCAATCGCGAGTGGCAATATATGTAGCAAAACAAACATTTTCCTTTTCATATAGAGCTCATAAGCTATGCGTCCACTGGGTTAGAATCGAAGCGTACGAGGCGTGTCGGTATCGAAAATAATGATTTGCTTCTACAGTTGCCTTTATCACTATGAATGAGTGGTGAGCATCAAGGAGTGAAAGGGTTAATAGGGCAGTATGAAAAATATTTTAATTTTATTTTTAATTTACGTACCTATTTTCGCATTATGGAGTACCTATGATGACAAGGATATTGTAAGCGAATTTACTGCGGATGACGTCATTGGCAGAAATACTGGTCTCTAACTCAGAAATGTCGATCCAGTGCACGTATATAGAAATCAATACAAAGCAACACACTCCGTACGCTCCGTTTCCGTCCCAGTGGACGAGTAGCTTTACATTTCTTTGTTTTATTGCGGGTCGTGTGTTTCCGCCTTCATTTTTTTTCTTTATACATAGTCAGGTATAACTATAAGGCTCCTTTTACACTGCAAACTTTTTATCGGCCGATAGTTAGTCAAGCTTTTATGAGTTAGATGTATGTAAAATCGCACTGTATTATACCGATTATTGACGAACTCATTAGCAAACCACTCCGAGCAAATGGTAGGCGATAGGAAAGGTGGCTGTATGTATATGGAGTCTAAAATTTTAAAAATTTAAAACACTCACTAATGCAATGGTAAATATTCAAAACACTTCGGAGTATTAAAATAGAATGACCAAGGAGTTCGTTTTATTCAAATTAATTTAGACTTTCGCGTACAAGCTTTAAGTTACAATATTGTAGATTACTAGCTTCAAACTTTGTTTGTTGTGCTATAATTTATTTTATGGCATTATTGCGACTTTCTTTACTTTGTTCGTTGAATTGGCTCAATAAAATGTTTACTTTAAGTTGCATAATATTTTTTTGTTTTTTTTATTGTATTTATGTGTTGGTTACGTTTCAAACGTAGTTAAACCTTTTAACATACTAAAAGAAATTGTAAGCTTAGAAATTTTAACACTCGAAGAAGGGAATGGTATTTTGCGTGTTAAAAAAGTTACCATGTTCATTTCTTTAGCATTACATCTAAAAGTTTTACAATATCGCGAAAAAAACCTAAAAGTTGATTCGAATTAAACCTTATAAACTCATTTCGTTAGATCCCTGTCTACCGATACCTTAAACCATTTGCATCAGCCAATCCCATCTCAAACTAGAATAACATATCCAAATGTTGAAATCGAGGCTAGGATCGGTCGTTTGATAAGAAGCTGAATTATTGCCTGGTGTTGACCGAAACGACAGTACGTTAGGGCTGTTCCCACCATTCCTATAGTGAAGTGTCGACGTATTTTTCGATAACGTAACTAGACTGTTATATTTTTAAAGTCAGCTAGTCAATCAGTTGAATTAGTGGACTAGTAAAACTAAAGTGCGCATTGAAAATTCAATCAAATATTTTCAAGATTAGAATTCATTATACTGTCGAATTTTTAATTTTTTAGGTAAATACACACGAGGATTTGACGAACAAACGTTGAATGTCTCGTTTAGTAATGTAATGCAACTATGTTGAAAAGTAGTCGTCTTGCGTTCAAATCACTGCGCGTCGAAACGTACAATAAGAATTTTGAATTTAGCCGCCTACGAATTTAACAAGTCTATCATTAGACTGTAAACCGTTGATGCGTTAGTTATTTACCCGTTGAACTAACTATGTACATAGTTTGTTTTATACAACACTCACCAATAACGTTTGGGCTGTTCTCACCGTTCCTATATCGATTCAACCTTATTTTTTATTTCAAATGTATTGTGTTATTTGCCTATTTTAAACTTTATTTTCAAAGGCAGTTTATGTCTGTAATTATAATAATACAAAAACAAAAAAGAAATAATAAAGAAAGTAATTATAAAAGTATACAATTGAAATAATTACATACCTAACTGCGATTATATTTTTCATTGAGTTATTAAATGTTATGTATATTGCTATCACTCGTATGCTTTTAGAATGAATTTGAATATAATTCTGATTGGAATTAAGTACATAATCCATAATTTGTTTCAGACAAAGAGTTATCTATGCGACTCAAAATTTTAAAAATTATGGCATGTAGGTACAAAAAACCTTAATAGGTAATACTTATTACGTCTGATTAAGTAAGTTTTTATTTAGTTTCTATTACTGTATAATTAGGTTTTTTAAACCTCGTGACCAGAGCGGAGTCAAGAAAAGCCGCTAGCTCAAAATACATTTTGTTGAAATATTTGTAAAGCTATTCGGGTATTTCTGGAACTACCCCGAATGTCGATTGTATCCTTGTGTGGATCTGATAAGGTTTGTTTGACGGAATCTTTTTGTGAGAAGGAAAATTGTATTGACGTAATTGGTTTCGTTTGTCCTTGCAATGACCAGTCTGAATTTCAGTTCGTGACAATTGTTAAAGTAGGTACGAGTAAGATGATTGAAGGGAATCGATTTCTATTATCTGTACGACTGAGATAAGAATTGACTATTATAGTGTTTAACGTCTGTAAGGAGTATATTACGAAAAATATTAAGTTTACCAATACTTTTATTGTCTTTTATAATCGCTTTTTGGAATCCAGGCCGTCCATCGATTTTCGTTTAAAAATGTATAGGTACTTATTAATAATATTAGGAGCTGTAAAAGTAGGTTTGGTCTTTAGGAAGAATCCAATCAATAGTACAATTTAAACTTTCGCGATCTTTAGACATAATTTATATGAAAATTACGGGACTTTATCACGTATTAACCTTATTATTTTATATTTCCCGACGTTTCGAGTGCGTTGCAGCGCTCGTGGTCACGGGCAGACCACGAGCCCGTGACCAAGAGCGCTGCAACGCACTCGAAACGTCGGGAAATATAAAATAATAAGGTAAATACGTGATAAAGTCCCGTAATTTTCATATAAATTATGAATCCAATCAAATCCATGAAAATCGGTCCAGCCAGTTTCGAGTTACAAGTATTAAAATAAACCCTACTTTGTTTTATACCTATCAATGTAGAAAACAAACCTATTGACTTCACAAAACATAGGCATTATTCTATAGTAGCTTCTGTGTCTATAAGTACCAGAACATTTAAAGTAAGTCCCATCATATCCTCAAGAACTGTTGTTTCTCGGGTGGAATAAATCTTCCTCTCTACCGTCAAGCCTTCAAGCCGTCAAGCACTCTGGTGGGAACATTAATTATCTGTCAAGCAAGTACTCACGGTGTTTCAGCATCATTATGTACGGGTATTTTTGTATTCCAATATAACATTTTTTGAGTGGTTCTGTAATGAGCAAAATCTTTGTAGGAATTATTTTACAAGTTAGGTACATATTTTTACGCAGAAAAAATTATGAATGTGAGTTTTTGTTGATTAATATTCGTCTGTTAGCAAAAAATACTTTGTACCACTCTTATCTATCTTTAGCGATTAGGGCCCATTCCTTATTAATTAGTGAAGTATTAATTAATTAAATATAGACAATGTTATGTTCTTGAGTAATGTCAGTTCTTGCATTTTAGCCTTCTACTAAGTGCCGATGGGCTTGAAAACTGTCACGCATTGAATGGTAAGTTCATCAAAATGTGTGCATGTTCCAAATATGAATGTTGAGCTCTGACCCCATTAGATAAAGCTTTAAAAATACTGTAAGAATATGTCTACCGCATCGTCGGATTAGTGGTAAATATTTATATTTTACGAATATTATTACACATTATTGTCTTCTCACGATGTTTTACTTCACCGTTTAAAATGATACATTTAATCAAAACAAAAACTCCATTCTTACACCCGGGCATTAAACCCACGACCTTCCAAAGGAAGTCGAACTTCTTAACACTCGGCCAACACGGATCTCATAATATACTCGTATGTAGGATGATCTTAATCACAACAATGCCCTGTTTCAAAACAGAAACAAACGTGACAATTTCCAATCACTCCGTTTGTATCAAAGAGACCTCTCCAGCTACTTCGTTCCAAATTGCAATTTCAAAAACAAGACAATTCAAAGGAAAATACTAAGAAATATGAGAAGGAAAACAGGCGTGGAAGTAACGTGACTCTGTCACAGCAAATAGACGTTATTATCTCAAGAGTTGATGTTTGCTTTTGGACGCATTTACAATAAAAACATTTGTAATTTTACCTGTTTTACAGATTCTCAAACGAAGATCATCTTTAAAATTAACTGAAACTGTCTATTCACGTTACAAGACGTGTCAGTAAAAGTGTGTGAAAGCAGCTATTCATTATAAAAAAACAGATCAGGTCAACTTACAGAACCTGCTTGTTCAAAAAATTCACGAATGAAAGTCAATTTTATTGGGTGGTACATAGTTTTATTCCCTTTTGAAAACCTTAGAGTACTTCTGTGATCCTAAAATCATTAAAAGCAAATAATAATCTCTAATGACACAAATACAGAAATATCTATGATTTATTTTGTTACTCTTCCAAACTTGAATCTTATATATTTTCTTTTCGTTGATCTAAACCCACTTTTATTTATATTTATAGAGATTTAAAGAACTTGAATTATGGCTTAAGTTTCAACTCTCTATTTCTACCCGTTTCTGAGAAAATTTACCTACTCATAGTAGGTAAATTTTCTCTTTCAGGAGTAGTTAAAAAAAACTGGTAAGTATTAATAGTGTTGTTTTGTAAACATGTAGTTTCTAGACCAACTTTTTCCTGATTACTGTCTAAATACGAAATCAAGATGTCCTATTTTATTTCTTTTTATTTATTATATTAACTAAACCTGTTTGATGTATTACAAGAAAAATAACATCAAAGTTAAGTACCATCAAGGGTATAAGTATACTTTGAGTAGTCAGAAATAAACCTGTTTCTTATGTGACAGCACCCTTTGTAAGAAAATACAGAGTTTTCAAACCGTCAACCATGAGACCGAAATTGCCAATTATCCCACCAAAAGTACTTATTTGAACTTCGAATATAGAAGCATGTTTAATCTGAGTTATTTGCTTCACCGAATTCTTATATTTTGAAGAATTACGGTAAGTAAATGACGTATATAATTATTATAATAACCTACTATTTCTAAAGCGTAATTGTGGACAATAGTCCAAGTTTAAAAAGACAATATTCACACTGGCAGAGCAATAAAAACGGAATCATTGAACACTCATTGCGGAAGAGCATAAGAGCGGAAAACGCGGAGATTGTGGAAACGCCGGATTCTCACTTCAGATGACGTATTGTAATTTGAATTTTCAATTTCATCTGCGTAGTTGTACGTCGATATGAAATGCAGCTGCAATTTCTTATTCATCTACACTTTTATTATAAAGAGGTAAGATTTGTTTGTTTTTTTGTTTGTTTATTTGTAACGAATAGGCTCCGAAAACAATGGACCGATTTTAAAAATTCTTACACTGAATGAAAGCTACACTATTAGGGATATGCTATATTTTATTGCGGTAGTTTCATTAGTACACCCGTGCGAAGCCGGGACGTGCTGATAGTAACTAGTAAATGTGTTTTACTTTAAAACTAAAATGGAAGTGGGCTGGTCTTGTTTCACGAGATAAAAGTAAGAGATGGAGAAATAGTGACTTGTTGGAAGGCCCACAAGGAAACCGTTGCAAAGGAAGACCCTACACTCGCTGGGCAGACGAAATAATCAAAACAGCTAGCCCGCAATGGTTTTGCATGGCTCAAATTTAAAACGAATGGCTATTCTTCGAGGAGGCACATTAGCACACCCGGGCAAAGCCGGGACGTACTACTTGTTAAATAATAAATTGCTCGTATGACAAGGGTATATTACTTTTCATTACGTGACGAAAGATATGGTGTGTCTCTTTGCGTGCTGTTATAAAGGTCAAAACATAACTTAAAATAATGGATGTAATTAGCATTTATCGTGATGAGCAGTAAAACTTTACTGTATGGTCTAATTTAACTACTATAGGCAATAAAAACAATTGTAAAAAGTAATAAAATAATGATCACGACTGTATCCAAGGAAGGGATAGACACTAGACATTTCTTTCCGATCTATTTTTAATAAATCAGTAGCTGCGCCCCGCAGTTTCACCCGCGTAAGTCCAGTTCTCGCGGGAATATCTGGATAAAAAGTAGCCTATGTCACTCGCCATCCCTTCAACTATCACCACTTCAAAAATGACGTCTATTCGTCGCTCCGTTTTGCCGTGAAAGACGGACAAACGAACACACACACTTTCCCTTTTATAATATTAGTAAGGATATGGATATGGATGGATTTTAAGATGTCTAAAGGTAGTCAGAGGTATGCCCAAATACATATTTGGTACCTACATGCCCATTGCCCAAATTTTGCAGAAGTTAGCTTTCCTTATGTGACAGGTTGCAAGCCTATTGACGCTGCTGGAAAGACACGTATAAGATTTTTGATATGAAAAGTTAAAAAGATGCATGGCCAGATTCGACCCCACAACCTTCGTATCGTTTGAACGTAAATCGTATAATCCACTTAAATAGGAATCTTCTATTTAAACACTTAAAAACCAGAGAATCGTCAGATTAATCATCTACCGCAATAGTCATATTAAATATTATTTTACAAAAATCTTTATAATACTACATGCATATTTTTTGGTAAATACATAATATATTTTACATATTATAAAAGTAATTATAAAAGTTAGTTAAGTCATCATCATCTCCCTGCCCTTATCCCACTAGGAAAAAAGTAAAGTTAGTTAAGTAAATATTTATAAATGCAGCATAGAAACTCATTGCAGAGGATGTGAACGGGAAATGCGGAGATTGTGTCGGCGCCGGAACTGACACTCACACATTACAGCCGCATTCAAATTTAAATTTTCAATTTCAAAAGAAAACCGATATGGATGGTAACAGTTTTGTAAAGAATCAAAAGAGTTTTAATATTTTCGGATATCAGTAAAATATTAACATAAAATTTGCATACAGGCAAAACATGTAAATTATTTTTTTTTAAAGCGAAACATGATGATGCGATAAAATTATTATAAAAGACAAAAATAGTATTTCATCAGTCAGTTTCAAAAGGTACTAATTGAATGACCATCGTTAATTAATC
The DNA here is from genome assembly GCA_947086425.1 of Xanthorhoe spadicearia. Taxonomy (NCBI): domain Eukaryota; kingdom Metazoa; phylum Arthropoda; class Insecta; order Lepidoptera; family Geometridae; genus Xanthorhoe; species Xanthorhoe spadicearia. The sequence goes on along the minus strand of OX352205.1, from coordinate 3,224,961 downwards.
TTAGTCCCAAATAATTGTAAAGATAATAATCTTTTAAACGAGGTCGAGTTTAAAACGGCTAATAACTAGCATTCCGCGAAAGCCTTCCGTTATCTTAACAGACCATTAGTTACAAGTACCTAAATTAACAAAACGAGCTTATTTTTTCACATAAACTTTACCTGGTGATGAATAAAATAAAAATTTGCACTACACAGCACAGTCACTGGTAAATGACGTATTAGTACGTAAGGTAAACTCGCGTACGCTTTGCGTCAGACTGCGTAGTCGTAGCACGTCGTAGCACTTCGTAGCACTCGTCCGACCCGCTACGTAGCCGCGGCGGCACTGGCAACGCTACGCGGGCGCGCTACGATCCTCCAGTTCAGATTATTACTCGAAGCACAGATTCTACAATCAATAGTATAGTTACTGTTTTTCAATTATTGAAACTTTCAGTAGGTATTCTAAGTGAGGACAGTTTTAATCAGCCTTTTCTTATCAAAGTATTTTATTGGCAGTTTGACGGATCCAAATAAGACTGGGCTAATTTTATCTTCAACTTTAGTTTTGAGCTTGTTTTTGTTTTAATAATTTCTTAAAAGTGCCACTGTAAGAATATTGTCGTTTGGAAGAATGCGATGGTGAAAAGAGTTTATATTTTGTTTATTACAGATGGTTATTGGTAAATGTATCGTTATTAATTTAATTTCGTGTTGATTATTTTTTTATTGATTACTCACAAAATATCAAATTCTTATTGTTCTTAACAATATTTGAATTTAAACGTTTTTTATTATTATTTATTATTAAATTCAGACATTCATGGCTCACTGCTGGGCAAACGCTTTCCCCCATTCTTTATTTTTTTTTTAAATGCGTTTCTTTCAAGTCATAGATATTTACATAATTAGTATTTTGTATTATTCCTACAAAATATATGACTTATGCCTCAAACACTATAAAAGGAAGTTTTATTTCTAGCTAAACGCTAGGTATTAGCCAGCACTAAAAGAAAAAAGCGATGTGGGGCGGCCATTAACAAGAACACTAAAGTCTTGGAAAACAGAACAAAAAAGGAAATTGTTGAAACAAATGTATAAAAGGCGGTTAATGAAGAAAGATAACTTTTACTGCTCGTTATGAAACTATCATAAGAAAAGTTTTTGTGCAAAACCGATAGTGAGTGTAGACTGAAAAACTGATGTATACTGTACAGCCAGGAGACACCTTTATAGGTAACTAGCTGCGCCCCGCGGTTTCACCCGCGTAAGTCACGTTCCAGCGGGGATATCGCGATAAAAAGTAATCGCGTTAATCCAGGTTATCACTTATCTACATACCAAATTTCAACCAAATCGTCCCAGCCGTTTTTGCGTGAAAGAATAACAAACATACATACATTCTCACATACTTTCACATTTATAATATTATAGTAGGAAGGAGGTAGGAAGTAGGAAGTAGGAAGGATATGAAGTAGGATACCTAACTGCCAGTCAGTAATCTGTGTCTGGTTTTGCTTACTGTTTGACACATTTTGTGTGGAAGGAATGTCAAATATCTGCATCATAAAATATCACGGTGTGTGAGTGGGTGGAAATGGCTGAGATGATGATGATGATGACAGTAAGCTAAACCAAAGATAGGTTATTGAAACTTACGGTAAAGAACGATCGTCCCGTCTCGGTTTCTTGCCTCATGACACGAACCAAAGCTACATCACGACCGCTAATTTTCGACATAGAAAACTATTTATTAAAACCAAGGGAAAGGTCTCAATGTAACAATGAATAACCCAACCTGTTCTCAAAATTCAATTTGTTCCCTAATTAAAGGGCTCAAAAGAACACGAGTCAAACAAACAATTCCTTTGTTAGCGTTCAGGGGAATGCCAGATGGTTAGAAAAAGTAACAAAGTTTAGATATTAAAAAATCTATATAATTAAATCTGTTTGGGCGTGATTGTGCCCAGAAAATGCTGAAAATGATTTTATTTATTTTCGTATAATTAAATAATTAAGATACTGTTCAAACTTTACGCCAGCGCCTTAGCTTACGTCAAAAGCAGTTCATTAAAGGACCTAAACTGAATCGCTTTTAGGAAAGCCGGCGGGAAGCATCTTATAATAGCGAAATCTAAGAATGGTTGTAAACAGAGTTTTGTAAACCAAGACAGTCTAAAAATAATTCACGAAGTGTTTTGGTGGCAGTTCAGTTGCAATTTCGTTCCCAAAAACAATTAGCGATACGCCTCTTAATACGAGACGACTGCATCAAACTTTCAAATGTTCTCCGCTTTTGGAAGCTCACTCCGATGTGCCATTGTTGAACTTGGGGTGAAAATAACAACAAGTGAATTAGAATTTTCTAAAGTAATTTTGTGTAAGCTAGTGGATAGTTCTGCCAGAACTATATAAGCGAGAACGCTTCCATGCTTCGAGGGCACGTTAAATTATCATTGCTACGAGTTTCTACTTAAATGCCATTTTCATCATTGTAAGATTACTAATTTCATCTGTATTATCGGTCCCGGCTTTCAACACAGATGGCCACTACTCATAGGAACGAACAAACAAACGACCGTTTAAAAATGTATTATTTGAGTACCCTCCCGCGCCTTGGAGTATTGCAACTGCCTCAAGTCTTGTAAAGTTGTACTGTTTCAAATTGTTTCTACTCGCAATTTTTAGTAGCCCTGTTTCGGAACATTAAATTGGTAGAGCTCGAGCTAAATGAGCGTGATTTAAATTTGGTTTATCTATTTGTGAAATCTGAACGATGGTATTGTATGAGTTCTAAAGGGGCATTTTGAGACTAAAGTTCCCACGCAAATGCTATGCCCGCACCACGAGGTTCTAGCCTGCTTCTTTCACCTTAATGAGTGTCCCTAATTTTAAAAACGTGACTATTCTAAGTGTCTGTAATAAGATCTTATTGAATAAAGATATTCACAATGTTCTTAAGAGCTGAGTGACTGACTTGGTTTATGGAGTATTTAAGCCGTCTGGGGTTCCTTCTCCTTATGGTTATTTAATCTAAGAAATTTTTCTTGCAAAAGTAATTGTACTTCTAGTGGAAATCGTTCTGATAGTCTTCAATACGTTACTTACAAGTTAATAAAACTCAAACGTTTCCAACCGGAAGAAATATCTTGTTATTTCTGGGGTCTGATATTTATGATATTAAATTCTGTCTCATGGGAATGGGACACAACTCTTCCAAGAACCTTTCATATTGAAACTATTATGTTCTACCGATGTCTTCAAATTGTATCCTTCCTGTTACAAGACAGTATATAGTATTTATAACACTCGGTTCATTTCTCATAAAATGAAAACAAATTAATTTTCATCCAATACGAAAAAGAGGAGTGCTTTAAAATTTAAAAAAATAAAATGAAATACGAGTAAGATCACATCTGTGTATCCCAGGGAGTGGTAGACATTTCTTTTAGATCTTTACGTAATTCTTTAGGATCCTTTAAATATATCTAATGGAGTAGTCAAAGGTATGTCCAAATATTATGGTCATACCTTTGGCCCATATTTTTAAGAGGCCTTTTCGATACGTGTCAGGTTGCAAATCCATCAATGTTGCTTTGAAGCTAACTGGTTTCCTCAGTTCAGAGACAGTTCTGAACTAATTTTGTTGTTTTTTGAAAATGTGCTTTCCAAAATACATAAACAGGAATACCTGATTACCCCTATCAAGTGGTTTCAAGTCGAACTACTTATAGTGCTTTCTAGGACTAGAATATAAAATCGATTGGACTAGACTAGCAGCCGGTTTGAACGAAACTTATCTCCAAAATTAACTAATCAATGGTCAAATGACTGTTGCTAATTCGAGAAACCGACTGTAGAGGAAGATTTACATTGAATCAGTAACTGACGGCAGTGTACTGACGAGTCAGTACTGACTGGGCACTGCCATTTAAATTAATTTCAAGTCAGTACAATATCTTTGATTACTGAAGAAATACTAAATGCATGTAAAATAGTATGAGTCAGTTTTTGGCGCACTGACGTCAGTTACTGGCTTAAATCGGCCTTAACTGAGATAATTTTCTAATATTTTTCAAGTGTTTGCAAAATCCGTTTATAATAAATGAACCACCAATGAATTCTAACAGGAAATAATACATGACAAAGCAGCGGTGAATACATTCCCCGTACGGAGACCGCAATCCACAATTACTGGTGGATCCCTTGAATAATTGAGATAGCGCGATATTTTACGCTTTATTTGTTGTATGGTTTATCTATTTCTATACAAATAATTATTATAAATAAGTAACATTTCTATACTTGTTACCAAATGATTCATAATCATCACCACGGGCAGCTCAAAGGCAACCAGGCAACTAAATGGTTGCCTGCAAAAAATTGCTTTAAGCAATAAGGCCGCCACTTGGGATGCAGTCGTGAACATAATTATTTTTTTAATTGTTATTTAATTTTCACTTCATTATTTATTCAAAAACAAAACCGTAAAGCTTACCTATCGTTTTTGAAATGCTTTAAATATCATAAACATTTAAATGACTGTTTTATAGCAGCCAGAAGCTACTAAATTTCATTTTATCATATCCTATTAGTATCACTGGATTTCCATAGAAATATAATGGGTAAAGTATTAAGAAAGGTGCCCTTATTTTAAAGCACCTAATTGGATAGGGTTCCCGTTGGGATTATTTAGGACGGAGCAACTAAATACGAATAATAATTATTAAAATTAATAAACGTTGTCTAATGAAGATAAATAACGTTTCAAACTTGTAGGGTCTAATAGCTGAAAATAGATTGTTTGAGTTCGACCCACAGTTTCTATTTAAAATGAATCAAACCCATGAGAGCCGTGATGACCAAGTGAGCTGATACCTTGACTCAAAAGCCAAGGTCATTGGTTCGAATCTGGTCGTGGGGCTTTTTGAGATTAAGGATTTCAGATTTTGCTTTGTAAATTTTAGATGCGTAGCACAAGGTCTGAACGGTAAAGAAAACATGATCAAATTATGTTTTATCAATTACATCATTATCTATTTATTTTTGTATAAATCTAAAATGCCTAAACGATATTACAACCAGTTATTACATTTTTTTTATTGCTTTTAGAAATCTGATGATTTGATGATTATATTCTCTGTGGCGCAGTGGGCGAACGCCCGGCTGAGACGCGGAGGTTGCGGGTTCGATCCCCGCTACGGGACAAATGTTTGTATGTTCTGCAGATATTTGTTCCGCGTCTGGGTGTTTTCTATCTATTATATTTATTATAGATAGAATTAAGTTGCTTAGCAGATGACGCTGTGTGGAATGTCCAAAGTTATTTATTCGTTGAAGTATTTAAATTTTTATGCATTATGAAAGGACACACGGATACACAAAACAAACTTCTAACACCTCCCTTTTTTGTCAAGGGTTAAAATATCTAAATCGCTAGTATGTTTTAAGCAAGTGGTCAACTCTAGGGACAAAGTTTTTGGGCCTGTATACGGCTTTTAAAGTTGATCAAAAACAACCCGTTTTATTATTCAATGAAGTTCCAATATTCGTTGCATAGACAAAGCATTATTAAACTCCTGTAACGAAGCAATGTCTATGAATTTTAACGTACCACAATTGCATTCGTGCCTCTATTCTGATCTGAATGGTGAATGGCAATCGAATACCAAATATAAATACCACAATAGTAATAACCACAATATAAATTAAGAATAGAATTTAATAAGTATATAAACAAAATATTCAATTTGGTACCTACCTATACATACGTGTATACTCGTAGTAGCTAGCCTGCCTATACTACATAGATGGGAAGATAATATTGCTAAGTTCTCCATCAAGACCACGATGCGATCTGCTTAGCCCCGAAAATGTGGTATAATAGACAGCGCTACTTCAAGCAGTGGGTAGACACTAACTAAAAATGATGATGATACTGATCAAACTCTGTTTCAAAGTTGAAAATATTTCTAAATAGCTCGTCATAAAATCGAAAAAATTGAACCACCCGATAGTTTACAAATAAATACAGGATACAGATTTCGACCTGCCAATGAATAAGGAATCAATGTGAAAAATGAACCATACATATTTTAACAACATTCACAACAGACGCACGAAAAAAATACGTGAAAGTATTAACCATTTACACGAAACAACTTAAAATTCATTCTGCCCGAAAAACTTTCCGTCATTTTATGCTGAAACAGGCCTAAAAGAAATACAAGTTTCTGGGGTCAAATTCGCTTAACAAATTTAATAAGAACGGCTCCTAAAAGAGGATTTCTTTAAATATTTCTGTTAAATATGCAAATGACTGAGAAGTTATAATCTTTCGTTGAATAATGATATTTTAATTAATTCGACGTTCGATAATGAAAAATGGGGCTGATTTTGTGCAGTGTACGGAAGTTAATTTTTTGCTAAAATATTTAAAAAATGTTTTAGATGATTACCGGTCACCTGACTTGTTATTATTACATTTATTATTATTTATTTATTTACAGCAAAAAACTTAACTCTAACAAAACAGAAAAATGTTGATTAAAGCTTCTAAATTGAGCGACTAAATGTTTATTATAATGACATATTAATATCAGTTTATATAAAGGGTTCTATCTTTTTATCTGAAGTATTTTTTTGACGACTAAAAAATAGATAGCAAAATTTTTTTTTAATCGACTGAGTAGTTTCTGAGATTACCTCCATCAAACAAACAAACCAACATAACCTCTTTATGATATTGGCATATACTTAACCCGGTAGGAATTTAAAAACCAACTGATTGCTAGTTCACTTGGTACTTTACTACAGTTGTTACAAGCCCTTAGCAACCACAGAAATTCTAAACATTTTATATAGTGTTATAACTAGTTTTTCCTGAGTAGAAAATTGCATTGGCGTTTCATAAAAAGAGCAAACTTCATTGCTACTGGAAACCTGTCCCGTAGGTGTTTAGAATAGAAAACTTTATATTTACTGTGTGGCCTTTTGTTTGTTACTTTGAACAGAAAGTGAACAAATATAATCTGGGACGGAATGTGGCAGTAACTTTTTTAAACTCAAAAGAACAAGATGGTTGGAACTTTTTAGTCTTCGTGAGATAGATTCGTTGGGGTTGACTTTGTTATAAAAGAAGCTTTTGAGATAGTGGAAATACCCTCTAGATTATTGTCACCAACTTAACGCAGTTGATTTGTTACACTTCGGGATTACACTGTTGGCACAAAGTATGTGACAGAAAGCAAGAAAGAAAGTAGGTACTCGTAAGAAAATAAACTTATCCAGCGGGACCTCAAGAATCACTTCAAATTGCGTTACCAAAGTAACATACTTACTTTGTAAACTGTAACTGCTTATACCTTTTTGCGTCTAATTAAAAATAGCATAATTTTGCAAAGCATTTCAAGGTTAGAAAACAAAAGATGGCGTCTCAAAATTACGATGAATTATCTTCACATAATAGGTAAGTCTACAAAGCCTTTGTTATCGACTTCCTGCATCCCTAACCCCACATCAGCTTGTACCAAACAATATAATTACAATAGGAACAAAACATACCCTCGTATTTCATAGTAATTTATCCAACCCTTCAACCCTTAGAAAGTGTTTATGTGTAAAACAGGTGAGCGACAAAGCTTTCACTTAACTTGATCACAGGCGTCAGGTTTTCAAATGAAGTTTTTATTACGAGAACGTGTGGCAAAATGTAGTTTAGTACTTTGTTAATATCAGATACTTCAGCCAAATACGACTCATGTTTAAAACCTGTCTCTCATAACATTAAATTAGGTAGGTACTCAAAAGGGTTGATTTTTTGGCCGATTTGATGGTTGAAGTGGTCACAAATCTTCAATAATTGAAAAGTATATAAAAAGTCCACATGAATAAGTTGCACATTTTTGGCCAAAGTATTTAATTTCTTAATCTTTTTATTTTATTCAGTTGTTAAATTTGATCGTCGTTAAACCGCATTCTTGTCAAATATACAAAGTTTCATACATGCAATAACGTAATATTCAATAGGTAATGTGCGTTTGAACACAATCAAAATATTGAATAAAATATTGCATGCAAAGTATTAACATGCACGAATAGGATTGTAAATCTAACTTTTGATATTCGGCTTGATTACCAGTTAGCCTAAGCAGTCCCTATGCACACCGGGATTTCCGAAGTAGATAATTCGTGTTAGAATATTGTTCGTATCGATACAAACGCACGGAAAGTAAAAGGCTTTGGCCAGCTGTGTCCCATAGGGGTCTTACAATTGAAAAGCTAGTAACTAACTTACTTATAGAAAGAAAGGTTACCTAGTCAGAAAAACGAGGTATAAGCATGATGAGATTTTAATACCAAAATGATTTGATAGTTGAAACGTGTAACCTGAATTCCAAATGGATTGTAACCTCCTATAAACCAACCTCGGTCGACTTCCCACAGTCAGTTTTATGGACCTTAATATATATTTTATTTTATCTGCACCCCATTCATCTCTTCTGAGTCAAGTAACGATATTAATGGAGAATTTCGGAGGAAAAATAACGTTTGGTCATTAGGGCTTATGATGTAAATTTTTCATTCAAAACTTACGTGAAACTTTTTCTTAATTTGATGATGATTGTTTTGACAAAGTTTTATTTTAAATCTAAGTACTAATTATTATTGCAGCCTTAATTAAATTGACTTTCATCGTGACTTGCAATGCATGTTCTAAACACAAAACTAAACTAATACATTTTACATAACTGTACAAAATACAAATAGAACCAGTTGACTTTAATCCATGGAAGTCATATTGCTTTAGTTGATTAATTTGCAACAGGCAACAATCTTGCATAGAGTAAATAAATAAAATTTTACAAAAATTTAAAGCTCAAATTATTTAATTCCATAATTAAAAACAATGCTGTATCAGATAACTGAAGTAACTCAGTAAATAAATTCTTTAAATTTCCGTTTACAATTGTATTAAAATAAGGAGTTAAATTTCACGTTGTATTTGAAACACAAAATACAACAATGTAAATTGCAAATTCTTAACAATTATTTAAAATAATATTGCAGAAAATTATTTTACATTATTATTGTAACAAGTATTATTGATTTTGTAATTCTTAAGTATGAATGCATCATGTTCATCATCAAAATGGTAAAAGAGCAAGTATATACTTATTTTATATACCTATATAATGTATTCAGTCAAAAACGTTGTAATTACCTCTGGAAAATCTGGCGTATGTTATCAAAAGATCAAGAGATCGTACCTTAGACGAGGAAAGATATTTTGTAATATATCGACAACTCTGAAGTGAAGGCAAAACAAGGTCCAACGAAAACTCTCTTGCGACCCATTTTCGAATTTAAAATGTACAACTTTTTAACTGATATTGTATTACAGCTTTCTTAAAAACCTCCAAGGGATTTCTGTTTAACTTCAGTTAAAATGGAAACTTTCGCAATTAATATAGGCTATAAGAAAATGAGATCTCAGTACCAAGTCTAAAATATAACACCATTTATTTACAGTTCTTTTGCATGCTAACATTTCATACACTGTTTCTTATCAAAGATTAATTTTAACTGTTTTATTTATAGTGTTAGAATAACTTTTGAATTTATTTTTAGTTATGATGTATTTTCAATAAGATTACACCGCGGAGCTGAATTAATAACGGTATTAGCGATGTGACTGGAATTCTACGCATACAAGTAAAACTCTTCTGCTTCTTAGATGACCAAAGCAGGCCTATTTTAGTCGTTCTGCTTCTTGCTTGTCTGCCTCAATACAGCAACATAATTATAGAACAAAATTGCTATCACGTAAATATTTTAGCTAATGTAATTTAAGAATTTCCTTAAGAACTATTTGTAAATCTTAATTATATATACATATTATTATTATACATTATATATACATGCAGGTAATATAATTATTACAAAATGACATTTTCTCTTTCTAGAATGACTTGCAAATTCGCTATTGTCATTGAAAATAGGAATTTTATATTTGAATTCTGTGCACGAACAAAGTATTCTATTGAACTGAACAAAAACCCATTTTTGCATTAGCTATTCTGCATTCCAGCCAATCACGTGCAATCAATCAACGCGGGAGCGATCCCTATTGGATTAGTATCGCTGTCGTGTCCATCGTAGTAAACGAAAAGCGGACGAAATATAAGTAGGCATCTACTGTTAGCTATTTCACTCCAACTTTGCTAGTAAGGACTAAGATGTAAATGTGGTGTGCAATAAAGTGTTAATCTATCTATCTATCTATCTATGATTCATTTTCTTATGTTAGCAGTAAAGCATTTAGCACAAAGTTTCAGTGTCATGTAATTTAAACTTTTTGAAATTACTACGAGTATAATAGATATTCATGGTGTAACGTTGAAATTCGTGAATTATAGTTTTTTCGAATTTTTTATTTACATTCGTTCTGGAACAGGAATTGGAACGTTCTTCTGTTTTTTTTACGTCATAGATGTCAGTGTGACATTGCAAATTGACACTCGTCAAAATGATCGCTGCCATCTTGTTTCTTTTTCTTTTGGCAAATCTGTTGCAACGAGCTGCTATTGCAGTTTTTATTTTTTCATACAAATAATTAAATCTGGTGAGTATTTTGTGTTAAGTTTCGTCTTCCCGTTACCGTGATTCCGTTCTATCCATTAACCTGGATGAATCCTTACAGATTGGTGACTTTACTCAAGACAAACGCGTGGTGACCACGCGTCATTTTTACATTTCATCTGAGGCATATTTCTACTTATCCTACTAATTATTCAAGCCCCCTGGATTTAACCACAGGTATGCAACACACTTGGTAATTTTTTGGGAACTAATTTGGAAAAATAACTTTATTTTTGTGAAATGAGATAACCTTCTAAATACTGAAATTCTTACAAAATCATTACCTTTCTTATTCTAAACCTGTATTTTGCTGTTGTGAGGCGTTCACCAAGGTGTGACGCAGTTATTCTGTAAATTTCAAGCCTTATTATCCATAAAAAAATAGATTTTTCTGTTAAAATACCACATGTGACATCGCTCGGTTATAACCTTTTCGATAAATATTAGTCTGTAATTGAAGTTTTCTCTCAATTACAGGGGGTTTTGTTTCGGTTTAGTTTTCCTTCTACTACGTTCTTACTTCACGTACTCCGTTGGGGTACTGAGAGTCCATGATACTACTTCATCGTGAGCTCCGTTGAAGCTGATTCTACTACTCTGGATGTGGGATTGCCTGGCTCACGGTTCATAGGGACTGTTCAGAGCTGCGCCCATCCGTCTGGAAGACTGTGTTCGTACGGTAATTTAGACAAGAGATCACCGGTGACGCCGAGGTTGCTTCTGTAGCCGTAGGACGGACACTTCTGTGTACCGTGCCGGTGGCCTCTTCCTAAAATATTAGTTATTTTATTCAGTACCGTAGCTACACTCTACGGTTGGCGCCCTGGTCTACTTAATTTTAAAATTTAAATAAAACACACAATTTCATCAAAATTTTATTAAAACTTTCTCATAATAGGTTTACAATTTTTAACTGAATTTTACAACCAATCTGCAATTTCATCTCAGGGACCCATCGCATTTTACCATCCCTGTGTACCATTCTCTACTGTAAGCTAAGCCGTCGCATATTATTTTATTGTTGTGTAAAATTGTTATACTATCTAGGAACCAAATAAACAAGTCAGAACAGTATTTTAGTTTTAATTAAGAATCTCGTAGGTTCCCATTTTTATAGGTAACAATGGTCGCCTACGTTTGAAGTTTCTCAAGCGATACTATGCATTATGGTGATGAAGATAAAGTTTAAAATGATATGAAAATAAAATAGCGCTTCCTTTCCATCTCTATATGAGAGCCTAGATGTAAATACGATTAGACCAACAACGTACGGTTACTTCAGCGTCTTGTCCATTATTTTGTCGTTTTTTCCCTCAGGCTAATAATTCAGTGACAAAAGCCCATTGTAACAACAAAACAAGTGACATTTTCACTTTGTTCATGCATCAATCATTGTCGAGCTATCGCTGACAAGTTCTTTAAAAGTTCCTTCGAGCCTATCGGGGATTTCCCCTTCAATTATAATAAAGCCTCAACCATTCTGTTGATATTATGATTGATTTCTTTTGGGGAATAAATTCGAGAAGCCAGTGAATATCTCGTTTCTTAAGAAATTATGGTCTCCTTTTACGATCGTAACTTTTCTTGGAATTTAAAGGTAAATGGCAGGTAGACCTTGAAATCGGTTTTAGGACACAATTTTAACAGTTTACTTCTAAAATAGAATTTGTAAAGCGTCAGGAATCTATTTGGATCTATATTTATCGAAACATGTACTCACGGTTTGTTTGTAATTAAATTGTCACATTTTTTAAATAAAAACCATACTTTTTCCATAACTTCTAACGGAAAAATAAATAAATATATTATTGTAAAAAAAAAACTTTAGTAAGTCATGATCTAATTATGTAATTGTAATTATTATGAAATTTAAGTACCTACATGAACAGTATTCGAACGCACATCCTCGAAAGTTGACCATTTTATTTATTTTTGTTTAGTTACGGAAATACACTTTTAGAAAATGCTTCTTCGTGATATGTTTGTGGATAAAGGAGACGAAGATAAGATGAATGATAACAATGAGAGGGTTTTTCCTATTGACATATTGATTTTATTATTTTGTGCTTGGGTATGACAATGAAATTTTCCAAATCAAAAAACCCAGTTACTATCTTTTGTACTTATTATAGGTAGTAATAAGTTTTGTTGTTGGAGTTTGTAACCTTGTAACAACACATCTGAAGCCTATTTCAGGTATTTTGTAACTAGAAAAATAGTCGTTCAAATTCAACAAGTATGTGTTTTTAGTGATGCTATGGGAATTCGTATGGGTAAAGATACATGGCAATGCAAATTCATAAATTACAATTTTATTATATCTGTAAAAATAGTAATCTAAACATTTTATTGAATTGCAATTTTTTTTTCCTCCGTTTAAGATAGTCTTTTATTTCGTTTGCTCTTTTATTTATTGAAAACGAACTCCTGATTCAAAATAAAATAAATCGATAATAAATATTAGACATGAATAATGAAACATGTTCAAGTCCATTTATGACATCCATTAACAGTAAACCTGGCAGATGTTCAAGATTATGGTCAGATTAGTGTCAGATAGATCGTTATACATGGACTAATGTTCATATATCGTAAAGTTAATAGTTAGATTTTAGGAATTTGAGAATTTTTCATGGAGTAGTTTGGGAATATAATTTGGAGTACTTTGGGAACAACCCAAGTATTATTGTTAGTTACTTATCGCTTTGGCGCAAAAATAGGGTAGGTATATCACCATGCGGGCTAAACACCCAAGCCAATTGAATTAAAAAAAAAACACGAACAAACTAAGCCAATGTCTCTGTAGCCGAAAACGGCCAAGAAAACTAATATTGCTTAAAATGCTTCATGCATAAATTGTATCTATATCCAGCATTTAAAATAGAATCATACATTCTGAAAATCTAAGACAAAATATTTAAATGGTCTTAAGTAACTTCATTTTAATTTGTTTTATAAATCAGTATTCAAATCACTTATGTTCCAGAAGTTAAACAATTTTTATCTCATTCTCCATAATATTAGATTGGGTTAGAAAAATCCCTTTAATTTTGTACTTTTTATTTTATCCAAAAAGTTTTATTTGTAAAACAAACCTGTAATACCTTCGCAAGCATTACACGTGGCTCATCAAATCATGTCCTACTTACGAAGTTGCAACCCTGAAGTATTAAACAAGTAACACAGAACACGGTTACACAGCAGAACATGTTGTAACTAAGGCTTAAACTCAGATTAACAGTTACTCCATACATAGAGGAATGTGTACAGCGTAGGTCGTACGCTGGTTAAATTTACAACTTCGTACAATCACAGCTCTAGGAAACTTAGCCTTTATTGTTATGCCTTCAGAGTTCAGTATTGGCTGAAAAGGTTCATATTAAATCTTGATCAGCTGAGGTGTAAAAAGTTTCGGCATATAATCAAACTTGGCACGAGTTTGATCCACTTATAAAAGTTTGCTGACACCAGTTTTGTTTGATTCGAAGAACATTTGTCATAAAATTTGGATTTAAAGCTGTTTAGATTTACAATATCCTTTTTATAACAAAATAATTACATTTTTCTTTCTTTCTTTCAAACATACTCGTACCTGACGCTGTATAAATCATCTAATGCAAAGCTCTGAGTTCTTTTATGTACCTACTTATATGGATTTAATAGGGAAAACCTTAGGCTACTTTTTAAGATACACCATCTTACGCGGAGGTGGTGTTGCTAGTCAACTATACGATCTAGTCATCTATCACAATCATTTTTCCAACTAGCTGGTTTATTGGGACCATAATTTTTCCAAGACTATAAAAATGTAGAGATCTCTCAGTTTTAACATCCATAAAAATTGAAGATACAAAACACGAAACGTATTTTTATATGACAACACTCAAGCTGAGTTTTATATCGGCACGATCTCGCAATTTTTTTTCATTTGCCATAATCATAACCGTTATTATGTTCTTTCTTGTCGTGCGTTTTATTTTACGTGACCCTATCTCAATGTAATGTGTGTGTAATATTATTCTGAAGCATGTAATGTAGTAAAGTTGCATAAACCTTGTGTTTTCCAAGAAACGAGGGTATAAATTTACGATGGCTTTGTTGTGAAATTTAGAAGAAAATTCACACCGCACCAAAAGGATAATTTCGTATTTGACAGGGCATAGACGGATTGAATTATTAAAATCTAAACGTAAAGCTGGGTACTCACTTAGCAGTGTAGCACGTAACGTATCAGATACGGTATCAACCTGCAAATGGGTACGGCTCGTCCACAAGGAATTAACGTCTTGATGTTTAGCTTAAACGCTTTAAGCTGTTTACGACTTGTTTTTTTTTTCAAGTTTTAGGAAAACTTCCAGCTAGATTAAGTAAAGATTATTGTAAACAATATTAGAAATAATATGTACATTGTACCTATTTGTGTAGACATGTTTGCCGATGGCCAATTACAAGGTTCCGCTTATAAGACTTGTACTAAAAAAAGCCCAATTAATGTAAAATAGACATGTCAGGTTATTATTATAATAACCTGACATGTCTATTTTACATACATGCTATCTTATGTTTACAAGATTTGTAAAATGTTTACAAACTTACCCTACCTCTGTCAAGCGCATAAGTATTAGGCGCATAACAGGTTATTCCCGATAACACAAGATGCCCGCGTGTGACCTTAAACTTTTCTACCTGAACAGCAGAGTGCGAGACGCCTGTAAGTATTAAATTATAATCTTGATACGGCGCGTTCGGAACATTTTTACTCACCAACAAACCAAGATTCAGTTAGATTAGAGTACCCTTCAAGAGCTCGATTCAAAGATTACCACTCAAACTGCTTCAAAGACCGATAGCCTAACCTAGTTGTAGAACTTACTGAGGGTTTCGATAACGGTTGCTATTTACGAGTTCCACGCTCAACCTGTCAAGCCTGATTCAGGTACAAACCTGCAACTTAGACCGAACTAAACATGGTTACACTTCAGTGCAATAAAACTACGGGATTACTAAAGAAGATTGCTCATGATTAATTATTAAAATTAAACAAGAACGTTATTAAATTTGTATGGATGATTGCACTTTCACGTAAAAACTAAGTTGTTACTATAAAAATCTTATCGAATGGCTTGGATTATTATTGTCATATGTGGCCCTTTGTGCCATGTGTCATTAGGTTTGGAAAACTATTTTGGTATTCATGTGTAGTTAACAATAAAATTTGTAAACAACCAAAAGCCAGTTAATTTTGCACTGGCGTGTACGTTCTATCTCAAGATTTAACTAAACTAATTTTGAGATCAGAAAATCGTGCTCTGGGGAATAAACTAAACATTAAAATATTTATGAAATTCAATTACAGTTTTACGATAAACGCATATTATTGACTCTCAGAAAGTTATATATCAGTGTATTTTTTGATTATTTTACGTCTGTTTTGTTTAATATAAAGTATTGGTTTTCAAAATATGTTTTTGACATACTTAAACAAAAACCTATGTAGAATACAATAATGAACTTCTCAAAAATAAAAATAAAAATATGTCTAATGAAAATTGGAAATATTATAGTCATGATCATTGTATTTTTAAATATTTCGTCATTGTCTGTTGCTACGTGTTCAATTAAGGTATATTAGTGAATGAATGAACGAGTGAATTAGTGAATAATTAATTTTAGACAAACCCCTAACAGAAGTTTTAAGTCTAAAATGATTTTTAAGCATATTTAAAATCTTAAAAGTCTTTATGCGCTATAAAAGGTTGGGCTAAAAACAAAACACGATACTCTTACTGAATCTTTAGTAAGTCTAATGAACCCCGTCTAATTAGCAAACTTTCTATCTAGGACATGGACAAAGTGAATGAGAAATTTAAGGAACGTGCAACTTGCCTTGTGTCCGCCCGAAAGTTCAGGCTGACACTGCTGTTCCTTGGGCGTCCGGGGTGATCGTTAGACCGATGATATTTTAATTATTAATAGAATGAACGCTTTTTTGTAAAAAGGATATAGATAACAATTTTTTGACTCTGTTTTTTAGGTTAGCTGGTTATTAGAATCTTTGTAACTTCACCGATTAATTGCTTCTCTCTTGATTTTTTTTTATTTAAACTCGCAATAAAATCCGATAATATTTCGATAAAGTGTCTAAATTTATTAGCATAAGGATTAAATTAATGTCACCGAGTGAATAAATGGGTAAATGTATTTTTCATTTGCAGCATAAAGCGCTTTAAGTGTATTCAACCAATAAGTAGTTGAAAAACTACATAATCCCAAGTTCAATTTTATTCGTTGGAAAAGGGCACACACATGCAATAATTTAGAGCGAAATTCAAGATTAAGTAATAAAACTAAAGAACAGCAGATCCATTTCGCGAAAACATTGATTTAAATTGCGGTTCTTTTTTGCAACAAAGTACAAATCATTTCGCACAAAGATGGCGTGCATTTTGCCAAAATGCGCTCTCATTATTACAAGTTAAAGTTTGTCTACTTTTTTAATATTTTAGAGTTTCATTTTACGAACTTGGTTGTTTAGGTTAAGTGTAGGTCGTTTCGGATTGTTTTTTTCATGTTCCCAATTGAAAAAATCCTATCCTATCCTACTAGTCAAATCCTTTCATATAATATTATAAACATTATATTAGTACAACGGGACATTACTCACGTAAAATTACTGTCGATTTAGATACCGACAATGTTTCGATTCTTCCGGAGAATCTTCATCTGGGTATGAGTGTGGTCACTCCTCGCGGGCCGTACACTACGACTACTACTAGACTAGACTAGTACTAGAGTGTACGTCGTAATTATTATTTATTTTGTCTATATTGGATCGTCCTGTGTAGAGTCTGCTCTGCACTGTAGTACTGCTACTAAGTCAGCGATGTTACTCACTACTGACTTTTTTTAGTAGACATGCCCCTTAAAACGTTCCAGTCTAGTATTAGCGGCATGCCAGGATCTGAATTTACAAATGGCCAAATGCTTTTTACTTTTTCCATTGCAACCGAAGTCGGTAGTTTCGGTAGATAATGGCCGAGGCTGTAAATCTTACGTAATGGTGAAAATAAACACCGAAACTCTCATTCGATTGTTGTTTTTAATGTTTTCGAGTTCGTGAGCAGCTTATAATCTCGTTTGAAGGTAATGTTCTGTGTTTTAGTAAGACAGTTATTATATTTTTATGTGTATTTTGTAGTAAAAAAAACTCTGTAATAAATTAATGTTACTGTAGGTCAGTATTTAAGACTTTATTTATGATAGTAATTTCATCACGTCAATTTACGATCTTGCTTGATTGAGATAAGTTTATAAGAACACTGTTCGAACTTTGATTTCTTTTCCAACGACAATTTTCTCAGAAACTTAAAAAAAATAAGTTTTTAAAAAATATTCTGATAATTAGATCAATAAAATAGCTATAATGCCTACAAAGTGTAAATCATTTGCTACGATTTCGTAGCTACGTAGACACTGCTACGAACGAGCTACGTGCCTACAATTTGTGACGAATTCAACACTGAAACGTCATCAAATGAGATTCCACGATTGCATAATAGCAGAGTTCTCAAAGACGAAAGCCATTTGCTACTCAGCGGAGCTTCCTTCTGGCACATGTTCGACTGCACAAATGCTAAGGACTAGACGTAGACTAGTAGACTAGAATGTTTGGAAAATTAACAGTTTTTTCATCTTGAAGAGCGTCTAAAATGAAAGAAGAATACGAAAAAGATAGATAAGAGAAATAGAGATAGAAGGTGATAAGAGAAAGTCTGAATAGGAGTCTGGTTTTGAAGGATTACGATAGTCATTCAAAAAAGTTTTGTATTTTTGACTAACTTTTATGTTTTGAACATTATAAAACACTTAGAACGGTATATTTACTAGATTTATGAGTTTCCCGATATTACGGCAGACTGTTTCGTCTGCCACCTACATACTCGCAAGAACTTTAGTTTGATCGTGATCATGATCACGGTCAAACTATAAATATACACTATATCGGGAAACTCATAAATCTACAAACCATGGTAATTATATCCTGTTTTAAGTGTTTATAATCAAAAATATGCCTAAAGATCGTGATAATTTAAATTATTCAATTGTAACCTTTATTAAAATAGTAAATTAAACATTCATACATTGTGTCCAAGAAAGTGCTACGTAGTTGTCACGCGCAAGACAGTGGAGCTCCTAGTTTAAAAGGAAATTGACACCGGTCCCGCGCGTGCCTGCAATGCTAACGCCGAATATAATAGCCGGACTAATTCGGTTCGTGATTGACGCTGGAATCAGAATATGCACTGATTTAAGGTTCGGTAATGTTTGTGAATGAATTTGGTGTTTAAGATTGTTTATTTGTCAAAAGAAAATTCACTTATAGAGGAAAATTATATGAAGGTAAAATGTTTGTGTTCATTTTAACGTCAATTTTGTTCTTTTAGTTTATTATGGAATAAGATTTCGAAACTAATAAATACATAGTTGTCTTAAAAATATTTTTCTGAAAATAAGCTGCTAATTTATTATACAGTTTTAGGTTTCGTTTTGAAAATCAGTACACAATTTTGACAATAACCAAAATACTGAATATAGAACTTCATTTTTTTAAGTCGGTTTAAATTATTTCTATGCATGTCATTCCCATTAATTTGCAAGAAAAATGAAACAAGGTACTGTTGATAGAGGTCTCAATTTATTACTACCATTATCGGGCCAGTTCTTGCATTTGCCGCGGATCAGATAAGAGTGCGTTTCCATTAACACGGAAATAGGCGGAGTAGCAAATATACCTTTGCCCAGCAGTGGGAAAGTATAGATTAAAAAAAAAAAAAAAAAAAGGCGGAGTAGAGCGGAGAAGAGCTGTGAAACTTTTCTAGAGTTTCCTCTGACGCGGGTGGAGTGAGACGGAGTGGAGCTAAACTGACAAACCAGCCGGCTTACTATAATCTTTTAAGTTTAATAATATGTCATGGTACGCCCCTTTCTATTCTATACTATTCTATTCAACTCTGTTCAGCAGCTTAATGCTCGTGTTATGGTAACTAGAGTGACTGATATACAAGGAGACAAACATTTACAGATTACGCAGATTTGTCCCAGGAGCACCCAACCTACGTCTCAGTTGGGCTTTCACTCAAACTCACACTCCATTCGCTTTTCTCCATAGCCCAGCTCTTATCAGTGGAAACGCACCCTACTCCCTAGACAGTTTTCGGACGACAATTGCCGATGTGTACCGAAGATTGCCGAAACAGGGCCATAATCACGTGTTCAGATGGACGCGATAAGAAAGAAATTACTAAAGCAATCTGCTAATGGATTAGAGATTGGATGGTGTTGGTTGCCTTTGTAGGTGATAGATTTATTAAATAATGGCCATGTTCTTTAGCACGGTAAGAACTTCCTCTAATCTATTAAATAGAAACCTTTAAGTCCCATTTACACGATGCAAGATTCTTGTCTGTTGCATAAAATTATATTAAAACAATATTACGATGTTCCGTTGTTTAAACTATGCTTAAACCATACAAGTCATCAAATTTAATTGTAAGCAACTAGCGAGAAAAATGGTTGTTTAGAGTATACCTAAATGGTAACAAACCTATTTTCAGAAAAAAATTACACTAACAAAATCAATACGCATCTTTTGCGGTGCCAAAGAAATTTTTGAATATAATAAATAATATTATTTTATAGCGCCGTAGATGGAGAGACGAGTTGGATACCCATCTAAAAAATTGGTCCACAGTGGAAAGAAAGAAAGAAAGAAAGAATAGGCAATGTATTTTGCATAATAAAATACTAGTCACATGATAAGATAATTTTATGTTCATTTTGTATCGTTTTCGATTACAATCATGAATGTAGCAATTTGTTTTTCTGTTTTGACTTTTGAAATGAATGATCTAATTTACTTTCAACTTATCAATGTTGTAAACTCAAATATTTTCATTATGTAAATTTACTTATTTAGTTAAATTATTTATTGGATGAGTGTTGGCTCTATTTTTTGCGACAAGCAGTTGATCTTTAAAAAATTAAATTCAAGAAAGTAGTAAAAAGACTCAAAATTAAAAAATTCTATGAAAAAAATTGTTCACTGTTATGGAAATAATTATAATCGTTGTAAATATTCAGAAGCTCTACGTTCAGACAATATTTTGATGAGTATGAATGAAAATGAAAATATCGTTTATTCATCAACTTAATCTATACATATGTAGTAAGTAATTAAGTACTACAATTATTATTACTAACCACTTATTCCATCAAACTTCTAACTTTAGTTTTTGAAACTTTTTAAAATTCAAAGGCTTACAAGTCGAAATACGTATAATTACTTGGCAAGAAGTTGCAGCTGCTACTCTGCGGCGCCTCTAAAGGAAAAACTTTGGTGTTCGGATGAGACTCATGGTATAATGAGTTCTTCTATTTTGAACAACTTTGTCCGGCGGCGAAATGTTTTATGAGTTGGACTTTAAGTGATTTGTATATTATGAATTCGAATATGTGTTACACAAATAATAAATTAAACTCACAAAAATGTTATCAGTGATATTTAAGATTTTAAAATAAACACAGTTTAACACTGTGTCTCAAATGTGCCACGTGCAAATGTGACTAATGAATGCCTATGACACAAGTGATTTACGTTAGAACAACTACGTTACTAGACTAGTCTAGTGAATGGTTTAAAAAGAGATGTACAACAAACACCCGTTACCGTCATAGAAATAAGTAGACGTAGTAGCCTAATTTTACATTTTAACGATAAACCAATCGGGATCGAGAATTTCAATTTTGAGTAACTAATTAAATAATTGTGACTGGTTTCGTATGTCTTTCTTTTCTGAAATTTGTTTGGTAAAAATTTTTTTTCGTGTTAATTTAGATGTAGATGGACAAATAAGAAAGAAAAATGCGACAAATATAATATTGTCGGGCAAACACGGAGAACTCTTAGTATCTCAAAGCACTTTCATACCTGGCTCTACGGACGCGAATATAAAACAGACAGTTTTTTAATTATTTTCCCGGCATTATGTATACGACGTCATAATTATTTATTTTCCTGTTTTCATTCAAGAGCTTTGTAAAACAATACTTCATGAACATGAGGGTTAAATTATGCGACATTTACATTTACATTTTTTTTATTAAACGAAGCGAGTTGTGTGTCAACAAAAAAATTATCATTATAAACACTTAAAACAGGATATTTACAAATAGTTTATCATTTAAAACGAACTTCTAATTCTTGACCAAATTCGTTTTTCATAAAAAAGGTTACAGACATCTCTATCATCCTGACAACAAAGCAGTGGCATTTAAATATGTAGGTCAAAACAAAATGCAAATTGTTTGCGTATTCTTGCCAATTAAGTAATTAGCAAAAGTAAAACAACTCTAAAGGGTTTCGGAAAATGCAAAACAAATAAGCGCTTACTCAGCAATCAAATAAGCCATCGCGTTCGAAGGAAACATCTCATTTTCAGCAATAACGCTCAAAACGCCGGCAAATTACGTATGTCAGGCTTGAGGGTGTGCTGTCTATAATCCTACTATCATCATCATCATCATTCACATCCCGACTTCACCCACAGCCGCCGGGTATGATCTTTCTTTCTTTCTTTCCTTGATCGATATATTTTTATTCTCTCTATTTTTTTAAAACAATTAATAACAAATGGACCACTTTGAGAGAAGCAAATAAACGATTTACCAAAATTACAAATAAAATCATGTCTTTCAAAATCAAATAGCTAGAGAAATCATTCGAGCAGAAAGTTTAAATCAAACGTCAGTTTTTGTTTACATTAATAGTGTTACACCTACAGTCCTGATTACCGTGGCAAATTGCCATTTTGAAATTCAGGATAAGCATCCATAATTGCGGGTTGAAATATTACTAGCTCTATAATTTTAAGTTTTTACTCGGTTTTCATTGGCATTTAGTATTAAATAGATTAAAAAAATTGCAAAACAGAGTATTTTTCATGAATTAAACTACTCTTACTAAGCAAGCTAAATGTGACAAGAGTGTAACAATAAACCAGCACTACCATGTACTGCCAGCGATTTCATGATAACAATTGCCATTTTATTGTACTTCAATATTATAAATACTTCTTGAAAGTATGGATTTGAACCTACGGCATTCGAAATGTTAGCATGCACTATCCCCTGCGAACATGGCGCTTAAGTTAGAACATTACCAAAACTCAAAAGAGACTAAAAGAAGTAGCATCCACAAAAAAGACAAAGCATTCAAAATGCTATTTTAAAATCCAATCCACTTTACATTTCACACGACAGTCCGTCTTGGAAAGTTGGAACTAATTTTGCGGTTCACTGCTGCCATTTGCGCACCGCTAACTTCACTGCAAACTGATTTTCTTAAAGCCCCTACACACCTTCCGATAGGTGGCGATGTGAGGGCAGCGTCGACTAAGGCGTAAGTATAAGGCTAGGCTCTGTTATAGTCGTAGACGGCGCATCGTGGCGTGCTTAAATACTTTTCACGATCCTTCCATTTATTTTTCCAAAATCGTTAATTGATTTTGTAACTCTCCCGTTCTCCTTCCTAATAATGATGAGTTTTTGAAACATTCTGATAGGTTTCAATTTGAGACCTGCTGCCTCATTCTCCGAATAAGTCATGATAATCCATGTCTCTCCGCGGCACCTTACGGCGTGGTTATTTTGAAAACCATAGAGGTTTTCAGAAAACAAAAGCTAGATAACGTGCAATCTCTTACCGCGTCATGTTTTGAATGTCGTCAAGAATCGAGCAGCAGCATCGAAACAGGCAATACTGTCAATTTTTTAACTGTCAGAATGGACAAATTGGACAGTAAATTCAACTGATAAGGTATTAGCGCAGCACGCGCTTAAAACTAGGTCTACTGGCGGATTTAGCCTAAAAAGTAAAGATTAGAAGTAGCTTAGTCGACTCTAGTCTTTAATAGTCTCTCAGTAGAAGGTGTGTACGGACTTTAACGACACGAATATAACAGTTTCGTACGGTTTGGTACGTGACGGCTGTACATAGAGTCTGTTGCGGTATTAAAAAGATATTGGTTACGTTCGCTCTTGTGGTTATTGCAGCTAGTTTCGCTAATAGTTTCAAGTAATCGAATCTTGTGCTAGTATTTGTACAAAAGACTTGTGTTAAATTACTATTGTGTGAATAAAGTCTGATTTAATTTTAGGTGAAGATAAAGATAATATCTTTGAATAAGAATTGACTTTTGGGTATTCAAAGACGATTTAGCTTCTAAGTAGCAACTCTCTTTGGCAGATTGTGTGCATTAGACGTTTTACGAGATAGTGTTGTTTTTGGTCAATTACAGATTTTGTTGCATTTTACCAAATATTTTACATATTTCAATATACCCTCCGGAGCATGAAAATGTTCAATTGTAAAGGAAGGCAGACGTAAAGTAGGTATCGTAGTTTATTATCACCGATATCTGAAGAACTATAAATAGTTACACCTAAAATGCTTCGTTTGGTCATTTTAACCATAAACAATTTATTATTACTCTGTTATTATTAAAAGGAAATTGCGCGTAATCCTATACGACATAAATACAGCTATTACTCAAGATGTCATTTCTTTTGGCGAGAAGTAATGGTTGTTTATGTAATTTGTTGAGATGAGAGAAAATGTGGCTTTGTGGACAGACATTTTGACGATGACGTATTATATTAAATTATAAAGGAAATGGCCATTATGAAACGGATTGTGGAGACGGCAAACTTTATTTCCTTGGTAGTAAAGTACAAGTTGGTGAGTTTTTCAGACACTGACCTTTTGTAATAAATACGCAATGATCCACATCAATTCGTACTTTAGCTAATCGTAAACCGAGTTTCACTGATTAAGGAAGAACCTAACATGACAAAAACATAAGCTAGATTCAGAAGTTAGAAATTACCACATGTTTGAACAAACTTTATACAAAGAACCTTCTACGTACCTGAAAGTTTCTTAGACTGTTTATTAATAGAAACTGCCCTTGATAAGATATACGTAGTAACTATTAAGAGCGGATCTTCACTTAGTTGGTACACACTTAGTTTTGCTACTGTGGGTTGCTATGAATTGGTTTGGGAATCAGACTTCGCTATTGAGATGTGTTTAATTAAGTTCAAATCTATGCTCAAAAGTAAAAAGAAGACTATTTTACAAAGAAATAGTTCTGAACGAAAAATTATTGACATAAAAAAAACAAATTTTGAATGAGCATCACAATGATCCGTTGAGCTAAAAATAGGAGCTCTGAAAAATATATTTTGAAAAAACACTGTGGATCCGGTAGTCCCTGGACTAACAAGGCTAATTTGAAATTAATAGGAAGTTCGCGGTCCGATCTCCTAAAATCAATTGCATCAACGTACCTATTTATATTCTACTATTAACCGTTATAAAACCAAGCATTTAAACTAAAAGTGAAACTGTGTTTTTTTGAAATCTCAGTAATTTAAAAGAGTACGTCTTATCACTCGCTACAAATTAAGTGAAGCAAATTTTACGACCTTAAAAGTTTATGGTGCCTGAGCTCCGTAAAAATCATTCACCGGATTGGGGGAGAAATGCGATAACATTTATAACGCCTTCAAATAAAAATGTTTGAATACCTTTATAAATTACAAGTCTTTTTTACTCTGACTAACCTCTTACTTAAGTAAGATATATTTGTGAGTCCGAAAAAAGACATGAATGGTGAAGAAAACAAGCGGTCCTTGCTTTATTACAGGTAGAGTAAACATAGATGTATTAGTCAATTTGAGTAGACACCGCAATACATAACAATACTTAAGTAAGATATCTATGTGAGTCTTAAAAAGACAGGAAGTGGTGACAAAACAAGCGGTCCTCGCTTTATTACAGGTAGAGTAAACATAGATGTATTAGTCAATTTGAGTAGACACCGCAATACATAACAATACTTAAGTAAGATATCTTTGTGAGTCTTAAAAAGACAGGAAGTGGTGACAAAACAAGCGGTCCTCGCTTTATTACAGGTAGAGTAAACATAGATGTATTAGTCAATTTGAGTAGACACCGGAATACATAACAATACCTAAATATATGGGAGCGAATATTAACTATTAATCCGTGGATTATGTTGTGTGTAGGTCATACGTTTCCTAAAGTCTATATTTACTCAATGCCTTGTACCTACATATGTATAAGATCGCATTAAATAATTTAAAGACGCTTTTCAATGATCATGTTCTTTAATACAGAAGAAATAATGTTATGTATTTTAGTTCAGACACCATTATTTACATCGATCTATAAATAAAAGCAGACTATTTTATCTCTGTTGCAAGTCACCACAGAACCAACCAGCAGTCTAAAATACAAATTTGCCGCAAAACCCAACTCTAAATACATCTGAAACCAAAATACCAAATTATTAACTTCACCATTGATTGCTCCAACAGAATCCCCCGTTTATCAGACCACAATCTAAATGGACTGTCCGGGGTCCCGTATATTATTCAACTGACGTTTTTGCGAAACAATCCTTAATTAGATGGAAAACAGTTTATCGCTGAAAATTTACCCGCGCATGTCGAACCATGGCCCTCTAGCGCTGCTTTCTATTGCAAAAGAGTTGGCCTTAAACTTTACTACTTCATTTTGTTTGGATTTAAACTTACATATAATATTCACAACTTATACGCAGATTCATTGGTGTTATCTTATTAAAAGTAATGTAATGGATCACATTAATTTAATAACGTTGCTAAGGCGAAAGTCCTACAGACATCTTTAAGTTAGTTATAGGAACCGGCTGTAAGTCAACGATATTTTGTGAGTATAATTTCCTTTGTGGTAATACAATGTACACTACAGTAATTTAACTTCTTTAAAAGCAGATTTTGCGCCAACCAGGTGACGTTGTAAATGCGTCCTTTAGTGATGAAAGCCCGAAGCCTATAATCTGCACCCATTAAGCACTCATTGTAAACGAAAGCGATCCCGGAGCTCTTTTTACCAAATCATTTTTCGTAATTAAACATTCTGTTTTCGGATTATCGGATAGCAACAAGATCGAGTGTATTAATTTATTGTTCCTGTTGAAAACCAAACAATTGAAAATCACTGGAGTTGTATGTGAATAAGTATTCCTGTAAAATTAAGATCACACATCCTCACTTATTTATTAGCAATGATTTCAGTCATACTAGTCCCAGCAACTTAATGCCTGTGATAATACAATAACAACAAACATAAGTACAAACTACAAACAGATATTATTATCTAACACAGAACATAAAGTCTCTGTTAGGTGGTATCCAACCAAATGACGGTATTACGAGTGGTTTACCTAAGGTTTTTGTAATACTTACATATTTATACATAAAAAAATAACCAAACCCGGAAAAAAAAATAGAAAATACAAATTGTCACGTGGCCGGGATCGAACCCGTAACCTATAAGTTTCATGCGGAGTTCAAAGCATGATTCATTGCAAATTACATAATTCAGAACCAACCTCTAAATTATCGTAATGATTGTGGATACCAGAACTCTGCTGAATCACTGTCTAATTTACATCCATCAATTTCTATTGAGGGTTTTATCGGTCCTGATTTACGAGTTATACCGAATGTCTAGTAATAAAGCTACAGTACCATACATGCCAGTTCTGAACTTTTCTGAAATGACGGCCGAAATATTACGAAATCAGGAGGTGAGAGACTCATAAGCTTATTAATGGTAAATTACTTATTATGGTTCACGCTGCGACCGCGACCTGAGACCAAGACAGGAGACCGCGACAGTTACTTGACTCTAGGCAATTTATAAAGGTGTCTCTTGTCTCGTCTCACCCGTGTACATTGTCATTACCGTCAAGAGTTGCTACCCTGATGTTTAAATAATATTAAATAATACAATGCCTAAACTTAAATTAAACTAACTAAAGATGTTGCCGTCCCTTTCATTTTGATTGTTATGACAGGGACGGCAACATCTTTAGTTAGTGTAGGATATGATGCTAAAAGATCTGTGAGAGCATCTCAGAATACATCCGATTCCAAGATTTTAATCAATTTTTTTGACAGTGACTTGACTTTAGGCCAAAGTGGCGATTTTGATATCGCCAAAACTTAAACTACCTGTTAGTTTAAGTTTTGGCGATATCAAAATCGCCACTTTGGCCTAAAGTGTAGTTTAAGTTTTGGCGATATCAAAATCGCCACTTTGGCCTAAAGTCAAGTCACTGTCAAAAAAATTGATTAAAATCTTGGAATCGGATGTATTCTGAGATGCTCTCACAGATCTTTTAGCATCATATCCCGTTTGACGTCTCTTGAAAACAAAACATAACCTTCTTAGGTCGTTTTCCTTTGATGCGTTCACCGAAAATTGATTGTGTTTGTTGAACAAAATTATTCTAGGGATAGTAATTGCTTTAGGTTTGTTTGTATAATATTGTTAGAATGACCAAATAAAATTCATTCTAGAATAATGGATGTTACTCGTATTATGTCTTTTACAAATCAGATTAAGTTTCCTAATTAGAAATGACTAAAGTTAATTTAAAATATTTTGCGTTTCTAGTAAAGGTACGGTGTCACTACAAGCTTACACAAAAAGTAATTATATAAACAAATATTAACGCGTTCACTGACCATAAAGCACGTTATCTAGTAGCAATAACCTGCGCTTCTACGGCACTGCTTTTTGTGCAACATCGTGGGAGCAGGAATGGGTAACCTCTCTTCCATAGATTCTCTGCAACCGTTTCCACTAGTCTGTACTTCGACAGGGTGATTTTTTGCAATGAACTAACAAAAAGTGACGAATATCAGTAGAAACAGTCTAAACTTTTCAATTTAGCACATCTCTAGTGGGAAAATACCTTAAAACCGCAATAAGCATATTTTTATCACAGCATTTTGACATCCATAATTTATTCAAAAGCTAAAGAGTGCAATGAATAATAAAAATTGCTTTAAAGCGCTTGTAATATTAATTGCACAGCATTCGGTTTAATTCCCAATAATATTGGCCTCGATTTAAAAATTACAGAGTAAATCGTATGCTTATAGTGTTTATCGAGATGCAAGCTATTGGAAACGAGGAAAAACACTTTGTAAGTGGAAATAAATTGGCTGTATTATTTGGGGCGAGTTGTTAAATTTAATGTTGCGATTTTAAAATATTGGATAAAATATCGGTAATAAAATTCTGTCTAAAGTTCTGCAGATCCATACTTATGTAATAAAGAGGTAATGTTGGTTTGTTTGTTTGTTTGACGGAGATAATAATTTATACAAAACAACTCAGCCACTCTCAAATTTTTTATCACCGATGTGTAGAATGGATTGTCGGGATTGTTATCATCATCATATTTTGGATTGTATAGGCTATATTTTATCTCGGTAATTTAATTACTTAGTAGACCCATGAAAAGCCGCTACTAGAGTTTCCATATTATTATGTGAAAATTATTTGGCTGATAAAGCTTCAAACGGACATCGACCTCGTAGTAATAAACTATTCTTTAACTAAGTAAAACCGGGATGTAGATTGCTTTCGTAAAATTTTTAGTTTCTGACAGTATTTTGACCCGTGACAAAAGTAACACTATCATAACGATATTTAAAACATGAACATTGCACGTTATCCAGCTTTTGTTTTCTGAAATCCATAGAATTTTTCAAAATAAGCACTCCGTGTCATGCCGCGTTAAGACATTGTTATTTGGAGAATAAGGCGGCTGATGACAGCTTCGTGTCCCAACGCAAAGTGTAAATGGGCTATCAATAACGAATGCTATATTTACCTACTTATTTCACTTACACTTACATTCATTACACTTTCAAACTTGTTTCACAGCAATAACCATCTTCCTTTCACTAAAAACATTGAACAAAAGTTAAAACGCGGTAACAAATTAAAATGAGTGAACAAGAATAACAAGTACATCAGAAGCACTATTTTCATGAAAGAATAATAACTGAAACTCAACAATGTTGGATCTTTTAAACTGTGAACTAAAAATAGACAAGTGCGAGTAGAGACTTGTAGCTTAGGTGCTGGAGAGAAAATATTTTATGACACGTCAAGGGGACGAAAACTGATGTATTTCTTGTAAATATTGAACTTCCTACTTGTGATAAGGGTCTTATCACACAAAAGTAAGTAATTATAATTTTGTATTATAAAAAAAATATTTGTGTCTGATTTTGAAATAGTTATCGCTTGTATAAAGTACCTATAATGCATTTTCTTTTGTTTTTGCAGGTACCACATAGCAAAATATAGTACCTAACTAGTTTTGCAAGTTTTAATCTGTTGATGGTTAATTGTCTGAAAAACAAAAACATGTTTACTACGGTTTCCGTTTATAAAATCAGGCAACGGAACTCTAAAAACTTAAAAAACCAATCTTACGAGGCGAAACAAAAGGTATTCTCTCATTCAAGCTCCTTACGCGGTTCCGGATAATGATTCTTTGTTTTTTCGCTTGTTTGATTATTAACAAGAAAATAATACTGAACTCGGTGTTGGAAAAATACATGGAAAGCTCATTTATTTATTTATTTATTTATTTATTTATTTAACGGAGATCCAACAGCTTAAATTTAACGGAGTTGACAATGATTTAGCTATAGAAAGCCAATTATAGGTTCTCACGAATACACTATGGACTAACATTAACAGTGAAAACGGTGAAATTATACAATATAATTAGGTAGGTACATGAGTAGCTACGTAACTGAAAAAGCACATTGAGAAGACTATATATAATACTAAAAAACTAATGAACTAAATCGTTTGAAAGGAAGAATTCCTTGCTCAGTTGCCGCCTCGCCTGCGAGCTGCTGGTGCAGAAGAGATCTAGATCGATATGTTTACTCAGCTTGTTGAAACTGTCGCATGCGCGCCACAAGTACGAGTTTTGTCTATAGTTTGATGAAACAACAGGAACGTGTATTGGTGTATGAGATCTAAGACGTTTGGATGGTACATTAATTTTTACTTTATTAAGAAGATCTATACAATCGATGTCACTTGACATTAACTTTAAAAGAAATGTTACGTCTGCAATTTCTCGTCGCTTAGAGAGTGGTAAAAAGTGAAATTTCTTACAAATGCTTTCATAATTGTCAGAAGAGTATGGGATTCGCAAACGATAACAGATATATTTGAGAAACTTGGCCTGTATCCGTTCGATTCTTGAGATATATGTCTCATAGCGAGGATTCCAAATTTGAGATGCATACTCTAGATTACTTCTAACGTAGGTACAGTAAAGAATTTTAAATGTAGTTTTATACTCGTAGTTTCAAAAACGTCTTTGACTAAAGATAGTTTTGTCCTTAACCAGCTGGTTAAGGACTTTGAAGAGACAGATTTCGCCGAGTCAGCGCCCTGATTTAAGAAAATAAATAAATATAATAAAAAATATACTTGGACATTCCACACAGTGTCATCTAGTCCCAAGCCAAGCAACTTAATACTTGTGTTATGGTAACCAGATGACTGGTATAATACTTATACAATTTTTTTTGTAAATACATACATAAATTATAGTTATAAACCCCCAACCGGGCCTTTACCCACTGCGCCAAGAGGTCGTCAGTGTACCTTTATACGAGTACAAAGTTTTCTGCAGCAAATGTAAGTGAATCATTGTGAGATTCAAGGGGCTTCGTTCCGTATTTGCAATCAGAACCGAGTACGTAACAAATGGCCACAATGAATCAACGTGTTCTTGATCTTCCGACTCACTGGCTTAATGGCTGATTTTTTCGTTTCTTCTCATTTGCGTATTTGATTTATGCAGAGCTTTTACAGTTCATTTTTACTGCATTTCATTCTGAGTGTTCCGCGAGTTTAGAAAAATATTTTTAATGTAGCAAAAATCATTTTTTATGAGGTATGTATATTATTAAGTACCCAGTGTTTCGATATATAAACCACCTTTAATTAACAATAGAAACAAAAAAAAATTTTGGTGCAACTTTGCTGCCATTCCTATACAAAGTTATCACAAACTGAACAATTTTTATTTGTTTAATTCCTTTTAAACTAAATAATAACATCAAGATATTATATGCGGCGGCACTGGTTTGTCGCATACAACCACCTGAAATCTTCAAATTACCATAGACGAAGTACATATTACTCATCATATTTCATTACATCCATTGCAAATAACTTCACAATTAAAATGCTTTGTCGGAACAAATTATAAACTTCTACATTAAAATCGCGCTCCCGTGCAGATAATGAGACAGATCTGAAATAATATAGCTAAAGGCGCTATTTAATTAAAAATTCCTTATTATGTCTGTATCAAAAACATGACAGGCTCATTATTTACTTTCCAATTACTCAGTAAACATCATCGAAACAAAACTTTGTAATTAATATTATTGTCGAAATGATACATCATAAGTCCTGAGATATCACACACAACTTTTGATAAAACAAATATTTGTATTTGTTTTATCAAAAAAATTGTAAATATATCGCAATTACCTTAATTTAATTTTATGCCGAGACATTTTAACAGGATTGCACCAGCCGTGGTCGCGGGCATACTCAAGTGTTGGAGGTCCACCGCAGCAAAGCGAAGGCGTTTACTTGTTGTCTACCTTCACTTGATTTTTTTAAATGTTAATTAGAGCCGGTTCACACTAGAAAAAGACAATCACATAAGTAACTTTTGTTCAGGTGTGTTAATAACTTCTTAATTTTACAATTCTTTTAAATATACACTACCTACACTACAGATTTTTTACGAAATCCCATCGATCTATAAGGTTTTTTGTGCTATTTTGTTCTCTTCCGTGATACAACATTACGTTCAGGTGCAACCTGCCGATGAAAGTTATAACAGAAAGTCATAATTGCTCTTACTAATTAAATAATAAAGTTTAACTTTGAATGAATTGCTAATTAACCTGACAGTTATTGCACCGATTCAACCACTCAGAGGCAATCGACAAAAGTTACGCAACTGCGATATTTCTTTCAGTCATGAGACTTTTTTTTTGTAATTACCAAAGTACGAGCAATTAAAACTTTTATAATTGTCGAGATGGGGGAATACTAAAATTTACTTTGCTTTGAACAATGGCCACCCGGTGAAGACAATAAAAAAAGGTAACTTACAAACTTTCCCAATTACAAGCGGAAATGGCGTAGCGTTTTCCGCTTCGATGCATCGATGTTACAATCTTGTGAATCTAATTGTGAACAGCTTCCAAATTCAACCAACATTTAAAATTTAAATTAATCTCCAAAATGTAGTTGAAGAGTATGTAGAAATAATCATCTTAATATCGGAAGTACACAAGACAAAAACAAAAATAACTTAGAAACCACTACGAAAAATTTTACTGAGATTCATTTGACTCTCAGTAAAATTACTTCTACTGTCTAAGAAAACCTACCACATAGAAACTAATTGAATTTCCCGGGTAAATCCGATGTACAATCATACTCAACATAGATTTATGAAGAAATTAGAATTGCTACGTGACCTTCTCGTTGATATCCACGATTTCCTGCAAGAGACGATGCGTTTTCGGAATTTAAACCACGTACAAACAGACTGCGCTTGGAGAGTCTATTACCACAAATATTGGTCGGAGTCACTCTAGAGATTCTCATATCGATGCCTTCCGGCCTACTGGGGATAAGCGCCATTTTGGGCGAAATCGACTTATATATATGGTTGGAATCGTCTTTTTTTTCTGCGTCGTTTGGTCTTACTTTCATGGCTCTACGACCAACTTTTTGTCGCTTAGGCTATATGTAAATTAAGGACCATGGCCTTATTTTTTCGTCTTAAACGACATGGTTTTCGACATATTTTCGTAAGTTGGTCGTTAGATAAAATATTTTTTAAGTAATTTAGACTTGTACTTTTTGGACTTTCTGTATCACTTTATTAATTGGTCGTTAAGCTTATTGGGCTGCAAATAATTGAAGCTAAATATTACACTTATCCTTTTTTGAAAATCTGTTAAGAAAAAAAAAATGTCGTTTAATACAATTGAGAACTTTTTCAAAAATATATTTTGGCGCTTGATCATATTTGCCCTCACACCATGCATAATTTTTGAGGAGCTTATCACAAATTGTCTCAACAGATTTTGATTATCATTTGTCGCTTATCCTTATTTTCCCTTCCTATTTCCAAACAAAATATGGCGGTTAGATAAAAAGGCATAAGTAAAATTGATACTTGTGCATAATATTCCATAACGCATTTTGTCGGTTACCTTGTAAAACCAAATTTTAACGGTCAATAGACGCCCATTCGCTCAGGTCAAATAGTGATGAGTCCAAGTCTCGACCTGTCATTGCGCACGCGGCCGCGGCATAGGCGCCACATGTGTACGCGAGCCATTTTAGCGCTCGGTTTATAGCTCAGCATTGGATTGAAAAAGTAAGTGTTGCATTAAATAATTAAGTTTTTATTATTGAATATGACGATGTGAGTAGGTAAATAACTGAACTATGAGTAGGAAAAAAATCACAATTGCATTTATAAATAAGTAATTCTTCATACATAGTTAGATTATAATATTTACATCTAACTATGAATGAAGACTTAGGTATTTATTTATAAGTTATTCTTCATACCATAGTTAGATGTTAATATTTACATGTATATGCATGTATGAAGAATTATTTATTTATAGGTATATGCAATTGTGATTTTTTTTAGTTTGAAAAAAGTAGGAATTCATAAAAAAAATACATTCGTTAGTTTAATTAGTCTATATTCATTAAAATGGCACACAATCACAGATATCCTGAGAGGACAGTAGTATCTTTACCTCTAAATCAAAACAAAATAAATAATCAACAAATAGGGAGATAATCTAAGATCTGAGATCCCTGAGATGCGGATTAGGCATAATCACTGTTCAATTTTTGTTTTCAAATTGAGGGTAGCTTGGTAAGTCACCATTGATCCTGCCAATCAACGGACGCCAGCGAGATGCCGACAGAATGTCGTGGCGTATTGAGCTGAATGGACATTCCTTTCGCTCTTCTTAAGCTTTCTACATTTCTCATTTTCCATACAAATACCTGTGTGTGTGTGATCATTAACGTTAGTGACTGGTGGAACCTATAAACTCTGACTCTGTTGAAATTTACTTGGACCTATCTCCTGAGAGCTGTGCTCATGCATCATTTTCAGCCAGCGGAAGTTGAGAATAGGTTAGTGGTGCTCAATTGCCTTCTTGAAGACGACAGCCTATGTATGAAGAATTATATATGCCTAATCCGCATCTCAGGGATCTCAGATCTTAGATTCTTGTAATTCTTGTAATTCTTTATTGTACACAAGAGAAACTTAAAAATAGGACATTAAAAACAACATGTACAAAGGCGAGCTTAACCCTATTAGAGTTTTCTACCAGCAAACCTTGAGTTAAAAGAAAAGCTATTACAATAGTGGATGCAATGTGTACTAACAACAACTAATTGATTTAAAAAGAAAAGTAAATTATATAATGAAAATAAAAAATAAAGAAAACTGATTACCTACCTACCTACTTATAATACAATATACGTACAAATACCCATACATAAACATAAATATTAAACCACAAAAACAACAAAATTAAATAAATATATAAATGCATTATAATAAATAAACAATACACTACTTAAATACATAAGGATACATAATTATTATACTAAATAAGATAAATAAAAGATTTAAATTGACATATAGTGCTCTTTTACCTTTGATTTGAATGAAGAAATCGTTTGACAACTGCGTATTGAATGGGGTAGGGAATTCCACAGCTTCACAGCATGTACAGTGAAAGAATCACTATAACAGCTGGAAGAGTGGGAGGGGGTTTTAAGGAGAAGGGACATACTTGATCTACATGGCTTATCACGAGAAACAAGGTAGTCAAAACGTTCACGCAAGTAGGAGGGGGATAGAGGATTACGTAGGATGAAGAAAAGGAAGGATAACACATGCAGGTCTCGTCGACGACGGATGGGAAGCCACTTTAAACGGTCTCTGAACTCTGACACAATATGGTCAAACTTGCGTAAACCAAAAATAAAACGTATACCTACACAAGTTTTGCAACCTTTCCAACTTGTTAACCATCACCTCCGTAGCATCTAGGAAGCAAACATCAGCATAGTCAATAAGGGGTAACAACAGTGCTTGAGCTATTATTAGTTATTATCTCCCTATTTGTTGATTATTTTGTTTTGATTTAGAGGTAAAAATACTACTATCCTCTCAGGATATCTGTGATTGTGTGCTATTTAAACTAAGAAATGTATTTTGTACTTTTTTCAAACTAAAAAAAATCACAATTGCATTAAAACATAGCATCTTGTACTTTTCTAGTTTGAAAAATAAAACATAGCCGAATATTTTTTTCATTCAGCCGAATGTGAATTTTAATTTTTAATAACTTACTACAATTTCGTTGCCTGCATGATGGAATTCAATAACCACTTATTACATTTTTCCGCTATGTGATGTAAAAAATGTAGTGAGATAAGCTATTTTTCCCTAATTTAAATTCAAACATAAAATGCAGTTATATTTATTGAGTCTCGCGGTGATTAAGAAGGTGCTGACACTTAGGATGTTTTTGCTGTTGGTAAAAATAGAACTTTTCAGGTTAAGCGACAGTAAATGGTGTTTAAAAGGCGAATTATACTAATTTTTAAATAGTACTTTGTAGATATATGTTTTAAGGTGATATGGCTTAAATTTTGAGCCTGTGGCAGCAATAGCCGATTTTTAATGAATTTATTTCAAATATTTTCAACTTTAAACCTCTCTCCTGTAAAGTTTGGTAAATGGCGCTTATCCCCAGTAGGCCGGAAGGCATCGATATCTATGTAGATGCT
This sequence comes from Xanthorhoe spadicearia, assembly GCA_947086425.1. Lineage (NCBI taxonomy): Eukaryota > Metazoa > Arthropoda > Insecta > Lepidoptera > Geometridae > Xanthorhoe > Xanthorhoe spadicearia. The sequence goes on along the minus strand of OX352205.1, from coordinate 3,188,445 downwards.
GGTAATGGAATAGCGGTGAAATGAATAAAAAAGGTGTAGATGTGTAGGTTTTAATACAATTGGAAGAGAAAACGAACATTGATTCAAATAATACAAACAAATATATTTTAAAGCGAACATTGTTTCGGATACTTTCCACTAAAGGCCTGGTCACACTGCAGCGTATGCTATGCACCACGCAGCGCATTTTAGATAAAAGCCAGTTACAAAAGCGAACTTTTTAAAATAACACATTAATGGCCAAATAAAAAAAACAAAGTTCTACTTAGTTAATTTTAGAGATGATCTGCTCTTAAGAAACTGGCTGTTAGCAAACTATTTAGGTACCTACTCGTGATCGTTTGAAAGTTTTGATACAAAATATGAGTCCGAACTAAAAAAACAGACATTGTAAACAACGAACAATGAACTCTGTTTTCCAATTTTCTATACAGTATCTTATTAATTCAATGAGAAAGGAGTTACTTTAGTTCTTTCACCAATACAATACTAATTAATATAATCCCACTTCTGATTTCTTACAGAGCTCTGTAGTGGGAATTAAACAATGCTGTTACGAACGTACATTGATTAAATGGAAAAAGTAATATTAATACTTAGTAAACAAATATACGATACTTTACGTGCATGGAATAAATATCATCTCATTTTAGGTTAATATTATAATAGGTATTTTAGACAAAGTTAAAAGCAAACTCAATTAATAAATAAAAATTTCTCTTCATTTTTGACCTCATACAAGTAATTAAGAAGACAAAGGAAGATAAACAGATCAAAGAAACACAAAAAGAAATTCCTTAGCGAATTTAATTTCAATTTCATTAAAAATCAGGCTGAAATTCCTTCTCAGATTCTTTCGCATTAGCAGCCAAATGTTTCCTTATGCTAAGTTGAACTGTTTAGTCAGTGCTTTCTTTGAATACGGAAGTAATTTAAGCAACTTCGATATATTCGAAATATCTTGAAAGTGTAGTAATATACTATTTTAGATTACTATTCTAGATCTTCTACCAGCTGCTTTAAGCACACTCATAACATTAAGCAAAAGACAGAATGTAGAAACTGTCCGTAAGATGCAAAAACTCAGACGGCTGTTGCAAGAGTAGGGGACTAAGCAAGTAGCTTTCAAACCTTGAAACAAAAGAATTGCTTCGCGTCACCACGAGCCGACCTCTCGAGTGGCCTCGCCGAGTGAAGTGCCAGACAGTTGGCTTAGATTGGGTGTTATGTCGCGTTCCTTACCTGTGTTCTGTTTTTATACTGGTTATTTCATTCAACGTCAAGACGAATTCATATTACTTTATTTATTCTGAGTTGTATTTCTTAGTTGAACTAAAAATCGAATCGAACTCTTTAACCAATGGACGGATGTCCGTAGGTTCATCATCATAGCAACTTTGTTTTCATAACATAATGTACAAGACTTTTTACAGATAACAACATTGCTATGGCGAAGTCCTACGGCTATCCGTAAGTTGGTTATAGGAACCGGCCGTAAATGGAGTGTAATTTTACTGCAACTACAACTTTTGTTTACGATGGTAAAATAAAATTATGAATGATGTAGCAAAGTGAGATTTTTTAAATAGTTTTTCTACAGAAGTTTTATTTTTCAAGAAATATTATCAAAACCGGTATATAGAGATTTTTATAAGAAGATACTTCTTATTAGGAGTACCTAAAGCATACAAAATATTTGTGCCATTGCCATTTAATTAGGTACCTAGTTAATAAGCAGTTACCATTCAAAATATCGCAAAGAACCGGCTTTTTGGTATATCTTCACAAAGACAATTGAGAGATACTCGTAATTTGATGTCATTTAAATAATAATGCTGACGGCACTTGAAATAAATTGTCGACTGTGTCGAGTTCTGACGAATGATGAATTTTTTGTTGCATTTTATTTTAATAGGCTCGATTTACACCGTATATAAAATACTCAACATGTATATCAATAGAGAGTTTTTTTAATGGCTACTGAGGCTAAGTCTGAAAACGTGAAAGGTATCGACAAATCATGTTGGGACTTTTATGCTCGATTTAAAATACGTTCAGAAAGCGAAACAGCGTTACTGATACTGTTACAGTACGAGTTACTTCCGCATTTATAATATTTCTATCTTTGTTATATCTTACAAAATCGTTTGCCCAATATACCTTTATTTTGTTTTTCTATAGGTTTTATTTTTTTTCAGTTCAGTGTGACTGCCAGCCTAGCATCACTTCCCCTAGTAAGAATCAGCATCATAACAGTAATGTTGAAAGAAGACCAATTTGCGTAAAGGTCCAACTCATTGTTTTTGATTAAAATCATTATGTTTTCCCGCTTTTATTTGATGGCTTTATCTTTGCATTCAAAGTAAATCAGTAAAATGATTTTCCTTATCATAAAGTTTTAGATAATTGTATTTATTCAGAATCCGTTTTAATATAATTGAGTCTTGTTTGATTTACTTATCGGGGTTTCTTAAGCAAATAGAGAATTTCCTGGATTTCATAACAATGTAGATAAGTTTAGCGCTCTTGAACTCCACAATTCCAGTAGGTAAATGTGTTATGGATCTTAAAAATGATATTATCTACAGTAACTACTGTCTTAATTGGCTTAATGTTTTCAACATAGGTACATACTTATACATACTTAAATATTGATGCCCGTAGCACATTTAACGCGATATCTTAACCACGGAACCTGCAGTAATTTCGCCTTTTATATCCTCTGGAGTTGTCTAAGAGGTTACCATTTCTTAGGTCAAAGTTCGCAAGCCCATCAACTCAGCTAACTAGTTCCTTCTAGATGTTTTTCTTTACAGTTTAAAGCTTGTGATAATGCAATCAGTAAGGACTTAAATTTTTCGAAACAAAAAATCCATTGTTGCACAACCGTATTTATATTGCACAACCCACGATCCTTCAGATTGAAACTCGGGTTACGAAACTGCTCGGCCACCACGGATCTCTATAACATTAGTAGTTACTCAAGTAATATGGCTACTATTATTTTACAAGTCAACAAGGTCTGAAATTGTGTACCATTTTTTACCGTCACGTTTTTCAAGAAAACTAACCTTCTTCATCGCTTAGTGTTAAAAATCCATTAGTCCACATATGGGGTTACAAGTCTAAACTGTAAAAAACCGATTAAAGTCCCATTTGGTCGGCCTCTTTAAAATATCACGCCTAAAGAATAAGAGCAGAGAGTCTTGTCCAGTGTGACCCTTATTTTATAATTTAGACCTTTGTTAAAGACTTATTGACCTTTTTGAAAGAGAGTAATTCTGTATCGGAAAACGACCCATTGAGAGGAACGCCGTTTAAAGCAGAGAGCTCGATAATGCGTCGCGTTGGAACACTTCAGCGATATTGAACTTTTGGGACTTTAAGATATTTGATATGTTGTCTGAAATGTTTAGAATTTGAAATTATAGAGCTTTGAATTTCTAGGTATTTTAATTATTTAAACTTAGAATATTACATTATTAATTCATAATTCACAGCCCGACTAACTGTTTTTTAGCGATAGGGCCGCCCATTGTACATCTTGGTTGATCACTGATTGTTATTACATAGTAATGCAATAAAGAATTTTCCTTTATTCATTCATTATAATTATAAAATTTTAATACATGTGATACAGCTCCCATTATCAAAGAAACTAGATCTTCGCCTTCAGTACAGCTCGACAGAATGAGATTGAAATAGTTTACAAAATACTCCAGACTTTTAATAGCGTTGAGAATAAAGGACTTTCTTCAACTAGGCCCCGTTTCAAAGACTGGATGAGTAGCGTTTGCCTGCTGTATTTTTTTACTAGAAGCACGTCCCGGCTTTGCACGGGTGTTTTATTGGATATTTTATTATTTTGTGACTAAAAAGTGACTTTATAAACAACGTAGCCTGATTTAATCTAGTGTCAGTAACATACGGCCGGTCGAAACAAACAATGAGTGTAATATTTGTTATATTGATAATTTGTCTTAAAATAATACCTTTTGAAGAAAGTCTATATAGTTATTTTTCTATGTACAAGAAAATTATGTAACCTTCTTAAATAAGGTATACTTGAAACATAGCCAAATACCCTGAGAAAACTTAACATATTTTATAGTACGAATGAAGCAAACCTAAACAGGTGCGCTACGAGGAAGTACTTTGGTGCGCTTCAAATATGTACGCTAAAAATACCTCAAACAGATATTGATTTTTATACAGACAATTTTATACGAAATTCCTATACTTTAGAACCGATTCGAGCCGAGCGAAATATTACCTACCCCGTTTCTACATTCTGTGTAATACAGTTTGGAATTCGATTTTGCTTTGTAGTTTTTCGCTTATTTCCATTAAAATTCTTCGAGTTACGATCTGTTTTCAATTTATTCGGCTACGCATTAAAACTGTCGATGCCGAGTGAATTTGTTAAATAAATGCCTTTTATTGAAGTCTGAAAGAAGGTTTTCTGCAAGGCTTATAACACTTGATTTTTGTATCTTTGATCTTAGAATGCTTTTCAATTATTTGATATTGCTTTGCAATTCTGAATTGAACTAATGGTTATGTTTATGTTTGATTACCTAGACTAGATTAAACGAGAGACGATACCTACAAAAGTTTTAATTTTATCAAATCAACAATATGTAATAAAATGTTTTCTTAATCTATTTTTTAAGAAGATGACTTTTTAGTAAATATTTAGTTAAAATTCCAAGAAAACATTAGAAATTAAAATATAAGTGACAAAAGACGCAAACATTGCAACTTCTATACCTACTCGTATATTTTACTTTTTCAACCTAAAATGTATAGAAAACGGACATACCGAAAATCGGAAGTACTTACCGAAAGGGCAGCCCCGTATTTACGAACGGCCGTCGGCAACACTGAAATGTGTACAAAACGATTTCAACGTAAACTTTGCATAGCTGGTAATGGAACGTTTTTTCGAGCCCGGGGGCGAAAACTGAAATATTTTATGAGAGCTCTCTAAACTTCTGTTGACTTATGTACTGATGTTGTAGTACTTCTACTTATCGAATCATATTGTGCAGTAAAAATCATGTAATGGAAACAATTATAATGTACATAAATAAGTTTATGTGAGAAAAATAAATACATTTAGGTTTTTTTATTTAGATATGTTTTAGGAAAGAAAGAAAAATGCGTTTATTTCTGTAGGTCCTTATAGATCACTTAAAAATGTAATAATAATAATAATAATCATCCTTGCCGGTTTCGGCTACGGCGACTTGGTTTCTGCTATATTTTATGAACTCTAAGATGACTAATATAGCCAATTTTGGCTTTGAAAGTGCGCGCGCAAATAGCGCAAGTTAGAGTTCCGTTAACCCTGCTGGAGCTCAGAGTAGAAAGTGCGCTTCGCCACTCTCTCGTCGGGCATGCGCAAAAGATGTCCGCACCAGCGCAGTTGACGGCGCATTAAATACGCCTCCATTCCGTAAACAAAAAAAAATTAAAAAAAAATGTACAGATAAGCTAGGTGACTCTTTTGCCTGTTATTGTCTCAGGAATAGTTTTGTCCAAGTTAATCCAAGGTATAATACTATTATGATCTCAATAAACTAATTTATTCATTTTATGCATCATAATATAACCATTGACCCACCAGCTATTAAAAATGTTTTAAATTAAAATTAAGTTACCATAAGTAATTTAGTAGTCACGTTTTAGAGCTTATACAAAAACTCCATCAACAGTATTCTCAAACATCAGTATTCTAACGATGTTTGTAAACATTTTTCAAAAAACTTAATATAAAACGTGAATGAAACGACAATATTATTTAGAGGAAAACATGTATTGTAGTCTCTCGGAGCAGAGATTATGACTGAGATTTGTCATTTTACTTGCCGCAGTGTCGTTTATTGTAACAATCTTCAAGGAGCAATTTTGGAACGAGGATTTTTATTATGATAAAAATAGTCTACGAAATACTAATGTAGTTTTCTGATATAAAATATTTTTGTCATTATTATAACCATTTTGCTTAAGTTCTTATAAGTATAAGGACTGTTAGAACGCCACTTGGTTTTGGGTTGTTTCATATATATTTTGTCATGTATCAATGGCAAAGATAAACCAAGAGTACGTTTTAGAATTTCTACATGCTTCCTTTTATTTGCATTCAAATTAAGTTAGCAAAAGATTCCAAGACTAAAATTGTGTAAGATTTTATCCCGGTTGAAATTACACAATCCTTTTCTAGCAAAAAGTTCAAATTGTCTCATAATGCGATTACATTTAAGCAAAATCGTTTTCATGTACCCTTATAGTAAAGAACATAATTATTTTTCTTGAATCAAAGTGTTAAAATAACGAGTTCAATATCAAATAACTTCTATTCACAAAATAAATAAAAAAAGAGCTAAATGCTCAAGACCAGTATTGCCATTCAGCGCGGCAATGCGGCCAGTATCTTGATCACGCTTCCGTGTGGCAGTGGTTTTGATCATTTGAGCTACCTATAGATCGTTTGCAATGGTCCTTAGGTGGCTTAACTGGTTCTATTTGTATTTTGTACAGTGTATGTAAATAATGTATTAGTTTAGTTTCTGTAAATAAATTTTAATGTACTAGTGATTTGAGATTGCTCATTGAAATTTACATCAACTAATAAGAAAAAACACAAACTTTTTAAATAGCTATTTGTTATAAGATATCTTGCATAAATACTTGAGCATTCCGGACGCACAGAAGAGATTTTATTGCGGGACTTTCCCAAATTCTTAATAAGTTTCTTTCTTGTTAGGAATAAGAAATAAGTTGAGATATGGGACAAACAACGAAGAATTAGTTGGAGTTTATCCATAGGCTTGGGTCTTAAACGTATTCAAGTTTGTTTTGGGCATGTATATGAATTAGAATGAATATTTATCTTAAAAAGGACGATACAGTTCTTATAAAATACTTTATATAAGTACTTTTGATATTTACGTTCAAAATCCCCGACCCTATATACCTCTTACGAGATCGAAGCAAAGCAAAGCGAAATTTTCAGCCAATTTCAAAAATTCTTTTACCGCTGTGTAGAATGAACTCTCGCGATGGTTATAGGCTATATTTTATCCCGGTAGCTTCATTAGTACACCGGTGCGAAGCCGAGACGTGCTACTAGTCTTGTATAAATAAGTAGAAATCAATTACAAATCATATTAATTTCAATACAGATCAAAGTCTTAAACTACCAAACCAACTTACCTTCATTATCGCTCACCATCTCATACATCACGCCATTACAGAACTTGTAACGAGGTCTTAATACCACTAAAGACTTACAGCATCTGGTGTGACAATTCCGGCAGTCAACCGGACAAATGCCTCGCAAGAATGGTCGGGAGATTTATGTGCGCCATCCGTTAGCGGACGGAATGTCCTGGACCTCAGATAATTTAGCCGCGGACACATTTGCTAAGGACGTAAATACTTTTTGAGAACTGGTAATTTTTTTGAGAATTAGACATTGAGTTATACGCGTTGTCTGTGTTTATAACTAGCATTGATTACGTTTATCCACTATTATTATTGATCTGGCATAAAAAAATTTATATGTGAATGAACCAAAACCAAAACACATGCCATTGTTGTAAAATACAAACAGTTAGAAAGTTAGGTACAAATAATATGTTGATCTTATAATTCCCGTGGTGGCATTCCTTATTCTGCACAGGCGCAGCTGGAGGCAGTATGTAGTGCATTCTTAAACGGAAATAGTCTCATGCTACGAGGCTACGACGCTGCTACGGGGCGTAGCAGGCACGTAGCACTCGTAACATTCGTTTCTTTACCGAAACATTATGAATTAATTTATTTATGTGACATCGACTAAGTTGTAAGCAAGCATTTAATGATTTTTTTGAAATTTAGAGAAAACATCCCAGAAGAAATTTGAATACATTCATTTTTATATCAGAGATACGATATGGTGAGTGGACTAAAATATAAAGCTATAAAACGTAACAGCCCTATTGAAACGATACCAAAATAGATAACAAATACTGTCTACAGATCATGCATTTTTTTTATTATACATCAAATCTTTAACTGTAGCTTTTGCGAGCGCTAAAAGTAACTTCCACGCAGATAAACATCAGCTTATCATTCAAATCCACTGAAAATACCAATCAGAAGGTTTTCTCTCGATGTTTTTATTCACCGATAAGAGCTTGTTTTAATTATAAAAAAATCGATGGAGCACGGCTTTGGGCCCAAGCTTTTTTAATACTAGTGTACATATTAAAAATGAAGTACGTTTAAAATAAATCTTCTAATCGTTATTTTTGTTGTTGTTTTTTCACGTCCCTTCAGATCATAACTCGGCTTCCCTCGTCAGGTATTCACACAGTGAATGTGCAAGCAAACGGTTAGTGTGAGGTAAAGTGGTAATTCACAGCGATTAGGCTCCCGAGTCAGTGTGGAAATGTCTGTGTCTTACTTCGCTTTGCTTAGATTCATAGAAATTACAACTGAGCTACAACTAAACAGAAATTTTGGATTTTGTCTACCGGCAAAACATTTGGTAATGTGAAAAAAACACAATAACCAATTAAAAAAAATCGGCCAAGTGCGGCCAGTGTATTGGGCACGCTTCCGTCGGGCAGTGGTTTGAATCAGTTGAGCTATCTATAGACCGTTTGCAACAGTTCTTAGGTGGCTCAACTGGTTCTATCTGTATTTTTTACAGTTATGTAAATATGTATTAGTTTAGTTTCTGTATAAAAACTTAATTATTTATAATATCAGAAACAGGATTGTATGAAATCTCAAACATAGCTTAGACACTATCCATTTATGTTCCCAGAAAACGTTCTACAACGTCTGTTTTGAACCAGAGAGCGTTTTGCTAAATGCTCCCAGTAGTTTATTGAGCACGTGAGTTGAATATAGCCTGTGGAAAATACTCGCCAATTTAGATTAAAACAAGGTGGATACGGTTATTACTCACCGAACCAAATGTATGAACTGTTTTTGATAAAACTTTTTATTTATCAGCCATAGACATTTATTTAGTCAGAAATAGATTTTTATTTTCAGAATATTTGTATATTAGAAAACGAAATAAAATATTAATTGTCTACAATTTTTCTCTGTAACAAATCTGTTGTTGCATTGAATTATGAAAATTAAACATTAAATTCACACGGAAAATTACAAAAGTAAAAATATTGTCGATTTAGATACCAACGGTTTAGATACCTACTGACAATGTTTCGATTCTTCCCAAGAGTCTTCATCTGGTATGGTCACTCTGCTCGGGCGCGTCTCGGTCTCACACAATGTTTTGAACGCGAAATAAAAATTGAATCCATGTAAGTGAACAGGTTAGATGACTTTTTTATTATGACTATTTCTACACTGTTCCGTGTAAACCAAAAAAAACATGGAAAAGCATAGTGCAAGGAGTGAACAAAACATCCTTGTAACTAGGTACGACTTTCAGCTATGAAGATGACTGAGAAAAAGCGGCTTTTATATTCTCTTTTCAATCTTCAAAGGAACTTCAAATACTAAAGACTTCAGATTCTTTCAGATTTTCAGCCGGGTCAACATTTCTTGTAAAGCCGCATCTCCCTATTATTTGTTCTAAGGATTGCAATTAACGGTCGCTGCCCTGTTTGGCTGTAAAGTCGAATGTTAATGTAATTAGTAAAAGAAATCGCTCTGGGTCAATCTTATAATGAATAAAATATTTGTTTTAGGAACGGTCTGGAACTCGATCTAAATTGCAATTTGAATTCGTATAATGAGAACGGTCAAGGGATTTGTAATGCTTCAGAGTTTTGGGTCTGTGTCTAGACGTTGATTATATATATAGGTTTTGTGAGACAAATCAAAGTGACTTTGTTATTTAGTTTGCAAATTACAACTGTCCAAAGTTGAGATTTTGCTAAGTTTAATTCGAAGCATCGCTTAAGCTAGTTATTTTATGTTATGTTTATACAAATAATATAAAGAAGTAATGTTGGTTTGTTTGTTTGTTTGACGAGGGGTAGTCTCCGAAACTACTCAGCCGATTAAAAAAAAATGTTAACACACAGGGGTGTAGAATGGACTGTCGGAATGGTTATATCTGATCCCATTAGACATTTAAATTTTTTCTAAAGAACTACATAAATATGCTAAAGGGATACAGTCGTGATCATTTCATTTTACTTTTTGGTAATACTATGAGTCATTCGTCAAATTTCAAAGCGAAGCGAAGGTTCGAATCACCATCTGCTTATCCAGTTGAAACTGAACACGGAATCCTAAATCACTCATCCACGCAGTCAAAGCATTGACGTGATATCAAGCGACTGGTACATCTGACACTCGGCCTGTGAGGTCAGCTTGTTAGCACAAGGCTGAACAAATCCAGCCGATTGTGCTACCTGGGCCTTTTATGAACAATAGTATCGCTAAGGTATATATCACATAAAGCGCTTAAGCTTAAGCGCTTTTATAACAATTTATTTTGAAAGTTTTTGTTTAACTACAACAGATAACAAGAAAAGAAAACTTACGAGCCTGCTATTTTGTATATTACAAAGAAAATCACTCGAAATATACACTTACACATAACACTGTGTTCTGCAAGTTCCACCCAAGAGGATTGACTAAATGCCACCGAGAACGGAGAATTCTACTAAGCAAAAGTAATTTACTCGTAGATTGAAACATGGTTGAAATATTGAATCGATAGAAGAAGAAGTGGGATGATAAGCGTTTAACTGGTGCCAGTAAGTACGCAATGCGACTGTGTCTGCTGATACGTCCGTCTGTCCACATTACCACTGACGCGCTTGTCATGGGGCAATTTGATTTACTGCGCGATGCTTACATGGGTTGATTAATTTGGTTAAACTATATCGCGTCTAATTGATTTTGTTACGTCACAATGCTGTTAAATCTGTGCTTTTGTAAAATGGCCGTTTATGTGTAGTGTAGGGTTTGCTTAAATAATCACGATAACTAAATTATATCCTAGAAATATATTAAGAATGTGATATTTTGTGTTTATTTTCTTTGTTACTCGTTGTCAAACGTTTTTATCATATTAAAAACGTTTCGTAAATATTTATTATTTCATTTGTCGTTGTCTGAGTCGTGGTCTTGTGACTGAGCAAGGGGTACTAAAATGGACATAAGGTATGCAAAAAGCAAGAACTATTTCCAAAACTTCCGCTGTCAAAACTAATAAAATATCAAAATCTATCCATTGAAAGTAAACAATTTCAATTGTCCGTTTTGCTGTTGACAGAAAATGTAATACTAACTACAACCCAAACTGCGGTGTAACTTCTAAAATGGTCCCTCGTTTAAAAGTAAATTCGCATTAATATTCATTGATTGCCGTCTTAAATTCTCACTGTTCTGACTCGCGCTACGAAAGGAATTGGGGAAGTACAAATTACGAGATTTTACGCCAAGATTTTTTAAACAGTGGACGTGAAATAGCGTCAATTTACACCAAAATAGAAGGGAAACGGAGCGCAGTTTTATTGTCATGTGATTTTAAACTTTCAAAGTGTTTCTAAGTGTTATGAGAATTGTTGGTGAAAATACATGGTTTTTATATAACTTTAAACGTCAGGATTATAAACTTTAAGTTTTCCTACAAAATAATGTATCCGTATAGGTTAAATCATTTAGATGGCTCTCCTTTTTTCCAAAAACCTCTTCCACATTCGACCTGACTTTTGCAAGTAACATTTCTGTAGAAGAGCAATACCCAGATGTCGGTTTTCCAGTTTCGTTATGAAAATAATCCTGAAAACAGTAATAATGGGGTTGTGCAGTTTCGCCCGCTCGCCTGTTTTAAGGGGTGATTTTCCTTTATTATTTCTCGGTTGTGGCCGAGTTTTCGGTACACGGTAAACTACGTACAAACTCACGTTTTGCATAATTAGATAAACCGTCCGTTAGGGCAATGAATTTGCAGGCATCAATGTATACGAATTTCAGGGAGTTTTGCCCCTTAAACAAACGATGTTGCCAGCTGGCCTTTTGAAAGTTTAATTTACGTGGGTGTGTATTTGTGTAGCTATGATTGTGTGTATTTAAGTCAATTATGTTCTAACAATATGTGAAACACAATGTTTGTATGTCTTACTCTGGCTTTTGCATAACTAGATGATTTAAACAGCGTCTAATGGCAATGTTTGTCTACAATTTTTCACAGAAAAAAATATTTTCCAAATCGTCGATAATTTTGGGACAAATCAATTAGTACAATCAAAATGGAAGGTAAAGAAGAGGTTACTCTCAAGAATCGGTTTGACAGTATAAAATTAATGTTAGAGTTGAATCTACAAGACATAGATAAGCATCATACAAACTGAACACACTACGTTTTTTCAACGCGCAATCACTGCGCAATTTTTGACAGCACCGTCACTTGCTAGTTTACAGACGTCATAAAATCTATTATAGTGTACACGGTCACAGATTGCCGCCTACATTTTTTTTTCCTAGGTGCAAACAAATGCTAAAATTTGTATCGATCATAAAATCGGTAACGGTGCGTTCGAAAAACATTGTGTGCTCAAGCTCTTACTCATCCATACTAATATTATAAAAGGGAAAGTGTGTGTCTGTCTGTCTGTCTGTTTGTACGTCTTTCACGGCAAAACGGGGCCACGCATTGACGTGATTTTTGTGTGGTGATAGTTAAAGGGATGGCAAGTGACATAGGCTCCTTTTTATTCCGATATTACCGCGGGAATGGGACTTACGTGGATGAAACCGCGGGGCGCAGCTAGTTACCTATATAAGAACAAAGGTACATCAAAGCACGTCACTATGAAATGGGTAGAGAGGATGTGTCATCCTCAGATATATTGATCTGTCAATTATTTACGGATAAATTCACCAACTAGAACAATCAGTATTGTTACTTTGATTTTCTTATTGACTGGTAGGCTTAGTTTCAATGTAGGTATGTGAAATTGTATATTACATATATGAGTTAGTTAAAAACTCTGGTCTTTCCGCCAGAAGGTCACCGACGTAAATTTACGTCATATATTTCAATAAAACTTTTTAAACTATCATGGTTTTAAACATTAAAAACACTTAAAACGTCTGCCAGTGACTACCTACATAATCGCAAGAATTTTAGTTTACCGTGATCATGGCGCATGCAATTGTACCAAAATATCTGGAAACTCATAAATCTACGAATCATGGTAAATATCGTCTGATTACAAAGGTAAGCCTGCATGTTTGTTTTTTTAGGTTTCACAGCAGTCAACACTCGACGACTCGTAACAAAATCAACGTGTTATTGTCACGTTTTGTCGCAGAACGTTTGATATGGTTACAGCGAATAACCACCTAGCATAGTAAACCCAAACAAAAGTCTGTTAGAACGAGATCCACCAATCCTTTGGGATTGTTCATCATTAACTTTCATTAATTAAATAACTTAATCCAACATCATTAATGTGTTCCAAGTTTAAAAATACCCTACAATTTAAGCTTCAACAATTTCCTACCGTAAATTATTTGTTACCGAAAATTTCCTCAAACCTCCATTAGGATTCTCCTCACTTATCCGTTAATTTCCGGTTAGCACATCCCTAGTTGTGTTACGGATGACAATAACTCGTTGATAGCTACAAAGTTCCACTGTCAGCTTAGAATTGAACATGAAAACTGTAGTTCAGTTTGATACATGGAGCGGATGGTCTGATCGAGGAAATTCCGCTTTTCAAGTAATTTTACTAAAAATAGAAAGAGATAATAGTGATTTGATAGAGATGTACTCATAGGCTTTTATTTTGTTTTGAACTTTTACGAAAAAGTAATACTTATCTAAGAGTTTTTGGATTTAGCAATAATTTGATCAGACCCGTGATGGTCGAGTGGGTCTCGTCTTTCGATCCGAAGGTCGTGGGTTTAAATCAATCAATGGAGTCATTTTGGTCAATCTGATACTGGTCTTCATATATCATATTTTTTTCGGAAACTACTCAGACGATTTCAAAAATTCTTCATCACCCATGAATGGACAGTCAGATTGGTTATAGGCTATATTATATTTATCCCGGTAGTTTCACTAGTACACCCGAGTAAAGCCGGGACCTGCTGATAGTCTTAAATAAAGCTAGTAATTTTACATTATGCATTTCAAAGTTAAAATCGCCGAGTTAAAAATAGTTTTCGCTGTGACCGCTAGATATGAATAATCTCTAATTGAACTTGGTGAAAGTATATAAATAACAAAGGAAAGTGCACTTTATGCCTCGCACGGAAGAATTATGCACTGCAGGTTAACACGGATAAAATATTAGCTCTCCGTCGAAAAATATACGTAGGAGTTTTGGGCAATTGAAATTTGAAACTACTCTTTTGAATTTACATATTTATTTTCAGTTGTATATTACAGTTGTTTTGTTTATAACTTTGCTTACAGAAGCTCTTAGTAAAAAAATAAGTAACATATCGTTTAATGTCATCAAGTTACAAGGTTGACATCATTTTAATTTTTTACAGTCAGTTTTTTTCCATGACGAGAGATAGAAGGGTTATTGAAACTGGCAGTTAATCACATTCGTGCAAAATAGAGAATTCTATTTAATAAAAATAACCACCATAAGATATCAGAGTGATGAGACTAGACATAAAAGATCATAGAAATATCATAGCTAATGATATTTTCCGCCACTTCTGCCACAGTCTCGTAAAATCATTACAATCTTCTAACCTTTGAAGATTGCATCTAAACCTTCGTAAACTTTCTTTTATCTAGGGACTTTGTAAACTCGAGGCGTTTCTAAATTCAAAACACAGCATTTCTCAAGGGTGTTAAATTCAGTGCTACATTTTGTTTGTAAGGTCTTCCCCAGTGCATCACAATCTTTACAGCGGCGTTTCTTCTTTAATTTGTTTCGAATGTTTTATTACTTGGATTTACAGCTGAATAATTTAATTCCGGAATGAGACGTCCATTTTGTTTCTAGATGCTTCCTGAATATTGTTTTACTGTTTTGGAAACAAATACAATCTTACTCGGTTTTTAAATGTGGGTCTATTAAATATATCTATGCTATAAAATGATTTTTACTATTTATTCTTTATAAGTACCTAATGTGGATAAGATAATTAACTAACTTCTAAGTAACTGTCATAAATCCAGTCTCAATAACCGATTTTGCTTGCTGTCGGTGGGTATTGGACACATTTTGTGTGGGAGTAAGTCAAATCTACCAGCAGTAGGCAAACTCAAAGATTGATCGGTAGTTGAGACTGGCGGATAATGAACCAATGTAGTCGTAGGACAATACAGGAAAATGAAAAAAATTATAACTAAAAAAATTATAATTAAGTATAACTTTTTAGACTATCATGGTTTTGAACATTATAATTTTTTATCATTTTTGTTATTATCAGAGTAAATATCCTCTTTTAAGTGTTTATAATAATGTAGAAATCCGCACAGTAAGCAAAACCACATAAACGAGTAGAAAAGAGTAGTAATACTAGACGATACAATGATCTCTTACCAACACAGTAGACGACCACAAACTCAATTTAAAGCATCAAAACCTTTAGCAAATATTCAAACGTTATCCTGTTCACTTTAGAGTATTGTTTATCTCGATTTTTTCCGTTTCCACTCCACAAAATTAATGAAATTCCCAAACTGGAAAGGTTCACAGAATTTTTCTTTTCAAAGGTGGATAAAGCTATGAATTTTGTGATTCAAAATATATTGTAATTTTTTAATGCAAATTGTATTTCTTCCTAAGTAGTAAGAAATAAGATTAAATAATTATTCAACTTACTTTGATCCTCCGATATGAGATTATAAGGAAAGCTTTTAAAAACAATGTAAACTATGTCGAACTAGGACACTTTGTTGATAAGCCAAAGTACCCTCTTTCAAACGGTATGGTTTTAATAGTAAGCCGGTTTGATCGAACCAAAACTTTCTTTAATTATTTATTTAACATACGAGTACAAAGATTATAATTCAGCTTGCGAGTAGGTAGTACAGTTTTATTGTTAGATAGCTTTTATATAACGATTTTATCAAAGTAATGGTCTAACCAAAATACTTCAGGTTGATGAATTTGGGCTTGTAAAAAATATCACCCGACGAAAATGTTCAGAAAATCTCTTCTATAGTTTGGGCTTAAGGTCCCGTTTTAGACAAAAGTACCATCGGATTATTAATTAAATTAGAATCATAAATGTATTGTATAGTAAATCTATTCATTATGCTAGATTGCTTGAGCGGTATATTATAATTAAGTATGTGTGAGTTTGTGGCTTGTCAAGCTAAGGCGGACGACTTGTTAGACACAACAAGTACTTGTTAAAATGCGGTCATGATACCTTGTGGTCACTAACTACATTCTATTACTATTACTACTAGCCCGCCTTGTCCCATTGTTGGGCAAAGGCCTCCCTCCGTTTCCGCCAATCACGCCGATCGTCTGCCGGTCCCTCTCAAAGGCGTCTAGTTTCTCCATTTAACTAACAAATTTCAGGAAAACAATTTAATTGTGTATTTTATACTTCCAGATCCACCAAGCGTTACAAGTCTAAATATTTAGCATGTTTATCAAATCCAGAATAATCATAACGCTATCAGTTTCATATTCTTTGTCAACCATTTGTGGTCATTAGAAAAACGTCTATCGCAACGTAAGAAGCCGTAGCTTAACTATTAGCAAACAAGATTGATTGAACAGGTAATCGTACGTTATTTTTCTCTTATATGAGCAGCTTGATTGATTATTCAGATTGATTGCTTCTGAAATTAGTTGGTGAGTATTTTTTGTTAGTCTTCCATTTAAGAACGCGATGTTTTATAAGTATTGTTGTGATAATTGTTTTGTTTTATGACTTTACTAGCTGCGTCCGGTTTCACTCCGTTAATCCCGTCCCGTGGAAATGGCAGGATAAAAAGTAGCCTCCATCCCTTTAACTATCACCACTTAAAAATCACGTCAATTCGTCGCTCCGTTTTGCCGTAATATTAAAATAAACATCAGAATTAAATAACACCAACTTACATTAATTATTTAAGGACTATACAATTACAGAGTTGAGAATCAAGAATCACTGGTATCAGTTCCACCAATTACATTAATGAATACTGATAATCGTAACTTTGGAATCGAAATTATTTGATACAATTCGACTACCATAACTCGATGTTAAACCAAATTCGTCGGACTTAAGGTAGCTTTCTGATTGCAAGTTTCCACTGATGATCAATTAAAACTTGATGTAATGATTCACTAATTTGGTAAGTGAAACCGTATTAGGAGGATGTACTAATCCATTAGTCGCAAACTAAACACATTCCCGGATTACAACTAATGCTATTAAAAGCTCATCTGAGTAATGTCATTACATCTTGACCAGATTATTATGAACTTTAATGCTTGGGTATAAGGGCTAAGCGTTTGTAGATGAAAGTCGGTTGCTTTGACTGCGGTTCGCACGTCGTTTGTCGCGTTCAAGTTCTGAGTTCTGCTTTGAAGTTAGCTTTACTTGCATCGATCCTTAGAAGGCTTAACTGGGTCTAATGTATTTTATTTAAGTATGAAAATAGGTATATAATTATACTGAAATAAGCTGTTGGCTAAGTGTATTGGTTATAAACACTTGAAACTAAATATTTACCATGATTTGTGGATTTCTGAGTTGCATGCGCCATGATCACGGTTGTAAAGGCCTAAGTTAGTCATACTGAAATTAATCTCCATATCCTTTCAACAAAGATAAAAATAATAATAAAAAAAAAATTCTTTGAGACATTTTACATAGCGTCTTTTAGTCGAATGCTTGCAAATATAAATAGGTACCCTAGTTTAATATCTAATGAATGATATATCGTAAAACTTAGTGAGGGTTAGTGAACATTTTTAATTATACAAAAAAGTATACAATACACTTTCTCACAAACCTTGTTATCATTTACTATTGACTACATACTCCACTGAACATTACAGTGTGAGCGTGTAAGCTATCTTGACCAACTCAAACATTAGATCGTGCTACGCAGAGTTGTCATTTTTGACGCACACTTCAATAATACTATAATTTTTGTAAAAGTGTGCGTGAGCTCGTGTCTAGAACGAATGGTATGAATGGTTTTGATACTTTATCTTATAAGTAATATATAATATGTAAGATCTGTGCTTAGAGAATTTAGCCAACGATCCGTGTTAGCCAAGTGGTTTAGTACTTATCTCTATTTTTGATCAGGTATCAATAAGACCCTCGAGATCCTGCCGAAACAAATGTTTCTTTTAATTTCTTTCTTGCGACTCTGTTAAGCATGTAATGTAAACATCTGCACAATGACATGTGAACGAACATAAGTAATAAATATGTATTTGGAGTCCAAATACTCCAAATTTTGGACATACCTAAGTAGGGTAGTTTTGACTACCCCTTAGACATTTGTTAAAAGTTTTGATAAAATTTAGCCATACAGTCGCTCATATTAAATTTCGTTTTGTTATATTTTGATTTTTTTGTATTTTTACACTTATACGTTTAGGTTGTTTGTTTCAACATCTTTCTTCTGCTCTTATCCCATACTAGGTGGGGTGGGCCCAACATGCTTAATCTTCCATTCATCTCTATCATTCGTAGTTGGCGAAGTTCACTCCTCTCACATTCATATCCTCTTTCACACAATCCATCCAGTTTTCCCTCGGCCTTGTTCTACTTGTATATCCATTATTGTCCATCCACATTTCACACTCATACTCATAACTTTCTTAGTGATATGACTTTCATCCGTCCTGAGGTCACGTAGACCATGCCATACTAAGCTATAGGCTAAAATTAGTAGTTAGTAGTTTAGGCATGCAAAATGGTCCTATCTCAGCATAATGCGGAAGCGTTCGTGGCGAAGCTTGCTAAGGCGTTCTTGATAGATCGTCGAAGTTAAGCAACGCTCTGCGCGGTCATTTCTTGGATGGGTGACCGCAAGTGGCAATATTATCTGAGCGCTTCCGTGCTTCGGAGGGCACGTTAAATTGTCGGTCCCGACTTTTAAAAAAGTCGTTAAGCCATGACGGAGGCCTTTAGGCGGCCTAAAAACTCCGTCACCAGAGTTGGCCACTTGCTCATACGAAGGAAGGGAAGCATAATGCGGTTTATTGCGGGGGCAATACGCCGCGCTGGTGTTCTGATAGAACCGTTTTTGGAAATGCGGACATTGAAATCTTAGTTACAATCCTAAAGTCCAACAACAAACACTTAAATAAAAGGCAACCTACCAACATAATAAAGAGAAAAAAAAAGAAAATATTATTCTATGCAATCCAAAATAAGTAATCAATAAAAACAATAATTTGAAGTGTTTAGTTTATATTAAAGAAGAATAAAAAAATAATTATGGAACAATTATAGTTTTTTTTCTTACAAACTAAAAATTGACTATTATATTCAGTCTCAAATTACAAAATACTTCAAATAAAAAAAATTATAGACATTTGTTGCAAACATCTTTTTTGTTCACCACACACAGACTTTTTGCATTTTGTACAGGTCATCATAGACATTCTTTTATTTTTGGTGGTACATAGCCTACAGTAACGGCGAACTTTAGCCGGAGTTTACTCTTCAGCTTCTTAAGAAGCTTCTTCAATAGCCCGTGGCAGGATGTTCTCAATATTTTCTCTCAAACACTTTGATAAAGTAGGGATTCCCAATCTAGATCTCATCCATGGTGTACACAGTTAAATACTTCGTTTTTCCATATAATATTCTCTTCGGTTTAAGGGTTTTCTTGTTTAGATAAAACATTGTGTGTGTAATTACTTTCAAGTGTTGAGGTGTCGTCAGGAGGTGTTGAGGTGTCATCAAGAGATGTAGAGGCGTCATCCGGAGGTGTTGAGGTGTCGTCAGGAGGTGTTGAGGTGTTCAAGCTTTCATCAATGGCATCTTTTATGTACCTATTCGTCGTCAGTATCACATTGAACAAGTATCGTCTTCACTTACGTGATCCTCCATTTCGCTGTCACTGCTATCATCTGGACCTTTCATCTTCTTGACTCAAAAAGGAATATTATTTCTCTTTCGTCCATAATTTCTTCTGCTTCCTATGAAGTAAAGATGTTTCAAAAACAAAAAAAATTACTTATAACAATAACCTAATTGTATACCTACATACTTTGTTTATGTGTAAATAAAGAAAAAGTAACAGAAACGTAATCACACACAAATACATAAAAGTTTCACAGAAGATAAACATGCGCCTCTCGAGCGCAACGTATGGTCATAGCAACCAAACTACGGTACTTACCGAATAGCAGCAGTCGTCCTTCGGCGGTGTTGACTGAGACGACTGAGTTGGCTTGAAAGCACACGCGTGTACACGCGTTGGATGAAACAAAACAGCGCTATATTCGTTTCGCAGGTGCCTCTGGGGCGCACGTTATCTTTTCACACACATACACATCAGTCATACACATTTCAGTAGCATACACTCTCCTATCATCAGTCTACTTCATTGCCCAACATTCTAATCCATAGAACGCGACAGGTTATGGTCTTATAAATTTTCCCTTTAGATTTAAGGGGCATTCGGGGGTCACACGTCCCTGAGGTCTGTCGCCACTTTACCTATCCCACATTCAAAAGTTTTGAAATTTCATACAATATGTATGGAGAAAAAAAAGTCAAAATTAAGTAAAAAATAGAACCTCAATTCATTAAAATTATTATGCCCTACATGAATCTGAAAACTAAATTTTTCCAAGACTTATAGTTTCTGAGATACAGTGGTGGGCAAAACGAGGGGGCAGATGGGGGCAAAACTAAAAACTTTTTTTTACTAATGCAAGCCTCCTCAATACAAATCCGTTTGAAAATATTACAAATTCTTTCAAATTTTTTATTTTTCCCTTAAAAAGTTTCGAAATTTCATACAAAATGTATGGAGAATAAAAAAAAGTCAATATTAAAAAAAAAAAAGTACCACGTTTTATCAACTTTGTAATGCCTTACCTGAATCTGAAAACTAAAATTTTCCAAGTCTCCTAGTTTCCGAGATACGCGTGGCGGCAAAATGAGGGAGGCAAATGGGGGCAAATCTGAAAACTTTTTTTTTCATCCCAAAATCTCCTCTATACAAATCCGTTTAAAGCAATCAAAAATGTTACGTAGTTTCCGAGATCCATCAATGGGGCAAAAAAGGGGCAAAACAGGGGCAAAACACAAATATGATTTTTACTCCCCAGGACCTCCTCTATACGAATCTGTAAAAAAATATTTGCAGGTCTTGTAGTTTTTGAGATACACCAGGGGTGGGCAAAAAGGGGGCAAAAAATGGATAAAGTCGGATTTTTCCTTAACTCGCCAAACTACCCTCTATACGAATCTGTTAAAAAAATATTTGCAGGTCTTGTAGTTTTTGAGATACACCAGGGGTGGGCAAAAAGGGGGCAAAAAATGGGTAAAGTCGGATTTTTCCTTAACTCGCCAAACTACCCTCTATACGAATCTGTTAAAAAAATAAACCTTCCCATCCACCATCATAGAAAACAATTTATTACGCCAATGAGTGAGTGAGTGAGTGAGTGAGTGGTAATGCAGCATTGCAGTACGTCCCGGCTTCACTAATGAAACTACCGGAATAAAATATAGCCTACTAGCTACGCCCCGCGGTTTCACCCGCGTAAGTCCCGTTCCCGCGGGAATATCGGGATAAAAATGTCCCTGTCACTCTCCATCCCTTCAACTACCACCACACAAAAAATCACGTCAATTCGTCGCCCCGTTTTGCCGTGAAAGACGGACAAACAAACAGACACACAGACAGACACACACACTTTTCCTTTTATTATATTAGTAGGGATAACCATCCCGACAGTCCATTCTACACATCGGTGAAAGAATTTTTCAAATCGGATGACTAGTTAGTCGGAGATTACCTCCGTCAAACAAAAAAACAAACAAACAAATTTTACCTCTTTATAATATATATATATATATGGTACAAGTATCAATTCTAGTGTATCGCGCTTTGAGTTTTCTACGCTATCGATTTTGTTTGACAAGGCGGCGGAAAAAAGTGATACGTCCTCTCGCTGGGAGGACCCGGGATCGACTAATCGGAAGACGATCGCGCGGCCGGATATATAGTGGTTATAAAATAATCCTGTAAATTACTGGGTGCTCGAAATTGATTGAAAAAAAAACTGTACGTTTAGATATACCTATATTTTCATCAAATGAATAAAACTCTTGTGTTTTTCTTCAAATACTAGTAAAAAATATGTGTTAAAGTGAAACGATTTTGTACTTTTTAAATATTGTTTTCATTACCTTAGAGGCTATTTTTTTATTGTTTTGAGCTGTAGTGTATTATGAGAATATATTTTCAGGTCCACAAACGCTTAAAATAAAACATTTTCTCACATTACAATAGTGATATCCCTTCTGAAAGACAGCTCTGACGCTCATTTTCGTAAAACGCTATGACGGGATTGACTTCTCCTTCAAAAACTATAATCAAATATTATGTTTTCTCTCTGCAGTGTATTATAATAAAGATTAATCTTTCTAAAACCGTAAAATTCTTTAAATAATCTGATCACATTATTGAGTTAGGGCTCTCGAAATACTGCTCAAATAAGCTAATGACGACTACACCCCCTTAACCATCCTTTTCTTACGATATCGTAAAACAAGTTTATTGCATGGTTATCGTTTTGGGCTTAATTTTATCGAAAATAATAAAAGTTAGCTTTGAATACAAATCATTATGTTTTATTGGAATTCTGATAAGGGAATATGTTCCGGGGGTAGCTTTGACATAGTTTAGAACAAAATACGATATAGGTTTGATAAAGGAAAAAAGTTGAAAAATGTAATGTGTAGGTAAAAGGTATGTTAAAGTATTAATTTCATCAGTCAGCTCAAGTCAGCTGGCTTAGTTTAGGGCTAAATGACGTTATGTAAAATGTCAAAGGTTTAATTCAAATTGGTCTAGTAAGCATCAATTAAAACAGCTTTTAAATCTGTTGCTATCTCTAATCATTGGCATAAGAATACTTAAATTTATAATTAACTAACCCTTATTAACTAACAAATCTATATGAATAAGAGTACCTAATTTACATTTCACGGAACGTGTTGCGAAGCAACAGCGTCAGGATCATAGCTCGTAAGATTATTCTATTTGATCCTAGAGTGTCTACCGAATAAATGCGTAATAAAGGATCTCTTAAGATTATGGTGGCCTCCATTCCAAATTTAAGAAACATAAGTTTTAACAAAACACGTTGAACAATATTGAATTTTTCATAAATTTCGTAATATCGTCCTCTACATTTCAATTTTATTTTGCTTCGCAGCGCAGCCCACCGGGAACACATCGGAAATATATTGTAAAACTGTACTAGAAGCTACTTTTAAATTGTCCCACGTATTTCGTTCAAGTTTATGAAGTTTGCGATTCGTTGTATTTCATTTGCTGGTTATACCGAGTAGTGCAGTTGAAATAATGCAGTTTCTTCTTATGTTGTAGTTTATTTTTGTCTAGAATTTTTTTTTTTTTTTTTTTTTTTTTTTTTAACCTATACTTTCCCACTGCTGGGCAAAGGTCTCCCCCAATTTTTTCCATCTCTCTCGATCTTTTCCTTGTTCCCACCAACCCTCTTGAAAGGTGTCGAGGTCATCTCGCCACCGTTTCCTCGGCCTGCCCCGGCTTCGTTGCCCATCTGCAGGCACCCATGGCGTGACGATCCCTGCCCACCTATCACCGTCCATACGACTCACATGGCCCGCCCAGTTCCATTTAAGAATGGCAGTTTTTTCGCCGACGTCCACGATTCCGGTTTTTTCTCTAAGAATGGTATTCCTAACTCTATCAGTTCTCTTTACCCCTAGAACGCTGCGTTCCATAGCTCTCTGGCAGACTTTGAGTTTGGACTTCTGAGCCTCGGTTAAAGACCACGTTTGGGCGCCATAGGTAAGAATGGGCAGAATACACATGTCAATGAGTTTTCGCTTCAGAGACAGAGGAAGGTTTCCCTTCATTAGCGATTTCATAGACCAGAAGCTCCTCCAGGCATTTTCTACGCGACGATCGACTTCTTTGTCTTGCCTGTTATTGAAGGAGACTATCTGGCCTAAGTAGGTGTACTCATCGACATAGTGTAATTCTTGCCCATCAACCTTGATCTTGTGTTTGGTGGCGTTAGTCATGGTTTGTGTCTTTAACCGGTTCATCGTCAGTCCAACCTCTAGGCCTGCAGCGCTCAGTTCTTCGAGCATATTCTGGAGTTCAGTTGCAGTCGGGGCAAAGAGAACGATGTCATCGGCGAAGCGTAAGTTTGTTAATTTTTTTCCTCCGATTGTAATACCCTTCGTTTCCCAAGATCGCGATAGTGTTTGAAAAACGTCTTCTAAAGTGCTCGTAAATAATTTGGGAGAGAGTGGATCACCTTGCTTTACGCCTTTGTCGATCGTGAAATGTGGCCCTAAAGTAGTTAGCTTTATATTTGCTGTGCTGTGGCTGTAAATAAGTTTGATGAGATTGATATAAGTTTCGTTGATATTTTGATTTTCAAGTGCTTTAAAAATTGCAGAATGCTTAATACTATCGAACGCCTT
Organism: Xanthorhoe spadicearia; assembly: GCA_947086425.1. Taxonomy (NCBI): domain Eukaryota; kingdom Metazoa; phylum Arthropoda; class Insecta; order Lepidoptera; family Geometridae; genus Xanthorhoe; species Xanthorhoe spadicearia. The sequence goes on along the minus strand of OX352205.1, from coordinate 3,163,854 downwards.
AGTGTAATCTACGAAAGCCAAATAGATAGGTTTATTGTACTCTTGATATTTTTCTAAAATTTGATTAAGAGTGTGGAGGTGATCCGTAGTGGAGAATCCCGGACGGAAACCGGCTTGTTCGGGGGGTTGGTGATCGTTTAGTTGCCGTTCTATCCTGTTTTGTATTACTTTAATAAATAATTTATAGATGTGGGAAGTTAAACTAATTGGCCTGTAATTATTGATATTACTTTTATCACCCTTTTTGTGGAGCAAGATAATATTCGAGTGGCACATGCTAGTTGGTATGGTGCCTGTGTGTAAAATGGTATTAAATAAATTGGTTAAATGTGGTAAAAGTGCTGGTGAACCAATTTTTAAGGCTTCTGATGTTACTTCATCCTCTCCAGGGCTTTTATCATATTTCATTGTTTTGAGGGCATCATGTACTTCCTTACCTGTTATAAATGTGATAGTTTTATCAAAAGAGTAAGATTCGTTAATTGTGGTTTTTGTGTTATCTGAATAAAGTTTCTTATAAAAATTTGTGCAAATATCTGTGATTTTAGATCTATTGTTATGTTTTTTCCCCTGTTCATCTTGCAAACTGTTGATCCACGTGTTTCCTCTATTTATTCCTTGCTTGGCTGTTCTCAAGGATCTATTTTTTTCGAGAGCAGTTTGAATTAGATGGCAGTTAAGTGTCCTTATATCATTCCTTACACTTCGCTTAACTTGTTTGTCAATTTTTCTATATTCTATGGAGCCTATTGCCATCATTGTTCTGTTATTTATGAGATTTTGTGTATATTTTGATAGTTTACAATTTTTATCTTTACTTTTTGTTATATTTTTACTGCAAATTTTTATCGCTTTTAAAATTGTGTTATATTGGTCTTCTACATTATCTATTTCCTCAATTTTAAGGCTTTTAAATGAGTTTGAAAGGTTTAAGTTAAACTGGTCTGCGTGATTTACAAGAATATGTTTTGAAACTCTTTTTATTTTATTTGAAAATGTTTTAGCGCGATGTATTTTAAAATTGAATCTTATTTTTGCACGAACAGGTCTGTGATCTGAACTGAATTTGATTTTGTTTATAACACTTACGTCTTTAATTAAATCTTTACAGGAACTTAAAACAAAATCAATCTCGTTTGTTACATTACAGCCTGGTGATATCCATGTCCAGCGCCTGTGTTGTTTTTTATAGAAGAAGCTATTAGCAATACGCATTTGCTGTCCAAATGCAAATTGTAGAAGTCGCGCTCCTCGCTCATTACGGTCACCGAGGCCATATGGGCCGAGGGTGTCTACATTATCGTTTGGCTGTCGTGAACCTATTTTTGCGTTAAAGTCTCCGAGAATTATATTCCAGGTTCCACGGTTCTCATCACATGCACGATTGAGCAGGTCATAGAAGTCTTCGATGTCTTCGTCTGATGATGCAGATGTATGAGCATAGACCTGAATGAATGTGATGGTTTTACTTGGTGTCACTTGGAATCTCAAAACAGCTATACGTTCGGAGTAACCCTTGAATTCAATGATATTATTTTTCCATTTCTTTGATACCAAAAAACCTACACCGTAGAGTCCTTGAGTCTCTCCGAAATGGAAAAATATAGCATCGTCTCTTTCAATGGTTTGTTCACCTAACCGTCTAACTTCAGCTAGGCCTAAAATGTCCCATTTGATGTCGGTAAGGGCGTTTTCTAGTTCAATAAGGCGGTCGTCTTTCATTAGTGTTTTTACGTTGTATGTTAAAACGTTAATAGTATCGGAATCCAGAATAGCATTTGCCGTGGTCGTTTGACGGTGGGATCTCACCCGGGGATTCTTCGCACCCCTGTCTCCAGAGCTGGCATGGCGCCCGTCAACGCCAGCACAGCCGCTGGAGGCGCCGGGCACTTGGGGCCTTCTTTGAGTTGTTCTATCCATAATTGGGGGGTTTAGACCATAACCCACCACGCTGGTCTAGTGCGGGTTGGTGGGTGGAGCGCCAGAGCCTCGTTCGTTAGTCAGCAGGGTGTACCGCGGGCAGGTGAGGTTGGCTTGGGATCCGAAAGGTTTTATTAGGACCCCCTTACACCCCTTAGAAATTTATATTGGGTATATATTTTGACTTACACAGTACTTACAGACTGGTGTTTTCCCATGTATTTTTTATAAAACCAACTACAATTTCTAATAAAGAGCAATTTACTGAACTCTCGAGTTGAATGTCTGTTCATAACTCCGAAGATCTTACAGGATTTTTTTTTAATGAAGCTATCTATTTCGGGTGTATGCTCTTTTAAATAATTTAGCCGTTTTCAAAATCGGTCCATATTAAAGAATAAAACACATACAATTTTTAACAAATACACACAGTGGAACATTACAACCTCTTGCTTTTTTGAAGTGAGTTAATAAGTTTATAAGCTTTTTTTTTTGAACAAAACAGTAGCAACCTTGATACAAGCCATAATATCTAGTATTGGTTTGTATTTTCCTTTTGTTAGACTTAATCGCCCCTAACATTTTGAAGGAATGATTTTCGTTTCTCAAGTATCTCGTGATGAGACCAAATTTCTCAAACTTTAGACTAAGCAAGCTAGCCTGACCTGCAGCACTTTGCTTCAATTTAACATTTTAGCATAAACATATTAGCCATCTATCTTGTTAAGCATGCTAAACACCCATAGAGACAAGTAACGTAAAATTTATGGTAGAAATTAGCCTACCGTCGGCTGCAATAAATTTACATATGAAACTCATAAGTTAAAGCGATGCCCTTGTGTTCGCTCATTGCTAGAAACGGTACCAGTCTCTGGATGTTGAAGAAAATACCTGTTAAAGGATTGTTTTGTTAAGAACTTACATTTATTTGTTCCTGAGGATTACAAAGTATGTACCTATCTTAAAGGTTGCAAACTGTTGTTTTATACTTAGGTATTAAAAATCTACATTAGATATCAACTTGCATAATTAATAGCATTTTGTTGTTTTGGACTACAAAAATATTTGGGACGTACATATTTTTTTTCCATAATTATTTGCATTCTGCTAAGTTCTATATAGATTTACATACCTAACTAAATGTGCAAAATACATTTCAAACCATTTCAGACATCTAAGAATCATACATCGTTTGGTACATTAGTTAGACGCTTAAAACTTCATCGGGTTTCCATTCCTTTAAATTTCGAACGTTGAATTTCCTGTAAACCGTTTCCAGAATACCCTAGCTCAGTGAGCCTATGCAATCTGGACATCACGCTCCCATGTGATATTGCTGTTGCGTTGTCTCAGGCGGTCTTTCACTAGGAATCTGTCACTGTAGATAATTATCCTATCCTATCCTACTTCCTACTATCCTACATACACGTTTTACAAATATTTTTATACGGATATTGCCGCGGGAACAGGACTTACGCGGGTGAAACCGTGGGACGCAGCTAGTTAATTCTTATAAATTACCAACACATCAAATTTTTCAATTTTATTTTTATTGTGTGTGAGAGATCTATGGAGTAATATCATTCCTAATTTAACAAATACAACCTTTTTGCGAAAGGCTGATATAAAAACTTTAGCAATAAAAATTACAACTTTCAAAATTGGGCTTCTAATGAGATTTCTTTCTAAATGGGCCATTAGACGAACTAAAATATATTTGGTGTAAATTACTTCAAACTGAATGAAATGAAACGCTCTTTTACAATTTTTTATTACTTACAAAGATCTATTAGAATTACTAAGTTATGTGAAGATAGAACAAAAACCTTTGAAATGTAAAACAAGTAGGTTATTATTAATTCTATTTTAAGTTAAGCTCTTCACGATGACTAATTGTGTTAATAGTAAAAAACTCAAATATTAATAAAAGAGACTGTAGCAGAACGATTGTCAAAAATCGATGCTTAAAAGTAGACTCAAGTTTGAGTGAAGCCTCTGAATATGAGCCTAAATTAATGTCTACCGCTCCTTAGGATACCGTCGTGATGATATTATTATTTTTTCAATCTTTTATCAAAAAGTACTAATTTCACAGAAAAATCAAAACTCAAACCCAGTCACATGAAAATGGGCTTATCAAAAGGTGTTAAGCTCCCATAAATCATCTTTACGTTCGGCTCTAAAAATTTAAATGAACTGAAAAGTGCATGTTTCAAAGCTCTGATATACCTGTCGTAAATTTCTCCGAAAGTTTTTATTACTAGCTGCTATTTACAGTTTTACTAACCTAACAAAGGACATGTTAACTGCTAGTTTTATAGTCATCTTACGCTAGTAACTGGGTATGAGATTTTTTCACTTTTAACCGATTTGAGTTTACTAGTATTTCTTTCTTCAGGCGTGTCTCAACGTACTCAAAACACCCTCTTATCTACCTTAGATAACTTTATAATCTTATTTTCCTTTAATAATTGTATTATTACCATGAATTTTTAATTCGAGGGAGAGGATCTTTATAAGTTTTAAGTAGGTAATTTCCACAACACTTTCTGCTTAATAACTTATTCAAGACTTAAATTAAAAGGTAGACAGGTGAATTTAACATAGTGAGTTTATGGCAATTATTTTTTTAAAACTGTTATACAAGTTTTATTAGGATTTTGCATAAATGGAGCAGTATATTATTTTTAATATGCTTGTTTATAAAGCTATTTTTGATGTCGAAATAGAATTTTAAACTTTATGCTAGTATTATGGTTTTATGTCATTTTTACACATAATAATATATTTGGGACGGAATAAAAGTATAATTTAACTAAGTAATATTCTTAACAAAAATAAGGGACTGACCACACAGAAACCGGAGTAAGTTTGCAAACTTCTCGGTTGCAGAGAACCAGCGGTTTATTGTGTAATTAGAGGATTAACTTGCGAACATAGAACCTGGTTCTCCGAATGAGCTAATACTGGAAATACTCGTATACTACTTTAAACATTATCAACAACTTTCAAAACTATCGTGAGGTTGTACTTTACAATATAATAAACACACGGGAAATTTACTCGCGTAAAACTATTGTCGATTATTGATAAAGCATAAAATATTTAAAAAAAATATCATAATTCATCATGCTAGTTGAAAGCCAAGAGCGACAATTTAACGTGCTCTAATATGCAAGGAACGGTCGGTTGTTAATGCCACTTGCGGTCACCCATCCAAGTTGTGTTCGCTCAAAACGTTGCTTAACTTCGATGATCAAGAACGTCGTAGTAAGCTTTGCCATGAGCGCTTCAAATAGCTATAAATACCCGTAAATAAAAATTATGAGTAATATTGTGTTCTGACCACGAAAGTTTAAAAAAGACCATAGCTACAAAACAATAAATTGTGGTAAAATAAACTTTTTCATAGTTCATTTAAAGTGATTAATAGTTTGTAAAGTTTCATCTCTGCAATATTCTGAAGAACAATAAGAGCTGGTAGATTGAGTGGACTATTTGGGACTAACTACGAGAAATTTATTAATTCGCTGGTAAAACTTTGTCTCTGGCACGGAATTGGGATGTTTGAGAATGCAACGAATTGTCCAGTTTCGGAGTTCTGAGCTACTTTTTGTTATAAAGTATTTTATTGACTGAAAGTCACAGGAGCACAAACTTGATCTTTGACACATCAGCAGAAATCTAGAGAGATTTGTCAGCGTGTTATTAAGTCAAGTTGAAAGACCACAACAACACACGAAGGTTTTTCATTAAAATCATCATCCGTGAAAATCTGCTAGTGTCTAATAGACAGTAGACGTTTTCACTATGATTATTTCGGTAAGCCGTGTTGGCCAAGTGGATTAGTACCTTGACTTTCGATCCGAAGGTCGTGGAATCACAGCTGTACATCAAGGAACTTTTCGACATACTCATGCCTCTGACAACCCCCTTAGAGATCTTCAAAAGATGTAAGAGTTACGCAAAGATTTGAAAAAAACGTCTACCGTTCCCTACGATACAGTCGTGATAATTATTTAATTTCATTTTTTTCATTTCATTATCACGGTTCATCAGATACAGCCTGGTAGCAGACAGACGAATGGACCGACCTTACTCTTTGGGTACCCTAAAAACGACCATTCTGCTTTGTTACATCAGTATGTCTTGCATCTCTCCAATAGTTACTCGCAATTATTTAAAGTTATAGATAAACTTCGCTTCAAACTTCAAAGCACTCAAAACTTGCAGTTAGTACAATAAAACAGGTAATTAACACTTACTTACTACTTTTCTTGAGTACTGTCACTGTGAGAAGTCAATTTAGCAGGTCCATAAGACTATTTTGACAGCTGTGCTAAAATCGTGCTAACTAGGAAATAGTACCTTTTGAAATTATTAAATATCTGATTTTGTATTTTATCCTGAAATGACATTTTTACTGCAAAATGCTGGCAGCAAAAAACTGCAACCAACGGTCCAGTGATTGTATTTAGCACTAATTAACTAACGAAAAACAAAGTTTCCAAGTCCCAACTGCAGAATAACTAGCAGTAGTTTTGTTCGCAACTTGACCGAGCTTGTGGATTTACTAGCTAAGTAAGGGATAAGAGTAGAATAAATATATAGTTTCTCTAGTATACCCATATAGAGGTGTTTCTCTGAGGAAAGATGGCAAGACGACCAGCCGCTTTATTCTCCAAATAACGATGTCTTGACATGACACGACACGGCAATGTCTCTCTTTTTTTGAAGATTAATAAGCAGTGGAAGGTTCTACGGAAGGCATAAGTTGTCTATCCCAGATTGTTTTCATTGGAAACTTTTATTCGCCCACACAAATTAATTTAATCACGTGTAAGTTGCATCGAAACTTGAGCCTCACTAATAAGGTTCTTGTCTGAGCAAGTTCGAAACTCGTGGTATCGGAGAGTGACGAAGTTACCGCTTGCGAGATTGGCTAGTGAACTGATTATTTGAACTTCTAAATGCAGTCTCAAGTTACATGAGAGTTGTAGTTGAAGGTATTGAATAAAATGGTCTCTATTTGTATGCAAGATCAAATGCAGGTACTATGAATGTAGTCCTGAATTTGTGGGGAAAAGTTGTTGATTTTTTTTAAATGTAAGAAGTAAACAAGTTTTTTTTAAACAATTTTAATGTTCTACAACTCAGTAGTGTAGCTATAGTCAAGCAAAAGTTAGAAACCTCTAACTCTCCTATTCTCATAATCTATACAATATAATAAAGAGGAAATTTTGGTGTGTTAGTTTGTTTGTACGTTTGATGGAGGTAATCTGCGAAACTACTCAGTCAATTTTAAAAATTCTTTCACCGATGTGTAGGGTAGACTGTCAGAATGGTTTAGGCTATATTTTGTCCCGTTAGTACACCCGTGCAAAGCCAGGACGTGCTGCTAGTTATAATAAAACAATTTTAGAGCGTATTTCCAAGACAAAGACTAATTCCAAGTGACAAACAAGTTACAGAGTTATTACACACTGTAGATCGAAATACCTTGTGCTCAGTCCTAGAGCGAATAGATACCTGAGTATGCTACAATGTATTTTGCACAAGAAACCAATTTCCTACAAAGTGTAACCAGTTGAGGTTGAAGATATATTTGAATAAGTTGAAGCTTTTCAGAATATTCCAATGTTTTATCTACAACATGAGCTAAAACTAAACTGCTACGACATTTTCAAAAGCTCTTGCAGATTTCTTCCAATTTCGCGACTTGGAAACATATTTATAAATATTAACTGGTGACCACGGTGACTGTAATGTCATCGAAACGTCGAGATAAATAATTATATATGCCTAGATAGATACCAAGGTTGCCCTTCTGCATCTCTGGGCGGTCTTCACACACAGTAAAGGACGTCGGTTATAATCTCGTAGTTATTTCTCGAATTGGTATGAAATCGATTACGATACCAACAACTACTGATAGCAATTCGATGCGTCACAAAATGAACAACTAAAATAATCAATCTGTTGCCAACGGAATTACATTAACAATTTAACTATTGGTGCTTAAGCCCTGGTTTTCGAAGTGACGTCATCTACCGTCTGTTAGCAGTGAAGCTTAACAAAAGCAAACTAGACTTCAAACTTAACTGAGACAAAGTCGAAGTGAACGGGCGAGTTGAGGCAGCTGAAGATTCTTCCAAGAAAACTATAGATAGCTTAACTGATCCAAATCTATGAAAGACAGTGAATTATTCATCAAAGTAGAAATTAGAACTACTTAGAAAATTTATTTTCAATGTTTAAGTTTCTTCAAAATGTTGTGCTTCACCATCGAAAGCTATTTTAAATGCGCATTAACATTTAATGAAACAAAACAAAAAAAGGTTTTATACAGTGATATCTTACCAAGCTAAGTGGGGAGCCAGTCAAACAAGACGATTCCACGACCTTCGATCAAAAGTCGAGACACACCAACACAAAAAAGCTGTAATGTTTTGAACTATATCGATTATAATAAAAACTGTTGCAAAAAGCACCTTAACCGAATCTAAATAAATCTTCTGATATCCCCAAATCGTGTATTCCCAATCACCCAAATTTCATTTCGGACAGTTTTGTGTTTCACGCCCGAGGCTCTATTAGATCCGGATACCGGATATCGGGATTCATGTCAATGTCACGACATCATAGTAATTGTTTCGAAACACGAAAAATTCAGAGCTCAGCACGAGTAACTGGACTTAAACAAGTAAGTAACTACACTGATAGGAAATATTTCAGCCCCCCGATTGTCTAACATAAATCACATTGTTGCGAGTCAAAAATATCAGTAAGCCGCGAAGACAACTGTGAACTATGAAATATAAGTAGCTTAGGTATTACAACTGTGAACTATGAAATATAAGTAGCTTAGGTATTAACTTACATATTTAGCGAAAAATCTGACCGTTGTTTTAGCAGATAATTGTTATTTTTAACTCGCAACAATGTGATACAAGTTAGACAATCCCCGTGATGGTCTATGACAACACAGATAGCTACTTTCTTTTAATTAATTGTTCTAAATTATTTCTTTGTTGTTTAAAATCATAAAGTGCCTGTATCATAGTGTCCCAGACACTACGACGTCCAAGCGTAGGTAAATTCATAATGAGAATATAGGTTTGTTTTACACCTAACCATTACCATACGCCATACAGGAAAGGCAAAGGTATGGAAGTTCGTTATGAGCATAATCATCCATTTGTCGAAACGAATAATCAACACACATGCAAATTTTAGTTAATTTTTATTCCATAATTCTTAATTTACAAAAACGATTTGATCCGAAGTTTAATAGTGCTAGGCAGTTCTGCTATTCGCGCAGAAAATATTTCAAACGTCCATCAAAACTGATAATTGACAGGTGCCCAACTTTGTATTCCATTCCAAAAGGGTTAAAAACTTTTAAAAAAGAGAATGGTTCAATTTAATGCAAAAATTGGTTTTTATTTTGAACATTTTATTTTTTCTAACAGTTTGCATATTTTTTGAAAAAATGAAATGAAATATGATCACGACTGTATCCCAGAGACCGGTAGACATTACATTCAGATCTTTATGGAATTTTTTAAATAATTATATTTTTTTATTAAGTATTATTTATTTTTAACCTACGTATACTTTAATAACTAAAAACCTGATCTCTGAGATTTTGACGACGTATTTTTTAGGAATTTTTACTTGACTCTTGTGTTGGTTAGTGGGTTAGTGTCTTGAATTTTGATCAGAAGGTCGTAGGTTTATGCCCAGCCATGGATAAAAAGTATAAATTAAGTTTGTATTATTTACCTACATTGGACACTTTATGATTGTTCGGTATCGTACTTTTGTATTAATTTTAGAGTTGACAGCACGACGGTAGACCTTTCCCGTTTTAGCTCGCCTATTCACGTTTGCGAATATATTAGGGAACGGAACTCACTTCTCGGTTCGCCAACGTCCAGCAAATATTCATTAATCAATTTGTTTTAGTTCAATTTGATTAATGAACCTATGTTTGTTCTCTAAAAACGGTAGCCGTGAATCACTTCTGTTATTTAAGGACTTTGCCGATCTGTTGTGCCATAACCGTACCAAGCATTAAAGCAACATTGTCTAGGGTGTATGTCGGTGACAGGAAGTCGTCTCATATTATTCAGTATCTTTTTTGCACATTCTTCTTACGATCAAACTAAGCTCGAGCAAGCTATGGCAAGGAGTCTGCAAAGACTCAAGCACTGTGACAGTGCATGATGACTCATTCACTGTAAAAATCATATCACAGTGAAATGATGCATATGGTGATAAAGAAAATAGAAATAGGCTACCCTCCCAGAGGTATGTCCAAATACATATTTGGTACATTTTGCAAAAGATACGTGACTGGTTGTAAGCCCAAGGAAAAAAACTGCAAACTCTTTTTACCTGTGAGTTCACGTACATAATTCTATGATCCTGCCATAATTATTTCGCTCCAATCGTTAGTTATGCATGCTCGGTTTAGGGTACTCTTGACCTAGCCCTGAGTAGTCTTGACCCAAACAAGAGATCAAACGAATAAATTATATTCACGGCTTTGGATACCATCGTTATTGGTGTGATATGTTTTGGTACACATTTTATGATTTAATTTGTTCTAAGATAACATACTTAATTTTTTAAAAAATATTAGTATAACCTATAACGTAGTCATTTCCAAGAATAATTGCGTGGGTTGAGGTTATCTGTCATAAACTTATTAACCTGTTCTGTCTTTTAACTTAAGATTTAATATAATTATCAATTAACATTCAAAATAATTATCGATTCATTTGACGTTTATGTGGATATTATAATTTTTAAATAATGGCAGTTTCGCTTTTTGTTTATAGTTTTACAAACTTGAAGCGTCTCATCCGTCTATACTTATAATACAAATTGGGAGTGAATTTCGAGTTCTAAAATTTAAGTAGCAAAATTATCTCTTTTTATAAAAAATTGCCCTCAGTTTCGTAAGAAGACTGCAATTTTCTGCACTCTCAAGCTGCATAATACCAAAAATCCTTGTAAAATTCTCAAAGTTTTAAACAGTTTATAGTTTTTTTTAGTTGGAGTCTTTTTTTTCTCCTTTTTTCTCAAATCATTTAAACTAAACTTTTTGTATTATAAAGGTCTCCGTCTTTTAACGATCACTGTTTTATAAAAAGTACGATAGCCTAAATAGCCTAAGGACATCTAGAAATAGGTGCAATCGATCTATATACTCGTATCACAAACCCGTCCACACAAAGATTGAAATATTTCCCCATTGATGTGTCGGCAATTCAACTACACCCGAACCGTAATTAGAACTCTATGGCTTTGCAATAAAGGTGAATACTTCCACTTCATGGCCGGCAGTTAAAGTAAATGTATTGCAGTCGTTGGATGAAACACTCATTGACCGGTGGTTACCCGGAGTATAGAATTTAATTTGAAGTTGAAATTGTTTAGAATTGAATGTAGAAAACGTTTCGTTTTGAGGTTTTATTTACTATAAACACGAGGAACTATGGTTTATTAATAGATGTAAAACATTCCGTACTAACTAACCAATTTTGTAATTAATAATCTACTAACGGCCATTCCCGGTTTGGTTACCGAAGGGACTTCTTGCAATGCGCATGTTATTACGTTTTTTTCTAGCCAGGCGTACTGTGGTAAAACCAAGGATTTCATTTTTAATAAGCTATCTAGGTTTTGTTAAAGATATAAATACCTACGTGTTATCGTGTTATACACCTTATCTTAAGATATTTTTTCTTAGACAGAGTCTATCAGATAGTTCCAGAAACTCATATGACAAAAGATCATAGAGAAAAATGTCTACCGCGCTACTAGCAAGACCTCCATTTTATTTCTTATTCTATGTTGTTGATTAAAGACCGATATTTGTTATTTAATAACAGGCCAATACTAGGTTAAGTTGTTTAATAGACGGGTTTCATTCATAGAGTTTTTTGAGGTTGAATTTTTTTGATGATGATTTATTTGAACGAATGACATACATTTTAAATTATTATGAATTAGACGGGTTTTGACTTAAATTGTAGTGAAATATGAAAGTTGTTTTAAATTCAAAATTATTAGTGGTAATAAAATTTCAAATTAATAGCAATATAGACGTTTATTGGTGATTCAATAAATTGCATGTTATCAAATAAGTTTTGATGAGGAACATGTTTGGTGGTTTTTAGATGCATAATTTTATTTATGGTATATTTTATGCTGTCTTTTTTTTAAATAAGAACTGAATGTGGCAGATAATATTTAACTTTAAAAAAGGAGGTTGTTTTATGTTCCACTGTTTGTTTTTTACTAAGTAACTTTATGTAGAAAGTACTTAATTGATATTACCTTTACTTATATATCGTGAAACAACCTCTGAGCATTATAAAACTTGTGCTAACAGTTCTTGTTTACAAATCTTACAATGTTTCCAGTTCATAGAATCTAGACATACTTATTAGTTATAGCCATTTCGAGAATCAAACAGTCAGAAAGAAGACAGTGATATTTTGATTAAGCTTAATAAGTGTTAACAGTTGTAATTAACACAGCAATTAAAATGACAACTCTTTCAGCAGACATATCAATTGATCCTTTACTTTGTTTATACTAACAAGAATACTTAAACAAATGTTGTGCTCTCGAAGGAGTGAGATAATTAGGCATTAGGCAGTTACAATTCATATGAAGAGATGGCGTAACAAAACAATAGTTAGGTACAAAACGGTAATAATAAAGGTATATTGGATATTGGTAAGAAGTACATTTATAAGTATTAGGTAAGTATGTGTTATAAATACACTAACTGAATAAAAACAATCACAACTCTGTATGCGTTGCTATGTCAAGTTCCTTTTCTAGAAATCAAAACACATGTCACTGTTGCAACTTTAATATAAACCCAACACATAAAAGCAAAGTTTATTCCACAAACCTAGGTGCATTGCAGCTTAAAAATAAACCTACCTCTAAAACAGTCCCAAACTCAGCAAACAAACAAACGCTAAACACCCAATTAGAATCGGTTGCAAACAGTCCAAAACACAATCGCCATTGTCCATCTCGGCTGACCTAAGTACCACCTGAATTCCATTTCAACTTAGAGACCACAGGTTTGGTTGAAACAGCTGGTGCCTTATTCTCCAAATAACCATGTCTTAACGCGGCACGTCTCGGCGTTCTTATTTTAAAAATTCTATGGATTTAAGAAAACAAAAGCTAGATAACGTGCAATCTCTTACCACGTCATGGTTTAAATGTCGTTCAAGAATCTAGCTCCTGGGTTGATACTACAATAACTAGTTTTTAATTTGTTCAATTGTGAGTGGTTATAGTATCTAAAACTAGTACAAATTCGAAGCAAAAGGCAGACACAAAAGAAGGCCTAAGAGAAAAGTAATGGTTCCTCTGATGAGTGTCTTGAGCAAGCCTGATCTAGTTATGAGTTCGTTCGCATGAGCAAGTGGCAAACTCTGGTGTCGAACGTTTTAGCAAGCTTCGTCTTTATGTTATAACTGTACACATTTGGGCTACGGAACTGCGTTAGCCACGTTACCTACCGGAACAACCTAGTACACCCAGACCGGTGAATTAGCATAAGCTATAAAACTTTATGCGAAACGCCACGAAATGGTACACGGAAGTCGATGAATAGAGAATAGACCATATGAACCAATGGTCCATAGAACTAGGATAGAATATCTAGGTTATGTTTTGGGCGCGGTTTATGTCTGAGCTTTAGGCGAGGTGGTCGTTGACGGCATTCTTATACCTACTTTGGCTTCAAACTAATGTATTAGGATTATGAACCCTGACTGAATACTGAAAAGTTTCATAGATATTTGAGAACTATTATCGTCAATTCACACCAAGATGGAAGGGAATTTTTATGATTATTACTATTAGTGCGCTTTAAAAAGTGCTCTTGGCGCGCCGCTTACGTGCGGCGTACGCTCGTGGTCGCGACTAATTATTTTTAAATGATAAAATAATGCAATTCCAGCGTAATCGTCAATTGTTTTTTCAAAGAAAGCATTCTATCTGTTCCTAAATCTGTGGTTGGCACCACGTACGGTATTTTAGGGAGTGCATACGAACCCCGCGTAGGTGAGAAAATAGGAAATTAAAGCCGGTTACGAAATTATGAATTATTTGCATTTAGTATTCACATTCTGTGTATTACAAATGCCAAATACAATACGCTTTGGAGTTAGAAACAGGGGAATATGAAGGTATTGCTTGTATTTAAATGCCAGTGGTTGTTTAGTTGTTTCTATAAATTTTCGTAGTTAAACGATTTAATACACTAATTTTCACGATCTGTATGTTTACTCGTATTCTTAAATGAATTCAAACGGGACTTAATCTATAATTCACGTTATTAACGTAGAATTTTTCCTAAAATTTTCCTGACGTTTCGAAAGCGTTTCAGATCTCGTGGTAAAGTGGCGATAAATATCTGTATGTTTTATTATATAATTCGTTTTAAAAAGTATCTAGTTAAACGTATCGAGTTAAAAACGATTCAACATTTCGTTTGTTTAACTGTAAACAGTAAAACGACGATAGCTTTGTTAACAGTTAATTTATCTGACAAACGTGAAAAAGCAGGGCACAGAGGCAGAATTAAAAAATATTACAACGACTTCAATTTTGTAAAAATAGACAGAAATCGCACTCGGAAAAAGTAGGTACTTCAAGAGTGCAAAATCTTATGTTCTATTCTATTCTATTCTAATAAATTGACTTTTGCGAAGATGTAAAGGGTAAAGTTTTTTATTAATTTAATTGGAACTTGAAATTAAAAATGGTGGTTAATTGTAACTTGTCAGCGCTTCAGATAGCAAGCATCTATTGATTTGACCTAAAACTAACTATCATTTGATTAATAGCATCTGTCAGTCATCAAAATGATCTGTCAAAATGTTTGCGGGAGCCATCTGTTTTTGATTAACTAGTAATAAGTGACCTAGTTTTTTTTCTGTTTTTATGTATGTATTTAAAATATTTTTTGATGGACTGTCAAGGCAATGAGATATTGAAGCTAAATATCTTTGCTCAAAGTCTTCGTCCGCTTGTATAATTATTAGAATTATTGGTATTATTATAATTAGGTAACTAATTTTATACATAGCTATAGGTTTCCCTGATGCACCGTAGCGTGTGTGGCCGGTACGAAATAAATAAAATCACACATCCATACATGCTACGTTTATAATATTAGTAGGAAATTGTAGGAAGATGTCACTTGGGAATGTCCATTCACGTTAACTACATAATGATAGTCGGTAAAACGTTTTATGTTACATTCTTGTACATTAAATATGTTACATTCTTGTTGCTATGATTCATTTATCAATTATTGTTACTCATTTTTATAATTGAATATCTGCTTTAAAATTCTTTTAAAATTATGTCACTTTGACACGCCCGACTGGCGCCTCTCTGCCATTAATTCTTCACACATTAGACGTTTTAAAGCAATTGTTTCAGAAACGCACGGCTTAAGAACCAACCGGTCATTTAAATAAGTTATTTTAATAATTACACACATACCCACTATTACTTACAAAGATCATTAATATAGTTTATTTACCTTAAAAGGCCATTCTCTTATTAATTGTAGTTTGTATTTAATTAATGACTAGTTACGTAATGTTAGTTACAATTTTGTCTTTGAACTAAATGTAAATGCTAAGAATGACAGCATCATTACATTACCAGCTTAATAAATGAGGCTATATAAATCAAGTGATAAAATTGACTTGAATTAATATTTCAATGGTACAAGTACATGTATACTCACGGAATAAAAACGTTTGTCAGTTTTCAAACTGATTTGCTTAACCTATCGCGGTACACATTAATTTTACACTTTGTTATAGAATAAACTTAATTTTAGAAGAAGCTTATTACGATCGTTTTTTTTTTCTGATAAAAGTTATTTTAACTAATAAGGTTTATTAATCAAGAAGATTTTGTAAATTCAATATGTTTTAAAAAAGTTAATCTTTGCTAAATATACATCAATCGTCAAATAATTTAATACGTTAGCAGCAGCACAGTTTCTTGCACTATTTATGTTAGAATTAATAGATTTTTGCACTACTGGCGCCAACGAAACCTCTCTAAGGTGACGAACCTTTTTATTCCGTGCTCTCTAAGGTGACGAACCTTTTTATTCCGTGACTGTCCTTACCTCGTATATTATACTCTCAGGGTGAGCAAGTAGGCCACGTGTTTGATGCATCATTGTTTTATTTCTTAGAACATAGTCTCGTCAACTCAAAGTATTTTTATTGTTAACCCAGACAGCGGAAGTCTGTGTTTGAACCATTAAAAACTGAGGCCTAAACTTTTTTACTAGATGGATGATCGTATTACATGTAATTCTATCCAGTGTAACGTGACAATCTTTGCGCTTAACGGGACACAAAACTCAGGCCTTTATCTATACCAGATAATTTTTGCAGCGTCAGGAAGCAATCTTTGCCTACATGTCGCCGCCGAACTGCCGCCTAAAGCTAAGGCCAAACCTGCGCGACCAAAGCGACTGCGAAGCGGGAGCGTCTACCGCGAGACGGACGCTACCCATATACATCTATGGCGCTTTGCATACCTACGCGACCGCATCGCGGGACGGGTTATATGGTTAATCCGTCGCGCGGTAGACGCTCCCGCTTCGCAGTCGCTTTGGTCGCGCAGGTTTGGCCTTAGCTTTATTCTCCAAGCGTTCCTCTCCAGTATTTTGAAAAATTCCATGGATTTCAAAAAACAAAAGCTAGATAACGTGTAATCTCTTACCGCGTTATATTTTGAAAGTCGTCGAGAATCGACAAGCATCCCTCGGCCACAGAACCCCGAAATGCCAGAAAGATTATTATCAGTAAGAAGTGTTTTTATAATGTTTATTTAATCGCTATCACCAGCTGTGAATAATTCCTACTGTAGTCCCTGGTCAGTTACCATTGCACTAATAGTCGTAGTCATTAACGCATTATCACTTCCAGTACACTGAAACTTACTGCACCATTTTGTTTATAAGCTATTTATGATGCAACAGGACGGAGGCTCATGGGTTTTATTATATTGAACTGAAAATGAAAAATTAAGAAATTTTTGATAATGAGCAGAACACTGCAACAAGGAATGCTATATGCAAATGTGCAGCTTTTTTATAATTATGGTCATTTAAAATTTGAGCTCGTGAATTGGTAAGATCATAAAGAAACTTAGAAAGATCTCTATAAGTACATCTAATTTGGGTATTTTCTGGGCAAACTTGCCTCGTCGTCGCCTTCATCCTAGTTTCAGCAAGATCCGAAGTCAAGAGATATTCATAAAAAATATAATGTCAAATGACATGACATGCATATAATAAAAGATAAATCTCTGCCCCTATTTCATTCCCGCTCCGTCCCGTAGCCACAGAAAACGATAACAGATAAAATTTAAACCAAAAGTTAACCGTGTGAAAACTCTGAACGGCAACATGGCGGTATAGAATTTTAAATGCGGTGGGAAAAGTATAAATTATTATAAGCTCGAGCAACAACGTTGAATGGTTATCCAAGGTTGATTAAATAATATCGGCTGTTGGTTTGATTGGACGTATAATATACGAAAGAGTTGGACACACAGATACTTGTAATAGTTCGTAATAGGCGCATTTTTTATAGAACACATTTTCGGCATAGAGATTTAACAATTATGTTTCGTGTTCCATAGTCGCGAGACTACAGCATCACTGGAATACAATATTAGGATCTAAAAATGCTAAAATACATCTTTGGAGTATTTTCAAGACGCAGAATACATTTCTTTCAGCTTTTTTGTGACTTGTCGTGATGACATTTCATATTCATTTTGCAAAAGATTTGCTTCTAGGCAAATATTATAGAAAATAACAGAAGCAGCAATAAAACATCACGGTCTGAAAGCGACTTCAGATATGAATAAATAGAGCACTGACAACTGTCTACTCTGATTGAATAAAGTACAGAGATTCTTGAATTTTGTCGGCGTTTTGTAAAGGATTTAGGAGTTCCGAGAAACAGGTACCATAAGACATTCAGTTAGGAACAAATAAGAAACGGACAGAAACAAAAAATACACTCATAACAAAATTTAAAACTATGTACCTACATAATGGTTAGTGAGACATAATATTTTAATTATAAATGAAATGCTTGAAGCAAGTTTCTCTTAAATAGCCAGATTAATTATTTGGATGAAAAGTAACACAGTAGTCGTTATATAATATCAACGATGTTTTAAGTGACTCCCGAGTAATTATTATAACGTTTTTTTTTTTCAATTATTATGGACAGTTTATAACCGACGTCGGTTTTGAGAAACGTAGAAATATGATGGTAAAATTGAGCATTCGGAAAGGGCAGTCACGAAATTGTTATTCATGGTGCAGCAATATGCTAAAATGCGAAAACACGAAATCTAGAAAATAGAAATGATTGAAGGAAACTGATAAACATTTATGGAAATAGAAAACCCAAACCACCAGTTTTCTAAATCTAACATAAAATATGGAAAGAAAGGATGCAACATAATATTTTTTGCACAGCAAAAAACTGAATTGCAATCTTTATAACTATGCACAACGTATGATAATAACGTATAGGTAAAGATTATTGCAATAAAACGTAGCGTTACGATCTTGGGTTAAAAATAATGTACATTTAGCATACTCTAGATAATTCGTTACTTCAAACATAAATTAATTATGAAAAAGATACCTAAATAGTGCTATGTAACTTTTCTTTAAATCGATTTAAAATAAAAAAAATCTACGTGACAAAAACATAAAAGCAATAGAATAGACAATACACATGCTAGAGAGAGAATATAAACAAAGCGTTGTCACTTGGCTACCTGGTGATTCATACTCAAGGTGGGGTCGTGCAGCATTTACGAAACAAATTAGCGAGACATCCAGCCGTGCTTTGTAGAGGTCATTGCCCTGACATTTAATTAGCAGATAAAGATAATACTAACTAGAGAGTGCAACGCAACTTGACTACGTAATACAATACTTAAACTACCTCTGTTTTAGGGTTCCGTACATAAAAAAGGTAAAAACGGAACCCCAGTTTCTAAGATTCCTCTGTCCGTCCGTCTGTCTGTTTATCTGTCTGTCTGTCACCACTCTGTATCACATGAACCGGGATAGTTAGAAAGTTGCATTAATGATTGCATTTTGTTATCGCTAATACAATATTATTTATCGATGTTTTGTTTTAAATCTACAAGTAGGTACTTTCGTTAATACTATTTTTTGCCTAATCTAAGTTGCGTCTGTACAATTATATTTACTGACTCAATTCACAATAAATTAAAATATAACTAAGTGAAGTAGACAACTTAATTAAATACAAGATTTATTTGCTCTTATTTATAAATATTTAATAGATCTTGTTATGACCAACTAGGTACAGTATGTGATAAAATGTAAATAGTACGGCGTTAAAATACTTTGCAATCCTTGCTTATTAAAACACTTTTTATGTTTTAATGAACATGATTTTGCAAAACTATATGTGTTGAAAACCATGAGTCATTATAGATTGGTAACCAGTCCACTTTTAATCCAAAGGTCTATTAGCTGAATCCCAGACGATCGTGGATCCAGAATTGTTGAGCTTTTTATAAATTTAAACTATCACGATTAAAACACAAAAATGTATTTAATTACCTAAAGTATGTCCTACTGCTGGGCATATCCTTCCACTTCTCACAATCACCAGCCGCTTCCCACCACTGAGGTAGAATAGGCTACTGATCCACAAAGACCATCAAAGATAGATATAGAAATTACCACACAAACTCCCAATACGCGTTCGAAATCAATATTAATTAGGTACAATCGAAGCATGACCCTTCCTCAAAGTTAATTATGCGCAATAACGTATGCATGACTTACCTCCAATATTATTTAGGTAACCGGTCCCTTGGCGCTTATAATTTACCTTCATTACATACAACTGCCTATTAACGTGGACATGCGCCCTTTAGGAGATAAAACGTTAATGCGGCGTTTATATTTAAGCTATTTAAACTAAAGTTATTTTGTAATTCTGTGATAACTAACATCCTCTAAGTAACTAACACACCACTTTTTTCTTGCTTTTTAAAAACTATCGTAAATTGTACTATGCCTTTACAAGAAGATTTTTACAGCGTCAAGGAGTCAATCTTTGCCTACGCTTAACGGAACACTGGTGTAGTGTCTGGGACATTGCTGAGATGGATTAAGCCTGCCTAGCACCAAAACCATCCTCATTGATGTACTAGACATACCGGAAAATTTACCAATTAAATTATTTAAGACAAATTAAATTCTCTTCTTTTTAGGAAGTTTCAAAATTTCTGGATGTGTCTGGAGGGTAGTGTAAGGTATGTACATAATACAATATCATAACTATGCATGCGTAGATACATTTTAATGGCGCTAGATATAACGTTCTTAAATATGACTTGTCGGTTAATGTTTTTCCGTGTTGAAATTCGGTGCTACCTCAAATTAACACAATTTATTAATCATTTATATTTACAACTTACTCTCACATACATCTCATTTACATTAAACAGTAAGTATAAATAAGCCTTTACATTATTTAACGGTTTCAGTAAATTATTTCAATTTTGCTACTCCCACTGAAACATCGCGTAAAGTTATAATGAGCTTCGTTTTATGATCTGAATCCTTGATTAAAATTCATCATTTTAATTTTTATATCACTATAATATTATCCACTCACTGAAAATGTACTTATAATTATTAAGAAGTATTGTTTTACCAACTTAAATGTACTTACATTGTTTCCGAGTAGTACTTATTGAGCGTTTTGTGACGACCTTTTTGGCGCAGTGGATGAAGGCCCGGCTGAGACGCGGAGGTTGCGGGCTCAATCCCCGCTACGGGACAAATGTTTGTATGTTCTGCAAATATTTGCTCCGTGGGTTTATTTTATCTATAATGTGTATACATGTATTTACAAAAAAACATAAGACTATTGTATCGTGTAAGGCAAAGATTTCCTCCTGACACTGTATAAATCATCTAGTAAAGATTTAAAGGCCTGAGTTTTATTTTATGGTAGGTTAAGAAGTATTGTTTTACCAACAGAAGTGAGAATCTGGCATTCACTTACCGGTTACATAAAATACGAGTATTTATAAGATAAACATAATGACAGCTACATCCTTCGACCAGATAGACTTCCAGATATGAAAGAGCCTTTGAAGATTGGAAGAGGAATACTCAGTAGCACGCACACCAATTACACGTCTTGCACATGGCTATTTCTGAAAATAGGTCATTTCTACGTGACTGTTCACATTTATTTACAAGGAGTCGGTAAAATTATGATTGATTTCAATTTTTTATGACGGCAACTATTTACTTGAATAAGTTTATACGTACTAAGTTTGTTCTTTATCGTAGCAACTATGAAGTTATGTATCGTTCAAAACTAAAATCGAGGATGGTGGATCAAGGTCTACAAGCAAAACAAAATGTAACTTCCAAAGCAAACCATATTATGACCACTAGTTTGTTAGATCCGACGCAGTTGCATAAGCATCGCTAAATTTGCGAAAATATTTTCACCTCGTACGTTTGAAAAGGAAAGCAATATGATTTGTGTGATGAAAAACAGAGACGGACAATGGACGAGATTGCGACACCTGCGGTAAGTTCCCCAACAAACTGGGTTTAAACAAACAAAGTTGAGTAGAATAACAAACCTGGGTCTGGTTAGGTGAAAGCGAACGGGTTGCCAGTGTTACTACATTTCCTTTTTCTTTCGCGCGTTGCAGGACTTTCAGGTTGTATCTTGCTTGACTCAAATTTTCCATAATTATAAACATAAAAGTAATCAATACCTTTCTTTAACTTAGAATCTCTCGATAGTTTGTCGTAATTCTAAGCAATTGAAATTTTTGTTGAAAATCCATAAGTTTGTTATCTGTAGTACGAATCATACTTTTATCTTGAATGTTATAACCTGATGGTGTTCTTGAAAATTACAAAAAAACTTAGCGCAACCAACAAACTAAAGTTACCTGTTCGCTTCCACCTTAAAGTGTGCACTGGTAATTTGAACTGAAGGTAGACTCTATTCCTAGTTAAAGCACAGGTTTAAGTTTAGATTCTGCACAAAGTAGGGACTGGGGATAGCGGTGGTTTATTAAGTCCATGAAAATCATTTTCTCATCGTAGACATTAACGATAGAAATCGGTTCTGTTAAATGAAGATCATGCGTTAAAACAGAGAAGAAATAATTTGCCTGTAATTTTATTTCAAAAGCTTTAAAATATTTAACTACTTATTAGTAGGTATTGGCGGCGATTCTGTGTGGCACTGAATAATTAAAAATTCCTAAATGGATCATTCCACTAAGTGTAATATAACATTCCATAGCCATAATTTGTTTGTTAACAATGCCGTAATCGAACTCACTAAGTGCACTATTTTCGTGTATCAAATACAGTTACCTGGTAACAGCTTAGCCGGTTTGGCAGCCTAGAAGAAGTGATTTATCTAACTACAATTCTGGGTCTACAACTAAAGCCATTTTGAACTGTATCTCCGAAAGGTTTGGTTCAAAATATACCCGAGTGCTGTATTGACCCAAGGAACAAGACTCATTCATTTATTCAGTCAGGCTGTATCGACTATTCGTATGCTGGATAAAGGTTAAATAATTGATCTTTGTTATCACGTTTTTAGATAACTTTTTTTTTCTATTCTTATTGATGCATTTATAATTATTTAGAAAGTTTACCTTGTCTATCTTGAAATAATGATTTTATGAAACGTAACATTATTTATTAAATTGCTTCTCATTTGTGTCTCAATCTTTTTTTTTATAAAAAATTAACGACCAGAGATAATTTTTATCAGGAACAAATAAAACACACAAAAACAAAAAACTTCTTAACAACTAATTTAATAAAAATTAACAGTCATAATATAAAGAGTCACAGTTTTTTTCAAGAAACTTTATATCAATATTATGTTGCACCAATTTTTCTTCGAATTTATTAAACATATCGTTTAAATTTGTTTTTACAATAATAAATAATTTTAAGTCATAAATTACAAATCTATTATTTATCATTACAATGCAATCTAAAAAATGGTAAGTATTTGCAAATTTAAAGCAAATACAACTAAATAATTCACAGCAAAATTGATTTACGTCGGTCACGCGCTTTCAAACATTGTTTTTATCTAAAGGGTGATGCTGAGGCTAAAAGCAAATGTATGTAAACTTTGCCACTTGCTAAAAAGGTGATAAAAACTCTGAAAAGGGTCTAGATACCCGATTGTATTGGATCTTTGTATGCACACGTTTAGGTTAAACGATTCACGAAGTTTACATTCCTTTGCAGGCTGTTGCGAAGGCCATTTTGTATGAAAAACCAATATGTGGGGAAATGCATAAGTTCCTATGCAAAGTAATCCGCTGGACTTTTGGGCGTAAAATTTCTTTGGAAGATTTGGATAGCAGTTTAAAAAATACTTGTTATCTTATATACAAATGCGAAGGAGGTAGATTTTTAGGCACCATGCACCATGTTGAATGACTCGTGTAGAATGTAACTTTAAAGCCAATACTATCAATCAATCAATCAATCAATCATTTTATTTATTTTCTCTCACAAACTTCTTAACATAATATTAATAAACATAAATAAGTACATAAAAAAAGAATTTAAAAATAACAATAATAATAGAAATAATAACAATAATACTATAAAGCCTGATAAACAGAAAGTATGACTACAGTCCTAGTTACATTCAAAGTTCTATAACTATGTTCATTGAATGCAAATTGTAAAGCAGTTACATAGACAGGAAACTACATTTCAGTCCCTACAATGGTAATTAACGTGTGGGCTATATAGAGAAACAACAACCTGTTCCTTGAAGCAGTATCTATGTAGATATTTATGAAGTGTCGGTCTCTTTGTAAACTTGAGTGTAAACATTGTATGGGTTTAACTCATTTTACTAATGAGGTTTTGATGTACAGAACTTGGGCACATAATTTTATTCTAGCTACCTCATTTAAAATTAGAACTCAGGCTTGTTTCTAAACTTAATATTTTGTCAGTTTGGAATGGAAATTAACTGCTGAATCACATATTAAGATAGGTACAATTAAGACTTACGTATGAACTCCGAATACAAACCTTAGTTTTTATTTATAAAAAAAGCTTGCCTTTTATATTACGGATGTAACAGAAATCCATACATCCATATTAACTTTTCAATAGTTTAGTAGGATATAAACATGGGAATATGTAGTTAAATTTATTCTGATAGACTTGTAATAAAGGATAAAGCGGTGTCAATATAAGCCAGTTTACGGTCAAGATTGCATTTTAATTATACGAACTAACAAATTGCTTCTTAGTGAATAAATATATTATTCAAATTCCCTTCGCTCGCAGTATAAGTTAGTAGAGGTTGAAATAGAACTAGAGTCGTGAATAATAACTTTATTACAATTTTATTAGTACTAAATAATTCATTTTATTTGCATCTGTTTAATAAAGTTGAGTTTTTTAAATTGGTTTTTAATAACATTTGTCATAAGGCGTCACCTTACCCAACTTGGATCAAACGAAATAGAAGTTTCGTAACAATATTCGGGTTTACCCCTTATTGTTGGTAAATACTGAATTCTATACAGCCGGCTCAATTAAGACCGTTAAAAGCGATACAGTTTAGGTCCTAATGAACCGCTTTTGACGTAAGCCTAGACTTGCCAGCACCTAAACCATCCTCTCAGCCGGCCATTTCCACAGAAAAGACAATGGTCAATACGTGTGGGCTGACTAGCCGCGGGTTTCCTCACGATGTTTTCCTTCACCGTTTATAGCTCGTGTTAAAGCGCTATAAGCTCTTTGACACGAAAAGTCCATGACATCCTAATGATGACGAAAACTCAATCGATTATAAGTCTCAAATCACAGAATATGCGATCGTAGAAGTAGAGCACGAAACGTTTGTCACTTAGTTACAGTCACTTATCAGCTTATCCTTTTATTCGATTAGCTGTTTCCGTTTGCAAATAAGAACTTGTCCAAGCAAACACAGTCTGACGCCAAACAAACAGCGCTGTCCCAAATCGTCTTATCGATACATTTGTCAAATCAAATCGATTCAGTAGTTTCGATTAGCAAATCATTGGCCCGCCCTACTTAATAAATCGCGCGGCTGAGCGAAATAATCTATTTTATTTCATCGAAGAAATGGCTGGGAATTTAGTGCAAGTTTCAGATTTACTATGGTTTGGTTTTACAGTAAAAAAACTACCATCACACGATTTTGCATTGGTAAAAATTGCAGAGACAATATAAAGCGCAGAAGATATTTAGGGATGATATTGGTATAACAAGATATATGGAGATGTTTTTTTAATAACTGTATTAGATGGATGTTTGTTGCTTTTTCTTGCCAAAACTTTATCCAAACAACATACTTAACATAACATCATTAACAACATAACATTTCATGCTAAAACGGATTTGGCTCAAACTTGAACGTGGGTGGGCTCAAACTTTGGTATACAATGGGTACACCATATACACCATATACCTTTTATTCCGGTAAGTACCGAGCTAAGCCGCGGGCATACGTTAGTAAAGTATTAAATAATTATTGGATTACACGTATTTACATTTTAGTATCTGGATGGGCTGTGTCGCCTCCAGCCAAATATAATTCAGCACTCATTTTTATTCTGTAACAAAACTTAATTACTTACGTCTGCCAAAATAATTTATTTTAGCTTCGTACGACAGGTTTATTTATTGTTTAAACAAAAACGTAAACAAAAGTATAATCAGAGTATTGTTTACTACTGTAACATGACGTGCGAAAGGATGATTGTGATTCTAACGTGGTATCGCTGAAATCTATATAAGGCGTGTTGAAGTTAAACAACGTTTTGAGCGATTTGAGAAAACAATTGCAGCTGAGTGTTTCTTTGTTTCGGTGGGCACTTTGAACTATCGGTCTCGGCTTGGATAGGTACCTGACCGCTAGCATGTTGTGAATCATGTGAATGTGTAGTAATGCACTTTTTTTATAAAACAAAATTAACCTCTTACTGACTTACTCTTACTGTTTTATTTACAAGTTTTAAAATTAGGTGCTGGTTCCAAGTTATTTTTGACCATCAATGGCGTGACACGTATGTAATGCTAATGAAAAATATTGACAGTACCGTACGTGATGTTTGGATAAAGTTTTAGTAGTTAAAAGACTTGTGTTGTGTTTTCAATTTCCACAGTAAATAGCACTAAAAACTGTCTTAAATAATATACACAATCAATAAAAAAACCTTTGGCTGTTTCTTGAAAAGTCATTCGCGTAAAGTGTTTCTCGATGATTATTCTATTCGTATTATAGTAATACACCGAGAAATTACTCATGTAAAATAACCATCCCGACAGTCATCAACAACAACAACATCGGTAAAAGACGTTAAATCGGCTGAGTAGTTTCGGAGATTACCTCTGTCAAACAAACAAACAAACCATCATTCCCTCTTTATAAGCTCCAGGAGCATTCTCCGGAAGAATCGAAACATTGTCGGTTTCTAATTCGACAATATTTTTACGTGAGTAATTTCCCTTTGTATTAATATAATGTGAATACAACTCACGATAGTTTTAAAAGTGATTATATTTTATTTAATTTAAAACAACACTTAATTTTCGACGTAAGCTTACACTGAAAATTTAACTCAAAACTAAACAAACATGAATGTAATATGAAACTAAAGCTACGGAGTTATTTAGTTTACAAAATAAATATTATTTCCTGAAGAGAAAATAAATATTTAATGTACAATGATTACCTAATAATTTGTAGGAGTCAGAACACAAAACAAATTAATGAAATATAGGTAGATAAAATTTAAAATAAAAACTATTGTCAGTTTAATTGTTGTAATAACACACTCAACTGAAAAAGATTTTCGCAGAAAGATTGATTAATTTATTTATTTTATTTAAATAAAAGAACAACTATAAATATTAATCAGTCTCCTGGATATCTGATAATCTCCGGGAACTCAGCAAAGTTTCATACATTGTGCTACCCCTTATCTAGTTAGCTTCAGGAAATCACTTTTCTTACGGCAGTGTACGTGCTAAGGTAGATTGAATCTTGAGGCTAATACCTACAGAGATTAAATTGAATGGTTTAATTAGATCCTGGCTATAGGGTTATATAATATATTTTTCCACTAGCTTGTATAAGGTTGCTAATTCCGAAGTTGTAATATGATTATATTTTGACTTTAAGTTTTGAAAAATTATTTAAAAGAAACTTAAATCTTAATTGCTATTAAGCTCATTATTACATTTTTGTAAAAACATAATCACCACACAGACTCATTTTATTTTATTGTATTACTTAGTTCGTCAGATGAGTTGTGGGCACGGACCACCACAGAGTAGATCCCACGAGACAGGAAACAACTGCGCGGCAGACCTCGTCGGCTGTGGAGAGATGAACTCGACTCATTCTACCACACTAGCTCTCAATAGAGACGAGTGGAAGGAAGGAAGGGTGGCCTTTGCTCTGCAGTGGGATAATAATATTTTAGTTCGTATTTGGTGACCTGAAGTAAATATCTTTCTATTATACTCTATTCTATTATAATTATTACTCGTAGTGCTTTGGCTTCTTTTTGATTCAATAAATACGTTCTCTATTAAATAAAAATCAGACTTTTTATTTTTTTCTCAGAAAATACGAAAATGAAACGTGATAGGACCAATTAATTACAAAAGTAGGCCAACGGTTTCATGTGAACATCTGAAAAAAAATCTAAAAGTTTTGACTACCCAAATCTGGGTCATAAATATTTATTTGATATTATTGGATTTGTTTGTTTAAAAGTATTTTTATAATTAAGTTATTTGTTTCAGCTGCCAACTTATTTTAGTTGTTTTTAAATTAAATTAAACATGTCATCCTTATATATAGTCAATAAACCAACCATATTTCTCTAAGTCACAATTTTGGCAAAAACTCCAGAGAGCGTATCGAATGAATTTTAAATTTGGAAATAAATAACATTGAAATTCCTGCCATGTCATTTGACTAGCAGAATGAATGACGAGAGCGGTCTGTGCCTTTTCAAGTATTTAAAAAGAAAAAATATTTTAAGCAAATGTTTTTGGAACGTGAAATGATTTGGCAAAATAAATATAGGGGTGCTATAGAGATTAAAAGTTGATAAATGGATTTAATCAATTTATTTTGAACCTTGTGGAATAGTGACAAATAGGTAGATACATTTATTGCATGCAGCTTAATTCTATCAAAATAACAAAGGAAAAAAATAAGTACTTACCTATATTCCAAATGACACATCCCTACAAACTTTTTAGCTTAATATTATAATTATGTGGGATGTAAGAATAAGATGTAGAAAAGTATAAACTAATACACCCTCTGTCGTTGTGTGTTTATTTAATTGTTTCATTTATTTTTACCTTAGAAATTCAAAACTACAAGAAGCTCAATAATTTTCTAAATTCTTTTAAAAGTATGTTTTAAATTTACTCATTTTCAAAACTTTAAAACTCATTTTTTAACGCAAAGGTTGGCATTTATTCATACAGGTAAAATTATTTATTTAAGGAAAATACTCAACAAAACAAATATTTTAACAAAATTAGAATTGAACTCACTTTGTGCAAAATATTTATAGGTATTTTCAGACTTATCCTATACGAGTACAGCAAGGACAAAATGTCTAAAGATTACCTCACAAACAACTGACATCATCATTAAGAGTGACACCATGAAATTGTGTTATAAACTTCGTACGTGATGTCATTTTCCCCGACTAATTGACAGCCGACATAGTGCAAAAATGTAATGAAGACCTGTCAAAATGTCCCAGTTAGGAGATTACAGATCAGTGGTGTCTCAATTAAAAATTAAAGAAATAGGTCATGGAAAGTTGTTTTAATGATCTCCAAGGTCGTGAAATTTATAACTTTAATTAAAGCTTGACGAATTGGGTGGGGCGGACTGTTATCCATGATGTTTGGGGATCCTCGTTTTTTGAATAAATGAAATCGTTCTATCTAAATAAACTAATCAAAATAAACGTAAAAAAAAATTATGTGGATGTTTGTTGCTCCTGCACGTAAAAATATATATCTGAATTTGGCTAAAACATTCAGTCAACGTAGATTGTGACCTGGGCTACTTTATGACATATGCTACTCTTGTATCCAAATAATTCCACGCAAGCGAAACCGCGGGCGAGTAAACTAGTAGATAATACATAATCAAAACACACAACTACTAAGTAATTACATAAGTACATACGTGTCGTGTTTTTATTTATTAGTTAATGTATTTTGATTGTGTATTTCGTACGGAACCAATGGTGTATAAAATTCAGTGGAAATTTATTAAGTGACATAAATATCCAATTCGTTCTCGCGTAAACACAATGACTTTAAACTCGATGATGTGTTACGAATTACTACATTGATGTGACAAAAGTGATTTGTTAGAACTTTATATGTGTACCTAATTGAACATTGTATCTTAACTAACTAAATAACTATATTATAATGTAAAAAGTTTTGTTTTAGATTTAAAATAATAACCGTCACAATGTTGTCAGGATAAAAACAGGCCTTTACATCTATTACTAGGTGATAAAGAGCGTCAGTAAGCAATTTTTACCTACGCGCAACGGGACACTGTAGTTTCAGGAAAAAGACGTTACCGTCAGTAGTTTTCATCCAAAAAAAAACATAAAGTGTGAAATTCTACTAAAAAGGCTTGATTCAATTATTTAAGGTTATTAAACAGATAAAAAGAAAATTTACTTGATTTAACGAAGAAATAAATAACATAAAAAGAGTAAAGAAGTAAAAACAAAATTAATTACGGTAAATGCAAAACTAAAATTTTACAAATTGACTATAACTAATAAATAAACAATTTTGTTTCCGTGTGGGAAATAATTAAAGCATCTGTTACTTATGACATTTAGACAATCTTTTGCCATAATTTCTCAAATTTTGTAACCATGTGTTACACCAATGTTCATTTACATTAACCGGCCGTTAAACATTAGCCCAAGAAAGGTTTGCTTATAAAACTAAAGGTTATAAATAAAATAAATGTGTGGATGTATCGATACCTATTTGTTTCTTTTTCACACGAAAACTCCTGTTATGGGTCTAACGTTGTATCGTAATCAATGTAAGCTGACTGCATGCAAAATTGACAAGTTTCGATTGAGTTGAGCGCGCGCAAGCGAGAGCGCAGAACGAGGGATAGAGAGACACGATCGGCCTAAGCCTAAATGTTTTCTATAACGTAAAATTATCGTCCGTAAACCGACTTTACAGACGACAATTTTTTATAGAATTCCAAATGTTTGTGTTTCGCTTCAGTGAATTCAGAAAGCTATTTTTACATTATTATTAATTAACATGA
This sequence comes from Xanthorhoe spadicearia, assembly GCA_947086425.1. Classification (NCBI taxonomy): domain Eukaryota; kingdom Metazoa; phylum Arthropoda; class Insecta; order Lepidoptera; family Geometridae; genus Xanthorhoe; species Xanthorhoe spadicearia. Next base: position 3,133,414 of record OX352205.1, on the reverse strand, counting down.
ATAAAATTCGATACAGGCGCCAAAGTTCGGTCTATTTCAGCGCGTCCAATTGTAATAAATTGCAATCGTAGACAATTTCGCGTTTATTTAAAACTATTTCGTGTGGTGACAGGATGACACATCTTTAATGGTTCTAGATAATTTTATAAATGTGAGGTGATTTGGTATAAAAATTATTTAATTGTTATTAATGTTATTAGGTACTATGTTTTGGAATAAAGAATAAATAGGCAAAATTACATTAAACTAGGTAGGTACCTACTTAATACAAAACGAAATAAATGGTTCAATAATGTAGCAATTTTTAAATATAAAAAAATACATCCTAGTTTATCTTTAAAGTACCTCATACTAGCTGCGCCTATGTTCGTAAAAAACTGAAATGAAAAAACGTATTTCTCTCTCTGTTGACAAATCTAAGAGAAAATTGTGTTTAAAAAATAAGTACCAGATTGAAAACGCAAAACCAAACACTTTATGTATTTTAATTATTTGTCAAAGACTCACGCGCATAATCTCAGCATATTACACGTGAATGGAAATCCTATTGAATAACAAATAATCTGGCGGCTTTCTTTGACTTTTCTAATAGTAATGGCTACCAGCTCACTTAAATGTACTTACAACGAAGTTTTATATTTCCTAAGATATACTCGTATCATAAGACCGGCACCTAGGTACACTATGATGACTATGGAAACATAAAAAAAACTTTTTGATGAAAAAAAGCATATTCAAACTTGTTCAAAATTAGCGAAGATTTCGTTACATTATACACATTCATTGTAAAAATTGGTTATATAGGTAGAACATTAAAACCCTTTATTTGAAATTGGTAAAAACGTCAACAGTCATTTCATTCAACATACATTTTGATAATTAAATGCGTAAAATCAAACTCGGGTTTTAAAGACTATTTTAGCCACATAAAAGTTATTTGCCGATAGTATTAAGCTTATTTCACTCAGCTTTAGCTAAGCTTTGTCAATTCGCGAATCGCGACCAAACCCGGCAGTCGATGATTAGCCGCCGATGTGCGCGCACGCATGTACAAGCCAAAATAAATACGCGATGTGTTCAGTGAAAGAGTGAATAAAACGTGTTTGTGATTATGAAATTATTTTGGTTGTGATTTTAGAATAAGGAACGGAACGCAAGATGTCGCCTTTTTTGTGAGTATTTTTAGTTTTTTCAGAATTTCAGTTGTAAAAACATGATTTTTCATAACACATCTAGAAACCGTAATGTAGTCATTAAGTTTTTTATTTTTATATTTTTATTATTATGTTAAACCACACATAGGTATGACATCAGAAAAATTGATAAACATACAAGAGTTTCGACCCCGGTAAAAGTGACACTTTTCGGAAATTCATTTTCAGATATTAAAAATTTTAAAACCAAATAAGTTTCTTCATCATTCAGGGCAGATTTATTTAATAAAAAAAATAGATAGTTAATAAAACTCCCTATTATGATTGTGAAAAAGACGTATCAATATAAATATAATAGGTACTTATATAATAAAGTTTATGATTAGTTGTTGTTGATAGTTGTAGTTGTCAATGAAATTTACGATAAATAGGTACGTGCACGTTACTATGTGACAAGATAATAGGTATTTACTATAAAGTTTATGATTAGCTGTTGCCTAAACAAATCCATAATCTCACTTCGTAATTAAGAGACGGAAACGAATACGTGACAGGTAGCAAGCCTATCGACGCTGTTAGAAAGCTAACTGGTTCCCTAATGATGTTTTCCAGCATTTAAAGCTTGAGTTAAAGATAATTAGATATTTCAAAGGTATAATGATAAAAAAATCAATAATTGCGCTATTTTAATGATGTTTGAACTTTGAAGTTATCTTAATAAAATCGAAGGTGTCAATTAAATTTTCCATTGCAATAAAGTGACTAATTAATACAAGGTAATGTTTCAAAGGTAATGACCTACTTAACTAAATAATAAACACCTAATTAAAATGTTGATTACATAACATAATAAACCTTTGTATGTATGGATCATACGAAAATACGGAGGAAAAAATAATATTTATATACCTATTCTTCATTTATTGAAACGAGCTAATAGAAAGAAAAATAAACACACGTGATTGGTCGTCGAAAATAATTGTTTATTCTCGGATTTCGAATTGTCAATTGTCAAATCTAGCCCAGATTTGACAATTGACAATTGATTTGACAATCTAGCCGATCACGAGATAGATAATAATTTTTGACAACCAACCACGTGAGTTTATTTTTTCTTCCTATTAGCTCGCTTCAAGAAATAAAGTATAGGGGTAGATTTATATACCCACATGAATGGAATATTATGTAATTACTTTATAAAGAATAAGTATTTATTAAATAATCATTTGTCACTGCTGTTCAAATGTCTCTTCACTTCCACTTTTTGTGATACAAGGCAACAGTTTGCCAGTTTGATTCGAATACATCAAGGTCGTCTCGCTATCTTTACCTGGGACTGTCATGTCGTATCCGACTGTCTTCAGGCTGAAAAAAAATTACAAATTTTCCCTATGCAAATTATATCAGATCTGAAAAAAAATGAAATACGATTACGACTGTATCCCGAGGAGCGGTTGACATTTCTTATATCAGATCTTTAGAGTAATTTTAGATCCTTTAAAGAGACCGTCAGAGGAGACAATTTGGAAGAGGTAAAAAACAAACATAAGCTAAAACAGCCTGTCTCCACATCAGAAAGAAACTTGTTTCGATTAAATTATAATTACTATAGATTACTAAGTAGTTTCCTCACACGATGCGCTTGCAACCTGTTTGGAATCCTACTATACTATATATAATATTATAAATGTGAAAGTTTGTGAGAATGTTTGTCATTCTTTCACGCAAAAACGGCTGGACTGATGTGGTAAATTTGGTATGTAGATAGGTGATACCGTGGATTAACACATAGGCTTCTTTTTATCCCGATATTCCCGCGGGAACGGGACTTACGCGGGTGAAACCGCGGGGCGCAGCTAGTGCATAATATCAGCAAAATGTGTGCATTTATGAATCTGGCGTCTTTGAATCGAATCGTGTTTATTGCAGACATTTTGTTCCGTGTCTGGTTGTTTTTTTATTTATAGTAATGTATGTTTATACAAAAAAATGTATTTTAGTATTATATCAAGCATCTGGTTACCATTACACAGCTTAGGACTAGATGACGCTATGAGATTTATTTATAACTTTAATGAATTTATAAATGACCCGCTGTCTGCGGCTAAACGATATTTACTCTTTAAATTAAATTAAGAATAGCAGTTATGAAAAAGTATAAAGAAAAAAAAAGATTATCTTATATACCGGTTAGTCACTACTAAGTAACAGTATCATTGTTTGCTCAATTGAAAGTCATCGATTAAGAAATCTGTGACTAGAAAACTTGTTTAAGTAACATGTTTTCTCATTTTTCTTGTTCATCTTTTATCCCGTATTAGTAGTATCTTAGGTAAAGATTCACTGAATAAAATAGTAAGTACCTAATTTAGGTTTATTCCACTAATCCCCGTTGGAAATCCCCGTCAACGGGGATTAGTGAACAAAAAAAGTAACTAAATTGAAAATATTTAATGTGGGTAATTCCGTTACATTAAAATATAAATTAGAGGTAAAACATTTATCATACAATGCCGTAAATGAGGTCATCTTTCGTATTTAGGTCAAGAATTTACTTGAATTATAATTATTGTATTCATTACATTCGTTTGATGATTTTAGTCGGCATCAAACGGCCTTTATTCTGTAGAAATTGGCAGAAAATTCACAAACGTGGATGGTGTTGGGTCAGCCTGTTTCACAAAAATGACTCAGAGACTATATTGTGTCGTAGTTACTTGGCTTACTCTAGTGACGGAGTTTTAGGCGGCTTAATCGACAAACATTTTGTAAAGTTTACGTTTGTAACGTTTGAAACGATAACAATGCATTTCATTCGCGTTTCTATTGATATAGATAAAAGTACATTGATGGCGCGTGTAAAAAACTATAAATGATCTTGGCGGTTTGTATAAATCTTCTAGTAGGTAAATAAATAAAACCCCAAAATCCAACTATCGTGGCGGATGTGTTTTTGGAACAAAACGTGACTTTTGCCGAATCTGCCGCCTTTGATCGTGTTTATACGTCATAGGTTTAGCACCTCACACAATATAATGATTTTCGTGTTGAGCAAATTTGCACTAAGCCGCTTTATATTTTAAACTAGCGAAAATGTAAGAGCGAAATTGAAGCAAACACCTTTTCCCGCAAATTAAATGAGTTGGTGCATGACACACATTGTAAACCTAAACAATATTTGAACCAAATTTTAATAAAAAGTAAGAACTGGCTGTTTTTAGAAATGCAGCCTAATTTGATCCAAATGCAGTAAGTTTGCGTAGGTATAATTATATTTTTATCATATTGCCTTTTTAATGAAATATCAATGGTGTCATGGAGTTTTTTTTATTAAATACTTAAGTTCAGTTTTTGTGACCGTTTTCTAGGAAGCTTTATAGATTTTAATCTGCAAAATGTGTAGATTTCGCAATAATCATTTAATTTTTTAATTTTCTACTACTTTTTTTTTGACTAATAGCTAATCATTTGGCGTACTTTATCAATCTTCTTGACCTAGAATGTTGACTCTATCGGAAGTCAATAACCTTATCAGCAACAAAAATGTTTTATCTACCTACACCCAAAGTAAATAGGAAAATTGGCATTACTTCAAGAACTTGTACCTACAGTTTACGTTTTGGATAAGGATAATAGTAAATTGATTCTAAAAATGTTTGGTAGTAGGTGATTTTAAAATGTCAGGATGAAAATATTCTATTGGTAATAGGAATGCAGACTTCATGACTTATCGAACACTCATTCATTGGGATGTATCACGTTACTATGATAACAATATTACTACATGCACGTATTGCATTACTTCACAACTACTAGAGTTGTTCGTACTTTGTGAATTTAATATTTATGATTATAAGCTGACCTTGAGTCGAAATATTCAAGAAAACGGATTATTTTCCGATATAAAACATACTAGTAGTAGGTAGATATAATTCATGTCTGATGAAAATGAATGCAAAGCTTTCCATATCATGACTTTGTAACTGAATAGAATAATACATGGTTTCGATTTCATAAATAATTAGCAGTACGTCCCGGCTGTGCACGGGTGTAATAATGAAACTACCGGCATAAAATATAGCCTATAACCAGCACGACAGTTCTGTTCCTTCTACACATCATCGGTGAAATAATTTTTGAAATCGAATGAGTAATTTTGGAGATTACCTCAATCAAACAAACAAGCCAACATTACCGCTTTATATATTGGTAGTATATAGTTGTATCATGTAGATTGGCATAATAAAATAAAATATTATAACAATACTACGAGTAGTAAGCTAATCAGTTAGAAACGTGATTTAGTCCATCCGATACATTGCTGTCACGTTTTATAGAGATAGATGAAAAGGAATTGTGATTAGAAACGTGTGTCTATCTGAGGCAAAAACAACTTTAAATTTTTTTTAAAGCATGTCTGGCAACTACGGAACCAGCATAGCTTAGCCCGACACGCTCTTGGCGATTGTTTTCTATTAATGTAACGCCTAGTTTTTTGTAAAATAGGTACCAAGTATTTTTTTAACCTAATTAAAATAGTCTACACAATAACGGGATGAAATGACACAATAAATTACGTACGTCGCATAAATTATAAAGATAGCGACAAAGATAAACACATCCGTAAGAATGGAACCGAGAAACAATAATCATAAATATTTATTGTAATCAACAAAAGTATTGAACATTGAACAATGCCGTTGTTATTCAATAAATGTTATAACTTCGTATTTCAATTTATTATGATAAATTATGTATAAAAGCCCTGTACTGTAAGTATAACTTTTAGTTAGGTACTAACATCTTTTTGTAGGTACTAATCTATTTTTGTTTCGCTCTATCAAAAAACTATACAATTTTTCCTGCTCTATTCTAATATTATTAGTAGATGTTGATAACAAATTGGTTGGCATCTCGGGTGGTCTACATGATATTGTAAGTAATATTCTATTATTAACGAGGTGGTACTTTTAGTACAGTTACTACTTTTTTCAGTGACTATTTGATAAAAATAAATATATTCTTTCTGAATTAAAAAAGGGTAATGACAACGTTCAGTTTAATCAATCAGCACCTCAATGCTGCAGCTCGATTCTTGATGTCATTCAACATGACGCAGTAAGAGATTGCACGTTATCTAGCTTTTGTTTTCTAAAATCCATCGCAATAATTCAAAATAACCACGCCGTGTCGTGCCACGTCAAGACATGGTTATTTGGAGGATAGGGCAGCAGTACAAAATAATCGGGATGAGTACCAAGCGAAGTTCATATTCCCCGTAACTCAAGAAGATTGCAATATTAGAATATTTTGATTGACCGATAAGAACCACGTCACATTGATAAGATCCATCAAAATGTTTCCGCGTAAAGGTAAATGAACTCCTTGTGACGTATTAAAAATAAGATAAAATGATTCACTCTTTACCTTGTAGTGCAACAGATACGCGTAATAGATAAGCAATATTTTCCGTGATTAAAGAAGGGATGGAAGACCTCTAGTGATAACACAGCGATTAATTATAAATAGTTACAGTGCATTGCTTTTAAAAATATTGGTTTTAAATTCTTTATAATATTGATAGTGTTTGAGAAGGAGTGGTGGGAGATCGCCAAAGATAGGGGTCAGTGGAAGATTTTGGGGGAGACCTTTGCCCAGCAGTGGGACACAACAGGTTCCTAAAAAAAAAAAAAAAAAATTGATATAGATAATATAGATTAAGAGGTAGGTATCAAAAATAAAACCAAACTATTTGTATTTAAAGCATGACTTACAAAATGCAAAGTAATTTCCTTGAAACTGCGCTATCATAGAATAACCAATAGTCAATTGTAAAGGTCATGCACTGAGTACTTGATGCATAATCTAATTATAAAGTGAATTGTAAACATATCGAATACCTGTCCTTCTGCTATAAAATGCTTGAAAATATTTTCAATCAGTTTATAAACATTACTTTAAGAAGAAAAACAAAATGTGCCCATGCAATTATTCAATACATATTTGCACAATTTAGATTTTTATGTTACGTTTCAAATAGCTCCATGTATCACATAAATTGTAGAAAACATGTCAATTCCGCATGATCTATTTTTAATCCCATTACCGAAATTAGATTAGTAGAATTTCTATAAAATATTTTAATCAAGTGTATTATACTTGGAATGTGCGATTTTAAATCTTGATAACCTGTTATTAAATAAATTTATAATTCAAAACAAAATGTCATCTACACAACTTTATTCGTTCATGGAAACAATATAAGAGTAATAAAATAAACTATAAAACATTTGTAATTGTCGTGAAGTAGGATTTATTCACATAAATTATAGCGACACGCAACTATTATTAACCTGTCCTGTATGGAAGGCCAACTTCTGTAAATTAAAAGCATATACCAAATGTGTATTTGAGACATGCATGCATCTGACTACGCCATTAGACATCTCTAAAAGAAAAGATGTCAAGAAAATATTTTTTACGTCATCATCCGATATTTTTCATTTCATTTCATAGTATTTGGGAAATGTATTACAATAATCTTTGTTATTTTTTTATTATATTTTTTTATAACTCATAATAATACTTGGATAGGTACATTTTTTTGTAAATACATAGATAGAAAACACCCAGAAAACAACATAGGCTGCACAAGTTTGTGTGTAACTCGTGTTGTAAACTCGTTTAAAATGAACCTGAAAAAACAATAGCAACAACAATCATTCACGGCGAGAAGAGTCTATTTGTTTGCAATTTATTAAAGCAAACAAAACCGACATCATGCGGGCACTAACGTCCGCTGTATTTGTACCGAATAACTTAATATTTGCAGAGTTTGTTCGTTCAATCAATCTCAACGTGTCGAGTTTGAAAATAAACATTTTCAACTTGTGAAACTATACTCTAATGCGCTGAATGTGAAGTATAAATTTAAACAACTGTTAAATATTGTTGAATGGAAGGTTTCGCGATATCACTTTACGACCAGTACTAATAAAATCTGTAGTTTTGCTTATTGTGACTAGATCTAATTGTTATGGTAGTTATGGCAAATATTTCACAGTAAGTAAAACCACAGATGGATTATGGAGACAGGAAACTGTATAATTAAGTATTATGCAATAAAATTAAATAGATTTATAATCTTTTAATCAAAGGCAATCCTTACTTAATCAAAGTCTTGGGCTCTCAATTCAGACTTTTTCCTAAAATTTCATTTTTTGATCTCAGAAAGCACTATAGTGCTTATAATTTAATGTGCTATCTTTACAGCACTTAGATAGCCTTACCAAGAGTTCTTCAATCTTCTTTGCTCTGTTACTACTAAAGTCGATTCTCAGAATGTTTTTACTGCCTATTCTGACCTGTAGTGATAACATCGAGCAAGCCCGACTGTCAACTGGTTCCTGCGATATTTGCATAGGCCATTTATACAGAAAACCGGTCGGTAGAGCTTTGAAACGATCATTATGGTTTTTGCATAGAAAGGAATAAATAAATAAATATAAGGAAATGAATAAATATCATTAAATTGCTTAGCTTGGGACTAGATGACGCGGTGTGGAAAGTACTAGAATCGGGTCATTTTTACTAGCGCCATTTAGTTATTGTATATAATATATTTATATTATTTAAAGAAATCACGCCGTGTCGTGCAAGACATGGTTATTTGGAGAATAACGCGACAGGTTGATAACAACATCTGGCGCTAGCAACAAGTTTTCTGTGTAATTCCTTCTAAAATGTTCCATGTTCTGCCTCTTGTTTTGGTCAGCGAGTCCTGTCGATATGAACCGTCGGATATTTTATGGTAATGCTTCTGATATCGTATATTCGATTTTTGATTGTAACAAAATTCTATTAGGATATAAAAGGGGTCTGGAGTTTAATACTACCAGAATGTGTTTCATAGATTTTATGCTAAAAGAGTGATTTGTTTTTTTGATTAAATTAGAGTATTTTATGTTTGACTTTATGTTGCGATGAACCTAGATTATTGATTGCTAAGCCAAAAATCTGAAGTATTTCTATTTGTTTCAAATGTATTTGGCCATACCTCTGACTACCTCATAAAACATCTTTAAAGGATCTGAAAATCACAATAAAAGATCTGACAGAAATGGCTACCGCTCTCTGGGATTCAGTCGGAATAAATTTTTTTTCATTTCCAATTTAAATTTCAAACACATTGACATTTTCTTCATAACATTATTTTTAGTAAGTTGACTTTTCGATTGGACAATAAACAAAGAGATATGTTTGTCCATTCCACACAACGTCATCCATTCATAAGCTAAGCAATTTCATGTCACTAACGGAAAGTATGTAAGAAGTATTCAATAGGTCGTTAATTCTGCGTATGTTAATCATTCTTTCCAAAAATTCCATAGACATAAGTAAATAGCAGAAATCAGAACCACACCTTTCGCAAATCGGTGATAAAGATCATCTAAAATTCCAATAAACCATGGGCATGGAATGCCTAATGTAGCGTGTTTTCCCGATGATCATTCAATATGTAACGGTAATGAGGATTAGCAAGTTAGACCACATAGCATTTACAGTAGCTGCTTAGGAGTGATACAATCTATTTATCTGACTAGCACATCTAACTAACTTCACAAACCTAAATTTCATACTGTTTTTTAACCTGTGCCAATCTAACTCCGGTATGATGAAACGCTAATAAAAGTAAGTGGTGATTATCTTTGTCATAATTTGACATTTGTTCATAAAAATCTATCAAAAAATATACTATACTTTTAAATTGCTGATTTTTTTAGAGCTTATACTTAGAAATGGGGGGATATAACCACCCATTTCTGATCATCATAAATTGTATTATTAAGGTTCAATGCTTGTGCTTCTATGGTACTACATCGTAAAACCATCGAACTGGTGGTCTATTGGTGTTGAGTGACCTTCAATTTGCCACCACTTATTGCCTTATCAATCAAGCCAACTTAATGCTATTCGCTTACTTGTTAAATAATGGTACTAATAGCATAACATGTCCATCGCACAAATACGTAACCTATCAAACTAAACCCATCTTTTATAGGTTACTAAAACTTTTATGAAATACCTGAAATCAATTTCAAACTAACACAACTTACATGGCTCTTGGGAACGAAGTTGCGAGAGCTAGGGGCCTTAGCACACGGCGTTTTTTAAACGCGCAGAAGACGCGCGTTTTAGGAACGCGCGACTTTGGCGCCGTAGAAGTTGATTAAAATATAAGTAATCTTGATCGAATCTCGTATGAAGCGCGTATACGCGCGTCATCTGCGCGTCGCCTGCGCGTTTAAAATACGCCATGTGCTATCCCAATTGTTCGTTTTATTTCTAAAAGTCGTGCCCTTTGAAGGATTCCATTGCCTTGTGTGTTATTTCTCTCCTTGTTCTGTTTCCGGTTTCTCTCAGGGCTTTTTTCACAGAAGCCCAGTGTTAGTGGTATAAACTTGGCTACACCATCGGCTGCGTGATCGGACACGGGGGTTCTATTTCTTTTTACCTTACCAAAAACGTCTGGCTTGTCAAATTGATTTTAAAACTTGAGTTTTTTGACAATATGTTTTTTAATAAATATGATGATAATGATATGATTTCATCAATAACACCTCTACTAATTGAACAATTCTGTAAACTAGAATTTATTGCGGCACATTGAAGTTTTAAATGCTGTAGTTTACGATTATCATGAATTGATATTGCCATAGAAGGCGATCCCTGACTCATTCGTTATAAAACCATTCGATTGAAAACAGCTTGTTAGAGCTTAGAATTGAATGGAGAATATTTTATGTCTGTTACGAAATAATCTTGAATTCTGAAGAATAAAATTCTAAAGTGCATGATTTATTTGCACTTATTGATACATTAGCATTTTGCTTTTCAACAACATATATTTTTTTTAATTTCTTCACAATCAGTCAACAAACGTATTTAATTAATAATTTTACTAAAACTATAAACGCGAAAGTTTGTATGGTATTAAAAAATGAATGTTGTTTTGTGGTGATCAGTGGATGAGGCTTAGACTCTCTTGCCAGCCCCCCTCAACCATCCTCTCAGCTTAGCCAGCCATATTCACAGAAAAGGCAAAGGTCAATTTTACCATTGTTTATTTTTAATTGTTCTGACACGCCTTACTCAGTTTGACTGGCTTCTCACTAAAGCATTTAGATTAAGCTACGCAACACCACCAGGTTCTTGCCTGATTCTCTTCCTGGTGTAGGGAGTTGCGTTAGAACAGGCAATAGAGTCACCTAGCTTATAAGACTGTAGGTACCATTTGAGTGAGACCAAGTGATCCTTGAGGTCCTACAAAAATAAACAGATTTTTCTTTCCTTTTTCTACAAAACAAAAATCAGTAGGTGTGGCCTTAGTCAGAAATGTCTAAGGTGTAGCGGATAAAGTCATAAATAACAGTTTATAACATAATCAGGCAATACTTATGCCTACCGCATCTGTATGCTGACCAGTGACTCACACTACGTTACATTGGTTAATCTTATCTCTTGTTAAACCTTGTGTTATTTATTCTGTTACACCTAAACTTCTTTGGTGGTACGAATAAACTTCTAACTTTATGACCAAGGAAACAATACTGATGTTTTAGTGCCAAATTATTTGCCACATTTAAATAAACACAGATCAGTCAATGTTAATAATAAAAACTATTATGATTTAATAAAAGAGTTATTATGATTTTAAAGAGTTTTTAATTCAGTACTCGGTAGTGTCTTTAGTACACCCGTGCAAATCCGGGACGTGCTGTTAGTCTACGATAAAGGTAAATATCAATATTAATACAAATCGAATGTACTTACACAACATTTTCAATTCACAATAACGCTCTAGCTACTTTTTATCAAAAATATATTACAAATTATACTGATGGCGTAGGCTTGTATTGATGACTTTCTATTTCCAACGCAAGCTTTTTGATAGATTTTCTGAGAACGTCGCCAAAACTACTTTTTTCATTGCATAAAACGTCTTAGCTAAAAACATGCAATGCCTTGGCATCCTACTTTAGTTTTTACAGTACCAGCTATATTTACAATCACGTGTGAAATTACTAAACAAATATTAGTAAAAAACTGTAAAGAAAATCCAGTTCGATAATAAAAAGGTTTCTCGAAATCTGTGTGTTCTATAGTAGAGTCGGTACAACATTTACCTATTTATCCATCCTGGAATTCTTGTGATAGTGTAACAAAATAACACAGTAAATAATGTAATTCCGATAAAATTTTAATTAAAAAATTAAATTAAATAAATAAAGAAAGAGATAAAATTTGTGGTTTTTAGATCTAAATTTTATTTACAAGCATTTTTTCAAACGGATTTTATATCAATACTAAAACAAGTTGTCATTATCATTGATTAACAAGATTACGAGGTATGTATGGCTTTCTGCCAAAGTTATTGCACAGATATTTTTAATGTTGATTCACATCATTTGCTGTTTTAATAATAAGACACCAATCTCTTCGTGACTCATACAAAATAAACTATTCTTGAAATTTATTTTTTGTGGCAGCAAAGGTAGTTTTTAATTAATTTAAGATCGTGAACTTAATTATGCGTGTCTCTAGTTTCATTCAAATTCATTAAAAAGGAGTATGATTAGTTACAAAAACCACTTGTTTTTCCTAGAAAAAGAAACAAATAATATTAATAAAAAACAGTTTTTCACTTAAGTGCAAGTTATAACTTCTAGATTTGACTTGTATTATGCATTATTAATCAACATTGTAATTATTAATAATTAAAATGCAGAATAAATATAATAACCAGTTTCTTACAAGTTCAAATGGTCTTGGCTGCAAAAGGTTTACCATTCATATCAGCCAACACAAAGCGCCATTTTCAGATCTCCCGAATTTTCGGGAAATCCGTCAAATTCCCACCCAAAATTGATAACAGTGGGACATCCGAGAGCGGAGTCAATGCGATAATTACACACGATAGGCGTGCAGTCGTTATGCTAATGCCTGTGGGGTGACCATGCGAATCGTGAAACAGGGTAATTTGTGAATTTTCGCTAGCTTTGACAAAGCAGTCATAATTTATGAAATTTCGTTAGCTTTGACAGAGCAGTCTTAAGACACTGTTCAAAATGTAAGAAGCAAGAGTATGTAAAAACTAGTAGTGTCGTTACTACTAATTTTTTCACGACGTTACTTACATGTACACATAAATGTAAAAAAGAGCATGTACCGTACCCTATGTACCAAAAACACTAACTCCCCCTTAGAAATATTTAAATGATCTAAAAATGCTCCTATTAAATTTACCGAGTTATCTAATTCTTGAAAATATTACTAGTGCAGTTAAAGACTCATGGCCACTACAGCATCATACCCATTCATTGAGGCAAAATTGAAGGAGCATATCTCAAACACGCCCGCCATCATTAAGTGGAACCACTTGTCTTGCCTTTAAGCCTGTGATTTGCACCGTTCGTTCACAAATCATTTGCAATGTTACAAGCAATTAGTGCTATTATATGCGGAATTGTGTGATAAATTGTTAATTCATATTTAAATTAAATTTAAATTAAATTGCAATTGATAGAAGGCGTTAAATTGTTTTCAAAATATATAAAGTTCATTTGATTAATCCAAGAATTATTATAATCAAACCGTTAACGGACGGAAATCAATTAAAACCCTCTCTAGATAACACAGAATTATATGCTGTGTTACCTAGAAAAACCTGGAAAACCTAGATTAAGCAGATTAATTTGTTTTTCTGATAAAAGCACGGAAAAAAATATTTCAGTATTTTTTTTAATTAATGCCATTGGAGTGATTGGTTTCAAAACAGCTACGACTATCATTACTTTACACACTACATCGATGATTTTAGGACTAATTCAGATAAGTGAATACTTACCCCCTTATATATACCTACGAGTATACCCAACCAGTAAACCTATAAAAGCTTAAACCGATATTAAATAAATAAAAAATACTTTGTGCCGATACTCTTCCTAAAATCATCTAAGACGCTGATTTGTTAAGCTTACAGTTCATTACTCGGTAATGAAAATTAACGACATTTAATGCGCGTTCGACAGCATGGTATTCTAAAAACATCATAAAAAACATTGTACCTGAAACTGATGAAAAACAGATTACATTAAGCTCAGTAAGATCAATGCCCTGAGTCTAATAGATTACATTTTTACCTGTTTATTTATAAATTCTTACATTTATAGCATAAACAATTGATTTTACATTATTTTGTTTAACTAAAAATACGAAATTGAAGAACTATGCTGGTCTGATTCATGCTTGACTACGATTTTAGAATACGGGTGATATGGGTTCACCTTGTCAGTCAGATAGTCAGAATTCTGTTACACTCAAACGTAAAAAGGAAAGCTGTCACAAAACTGACGCGAGACAGTGACTGACAAATGTTTCGTTTTGTCCACATCTGAAGCGCAGGTGCCATGAGCCTCATCAACCGTGTTTACAAACGAAGACTGTCTGCTGCGGGATTGACGTCGCGTCACAGTGCGTCAGTTTGGCTGAAGCTTAACCTAAAAGTGGGTCAACAGACAGTGATGCTTGGCATGACAGAAGTTCAGTCACCTAGAGCTTTTACGAAAGGAATTATTTCAAGTTAAAATTAGATGGTAATGACCATTCACTCTCGGTTGTTGTGACGCATATTTTAATTATGTCTAGCAAATTATATTTTTAATTAAGCTTGCGATGATCTCATTGAAAATAATTATATATAGTATTAATCGCGGAAATGCCGAAAGGTAAAAAAATAATTTAATAAACATGAATATAAAGGATGTAGGCGTATGAAAATTTAACAAAAATGTTTTTTCGTTAACCAAATTATTATAATTTTCGTTGTCTATATTTATTTACCTATATCTATCTAATTTTTTATCCGGTCCGGTGGCGAGGTGGGTTGACGACATAGTTCACGTCGCGGGGCGACAATGGATGCGACTAGCGCAGGATCGTAGTGGATGGCACAAACTAAGGGAGGCCTATGCCCAGCAGTGGGAAAAGTCGGCCTGTGATCTAATTTTTTAAATTTATATTATTTCATCTGAAACATGATACCTACATAATTATTAATTTTATTAATCGTTTAACACTCTAGTCATCAAGAACAAGCCCCTACAATTTTCTAAACCACATCTGTGACCAAAACAAAAAGCTTATCCAAACCGAACGGTTCCAAACCCCGACTACAAGGTACTCGAACAACACAAGGAAAATAATGAGCACTCGATATTCCTTAGAACTTTTCTTTCACTGCCCTGGTTCCATTACTGAAAGTAATGACTTGTTGCGTATGTATAAGAAATGTTATTGAAGTCACTGGCCCAAGGAATAAATTGAAAGAAACCGATTGCGGTTTAATACATCTTTTATGTAATGTACAGATTGTTTACTATTTATTAATATTGGATTGCTTATATTTATGTATTTTACTAAAAATGTATACCCTAAAATGTCAAATGAAGTTAAAAAAACAAATGCATCCCAGGCACTACATAGTCCCGATAAGTAGAGGCAAAAAAATCATCCAATAGGTACCTAAAGGACTGTATAATAAACGTATTGAAGTGAGACACAAATCTTGAAATATTTTTGAAATCGCGATAGGGTCCACAAACGCACAGCAATCTATAAAGAACAGTCTCAAAATGTTTTTCTCAAAATTTTTAATTAACATTATTTTATTTTGATCATTAAAGTGTTACGAATCTCGGAAATATTAATTCTTCATACAAAGTTAAACATTAAATATGCTTCCTAGATAAAGTTTTTGAACTACGGGCTGCGGAAAATGTGTTGAATACCATTCTATAGTGCATTGAAAGACTTTTCCTATTGTCATATCCTCGAGGACTAACGTTTTTCCAATACCCATATATTTCAAAGTGCATTTCGTTTCCAGTCAAGGGAGCTGGATATTCTATATTTTGATTCTTATTCTTAACAGTGCGGTGATCTTAGCGTCAATTCACACCGAGATGGAAGCGAAGCGAGTGCGGTTTCAGTGTCATATGACTTTAAACTGTATGAATATTACTTATAAGTAATAGAGCGATTTGAAAAGTGCTCTTGGCGTTGCTATCGCTAGTGGTCGCCAGCGTTTGAAGTTTCTCAAGCGATACTATCTATTATGGTGATGAAGATAAAGTTTAAAATGATATGACAATAAAACTGCTCGCTGGTGCCCTTCCATCTCTGTGTGAGTTGAGCCTTATAGTTCGGTACTTCTATTAAAGGCTATTCTGGCTAACTGGACATTCAAGAGGATTCGGAGAGTTTCTTGAATTTATGAACATATTTCTATGAAAGTCGTCAGAGTCAGTCGTCGTAATAAAGTATAAATTACGCGACAAATTCACGTGTATTCACTAAACATACTATTTATTTGTACGGAAATATAGAGAAATTTAATGATGTTCTTGTCCTAGATATTATAACTATTTATATTGAGTGTCACCGGTCGTAACTGGATAGATGGGTTGACGATATCGTTCAAATAATAAATCGTAAAACTGGTTAAATTGACAGTATATGCTCACCACGTATATAGAAGGTCAATTTTTTTATTATATTTGCTACTAATAACACTATTTAAATAGTTGTTAGTGCAGATAGGCCGCAAGGGATTTGACACATTCTGTAGGCCTATTACCCAGCAGTGAATGAAGACAACATGACGATGATGATGGTAAAATACAATAACAATACTTTATATAAATAAAACAACATCCCTTGTATTAAACAAACACACATTTCATTAAAATTATAACACATAATTTTTGACACTACATAAATGTTTAAATCTTCTGCCATCGAAGCGCTCTCCCATAAGAAGCGTTTCGTGGCAAGTAAGATCCTTGTGCTGTGGTGGACTTGGCCCTAACCGTGTTAACACAAGTTTTTATCCATAGTAAAACTGGTACCGTTATTTCCTTTCATCTCATACTTGATCAGTTATTTATCGTCAGTTTTATGAAACTGGGCTCGGCCGACACCGCTAGTCAATCCGTCAGTTAATAACTCACATTAACTGCATCGACGACGGTTTGAAGCCCATTTATGGAAATAACGTCTTGGATCATTACTATGAGTTTTCGAAAGTTATCTCACATTATCCATCCATCCATATCCATCCATACCTAATATTATAAATGTGAAAGTGTGTGTGTCTGTTTGTCCGTTTTTCACGGCAAAGGGAGCGACGCATTGACGTGTTTTTTTAGTGGTGATAGTTGAAGGGATGGAGCGTGACATAGACTACTTTTTATCCCGATACTCCCGCGGGAACAGGACTTATGCGGGTAAAACCGCGGGGCGCAGCTAGTTTTACATAAAAAAGTGGAAAATTTCACTTGTGTAATCGATTTCAATGTCGTAAGAAGCAAAAAATTTAATACATCACGCTCGAGGTGAATTCCTGTCTCACAGATTGACAGATCCTCAATACATAAAAATAATTTCCAATATCTGTCTGTTAAATGTAAGCTTTAGATTTTTCTGGAGACTACAATTTTATCTCTAAACAGGTTATGGTCCCATATATCTGGACAATAAATGCAATCGATTAGGACCGCGGTAATTTTTCTTGCGGTGCCACGCCTGCCTTCTCATTTTCCTGGTAGCTCGTGGTAGGGGCTTTAGAACAAGTTTGTGTCAAAAGCATAAGAGCTTGTTACAAGGTGTGATTACGCTTAATAACGTGTCGCTAAACTGTATTTAAATACCGCAGTGCAAAAGCAATTTGATTATGATTTTATACATTGTAAATTGACAGAAGTTACTTTTCCCACAGTTTTTCAGTAGCCAAAGTGTGTGAATTAGGAAACTGAAACAAGGGATTATTAAAGAAGTTATTTTTTGCAGCAATCATCGAGTTTTTTAGTTATTAAAGATTGTGTGTAAGTATGAATTTGGTACTCCTTCACACTGATTTAAATGAATGAAAAAACAATTTTGTTTTACGCTATTGAGTTAAATGGTAAGTTACGTATATCTTAACTTAACTGATTCATAGATCATTCTATAAATATGCGGGACGGTAATAAATATTATGGGAGTATGTACCGTGAGACAACTAATTATGGCATTCTCAACTCAATCTAATGAGTTGTAGATTTTCAGATGGAATGTATTTTATTTGTTTGTTTCTTTCAGTTGTGTATAAATATATCTTTGATCGTTGAAGTTTTTGCTCGAATTTAATAACGAAAAACACTTGAAATATCTAGAAAATGTACGGAACCCTTCGTGAACAAGTATGACTCTTACTTAGCTTATTTTATGTTTTTGTAAGAAAAAAGTAGAAAACCTCACATTCTTAACAAATTATTCAAAGATTGATTATTAGATATTTTGAGATGTGAACTTTTCTATAATTTATTATCTCGCATTTAATAAAAAGGTTAATTTAAAAGTATAATTTTCCTTATTGGAGTCTGTGAGGTTAGAACTTGAACTTCTAACCTCACAGACTCCAATCAAAAAAAGAAAATTTGATTATACTATCATAATTATTATCTTAATATTTCTATAGATGTAAGTCGCGCCACGTAAAAAGAACGATGCGGGGAAGTGGGTGGGGTATGCTTGCGCACTTGTACACTCTCGCACTAGGGCTAATTTAAATATTGTTTTATTTTTGAACTAGCATTTCGCTCGCAGCTTTGTAAATGTATTGGTGCATTAGAAATAAATTAAATATAAAAATTATAAATTATTTACACATATAAAATACATATAAACTGGTTTATTACAAATACGAAACAAAAATGATGAATGTATTCCCTAGGCGTGGTCGGTATATTCTCTGTTATTCAATTATAACTCTACAGAGTCTTATTATAGAAACTCGATAGCATTCCATATAAGGTTTATCAACCAAGTCTTGAATCTTGCCGTGACAAGCTGTAATGAGAATCGGTTTAATCAATGACCATGTCAACCGGTATTAGATAAACAATGTTTCGTTATGATTTATTTCATAGTGACTTGTTTGAATCGCCGAGCTTTGAGCATAAAGTCGCAGGTTAATTTTTATTGGCGTTCGAAACTTATCTGTGTCATAATACAAATTTTAACAAGTTCTTTAAAAGAGAAATAGATTTTTACCTTCATTGAGATTTTAAACTATATAATAAAAAAAATTACATCGTAGAAGTTATTTTAATTTGTTTGTTCTCTTCATTTGCTTTTTGTTATACTTTACTGTGGAAACTTAATTGGTTATTGAGTTACTGTAACTTGTGTTATTTAAAACCTGTTTGTGTACTGTTTTTTTTGTTTCCCATAGAAAATAAGTAAAAATTCATGTATTAAAATACTCTACTTTACAATTCATAAAATCGGTAGCGACAACTAAAATTCTCAGTTGCAAAACAAACAAAAACCAAGTCTAAAAATGAATTCCATTCATGCAGCACAAAGTCTACTCGACAAACGCTGACAGTGGGAAACTATTCTAGGTCGCGAATAAAAGTGACCTACTTACAAATGATCCGACTTGGTGTATACTTGGTG
The DNA here is from genome assembly GCA_947086425.1 of Xanthorhoe spadicearia. Taxonomy (NCBI): domain Eukaryota; kingdom Metazoa; phylum Arthropoda; class Insecta; order Lepidoptera; family Geometridae; genus Xanthorhoe; species Xanthorhoe spadicearia. Next base: position 3,113,699 of record OX352205.1, on the reverse strand, counting down.
TAGAAATTGGCACCTGATTGAACTGGCATTATGATTGGAAGCTGTTTGGATGAGAGATATTTTCTTATAGGTCAGTTTTACTATAGTTAGTTGTACAGTTATTTTTGGATTCCTCAGTGAATCTTTATCTAGTGAAGGGAGTCACTTACTCATAGTCGCAGTGCATCTAAACTGTTTTAGTGTGTAATTTGAGATATTTTGGTAATCGGCTTCAAAAATTAGAATCTATGTTCCACTGTTTTTTTGTAAGTCGTTACGAAGGACGTGGTTATACCGATGTTTTTGTTAATAGTGAAATTTTGTAAATTGTTGGAATTATTATAACGTCGCGGAATAAAAAGGACCATCTTAAGATCTGTTATTGCTTGCTAAGTTTGATAACCATTTGACACAACACTCTTGTCTAGAAGGTACGCAGCTATACACATTTTTCAAATATCTGATGAAAATATTTGGAGTTATGAACAGATATGCACCTCGAGAGTGCAGGAAATTGCACTCTTCTTATGAAACTGACGTCCTTTTACTACCAAGTTCAGTGTGTAAAAACACTTTTAGGTAGCATAAGATCCTTTAAAAACCAACAAAAATAGTCGCGGGAAGGTTATTGTGAGAGTATAACTCCAACACATACTCCACAATATAGTCATCTCACGTCCTCGTTTCTTCTGGATATGAATAGTAAATAACGTGATAAAGTCCCGTATTAATGTTTTTCTACATAATGATAAGTAAACTGCTGTATTTATTATGATCAATTTATACATTGTATGAGCTTTGTCATGAGTAGCGACAGATAAATATAAAGTAATCGTATGGTTTTTAATAGTAGACAAATAAAAAAATATATAAAGAATAAAATACTTAATAATAAAATGGATAAGTTTAAATTAAATTTGGTATCAGGATAGCTTTTATCCGTTATTAACATATATACTATGTGTGATCCCGGTATTCCTACAGGAACGGAAACTATTCACCACGGGTATTACTGCGGGCACAGCTAGTGATGAGTATAATTTCTTACAGTTGAGTGGTAGAGTATTAAAATAATCTGTATTACTTTGTACATGCAAATTTTACGACATCTAGAAATAGCGATGCTGTCTAGATTTCTTAAATCTAGCTCAAGCGTGTGTTATTCGAGATTCTAGACAATGTTCGAAGAATTAGTTAGTTTGTTGCCAAGCTATATCATTATTCATTGATTTTCATCATATATTAGAACAGCTTCCGTTTGCTTCTCGTTTTTCGTCCGTGCTAAAACGGTAGACACGTCATCATTATTATATAATCTTAACTGGCAGTAATTTAGATCAGTTGAGCTACCTATAGATCGTTTGCAACGGCCCTTAGGTGACCAACTGGTTCTTATTGTATTTTGTAAAGTTATGTATTAGTTTAGTTTCTGTAAATAAAATGTATTTTAAACTTTAATATAATTTATGACCTGAAATAACAAAGACTACTTTTTATCCAGAAACTATGGAGGTGAAGCCAGGCGCGAGCTTGTGCCAACTAAAGCATATTAATTTAACCAATCGATTTGTTGTTAGATAGATTTATTTCAGAGAGTTTTCGTAACCTTTGCACTAATTAGTTTATCGCCAGGGGTATAATTAATCGTTATATAATTCATATATTCATCGTGATTTACATAAAACACAATAGAAGGTGATTAGCATCAATTATTAGTTACATAAATATTTTTGATTAATATAAACATAACTTGAGTTATAAATCATGTTAATGAGCCAAATTTTACGTATTTAGACGAGTACCTATTTGGGCGTTTCAGGGAAGCTTATATCCAGCAGTGGATATTTGAGTAACTAATGATGATAAAAATGCTAACTTCAAAGATGACGTTTTAAATCTTTTAGTAAGTATCGTTATTTTGCACAAAACACAAGCTTTAATCGGTGAAAATAAAATTCAAGAGTAAATCTTCAACTTTGTCAGAACCAATCGTAATTAACCTAGTACATGCCAGATGTTTGCAAGACTACGTTTTACAGACTCTCCGATTTACAAAATTTTGCGTTAGCACAGAATAATAAATTGCATTTGTTTAAACTGCTGTAACTAGCTAGATACAGAAAAAAGTTACGGATACGGAACTAAATTTATAATGTGAATGAAGGTCTGCTTAGTTTCTGTTTAAAAATTTCTTTAAAATGAAATGAAAAATTATATATGACCACGACTGTATCCCAGGACGCGATAGACATTTCGCTCAGATATAAGTAAATGTAATTCTTGAGATCTCCTTTTGAAGATTTTTAAGGAGGTATGTCCAAAAAAATATTTGGTATATGCCCACATTTAGAAAAAAATACCCTCTCATACGTGACAGGTTGCAAGCCTCAGCCCTTGCCTCATTGACGCTGCTAGAAAACTGGTTTCAGGGCGATGTTTTCCCTCACCGCTTAAAGCTCGGTTTAAAGTGCATATTTTGTAAAATCTCTTTGTAAATAAATGAAAATATATGAAGATACATCAAACATGAGAAAGTTGTGTTTCACGAAAGTAACGTTCAGCTCACTTACAAACAATAAAGCTGAGTACATAACGAGTAAACATGCATAGCTCGTAAAACTCTGTATTTACTACGGAAGAAAAGTTTATTGCGAATTTTATGGTGAAGAGTGCATAAAGCCTTACTGTTGATATTCTGATACTTTGTCCAATTATCTCCTGCCCTAAACTAAATCCATTCACTTTTCAAGGAAAACGTATTCTTAGAATAGAGGAGTTCATTTATTTCTTTACGTTTACCTAAAATGCATTTAATTTTGGAAGTGAATTATTATAGAAAACTAGCAGCACGTCCCGACTTTGCACGGGTGAACTAATGAAACTACCGGAATAAAATATAGCCTATAACCATCCCGATAGTTCATCCTATACATCGGTGAAAGAATTTTGAAATGGGCTGAGTAGTTTCGGACTCTGTAAAACAAACAAACATACAAGCCAACATTAACTTTTTATAATATTAGTATAGACAATAGTAATATACTATAACTATGTACTGTAAGTCAAGACTCTTCAGCCAGTTTAACGATTTTGTAAAGTACTAAGTAGCTTTTTCCGCTCTTTCCGTATTTTTGACTATGACAAGTACATCACTATTCTTAATATCAGCACAATAAGTTTCAGTATTAGTAAAACAACTTGAGTATTTGCAGGTCTGACCTAGATTTTTATTTCTTAGTTCTGGTTTCACTAATTAGTGCTATTTCGTTTCCAGAAATAATACAGATGCGGTCGGTCGGGTCAAAAATTAAAAATTTCTGACAACTAAAAGTTATATTTATTTGAGGTCAAAGTTTATAGTGTAGGGTTAACCAACGGACTGTTTATACTCAATTCGATTGTTTTATATTTGCCAGTGGTTTTGCTTATTTTGATACATCATGACGAAATTCAAATGGTTGAAAAGAAGTACGGACTATTAAAAAAAAAATTTGTTTGTTTCTAATCATCACATAAAAATGTATCAACAGTCTTAGGGCCACTTTTTCGAACTACTAGTAGGTCTAGATAGAATAAACAAAAAAGGTGTTAATTTACGAGTATTTCAAATAGCAAATAAAAATCCCGCGATATACAAAGGTAAAATAAAATTAGGCCGAATCGCACGCACCTCAAATTATTACCTGCCTTTCACACCAAACCTCACGAATGTCTAATTTAATTTAACATGAAAGCAATTTCATGTATGAGTAAATTATAAACACGACGCAATACTGTTGTGTAATTAGGGTGAGACACAAAGTACGGTGCGATTTTTGGCAGTGGCGTGTTAAAACGTGTGAGCTCAATAAGAATCCATTTTTTTAATGCATGTTTTGTTCTGTTACATTTTCATATTCAAAAATATAAGGAGTTGCGTTGGAACAGGCAATAGAGTCACCTAGCTTATAAGTCTGTACATTTTTAAGTGATCCTTGAGGTCCTACAAAAGTAAACATAATTTTCTTTCTATCTTTCTTTCTTTCTTATACCTACGGAAAGAGCGGAAAAAGCTACTTCTATCTATTGAATGCTAATGTACACCATAATTGTTTTAAATATCAGAATTTATTCCTATACCTACTGTAGTTTTTTGTAGGTGTTTTAATATTATTCTTTACAGAATAGTTTTACTGGCTGTAGTCTTGACTTTGTAATTAGAGTAAGTGATTTTTGACAGTGAAATGAACCATACATGCTCTCAGTGATTCTATTTAAAAGATAAATATAAAGAAAGATATGTACAATTTTACATTAAAAAAATACAACTATAACAATAACAATTAGTTTCAGTCATCGCGAATCACATTAAATACCTTAAAATTTCGATAATAAACAAAAAAACAGAGAGTAACAAATTTTGTTACTCTCTTGAACTTGAAATATACATAGTTTATGACCTTAAAATACAACACGGGCACAGCAGTGGGTAGTCAAATACACCTGAGCCAACAAATACGTTGGTCGCCAAATATACGAACAATTTTATCCATATTGAGAACATCGCACTGCGCCGTACAATGTGGTACATCACACATCATTCTATGTAGTCACATACCATGTGTCACAAAAGTGTTGCTTAGTATTTCTTTTAATAGAATACCTAATAAATAAGAAAACACTTGTACGCCGTGTGAAGTAGACGTGTGTGTGGCCCGCCTTAGTTACTCATTTGTTGCAAGAAAACGCAAAGGCTTATTCCCAAAGTACTCCAAATTTTGTTAGGAAGAAAATAGAATGAGGAACCAGGAATAAATTATTTTTTTGGTTTAATTCTTTTCCATCCTACTAGTTTCCAAAAATGACTATCTCATAAAAGACAAACTATACTCCTTCATCTCATGGAGGAGGAGAGTAAGCATTTTTTTTTGATTAATTAGTTCCCAAACTACTCCAATCATTTGAGAACTCAGAAATTCTTTGGAACGTTTTGAAACTTAAATGCATTTTTTAATTTTTTTTAAATAGTGCATTAAAGATCAAAATTATACTTAAGAATTCTTTGCAGAAGATTGGGAACTAACTATTGGTTAGAGACTTATCATTTTTAAACAAAGAATGGAGTACTTTAGGAATAAGCTAACGCAAAGACCGACAGCGAAATGTTTCCTGATTGGACTAAAATTTTGGAAATGTAAATAATTTACTGAAATGTATTTCGATGTAACGCGAAATTTGACAAGGCTTCGTAATTAGATGATGATAGACTAGTAGTTAGCCCCGAACCGAACCGAAATTAATTTTCTTACTTAGGGCTCGGTACCCAAAGGGTACCGCAGTTACTTGTTCTGGGTCTGGGTTTATTTATAATAATAATAACAATGTATCTGTTAAAACAAAGTAAAGTAAAAAAATTAAGTTACCAAAAGACTGTATATCAGTATCCATAACACAAACATTAATTTTCTTAGAAGACGCTGTATGTAATGTCCAAAAACACTTATTTATTCATCCTTTGTAAGCTTTTAATCTAACAACAAACATCTCAAACTGTTTTCTAACCAGTTAACAGAATTACATGAAAATCGTAATTTCATTCATTCAAACACAAAATCAATAACGATTCAGTTGAGGGGAGGCTGTATTCACACCGTTGAAAGGGAAGTAGCGCGCATTTCATTTCAAACTTTATCTTCATCACCTTATTATATAGTATCGCTTGAGAAACTTCAAATGCAGGCGACCACGAGCGAAGCGAAGCGGCGCCAAGAGCAGTTTTAAAACTATGAATTAAAGTATTAATCATAAAGTTTAAAATCACATGATACTGAAACTTCGCTTCGCTTCCTTCTCGGTGTGAATTGACGCTTAATCGTTTAATGAATTTAGCGGAAGGGATCTTTGTTTGAATCGTACCTTAGATATTACATTGTACAATTAAAATACTCTTGGCTTGATGGTATTTAAAATAGAAGGTACCTATTTAATACAGAACCATCCCTTTATTTTAATCTATTAGAACAATAACATCGAATCTTATTAAGTACACTCTTTATGCGTAGACATCCCAATTTTTTTTCTATTTAATCAATGTAAGTACGTACTCTTAAATTTTATAGTTTTTGACCTTTATTTTTGTTCACACTTACACACAAACTTTCACCTTAACAATTTGTTTGATAGTGTAATGAAAGACTTTTTTAATGTGATATGTAACCTTGCCCTTCAATTTTATTATTGTGATCGCGACAATTTAAAGCACATATGTATTCACAATTGCCTATTTTTAAACATTTCGTAAAGTAGAAGGCATTAGACGTTTTTTATTTACAAGTTTCATTCGACGTTCATTAGTTCAAATATGAACGTACAAAACTCATTAGTCCCGTCTAGACCTTTCCCAATACATTAGGTAACTGCGCCCTTTGGCTTTGCGGCCTTCGCGCGTCCTTGACTCCGTGAATAAGCATTAACATTTTGAAGCTTTGTTGATTAGCCGGGTCCTTATTAGATCTATCTTGGATTGGGTTTGAACTGGCAATAGAATAATCTAGTGTATACATAATTCAATGTGATCCTTGAAGTCTTACCGAAATAAAAGCTTACTTTTACGAATAAACAGTTAACATAGTAATGATAGTCAAGTTTTTTTTCTGAATTTCCCTTTATAGTTGACATTTTTGAATGATAATTTAGGAACTAGGATTTTTTTTGATCTAGCTTTGATTTTGCAAAAAAATAGTATATATGGAAGGATTTAAATGTAGTCTTTTTAATCTATTTAAACAACTTAAAAACTTACTTGTAATTTGCATATCGATTTACAATAAAACATGGCCGAATAGGCCCCCATTCAACACTAACCCTACGCTACCACACTTGACAGTTCCTGAACTGTGATCCCCCAAGGAATGAAAAATAGCGAATGAAACTTTTGAAATTGGAATAGTTTGCGCTAGTTGTGATCGCCATTTCTAACTGCCGACGTCATAAATATCTACCACCTGATGCGACAGATGGTTCTGTTTTTAGAATATTTTAGAGAACTTCGTAAAGTATTTTTAGGAAATTTATTCGTCTCTAGGGAGATTCTTTCACTTTGTTTCGCAAGTAACCCTGTTATTCACAATTGATTTCACAGTTCGCAGCGTTCCAATAACTAATAATTTCAAAAATTAAAGTTAAAAAAAAACTGGCTATAATTTTGTTAGATACATTTTTTGTACTCTCGGTATATCTACACTAGTGGGTTATAACCCCGAAGATCTGCATCACATCCTCAAAGTTTGAAGTCTATTAAAAAGTAAGGATAACCTCTGAAAACATCAATCACACATCTATACCCTCTAAAAGTTTAATAGTGATCGTAAACTGTATGTTTTTCATTAAAAAAATCGCGTAAAATATACACCCGCATAAACAAGGATTTCATTGACAGTATCAATATCTCGAGATTTTCATAAAGCTAGCCTGTACTTTACAAGGTAGTAATAATTTAGCATTTTCTGTAAATTATTTCCTAAGCTTATTAAATTATGAATGGTTTTGTACAAGTTGTTTAACGGTTTCGACTCCGTTGACGACCGTGAGCTTGCGGCCGTCAGCAAGTTTAGAGCAACTTTTAACATCGTTCTCAGAATATCTATATCCATCTTCTTCGGTATCTTTCTGACTAGTGAAGATTGGTGGACAAAACTACATATTTCTTCGTGCTAAAGTTCAATAAACATTTTATTTAATACTTATTTATTTAAAGAGCAAAGCGAAATAGTTACACTAGAAATAGACCGTAGTTATCTAAAAATACGTTAGTAACTTATTTTTCTGATTGAGTTTACAAGCCATCTAAAGTTTAACGTCATAGCTTAAGCTGGAGTTATAAAGACAATGGAAACGTGCCATAAAGGAAAAAATGTTGTCATCAACGGTATAAAAATATATTTTGTGTAAATACAAAATTAAATTATCATAGCTTACGTCCGTTAGCAGATTCTTTGTTTGCTGACGGACGTCAATCGGAAGCTCTACTGTAACGGAAACCTTATTTAATAATGATTTTCAGATTTAATCAGACGATAATAAGCTTATTTTCATTAAGCTGGTTCGTATAGGTTGAGATGATAAAGTAACGTTGACGAGACAATATTTTGAAAGTAGCAATATTTTTAAGATTTTATAGCTATAAAGGTTAAAATGATATCGGTACTTCCTACCTACAGTATTAAGGATGGTTAATCGTCAATCTAAAAAACCTATCTGTCTTTGGTTTTGCTTACTGCCAGTAGTTATTTGTCATTTTTCGTATGAAAGTAATGTCAAATATTTAGATATTATTATGTTTTGCTAACTGTGGGTAGCCACAGTCAGCAAAACCAAAGATAGATAGGTTATTGGGACTGGCCGTAAATCAGCCTCTGAAAGATTAAAAGAATTTGCCATATCTGCGCGGCAATGATGTCAATGTTTTAGTTACGCTGCAGTGTGTCGGTAGTCATCAGTGGAGCTATATAAAGATTGTTTATAAAGATACTTAGGTGGATCAACTAGTTCTATTTGTATTTCGTACAGTTATGTAATTATGTAGTAGTTTTGTATATGTTTGTTTTGTTTTGTTTTGTTTTGTGTGTGTAAAGTACATTACTAAATTTTAATATTTTTTCTTGTTTCAGGTACATAGCTATTATAGCAATGTGTTTTGCAAGAACTAGACAATTATCAAGTGAGTATTTATAATCTAAGCTAACTTACGTCGGTTAAATGCAATGAGGAAGCAGTAAGGCTAAATGCCACGCATTAAAATTAAGCTTACAAAATGGTATGTTTGTAATAATGTTGGTTGTATTTTATTTTTAGTAGCCATTTAATTTTCACCTAAAAAACTACCGTGACGGTCGCCATTACAGCTTGATCAAGATTAGCAAAAGCAGCTGCCACTATATACAAGGGTGCGTCTTTAAGCAGCGTTCACACTCATGTTTTAAGTGGCATGCCACTTAATACGACCCCCGTGGCGCAGTGGGCGAAGGTCGGAGACGCGGAGGTTGCGGGTTCGATCCCTGCCTCGGGACAATTGTTTGCATTGACTGCAGATATTAAATATCTGCAATACAAACCATTGTCCCGAGGCAACAAATTTAGTCCGTGTTGTACTATCTATAGGTATATTAGGTACCATACAGCTTGGGACTAGATGATGCTGTGTGTAATGTCTAAGTAAAGAAAATACGAAAAATTAAAGCAATTGCGCTTTAATTGCTATGGCGAGTGGGAGAAAAAAATAATAAGAAAATGCATTATAATAGAAGATTATTATAAATACTAAATTAGGACACTCTAATTATAATTAGTAGGATATAATTATATATACTTGACAAATAATTTTTATTCTATAGTTTTACATTTACGTAGTTTTGGTTTTAGTTAGAGTTTTACCATGAATTGACAAATAAAAGGGTTTCAAATCGGCTCATGCCGGTTATTGCCCGTTTATTGCCAGTAGTGTGGTTGTGTATGCATTCTACTGGCGTTGTGTATGCATTCTACTGGCAGTGGCATGGATCAGTTGAGCTATTTACAACAATCTTTACATAACTCGATGTGTTCTAATAGGTATTTTGTAAGGATAATAATTATTTAGGAGTTCGTTTTCTTTCATTAATATTTCAGAGCATTTACTCGCCACAAGTTTTAATAAATAAATGGACATAACAAACAAGCCACAACCTACAGGGCGCCATTCGTTTCCCTCTACTTTGACAAACGGCCATAGATAAGAAATTCGTGTTAATGAAGTTGTTTGGGTTAAATGTAAACAGTGATTTAGTTTTTCATTATGTTAATAAAGATCGATAGAGCAAAAGTTGACTCAGATTAGTGGTTGAAACTTATGGTTTGGTATTGTGAGTTTTCTTTGTCGAAAGACAGTTTTAACATATCTATTTTTGTTTAAAAACAGCTATCATTCTTTACCACCTTAATTCTCAAAACTACGGGTTTCAAACCCAATAAATTAATAAAAATTAAGAAATACATTATATCCTTGAATATTTTACTAATGCCCGAATTCTATAATCAACGTATCTGTCTGTAGGTCTATCACCAAAGCAATTTTGTTTTTACAACAATGTATGAATCTTTTTGACACATTAATACGTTTCTATGGCTAAAGTCCTACGGCCGTCCGTTAGTTGGGTATAGGAACTGGGCGTAAGCGTCAACTAGTTCCAAGCTAAGCAATTAATTTGCTTGTGTTATGGTAACCCCATATATGAAATATATTTATACAACATTTGTATTAACATACCAACATTTGAAATCGAAAGAAATAAAGAAAAGAAAGTCTTGTCCAAGTATTACCTTAACTAGATTTCCTTTGGAATTTGCTAACAATTTTTTTGTTTCTTTCAGCGGAGTATAACATGATGCCGTACGGCCTATTAGAAAATATTGCAGTGGATGAGCAGACGTCCAGCCCAAACTTCACTAAATCTTCTCAAAGCATATCTGTCAAAGATCTTGACATAAGCAAAAAACTTATCACTAGTCCATTTATAATCGAAGCAAGCTTTAAGCTTTACGAGGAAAGCTCATGCTATATGTTTTCTTTAGAAGATAACGAAACTCCACTACTTGCCTTAGGGTTCACTCCCGGTGAAGAGAATATTATGAAGATTACATTACTAAGAAAGAAAAATGATCCTCCGATTGTGTTTCAACTGAGTAACATAGCTAAGGAATGGAAGAATTTACTTCTGCATGTAGAAGATGATAAGGTATCATTGTACATGAATTGTACTAATTTGGATTCAAGAGATATTGAGAAGACTTCGATATATTTTAATGAGAGTGCGAAGTTTATCGTGGGAAAATCTGAGGTTTATAATATTGATCGGAGTTTTCCGGTAAGTTTATTTTTTGATTTATTTTAGGTATAATGTTTATAAGTTTGTTTTACTAGTTGCGTCCCGCGGGCTAGTCATAGAATACGCTAGAAATCAAAACTAACATGAAGAAACACTTGATGTTATTTATGACTTTTTACCTAAGTATCCCAAAATATCATGTTACAAAAACTCACAAAAAATCGCATCACGTGTTTAAAGAAAAACATTGGATATTGGAAAAGTTTGAAAGCAGAAAAAGGTCCTATACAAAGTTCACAAATACGCAAAGTACTGAACCGATAAAAAGTTTACAAAAGATTAAATTGAATCACAAAGAGTGTAGTAAGGTCACGTACTATGTTGATATATTACAATGGTAAAAGTTTTGAAACAAGTAAAAGAATTAACTCTTGATACTTTACTTTATTTATTGTTATTGGTTTCCAGCAATTTTAATCTGCAATTAGTATTATTCCTGCAATAAATCACTGGGAAATATATCAATTGACTTTAAAAAAAATCTAAAATTAATTTTAGTTTTTCGGTATCTTGGTTGACCTTGTTCGTGTGTTCCGTTTGAAACAGGCATTAGAATCTGTAAGGACATGACGTTGCAAAGTCGAATTATCTTATTGAATAAAAACAAATGACTGTTGACTTTTGATCTATTTTTGAATGCTTTATCATGAGTTACATTTTAGACCCATTTTATTCGTGCACTAATTAAGCGCTCAGTGCGTCAACTTCAAATTTAATTCACACGGCTACATTATGTCACAACACATAAAGACATAATAAAACGTACCGAAAATATCTGTCATGGTGTCAGATAACTGAAATTAACAAAGTTCTCTGGAAATTAATACTAACTCACTCACGCAGTTAAATTTAATATCATCTTGTTTTGATGACGGGATGTGTGTTGCCTACTAACACACGAGATTATGAATTAATCTGGATATGATTCTCATAACTTTGTTTACAGTGCATGATCTGATTAAGTTACTGACAAATTTATCTATTTATGAATATTATCGAAACTTCTTTATGAGACAGAAGACCGTTAAAACTGATTTATTTACAGTCTGATTTTCATCCACTTTGTAAATATTATTTTGTACACATCGAAATCATGATTCAGAACGTTAATGACGTTATTCATGATTCATATTTGCAGAAAATAGACAAAAGCGTCTTTGTTCTATACTCGTATTGCCAAGAAAGTAATAAAAGATCCAGAAATAAATTAGCATCGTTTTAAAATGCGGTAGATGAAAACCGCAATTTTAGAATTACATAAAGTACTAAAATAAAGCTAAGGGGTTGCCTTATTTTCCTGTCACTAACCTATTACCTAGTGTTAGGACTTAGGACTACGAATGAACGCAAATTGAAAATGTGTCCATGAGTTGGAGCATAACCAAAGCCCACATCTAGTCATGATAAAATTCAAATATTCATTAAGAACGTGTAGTCGTCATTAGCTTATTTGAGCAGTATTTCGAGAGCCCTAACTCAATAATGTGATCAGATTATTTAAAGAATTTTACGGTTTTAGAAAGATTAATCTTTATTATAATACACTGCAGAGAGAAAACATAATATTTGATTATAGTTTTTGAAGGAGAAGTCAATCCCGTCATAGCGTTTTACGAAAATGAGCGTCAGAGCTGTCTTTCAGAAGGGATATCACTATTGTAATGTGAGAAAATGTTTTATTTTAAGCGTTTGTGGACCTGAAAATATATTTTCATAATACACTACAGCTCAAAACAATAAAAAAATAGCCTCTAAAGGTAATGAAAACAATATTTAAAAAGTACAAAATCGTTTCACTTTAACACATATTTTTTACTAGTATTTGAAGAAAAACACAAGAGTTTTATTCATTTGATGAAAATATAGGTATTTCTAAACGTACAGTTTTTTTTTTCAATCAATTTCGAGCACCCAGTAATTTACAGGATTATTTTATAACCATTATATATTCGGCCGCGCGATCGTCTTCCGATTAGTCGATCCCGGGTCCTCCCAGCGAGAGGACGTATCACTTTTTTCCGCCGCCTTGTCAAACAAAATCGATAGCGTAGAAAACTCAAAGCGCGATACACTAGTATTGATACTTGTACCATATAAATATATATTATAAAGAGGTAAAATTTGTTTGTTTGTTTTTTTGTTTGACGGAGGTAATCTCCGACTAACTAGTCATCCGATTTGAAAAATTCTTTCACCGATGTGTAGAATGGACTGTCGGGATGGTTATCCCTACTAATATAATAAAAGGAAAAGTGTGTGTGTCTGTCTGTGTGTCTGTTTGTTTGTCCGTCTTTCACGGCAAAACGGGGCGACGAATTGACGTGATTTTTTGTGTGGTGGTAGTTGAAGGGATGGAGAGTGACAGGGACATTTTTATCCCGATATTCCCGCGGGAACGGGACTTACGCGGGTGAAACCGCGGGGCGTAGCTAGTAGGCTATATTTTATTCCGGTAGTTTCATTAGTGAAGCCGGGACGTACTGCAATGCTGCATCACTCACTCACTCACTCACTCACTCATTGGCGTAATAAATTGTTTTCTATGATGGTGGATGGGAAGGTTTATTTTTTTAACAGATTCGTATAGAGGGTAGTTTGGCGAGTTAAGGAAAAATCCGACTTTACCCATTTTTTGCCCCCTTTTTGCCCACCCCTGGTGTATCTCAAAAACTACAAGACCTGCAAATATTTTTTTAACAGATTCGTATAGAGGGTAGTTTGGCGAGTTAAGGAAAAATCCGACTTTATCCATTTTTTGCCCCCTTTTTGCCCACCCCTGGTGTATCTCAAAAACTACAAGACCTGCAAATATTTTTTTAAAGATTCGTATAGAGGAGGTCCTGGGGAGTAAAAATCATATTTGTGTTTTGCCCCTGTTTTGCCCCTTTTTTGCCCCATTGATGGATCTCGGAAACTACGTAACATTTTTGATTGCTTTAAACGGATTTGTATAGAGGAGATTTTGGGATGAAAAAAAAAGTTTTCAGATTTGCCCCCATTTGCCTCCCTCATTTTGCCGCCACGCGTATCTCGGAAACTAGGAGACTTGGAAAATTTTAGTTTTCAGATTCAGGTAAGGCATTACAAAGTTGATAAAACGTGGTACTTTTTTTTTTTAAATTTTGACTTTTTTTTTTTCTCCATACATTTTGTATTGAATTTCGAAACTTTTTAAGGGCAAAATAAAAAATTTGAAAGAATTTGTAATATTTTCAAACGGATTTGTATTGAGGAGGCTTGCATTAGTAAAAAAAAGTTTTTAGTTTTGCCCCTATCTGCCCCCTCGTTTTGCCCACCACTGTATCTCAGAAACTATAAGACTTGGAAAAATTTAGTTTTCAGATTCATGTAGGGCATAATAAAGTTAATGAATTGAGGTTCTATTTTTTACTTAATTTTGACTTTTTTTTCTCCATACATATTATATGAAATTTCAAAACTTTTGAATGCGGGATAGGTAAAGTGGCGACAGATCTCAGGGACGTGTGACCCCCGAATGCCCCTTAAATCTAAAGGGAAAATTTATAAGACCATAACCTGTCGCGTTCTATGGATCAGAATGTTGGGCAATAAAGTAGACTGATGATAGGAGAGTGTATGCTACTGAAATGTGTATGACCCTAGAAAGATAACGTGCGCCCCAGAGGCGCCTGCGAAATAGATATAGCGCTGTTTTTTTTCATCCAACGCGTGTACACGCGTGTGCTTTCAAGCCAACTCAGTCGTCTTGGTCAACACCACCGAGGGACGACTGCAGCTATTCGGTAAGTACCGTAGTTTGGTTGCTATGACCATACGTTGCGCTCGAGAGGCGCATGTTTATCTTCTGTGAAACTTTTATGTATTTGTGTGTGATTACGTTTCTGTTACTTTTTCTTTATTTACACATAAACAAAGTATGTAGGTATACAATTAGGTTATTGTTATAAGTAAATTTTATTGTTTTGAAAACATCTTTACTTCATAGGAAGCAGAAGAAATTATGGACGAAAGAGAAATATATTCCTTTTTGAGTCAAGAAGATGAAAGGTCCAGATGATAGCAGTGACAGCGAAATGGAGGATCACGTAAGTGAAGACGATACTTGTTCAATGTGATACTGACGACAAACAGGTACATAAAAGATGCCATTGATGAAAGCTTGAACACCTCAACACCTCCTGACGACACCTCAACACCTCTGGATGACGCCTCAACATCTCTTGATGACCCCTCAACACCTCCTGACGACACCTCAACACTTGAAAGTACTCTACGTGTTATTTACACACACAATGTTTTATCTAAGCAAGAAAACCCTTAAACCGAAGAGAATATAATATGGAAAAACGAAGTATTTAACTGTGTACACCATGGATGAGATCTAAATTGGAAATCCCTACTTTATCAAAGTGTTTGAGAGAAAATATTGAGAACATCCTGCCACGGGCTATTGAAGAAGCTTCTTAAGAAGCTGAAGAGTAACCTCCTGCCAAAGTTCGCCGTTACTGTAGGCTATGTACCACCAAAAATTAAAGAATGTCTATGATGACGTGTACAAAATGCAAAAAGTCTGTGTGTGGTGAACAAAAAAGATGTTTGCAACAAATGTCTATAATTTTTTTTGAAGTATTTTGTAATTTGAGACTGAATATAATAGTCAATTTTCAGTTTGTAAGAAAAAAAACTATAATTGTTCCATAATTATTTTTTTATTCTTCTTTAATATAAACTAAACACTTCAAATTATTGTTTTTATTGATTACTTATTTTGGATTGCATAGAATAATATTTTCTTTTTTTTTCTCTTTATTATGTTGGTAGGTTGCCTTTTATTTAAGTGTTTGTTGTTGGACTTTAGGATTGTAACTAAGATTTCAATGTCCGCATTTCCAAAAACGGTTCTATCAGAACACCAGCGCGGCGTATTGCCCCCGCAATAAACCGCATTATGCTTCCCTTCCTTCGTATGAGCAAGTGGCCAACTCTGGTGACGGAGTTTTTAGGCCGCCTAAAGGCCTCCGTCATGGCTTAACGACTTTTTTAAAAGTCGGGACCGACAATTTAACGTGCCCTCCGAAGCACGGAAGCGCTCAGATAATATTGCCACTTGCGGTCACCCATCCAAGAAATGACCGCGCAGAGCGTTGCTTAACTTCGACGATCTATCAAGAACGCCTTAGCAAGCTTCGCCACGAACGCTTCCGCATTATGCTGAGATAGGACCATTTTGCATGCCTAAACTACTAACTACTAATTTTAGCCTATAGCTTAGTATGGCATGGTCTACGTGACCTCAGGACGGATGAAAGTCATATCACTAAGAAAGTTATGAGTATGAGTGTGAAATGTGGATGGACAATAATGGATATACAAGTAGAAGAAGGCCGAGGGAAAACTGGATGGATTGTGTGAAAGAGGATATGAATGTGAGAGGAGTGAACTTTGCCAACTACGAATGATAGAGATGAATGGAAGATTAAGCATGTTGGGCCCACCCCACCTAGTATGGGATAAGAGCAGAAGAAAGATGATGAAACAAACAACCTAAACGTATAAGTGTAAAAATACAAAAAAATCAAAATATAACAAAACGAAATTTAATATGAGCGACTGCATGGCTAAATTTTATCAAAACTTTTAACAAATGTCTAAGGGGTAGTCAAAACTACCCTACTTAGGTATGTCCAAAATTTTGAGTATTTGGACTCCAAATACATATTTATTACTTATGTTCGTTCACATGTCATTGTGCAGATGAATGAATGAATGAATGAATGAAAAATTCTTTATTGCACACACACACCTTAAAAATAACAAGCAGAAAAATAAAACAAAGTTGGACATGTACAATGGGCGGCCTTATCGCTAACAGCGATCTCTTCCAGGCAACCTTTGGATGGAAAAGAGTTACGCTGGAAGGATGATTGGTCGGGTGCATTAACAAAAATAAATAAGATAATACAAAAAACTCGATTTACTACATAATAATAAACTAAATAGACTAATCATATTGCAATAAACTTACTTAAACATACACAAATATAATATAATATATAAATAGACATACAATAATTAAATAATTAGACGAATCCATGTGACACGTGCAGATGTTTACATTACATGCTTAACAGAGTCGCAAGAAAGAAATTAAAAGAAACATTTGTTTCGGCAGGATCTCGAGGGTCTTATTGATACCTGATCAAAAATAGAGATAAGTACTAAACCACTTGGCTAACACGGATCGTTGGCTAAATTCTTTAAGCACAGATCTTACATAATATTATATATTACTTATAAGATAAAGTATCAAAACCATTCATACCATTCGTTCTAGACACGAGCTCACGCACACTTTTACAAAAATTATAGTATTATTGAAGTGTGCGTCAAAAATGACAACTCTGCGTAGCACGATCTAATGTTTGAGTTGGTCAAGATAGCTTACACGCTCTTAAGCTAGTGTAAGAATCAAAATGGGAATACTATTTTGATTTTGGGCTACTCTATTTGTAAAGCAGTCTAGTCTTGTCCTATTTGCATATCAATATTAAATTATCTTTGCTCGAGCCCATGTAACCGAGCTTTAATATAGAGTCTTAATCAGGCTTTCCTTGGTGAATGGTTATTGAAGGAATTAAATATTAGATTCTTATATTTCGTTGATTTTTGCATTAATTACGAGTACGTTCAGCTTACTGAATATTTTTAATAGTACTAACTGAATATTTTTAACTTAAAATAGACCGGAAACCCTACTTGGGATTAAAATAAAAAAAAATGCAATGTTATGTGGCAATTTTTAAGGTCAGCATAAGTTGGTTTAAAAATTGTCACAAAGCTTCGCTTTCGTTAATCCCTGATGTTGCCCCAGATCCCCAGATCATGGTTGAAACTAATATTCTATTTGAATTGAAGACAAAAGACCTATCAGAAAAAGACGAAGGTGACCTAATCGACACTTCATTTACCATTTATAATAATCATTGGAAAATATATCATTGACCGTATTTTGTTATCTTTAGGTCGTATATCATCATTACGTTATAAGCACGAACTTTCTCGCCGACTAGGAATGAGTCAGAGTTATTTGCGAAACATAATTATTGTGATGCGAATGGCCGCTGTCTTTGTGATAAAAGACGATATTTCAAGGCTATAAGAGATGTTTACATACAAATATATACATCTTAGGATATCATCTTGGCAAAAGCTAAGAAACCAAATGCTTGTTTTATAATAACTAGATGACGACTGATGTACGAATGCTGACTTTTTATAATAACATACTTAATATAGATTAACTCGATCTCTTTACTAATATCTGCAGAACATACAAGCATTTATGTCGCATTAGGAATGGAACATGCAACCTCCTGCGTCAGCAGCGGGCCTTTACTGACTGAACCACAGAAAATCATCATTCAGCGTTATAAATTACTTTTAAAAATCACTTTTACTTGCTCATGAAAAGTAAATCTGGTCTTCTCGTATTTCTTTATTCGTTCATTGATTTGAATTAATCGATTTATTTGTTCAGAAGTGAGTTTTATTTTGACACGTTTTTAGGCAAATGTTGCTCATTCATCCTCGCTTCTCTTAACTCACGCATCCTCATTCTAAGTCCTATTAGTTCTTATCATCAGTATACAACAGGCGCCCGACAGACATATGATTATTAGCTCGTTAACACTCGACGCCTCGCGTGACTATACCCGACTTTTGAGTGGCCGCTTCACGTGTGTCCTAACTTAATTGCTAGCACAGGTAGTGGTGAAGAGCTGGGTAAATGTTGCATAGTTTTCAATTTACACCATTATTCACAGTCCTTACTTTTCGGTTTCCTGTTTTATTATTACACTAGCTGTAGCCCGCAGTTTCACCAGCGTAAGTCCCGTTTCTGTGTTCAGCCTATGTCACTGCAACTATATTGTCGATTACTGAATACTCGAAAAATATGAGCACATACTCATTATTTATTTAGCCTCTGATTACTCTCGCTATTTCTTCGAAAGAATTTTTGAACATAGCATTAAACATTTTTCAAAAAAGTTTTTGAGACGTTACAATAACGGTGATAAATTAAAATTAATTTGGGAGTGATCGTTGCCCAGCAGAAGAAAAAAGATTTCAGAATTTCAAATTATTATGATGGGTATTATTTATTTCAGCCTGCTTTGTCCTAATTATAAGAGATAGATAGACAAAGGCATAAATAGCTTCCCCCTTCCATCCTTCTATTCTTACGCTACGGAGGACCAATCTTCCATGAATACGTCTAGTTCATTCCACTACCTTATTCTGGGCCTGACACGACGTCGTCTTTCACCATTAGTGGTCGACTCGGTCTATTTTACTGCAAAGATCATCCGACATGCGGCAGACATGCCCAGCTCAGTCGTACTTCAATCTTTTTAAGGTCAATCTGTACCTATGCAGCGCAGAAATAGTTTTCCTAAAATGCATTATAAAATATCCACTACAATTAGAGTTGACTATTACCTTTACGTAAACTGTATATTCCGTTTTTAAATTTCTACTAAGGAAGGAACTCCCGTTTAGACTTTTCCGCTGTCTTTTCTGTTGAAATATGAAAACGGCAAAATTAAACGGAAGACGCAGTTATTTGCAGTTACAAATCAACCGATATTGCTTCATTAAAAGCCTGTTTCCTATTTGCACGTGTTGCTTTATTTATAGTGTTTGTATTTCGGCAATTATCGCATTATATTCACAAATAAATCGAAGCAAAGAGATCTTGTTATGAAAATGTAAATAAAATAAAAATACTGAAAACCAAATCATTTAGGTAAAACCTGCCAAATGCGTGTCAGGCCTCGCCCTATGTAGGGTTCCGTAGTTGTTTGATATGTACCTATTTAGATTTACATTCAATGGTTGAGAACAAAAAAACACACCGCTAAGTTTAAAATGGTAAGTATCCTGATTTTTTTTTTATTTCATTCTACCACTTTTTCGGCGTGATTAACATTATTTTTATGCCACTTTACATTTTTATTACTTACATTAACTGTCTCCGAGAAAAGCCCCAGATAGGTGGGAGAAAGGATTACGGAACCCTATTACTTATTATTTTATTATTATTATTATTATTTAAAGCCTGTGGTGTTCACTGCAGGGCAAAGGCCTTCCTCCTCTCCTTCCACTCCTTTCTGGCTTCAGCAATAAGGGACCATTCCTTATTGCTGAAGATTGCTGAATGAAAGTCGTCAAGCTCGTCTCGCGACCCTATAAATATAATATATAAAAAACAATAACTTGCTTATTATCTGCTTAAATTTTTATACAAAAACATTATGATAAGAGAGAGTTTTATAAATACTCATAATAAATTACCATAATTTGATAAGAAACGTGATTTTTCTTTTTAAACCATTTGAGTTAAAGCTTTCCTAAAATGTCTCATGCAAGGTAAAGAATTTAGGTAAGCTCTAGTTTAGAGCGCCTGGCGGTGCGCGATAAATTTGTAATAAAAAATTCATCATTTTGGAAAACGTTTTCAGCGAGTCTTATTTTCAGTCAACTTTACTATTACTCAAGCTTCAAAAGTGTTAAGACAAAGAATATGATCACGAATTCCATGAAACGGATATTTCTTTTCAAATTTTTAGGTAATTCAGAATAGATTAGAATAGAATAATGTTAACATCGCGGGGCACAGCTTTTTAGTGAATATTTTTTATTTCTAATTGAGTTCACATTTGCGACCGTTGTTGCAGATAATCATATTTTTTTCGTACCTTCTACTCAAGCTCTTTAGTGAGATCGTAGCATATCCCCAATAAGAATAAAAGTCACAAGATTTTGTTCAAAGAAAATCCAATTTTCCTTTCTCCAATCTGTTCTCAAAGGCTTGACGACCGTCAGTGCACGGCCGCTCACGTTAGTCGTACTAAAAGTTACGGTAGATACAAACGATCGCTATGGCTGTCGGACTATTCGGACACGGAACCACTAACTATTAGTAAAAACTAAACTATTAATAATCAGTCAAAACACCGATTATAATGTTTCCAAATTAGAGTCGTACTCACTATTACGATTACTCATAAGAATAATCTAGTAATGACGGCCGTCAGCTGACGGATCCGTTTGCTTCGAGATAGGCAGCCATATTTGTGGCTTGCGATTTTCAATGGGACGATATTACATACAATCTGGACTATCGACGTTCAATGGACAGACTTGATATTGCCATCGATCCGTGGTTTTCTTCTATTGTATTGGCCATTTGTTTTCTGTTGTCTCAAAACACAATTTAGCTTTATATTAAAAGGACTTTATAGTCAATCTATTTTATTTCATGGATATTTAATAAACTGGCCTTAGCACTGCTTGCATGTAAGTAGGTAAGTATATTATTTTTCTGGTGTGCCAATAAAGTCTATTCGTAGGTAAATAAATTTGTATTCAATATCGTTCTTACTCCTCAAAAAGTATCAAGAATGTATTCATTAGTTGTGTTGCCAAAAAAGTTATTTGCTGGATACCTACACGATGAGTAGGAAGACCGCTCTCACGTACATTGAGACAGAAAAACTTGGTCCTTTACCTGTCTTAAAGTAGTCACAGACGATCGAACTTGGTGCGGAGCGCACCACGAACCGCACGGTGCGATCTATACAACAGACGATCGCACCAGACTTCGAACCGTCCAGTCGTATCGTGCTAGCGTTGCGTGAACACGTCTCCTCGAAATGCCGCCCATTCTATCAAAACAAGCCAAAATTGCTTTAGTTGCGGCAGCTATCGTTACTACATCGCCGTTATATACCCAACGAAAAAGAAGAAAAGAATGGGCAAAATTTTATCTCAGAAACAGACAACGGTACAGTCATATGAATCTCATCAAAGATCTCGATGATAAAGATTTTCGTATATATCTTCGAATGAGTTCCGAAGCATTTATTGAATTGTTGGATCTTGTGAAATCGCATATATAGTGTTGCGCGTACGATAGCACAATAGCGACTAAACCGACATGTGGTTCGGTGCGCCGTCCACACGATCGAATCGGTGCGGTACGCACCGCGTTCGATGTGCAAGCGCTCCGAACCAGCCGTACCGATATTAATAATAATAATGTCCGCCGGACCGTGCGCCACACGATCGTATTTGGTGCGGAGCACACCATGTTCGTGGTGCGCTCCGCACCAAGTTCGATCGTCTGTGACTACTATTAACAAAGGTACTGTAACGATTCCTATTTTTAGACTATAATTTTAGCTTGAGAAATTAATTTTTCAACACTCTTATTTTAAGATACTGATTATGGGATCTACTTGAGAAAGCTCTTGTAAAGTTTTAAAATTCCCAACCAATAAATTATAACATTCAAGTACAACACGAGTGCTGCTAGGCGACGATTTCTTTTAACAAATTCACATAATTTATGGGTTAGTTATTTTTTGTAAGTCTGGAACGAAGGAAAGCATTCGGGTATAAACCGATATTTTTTATAACCTTCAATACCTTAACATGATTGGCTTATTTTGACACAATATGTTTGTAACCACACCTCTTTTAGAGGGAGGGATCGAAACAACAAAACCAAGGGACATAGAGAAATCGGGACAGGAGTCAGGGGAGATTTAGCGTGTACGGACGGGGAGAGGCAGTTAGACAGTTAGAGAGTCTGACGAATTGAGTCAGATAAAGTAGTTAATTTAGAGTCAGTGTTATTGAACATATTCGTAATCTAAAGTTAATCCTTATTCTATTTAATATAAATTCAGTGTGCTGTTTTGGTAACGTATTCTAGAAATAAGACTGTTAGGGATATTTAAAATAATGTAATTATTTTACTTTACAAATGCAGAAAAATGGTAAACCTCACAGATGAATTGGTATTGGTTATTCTTCGTTTTGTATGTTGTTTTAATATCTATTATTTCCAGATCTGTGTGCATGTGTGTAATTTAGATTCCGCGTAAATTAAGTGGTTGCAGAGATCCAGACACTATTAGGTTTAGGTTGTGCATGTGCATGTTATTTTCTGTAATCATTCACAGAGAAGCTGAGTACGAGTTAGCTTTGTCTTTACCCCTTACCATCCTTACCTATCTGACCTCTAACAAAAATTGACGTAACAACATGATTCAATAAACGTCAATAAATTAGGGCATTCTTGTATTGCATTTGAGCGAATTAAAATGACTGGTGTAACAAACAAATTCAACAATCACCATTAAGTTATTTCATTTGTACATTACCTTATTCGCTTAGCTGTAGATCTGTAAGATTGCGGTACTCTAGTGATTTTTGCTGTTCTTTATGCATACGTGTGATGTCGTGGAGCCTGGTCGAAGCTATATCACTAATAGCGCAGTATAATTACCATCAATATGATTAGAGTGCTTACGTCTTACAATCTTACTAGGGTTCATTTATTGCTCGGTGTTAGGTAGTTTGGAGCTACTAGTAGGTCTTGACGCTCGGATTATGTGTTGCTGTACTAATTGTAATTCCTAGAATTCGTGGTGAAAGGGTTGACATGTGCTACAAGTACAAATGCCCCCACTAATTAGTATGCAGGGCATCTTGTGGGTGTTTAGGCCCTAGCGGTGATATTACAGTAAATGAACCTATATTTGTTAGTTAGAAAATGAGGTGCCTCACTATTTCCATTCCCTCCCTTTTCAGAGCCTGCGGTAGGAGTAACACTGGGTCGCGCCAGTATTTTGGTTAGAGACTAATCTAGCCTAATCATGATGATATATAGCCATTACAATGATGATCATTGTTGGTTGATACTGATTGATTTTAGGTGAATCGCATGCATGTATTACTCTGATAAATTTACCAATGCAAACAATTTGTTTCCCTTTCAGCTACGCCGTGCTACAAGAAGACTTAGACTAAGTTTCTTATTTTATATTCTTTAAATATCAATTCCAAATATCATAGAACTCGCCTTGTTTTATAACTTAAACTAAGTAATTCAAAGTAAAGACCTTTCATGTAACATTTCTTTCGAATTCAGATTAAATGTATGTGCTCTTAATTTATATTTTATTTCACCTCCTCGACTTTCACACAATCTTAGGAATGTTATTTTAGACGAGTAAATTAGAGTAACTGCTTAGCAGATAGATTTCTTTAGCTTCAGAAGTACTTCATGTTTAGGCTGGGGTGGGGTTTACTTACAGTGGCGCCGCGTGACCAGGATATAGGTCATTAAATATTGAATTATTTGCTTAATTCAATAACCTATATCAAAGAATTTGAGTTACTACAATTTTAAAACACAACGTAGAGTATTACTAGACGAAATCATGTGCCAAACTTAAAGTGTGAAAGTCGAGAGGGTGAAATAAAAACAACGAGACAGGGCAAGCCATAAAAACTATTGCGTTAGTGTTGGGTATATTTTTTGTTAACTGCACTATCTGCAGATGTTCTTTTTTTTGTTTTCTTAAAACAAAGTCAGGCAATTTTACAATAGGTTGGGTCGTAGGGTTTTAAAGCAAATGCGCCACATGTGCAAATTTGGGAAACGATAGTTTATTGTAGAAGAATAGAGACTTGCCAGAGATGCAATAAAAGTTATTATTGCAAGCGAAGTAAAGGTTTTGGGTTTAGTTGTTTTGTTTTTAATACGGTAGGTATTCGTACTTAAAATGTAGTTGTCTTCATTGAAGATTGTTGTTACAAATGTTTATTTCGGTTTATGGTCATAGTTTTGTTGTTATTTACCTTGGTAAAATACTAAATAGTTTAACTGTGAAGTTAAGAGCCAATGGCTTATAATCAAGATTTCTGATAGCGTTTCTACTCATTTTTAATTTATGCTTGACTAGAAGTCATAGGGGCGTGTTTATCTTCCAGGTTGTTTTCAGGTTGAGATTTTTAATTTAATTAGATTTAACTTAAAGTCGTAGGGGCGTATTTATGTACACGTTTGTAACCGAAGAAGAGACTCGAGTTGTTTTAACTTGACTAAAGTCGTAGGGGCGTATGTTGTTAGGTACTACAGTTCTATGCTTCATGGATATTCACATCCGGACATTTTCAATTTCAGCACTTATGGCGAAAATGCTGAGAGCATCGTGAGGGCCGCCTGCTTGAGAACATCGTGAGGAACCTTTGGTGAAAACATCGTGAGAGCCGTCTCGTTTCGAGGGTCCAGGTTGTCACCGTGTGGTGCGAGTACAGCTGAGCAAAGCTACTCGGAAACAATGTCCTGAGCTAAGTAGATTTGTACTTACTTAAAAAAAAATAATTACAAAGCTAATTTTAAAATAACATGTTTGTATGTTATCTGTTTTGATCTAGGTACATAATTTTCATAAAACTTTGGAGGCAGATTTTAGATAAAACTTACAAAGGTTGTTAGTTTAACAGCATTTGGGAATGCTTAGATTTACTTTAACATTTAGATATATTTACGTCCTTTAAATTTTGGTGATAGTTAACATGAACATTTAGGTACTCGAAGTGCACAGACATCCTAAGATCTACAACTTTATCTAAGTTTACAAACGAATTTATTAGGAAATGGTTTTTCTATTTTGTGTGTATATCTGTGTAGATTTAGGATCATTATAGTTAAAACTATCTTTAGAGAGAAGTATTCTAGAAAGTTTTGGAAGTATTGATCGATTTAGTATTAGGTACGTTACTGTTTTCTAGATTTTGTTATTAGTTATATTGACTCGTGAATTTATCAATTTCAGAGCTTTGTTATCTGATCCAAGATACGGGAACAACGTGAGGACCGTACAAACATCGGGAGGACCGTAGAGGCATCGTTCATTTTTCTGTAGAACATCGGTCGGTAGAGTAGGACATCAGGGTGTCTTAGGGCGCGTAGAGCATCGTGGGTGGATCAGCATCAAGATAATGTCCTAAGCTAAGTACTTTATTTATTTATGCATGGACTTCGAACAATTTAAGAATCATAAAAAAAAAACACTTTTGAATTAACTTCATCCATCGCTTTAGTTAGAGTTTGCAGTTCTAGACAATGATTCGGTTTAAAATAATACCTATTATTAACGACTCAGTGTAATAAAACATAATAAAATACTTAGGAAGGTATTTACTAATTAATGTTTTGAATCAGAATGAGATATTTTTAAAACGCTAGTTTTCGATTGAGGTTTCTTAATACCATTACTTATTCTTATTTGATTTTAATCCCGATTAAGAGTATAGGAAGTATTATTAAACAAGCACTCAGGTTCGATTCTGAATGCCATTTCAAATTGTTTACTTAGTTTCTGATCAGAGTTCGACTCTCGGATAATAACGAAACTTGTTTTACATAGACAATTAATATTTTATATTAGGTTGTATTTCGATTTCTAGATGTCATTTATAAGTTTAGTATTCATTATTAAGCTATTGTTCTGGGTTCGATTCCTAGATGTCATTTATAAGTTAAGTATTCATAATTAAGCAATTGATCTGGGTTCGATTCCTAGATGTTCTTTATAAGTCTAGTATTCATTATTTAGCTATTGATCTGGGTTCGATTCCTAGATGTCATTTATAAGTCTAATATTCATTATTTAGCTATTGATCTGGGTTCGATTCCTAGATGTCATTTATAAGTTAAGTATTCATTATTAAGCCATCGATCTGGGTTCGATTCCTAGATGTTATTTATAAGTCTAGTATTCATTATTTAGCTATTGATCTGGGTTCGATTCCTAGATATCATTTATAAGTATTCATTATTAAGAAATTTGATTTGGGTTCGATTCCTAGATGACGTTTATAAGTCTAGTATTCATTAGTTAGAAATTGATCTGGGTTCAATTCTTTGAAGCACTTACTCATATAGACGAACGAACGAGTAATGGGTTTTATATGCATTCAATTCACAAATGCTATGAAAATGCGTTGACCTGAAATTTGGGTTCGATTCCTAAAATGTCGATTATATATTTATCTGTTAGTATTCTGATTTGAGGCCGATTCTCAGGTATTATATAGATAATTAGATATGTATATGCATTTGCTAACATTTAAGTTTGATTCTTAGATGCCAATGCCGTTAGAGGTTAATTCTGAACATCAAGTTTCAAGTTGACAAACATTGTGGTTTTTAATACAATTAGAATAAGATATTGTCTTTGAGTTATTTATTTTGGAAATCTAGTAATGTTTCCATTAAGCGAGTAGAAGTGGAATCCAAGTATAATATTAGATTCTGAGCTAGATGTAGGTGAACTAACAAATCAAGATGGAGGTGGAATTTAAGGACCAATTTTAAAATGGGTGGTGTTTGTTTATAATTTTGAGTAGTTAGCATAATATAAGTGTGAAACTTTGGCAATGTTTGATAATATTTGTGTTATTACTTTCATTGGTGATTAGGATGATATAATTTTGAAATCGTTTTCTTTAGAGTGAATTTCTTTCAATTTTCTCGGGTTGCACCCTTAAAATCTCAATAAATTCAAGGGGCGACTGTAACGATTCCTATTTTTAGACTATAATTTTAGCTTGAGAAATTAATTTTTCAACACTCTTATTTTAAGATACTGATTATGGGATCTACTTGAGAAAGCTCTTGTAAAGTTTTAAAATTCCCAACCAATAAATTATAACATTCAAGTACAACACGAGTGCTGCTAGGCGACGATTTCTTTTAACAAATTCACATAATTTATGGGTTAGTTATTTTTTGTAAGTCTGGAACGAAGGAAAGCATTCGGGTATAAACCGATATTTTTTATAACCTTCAATACCTTAACATGATTGGCTTATTTTGACACAATATGTTTGTAACCACACCTCTTTTAGAGGGAGGGATCGAAACAACAAAACCAAGGGACATAGAGAAATCGGGACAGGAGTCAGGGGAGATTTAGCGTGTACGGACGGGGAGAGGCAGTTAGACAGTTAGAGAGTCTGACGAATTGAGTCAGATAAAGTAGTTAATTTAGAGTCAGTGTTATTGAACATATTCGTAATCTAAAGTTAATCCTTATTCTATTTAATATAAATTCAGTGTGCTGTTTTGGTAACGTATTCTAGAAATAAGACTGTTAGGGATATTTAAAATAATGTAATTATTTTACTTTACAAATGCAGAAAAATGGTAAACCTCACAGATGAATTGGTATTGGTTATTCTTCGTTTTGTATGTTGTTTTAATATCTATTATTTCCAGATCTGTGTGCATGTGTGTAATTTAGATTCCGCGTAAATTAAGTGGTTGCAGAGATCCAGACACTATTAGGTTTAGGTTGTGCATGTGCATGTTATTTTCTGTAATCATTCACAGAGAAGCTGAGTACGAGTTAGCTTTGTCTTTACCCCTTACCATCCTTACCTATCTGACCTCTAACAAAAATTGACGTAACAACATGATTCAATAAACGTCAATAAATTAGGGCATTCTTGTATTGCATTTGAGCGAATTAAAATGACTGGTGTAACAAACAAATTCAACAATCACCATTAAGTTATTTCATTTGTACATTACCTTATTCGCTTAGCTGTAGATCTGTAAGATTGCGGTACTCTAGTGATTTTTGCTGTTCTTTATGCATACGTGTGATGTCGTGGAGCCTGGTCGAAGCTATATCACTAATAGCGCAGTATAATTACCATCAATATGATTAGAGTGCTTACGTCTTACAATCTTACTAGGGTTCATTTATTGCTCGGTGTTAGGTAGTTTGGAGCTACTAGTAGGTCTTGACGCTCGGATTATGTGTTGCTGTACTAATTGTAATTCCTAGAATTCGTGGTGAAAGGGTTGACATGTGCTACAAGTACAAATGCCCCCACTAATTAGTATGCAGGGCATCTTGTGGGTGTTTAGGCCCTAGCGGTGATATTACAGTAAATGAACCTATATTTGTTAGTTAGAAAATGAGGTGCCTCACTATTTCCATTCCCTCCCTTTTCAGAGCCTGCGGTAGGAGTAACACTGGGTCGCGCCAGTATTTTGGTTAGAGACTAATCTAGCCTAATCATGATGATATATAGCCATTACAATGATGATCATTGTTGGTTGATACTGATTGATTTTAGGTGAATCGCATGCATGTATTACTCTGATAAATTTACCAATGCAAACAATTTGTTTCCCTTTCAGCTACGCCGTGCTACAAGAAGACTTAGACTAAGTTTCTTATTTTATATTCTTTAAATATCAATTCCAAATATCATAGAACTCGCCTTGTTTTATAACTTAAACTAAGTAATTCAAAGTAAAGACCTTTCATGTAACATTTCTTTCGAATTCAGATTAAATGTATGTGCTCTTAATTTATATTTTATTTCACCTCCTCGACTTTCACACAATCTTAGGAATGTTATTTTAGACGAGTAAATTAGAGTAACTGCTTAGCAGATAGATTTCTTTAGCTTCAGAAGTACTTCATGTTTAGGCTGGGGTGGGGTTTACTTACAGTACATAGCTGGAAAGTTTCGAATGTTCGAGTGGTATAAGATAAATACTTTTGCGGGCAACACAGACTCCTTCAAGTTAAATTTAAATCGGTATCAGTCTTCGGATGAGTACAAAAAAAAATTCAAAAGGCTATGCGCCTCGTTACGCTTCGAACACTGTTTCGGAGAATGTTATGTTTTTATGTTAAAAAATAAACACACAGATACCTAGTTTGCTGTAAGATTCATAAGATACCTACATTATCTCATTGGTTTTGGCTACCAAATTTTAGACAGATTGTTTCAAAACACAAAAAAAATAACAGAAATATTAGTTATCAAAACAAAGTTTATTTTCTGACAGCTAAGCTGTACAGTCATAATGATGATGAGTATGGCAAATTCCACATTGCGCTTGTTGTTAGCGAGTTAGCTATTTACACATCCTGTACCGGATACCAGTGGTTTATCATTGGTAATAACCGCTTTGGGAAAACATAATAAATTTATCTACATGCATGATGTTAGGTGAAAAGAAATGCCGGCTTGCAATCTGATTCACGGAATAATAATCCAGGAAAAAAAATTGAAAATTAAAAAAAAAACTGCATTTTCTAAAAGTCTTGATAAAACGATAACTTACTTATTATGGTTGTACACTAATACTTTATAAGTTTAGTTTAACCTGTTAAACAAATCAAATTACAGCTATTACAAAAGTAGTAACCTTTTGATATCAACTTTAAATTTAGAGATCAATACGATGCAATTGTGATTGTAGCATATTGATAAATAGTGATTTCTGTTAACAGCTATATCGATTAAGATACAAGGGTAATTCGGTGAATTATTGAAGCTCTTCAAATCTATGGTTTGTACCATCACTAGAACAAACAGTGGTTGGGGTCTTTGTGAAAGATTTGAGCGGGTTCTACCGAGGTCCATTTCGTTTACCTTTAACTACTTCGGAAGCTTTGACAGAAACAATTCATTTTGAGTTTTTCTAATAAAGCTTATACTCGTAAAATATGTACACATTCTTTTGAGTTCTCATGCAGGGTACCTTTGATAGAATTCATAACAATATCCTTATATTTTATTGCAACTTTAGTAAACCGACTTTTACATCTCCATATTTTTAAATCAAAATCAATAAAATGAAAATCAAACGTGCATAACTCAAAAAATCTGTCAAGTCCGAATCGCGCACAAATGGTTCCGAAACATTCTGAATTTGGCAAAAACGGACACAGAACATACGAATGAACACATACGAATAACGGAGTCTTAGTGTTAGGACCCTTAGGTATTACCGGAACTCTATAAAGTAGCGGTTTGCATTGCTTAAAAGAAATATCCTAGAATTACATTGAAATGAATGCTGTAATGCGACGACATCGACGACATTGTCAAAACAGCAGGTCGTACATGGGTCAGACTGGCGCAGGATAGGGAGGGTTGGCACAAGCGAAGAGAGGCCTATGCCCAGCAGTGGGATGAGACGGGCTGCACATGATGATGATGATGATGAATGCTGTAATATTATTAAATGAACGCAAGTAGCTTAGCTAGATTAAATCCTTTAAGAATTTTAGCAGAAAAGTATACTTAAGAGTGATGAGGTTTCTCATATCTTAGAACTTCAACTTTAAGCTCACGAAAGGATTTTGTAGCCTTTACTTTACCATCTTTAAAACTAGAAAGGTTTTAAAAATGTTTTAGCTCACAAAGATACTTTCGTTTGTAAGAAACTGAAATATTTTCAAAGATATTTTAAGGCTGTTTTAAAGCAGGATGTTTTGGTGGTTTGGCTTACCATGACGTATTATTGAACTATTCAGTTTAGGTACTAACTTTTCTAACTTTCCGTCAGCGCTTTAGCCTACGTTAAAAGACCTAAACTGAATCGCTTTTAACGGCCATAGTAAGCCTCCTGTTGTGCAATCTAAAACAAGATATTCACAGCCATGCAATAGATCGGCGATAAGCTCCCCCACAACGTCAGGCTTTTTGCAATCGGAGGATATCTTGACAGCGCCAGGTTTATAGAAAAACGATATGAACGAATTTATATAGAAAACTGTGTTACTGGTTTATTATATTTCAGGTTTGAAAAGTCATAGGTACCTAATGAAAGAAATTAATAACTATTTCGGTAGAGCCTCAATAATTGATAATAATTATCACTTCGATTTTGTCTTACATGCTAAGTGATTATATTGAATTTTCCATATACCTTTACCTTCCTATAGTTATTTTAGTTTAAGAAAATTTTAGTTATTGTAACGGTCAAAAGCACGTGTTCTTTGAATTAAAGGGTTCACCACGTATCGTTCAAGGGTAATTCGGTGAACTATTGGTAGCTCGAGGTGTTTGAATGAACGGAGGCCAAACTATTTACCTATTCGGAATGTAAATCTCATAAGTTACGGCTCCTTCTGGATTCGAACCTGCGTACAAGCAAATGTCCAAAAGCCTCAGTCTTTCATCATTCGATTTCTTTCCGCCATAGTGCGTCAGCCATAGAAATAGTTCTACGACCTCCGGACCAAATTTCCAAAAGTTCGAATTAGAATCGGATTTGGATTAGATTTGGATCAGCAAAATCATTCTTATGTAATTTCTATACGCATATTGTAATGGTAAATAACTGGTAACCTGGTTTTTGCAAAAACAACACCCGTCTCAAGAAAAAGCCGGTAATATGGATACTGACAATGGACTTCCTGCTAAGTTTCAATACTTCCTGTTCCATTTCCCTGCAATGAATAACTCAGAGTATTTCAACTGACCAATACTAAATAGCTAAATAATGTGGTTGGATGACCTCAATTAAATACAAAACGGTATTTTTAAATGACTTCTAAGTCATTTAAAAATTTTTGCATCGAGTAGACTTCTCAAAAGGTAAAACTATTATTTAAAGAGGATAATTATTAATATAGTTTTATTCAACTTCATAAAGATTATTGAAGTTAAAAATTAAATAGACAATCCTATTAATCCTATACTACTCCTACTATAATATTATAAATGTGAAAGTTTGTGAGAATGTTTGTTATTCTTTCACGCAAAAACGGCTGGACCGATTTGGTTGAAATTTGGTATGTAGATAGGTGATACCCTGGATTAACACATAAGCTACGTTTTATCCCTATATTCTCGCGGGAACGGGTATACGCGGGTGAAACCGCGGGGCGCAGCTAGTATTTAATAATAATCAAAATGATACTCGTACCTATGTTGTTTACATCATGCGGGTGGATTTATTTCTATAAGGAAAAATAGATAAATTTATTTTTCACAATTTATATGTGCACTATGAAATAGGAAATAACTCCCATGCTAGTGTGAACTGTGTTACGACAAGGCAGCTCTCCCTTCCAATAAACAAATTAAATTGAAGAATTGTGTTGGCGTCGCGCGTCGTTCTAAACGTAGATTACTAAGTTTCTTTTGACGCGATGCATCCGTTGTTTACGATACCGAAAGGTGAACGCTTAGCTTAAATTTCGGGATATAATGACATTATCGATGTCGTTAATCGTTTGCCACATGGCTACACACCAGAGGGTCAATCTGCTTCCGAATCACGTAACAATACCATTCGATAGGCGCATCTCACTGAAACTCCAGTGGCCTCAGTAAATTTGCCTATACCTTAAGCAGCAGTTCTTATCTACGCCGATCGAATGTGAGCACGCAAAAAAATTTAAAATGAAATAAAAATGTTGGTAATCTTTCAAAAGTAATTCTCTACTTTTAAAAAGTTAAACAGTTAAACAGTACAGTTAGACCCCGTTCACACGGCATTGTCCTGCACGTTTTTTCACGTATTCGTTTTTAACGTATATATAGTGGCCATACAACGTACATATATCCATTCACACGACGATTGTACTGCAAAAAAACGTGTACTGCTTATACGTTTAAACGTATACGTCAAAAAATCGAATGAACTTTGACGTATTCGGTTTTTTCCTTCACTTTTCTGCGGCTATTCGTTTTTTACACGAATGATAATTTACCGTGTGAAGACCTGGGTGATTGTACATTAAAAAACGAATACGTGAAAAAACGTGCAAACAATGCCGTGTGAACAGGGTCTTAGTTTTCAAAAGTTATTCTCTTTTTTTGTAGATTTTATTTATGTTTAGGTATTATCGATTAATATTTGACCGTTTTTTTTTTTAATAAATTTCTGAGTTCCCCTGACAGAATCATGGGCCTTTTGTATCTTTTTTAATAACTTATTTAGATAGTTATATTTAAGTTTAACGCTTTCTCATACTTTGTGAAGTTTCTAGGGACGGTGACGATAGGTGGGACGAAATTGGTAACCACTAGTTTCGTCCCACTAGTATAGAATGTTTCAACATCGTTTCACCAGAAACATTATGAAATTATTTAGTGTAGGTGTCATTATAATCTGTTAACAAATTATATATTTTTATCTTTATCATAATTTAAAGCTAATTTTATGATAATGATAAAAAATATACAATCATGGCAGAAGACGAATCTTAATTGGCGGAATGAGCTAAATTAACTTTAATTAAATTTAATTATTATTGTAGAACCCTACATGGCATTATACCAAAAACAGTGGAGGGGCCTTTCCCTGCAGTGGGATGTCATTACATAGAAATAATTAACCACACATTTTTTTTGAATTTTCTATAGTCGCTTGGCAAAATCAGTAACCACTGCTTAGGCTACCAGTATCCTCCTTAAATTTGCCTCAGTTCTCAAGCGGAAAATCCAATGATTTACTGAGCTAAAGCCTTATCATAATCTTGCACGTCCCTCATATTTCACGGCGAGTTAGCGTCGGATCACACCGCAGCGCATTCTGAAGTATTTTTTTCATCATAATAAAGCGTCGAAAACAAACGATTTTGAATGCATAAATTAAAATATTTTTAAACATATTTCTTAACTGCCTTCCTGAATTCGCATGGGTATATTATTCATCATTAATTCATCATAAATCATGAAATATTATTAAAATTATGTTATTCTATTGGTAAAATATATTTTGAGATTGGTCTAGTACTTTTTGAGTTTATTCATTAATATCATTATTATTATTATTATTATTACGAGCCTGTAGCGTCCCACTGCAGGGCAAAGGCCTCCCTTCCTTCCTTCCACTCGTCTCTACCAAGAGCCAGTGCGGTCCAATGTGGGCAGAATGAGTCGAGTTCATCTCTCCACCGCCGCCGCGGTGGAGATAATAATAATAATAAAATATAAATAATATCATATTTTAAATATTTAATAACACTTAGATTACTTATAGTTGAAACGGGAGGAAAGCCGCAGGCGTAATCTTGTAAAAAAATATGAAATAAAATTATGATCACGACTGTTTCCCAGGGAGCGGTAGACATTTCTTTCAGATCTTTTTGCAATTCTTTTGATTGTTTCAAAATGTCTAAGTTGGTAGTTAAACAGCAATGCTGAGTGCTATGTAGTGTAGTGTGACCCTTCGCATCTAACCCGCAATTCACTATTTCCCACTATTCAAAGCTGGGTGCCTCGGCTTGTGATAGGGACAAGCTTTTTTGCCAAAAGCTTTGTGTAGATTCTTCGTATGTAAACCTCTTTATAAGTTTTACATTACCTTGAGAACAACATCCGAGTCTATGAATCAGTTCAAATTAGGTATGATTTATAGCAAGTAAAAGAAAAAAAGTAAAATTAAGAGCGTTTAGTATGTGTATGGGGTAACTTTGAAAGATCTGTCTCAGTATTTTTTTGATTGTTTAAATGTAGGAAATGTGATTGAGTCTTCTATTCGCGAGTTTGATTTATAAATTCTTTGTGTTCTGAAAAATGTTTTTAAACCTTTGTAAAGGCAATGTTGAGGAGCTTTACATAGAATTACTTTTTAAAGTTTTAATCTCTGTCTTGTTGAAACTTCCTCTTGCCTTGTTGCGTATGCCAAGATTTTTTTTTCAAGATTTTCTTATCCTTATCTGAATTCAATCGTTTTTGGTATTTAGATTGTCATTTGCAAGAAGTTTTTCTTTCTTTTCTTAGCATTATTAATCTCCTGATGTTGGGGTCTTCTGTTCTTGTTTTATTTGTCGCCTAATCAAACAAACTTTCGCTCATAGTAGCATTACTCAATCAGTCGATTTAAATTAAAAATGTTCGTTTGATTTTTGTAAATATCAACTCTTGTTTAATTAGTTAAAGGCATATTTTGGTTGAATGAATTTACCAATTACTACAATATCCAGACGAAAAACTGATAGTTAACTAGCAAATAGCAAAAAATATGAAAAATTGGAATAAAAACAAACATTAAATGTATGCATGTTTTAAAAATGGCTTTAGCCTACAGTCATTAATAACAGTTTGTAAAATAGCCCGGATCCAAGATGGATATGGATAGTGTATGAAAGGTGTCATCATGAAATATTGTGTTTTGGATGCACTGTACAAGAGCCGTAGTATTCACCTTTCCTTGAAGTTGTGGGTTCAAATCAGGCTGTGCATTATTATTATGTTTCCAAAACTGTTAAACAAATTCTAAACAGCGAAGGAAAATATATTAATGAGGAACCAGTTTGCTTTCTTATAGCACCGATGGACTTCTATCCTTTCACGTATGGACGTGGGCATGTACCAAATCTAAATGTAAAATACATCTGACCAACGAGGCCTTTGTATACACGTTGTCTTCGTAACCTAACAAAGCTGTCAAAAGGCCGTATAGAATGTTACAAGGGTATAAGCCGTAAGGCCGGGACTCGCCAGAGAGGAGATTTGCTTAGGTGCTAAGCATCGCAAGAATTGACCAATCATGGTGTGTTTCGATCTTACGTGTGACTTCCGATTGGTAAATTCTTGTGCGGTATCCGTTTTCGTAGATTCAGCTACCTATATTATCTTGTTACAACCCAATAGCACCGAGGTCATATAATAGTCCTTGCACTAATACTAAACCCAACATCAAAGAAAAGACTGGCCGGTTAGCTTGTTGGTACCAAATTTCTTTATCTAATTCTTAAATGTAACACGCTAAAGCCACCGCCAGCTAAGCTAAGGTAATTCAGCTGAGCTCGCATAGTCGAACCAGTTACATGGTACACTACATGTGACCATGTAACTGGTCTCATGTAGTGTACGTTACACTACATGAGACCTACATACATGTGTCTATTGTGCGTGCACCGTAAACTGTGCCTGATAATCTTACTATTTCCCAGTTTAATTTGGCTTAGTTGAATGAGACTAGTTCTTAATCCGATTAAGAAATTTGCGTTTAAATACAATAATCGCTTTTCGTTTATTTTCTAAATAAAAGTTTTCAACCGTCACATGACATAAATTCTCTGAAACGAATATAATCGATTAAACCGCGCAACTTTTTATTTACATACAAATCCCTTGGCGAGTATCGATTCGAGTATTCCTAGGCATATCCTAAAGGCCCAGTCGAGCGTGAAGCCGTACCGGCTAATTTGCAAGTGCATTTTCCCGTAAATATCCACGCGTGAAAGTTTGTAAAAGAGAAGACATGTACTACATGGTGTATTTTTTGTCAACCCTAAAACCGAGATAATTACAATTTTGGTAGTCCAGCTTTAAAACCTACTTTTGACTTCTAGTTCTGCTTGTTAATCCTTTATTGTTTTCGATGATACAACTAGGTTCTGTTATCGGGATAAAGAATTTTGTTTATTAATATTTAAGATATATGTATGGGCCGACTCATTAACCGATTCGTCTTTAGTTTTGCTTTCTGTGGATAGACGTCCTCAGTAAGCAAAACTAAAGATGGATAGATAGTTTGAAGCAAGAACAAAGAGTGAGAAAGTAATTAAGTCACAGTAATCGAAACCAAAGACAGATAGGTTATTAAGAGTGGCTGCTAAACAACATTTAACTAAATATAAGTAAGAAATACAGCTAGAAATTTTTAAAACTGTGTTATTTTAACAACATAATGTTCTAACTACGTATTTTCAAACGTAATTTCATGACATTACGCTCAAATCTCAGCATGAATAACCAAGTAAGTCTGACAAAATTCTAAATTGCTACTCTATGTTATGGTGAAAGTTACTTTAGCAAAAAGTAAAGTCATATATTTGAGGCATACATCACCACCTAGACATTTTGAATACCTCGTTTCTCAGTGTTGTCTTTTCTTTGCACAATTTACAGAAACTTTTAGAATTTTTCTTTTGTTGTGAAACATTTTTGGTGCGACATATGGATAATTTTACACCGGAATCAGCATACGTAACACACAGGTAAAACAAAATATACATATTTCGTAGTTAAATTTTAGGCTCACAAATTTGTGTCCAAGGTTTTTTTTTACTTAAATACTATCCCACTGTTGAGCAAAGGTCTTCTCCATCAGCTTCCTAGCTTTGCGATCACAAGGATAATATAAAAAAAGCCTTTAATTACGTTTATACAATTTTTTCTGAATTGAAAATTAGCTATTGATCTAACCTACACTAGGTACATGTAAGGTAAATAATTATGTATACCAATTTTAAGATATTTTATATTTTATGATTTTATGTAAGAAATAAGTTAAGTTATGAACGAGGTCAAACGACCAACCTGTTCAAAATATTCTCCCTTATTTCAAATATTAAATTTCATGGCTCGCTGGGAGCTATATCAAGAACTCTTTTAAGATTTCGCGCACACTATTAACGTTTTTAGAGTCTAATAGCACAAACGAACGAACGAACGAACTGGTAGTGAAACGTAAAAGTGTTTTTGAATAAGGCCTAAAGTATTGTCGATAGAGACTTCGCTGATACTGCTTACTTTTAGAAACTAAAATTTAAACTCAAAAATTCTTTATTCAATAAGATTTTTACTACTTTGTCACGCCACGTTCTTAAAACTGGGGTATTCTATTACCTGGGTGTTTTTTTATTCAGATGCATGCAAGTACATAATATTCTAATTCAGAACCCAAACTATCGGCCGATTCAATGTTTTACAGTGTAAGGATGGTCTTATTTTCGCTGTCAGACGCTCACAGCTAGATAAATGGACCATCTTCTAGCGACACGTCACTTCATACTCACTTTCAAGTAAAATAAGCTTTACACCGTCGAAATATAACTCAAAATCTTCTTTACATTGTAAGTTACGTGCAAAGATTCATTATATTTTGCAAAATAATACATTAACATTACTTGGGCACGCTTCCGTCAAACGGTCTAAATAGGCATGTTCAGCACCTAACCAATTCAGCTCACCCTCTCAGCTTAGCCGGCCATTTCACAGGAAAGTCAATGGTCAATACGTGTGGGGCAGACTAGCCGCGGGTTTCTTCACGATGTTTTCCTTCACAGTTAAAACCGTTATAGCGTTAATCTATCTATCTATCATGCCTATATTGGTTTCGGATATAGGAAAGTTTAAATCAGTTAATCGTCGTGGGCGCAAATAACGTCGTCGACCTGAATGCCTTTGTTGTCTAGAATTTTAAGCTACGTACTCACTGACGCGAACTACTCGCGAATCTAAAACATGGAACTATTAAAAACATTATCACGGTTGCCTGCACTAGAAAAAACAACAACGTAGAGTTTTTATAAAGAATAAATTCATATTTCTAACTATAACGATGAAATTTCATTTAAATTCTTAAAACTTCGTTCTCAAAGCTAAAGTTGAAAAACATTCTTAGTGAATACACTAATAATGTTTTTCAACAAGGCCTTTGTTAAACAAAATTAAAAAAGCGAATTGCCGTTACAAGGTTGTACAAATCTCAGCTTTTGAGCTTTAATATTCACTACCACTACATAATTATAAAACAAAGTTGCTGTCTGTCCATCCCTATGTATGCTAAAGTCCTTAAACTACGCTATCCTACTTCCTACTAATATTTTATATGCAAAAGTTTGTGAGTATGGATGTATGTTTGTTCCTATTTCACGAAAAATTGTTTGCTTGTTTGACGGAGGTAATCTCAGAAACTATTTAACCGATTTTAAAAGTTCTTTTACGGGTGTGTAGAATGAACTGTCCGGGTGGTTATAGGCTATATTTTATTCCGGTAGCTTCATTAGTACACCGTTTTCGCGACTGCGTCAAATCGCGTCGGTGTTGCAGAATACTTTTACTTAAGTAGAAGATTGTCATTCATTGTTCAACCAATTGCTACACCTACGTTCCGCATAAAATTAGAATTAACGGTTATTTTAGACAATCGTTAATTAATTTATGTGATAATTGAGACTGTTAGTCACTAGCATAGAATATAAATTCGTAATCGTTTACAAGTGAAATATAAATGAAATTTCGGGATGTAGGTTCTTAATTAGTTAGACGAGATGATATTTTGGACAATTAAATAAATATTTAATGAAGATGTAAAGGATAGGTTCGTTTTGTTTTCGAAATTTCGTTGTCAATTTCTAATTATTAATAACTAGCAGCACGGTGTACTAATGAAACTACCGGTATAAAATAAAGCCTGTAACCATCCTGACAGTCTATTCTACACATCGGTGAAAGAATTTTAAATAAATAAATAAACCTTGGACATTCCACACAGCGTCATCTAGTCCCAAGCTAAGCAACTGAATGCTTGTGTTATGGTAACCAGATGACTGATAGAATACATAGATACATTTTTTACATATTTTTGAAAGCGGTTGTGTAATTTCAGAGATTAAGAGTATCTCCGTCAAACAAGCAAACAAACAAACCAACATTACCTCTTTGTGTTAGTACTTATAGAAAACGTTTTTAAAAATTAAACTTGGATAGGAGAGAACCTACTTGAGTACGAAATGCAAGTCGTATAATTTTGCAGTCTCTTTATAATCATAACTTATCTATAGTCTGTTTAAGAACGTATTTCGTCAGAGTGGTGAATGGTCCAAGATTAGCGGCTTTCGTTCAGTTGGTAATATCCGTTGCGTCATAACTTCACAGCTGCTTTGGATCTGCTTCCTCTATCTCATGAAGGTTCTATTATTTGGATGCGGTATTTTAATCTATCTAGAACCAGCTTTTGAATAATTTGCTTTTAGTTTAGCTAGCTAAAACGTTTTGTTTGTGGTCAGCGGTCTGCTGCCTTATTCTCCAAATAACCATTGTCTTGACGTGGCACGACACATCGTGGTTATTTTGAATAGTGCGATGGATTTCATATAAGCTAGATAACGTGCAATCTCTTACCGCGTCATGTTTTGAAACTTGTCAAGAATCAACATCCTGAAATGAGATTTATAAAAAAACTATCAGTGACAAATAACTAAATAGAACATACTTAGCTGTATTTTAAAATGATAGGCATTATTCATGGTACGATTTCATGTTACTTTTTAGGTTCCAGTAGTAAGAAACGAACACAACGTATAAACATAATATAAATAAACT
Organism: Xanthorhoe spadicearia; assembly: GCA_947086425.1. Taxonomy (NCBI): domain Eukaryota; kingdom Metazoa; phylum Arthropoda; class Insecta; order Lepidoptera; family Geometridae; genus Xanthorhoe; species Xanthorhoe spadicearia. The sequence continues at coordinate 3,073,086 of OX352205.1, read as the reverse complement.
TAAACAAACTGGGTTCGTCATTAGTATTCTAAATATGATTGCACTATCTACACAAAAGGAAGACATAAAACTTTTATTACCTACTATCTGATAGGTATGTTCCATCTTAACAGTCACTTAAATTCGGCATACAAAAACTAATCTTACAAATTGCACACGTATTGTTTTACAAAGTATTTCTTCGCAAAAACATGGTGGGCTATTTTGAATAACAATGTGATAAATATTCAGCGGATGTGATGGAAATAATTTGGTAGTGACATAATAAATTACTTAACTACATATTGATGAGTCACTTTGTTCGTGTAAGAATTTTTATGGGTAGTTTTTATAGGTAGCTTTTTTATCTACGTGCATACAGTCGTTCGTTTGTTCGTTCAATGAGCAAGTGACCGATGACAGACAGCCTGTTTATAATTTTTTCCAAGTTTACTAAAGTCAAAATTGTGGCAACTCACTTTTTTATAATAAACACTTGAAACAGGATATTCACCATGATTTGAAGATTTATGAGTCGGCAAAAAGCCACGCTATCTGCCTACAGGCATCCATATAAGTAATGTAATATCCTGTACGGAATCTTCGTAAATCCATGACAGTAACATCCCTTACCAAATCGAGGACTAGTCTAGGTGCGCTCAGATCCGTTTGAAATCAAACTGCGGTGCGACTGTTTAGTACGGCAGCGAGTTCTGTCAGTTCGGCTAATGTATTTAGTCTTGTTGCATGCAAGCTGCGACTGTCAACGTAAATATAGTAAGGTTGAATTTGTATTGACAATGAATTCCGGTGTTACTTACCGACAATATATGCAACTATTTTAATAGAAATAAAAGTCGTTTTTTTTGAAACCATAATCTATTGTATGAAACTTATTATTGTGTTTTAAATTTAAATTGAAAATGGAACTTTTTCGAATGACAAATTTAAAAAAATAAGCCGTTTCTTAATAATAATACGCCGTATTAAAAATTTTTGCCATATTAAATTTTAATGGCCCACAACAATGTTATTTAAACCCATTCACTACATCTATTCTGTGCTAACAGCTAGTTTTCTGTGTAAATTCAGCCTAAACTTCTCCAGCAAAATTAGGCATTCCGTGGTAGGTGAATATTAGTGCTTAATTTCGTAGTCAACTAGTAAATGCTTGTGATTGTCGGAGAAGGTACCTACAATTTCAGTATATATTAAATATTCCCTTTCATAGCTGCTATACACTATACCTACTGATTTATTAAGAAGTTACGAGTTGTTAATTAGGTATACAATTATGTCGATTAAAACTAGCACTTTATCAAATAAAATAAGAAGGGTTTTGATGGAGTCTTTATATTATTTGTAATACTTGTTCGGTATCGAGGATAGTATTCAGTTCAGTACTGCGGTAAACCTTTTTAAACTATCGCGACTTGGAAACATATCACTCGTGACCACGGTGACTGTAACGTCATCGAAACGTAAATAAAGTGATTTCAATACGCGATTAAGTCCCGATAATCAAGCATAAATCGTGTCTTAAGCGGTGATTCATGACTCAGTTTTCATAGAGAACTATCAAAAATCGAAGCTTAAACGTAGACTTAAGTTTGAGTGAAGTCCCTGAATACGAGCCTAAATGAATAAAAACTACAGGGTGTAAAATAGCTTAGGCAATTAGCTTTTATGTCAAGGAGTTTTATAGTATTTGAATATTTTTTTTTGTTTCAGGGTACTATAGAAAAAATTAAAATTCATACTGAGGCGGACGAAGATTTAATTAACACTCTGTGTGATGTAAGTATTGTTAAAATTTGATTAATTTAATTGATCTTTGATTTTGAATGAAATTTTCTTGTATTTATTACCAATATTTTTATTGTCGTTTTAACAGGGAACAAAATGTAACAATCTTCTGTTAATAACCGCATTATACATTTTTGTATGGGTGACATTTTTTTAAATTTATAATTTATATTTTTCAGGACTCAATTTTACGTGATTTAGTTAGTATATTTTTATATTACAACTTTTGCAATGTGCTTCCCTTGCAGCTATCTTTGTCGCTTACCTTTTAAAAATCTTGGGCAAAAACTATTTGGCTATTCTAAATTCAAATCGCAGTTCCTTCACTGTTCGTTACAGTTGTTGGAAATTCGATAATTTTAATAACTTCATTCGATTTTTTATCGAAATCATTAAAAAAAATACTGTTGGAACTACGAACATTTTTTGGAACAAAATTGGGAAAGATTTTAGGTCAAAATAATTATGTAATATATTTCGTGCTAGTCTTTATTTTGGTTCTATGTTCTTTGTATTTATCGGTGTATTTTATTTCAATGTATATTAAAACTCTGTGGTACGCTATTTTTATAAGTTACAAACTATTCATAACAGAACGTAATTAACTTAAAATTAATTTATTGGTATTTAAGAAAATATGATGCATTTATTTTAAACACTAAAATATTAGATTTAAGCTACAAAATCAATTGCTTTGTTTTAACAAAATCAATTGTTTCTTCCATAGACAGATTACATTGAAGAAACAATACCCGAAGATGTAAGTGAATAATAATATTATCATTAGTATAAAATATTAGTTTGTTTGTACAAAATTAAAAATAAATTTTACAATAAATTTAACAAAATTAAAAATAAATTATATTGATTGATGCTAAACTTTACAGTTTATTATGATGTTATAGTTATAAAGTTTTAAAAACATCGCAATACCAACAAATTTAGGTAGGTATATTAAAATAAGTTTTCAATAGTTCCTAGTATAAAGTAAAACTCATTAATTTTCAATTTACTTACTAATTTCACGATTAATTGGCTTTTTAACGAGGTAAATTATTTTCTAGGGAGATATACCACCAGAATCTCTAACAGTAAGTGGAAACAAAATTATTATTTACAAATGGTGTTATATTAGATCTATGTTGCAATGATGGGTTCTAATTGTACACCTTGTATGAAGACCACAGTAAACTAAAGCGTTGTTCTTATTTTTACTTGTTGTTTCTTTGTTTAAATGTTTGTGGAATTAGTACTAAACAGTAGCGCATACGCCTTCAGTCCTTCAATAGTAAATCGCAGCGATACATTATATAACTTTTGCTGGTTAGTACCATCGAAATGAGCTAAACTATGAAATTTGGCTCAAAATTTCATTTCTAGTTTTGGTATCAGGTGCAAATGCATCTTAGCGCAAAATGTTATCTATGTTTGTCTATGAAGTGACGCTTTAGTGGACAGTGTGTCTTATTGGTCTCAATTGGCATCCGGCTTTATTTCCACTACCGATTGGCTTTCGCTTTTAGCAATGTGATTAATGGTTTTAACTTTTGTATATATAACAAATACGAATTAACTGGGTTTCTATTTAAATCATTTGACATTGTTTATTCATTGTTTGATATTTTTAACAGCTGGGGGAACCGGGACGGGGTGATTTAGGAGGTAATTATATAAATAAATTAATGTTAAGTAATGATTAATTATGCTTTTATTTTACTATATTTTATTATTATAGATGCTACACCACCGGATTACGACTTATTTGCGGATAAAGACAAAGAAGGTGAAGAGTTTATTTTTTTTCAATATAAATACATAACTTATTGTTTAATGAAAATAACATTGTTACTGCAATTAGTAGAAATTGAAAGGTTTAGTGAATTCATTAAAGTTACAATTGAAAATATCACAACATAATGTCATTCATTTTACTTCTATTGTTATAAATTGATTACGTCTTATAAAACAGAATCAGTAAGAGGTGAAAAAGGTGACACAGGAAGTCCTGGGATACAAGGCGAACGAGGAATAAAGGGTGAAAAGGGTGCTAAAGGCGATGCAGGTATCAAAGTAAGTATAAATATTATTTCACTTTCCAATCTCAATTAAAAAATACTGATACCAAAATTTCAACCAATTTTTTTTTTAAATAAGGATTTTGTATGTCTATAGGGTGAACCAGGAGAGGCAGTAAAAGGTGAACCAGGTAATATGGGTTCAATAGGACTACAGGGTCCCATAGGACCACCTGGCAAACGGGGTGAAGAAGGAGTAAGTATAAATGGTTTTAATACGTAAACTGTTGAAAATAATTAAAAAGCATATTCTGGTATTAGCCTAAACAGTACGTTCAGGCATTTGCATTATTTTATCACTGATCGTCGAGACAAATATTATCGATACTAAAGTTTTTTTATACTTGTTATTAGGTTAGTTAATTTAAATACAGCTTGATGATAGTTTTGATGATGCAAATTTAAATCGTTTTTTACTTTTAAAATAAATATTGTGATTGTTATTTTCAGAGCTGTGAATGTTCAGAAGATACAGTTTCGACCTTGCTTAGGTCGATGCCCGAAATGCGGGGTCCAGCTGGAGAGCCAGGGGCAAGGGGAGAAGATGGCCCTCCCGGCACTCCTGGACTAACGGTACTAGATATTACAGAATAGGGATTTAATTAAAAGAAAACCGTATTGGTTAACAAGCATTAGTGTTTCAAATTTTGAAACAAAATGCATAATATTAAATTCTGGCAATGAATCAGACCACTTTAGAAATCTAACCGGCGAGCATGTATGAAGAATGTAATAAGAGTGAGTGTGGCGACAGAGGTATGTCAGGATCGTAGCAAGTGGAGATCCTTGGTCTCTGCCTACCCCTATGGGAAAGAGGCGTAATTATAATGTATGTATGTACTTTAGAAATCTAAAATATTTAACTCAATGAACATTATCATGCTGTTTTAACAATTAAAAAGTACTATTAATTAGTTTTAAATATATTTTTTATCTAATTTGTAGAAATACATCCTTCCAAATTTAAATATTTAAATATTTAAAAATTTAAAGTTCCCATAAAACTCATGACTTTTATTATACCAAAGGGAAACATAGGTCCTCAAGGTGAAAGAGGGCCAGCGGGCCTGAAAGGCGAAACTGGCGAGAAGGGAGACGAAGGGAAACCGGGCATAGATGGCATACAGGGTCTGAAAGGAGAACTGGGTAATGATGGCAAACCCGGGCCAGTCGGACCTCAGGGGCTTCAAGGACCGAGAGGACTTCCTGGACCAATTTATGTGGTGAGTAGTATAATAGTGTCGATTCTGACGCCGCCAAAACTTAAACTAAACTAACTAAAGATGGTGCTGTCCCGTTTCATAACAGTCGAAATAAAAAGGATGGTATCATTTTTAGTTAGTTTCGTTTCTTCACCATAATACTTATTAATAAAAATAAAAATGTGACAATTTTAATGTTATCTATAATATTCTTAAGTTACTATAAAAAAAACAATCCCAAGTTTAAACGTACTAAAAATGGGGTTTGCAAAAACATTTATCAGAAAGAATTTTGATAGGAAACAGAAGAAGAGAAAAAGAAAAGACAAGTGTTTATACCCGGAGTGAGAGGAGATCCTGGACCTGTTGGACCATCGGGGCCAGTTGGACTAGACGGAGCTAAAGGTGCAAAGGGTGAAGTAGGAGAAAAAGGTGATAGGGGTGAAAAGGGTGATCAGGTAAGAAATGTTTTATCAAACTATTACTTCAACGTTATAAAAATAACTTAAACACTACCCTCCTGTGTAGAAAACCATATAACAAGCAATATATTTATTTTTATGAATATAATATATCAATATGAATTACAGGGTCAAAGAGGCTTGTTGGGACCTATAGGTGAAAAAGGAGAAAGAGGAGAAGCGGGTAAAGATGGCTTACCTGGAGCTTCTGGAAATCAAGGAAAACCTGGAAAAACGGGCGACAAAGGTACTTAATTACTGTCAAAATACTTTTTGCTAACTAATTTAGAAAAACTGCTAAAATGTTTGTAAAATAATGTGAGGAGAGGACTTAAAAGATTGTTTTACATGATAGTTGAGTTGATAATAATACTATTTTTTTCTGTTTAATGCGAAACGACTCAAACAACTAAAAAAAGTAAAAAAGTAAAAATGTTTTGTAAATTTTTCAGGTGATAGAGGTGACAAAGGTACTCCAGGTTTAGCCGGGATGCCAGCAAAGATAAGCGATTTGCTTGATCCGGAGTTAGATCCTCAAGTCGGTAAGTATCTACCTACTTACTTAGGTTCATACTATTAAGTTTTTGAAATAGCATAAGATTTGGCATTCTCCACGCGCTAGTAGTATTTGATAAAGATTTAATATTGCCATGTCATGTACTCAAAAATATTTCAAATCACCCAAACTATATTAAAAACCAATTTCAAGATCAAATAGGTATTAGTTTTGGTCAAGTTTTTGATCATCATAACCATGATAAAGAAAAATCCCCGATAACTTAAAACGATACAAAATTCAACCCTCATCCAAACAATTTACTGTTTATTTAGACCTCTATTCTAGTTCAGATAGATAACCTGAATAAATTTCAATATCAAACGAGTCATTCTGGACACGTAAACCTAATAACGTAAGTAGATTGAATCCCAGAACATTTTTTTGTGATATCAGATTTGGTTCACTGCAAATTGAATTTCAAGGGGCTTTAGGCTTTATTGTTTTAGATTAAGGTTTATTATGAATGTTGATTCACTTTTTAGTACCTACTAAGAGTTTTTTTAAAGTTAAGTTTTCGCATAAGTTATTGTTGATGGATATTTGAGAAAGTTCCTACGTGTGAGTTAATGGTTAACTCTAATGGCGGAGTGGTTAGCATGAAGGGTGGTAATTGACTGTGACCCAACAAAACGCAACAGGACAAAACGCGGCTCGTCACCGCGTTATCGTAATTTTGCGCGTTTACGCCGTGTTGGCGCTTGTAATCGAGTCTTTTGTAATCTAGCGTAAAGTGTAGAATCAGATCATGGCCTAAAAATATGAAATGATTGTGTGAAAGTCGTATGTAAAGGGAGTGAATGCTAAAATGATGACTGAGAGAAAGAATCGGAAGAATAAACACGTCAAGCCGACCCGATATAAGGTAAAACATCAACTCTGTTATTCATAATGGACTGCTGAAGTTAACAGAGCTCAAACGACTGTTTACTCATAAGTAAAATTTGATAAAATTGTTAAATTATTTTATTTACTTATGGGGTTAGACGTAAAGATAATCTTACTCATGCTCTACAGATTTGATCCTTTGATTGAAGTAAAACATTTAAGTACTGAACAAAATGTTATTTCGTCTGTAGGTATATTTGATTTAGGTTTGATCTTTTGATGTTTTTGAACAGTTTGTTTATTATTGCTGTTCTTTTTTGTATTTTCTACATTGCTTGTTTTACATAATGTTTTAAATATTGTAAGAATAGTTATTGTACACAGATTTGCGTAAAATAAATGTAAAATATAATAATGGAATATTATTATATTCCATTATTATTATTTCTAAAAATCTATGTTTTTACAGATGCATTGCTTGTAGCAAAACTTAGGGGTCAAAAAGGTGAAGCAGGGATAAATGGAGAAAAGGTATATTGGTTGACTCCCTCTATCTTCCTAAACTATTTTTGATATTTCAATACATTTTCATTAACGTTCAATTAGGTGCACTTTTTTGTAATTTGTTTTAGTTTTTGTATTTTTTGCTAATCCTAGGCAAAGATCTGGTGTGTGTGCAAAATTTTAAAATCAATTCTAGGCACCATCTTTTTGATTATCAAATTTTGCTGATGCTGATCTACATACTAACAAAATATAAAAAATATGGTACCTAGTTATAGTTTATTTTAGTAACCGACCAAATAAAAAGAATATATTTAATTTATCAGGGCCAGAAAGGTGACCAAGGTTTAACAGGTGAACAAGGGACACCCGGTAAAGATGGGATAGATGGTGAAATAGGACCAAGAGGAGAAAGGGGACTGAAGGGAGACATTGGACCAGTAGGACCCAGGGGACATAAAGGGTCGCAGGGGGAAGCAGGTCCACCTGGTCAAGTGCCAGCGTCGGAAATTGCTTTGATGAAGGTAAGAAGACAATTTAGCTTATACACTGATAGGGTACGTAGATAGCACATAGGCGTGTAACTGACATTGCAAAAAATATATTTTTTTATTTTCAAAAAAATAATTATGTTTATGAAAAGTGTAACTACTAGATTTTCCGATACTAAATAACCCAGCTATGCTAATAAAAGCGGATAAGTATGTAAGTAGATTCCGATTCATGTAAAATTTAAATCATTCATTTTAATTAATTAATTAACTTTTTAATTTATCTCAATCAAGTGTGGTTTATTCTAGGGTTCAAAAGGAGATCGTGGTGTGCCAGGAATAAAAGGGCCTCGTGGTCCTACTGGGTATAAAGGACCCAGAGGCGCCACGGGGTCTACCGGACCTGCTGGCAAGAAGGGTGACACGGGGAATTCTGGTCTAATTGTAAGGAAAACATTAATTTAGATGTTTTACACAAATTACAAAATAATGCTCATATGACTAGCGTAACTTTCCACCTGCTCACCAAACAAAAGAACTTGTAACACTAACACAACATACAGTCGTTAATATTTCGTAATTCAGTTAAATTACGAAATAGTATACAGTGTTATACGTTCTTGTGTTTGGTTTGTTTCTATCAAAAATCAACTGATTTTAACTTCTAAGTCTTTCTCACTTTGAAAACTAATAATTCATATTTATATTTAATAAAAAAAATCTAAGTCTTTTATACTTTAATCAAATATACCTACAAATTTTGATTTAGGGACCAATGGGACCACCTGGACTAAATGGTACTGATGGCCTGAAAGGGGACAAAGGAGAATGTGCTTTATCGAACGATTTAAACGTAAGTTGTAGTTTTTGATAATACGCATTTTAGAAACTGTTGCGTCTTTAATAAACTTATTAAGATCTGAAAGAAATGTCTACCGTTCCCTGGGATACAATCGTAATAATACTTTTTTTTCATTTCACTAAACTTAGTATTTCTATACCCGTGAAATTCTTATCTAAAGTTTTCAGGCATTATGTTTTCTCGTTTCCTGTGTAGAATAGTAGTATGTCAAAAAATATAAAGAAGCATGTGCAGATTGGCGCAGTCTGATAAAATAAAAAAAACTTACAGATAAAAGGCGAAAAAGGCGATAGAGGTGAATCAGGTATTCCCGGGATGCCAGGAAAGCCCGGGCCAGTTGGTCCCCCCGGACCCACCACCAGTGGTTCAGCTGGACCACCCGGACCGCCTGGTCCACCCGGACCACCCGGTATATCAATAACTGGGCCGAAAGGTGATCCTGGTTCTTTGTATTCATCGAGAACGTCATTTACCAGTAAGACTTTCAAATAATTATGTTTTTTTTTAATCTCTTATCTGTTTGTTTTATATTAATCTGTTTTTCTTGTTTTTTTTTTCAGGTTTTACGAGTACAGAGGAAAATGACGATTCGTATACTGTGAACACGATTATTTTCAGAAGTAGAACAGCATTAATATCGGTAAAAACAGATATTTTGCATGTACTTAATAATAATCCTACTAATATTATAAAGGCGATAGTTTGTGTGAAAGTGTATAAGTGTGAATGTTTGCTACTCTTTCACGCTCAATTGGCTACACGGTTGTACCAGAATATTTGGTACCAGGATAACTTATACTCTAGATTAAAACTAGGCTATCCTACTGACAGTATCTAAGCAAAACAAGAGATAGGTTATTGAGACCAGCTGTAAGAAACTAGAGATTATTGTGAATATTTCTCTTCCAGCGCACTTCGAACACACCTCTAGGGACGCTCGCGTACATTATTCAAGAGGATGTTTTGTTATTGCGAGTCCGATCCGGCTGGCGGTATGTTGAGGTTAGTGAAATGTAGGCACTAATTGAAAACATAATTATACTAACTTGTACACTCGCAGAACGAAAAGGTTGACCAGTTTTGAAATCTATCCGTTTGACGCGTTGCAAGCACGTTTTACCTTTTTCAACTGCTACTAGACTAGAGTTGCCATGTAGATTGGTACTTCGTCTTTCGATCCGAAGGTCTTGGGATTGAATCCAGCCGTGTATTAATCCGTGCGTGTGTCGCGTTAAGCGTAGGCAAAGATTGCCCTTCTGACGCTGTTTAAATCATGTAGTTTAGATGTAAAAGCCTGAGTTATTTTATTTTTTATTTTAAAAGCTTTTCATCACTTTAGATGGGCTCTGTCTTCCCAAAAAGAGAAGCCACACTCCCACCGAGAATGTATTCGACGGAATCAACAACAACAACAACAACAACGACAACGAACAGACCTTTGAATGGAAGAAGTTATGTAAGTTTACTCAATACTCATGCACTCTCAAAACAATCCCCCAAAAACAATTTGTATCTAACTGTAAATCCTACTATCTTTCCTATTATAATTCCTTCTAATATTATAAATGCGAAAGTTTGTACCTATGGATCGATGGATGGATGGATTTTTTTTCTCTTTCTTTCTTCCTCCGTCATGGTTCATCTTTCACGCTCAAACTGCTGGACGGATTTGTACGTTTTTTTTTAAATTTGTATTCGTACCAAATCCCGTACACACATGTAGATTCGTTATAATTTTCACACAAATCTATCCAGCTGTGACGGAGTACATCACACTAACTATCATTCTCACTTACACACGTACATACAATATTATGTGTGATAAGAACTTGTTAAAAGTACTTAATACTTGATTTTAGATTCGAATAGCAGCTTTGAACGAGCCTCAAACTGGTAAAGTAAGGTCTACGCTAACCAGCGGGTACTCCGCTGCTGATTTTGAATGCAACCAGCAAGCTTTAAGTTGGAAATATGGTGGAAACTTCAGGGCATTTTTAACAAACAGGTGAGCTCACCTCTTATTAGGGATTAAGCATTTACAAAACAAGGTTGTCTTAAAGTTTGTTGGTACGCACCCTTGGTCTAATTTCCACCAATATAAGCCTATAGCCTTGCACAACGACTACATCACGAACTTAAATTCTTAAAATCCTTAACTATTTTGATACTGTATTCCATATTTCAGAATTCAAGACGCATTATCGTTGGTAGGACCAAAAGAGCGCCACCTGCCGGTGAGAAATCTATACGGAGATCTACTTTTCCCTTCCTGGAATAGTTTATTTAACGGATCGGAAGCGGTTTTTATGACTAACGCCAATATTTACAGTTTTAATGGAAAAAATGTGATGACTGATCGCAATTGGTAAGAATTTTTCTACGGACATTTAGTAAGTCCAAAAACTGCGTCAGCAGAGCTACAAAGTTTTGCCGATATGCGTTTTAGACTAGAGAAAAAGATAATATAGAGAATTAGTCTAGAGTAGTATCTAAATATTGTATCAGTCCTATCTGGTTACCATAACACAACGTAGGTTTTTCTATAAATTTTCAGGCCTCGTAAGGTGGTATGGCATGGTAGTAATATATACGGTGTCCGTCAACCAACCTATAACTGTGAGGAGTGGGATGATGAAAACCACTTCAGCGTAGGAATGGCTTCGTCGTTGAGGGATGGGAAGTTGCTGAGTCAGGAGATGTAAGTGAATTGTTTTATCTTTCACTTTGGCAGAATTTTTCAAATGATTTTTGATCATCACATTAATATTATCAGGTCTAAGAAAAAAATATTTCATTTTTTTTTTTAACAAGATAAAAAATTTTGTTCTTTGATTGCCTTCTCGGCCTTTTTTGTTAAAATTTTAAAAGTTGCGATTGTAACTTTTTATAATTTAGTTTTTTTAAACAACATCCAATGTCCAAATTAAAACCAGATTTAGAATCTTCAATTTTTCAAAGCAGGTAGGTACATATTAAGTACTTATATTTTAAATGAACCTTGACAGAATTAAGTCCTCTCCTTTTCAGGATTACCTGTGATAGTAAGCTAATAGTTTTATGCATAGAAATATCAGCAGCAGAACAAAGAAGGACAAGGCACTATTCGTAAGTTTATATCATCATGATTATCTCTTGTAAGTATTTTTACTGATGGACTAAGCATGGCTTGATCTTCAAAACCCAGAATATAATGAATGAACATCATATAAAACATAATATATCGCATTGTGTGGTACACTTTATTCATAAGGATTTGTCAATTTAACAAGGTTTTTAACACTTTTTTTTCTTGTTATGTGAAGATTGCAATGAAAGAGATAGCAAAACAGATGTAACAGTTATTTGAGCTAACTTGAGCTTAGAAGTCCATTATGAATAACGGAGTAAAACTTCAGTGTCGAGGACATTTTAACAAAATCATTGATGCAAAAGCATGATACTACTATGATGAGCCTTGCTTTGTTCGATTGGTATGTTTGCTTAAATTCCAGAAGATGCAATTTAAAAAGAAAGCTTGCGCCACAGTTAACAGGAATGTAATATGAACTGTATGACCTAAGTTTTAAGATTTCAAAGTATGTAGTATTTCGATAGGTTGTTCATCCAATATAAGTTTGTTGTTTTAACCTTTTATTCAATATTTATCATTCCACTCCTGAGCAAAGGTCTCCCTTAAAAACCCATTTTTCAACCATCTTTGTCCTTCAAGGCTTTCCACTATTCTCTCGAAGGTGTTGAGATTATTCTTCCTGTTACAATAATTAATAAAATTATATTTATACTTTATTTTCAGAAGGCGACGCTACAATTCGCGATTTGTACACAGAAATGCAGTTTGATAGTCAAGAGTTGTGTTTATTGAGACTAATTTATTAAAAGTGATAGAATAAATGTGAAAACATCGAAATAAGAACCAAGTTCTGAACTATGATAAAACTTGTGTATAACAATAAGATGTTAGTTCTAACGTAAACTAGTGCTATGATTTTTAAGGGCCGAAATGACAGTGTTATTTAAAGAATCGCTCCGTAGGACTAAATTGTCTACCTCATCTATTAATTTGATTTTGATTAATTTTGTTTATGTAACAATTGCATTTGGATAGTAGTTTTTAAGAATGACAATTATTTTATTAACAGCATACCTCAATTTTGTAAACCTTTTCTAAGAAGTTGGTTAGATCCTTACAATGTCACAAAGCCAATTTGTTATTTTAAGAAAATTATTTATCTGGATTGTATGTTTCACCAAAATAAATAAAATTCACTTTATTCACTATTCGTTTAGAAGAATAAAATTGCTTTTATGCAAAATTCAAAGCGAAGTTTTGTCACTATTTAGGTAGTTGGATGACATAGCTCACAAATTCCATACACTATCGTATAATAGGAGCTCACCTTTCTTTACCCGTTGTCGAGATATTTCTAAAGGAAATTTGAGTCGAGAACACAGTGGATACTCATCATTATACTCGTAAACACACTAATTCAAACGCTTTTTAGGAATAAATTAGGTAAGATATTATGTAAATATTGTTTTTATTATTTGTACCATTAAGTTTTGTATTATTCTAGTTTTACTTATGCTATAATTAATGATGAACCTTAGCATTAACTAAAAGTTTTAAGTTTAACAAGAACCAAAGTTAATTTAAAATTATCTTCAACAAATTAGCATTAAGTACTTACTTTTTTAATTTTACTTATTATAAGTTACTATTTCTGCTTTCTAGGTAGTGCCATAATTCTTACAGCAATGCTGATTTAATAAAATTTGATAGTTTTTCTTTTGATCTTGTTCTTTTACTCAACATCATAAAAATACTGGAGTAAGTACTACAAATTATTAATATTTCACCACATACATTTCTACTACATAATGGTAATTTATTTTTTAGCTTAAATTGTCATAAAGCAGACCAAATACTTTTCTCAACCCTTCACCGCGCAGTTTTTTCGCGATCTAATGGAGAAACGTCCTCCATAAATGAGACTATTTTTTTTAAAGGACGAAATAGTAACAATGATGCTCTAAGAGTAACAGCGTCGAACCGAATATCCACATAATGCTTAAGATCATAACGTACTCCAGTTAGACCCATTTGGCTACTATGCCCTATAACCGTCCTCAAGGGATGTACGTGTCGGTGGGAAATACTCAAGAAACCTATTAACCAATAGAGCAGTAACCACAGCACTTCAGATGCACAGTCGACTCAGCTCGCTCGTTACTGCCACATTACTATAATCTCGCTCTGAAATTAGGTCTCCCAATACTATTCTCAAAGTTGTGACTCAAAGATTCGCATAGAAATGAAACTACTCACGCCTGATTTTTTCATTTCATTGATACTGCTGAAGCAAAAAAACAACATTAAGGAGTCAACAGTACCTACAGATTCACAAGAAAAAAATAGAATAGATACAAACCGTTTTCTACTACAGGCTCTGAGGGCCTCCTCTGCGAATCGAAAAACGAAATTTTGGCTTCAAACCGCAGGTCATCTTTAATGGAAAATAAATTCGGAAGATTTACCAACATAAGCTGACCTGCGATGATTGTCGTGATGCACCGTATTCGTAGAGTAGAGTGGCTGGCTAGTTTCATTTCTAGTTTCACATGGTAGCAGATTATAGGACAGTTACTTCGTATTGAGTCTCAAGTCGGGGGCACCAGCTCATTTGCAATGAAAGCGGTCGCAATGAGCTGTAATGCGAGTTGGCGGGAGTTGCAGAACGCCTGTAAGACTATTCTGCATATTCTAGCTCTATATTAGGTATTAGGAATGACATAGATGGACTTGATTTTTATAAAAATGTGTGTAAGTTTGTTTGGGTGGAATCTTGCAAGTAAATGTTGGCCCACTTTCAGTGACTGATTTGTCTGAAGTTTGGCTTTTGCTCTTGGTGAAAATGCAATATCTCTAAATGTTACAAGACTTTTTTTAGGTTTGAATCGAGAATCCAAACATTTTGATTTATTGCTATACATATGTAAGTCTAGGTACCTATATAAATTAAGTCAACATTGGTTTATTTGATTTTCCCCTTTAAACTAACCAAAGCAATAAGTTGTGCCAATTGGACGATGAAATATTTACATTACCTTCCACGTAGCTTCAATATCATGAAATGTGCTCATCTAGGTGGCTCCAGTGACTGTACCAAGTCAATAACGTACAGTGGCTTTATTGCTTGGCAAAACTAGCTTGCTGTGCCACCTTTAGCACGATATTAGATAGGTACCTTTTTGGTCGGTTAAAATAACAGCAGCATTTGTGCGGTGGATGAAACTAAAAGCAATTTCAAAATGGTTATCTGTGTGAAATAACGTGACTTGTCAAACTGTGGTTACTACAGGGGGCGCTCAGTGTTAGAATTTTATACTCTAGCAGAATAAAAGCATTGTTTTCATACATTATTTGTCAAAATACCTTGGTGCTAGCACAGATAAAATAATAGTATTATTTAATCTGTGGTGCTAGAGCGTGTATTGATTGAGAAAAAAATCATTGTAGACTTTTGTCCAATTTAGGTGTACCACGATCGTCTCCGAATTAGAAGTCTGTTGCCCATCGTCACATGGGCAGTGAACGCGCTTATAGGAAAAGCTTACATGCTGTTTCTCTACATCAGCTAGAGCGCAAAAAATATTTTACCACACAATTATTGGTAGATACGGTGTTTCTATCTACCCATATTGGTCACACTTGATCGTTAAAACTCGGATCGAAAACATAGTATTCAGACCACCATAATGCATCTCAACAAGGTTAAAAGCAAATTACTTAAAAATAACCTGATGTTTTGTTAGTTTTTATTGTACACTCCAAACGTCTGCCTATTCGTGTTTTAAAGTAAGAAAACTGCAATTTTATGCCTGGCTGCCCACAATTCTCGCGCTGATGAATTCACGTTATGGAGGTGGAGTTTTTTAAAATGCAGCTAGCAATAAAGAAGATGAAATTTCAATCTTAAAATATATTCCAAGCACACACAGACATTCAGACATACAGACTTAACCTGTAGGTAGTTAAGTGACAAGCGTTACTTAGCTACAGACTCAGAGTACGTAGTCAAGTGACAAACGCTCGTTATCTTTCTATCGTCATTCTTAAAAAAGGCAATTGTATAAAATTTAAAATGGCTCGTCCACTCCAACTCCAACAAAGGAACTTAGAAATGAAGCCTATTTTCAAGACATATTTTATTAAAATAAATATTTATAAAATATTCAGATTAAAACCTTTCTGACGGCCACTATTTTTAAGGAATACCATAGTCATAAGGTTATTGCAGCAAAGCCCGTCAGAAAGTAGGTGTGGGCCGTCCAACAAATCTTTTTAAAGTCTGCACCACATAATAAATTTCACGTGGTTGGCCGATAAATAAAGGTTGAGTAAAATTTCTGAGCATTTTAATATGTTCCTTGCTGAATTTACATTGAAACCAGAAATGGCGTGCTAGTATCAGGACACAACGCCATGCTAGCTTATCACGAAATTACGTAGAGACATTGAAAACTTGAAAACTTGGAACTGAAAAATCATTAAATTAACTTAAACATTTCGTAGCCACCTACGACCGGTTACAAACCCACGACCACTCGTGGGTTTGTAACCGGTCGTGCATCAACGAGTCGAAAAGTTTATATGTGGTTTAATACGAGCTTTATATGGTGAAGGATAACATCGTGAGGAAGCGAACTAGCTTTCTAACAGCATTGATGGGCTTGCAACCTGTCACGTATGGATAGTTAACTTCTGCAAAATGTGGTGAAACTCATTATTTTTATGTTTATTGTCAAAGTTCAAAAGCAACTTTCATACGTTGTATAAATAAAGGACCAATCTTATTTGTGACACCATAGTCGTCTCTCTATGCGTTGTCTTATCATGGCGTTATTTCTCGTTTAGAGGTATTATTAATTATCGCATTATACTCTTTGTCAATTCTAATTACATTAGGTAAGTACTTTATTTGTTACAAAAAAAAGAAAAATAGGATCAGTGTCAATAAAGATTTTATTAGATTTGTCTAACAATCACCCGCAAAGCATCCGACATACGGAATCTTCACAATAGAAAATGCAAACGGATTTGGTGAGATAAAATATTTATTGCCAGCGTCCAAAAGCAACTTGAATACGTCTCACCGATCGGCAGCATTAGTAATCCGCAGATTTGGCCGCGTTCCAGCTAGCAATCTCCTTACCGCAATACACAATACTGTGGGAAAGGCAAGATATAACAGCTGGTTTATTACAAACACTTACCTGCTTCCACTTCCATTAGGTAAACAAGTTGGAAACATGATTCCTGAGAACAAAAATTTATTAAGATAAATATAATAGCCCTGCTATTACAGTTATCCTACTATTGGTACTTGTCGATTTCCCTCTAAACAGATATTCCCTTGTCTTTCATATATGAAAGACTTGATCAGCTATTTGAACTGCGCTGTGAGTTTCAGTATTATTGCAGCAGAAAACATAAATATAAAGTTTGCAACTGTCTTTGCAGATAATGTATGGGCGTTAAGTTCTTGGCTTTCGGTAAGTGGTTGTGATCTTGTGAACTACTTGTACTTATTGAATGGGATTTGGGGTGTTGGAGAAGATTATCCTTACATCGATAATTAACACTGCACAGTATTCGCATATATATAGAGAGACAGATAGAGAGCTTGGACTGTAATAGAAGAGTATTTATTTTTTCGGTTAAAAATAAATACTCTTTTACTCTTCAGAAGAAGAAGGTTCTATGTTCTAACTGTAGTAGGTGTATATTTTTATTTTACACACATGCATTATAATCACGCCTCTTTGGGGGTAGGCAGGTAATATTTTTATTTTCACTGATTTATTTGAAACTCAATGGTTCAATTTGATTTTTTATTTTTACTTTTAGTTTTTATATATCCCATTAAAAAACTTTCGAGGATTTGATGAGGATCGTCGAAGGAAGTTATGAACAGAAATGCACCTCAAGAGTGCAGAAAATTGCTATTTTCGTGTAAAAGTCGGTTTTCATAAAATTTATCAAATAAGTTTTATTATGAGAGTGAGTGAGGCGAAAGAGGTATGTCAGGATCGTAGCAAGTGGAGATCCGTAGTCTCTGCCTACCCCCATGGGAAAGAGGCGTGATTATATGTACGTATGTATGTAAGTTTTATTACAAGTTGGGTATCTTGGGGTATGGTTCTTTTATTTACATGTATTATTATGTATATTACACACTAGCAGCTCGATGATCTTATGAAATAACTACCCAATCCCACCCAATACTTACAGTCTGTTTGAATTAATATCATAAAAAAGCATGCCACATAAAAAGCAGGAAACAAATACGCTGCATAATTTTAAAGTACTAAGTAGGTAGCTATTTTCATAATACGAGACAGTCATGTCCAAATCTGTCGCGTTATTAAAAAAGTTTTGGGTAACAGTTTAATAAAGCTTTATTTTTCTAAAAAACGGCATCCGCTGTATGACTGCTGTAAAACAGAAAAATAAAAATGTTTTGTCATCACAAAAAGAAAATTAAGCCGCGTTGACACGATCAGAGCCAGTTCGGACCAAGCTCGGACCAAGTGGACTCGTAGGAGTAGCTTCATAAGAGTGTACTAGGATAGCTGTTGAAATTATCATAGTTCACTCGGATCATTTTCGTCATTATTCCAATTATTTTTATCAGTCAACATCGAAAAACGACGGATTTAGTGCGAAGTGGCATCGGAATTGTCGCAGACTTGCTGATAGAGGAGCTAAGACGGGAAAGAGATAAGGCATCTCGCAAAAGGACAAGAATTTGGACTCGCTCGTGGATTCTACGCCGGTTGTTGTTATTAGCCGCCATTTTGTTTTCCAACTCGTATATGAGCTAGCTCGGATGAGTAGAACACGGCCCGAGTCTACTTAGATCGGACGCCGTCGTCCGAGTGGGCTCGGATTAGAGGTTGCTACATTCCGAGTTGCGTCCGAGTAGATATCCGAGTTCACTCGGTCCGAGCTGGCTCTGATCGTGTCAACGCGGCTTTATTTGTACTATACTTCTTTTCTTGAAGCGAGCTAATAGCTAATAGGAAGAAAAATAAACGCACGTGATTGGTCGTCGATACTAATTGTCTTTTTCGTGATTGGCTAGATTGTCAAATCAATTGTCAATTGTCAAATCTAATTGTGTTAGAGGGTATTTGAAAAAGACGACTCTAAATAACGCTGAACATATTTTGAAAGACTAAAGCTAAATGTAGACTTTGGAGTTTAGCATACACTGCGGTCCAGCACTTGATATTAATAAATAATGAGAAAAGTTCCGCCGTATTGTAGTTCCATGAAATTATTTTAGTTTTCTCTTAATGAGAGCGTAATGGAACTTATTTGTTGGCGATTTCATAAAGCTCTCATTCAATTAGTGAAACGGAAGGTACTTATATAAAATGTAAAACTGACTCGATTCAAATAATAAGTATGACATCATGACCTGACATGTCTAACTTCAGAAAACTGACTGACACACAAACTGAAAAATAAAATTCATGTTTGGGATTGAACATTTTAGGGCCTACCTACTTTAAATTAGCTAGTTAATTAGCTAGCGTAGTTTTGTACGTTAAGTTTCTATCAAAGTTCCTGCCGTTTCAAAGTTATAACCCAAATGCAAGTTAAACAATACCTTGATAAGTAAGTATAGCTTATATTTGTTAAGCTGCGATAGTTAAGTTATAAGCTGTTGGCAACTTGCGGTTGAATTTGGCTGGTACCCAACAAACGTTTATTGCAAAGACAAAAAGCGAGACGTTTTTGTTTGAGCACTGACCAGAGTATTTTGAGAAAGATTTATGTCTTTCCAACAAGTTTTGTTGAACTATTACTATTTTCGAAACAAAATGATTTATTTTCTTAAAATGGGTTTACATACTTACCCAGGTTTTTTATGTTTTTCGTTCATTAAGGAGATTTTCATTCTTCTATCTGAGGCACACACAACAATAAGCCCGGCCATTTTTGAGTCCAAAAGACAAAGAATAATAATATAACTAACCTTTGACTTTAAGTTAAATATAACTAGCCCGATTTTGTTTTATAATTTAGATAGATAGAGAAACTGTGGTAACCAAGTAACCTGAGAATACAAAATATGCCTGCACCTTCGAACTCTCATGCTATGTTCAGATGCGCGGCGTGCAGCCCGGCGGGCTGCACGGCGAGCTGCGCGGCATGCAGCCCGTGCCCGGCCGGCGAAAATTCAAACTGTTCACATGCACGCAGGCGTGCCAGTCAGTGCTAGCATGTCGGGCAGCGAGGATCTCGATGTTGTTCCTGCCTTAACCTTTGGCTTAACTTATTTTTATTGGAAAAAGAAACAAAATGATAAACGATTCGTTTGACCATTTGACCATGTTAGCAACGGACGTCCACTCGTCACGAAAGCGCGAGAGAGACTGACTGCACGCGCGCATGTGAACAGTCACCGGGCGCCCGCGCATTCATCCTTTGAACTTTGCCCAAAAACCGCCACTCGCCCGGTTCGCGACATTCACGTTCACGGGCGCGTTCACGGGCTCGGGCGTACCGTTTACACGCGCGTGCACGTGAATGTGCCCGTTGAATGTCTAGTTGCACGCGCGCGTGTGAACGTACTATCAGGATGAAAGATCTAACGCCTACATAGAGGGTGAGCTTGGAACAATATTTAGACAGAGCAAGCTTTCCGAGGACCAATACCATCCTTTCAGTCTTATAAACTTACATAGAAAATACACGGTCAGCGCCGACAAAGCCATGAGTTTCCTCACTCTGTTCTGTTTCTCTATTCACTATTGCTAGTACTGTTCTAGTATATTGAAAGATACACCTTTGGCTTGGTCATTGGTGTTTGTCTATTTAGTAATATTATATTTTCAATGCCTCAAATCCATCACACTACTTTGAATGTAAGTTTTAGTAAAAATAAAGTATTTTTATCGCAAGAAACGTAATCTAGCATTGATGTCAAAGCTATTTCAAATTATATAAACTAACTGTAAGCGTATACTTATTAAAATTTAATTTAATTATTTCATATTTAGGCACTACGTTCTTTCGAACTGTTATTTAAGTGTGGAAATAAAGTTCATTTTATTTTTAGCTGCTCGCAAAAATTACATTTGGAGTTTTACAACATTTGTATTCACAAGATAAAGTAAAGGGTAATACAGTTTATCTAAGAGACAGCAATTAGTACAAACAAAGTTAAGAGTTATATTTAACTAAGCGCTGGATAGTTGAGACAGTGAACAAGGGGTGTTTTACCAGCTGTAGTAAATAGTTAACCAAAGTAGTACTTTAACAGTTAGTCTATAAAAGTTTAAAACTATACCTGTATTCATAGTGTCCTGCCTGATATGCCTGGACTTGCGCCCAGGCCTAAATCAGGGTAGACGGAATAGTGATTCCCGTTGTTGCTTTTAGTCAGACCAAATCAAAGCTTTTACGTAGAAAATGTGGATACAAATTCAAAAATATTTCAATTTTATCCCCGTGACAAATGTAATACGCCAGCCGCTTTAGAATGATAGCATATCACCGATTCGATCAGATACCTTTTTGAATCTATTTTTGGAATTCATATTTAAAGAGACATATTCTGTGACTAGAGCTTTTCAATTTCGTATTGTAAGATTTTTTTCAACATGTTTTCTTGAGTAAAATCAAGTGACTAAACTAAAAACACGTTCGTCGTCTCGTCGATGTAATAAAATATTATAATCTTTGAACAATATAATAGTGAAGTATTACTCGCAAATAAACGTTTCTATCGTTTAAATTATTTAATTTACAGGTTACAAGAGAACAAACAATGATTCGATTCGAAAAAAACTAAAGTTTTAAAATTTTTAATTTAGTGTTAAACCATTTCATCGTAATCGAAAAATCATCTTAGACTTGGCGTTAATTTCGTAGCCAAGTGGTTAAGGTAGCCTGGCTAAAAGACGATCGCTTATATCACCGCAGCTCCGAACCCCTCCGGAGCCGTAACTTTTAGTAAGATTTTTCATTTGAGACGGTTTAGTCCATTTGAACCAACATTTAAGCGGTAAACATTTTTTGGTTGGCAGCCGTTGCATCGCTAGACTCAGCGATACCATTCCTTACCGGATATTAGGACATCGCTCAATGCTGTCACATCGCCTTTGATATACGAGCTCTAAGCTGCAGGAATGCGGGAGCTTTGCAGCATTCTCGGCCCGTTGGGTCGGTGTGTTGACAGAGATTGAACCTCTATTTCTTTAGAACAATTTAGCCAACTTTACAATTAGAATGAACAAAAATGTAAAAAGCCCACACTTGCGTTTGCGATGCACAGAAGCTATTTACCAGTTTACACTCATAAGACGGCTCTACACTCGCGGCGCGAAGCGCGAGCCGACGCCGACGGCTC
This sequence comes from Xanthorhoe spadicearia, assembly GCA_947086425.1. Classification (NCBI taxonomy): domain Eukaryota; kingdom Metazoa; phylum Arthropoda; class Insecta; order Lepidoptera; family Geometridae; genus Xanthorhoe; species Xanthorhoe spadicearia. The sequence continues at coordinate 3,050,898 of OX352205.1, read as the reverse complement.
TAGAAACTTAGACAATAATTGTTCGCGTTCAACAAAATACGGGAGACGGCAAGGATTCGAACCTGCGTCGATACAAGTGTTCTCCCAATTTCAAAACGATTATTAGAATCCGAATCTATTGTTTTATTTTCGTTTACTGACAATATTTTATTGAATAAAAAAACTATTACCAGGGACTAAATAAAAAATAACAGCACAGTGCGGCGATAGGGTTTCCAGTGTTGCCATAACTCTGGGTTCAGTACATTGGATTATCATATTTTTTGTTTCCTTTCTCTTTTTATTTTACCCTTGTGATTTTTGGGTACCCCCATTACCATATTGGATACCGATATACTAGTCAAATTTATTACTATTCGAGTAGTATTACTATGCGAATGTAATGTTTTTTTTTTCTTATATTTTATTTATCGTATTACGAGCAGATGTTCTAGATAAATAATTTAACATTCGATTCCATACCTGAGTTCAATTTTACCTTTACAAAGAAGTAAATTATTATTTTAAAGTTTGCTCATTTTTAATACAAATGAAAGAACTTGTTTATTCTATACAAACGTGAAGCCATGTTAGCTTAGTGAGAAAGACCTCGGTTTTTCGTTTCGTAAAATTAAAATGCTTATTTACACTAGTTTTCAAATTGAAAATGAAATGAAAAGTTAAAACGTTCACGAATCTATCCCCAGGGATCGTTAGACATTTCTATTAAGTTCTTTAACCAATTTTTAGATACCTACTTTTGTAGTAGAGAAGGGGCCGTTGTCAGAGGTACATCCATCCAATTACATATTTAAATAATAAATAAATATAAATAAATAAATATCCTTGGACATTCCACACAGCGTCATCTGGTCCCAAGCTAAGCAACCTAATGCTTGTGTTATGGTAACCAGATGACTGATATAATACATAGATACATTTTTTTTTTTTTTTTGTAAATGCATACATATTATAGATAGAAAACACCCAGACACGGAACAAATATCTGCAGAACATACAAACATTTGTCCCGTAGCGGGGATCGAACCCGCAACCCTCGCGTCTCAGCCGGGCGTTCACCCAACTGCGCCACAGTGGTCGTCAAATTTTCGAATAATTTGGTTCAAACGACCACATTATTCAAAAGTTAATTTTCCATAAGTGCGAGCAAAAGCTTGGCTTTGGCTTAAAAACCCTACGTAGTTTTCAGCGCAACTTCTGTCAAATACTATGTAGAAAACTAGTATTTGACAGAAGTTGCTCTATCCCCTTATCGAATAATGCTTATGTTTTTTTTCTTCCTGCCCTTATCCCACTGTGTGGGGTCGGCACAACATAATGTTCCTCTTCCGTTTCCCTATATCAGACGTCATCTCAGCACTCACACCTTTCTTACTCATGTCCTCACACAATCCATCCATCTTTTCTTTGGTCATCCCATAATATGAGGAGGGAAGAATCTCATGTTACTAGGAGAGTATTAGATATGAATGTGGATGAATATAGGTCTAGGGGATTTTATCTGAATAATTTATAATTACTAAGTTAAATTAAAACCCAAATTCAGTAAGTAAACAGTTACTGCATTATTTTGCTAACACGCTTGGTTCAGTAATTGATATTTCCACAGTCGTGAAGGGTCAAATTCCTAAAACCACACTTTGAACATACGATTCGAGGGCTATCGGCATCCATCTTGTGTGGACAGATCATTAACACGGCTGGAACACTGACGACCGCCGTTAGCGACGTGCTGGGCCTTTAAAATGCTGCTAAGAACTTGACAAAAAAGATTATTTCTGTTCAATAGAAAATCGAATCGAGAATTTTGCAGTTTTGTACTCTGTTTCTTCAGTTATTTGTTTCTTAAAGTAAGATAGTTTTACCGTGCATTGTTATTCTGCAAACTGTTAATAACTATGATCATATATTTTTACTGAAAACTGAAAAAAAAATAAGTGAGTACAAACGGCCTACAATAAAAATAATGCAAAATTAAAGAGTGTTGTTGAACAAATTGAGAAATGTTAGATAACGTAAAGAAACGTAAGCGATTTCACCTTTTTTTCATTGTATAAGTATAACGTTTATATATTTAAAATCAATTAATTCCCTATGAAAAACGCATATCAGTTAGATTATATTATACAAAAACCGAACTGCGTCTGTCTCTATTTCTGATTGGTACTTTAATCATTACAGACTGCAAGTGAAGATATTTGAAACCTATCTCTGTTATCATAAAGACTCAGAAAATAATTGTGTTTTCTATAATAATAAACAAAGGCTGTGGCTCCACGTGAAATTGGTTTCCATTCATCTCGTCACAGCTATTTTCACTGGCCGAAATAACCGAGTTGGTAAATATCTGGTTATGTTTACTCATGGTGTTTGTTCGTGACGGCGTGAAAGATGAACAAATAATGTAGCTATTTGACGTAGATATCTGGGAGAGTTGGAGATCTTATTAGAACCTAACTGATTTATCTATACATCATAATAACAAACTGGATATTACCTACTCATGTAAAAATATCGCTTGGATTAAGATAACGATTCATACGAAGAATCTTCATCTGAGTAGTGTATGGTCACTCTTGGCAATAGTGTCTCAAACTGTGTGGAAAGTGACCATATTCTCACTCAGATGAAGATAATCAGAAAAAAAGAAATAAAATTACTCAATAAAAGTTAAAAAACCTAATCAGAATTTTCTAATTTTAATTATATCAAAAATAGTCCTGGAGCCAAGATTTAGTAAAGTTTTAGACATATTCTAAACTTTCTCAATGAAACTGTTTGTAGCGAAGTTTTATCAATCCAAGTTCTAATGGGTTAGGCGACTAGTCCCTTGTAATTTCTTCGCTAATGTTTAGGCTATTACGCAAGCTTTGCTATTAGGGTCCACCTTTCAATAAATGATTCCTACATTCAATTGGATTTGTGGCGATGTTTTTTTATTAAATTAACTTTGTCTAACTTTGCTGATCAAATATTTTCTAAAAATAAATCCTAGCTAGATCGCTTCATCTTTATCCCTGCATATACCTACTGTTTATTACTACCAAATTTTATGAAAATCGTTCGAGCCGTTTCCGAGATTCAGGCAAAGCCGTTTACAAAAATGTCTCGCTTAAAGTTATCTAGATAGATTAGATAATTACAAGAAAGTATGATGTCATTCACCAACAATTTGACCTCTAAGTAAAAACCCGAAAATGATTTTCTTGCAAAATTGCTTGTGAACCGTAAAAACGTCCTTTTCTGAGTCGTGTGACCCGCTTCATCCATCAATGTCGCATCTCTTTGTCGGCCGATACCCACTTGAGGTGCCAGGCGCATTCGATCTTTTGCAGGTGGGTATTGGAGAAAACCTAGAGAATTTTATAGACACTATGTGAAAATGGATTATGCTGCTATTTTTTTTTGTTGTTGTTTTTTAAGATATTGAAGGACTCAAATAAGGAAAAACGGAATCAGATAGCTTACAAAAAATAAGCGTGAGGTAATTTTTCAAAGCTTTTTGATTTTAAAATCTATTCTTATTAAGTATCTATCTATCACATGTCATTATACTTATTTAGAGAATATCTTTTCAAAGAATGTATAAATAAAATCACACCAATCTATTGAGAATGAGTGCGGAGTAAGTTATAAAAACTTTTTTCATAATATTTTTGATGACTGTATCTGTCTTTACATACATTAGAAGCTTCAGAAATATTTAGAAAATAGAAAGCTACTACTAATAGGTAATTACTTAAAGTTTTGTGTGCATAATGTAGAACAAACGGGAATATCACTTTTCTTAATAATGATAAAAAAATAGAAGTACTTTATTATCGAATCGAGAATTTTTATAATTGTATTATTTTTCTATAGAGTGATAAAACTTTTTAAACTATCATAGTTTTGAACATTATAAACACTTAAAACGGGATATTTACCATTCATTTACCATTATCATGGCGCATGTAACTTTGCCGAATCGGGAAACTTATAAATCTACGAATCATGTTAGGTAAATATCCCGTTATAAGTGTTTATAATGTATAATATATGTACGTGTTTATACGGCGGTATGCTTTATTTATAGTCAATTTCCGAATCATGTGAGTGTTACTTTATAACGCCTTTATGCGATCACTAAAATTGCACATAAACCGAAGCACCGATATTCTGTGCTTTAAGCTCTGTATTACGCTGTAAAATTAATATGACGATGCACGTCGTGTGTTAAGCCCTTAATCGTGCCCACCTGCCCTAATAAATGAGACGATACCTTCACCCAAACCTTGTATACCCTACCTTAGCGTGATATTACATTACCTTTAAAATTTTAACAAAGAGTTGTGACATATTGTAATAAATTATAAGGGTTTTTGGTTTGAAAATGATGCTGTATAGAAAATTATGTTTTGAAAATTTAATATTTGTGTTCGAAATATAAGTTTATCAAATCACAAGAGATAGGTTTTAATGTTTTTAATGGATTCGAACCCGTGAGATATAATCGATCATCCCAAAGCCGGACTGTCTTACCACTCGGGCACGAAGCCCTAGTGTTGTAGCTTGTAGCCCGAAACTATCAGTAGAATGATATTTTTGGTTAGAGACCGTTTGAGTATTCGGGCAAAGTGATCTCAAATGAACATAAGTAACGCCAATACAAAAAAACATGTACATACTAGTCGGCAATAAAAACGGTTTCTTGTTTTTCAATCCCTCTCAGGTAATAAGGGCCTGTTTGCTTCGTTGCCTAAAAACCGACCTCATTTAACAATTCGTGTGCACGACTAGCCTCAATGAAAATTTTTATTTCATTTTTCTTGAATGGGCACCTTTACGGTTATTCAAACTTTTGACATTTCGATTATGCTAACAAACTGTAAGTCAAAATACAATTAGAAAAATTAAAAGTCTTAGAAACTTGTGACTTTGGTTAATTTTATTTTTTGATAAACGTTTACTTTAACGCTAAAATTATCCAACAACACTAATTCAAAATATATTTATTTTCTACAGACTCTACCTACTACTTAATTACAATAACAGTATAATTATACTTCACATTAATATTATAAAGGTAAAAGTTTGTGTAAGTGTGAATGTTTATTACACCTTCGTCCTTCACGCTCAAATGGCGGCGAGACCGAACTTATACGCTTACTACTAGGATGAAATTTACGGACAGGCTACAAATTACCTTAAATATCTGTTTTGTCGTCTGAGCTTTATAATAAAACTTATTATTATACAAACGTAAAATAATATAAACTTTCGAAATTATAATATTAAATTCATTTAAGAATTATCTGTATAGATATAGTTGTACTTATATCATTGGAAAACACGTGCATGGGAAAATCCCTCGTAGATACACTTTTACATGTTCTATCCGATGCCCTGTCAATTGCAGAAGAAGTGAGATTGCGATTTTCGAGAGCTCTCAACCCTGTTGTGTTTGCCTACTTTTAGTAGCAATGTAAATATGACAGGTTGAGCCATTATTATCATAGTAAATCGTAAAATTGCTTGTAGTTCTCTTTTTATATTGCATTATTTGGCCAGATAAAGTTTTATGTTAAGAACTATAAAAGAAAAGGTGGGTTGAAACTTGAAATTTACAAAAATGCCTCTTAGCTAAGTTAAGTTAGTTAAGTTAGTGTGTGGTCAACTTTCGTTAGGAAAATTTAGGACCCTTAACCTCCTGGCTTAACGACTTTTAAAGCCGGAACTGAGATACTTACAGTCGTGATCATATTATATTTTTATAAGTGTATTATTTCATGTAGATATTAAAAATTATCACCAAAAAAGATGCGTGTCTTAAAAGTTAAAAACACACACAAACTAATGAGGGCATCATTAGTTTTCTTCTACCAAAATTAAACTCGCTTAAAATACTCCACAAATTTGGTTCACAAACCTCTATGCAAACAATAGCAAGATACCGCATAAACTGTGAGCTCGTAAACGCTGTTTTAATGCCCTGCCCAAAGAACTCTAAAACAGCGAAAGGCGTGTTCAATTTATCTATGTCAACCCCCGGAGGCAGACACCGTGAAATCTCTACTCCATTAAAATTGTATTCGTATTTATAGAAAAATGTAAGGAACATCGCTTTTTACTTGAAGATTCGCACTTACCTCAAGAAAATAACAGGATTCACTTCAAACACAAAAAGTTACTTACATTATAAAACATAATATTTTGATTGAGGTCTTGGATTATTTATAATAGGTAAACTACATAGTAGATATTTACTGATTATATTTTTTTTAAAAGACTTAAAATATACTTAACTAAAATGTTAAATTATATGATTTTCTCACATTTTATTGAGTTAAATTGTTAATAGTCAATTATAAAAAAACATCACGGCGCTTATAATTCAGGTAAATGAGTACTCTCACAAATCAAAGCTACAAAACTCAAAACGCCCCACGTTCATAACAAAAGAACTTCTCAAACACCACAAACACTGCAAAGCACAAAATACAAAACGTGGTCAATAATACACCCACTTTATTCATTACAAAGGAAATAACGAGAGAGCGAAAACAAAATGCACTCCACTTTGTATCCTCGTGGGTGAAATTTTATGTCGTGAATACAAGCGTTGCACTGACTAAAATTTACAGCATTTATATGAATGGGGTAAGGTTGAAAATGCAACATGAAATGAAAATAAGAAACATCGGTGTAATTAAGAACACGTATCAAATGCGCTAGATGTATGGTTAGACTTCGTTAGTGCAGTTTCTAGCTTTGGAAACGGGAATACGTAGGTAACGTGAATCGGTAGTTATACAAGATGGCCGACGCTATGAAAATGGGGTAAGTACATTATGTTACACTGGGATAATAATCTCATCCATCATGCTCCTGGAGTGCTTTCTTAATTCGGTAAAAAATACATATTCAATTAAATATTTTTTCCTGCTTTTGTTTTCTTAAATCCATCGCATTATTCAAAACAAGCAGCACGTTGCAGGCTGCAGCTTTGCACAGGTGTACGAATAAAACTACTGGGATAAAATATAGCCTATAACCATCCCGACAGTCCATATATAGATTAGTATAGATAACTACGCCGTGTCGTGCCGCGTCAAGACATGGTTAGTTGGAGATAGGCAGCAGTACTTGATAAAACACGAAACAAAAACAAACTCCAAATTTTATTCCCGTCTCAACTGTTCATGACAAGAACAACGGGTATTAAGTTAGGGTAAACGACACAGTTCAGAAGTTGTCTCAACATCTGGCATATAATTAATTGGCTACCTTACCTGCACCTTGAAGTTGCATAGTTTGTACTCTGGTGTCATCTGCAGGAAGTTGCGATCAAATTAATAAGTTGTAAGTTCAGTTCATTATGAGAAGTGGAATTTCAAATATCGAGTTTGTATTGAAATACCTCGGTTTCATACTTCACTAATAAAAAGTAGCTTTTGTTATGAAGATCTTATAATATTCCAAGTGTTAGTACAACACTATTGTTTAAATAGTAAGTTGTGTTATAACCCACTGTATGGAACTTTTCGAAGAAAATAAAAACCTTTATTAATTTTAAAAAGAAATATTTTTTAACTTAGATATTTTTTGCCTGTTTGAATAATAACTGAGAGTGATTTTAAAATAGCATTTTTTATTAAAGCAAAATAAAGATTTTCGTACAACTATTGCCAAAGCATTATCATGTACTAATATATAAAATTTAAATTATTGATTTAGTTCCGTGAAAAGTCAAATTTAAAAGGTAATTAATAAAAAGTTAAAATGATTTTCACCGAATTCAAATAAATGCTATTTATTTATTCAAACAAAGTTTTATATCAGAAACAAACAAAAAATACCTACACTACTTAAAAACTAATTTAATAAAAATGAACTCTGTATTCTAACCTAGTATCACCTAAAGATAGAATACAGAGTTCAGGTCACCGGCCGCAGGTAGGGTGCCCAAAAGGCTGGCAGCGTTACCTCGTTGAATGGCTAAACTTATCCTTTGTCCGAGGTAAGCACCAGATAAATAAATAATTAAATAAATAAATTATTTGTAGTGATTGAATAAAACGAGTAGACAGTTATATTGAAGAAAGATGTTCTTTCAAATAAAATCTACTGCCCTTTATCTTTTGATATTACTACTGACAGGCTTTTATTATTTTTATAAAGATTGACTCACTTTCATTGAAACTATGAACAAGCTCCAAAATTTATTTTAAAATTGGTCCCTTTTTCTAAAGAATGTAGTTAATTCAATGTAGATTAATAGTTCGATCACAAAAAGTTACGCCATCTAGCTCTTGTAAGGCTTATATTGTTCTTTCTTTCTTCTTTCTTTCTTTATCATAACAATAAAGTCACCAATTAAACCCAGTTCATACAACTTTTTCACTATTTTTACCAATTATCACATTATTTTTAAACAACGTTAAAAACCACGAATTTGAAAGGGATCTATAATAACTGTCACTACTTTATCCGAATCCATACCCAGATTCAGTTGTGAATAGAAATAAATTCTTGGCGAGCTCATTTGGCTTGTTAATTGAAAAAAGTCGAGTCTGATAATCCGTCGTGCTGCAATGCGGTGCCAGCTCTTACAACTGTTATTTTTACGAACGATAAAATAACGTTTTCAAAATAACGATAAAACAAGTACTTACTCTTTATTTACAAAACTGTACAAAAACGATTAGAACCAGTTCAGGTCCAGTTCTATTCAATTTTGAATATGTCTCCAGTTAGGCTGGTTTTTTTAGGCTGTATTATCGGAAGCCACTAATAACAACAACAGGCTAAATTTAATTATATAAAATATCGTAGATCTAAATAACTAAAACATTATGATCAATAACTTTGTCCGGCAATCAAGCAATACGTCAGTTTAGCACTACGTGTATTTTTACAATATCCAGTAAAATGTGGAATTAAATTAAAAAAAGAAACAATTAATCATCATCATCGTTGTATCCCAAATCATGGCGGACAGTTTCTACTGGCAAGACACATTAGGCATTTTAATTTCGAATTACGATCATTCGAAGGTGCCCTAGGGGAATATGTAGCCAAATGCTGATTTGCTACACACCCACTCACATAAGTTTCAATAGGTAAAGAAAACCCATTTAGGTATCTAAGGGTAATCAGGTGTAACCAAACTTAATTTGCTACACCACCTACATCTACCACGCACGTTAGAAATCATAAGAGGGAATAGAAAGTTTCATTATCGTTTTAGTATCGACCGCCCGAATAACACTAGCCGCTGCAGTCAGCAGGATTTGTGAATAAGCCCCCGTTCACCCTGTTCCATTTGTTGCCAGATATTCCTTCTCTAACCACTGCTTTTTGGGGCTTAATGTTATGTGAGTGTGGCTTTGTTTAGTGCGTTTATTTAAAGTTATTTTAATATGGTTAATACGAGATCGTAACTAATAATAGTTGTACCGGGGTACAATTCAAAGACTTTAAAAAAATATTTATCTAAGATAGATCTACGAAGATGCACTGTGCTGATTCCTAAAAGAATGTGTCTTTTATAATCGTATATTCCGACTGGAAACATTCCGACAAACGAATACAATTTAACAAGTATAATGTAGGAGCTGAGACGTCTCGAAAGTAGGTTAAGTCGCGATTTCTAAAATTTCAGGTGTCTGGTAAAGCTGGACTTCTATGTTGAAAACAGATTATTGTGATAAAAATAATCTGCTAAAATTAAGTGCGAAAATACTTACTGCATAGTATGACAAATCGGCATTTTATAAAAAAAATATTCGATATTCTTCAAACAGGCCTGAGTATGTGACGCGATGAAAACTGTTTGAGTGATTTCTTAGTTTCTATGGAGATAAGTCCAATTTTAATCAAATCAAAGTGTTACATAACAAAGACTTCAAAACAAACACCTGCCTGTTACTTTGTCACTTACAATATCTACGTAATACCCACAATCTTGAAGATACATGATACGAAACATACGTCGCCCGCTTCAAGCCTCGCCGAGCAATTTTCCAGGCAATTTAGAGAGATAAATTTAGAAAATGCTGTTTTTGAAATTTTGCTGTGATTTTTCGGTTTACGGCGTTGACGGATGCCTCTGAAGCGGTTCGTATAAAGCTGAATGGCGGAGTTTTAGTGCATTCTGCAGTAATTGGAGATTAAGGCTGTCAAGCCAGAACGCTTCTTGAGTTTATTGTTGTGTCTTAAGCGCGGATTCGTGTCTCAGTTTTAAGGGTCAAAATATCGACGCTTGTGTTACGATTCAAGAGAGACGTAGCTCCTTTCGTAGAGTGTTTTGGTTAGTTCTTCGACTTTTCACTGACGTATAAAATAATGGTTGTAAATACAGGATTCATGCTTATGAAATCGATTACGCATCACTTGTATAAAATTGCGCTGATTTAAAAAAATCTTGTTAGGTTATAAAAATTACAGACAATCGTTCGAGGGTAATTTTATGAACTATTTTTTGACAGCAAAAGCTGTCAAAAGATAGTTCATAAAATTAATAAGACAGATGTATGAAATTACTGTGATACCTAAAAAGGTATCACAGTAATTTAATACATCTGTCTTTTAGAAAAAGTAGAGTCCAGTAATTTTGAAGAGCGACAAACTTTCTCAAAATAATGTTGTGTATTACGAATTATTTTTACTATTGTTTTATTTAATCAATAATATTCTTCTTTACTTCAAAAGTTGTTAATTGCAAAATGTACGTTGTTTTCATCGAATTTGAATAATTGATCCAACACGTAATCAAAATTGATTAACCAAACCCCAAGAAGCCCCTTCACCAATTATACCCGAGTCAATCACCTCTGACCCGTTACAAAGGAGAGAAGGCAGCATTGGCCCAGGGCGAGATAAATACAAAACACTTTCGTAAACCATTATGATGATATGACATAAATATAATAATAATAATAATACCTTAACTCGTTAATTGTAAGAAAACGTGCGTCAAGGCGATGAAGATTCTGTAACATTTTATACCGTACTTACCGTAATTTAAACGGTACTTCCAAAAATTCTTTTACCAATAAATATATCCACCAGTAATTTACCATAACAATACCATCTAAAAAACGGATTTTTGTAACGAGGCACTTCACACCTTTCTCTATAGCCCCGTATTTCGTCTCTCCTTACTCAATAGCAGAGTTCAGTTCGAGTTAGACCCTTGTAACATGTGGCGCGCAAATTGCGTAGATGACGAATGAAGTAACAAACTCAAGCGGGTAGCGCCTTTGATTGCACCCCATAGGTGCCGGTCATGTTGATATACAAAGATAGATAAGTTAACTAGAAATGACGTAGTTTTATTTGCAGTAGGTACTAATTTAAACAAAGTATCTTTAATATTATAATCGTGAAGTATATGTTATATGATTGTGTATTTATTACTTTTTCACGTAAAAACTTCTAAACAAACTTTTATAAAACTTGGAATATACAATTATTTTAATACCTAGATTAACACAAAACCTACGTTTTATCCGGGAACCAACTGAAGACGCGGGCGTAAGCTAGTATTAAATAAAGCCAAAGTCAGACGTCCAAACTGCATCTCTACACAAAGCACGTTCCATTCCTAAATCCTAGAGTCAGCATGTAGTGCTCAATTCGCACTTACCCTTCCGACGGTCCTGAAAAGGTCGAGCTCATTTGCCATCAGAACAGACCCGCTCGATGTGGACTTGGAGACAGAGACTCAATCAGGATGTTATTAAACGCTTGATGGGATTGTGTTACGGGGCATTTTCACCGCAGTAATTTTTGGATGAGCAACACTTTATCGCAAACATATATCAACTCACATTTATTTGTTGATAGAATAAATGTTTTATCTTTCATTTTTATTTCTTAAATGTTACTTAAACCGCCAACAACATGAATTAAAAAATAAACTTGTCACTATTGAATATGAAGAACTAATTAAACCCTCTGTAACAATGTTATCAATTGTTAGAATATTTTAACTGTTTTAAAAACTATGCATAACATTAAATAACTTTTTACTGCCGGATGTTGCTAAGTAACGTTGATTAACAAAAATATATGAAACATCATTTTTTTTAAATCAATCAATTATTTGTCTGATAATAAAAAAAAAACCATAATAATGGCGGTACGGAACCCTTCCTTAGGTAAAATTCACAATTAGCCAGTTTCTTAATACGGCTGCAATCATGTAATATTCCCAACGGTTAGCTCCCGCACTCTTGTTCGCAGCAACAACGCCTGGCGTTTTCTTTGTATTCCATGTTGATTACTGATTGGATGCACTAAGCTCTCTGTGCGCGGAATACTGTAACACGAATACATTCAACTCTGTCGATAATTTTGTAAATACATTACGTAAAATGTGGTTTTTCAAGTAAACAATTTGAACTTAATTTAGATCCAATAACTGAAAGTTTATGTAAGTGTATAGTATCATTTATATAATGTCATTTTCTTCGTTTTCCCAATCATTGGTTGGCAAACAAATAAATTGACTGACATCATAACATGCATGGTCTATGCAATTTAGTAAGACTGTCAAGTATTGTTATTAATTGAATGCAATAGTCAAGAAAATTGCATCATGTACCTGAAGTGTGAATGTTTGTTACTCTACACTCGAACAACCAAACAGATTTGAATGAAATTTGGTACCAAGATAGCTTATTATCTTGGATATACATAAGCTACTATTGATCTCGGTATTCCTACGGAAACGGGAACTATAACCTCGAATCACGCATCAACATGACGCCCAGTTAGGTTTTGGCGAGGCGATAGGCACTGTTTATAGTTTTCTTAAAGTGAAATTCCTGCCGTAAATCAATATTTTTGTGGCACATAAATCTGGATTTGGCACATAGCCACACTTTGCACTAGTTGGCATTCTAGACGAGACAGGCAACAAGCCGATGGCCGCTTACTTTCAAATAAGAACTTATATATTTATTTATTTATTAAAAAGTAGTTTTATTTCTACTTTATATTACACACATTGCTCGCATAGTATTTAGCCTATTGTGTTATGCCTATGTAATGTATCATAAACTATGTTCGTTCTAAGTTTCAGTCAAATATAATCAGTAGTTTTTTTGTTATAGAGCAACAAACATAATTATCATACTCTATACATTTTACAAACTTCCAGATTTATAATACTCGAAAGAAATTAAGAAAAAAAAATCGTTTTCTTTAGGACCTCTAAAATGCCATATTGAATGTAATCCTTTCATAAACAATATTCAGTTTATAAAGTCTAGAGTCCGTTAATCCTCTTACAACGGTAAGTTAAGATACTTGTTCAATGTTAGCATTGTAATCTCTAAATCCTGGTTCCATCTCGTAATCCAGAAACTCTATTAATTCTATTGTTTTTAGAGTGCTTGTTTCTTGCTTAGACATTCTTGTTCATTGAAGTTAAATGACGTTCGGAACGGATGAATTTTGATTGATGACCACAATAAAAAATTTAATAATGTTAATAATACAAAAAAAACTTTCGTTTTGATTATTTTGAATATGCTATAATTATTACTACCAATTGGAAACCGATTAACGAAAAAAAGAGATTTGTATTGCCATGTAATGAAAATAATTTTCATTACATGGCAATACAAATTAAATGAAATGAAATAATGATCACGACTGTAATTATCCTCCATCTCTCTCTCTCTCAATTAAGGTTTACTGGAAGAGAACTCTTTATAGGGTTGTTCGCCTTTGCGATTACCTTTATATTTATAAGTTATTTTAATAAATATAAGTACTTTACCCTAAATAATATCCTAAAATTATAAATTTCATTTGTCCCGAAAAACTATCTTAAATATAAGCACGCGAAAAAGTTAGTATTTTTTTAGATTATTTAAGTTCAAAGTCTACAACAAGTGCTTGTCATTTAATTGTTCTAAAGTTAAATAAAATTCAATGAACATTTTTCTGAAAGCTCTAACTAATTCTGTTCAACTAATTAAACAAATCGTCCGAGATTTAACGAGTTGTATTATAATTACATTTTCTCTTTGAATGAATAATTATATTTTACTAGCCAACTTGGCCGCGGGTTCGTCCAAGTAGTATCTACCTAGAGGCTCCATAAAAACCTATGTGTTGTTTTTGATCATACAGTTTAACGCTACTTACTGTAAAGCTCATTAAATGTTTTTTCTATACAAATGTGACATGTTAATATGCTCCTTGTTATTCAAATAGCCTTTAAATATTTAAGGAAGGATTCATATTTTAAAGAAGTGATGTTGGTTTGTTTGACAGAGGTGATCACTGAAACTCAGCCGATTTTCACCGATGTGTAGAATGAATTATCGAGATGGTTAAAAGCTATATTTTTAGTTAAAGTACACCCTTGAAAAACCGGCACGTGCTGCTATTCCTATTTATTATCTTATTTATTCCTTTACGAATATTCAAGTTAACAATAAATATCTCAACATTTTGCTCCAAAAACAGCAGCAAGTTGTAACTCGAGGTTATTTATTTTAAATTAATTCAATAAAATGCAGCAAATGCAAAATAGCTGCAAATTCATTCAGACTGCGCTTGCGTAAATATTTTGGAGACTAGTTTTAACTGAAGCTTTAATTATTGTAGTTTTATGTTTAGTTACTCAGCTCATTTGTATTGCCAACTCATACTTATTTAAAAAAATCCACTTAACTATTCAATTCGATTGGCTTCCATACAAATACTCATTTAATTTTTCCCGAAATAGGTACAACATTAATATCTATTCAAAAAAGTAAATCATGATCATCATCATTTTCAATTTCATCAAGTTGAGAGTTGAGAGAGAGTTGTCCATTTGAGAATTGGGCTACTTACGCCTAAATACTGAAATACTACTTAATAAAAGTGATGCTTATCTATTTAAACTGGCAAATAAGAATGAATGAATGAATAAATTGTTAATACGTTCGAAAATATTTAAGTAGCGTATCAAAACAAAAAAAAACATAGGTATTCAACCGCCCGAACGGTATTGGAGCATTTGACTATGATTTTATGTTTTAATAAGGAAAATATTTCGCTACTTTTCATACCTTAGGTAGGTACTTACCACAAAATACCATAAAATAAAACAAATACTTATGATTCAGCAATAAAACTGCTATATTTTAAACCTTTTCAACTTCATCTGTATCGAATTTAAAGCATCAAGTTTACTTGCAAAATAGTTTAGCTATATTGTGGATTTTGTTGCTTTATTTTTATTTACCTTATTCGAGACTGAAGTTAATGTTGCCGCTTGAATTTTAAACTAGCGTCACAGTCAAAATCGAACAGATAGTACACTTTGAAAACCAAGCCAATCATACAAAAGTATTGCTTCACTGCCTAGGTGCCGGAGAAGTAAACGCAATTTTGGCAATGGGTTGAGTTACTTTGTTACTATATTGAAAAGTCACTGGGTAAGCTTTACAAAGGAATGCAATATAATCTTGATAAATCTTTGAAGCTTTCTAGGCAGTCACAGTTTGAATGGGTGACCGCCAATCCCGCTAACAGTCGTGTCTTTCCCTGCTTCAGATAGCACGTTCAATTGTTAGTTCCGGCTATAAAAGTCGTTAAGGCATGTCAGAGGCTTGAAGCGACCTAAAAACTCCTTATAGCGTTAGTGGCACGCAAAATGTTAATTTTTATGAATACTCAATTTAACAACAAGTTCCGTAAAAATGCCTCACACTTGAAACTATTGCACAACTTTCGTATGAAAAGACCGTTAAACTAGCGCTTACGATATTTTAACAAACAATTCCAAATCTCATCAAATAACACTCCGAACTGTTATTAAATTTTACTTAAAAACAAATTACACAGTGAACCAGTTGATACGTTTTGAGCTGTGACTGATGCTTAGCTCATTGAATATTCCAATAAGCCTTGAAGTCTTTTAGTGAAAGAGTTTTAATATTGCAAAACGAATTTATCGTAAATGATTTCCAAGGAAGTGAACAACTGAGGAAACTAATTTGCAATTATAAACTTAGGGAAATCTGTGATAAAAAAATTTAAACTATTGCGAATTTATAATAAGTTCAAACGTAATCGGGCCTTGCCTAAACTTACATTTATATTTCATAACTGAATACGCTAACTGATTTAATTAACTCGTATCTAAGTATATGATTTGTAGAACTAAACAGTAATTTTTTTTTAATAAATAAAGACAGGTTATATCGCGTATTTAACCTATTATTATTATTATTTACTTTATTTATTTCTCTACGTTTCAGCAATGTTACAATAGCCGTGATCGCGCAGACTGGATCGAGACGTAAATAAGGTAAATAACGCGATAAAAAACCTGTGTTTATAAATATACTCGTAAGTATTTCAAAAATATGAATTGTGGTCGTGAAAGTTTAAGTAAAATATAATAAAATCGTTTATAAAACGATAGAAGTATTTCTAAACTAGCCCAACACAAAAAAGATCACAACAGGCATCTCAATTATTATTCCTGAAAGAATATTCTTCTTAACAAGAATATTGCAATCGAATACGGTAAATTATATAAAGTACCAGGTTTGTTTGTCAAGGTTCAAGATTTCCAGTTAAAAATGCCTTCTATCGAGAACCCTTTGAACTACTGCCGTTTGTAACATAATCGTGGTTCTGTAGAATCTTTTATACAAAGCTGGGTACAGGGTGTATCAAACTTACTTAAAGATGACTTTTATTATTATTATTACTTTTATTATTACTTTGATTTCATGAATCCTAAAGCTTTACAAGATTTTTTATTGACATGCAAAAGTATTTCCCCTCTCTCTGTTGAGAAACTTGTCTGTTTATCAAAATTATCAAATTACGTTTTAATAGGAGACTTATAAAAAGAAAACGGGAATCAATAATAAATGAAAAATTATTTAAATATTGTTCATTTTAATTTTCGTATTTTTTTTCGAAACAACTACTTAGACCGGACTGTTAACAGATTACAAAGTACATAGTACTCACAATACACCTATTACCTTTATAGAGCACAGATGTTATCAAAGAAACGTTACTTTGTAGGACTCTCCGCTTTCCAGGTTTGCTTTGTAAGTTCAACTAGAGCAAAGAAACGTTCAATTTGAATTATGGTGTGATGGTCATGAACAAAAAGCCGTTGGCCAAGTGGATTGGTAAGTACTTCGACTTTCGATCCGAAGGTTGTGGGATCGATTCCGGCCATGTCAAGAATTTTCGTGTCGAAAAAGTTAAATGCGCTTAAACACGAGCTTTAAACGGCGAAGGAAACATCGTGAGCAAACATGCGGCTAGTCAGCCCCACACGTATTTGGCCGGCTAAGCTGAGAAGAAGGTTTAGGTGCTGGGCAAGCCTATCGCGAAAATAATAAAATTAAAAATTATCGAAGGCTCGAGTGAAAGGAAGGAAGAAAGGCCTTTGCCCTGCAGTGGGAATCTACAGGCTCGTAATAATAAAGAAGAGCCTTTGATAGTTTTATCATTATAAACATGAAACTATTCATAATCGCCGACAACGATTCATCTTCTCGAAATGGGCCGGCATCAATTCGTACATCATTACTCGCGCCATGTTGAGATAAGCCTCTTACACACAGACATTAATTACACGAATCCTCTTTAGGACTGAAGGTGGAATAGAACCGCTAACTCACTTGTAAGTTGAAGCTTATATTTAAACTAGTAGCACGTCCCGGATTCGCACGGGTGTACTAATGGAGCTACCGGGATAAAATATAGCCTATAACCTCCCGGACAGTCCATTCTACCCTCCCGTGAAAGAATTTTTGAAATCGGTCCAGTAGTTTCGGAGATTACCTCCGTCAAACAAACAAACAAACAAATTTTACCTCTTTATAATATTAGTGTAGATGTAGATAACTGTGGTAAGGCCAATTGAATTTTAAATTATTATTACGAATATATGAATTGATTACAATGGTAGTTTATTTGAAACGTGTTTTGGTGTTATAATGAAAGGTAGATATTTCTTATTTTAAAGCAAAAAAAAAAATCTGTAGTCTGTATTCAGAGTTGAACACTACTTATATGAATAAATTATATTTTAGTAATTCGAATGCGATGGTTAAATACAAGCACTATCATAGCAGGGAATATATCAATGTTTTTGTATAACAGTATTTAATAACAGAATATCTTCTACAAAAAATGTTATTCCCATAATTTAATACAATTCGTAATGTTTTTTAATGAAAAAATAATAATAGAAACTCTCGCTCGAATTTCTTAAGGTCAATATTGACTTTGTAGTTAATTCGTATCTTGATCAAAGTTCTAGTGGTATATCTGTTTTATTTCGGCTGTAAGGGTGGTCGTTAACCCATACAATTTGTTAGCAGTCCACTGTTTTCACGATTAGTGTTTCTGCTTGTTTTATTTGTGTGCATCAGGGAAATGAAGATGTACTGGTGATTTATTACTAACCTTTTATAGTTTTTTTATTTAAAACAATTAGCTTTTATTTCTTATGCACACGCAATAATTGATAGCGTATTGTGATGATGTATTCGCTATGATATAAATGCTGTTATTTCTGAAAGAACAAGAGGTTTATAGCCTCAAAATTCTCTCTTGCGCTATGAAGCTACGAGAAACGTGTTAAATAAAAAACGAAACATTGAATTTTGTTATTTTTGTACCTATCTTGAAACGTTAAACCAATTTACAATGAGAATTTCCAACTGGCCAATAATAAGCAAAGTATGTTTCTCAAAGGTAGTTATAATATCAAACACTGTAAAATATAAATTTATTAGCGTTTTCAAGGTTTTCTTACTTTTATCATTCTCGATTGAAGGATTTACGTTGAGAGCCTCATAAAATTGTAATGAAAAATGAATTAGCAAATGCTTTCAACAATCTCGTGGGGCCACAATTTAATAATGCCAGATACATTATAGCCTTGTAAAAACGTTGTCCGTATGATTAACCTGAGGTTTATCTAGAGATAATTCATCTCTTGCCCTTTGCTAGTTACCTACCTTCTTAACTTTTAGTTTAAGTAGGTACCTACTTACTTTCACTATTATTGAGTACTAAGTAAGAATAGAAATGATAAACCTTTGAAACTCTTAAACATTTAACTATAGTTTTCTGTCAATATTTTTTTATACCTGAAGTCTCATTTAAGTACACGATGCAAGATGTTTGCCTGTTGCATACAATCGAAGCAATATTTGACTTCCATGGTTTAAATATGTTTAGCCGTATACAACAAGAAAATTGCCATAAGTAAATAAGCCTGAGGCTATATAATTTCACGGTTCTGTTTCCTCTAAAATGGTTTCAAAGATCGGTACCTGAACCTTTCATTACTTTCAGTTGTACGGTCCCCCACTTTTGGCCAAACAAAGCTTTAATAAGGTGACAAAATTTTAACGGACCCACGAAAATTGTATTTTTAGTGGAATTCCACGATGTAAATGGAGGTTTATTGAGTTTTCACGACAGCCTTGTTACGGTGAAAATTATTTTGGGTCAACCTGATCTGTTTAAAATTCAATAATAATATATTTGAGGAACTTAGAAATTAATTTAACAACATATTTTTTGAGATTTAATAATAGTATTTTTAAGTAAATTTATTAAATAACTAATCTGCTAACGTTCTTGCTACGCCGTAGTAAAGTGCTACGATTTTCTTGCTACAACTATGTATGGTCATTTATTTTTTCCATAATTTTATACAGTCTATCTTACGCCTATGCCTAAGATGGACTGTATACGGTAAGGATACACCTACATTATTTACGAGTATGTTCATTATCAATATTTCTTTACTAATGCGCCTTAAAACAATTACTAGTTTCCTACTAAGTATTTACCCTTTGCTTGTGTCATTTACAATTTACGTTTAGTACAATTGTAATGTCTAACCCCTTCTATCCATTAATAAGATATAACAGTCGTAAGTCAAATCTGACTCCGCCATGAGGCAAAACCGCGTCAATGGAGGGGACCATAATATAACTTACATAAATTAAGGGCGTATAGACCGTACTAAATCAAAATTTAACTACACATTTGATTATAAACAAAACTGTAGCGTACACTCAGCACTATCCTTATGAGGAAGGAATTGATACAATTTGCTTAAGAACTCCGCAAATAAACATTTTCATTCTACAGAACAAGTTCAAAAGATTTAGTTCAACGCGAAGACTGGTTATGTAGTGGTATTACTACACTCTACATGACCGGAAACAGGAATGGACCAGGATAAGTGGAAGAAAGAGCCAAGTAGTGTGAGACAGTACAGGTTGAATATAATTAATAAATGAGATATAGTGAGTCTCTCTTGCGATTTCAAGTATGACCAAGAAGATACAGTGAAACAAATGAACCGTGAGGAGCATATGACCCTACAGTCTACATAAAACCGTTTTACGACCCCGTCCCTCCAATAAAGAGTTATTGCTGTAAGGTCAATAGACTATGTTGTAATTTAAATTTTATGGGTCTTAAAAACTATCATTTAGTTCACCTATGATATTAAATCATAACCCAATCGCTTAGAAGGAGTTTGTTTGTTCATATCAAAAGTAATCTTCGTATTGGTGGCAACTCAGATGTAACCAAAACTAAAACAATCTTCGAGGTCCTATCGAATTAAACGATTCTTTCTTTCTTTTTTCTTGAATTTAAGATGATGCCATCCTTTTTATTTCGATCGCTATGAAAGGGACGGCAACATTTTTAGTTAGTTTGGTTTTAGTTTTGGTGACATCTAAATAGCTATCATTGGCTTACTACTTACTACTCGTTTATTTTATGTTTGTGTTTTCGTTCCAATGTAAATGACATGCCTTCGTAGGCATTGTTCTTGAGACATTAAATAAAATATTGTTTCAATCAACTCACAAAAAAGTTGTCTCTTAAATTAAATTTTTGCTTACTTTACCATAATTGAAACTCGTCTGTTTCTGAGAACTTAGAAACATTCAAAACTATTCAATCCATAATAGATTTGAAGTGGCTATATTGCTACTTGCAAAACTAGATTAATTTCTGTAACTGTTTGTACCAAACAAGTAACACGAACGGGTGCGAAGTTTGTCAGACGGATTACTAGGTCCAACTTGAGACACTATTCATCATAATTTGGTTTTCATTTCAGTTTCTAGGTGGATTAGAGAGTACTTTAGTAATGATAAAGCATAATATTTAAGGGTATTTATCGCAATTACCTTAATTAAATTTCTATCCCGACGTTTCAACTGGATTGCACCAGCCGTGGTCGCGGACAGTCTGGAGTGTTAGAGGTACACCGCAGCAAAGCAAAGGCGTTTATTTGTCTACCCTCACTTGTTTTTTTAAATTTCAATTAAGGCTAGGTTACACTAGGACAGCACACTATACTGACAGTATCCGCACGCAGAGATGATTTTATTTTTTGTCACGAGTGCACTAGATTGATCGATTCGATCGAAACGATCTTGTGTACCTATACTATAAAA
The DNA here is from genome assembly GCA_947086425.1 of Xanthorhoe spadicearia. NCBI lineage: Eukaryota > Metazoa > Arthropoda > Insecta > Lepidoptera > Geometridae > Xanthorhoe > Xanthorhoe spadicearia. The sequence continues at coordinate 3,029,434 of OX352205.1, read as the reverse complement.
TCTGGAATACATACAAAAAGGAAGAACGATAGAAATACCGTACTTGGAGATACCATTTGAAATTCAAATTTTCCTTTTGAAGAACACAACTAGCTAAGGGGTTGTTCGATTAAAACTGCCATGGACACTCAAGGTAATAAACTTCGAGTTACTTATAACTTCCCTTCCAAAGAACTTTTCACTTTAACAGTTTGGGATAAAGCCTGTTTTAGCTCGAAGCTTCGAAAACGAAGTTGCCCTTGCCTCACTTTGAATAAGATCGCCATTATAATAATTAGATAGTTTGAAATAGTAGTAAAAAGTTTGAGTTAAGCTACGTCCTGGAAGAAAAGTCTGAACGACATTTGGCGGTTTAACAAGTCGCAAAATAAAAAAATTAAACATACTCTTTCGTAAGTTTTCTCACTAAATTCAATTGACGGCCATCATGATTTGCATAGTCTAAGCATTGTTAAAATCATGGAAGTCAAGTTTTGCTTTAATTTATTGTATGCAACTGGCAAAAATCTTGCATCATGTAAATGAAGGGGGTAGTATTCCTAAGTGCGGAAAAATATAATATTTAGAATAAAAAATAATATTGCTAAGGTTCGATTCGAATCTGTAGAAAGTCAAGGCGAAATTCCCATTCAGATTGCACTTTTAGCTTAAATTAGCAACGTCGTGATAATAGACTCCGGAATTCCGAAAACTCCAGTTTTATTTTAGTGGTCTGGGCGTGAACTGAAACTATGAATAGTAATAGAGTTCAAAGAGGAGTTTTAATATGATTTATATTTATTAGAGTGGAAAACTTAGGAGGGACTGATAACTGTAGCCTAAATTACTTTGAAACCTATTACTATACGAAGTACTTGTTTGTTATTAGTCAATATGGTTAACTTGGTAGGAAGACTTTGCTGCTCTAAGGACCGTCCAAATACTCATTAGAATCCTATAGAATACTTATGAATTTCCTATGAGTATTTAGACACTATTTTTCCATCATATCATTTACAATTTTATCAAATATATTTACAATTATTTATTATGTTTTCAAATTCATTTACAAAATATTTGACTTTATACATTAGTTTTTAGTCAAATTAAAAACTCAACAAAACAAGCATAACTGTAACCCCTCTGCTTCCTTACGATCTCATTTTCAATACCTCCAAGTGCAAATAACGACTTAATTATAACATCTTTGCGGTGGCTTCACGCGTATGCCGCCATATTCCGTATATCATGTCTGAGAAATGGTTGGTAAATAAGAATATGTGATCTCATTTCGTGACAACTTGAGATTGGGTGTAAATTGGGTACTTATTTTTACGTATGCCCTTTTTGAATGTGAATTATTAACTGTATTTTGCGTATGTAGGGAACGGATGATGCTTGAATAGTCTCTACATATTTATATGACTTGTAGGACCACAAATCTTTTTTTTTGTAAATGAATTTATTTCAACGATCAATATGTTTGGACCTAGCGAGCGGGGTAAACCAACTGACGAGGCGTCATGAAAATCTTCGCGTCAGCGTTTCTTGTAGCCAGCCACTACATGTATTTTTGAATATTCAAGAGCAGGATGTGGATAGGTGTGTCTGACTATCCTATAATTTTATAGAATTCTACTAGATTTTATAGAGCCTTGAAAGAGAGTATTGTATTATATTTTCATTTAGATTTCAGTAAAATCCACAGACTATTATCGATATTATCGATAAAATCGTATCTTACGTTATGTGAGCAAATAAAAAGTCAACACTAAATTTAAATTTATGAATGTAATAATAAAAGAAGCAATTTCATTAATTTATTTTATTTCCTGTCGTTTGTAAAATAATCATAACAATACTTACATAATTATCCCAAGACAAAACATTTGAATACTAAACATTACTAATCATCTACTTAAAGATACATAAAATAAATACAATACAATACAATAATATTTTTCTTATAAATTAATACAAATATTACACGAAACCTTAGGTCTAGTTAGAAAACAAAAGTAAAAAGCAAAAAGTAAACCAAAATTAATTGAAAAATTGATAAAATTCATGATAAGGTATTTAAATGTTACGAAGCAATATTTTTTGTTAATTTTCTTGTTTTCAAGGACTTGATATCACAGCTATTCAATTTTAAAATGTAAATATTCACATTTAAAACTCTGCATTTGACTTTCGAAAAACTAGGAATTGTCTGAATTATTTTCATTTTAAAATTAATTTCCTACCAAAAAATGGGTAAAACAAAATACTAAAGAATACAGGTTAAGAACTTAAAAGCAGATATTTACATTTATTTCTATAACTTCGAATAAACTTTTGTCGTCTACGTTAATAATTAGGGCACATTAGTTATTAAAACAACTATATTTTGGTGTAAGCTAAATTAAACTAGTGGCAAAAATATTTTTAATTTACAAATAGAATAAAATATTTTTTACGGAATGGATTTTTTCTCAGCAAAATCAACTTAGGATCTAGTAAAAACAATCAGAAATGCATCCATTTTAATTTTATAACATTCAAAAGCTCTTACAATTTAAAACGGCACATAATTTGCAATGTATTTTGCTAGAAACTGAATATTTAGGTACTTACTCAATAAACAGAATTTCAAGATTTTTTAACATTACAGCAAACAAAGACTTTATACCAAACAAATATCTATAGATGTTCCAACAATCTTATCACTGTGAACTTTCATTATGTTTGTTTATGTCCAATTTCAAATTCACAAGATCGTCTGTCATTTAAAACATCAAATATTCTAAGTACCAAAAAGTTCTATCGAATTATTCAGTCCCGCCAAACTATACAGTTCACACCAGATTATTAAATTCCTACCAAACTATTCAGTTCAAAGCAAACTATTCAATTCCCACCAAACTATTCAGTCCACACCAAACTATTCAGTCCCTACCAAAATATTCAGTTCCTAGTAAGCATAGGGTTGATCATGATGTTGGCGAGCGCGTTCCGTCGCTTGCGCCACGCGCCCGCGCCCTGCGCGTGGTACTGAAGCTGACGGTACCACGTGCGAGTGCGGGAGTTCTCTTCCGCCTGAAAGGTGAAAAAATATTATTTAGATTATTTTAATCATTGTGTCACCGACTACAAAAAACCTTAATGTTTAAATTCAGTCTTTCTTACAACCCTATATATAGGATGGAAAAGGTAGGTCAGGTCACAGGTGAAAATGGACTGAAAAATGAGCTATAAAATCACCTACCTTGAAAATATAAGAATCCTTTGAAGTAATCTCGTGCACTTCAAAGAAATGTTCGGGTTCATGGTCCGCTGCCACCACACATCGGTCAAGGAACAGCGGCTCTCTTTGCAAAGTATACCGTCCCGCTTTCTCCCTAACGAGAAGTAGTGCCGCCTCCCTCACTCCGCTGCGAGCGAAGAGCTCTCCTTCTTTCTCTCTCGCTTCTTTATCGCGAGCTTCACGGACCTCTCGGATTTCAGTTGCTTTGTGCGTGGTCGTTGGCTGTTAAAGGAATTTGAAAATGTGATAGGATAAGATTTTAGTGTGATAAGCATTATCTACATTCAAACTTCACCCACTGCTGGTTAAAGGCTTCCCTTAGCTTTTGCCATCCGCTACGATTTTGCGACAGTTCGCAAAAAGTGGGAACATACCAAATATTTATTTGGACATACCTTTGACTACCCCCTTCGACATCTTCAAAGGATCTAGAGAATTAGATAAGTACATAAAGATCTGGAAATATTTCATTTCATAGAATAACAAGCAAATCACATCCATAAACGGAAGATATAATTTATAATTATACAAATCTAATAGTAACATTTTAATCAATTACCTTTCCGTTAGTTACCAAAAGGGCGTTGATAGGCGTCAGTTTGATGGTACGACCTTTACGCCAGTTGTTGTCGTTGGGCTGGGTGAACAGCAGCTTACCCTCCATTGCGAACCTTAAAACACAGAAAACAAGGTATAAACTCCACTGGATTAAAATGTCCTTTGTAGGAATTCAGTCTTCGCAAAATCAATTTGGCGGGCTCTATCTATAGCGACTAACTACCAAATTCTAACTTCGGAGCGCCAAATTTTCTCTATTTGTTCATCAGTTGTTCAATTTGTGACTGTTTCTGTCTATTTGCATTTTGTATCGGATAGATTTGTTTTGCTAACGACCGGTTTAAGATGTATTACGATGTTTTCCTTAATCAGAGTAGGTAATTAGTAGGTAGAAGTTAAGTTCATACAATCAATAACTTTTTTGGAAAACTAATTTTTTTAATTAATTGTAAAGTTCTAATGCATGTACTCCGTCAATTAATGGACCGATTCTTTTTTTTAATTCTAGGATCTGATGTGGAGGGTCTTTGGAGCTATAAACCGTCAAAGATGAACCGATTTCAAAATTATTTCTATGTTTGAAAGATGTACCTCCTAAAGTCGGTTAAAATGTCCAACAAGAGCCAAGACTTCAAAAGATTTATATGAACCTGACTTTTATTAGATACTTACTCGCATTATTACGAGTCTGAATACTATGCAAACATTTTTAATCCGCGTAAAAAGAGGTCGCATGCTTATAAAACCATTTATGGTCTATTCGATGTTTATTACTCGTTATATGTGTCGTTTTAATTCTGAAAGGCTATTTTGTAACGTTTTTATAAAAACAGTAAAAATCACTTCCATTCATTCTCTATTATAATATTAAACTCTTCTTTGTTTCTGTTGTGTTTTTAGGATTTTATATGTAATGTCTTGCCAAAAAATGGTTTTATTTGATATTTTTACGTAGATACCTATTATGAGGAGAATGGCAATAAATTTTTTGAAAACAATTAATAAGGGCTCGTTATGACATAGTAGTAAAAGCTTCTAGTTTTTTTAAATTATCGTCTATAAAACGGTCAGTTGAAAATACGAGAAGATAATAATGATGGATAGAATGTGTAACAAGTTAATCTCAAAATTGCTACTCCAATCTAAAACTCTCTAAAAATATCCCCTGATATACAAAATATCTATATTTTAAAACCGAAATAGTTTCTTCGACTATTAATCATTTTGCTGTGCCAAAGTAAATTTTCCAACTAGATATGGAATAATGAACGTACATAAATAATATAGCCCCATCACATTTTTTTGAATTTTTTTCGCGCTGAAAATGTTATTGCCAAATCTCAATGTTTTTAAGTTACAATCATGCATCCCTTGATCTACTGAAAACTCCAATGACTGGACTTTACAGTACAGGTTTTCTTAACTTACCTAGCATCATCGTGATTCCAGTCCAACACATCCACAGCCATCTTCCTAAGCCTTATATCAGCTACATGCAAGTCGTGTGCCGTCCTCCTCGCCACCGCCAGCCGTCTCCACAGTGGTACATCCCTGGCGGCTGCAGCGGCGGCCGCGGCAGCCGAGTTGATCTCCTCAAGACGGGACTCTACACAGCGTTGGGCTGCCTTGACGTCATCACGCTCGGTGGCGCAGGCGGCGGTGGAACGGTATAATCGATTGAGAAGGAGGGGATATTTTGTCACGCGTTGTACTGGCACCTGTAGAGGAGTTTTATTGAAGCAATAATAATGTTTTCTGAACGAATAAGCCACTTTTTCTGAGTAGGTGTATGTAGGTACTTAGGTAAATCTGATAGAGTTTGGAATGTTCTGTTTTTGTTTCGATAGTTACACAATACCATTGTCAGTTAGCACCACAGGCGAAAAGTGTTAATTTTATCTTTTTCAGATAGGTTTATTGAGGACAATATTTAGCTAGTAGGTGTTTATTGTTTTCACCAGTAGCTTCAATTAAAAAGTTCATAATTATTTCTTTTTTTTTTTGCGGTATTTTAAAGGGCTTACTAACACCATTGATTACACAACATACACTATAGGTTTGATGTTGCAATTTTCTTACCATTAGAAAAGAGTTCAAATTCATCCTCCTTAATACAGCATTTTCCATCTGCGAGACGCGTAAGAATATCCTCAGGAGCTCTTTCTCCTTCTCCAAGCCGGCCAGCAGGAGCGCCGCCCCAGCTTGCTTCACGCAGTATGACTGGAACGCGGTCAGCATCCCAGAACATTCGAGAATGATCTTCCCGACGTTCACCGTCAATAGGTCCTGAAACCGAAAAAAAACATAATCAAGATTTTAACAAAAAAAATTGGTAGGCCTTTTCTCATTTCTGTATACTCGTATATCTTAATAACTCTTTTTTGATAAAACCGTCCTGCATGCGTCCTGGAATGCATTCATGGGGAAAAAGTATGAAGTTTCAAACAAAAGGAAATTTACACTTTACATTCATGTAATTAATGATAAGTACTCTTAAATCGATTTACCTCATCTCCCTGTTCAATAGCTATTTCGAGTCCATCACGTAACTTCTCCGACATGACTTGATTATTTTCGATAAGTTCTTCAACATTTAAGAAAATAGCACTAAGCTGTTCCTGAGTCAGCAGTCCAGCCACAAGCAAAGGTTTGTAGAATTCTTCTAGTATAATCTGTAAGTCTCGACCATACTTCTCTTCTGTTTCTACTATTTCTGTTATGATTTCCTTCCGTTCAGCACGTTTCTTGGCACATTTGCGGCAAACAAGCGGTGCGTAGATTGACCCTAGAAAATAATTAATTAAATGAAACTGATTAATAAAGTGTTTTTATTTTAAATATCCAACGACTTACCTTGTTCAGTTAACTGTGTCTCTACGGTAGTATCACAATCTTCACATAAATGGATAGGAGTGTCTTTATCAGTTATTGTACAAGGTAATGTTTTTCCTTGAAGGCGACTTCTAGATGATTTACTTGTCTCTGAACCAACACCGGAATCATTTCTTTCTATTTCAGCTGAGGTCTTTTTACATACAACTGCCTTTTCTAATGACTCGTGGTTTATAATAAGCGAGTTGTCTTCACTCGAATCTGATGCATTTGATAGCTGACTGGTGTTGCTGCTTATATTAGTATCAGTAAGAACTTTCTTTATTTTCTTCTGCTTTGAGTCTTCCACGTTGTGAGAAGAATCACTATCGTTGGCATAACTTGTAACGTAAGTTTCTTCATCATCTATGCCCCTTTCCTTAGCATCAACCAAGTAAGATAAAATATCATACTTTGAAGCTCCTTCAAATATGGATCGCGATCCACTACGCTTCTCATCGTCTAACATTGAAAGTGAATTCGGGGGAGGATTGACCGGCAAAGGTGGTGGCATATCTCCAATTTCTTCGTAAATAGGGTCTGCACTTAGCCGTATCGATTCGTAATGGTGATCATCGTTCGTTATTTCAATCTCACATAGTGCGGCATCTACTAACATTTGGTAGAATTTCGATCTCGTAGAATTAGTGTCATCTTCCGTAGACAGCTCACTCGCTGAAGCGTTATAGCAGTCGGACATCGGTTCGAGATCAGAAAAAACTCCTATCGCACCGCTCTCATACTCCATACTTTCATAGGGAGCAGAGCAGCCATTGTCTTCGCTTTCTTGGCTGACGTTTGCTTGTCTTTTTAGTTCAGCATTTTTGGTTTTACTTTCGCTCTTTGGTTTGCTTTCTGCCTGATCAGCTTTTCTTGAATCCTCTTTCATATTCTTTAGAGAACTCTCTATTAACTTCTCAATAGTAACTTCATTGCTGTCTGTCCCTTCAAGGTTTTTTGTTTCTTGGAGTTTTATTAGTGAGTTTTCTATGAGTTTCTTCACCAAGCTAGAGTCCAAGCCTTCTGCTAAATGACCAAAGAAAGGATCATCAAATAATTTTGTCACAAAGTTTTCTGGCTGAGTATTAATGTTGATACTGTTTTGTTGACTGTCTGAATTATCCTCGTTTTTACCACACACATGTGGAATTAAGTTTCTTTTTACAGCTTCTACTGGATCTTGTAAAATCATTGAAATATCACTCGAAGTACTGTGTGAATACTGAGAATCATAACTTTTATCCACAAAATATTCTTCATAAGTGTTTGTATCAACTGACTTTTCTTTTTCATCCGAGAGTACAGCACCGATGTAAATTTGGCTTTTAGACTTTTTCATTTCTTTTTGTGGAGATCCGACGCTAATTGTTACGGTTGTGCCTGTTTGGTAAGTATTACAAGCGTTACCGTAGTCATCGTTTACGACGACCGAAGATAAATAAATCGGTGTGTCACTGCTAACATTCATTGTAGAGTAACATTCGTTGCCACTGATCTGAATTGATGTTTTCCTGGGCTCATTTTCTGAAGAGCGCAATACGCCTGAAGTAGTTTTTGCATCTTCTGTATCAGAATCAAATTGTTTAACTCGTAGTATTGTTTTTTGCTCGTAGTCGTTAGCATCTGACCATTCATCGCTAGTTGAACTGCAAGAGTTAGTCCTTACAAATCGTGTTTTGACATAGTTGTGTTTCTTTGATTTACGATCCTTAGCTCTTCTCGGTGGTGGCTCTGGAGATTCTGAGATTCCACGTCGTAGGTTATCCAAAATATTTCTAGTGATGTCGCTACTATCACTCAAATTTCCTGATTCAATAGTATCATTGTACAATGTTGTTGGAATTGACTGAGCCTCGTTAGAATTCTGTCTGGTCTCGTACTGATTTGGTAACATGATTTCACTTTCATTTACAGTAGTCAAGAATACTTGGCTTGTATGTCCATGCTTGGTTTTTGGTCGTAATGCCATGGTATCTAAGAACTTGGGAGGAGCAACTGTTAAGATGGATGTCAATCTTTCTGATTCTGATCTGCGTAGAACTGGTACCTTTGGAATGTTGTTGTCTGCAAAATAAATAGAACCAATATTAATATGAAAAATATAGACGAAAAACAAATTATTAATAAAAAGTATACTTAACATACCTTCTTTAACACAAGTCATACCAACATCCTCATTCTTGTTTTCATCATTTTTCAAGGGTTTTTCAATTATCTCCTCATCCTCAGCTTCTATTTCAGGTTGTTTATTGACTTCATGCACATTCATTTTATCATTTTTGCTATTATCATTACGCTTTTCTTGAGTTATTAATGCCGCCAGTTCTTCAGTTTCATTGTAGTTTAAACTGTGACTAACAATATCGCCTTCGGCGATCACTTCATCCTCTATTTCTATTACCGGGTCGGGAGCTTTAATCATAGTTTGCTCAAGGTTAAACTCTGCGGTATATATAACTTTAGTCTCTTCATTGTTTTCAACCAAAAATTGTACTCGTTTTCTTTGTAGGATATTATGTGAGATCGTGTTCTTCTCTTTCGGTTTAGGTATATAAAACAAAGAACAATTTATGCGTTTACTTTCAAAAGAATCAATATTCGTTTCTGTTTTTGTAGACGGTTCAACTGAATCATAGATTCTTGGTTTTTTCAGTATTGATTTTATGGTGTCAGTATTTGGATTTCTGCATTTATAAAGACGGAGAGTGTCGTTGCTTGATTTCCTGTTATTTCTTTCAGGTAGTTTCTGATTATCACTTTCACTATCGTCATCGGTTTTCAAATTTCTTATTCTTCGCGGTGGTCGCTTTGGAGATGCACTTTTCTGCTTTGTACGATTTAAGGTGGATAAGTTTATTATTTTCTTACTGGTGCTTTTACTCATCGATCCAGTTTTTTTAATTTCGTTTTTAATATTTGGTAATGATAAAGTTGGAGATGCTTCTTGAGATTTCAGTTCATATGTTTTGAGATCATAGTTGACAGCTTCGTATGTCGATACTTCGTCTATATTGCATGTATTCGACTCATCGGAAACTCTTATCCGTTGTCCGCCAATAGCTTTTACATTAGAATCAGACTTAGACTTGCTTATAGATTTAAAGTTTTTCTTTTTCAAAGACTCTTGAAACACGTCGCCAAACTCATCGTCAAACTCAAACTCCACCAGTGATTTTGAACTACCGCTTGATTTAACTAGGTCATAAGGATTAATGTCACATGATAGAATAGATTTCTTGGAATCGCTTGAATTTGACTCTTCCTCAACCCATACTTCATTTACTCTGCTCACAGACTTACTTCGACCTTTGTTAGGAGCTTCAGGAGCTTGCTTCTTAGTTTTTATTCGACAAGGACTGATGCTCTTAGCTCGTGACCTTGACGTAGAAAACTGACTTCCTATACGAGTTTCATGTGGAGGTGCTAATCTGTTCCTTCTCATCAAATCGTATGGATCATGATCCCCATTGTTCTTGAGGATGGTAGGTCTTGCCTTCGAACCTGGAACTCTCACAGTACCGGATCTTAGTAAGCCAGTATCACGACTCAACTGCGGGCCCCTTACTGTGCCTCCTACTAACAATCTTGGACTGTCAGCTATAGTTAAAGGCAAACGAGATCCCTTGCATTTCTTACATATACTGACTTTGGTAGAGCTGGTTTTCTTCGTACCGTTTAGGTACTCAGGACAGGAACATAGTATTACAGCGTAGTTGTGTGGTGTTGGTTTTTGAGGCGTGCTTATGAGCACTGGACCTGGTACTTCTGGATACGCTTGGAAGACGCTAGGCCTAGAAGGTGGGTTCTGGGTCCTCACGGACCCGTAGAGCCAGGGGTCCATGTACTTCATTTGTTTCGATAGAGACGACGCTCCCGGTCCACTGATGGTCCCGTACATGTATGGGCTTTCTGGTGACTTCTCTGATGACTTCGTGCTCCCTGAAGAGTTTAGTTTCAGCTTCGATGACCATTTCTTCGGCCGTGTGCTCTCTGGCGAGTCATAAATCTGGAAATAAAAAAATATATGATTTAAATTACCTCGAGAAACATTCCTAGTTTTTAAGTTGGCAGAGAAAAAGTCTACTTAGTGGAAATATTCATAAAACTTTAGCAGCAAAGTGTTGGCTTCATCTAAAGGAATTTTGTTTGCTAACTCTCGTTTGCGAGGTAAAGAGCTTTTTCATGCAAATATTTTTAGCCTATTTACAAAGTCGTCTCGATACTTGACAGCTTAATCTTGTCATACTATATTTTGTATTCACCCTGATGTCTCCGCATAAACCACTTGAGGCAGTGGGATATTTTTTACTAAGAAACTTGATACATTAAAATAGAATTCCTGTTATATTTTTTACTCTAAACGAAAACAAAACATAACCGTGAATCTTTTATGCACTAATTAGGTTGTTATACCTTGTTGTGTCAAACTGGAACATTTCCATAGCATCAAAAAATCCGTAGAAGAAGTCATTATTAGCATTTTCTACAATAAAACGAAGACAAACGAAATGTTAAGGTATGCGAATGTTTCAATAAAAGTCTTTCGGTATGCGAGTATAATCTAAAATAATGTTCAATTGACAAAACTAGAAATAAACGCTCGAAGCTTCGACACGGGGCATACTTTGGCAGCCCAAAAAACGCTTTGGAATGATACGGCATGCCGAAGTATGCCGGCGTAAACGAAAAATATCAAAGGATACACTACAATATTTTACTCAACTGAAATCGACTTTAGTGACATGTCATTATAACATCAAACAAGCCTTATTCCCCTATGACGGGACAAACGTACCACGTCTCTTTGTATTTCTCTTGAATTTACGTAGAAAGCCGAATATCATTACTACTTGACTACTTAACAATTAATATTCCATTTTACTTTTCAATCTAAAAAAGGAGTATTTATTAGTTCGTAGTGCGTGCTTATTTGTGTGTTTATCAAACAAGGAATCTCCTAAAACGGTGAACCAAGTTTTGTTTTTGTTGTATGAAAAGTGACCTTATCGTGTTCGTAGCTTAGTTTCAATTACTGTTCAGCCGTTTCACTATCATCAGCTCTTTTATAGATTTTGGGATATATCAATGGTTTTTCGAAAACAATTCTACTCAACAAAATTCACAGAAGTACATTGATTTGATTCACAAACAAAATTCTGAAACGGTAAAACAAAAGTTTATAATTTGAACTCCGGGTTGAACAAAAATGTTTTGAGAACTTAGATTTGATTTAACTTGCAGTTTTGAATCTAAACCAACTGATCATAAAGCTCAATGCAAAAGTCACCTGCATTGGTAACCTGTTTTTTCCGTAAAAGTCGCCTTTTAGTTACAAACGGAGCTACCGGTATGGTATTGGCGAATCAAAAGCCTGCGTAGTGGATCTTAATCAAGCTGTCCAATCCAGGTGGACTGCACAAAGCACATGGGATCCAGCGTAATTAGAATCGAGCTGGACTTCACAGAGAGAACGGAACAATAGTCAAGAGTAACAAATAAGAGAAATAGATGTCTTTCGATTTCGAATTTTTGTCGATTTTGAGAAAGTTTGTCGTGCTCAATCACATTGATCAAAGTACTAAGCATGTAAGTAGGTTTCAAAATTGAAAAAAAAAATTAATATTAATTTAATTTAATAAGTAAAAGTTTGGTCGAGTTCCCAAAGCACCAAGCTGAGCTCTATGTGACGGTTGTTGATATCAAAGAAACCAGGAGTTTGAAATTGTTTCGAAACTTATTCAACAATCTGCTAAAATAAAACAACTAAAACTTCAAATAAATATAGAACAACTCCGGTTTGTTTTCAGATAACAATGCTCAAATCCTTAAGGGAAAGTTAGAATAATCGAAATTATGGTATTATTCTGAGAAGGTTTTATTTATTCTGATGTTTATTTCACTTACGGGCCATTACGCAATGGTATAAAAGGAATGCCCTTAATATACTCGTAGTAACCATTATTCCATAGTTTTACGCCCGAATACTAAACGCTAAATTAAAGTAAGTGGTGCTTACTATGAGAGAGAGAGTGTGAGTGTGGATGGATGTACGAGTAGAGAGCGGCCGAAGAAGAAATGGATGGATTTTGTAAAAGAGGATATAAATGTGAGAGGAGTGAATTTGGAGTTGATGAATGATAGAGATGAATGGAAGAAAAAACATGTTGGGCCCACCCCACCTAGCGTGGGTTAGGGGCAGGAGAATGATGATGGTGCTATGACATTCTTTGGCGTTTTTCAATATTACCTAATTTAAATCTAGGCTCCAAAGGAATGAGTGAAAGAATGAAAGACAATTATTTATCGCACGCCATAATTTCTATGAAATAAATAAAATCAGCGCTAAAATTTAAACTCCTAGTCCCAAGGAAATACATGATTTTTTCCAAACTATGAAGATACTCCCTAGTCTTCCAATAAAATACATTTGTTTTTTCCAAATGATGAAGTTTTCTCTGTTAAAACATGTTAGTATATCAATTAATTTGAAAAATTATCGATACAGATGTTTACTAACCAATACTTATATTTTTTTTTAATTCCCTTAATTAATCACAAGATGCCAAATGCGGTTTGAAATCCAACCCTCGATTCTCAAGTGGCTCCAACGAGCATACGATACCTCTGACCTTACGAAGCCTACTTAAGTGCAAGTCTAAGAAATAACCGAGATATTGGATTTCAAATCAATAAGATGTTTGATATGACGTTACAAGAAATAAGGACTAGCAGCACGTCCCGGCTTTGCACGAGTGTACTAAAGTAACTATCGGACTTCATAAAATATAGTCTATACCCATCCCGACAGTCCATTCTACACATAAGTAAAATAATTATTGAAATCGGCTGAGTAGTTACCTTCGTCAAACAAACCAACATTACCTCATTATAATATTAGCATAGATATTTTTAGGAACGGACTTTCGCGGGTGAAACCTTGGGGCGCAGCTAGTCGTATATAAATGCTAGTGTAATGCATTTATCTTGTGGATATGTCAAAAATATATTTCGAGCTGAATACTTTGAACTCTGTCATGCAAAAATTTTTAGTTGGCGTGTGAATGAAATCGGCAAAGCAAACACTCTCCCGTTTTTATGTTTTGTATTTTAAATACAATTATAATATAGATTATGTAGCTTCGTTTGGCTTAGGAAATCATAACAGAAGAACTTGATAATTATGATATTAATAAAAATTAAAGGTAACCATGTTTTCTTGTTAGAATACTAACTAAACAAGGTATTAGGCTTATTAAAAATGGAACAAATAAATAACAATGATCGAACTCGAATTTTCCCATTATCGAAGTATTTTATTCCTCACAATCTACATTGATAGTGATGCCTTAGTAATTGCCGTTGTATACATAAATGCCCATTTCATTAGTAAATAAAATAAACTAATAAACAAAATTACGGTAAGTATACAATATATTTTTTTTAATTAAGAAGCTATAAATTAGCCAACTAAAGATACAGTGTGACCTAAAATGAATATTTTTTATAAATATTTACAAATATTATATTCCACATGAATTTACTTTATCCTTAGGTATTTATTCCACAGGTTATAAATACTAAAATATGATAATTCGATACCAAACGTGCCTATCCTGCCATCCCCTTTATCCCGATTCCGAAATCACTATGAATACGTTACCAGTAAGTCATAGGAAACAATAAACGTGTACATTCGTAACCGAAACGACCTAGTCTATAAACAAACTCCACTTTACCACAGATTTTCCGGTTTTAGGTTACGGCAACCCGGCTCTGTTTTCTGAGGGAAAATGTACATGAATTTCTTCGTTTTATTCCTTAAGAAATAAATATTATGATTGAAATAGGTACTACTTTTTTTCTTGTTCTTCGCTAAAGGCCAAGAAAAAAAGACTTTGGCATTATAAATTATTTCTTTCATTTCAATGGAACCATAGTTTTTTTGCTGTTGCGTTTTAGGCCTCATTATTTTAAGAGCCTTGTTAATAAGTGAGATACTAGTGGCGATTATGTCGTTAAGATTACGTTAGATTATGCCATCTCTCTTTATTTCGATCGTTATGAAAGGGATGGCAGCAACTTTAGTTAGTTAAGTTTTAGTTTTGGCGACCTCAGACGCGACGAGATTTTTTGCCTCAACTGCCGTGATTTTGAATCCTGATGATGCATCATTGGAATTTTCAAATGAATATAAGTGAAAAGTCTTGAGGAAACCAGCTTTCTAATAACGAATTGGGGCTTCTTATCATTCACCTGTAGAATAAATCTGATCAAAACTGTTTTCCCAATGTGCAGATCATCTTCTAAATTAACTTAAAAAATTATTAAAACAGTATGCATGCGTCTACAATATTTTTAATTTTTTTTTTATTATGTTAATGTTTAACATTCATAAAAAGTCTTCGCGTCAATCTCATTGTCCCATACACTTACAAGAAAACAATAAATCCTTGTCCCACTCTCTCACCAAGGTGTGGGTACCTAACCTACACCTTTTTCTATAAGAGCTGTTATACACCTGTACTTGCCAGAAGTTGTTTATATTTTTCCTGCTATTTCATCTGAATGTTGCAAAAAGTCGAGGGCTTGCTCAAGTCCTCCACATACACAATAGTGGCTGGAAAGATACACACATGAAAATATAGTTTTTATATTCATAACTTTAAGGTTTATAGTTCTACGTGGTTTTGGTAGTGTGATAACTTTAGGCTGTGTTTCCACTAGAGATTATACATAACAATGTATAATCTCTTCGAGGATGCGTGATGCTGTGAAACGATGGTAGGGTTTTTACTGTAAATGTGCATAAGCGGTAATTTTGTAGTATATGCGGGCTCTTTTCATTAAAACCACAACACATCAATATCATCACATTCCTAGTACCGCATTCTTAGCAATACATCCCTATGCGAAGATTGTGGGCTACGTACGGATGAATACATCCGTATCTTCTTTTGTTTTATAAGTAAAAAAACATAACATCGGACGTTTCCACTAGAGATGCGTAGCGCGAGGCCAGGTAACGATTAAAATAAAGTCAATTAAAAAGTAAATAGTAAGTACCTATTGGATCTTGAAAAAGACAACCCTCCCAAAAATTTCCACACATCTTAGGTGGAAACGTAGGCCTACGCTGAAAAGGAAAGCCAAGAACTTGCAATGATAAAATAAAGTCGGTTTTAATGTTTGCAACTAGGCTGTATTTTCATTATGCCACGGAATTTTCATACAGCAAATAGCGATATTAAACTTGCCTACGTTTTGAGAGTAATAAATCTTGATATGAGGTAGGAATACGACTTAAAATTGCTTGGTAGTTTAACATTTTGACAAAAACATACTGAGTTTAAATTTTCTGAAATTGTTTTTAATATGATCTACCTACAACTGAGTTCGGCGACTATTAAGTAATGAACGACCACTGTAGCGCAGTGGGCGAAGTCTGCAAGACTGCGGATTCGATTCCTGCTGCAGGAAATGTTTGTATGGTCTGGAAACAGCTTTTTCCACTCCGGGTGTTTTCTATGTACAATTTATGTATTTATGTGTATATTTGGAACAGAAATAAATGTATCTATATCTATATAGTATATCAGTCATCTGGTTACCAATAAATTGATTATTTTGAGACTAGATGATATTTTTTATATTTATTCATTTATCCAACAGTACATCTTGAATGGTCTTAGTTCGTACTTATTGGTCTCGTCAAATACCAACAACACATCTCACATTCCCAAATTCCAGACACTAGATTGGCAGAGAGGTAGGGATTGGTAGGACCTACAATTAGGTTAACACAAATACCTAACAGCTTGATAGGCACGATTCCAATGTTACTCTGGAGATACACCGGGCTCACATGTAACTATCAAGCGTTACTTATATCGGGACTATCACGGGATTTAACCCGTTTAATAATTATTAATAGTGAAGAAAATTGATTAGCGTAGGTAGATACATTAAAAAAAATCATAATAGTACGTTCACATGCGCGCGTTCAACTCGACATTCAACGGGCACATTCACGGGCACGCGCGTATAAACGGTACGCCCGAGCCCGTGAACGCGCCCGTGAACGTGAATGCCGCGAACCGAGCGAGTGGCGGTTTTTGGGCAAAGTTCAAAGGATGAATGCGCGGGCGCCCGGTGACTGTTCACATGCGCGCGTGCAGTCAGTCTCTCTCGCGCTTTCGTGACGAGTGGACGTCCGTTGCTAACATGGTCGAATGGTCAAACGAATCGTTTATCATTTTGTTTCTTTTTCCAATAAAAATAAGTTAAGCCAAAGGTTAAGGCAGCAACAACATCGAGTTCCTCGCTGCCCGACATGCTAGCACTGACTGACACGCCTGCGTGCATGTGAACAGTTTGAATTTTCGCCGGCCGGGCACGGGCTGCATGCCGCGCAGCTCGCCGTGCAGCCCGCCGGGCTGCACGCCGCGCATCTGAACATAGCATAAAGATTAGTGAATTTAAAATACGTTCACAGAATGCTTTCTTCTTGTCACTCCTATGTCAAAAATATCCGTATTAGCTAATATAGATAGGTTTACTGGTCCAATAATAATATGCATAATTGTTAAGTCTGGAGGATCGAGGACTATATCTATACAATTCGTGGTACCAGATCAAACCGGTTGATTATGATAATGTTTTTATTTTTATGAAGCATTATGAAAACGAAAGTTTGTATGGATGTATGTAGACAAATCTACTGAGTGGTGAGGCTAGTTTTAACAAGGCTTGGTGTGACTCTACACTAGGTAAAGCTGTTGCTAACCTACTGCGCAATATGTAGGCATTTGCGGTTATAGAAACGTATGAAGACAGAAAATTGGGATCCGAGTCGAATTTATACGCACAGGAATGAGAATAAATTCGAATCCTTTCGAGCAAACGGATAACAAAAGAAGCTAGATATTGAATAGAGCGAGAGCTACTGTTGGTTTATTTACGTCATATAATTATTTTTAACTTAAAAAATTACTAAAAGTTGTGGTACCGGCTAGATTCAAACCTAAGTTAGGCATATTATACCTAAGTAGTAAGTACCTAAGCCGAGTTGCCTAACTACACGGCCGCAGAAACACTAACGCCTAAATCGAAGCTTGCAGTAAAATATTTATCTGTTGTATGAAAAAAAATTATGAAACTGCTAAAATTATGATGACGTACCACTTAACTTTTTTATTAAATAAAATAATGTATTTATTCTAATTTTATAATGGAGTTATAAATAAATAAAATACAATATTTACGTATATTTTTTAAGAAATAGTTTTTTATATAACATCTTGTACCAGAAATCCCTACAACTCTCAGACTACATTTCATTACTAGATCTAGAATGGTTATTTATGAAAAGGTTTATTGTGATTCAATAGGTATATCTTTCTTCGGTATTTATTAAATTCTAGTTCTGAAGATCGCAGTATTGAAATGCTTATTTCTCTTGTTTACCGTATTTCATTCGGACTGAGGTTTTAAGAGTCGTTATACCTAAGTACTTTTGTCGTAGAAGTACCTTTACAATACTCAACAATTGGTAGTTTTAGAATAAGATGTAATCTATTGTGTGTTATGCTGGGCGGAATACTCGTATAGTCAATTATTTATCAAAACAGTCAAAGCACCAATTATGTATTAAAACTCCAAAAATACTTAGTCTTGGTAATTGAAAAAAAAACTTTTTACTGCGATCGAAAACATAATTTTTACTATCGCCAACACGACTTCTTCAACAACAATTACAATTGTACACGTAATTTGAATTTATTTCTGGGTATATGCCTTATTTCATCACCAATGGAATAATTCAAATATGTCTTCAATGTCTAAGGATGAGAACGGAAGGCATCTAGGCCCAAAAATGTGAATAGCTTGTTCTCACACCGCAGTGCCCTCGAGTTATAAAGCTGCACTGCCGTTCCATCTTTTTCTCGAAGCATTTCAGGCCATGTTCGTTATTTATACCCATATGTATTTATACTCATATCACAAACTTTCGCATTAAAATTGGTGAAATAAATGCAATATGGAAACCGTACCGTTTTAAATAAATGGGCGCAGCTTACCAACTTGCGGATAAATACGAATGTTTCCAGTCACGTCCGTATTCCATTTCAGTTGGTATCATTCATAGCGTACATTATTGTATAACTTATAGAGCTCTATAATAAACCGGGAGAATTGAATTTTTGCTGTAACGTTTCCTGGGATTTACAAGTTTCGTCGCTTTGAACGGTTTAAATGATTTTCGTACTCTGTGTTGTATCACACAATCCTGCTATATTCATAAAGGTATTATTAGATATTGAGGTATTATATTGAATACATTTTTTTCAGGAATTTATAAATGAATATTCAGAAATGGGATTTAATAAGGAAGCTGACCTTTGAAGATTGCAAGACACATGACATAGACAATTTGGTTGGAACTAAAAAGTTATGGTTTTGTGTTATTTTTTACTGCTAAAGCTTGTGTTGAAAACCATACCAATTTTGAGGTAATACAACACTGTTGAATTAGATTTTAGATTTTTATTATTTTATTTTATTTATTTAACGATGATAGACGAGCAGCTACTGCTGGTATGTCTATATCACACAATGTTGGAATAGTCTTTTTAGTTATGTATCGTTAATCTTTTTGAGCACTGATTTATTATTTCGTAGCCAGTTGTCGAGCCTGTTTTTGAACGCGTTGGTAGAAGGAGCTGTCACAACGTCGTCTGGTAGTGCATTCCAATTGTGGACCACCCTGTTGCTGAAGAAGTGATGTGCAGCAAGTTGGTGGGTGGTGTCACGGGTCAGTTTGAGTTGATGGCCACGTGAAGGTCTTTGGTTGTCTTTTTTCCTCAACATGTCATAAATGTTTGGCAAATTATACTGGTGAGTCATAAACTTGAATGTTTCGATGAGATCTCCACGAAGACGTCTATCTTCAAGAGTAGTGAGGCGCAGTGAGAGTAATCTATCCTCATAGGTTTTTCGACGTAGAGCCTGTGGTATCTTAGTAGCTTTTCTCTGTACACTTTCAAGGAGGTTAATGTCTTTTTGGAAGTAGGGATGCCATATTTGAAATCCGTACTCTAGCAATGGTCTAACATAGGTCTTATATATCTTGCGAAATACATCTATTGACATTGTTTGGAAAGATCTTTTTATGACATACAAAAATGAATTTGCTCTCTTGACTATTATACTAATGTGCTCTTCCCATTTAAGATTAGTTGAGATATGAACTCCCAGGTCACGTTGCAGGCTGACTGGGCTCAAAATATTTTGATCCAAAAAATAAGAGACTTTCGGATTATTGTTACCTAAGTGAAGTACGTTACACTTGGATGCATTCAGCTTGATTATCCAATCCTTAGTCCAGTCTTGTATGCGATTTAGGTCATCTTGTAATTGTCCTGAGTTGATGAGAGGATTAGCAAAGAACTTTGCGTCATCAGCGAAGAAGGCACATTCTGAACTAATGATTTCAGCTAAATCTGTTATAAATATTCCAAAAAGGTGTGGAGCAAGGACAGATCCTTGTGGTACACCGCTAACAACGGGTTTCCGCTGAGACAATGCATTTCCAATACGAACTTCAAAGGTTCTACCAAGAAGATAGTTCTTTATCCACTTTAGTAGTTGTCCCCTTATTCCAAAGTGTTCTAGTTTCATCAGGAGGCGTTGATGTGGAACCTTATCGAAAGCGCGTTCAAAATCAAGGTATACAATATCAACAGGGTTCCTGCCATCAAGATCCTTGCTCCAACTATGAACACATGTCAATAGATTTGTGATAGTTGATCTTTTCTGTACAAATCCATGTTGTTTCACTGAAATAATGCATTCCTTATTTAAAAATTGAGTAAGCTTGTCAGATATAATTCTCTCCATTAATTTCACTACCACACTAGTTAGACTTATGGGGCGATAATTTTGAGGTAGGGTTTTGTCCCCCTTTTTGTAGATTGGAGTGACTATTGCATGTTTCCAGTCCTGAGGGAGGCATCCGGATTCAAAGGATCTACTTAACAGTACTGCTAAGGCTGGAGCTAGTATCTTAACTGATTTTATAAGAACACAGCATGGTAGTTTGTCAGGTCCTGGAGATGATTGGATCTTTAGTTTAGAGATAGCCTTTTCAACATCTTCTACCGTGAATGATATATCGCTTAACTGATTCTCCACATATACTGAAGAGTTAATGCTTATAGTTTGGTCAATAGTAGGTTCTTCTGAGTAAGCTTTTAGGAACTCTTCTGCATAAGCATCTGCTATATCATAGGGATTTGTAACCAAGTCTCCATTCTGATTCCTGACAGCTGGGGGGGTGCTTACTTTTGAAGTAGTGCAACGACGAATGTACGCATAGAAGGCTTTATCCCCGTGCTCTAGCAGTTTAGTTTCATATATGTTTCTCTGTTTTCTCGTCCAAGCAATGCATTTGTTGTTTATTTCGCGAAAGCTAGTGTAATCGCTATCTAAGCCAGATGATCTGTATTTATCCCATTTTACTTTTTTATCAGCAATCATGTTTAATGCACTCTTATCAATCCAAGGCTTTTTATTAATTTTACATTTTATAGGTTTCTCTGGGGCATGCGCATTAGTGGTTATATTAATTGCTTCCAATATTTCTGTCCATAACTGTTCGACATCGCCAGAAGGGTCCACTGACAGTAGGTGCTTTTCTAGATCCTCATTATATTTTTCATAGTCAATAGAATCAAAGAATCTTCTAGATTTTGTTTGGTTTTTTGATGTTTGTATGTGGTATTGAACGGTAAACTCAAGTGTAATATGATCACTTTTACCAATTGGGGGTCTATACAATATTTCTTTAATTAGTGATTCCTCATTTACCATTATTAAATCTAGGAGAGAAGGTATGTTGCCCTGTCTAAACCTTGTTGGTCTGCATACCAATTGTAAAAGATTGCTGTTAATGAATGAATCTTTAAACAGTTCCGCTGAACCTGACAGTACTTGTTCTTGGTTAATCGGCCATTTTATGGAGGGGTAGTTGAAATCGCCAGTGATTATTATTGTGTTATTTTCTGATGCTGATACAAGGTTAGATAGTAGTTTTGTGTCACGAGGTCTCCACAGTGAATCGTCAGAATCATCTGGTCGATATACTCCCACTAATAAAAAGTGATACAAACCATATTGTATGTCAAGATAGAGTGCTTCCACATCCTCACTCACTTATGGTTGCGTCTTGCCACTATTGGGATGCCATGCAAATTATCTCGCACATAAATGGCCACACCACCACCCCTAGTTTTTCCTTCTGACTTCCTTTTTTTGTGATTTCGGTCAAGTCTGAATAATGTGTAGCTGGGTAT
Organism: Xanthorhoe spadicearia; assembly: GCA_947086425.1. Classification (NCBI taxonomy): domain Eukaryota; kingdom Metazoa; phylum Arthropoda; class Insecta; order Lepidoptera; family Geometridae; genus Xanthorhoe; species Xanthorhoe spadicearia. The sequence goes on along the minus strand of OX352205.1, from coordinate 3,007,390 downwards.
ATTGAAAGTACTGTTTCGGTCTTTTGCAGTAAGCCATGTTTCAGTTACAACTATAATGGAAGGTTTTCTAGCAATAACTTCGATAAGGAAAAGGTCAAATTTAGGCGATAATGATGAAAGGTTGGTGTACATAAAAGTAAAGTCAGTGTATGGGTTTCCGTTAACATAAACTAGTTTTTTTGAAAGGGTACAATTTTCGGTGCACCCTTCACATATCTTATTGTAATGTTAGTTTCACCATTTTCAATTCTAGATTTAAGACTATCCCTGAGGTGATTCAGCTCCTCACGCTGTTTAGGTGTCTTATCATCATAAATCCTTACCTCAAGTTTTGCTTTATTCTTATTCTTGAGAATCCAGACGGCATCCTGACGAGATGAAAATCCTACCTTTATTGGTCTTGTTTTACCGTTATCACGGCGTCCCAGGCGCTGCACTGATAATACCTTCTCCGAGAAGTCTTCATTATTGTTTATTTCTTGCAAGATCTTCTTTACAACCGAGTCATCATATTGCTTTCTTTCTGATCCAATGTCAGAATCACACTCTTTGACGTTAACCAAAATTATGTTAGAGGCTCTACGTTCACGTTCCAATACTTCTTCCATGATTGTGTTAGTATCCGGCGGCGGGGGCAAGACCGCCACGCTGGCGCCGGTCGACGGGGCTGGAGGAGGGCTGGAGACTTGCGATAACATTTTTTTTACGTCATCTAGTTCTTCTCGGATCCCTTCGTAGGATTTGATGAGCTTAGGTACTTGAAACAAGGCCTCTCGGCATGCAGGGCACAAGTATAACAGAGTGCGCTTGCCCTTCAAACCCATTACCCGCGCCTCACTAGTGGTCAGATTACTACACTGTAAACAGATATTTCTCTTGCAACCATCACACTGGATCGTGTTTTCGTCGTTGTGCTCATTCTCACATTGAAAGCACTTCATTCTGGCTCAAAATACCGAAATACGACACTGGCACGAAAACAAAAAACGTTACAAATTTTCCACTAAGTTTGCACTTTATGTAAACTGTTTTTCACTTGGTCTATTAATACTAGCCATCTAATTGTGTATACATAATTATGTATACACAATTAGATGGCTAGTATTCACTAAAATATGATATTTTGAGACGTAATTTCGCAAGATTAACTATTTTAATGATAATTCAAAATACGACGCAATTTCCAACACTGTTATTTTTTCTGAGGGTAGAGAGATTTTAGACAATATACAGATCAAAAGTCAAGATATAACATACTAAGCAACAGTGGAGTACGTCTATTCATAATTCAATAAAGAACCATTCATCATCAAAAGCTTTTTTTAAATTTATTTTGTATACCTTTACCTTCCTTACAAACTTTGACCCGTAAAATAAATAAAATGCCTACCTTTTTCGTCTATCAAATCAGTTTGTTTCTACTGAAAGGGTACTTCCATTATTTGAAAGGTAAAAAAAAACATTATCGTGAGAAAAAAATCTCATTGGGTTTTGCAACTCATCAACAAATGGACGTGGTCCCTGATCTGAGCTGGATAAATCCAGTATAAACCAGTATTCATCTGTCCGTAGTTTGAAGAACATTTTTGTGACATTCGTAGCACTGATTTTTTATTAATGATAGTTACGCACAAAAACAAAGAGTAATTATGAGTTAGGGACTGATTTGTTATATCTTTTACTACTAAGGGAATGTTGAAATTATATTAGAAAAACATTTAGAAACTACCTATCGATTTAGATACCGACAATGTTTCGATTCTTCCGGAGAATCTTCATCTGGGTATGAGTATGTCACTAGTCTTCGCGGGCGCGTCTCCCATACCTACTGTGATTATTATTTTTATACTTAGTAAAATCTTGTAATAGCAGTTTAGTTTCTGGTTTCTAATAAAAAACATTATAATATACCATTATGAACCTCAGGGTTCATGTTTTAGTTGAAAATATAGATAACAATAAAATATAACACTGAAAGGTAAAACATCCAACACACACAAAACTCTGAAGTTTTCTTGAGTTACGGACTAAAATCACATCCCAAACATAACCTGACCCACGCGCAAATGTTTATCCTGAGCCGATACTCCTTGCCAACGAAATTATTGGCATAATTTAATTCTGTTTATGATGAAATCCAAGTCAACAACGAATTTGATTATGCTATATACGGTTACACCAACACTTTGCTCGAGAAATATACTATGTCTGGCTTTATAGACTGGGTTTGGTATCAACTTAAAATAAAAAAACACACTAAAATATAAATAGGATATTTTATGATCTTGAATGTGTTAACGGAGACCATTGCTTACAGCTTAAATAAAGATTGTAGAGAGGTTTTTTCACACTTAAGTAATAATAACGACGAAATTATTTTCTATCGTCCCAGGTTTGCACGGGTGTACTAATGAAACTACCGTGATACAATATAGCCTATAAGTAATCATCCGACAGTCTATTCTATAAGTCGATTAAAGAATTTTTGAAATGGGCCGAGTAGCTTCGGAGATTATCGCGTCAAACATAAAAACAAACCAACATTACATCGTTATAATATTAGTATAGATATAGATTTAGGTAATACTGAAGACTAAATTCTTCAAATAGGTTATATAAACAAGTTATAAGTGGAATAGTTAGGTAACAGCCATATACCGACGTTATTCGGCAAGTAACCGAAACTTTTGCAGGGTTAATCCGAGCTCTCAAGTTTTCCCTTCTAAAGTTTTCGTGAATCAAGCGGCCGTCATTTACTGACGTAATTTTTTAGTTTATTTATAAAAAATGTATTAACTAGTAAAATTTGAAGAGATTGTACAGATTGTAATAGAGTCAGAAGGGCGTATCGTTTTATTGAACAAAGGACCCTTATGCAGAAGAGTAAACTGAATTTTAATTGGTACCCACTTGGGGACATAATCGATACAATTAGCGTAATTACGCTTTTTTTTGATTTGAGTTTATTTTCAATAAGTAATAGACACAATTTTTACAACTATTAAATTTACTTTTCCATTTTGCGGTTCTGTTGATGATCTAAACTTACTTACAAATTTTAATGTTTTATGAAATACAAAACAGTTCTAAGCCGATGCCTCATTTTATAAAACGTAGACTTAACTTTGCTTGATTTTCCAAGCACAATCTATCATTCCCTTCAAGTTTATCAAGGCTGAGAACCGGCCAAATGTGAACGTCTAATTGAAATTAGCAAATAAAACTAATTACCAAGAACTTATGTATTGAAAACAGACAGCAATTTAGCAAAACATCAGGCATACGAGTATATAGATAAACATCATTCTTAATGTAAATTAAATACATTATTATAATCACAAAGGACACTTTTCTATCGGGCTAGTTAGTACTATGCGAGCAAAACCGCAGACGGAAGCATGTCATATAATTATGGTTCATAGAAATCAAAATATTTATGCGTGAACTGTATTTAAACATAAACAATTTATAGAATCATATCAGTTCTTATAAATTTACGATGAAATTATAATTATGTACAAAATAAACACGTTTTCAGTAAGGATCACAGATCTGTCGATTTCTTCTCGAAAACAGTTAAATTTTTATTGAATGCTTCTTTTACGCGCGAATAAAATCGTATAGGTTCTAAGGTTGTGAGGTGTAAAATCAGTCTATTTTTATGTACGCCAAAGCTGTAACTTCAGAGTGGATTTTTTATTCGAATGACAGTTTTTTCAACTGTATCTGGACGTGGGATTCGGGTGACATAAAAGTTTAGCTATTTGTAATGAATTTTGTTTTTATTTTACGCCACTCTCGACTTTCGTTTAGACATTTATGGATGTGTAAAGCGCTGAAAGTGGGTGAATGCTGTTATAGCCGATTTCGTATTTATTGGGCTAACATCCTCGCGTGTAAGTGTAAAAGCTTTTTTATTGCTGAGTCGAAGTGTTATGAAAATATTATTATGTACTGTAAATGACGTGATGCTTAGGTTGTTAGAGATTTTAGCTCTCACTTCTGTTTTCGATTTTCTATGGACTTTCATCACTTAGTTATTAATAACAAAACTATGCGATGCTACTTTACTACATCACGTATCTTTACGACAATAAGGGTCTGTTTCACAATGTACGAAAAAGTTTTACAAAGTTTTGCATGAAGGAGTGCAAAAATCCATACATTGACATTTCTAACAGATGACTAAAAATGCACCATTTTTACCCTGTATTTATTTTCCACATGATAGCGGTTAAGCCATGACAAAGGCCTTCAAGAGGCCTAAAAACTCCATCACCAGAGTTGGCCACTTACTCATACGCACCAACCAACCAACTTGATAGGTAATGCGATTATCATTCCGAATCTTACCTGTAACAACAAAAAATAAAATTATAAATATTTTCTAAGAAATATGCAGATTTAAAGTTTACAAAGCGCTTAAGAGAAACGATAGCAAACGCACAGATGTTATCGAACAGAACTTCGCTAGTGAATAACAACTTATGAGTTTCTCCAACTGAATTGAGATGGCTAAAGAATATTCCAACAATATGAATACAAACTACACAGTTGAGAACAAAAGTAATTTCGTTTCTTATAATTTAGTATTCTTTGAATGGGTCCAATTCATTGTTTTTAAGTTAAACTATGTAAATACTTCAGTTATGTAACATCAGATATTGAAAGTTAACTAAATCTTCTACTTGGTGACCAAAATGCTTATGATTTTATTTTTAAAGATTTGACAATTTAAAAATAGCATCAGATATAACATCGGTTTTAGCTTTAATACGTTTCCTATTCCAATATGCATAAGGGGGTTAAAATATAACACTGAAAATAATTAGGTACACAATCGGTATCGGTAAAATCAAAACTAAACTAATTACTGCACATAAAAAGCTTATGTCCTGCAGTAGCTAAAAGTTATGATAAAAGCTTTTCTGATGTAGCGACAAGTTAAAAAAACATTTTGCAAACTTTTCAAACCCAGTAATCAAAATTCAAAAACTCAAGGGCACGTGACATCTGTATCGAATCACTTTCACATCAACAAATTTGCCTCCAAACACTTCAAAATATTCCTAATGCTGGGGCCACACACAAAACCGTTAATTATAGCGATTATGAACGTTAACGTTAGTGTAGCCTCAAAACTTCAAGTGATAATTTGACATCGGCATTCACATTGCTGTTTGACGTTAGGCCAATTTAATCGCCAAGAATGAGCATTGACGTTGACCGTTTAAGTGTAGCACTCACTTTCATGGGTACTGACAAAAATTGTGATAGCCACATTAACATAAGAAGTGAAGTGAATGCACTCACTTTTTCGCGTTACAATTAACGCAATTTTAAGATCGCCAGTATCACTACGGAAAATGTCAATGTCCATTGACATTGACGTTTCCCGTAGTATGGCCCCAGCATCACAGTCTAAAACAAAATTTATTCAGAAGCATTTGTCACGTTCCACATTGAGAAATTGAGTCGAGAAAAATTGACACGAAATTGCCAATTTGTGAGTCTAACTTATCGAATTATGAGTAGTGCTCGTTTAACGTTTGAGAGGTACAAATCTGAAATATTCAAAAACTCAGTGAATTTCGTTTACATTCGAAAATTAATGGCCAATTTATCGAATTCAATGTTTACCGAGTCAAGAGGGTTTTCAGCCTAACATAAAGACTCGGCGATTCAGATACTTAACCTTTTTTACTTTTAACGTCTTTTTAAACGTTACATTACTGTCAACTTAATTTAAATTAATATGATAATACTGACTTCCGTCTTTTAATTTTGCAAATGTTCATTCATAAAGCTTATAGAAAACTATACGAGTATAAGCTATAAAAATGAGCATGATTTGCTTTATCCGAATGCAACGCAATTGCTAAGCTACATAAATAGCTTTAAATTAGACGCCATCGCAAATTTAAATGGCGTGGACGTATTCTGGATAACGTTTGATTAATAGTCGGAATAGTCGCGTGAAACGTCACAACATATCAAAATTACACCAAGAAATGTTGAACTAAGAGCAAGTACACACTAAGCGATTTGTTAGCGCGCGTTTTTAGAATATAGAACTTGATTGAAGATGTACACATGCTAGCACGCACTTTTGTTCTATAAATTAGAACAATAGCGCGCGAAAACGCGCTTGCACGTGTGTTCGCTCTCTTAACGCGCGCTTTTATAAAGAATCTAAATAAAAGTTTGCGTTTCAAAACGCTTATGGTCTTATTCTTATAGATTTGTCAATTAGGTTTCAATTATGTTTTTTTCTTGTTACTCCTATAGCAACGAAAAGAGATAGCAACTGATTTAATATTGGTTTTAGCCGGTTTACTGGTCCAATATGCTTAAAGGCGAGTTAGTGTGTACTCGCTCTAAATGTCGGCCTATTTTATTCCCTCATGAACGAAATATACGAATAGGTAACATGTTCGCAGGCAATGAAAGTCATGGCTTGTGGACTTATTACTACGTAATAGTGACATAACGGAGTGGTAGTTGCTTTTGTAATTTAGTTTCTTTGTATTCAACATTGCCTTTGCGTTCTTATTACAATAAACGTCACATAAAACCTGGTTTAAGTATAAAAAAACCATGCTGTAAATTTTCCTATACTCAATCCGATACAATAACACTGATCGATCCATTTTTTTTATCACATTTTATGTAGCTCTTCATCCATTAGGTATAAAAACTAGGCCCAATAATCATTTATCAATCAACTCAAGATGTTTCCTTCATCAACCTAAAAAACGGTCTAAGCATCGTTGAACTTCCTATACTTTCTACGTGCGAACATCGGTGGAATGATGAATAGCCTATAACCGACCATAATTGCTAGTTTTATGTGAGAGTTCAGGAAATCATGTTGAATATAGTTTGCTTAGCGCGGTGTTGGTTTGATGGCATTTTTATGGGTTTATAAAGTGGCGTTTGAATGGCTACAAGTGGCAACTGTTTTCGATTGAGTCGATTTTTATAGGGTGCGGGAAATATTAGCATTGTGTGATGTGTGCGGTTAAATAGGGGTGTTTATAATAACGGAAAATAAATATTTAGTTAGCCGGGTAATGAAAATGGTCCTATTTTTATTTGTCTTTTAAATATAATTTAATCAAAAAGGCATTTCAGCGCACACGTGTTTTTAAAACTTTAAGCATTTGTAATGCTTTGGTTGTGATGTTAAGTATCTACATCATTTCCAGCAAAAACTTTACGTAGTTTGAATTATATTAACAAATCGAAAATGAATGTTTTGCAATTTTACAGGACTAAGAATTTTTCTCTAAATATAAAACTTGCTATGCATGTTTTGGCGAATATAAATACAATTTCATCGATGTTCTACCAATGAGCGATATATCCCCCAGGTTACCTCTGTCAATTAGAATTAATATTTTAACTAACCCTTTCACCGTAGATAAAAGGTGCGACTTATCTATGGCACCATATATTTTCCCTTTTGTGGACACGTGGAAATTGGCAGGGAGAGTGACTCGAGCTTTCTACGGTAAAAGGGCTGTCTCATTATTTTAATTTACATAAAAATAATGATCCATCGTAAATTTTTAATGCTAAATAAGTATATTTTTTATGTATTTTTAGCTGATTAATTTTGTACGCGAGTTGGATCGTAGCAAGTGGAAATTGATGATGTAGGTTAGGCCTACACCACAAACTTCCAGAGGGTGCGAGTTAGAAATTAGAATCATACCTTTTAGTTACTTAAATAGTAATTTAGGTTTTAAACGACTCACAGATTATCTGTGAGTCGTTTAAAACCTAAATTACTATTTAACTTTTATAGACAGTACACACAACCAAAACCAGTTGTATTACTTAAGGGTTGTTGTAAACGATTTATAGGCATAATGATCCAAGCCAAAGTCTGTTATCTGTCCTTATGATCCAACTAAGTACAAAATCAGACGGATCTTAAACTGATCTAAAATTTATAAAGCTCTCAAACATCTTCAAATTCGAGTGTCTTAGTATTTTTATGCTATCAACCCTAAAAATGGTTCAGTGAAGCAATGTATCATGCCCTAGGGCCTACTTTACAAGTTAACTTTGAGCTGGAGGAATTCAAAACACTGTTGAATATTTCACGTTAACGCCTCCGAATTTTGATACGTTTAAAAACTAAGCAAAATTAATGTTATTGCCATCATCTATAATGAGGTGATGTTGGTTTGTTTGTTTGATTGACGGTGGTAATCTCCGAAGCTATTTAATGGTAACTTAATGATTATAAAGAGCGGTCCAGAGTCCTGCCACATGGAGGGGAATTACTTGCAATATTTTATATGGATAATTTTACAGAGAGAAATCTTCATTTTGTTTTTAAAAACAATTTAAACTGCATTCAAAGATTTTTTTAAAACCGCCTCCCTGAACCGGGAATCGAACTCTGTATACAAACTCACAAACTTTCACGTCTATTATTTAACAACTATACTATTATTAAACAACTATACTACGAGTATTTCTTATTTTCAGAATAGGATTCGGAGCTAATTCTCTTATCGGAAACTGCAGTTGGTTCTTCGCTAAATCCGGTGTATTGTTTCCTTGCAAGATGTCCAAGTTTCGGTAAAGGCTACATGAAATAGCTACACTATACTATACAGTCGGTACTTTTATAAGAAAAGGTTTTTAATCTTTATAGGAAATTGAAGCGCTGGCTGGTAGTGAAGGTTGCTAACGGCCCGGTTCCTATAACCAACTTACGGATGGCCGTAGGACTTTCGCCATAGCAATGTTGTTATCTGTCAAAATATTTCATACATTTTATGTTGTGAAAACAAAGTTGCTATGGTGATGGATCTACGGATATCCGTACTTTGTCCGTAAGTGTGTATAAATTTCACATAAGACGTTCTTTATAGATCGTTGAAGTTAAGCAACGTTCTGAGCGGTCACAACTTAGTTGAGTGACCGTAAGTGGCACTATCAGCAGAGCGCTTCCGTGCTTCGTACAAGAAAGTCTTCGATCTATTTTCTATGGATCAAAAATTTCCTTCTAAAAATTTCAACTTAAAAGAATAAAAGCCAAACCTATCTCAGTGCAACATTGTTTGCTCAACAAGCCACCTCAATAAATTGCGGATTTATTTTTAATTACAGCAAGATAGTGGACAATGCATCCAACTTAAGTGCACGTGATTCCTTTACTAATATAGGTCCTATCTCTGTATAGCAATATATGAACTGTACGTTAGAATAGACCCCTATTAGCTCCCATGCGATAAAGCACAAAGGAGATGGAGTATTGATTTTTTGATTTGGTTCAGGCCTGGAATACATAATGCTACTAAAAAGCACGCTATAGCATCTTTAACATAGTATTTTCGTAAACACGTGCTAACTGTTATTATCACACGGGAAATTACTAATTATCTTCGATTTAGATACCGACAATGTTTCGATTCTTATGGAGAATCTCAGAAAAATTATGATCAATAATAACTAAATGCATGGCAAATAATGTCTTCTCTATGCCTAAAGAACTATTACTGTTAACAATATGCTAAATAGACAAGAATATTATGATTTGTATTAATAAGTTAGCAAGTTTATTAATCATTTTATTGGATTCAAAGAATCCGTTAAAATGCAAATTTTATTCCAAGAAGTAGGTATAGTAGGTATGGTAATGATTTTCATTACAAGTACATCAGTAATAAAATGGTTTTAATTGTGTTATCATTATTATAAAATGTATTGATGCATCATTCAGTTATTCAGAAAACAGTTTATTTAAATGCGACTAGTAAGGCGCAACAAAGTGCAATTCAGCATACAAGCGCTTTGTTTCTAGCGCTGTAAAAATGAAAGGCTTAAATAACAGATAACTCCGTCACTATCGCGCGCCTTTTTAGCTCCGAGCGTTATCCAACAATCAACCTTAAAACAACTAAAGAGCGGAATCGGATTGATAATTAGTATCTACTAAAAATTTTAAATGCACACAAGTCTAGTGTTACTAAGTGAGTCTAAGTTACATTAATGCGGGCTAACTTCTATCAAACTCTCAGGATATTAAATTTCCAGTTGGCTAATGGAAGTTCATTGTTTGAGACCTAGAATAGGTCGGACAAGGAAATATCTGTTAACGTACAATAGAGATACATCTCTCACACATCTTATCCTTATAGAGCCTCAGTCATAGAAAAAATTAAAGTAAACGTGTGACGCCTTTTCAGGCTTACCGCTGAAGCGATTTAAATGAATTTTGTATTGTGGTAGTTTGTATTCCCGGAAAAGAACATGGTTACTATAAGTTATGGTTTGCTGTAATTACAATTTTATTGTTGATATGATATCCCAATATTAAGGAATGCCCCATTGGACATTCCCAATGATCTTTTATGACAAAATATCATTATTTTTTGATTTTAAAGAACATTGAGAACATCCGCATTTGTTTGATCATTCGAGATAATAAAACAAACCCAAGCAGTTTTTTCTTCCATCGCTCCAATCCTAAAGCTGGTATAACACAAAAATAATGTTCGCCAAAATTAACGGATGAATAAAAAACGCGGGTATTATTTTAAAAATTAAAGCACGGTTCTCATTCGAGAAAAACACGGAAAACGGGATAAACCCTTGGATAAATATTTCATCGTGGAAATATAGCGCAGGTTTTGCTAATAGGATTTCTGTAGTACTTTATTTGAACGCTCTAGTACGAGATTTTGTATGCTTTTGTTAATTAGTACCTAGTTCGGTGTAACTCACACTTGATATTCAGGCTTGCACTAAATATTCGTATGGAGACTTTCGTTTCATTAAATAATTTGAGTATAATATTTTAGTTTATAGAGGTACTATTTTTCTTCGCACCCCTCTACTAATCTACATCATGCTTTGTTCACCCATCTTATTATTATGTGTCTCAAAATAAATGATCTTTAAAGTTGATTAGTCTAATGTCAAAATAAGATCCGACTTGTGAAAATTAGAAAATCTTATTTCTAGCTTTTATTGAATTCTTCCTTTAATTATGAAATTGCTTAAAGTTGTATTAAAATCTCTCGATTGCCTACGGCCGTTTTAATTTCAATCGCAGTGTTTTATTACAAATATTTTAAGCAGTAAAATAATAATAAACGTAACCATTACACTTCAGATGTTATAGGCAACGAAATAACAATTAGAAATTACACGAAATTGCCTATTAAAGACAGTCGCTAATCGTTGAAACCCTGACACGGGCATTACGTTGAAAATAATTTGTCAGACGCGACTTCTAACTGCGACTTTCATAACTTTTTATTTAATTCTCAATTTGTCAAATCGTTATTCTAAATTCATGTATTTATTAAAATACATTACTTTTCGAAGTTTTTTATAATAATATCAATGCTAAGTCCTTGTCAGTTATGTATTACCACTGAACTTTATTTTAGGAGTAAAATAAAACTTAATTTTTTTCCTATCGAAATTATGTTTTTTTAATTAAATTGAAAACTATTAGCTGTTAATTATTAAGTCATTATGATCTCTTCAAAATTATGATTAATAACTAGGTACATAACACTACCATAAGACTGAATATTAATTACGTACTCTCAATAATTACATAAATTCTCAAGTTTTTCCGTAAAGACCGCAGATTTCTATTTGCTTCAATCCCGACACACATTTGAAATTGTAAACAAAACCTACTTACAAAGTCGCGTCTTAAAATTCTCATCAAAATGTCCTCAAATCCGTTTCTAGCTCTCAAGAAACCGCAAAATTCCAGCGTTGAAGGAAAATTAACTTACAGATTGTAACTCATTTGCGTAATTACTTTTAGAGATTCCAAAGATGCAACTCTATAATCGTTTGTATGCAGCAATTTAAATCACATTAATTTAATTATTTTACAAGGTATTAAGGTAATGTTATTTAGATGTAATACCTACCTTTATACCTTGTTATATGACTGAATTATGTTTATAGTAATTTATGAATGTGTTCCGGTAAGTATAATTGGATGTTAGTGTATACATTACTAGTAGCAAGTCCCCGCTTTGCACGCGGTGGGCTAATGAAACTACTACTTTATTAGAATAAACTTTAGCGCTTTAAGACAATTTATCATACTCAAATAGAGGCTTAAAGATGTTATTATATGATAATGAATAGCAGTGCTTAGAACAAAATACGACGAAATTTCCCCCAGGTAAACCAACCAATTTAAATAACAACGCCGTATATCTTTAAAATGAGAGTAACAAATATCAGTTAACTTGAACAAGCCAGATCTAATCCTCTCTAATAATAAGGAAATATTGTTGGTACGAACTTCTAACATTTACCATCACCCTTTTATTGGTAGATTAAGGTGCGAAATGTCGTGAAAACAATTTGGGCCTTTAATTAGTTTTGAGTAGGGCGTCGGCCGTCGCGGACAGTGAAGAAACCATATAACTTACTAGCAGCCCATCCCGGCTTTGTAAGGAAGTAATAATGAAACCCGTGATTTTACTGGAATAACTATATCAGCATAAAAAAATATCGGACGCCATACAATTGCTATGAGGCATCGCCTACTGTTAATTTAGCTGTTATTCTATTTTTGAGCCTAATTCCATGCACACTAGTACCATTCCTTTTAATACTTATAGTAACTTTGCTCTTTATACCATCCAACCTACTAGCCTATATTTAGATGTAGTACAAGTTCAAAATACATCCTATCTACCGTGTGAGGCAGTTTCGGAACCTTTATCGTACTATTCCGTGAAGTACAAAAATCCAGCGCAATCTCCGTTGCCATGGCAACCGTAAAATTTATAGCAACAATAAAATGTGGGATTCCACTTCACCCGCTGAAAGTACCCGTTGAATTGTTTGAGGTTACGTCGCACTCAAGTACCTAGCTGTTATGGATGGATGGTTTGTTCTTTGTTCTTTGAGATAAAATTCAAATTACTTGTACGTAAATATATCCCTTTTCAACTCATGAGAGTTGTGGTAATTTTTTGATAATGAACTCAGGCCTTATATCACTAGATGATTTATACAGCGTCAGGAAGCAATATTTGCAAACACCTAACAGGACACTGTAGTGCCTGGGACATTGTTGAGATGGAATAGGGTTACCCATTGACTGTCATCATGACTTACATGGGCTAAACATTGTTGTAACCATCTATGAAAGTCAAAAAATGTTTCAATTTAATTGTATGCAACAAGAATCTTGCATCGTATGAATGGGACTTAACTTTTTTCATCTGTTAATAGTACTGAACTGGTAGTAACAATGAAAATAAGATGTTATACTATACTAAAACAACAACAAAAGAAGCAAAAGGTGACCCAATTTAAAGACTAAGCACCGGGCTGTTTGAAATAGAGACGTAACAGCAAAGCAATAAAACCATCAACGAAACATTGTTAAAGAAAGAAAGAGAAAGAATAGGATTCTCTCTAAATTTCATGCTTAAGGGTATATAAACATGTGTCATACAAGCAAATGCAATCAAAGTCCGGTGAAGTTATAAAGGTCCCAAAGACCACCTAAAAGATCAGTCCTTCCGGAAAGCAAATGCAAGGCAATCATGGTTATTAAAATACCAACTGATTTTATACTCAATGTTTCTCAAATAATAAAAATATACTGAAAGTTCTATACACAGAAAGGTTTCATTTATACTACATTTGAATATATTTTGCTACTTACACCTGTGTAAAACCTTACACTTCAAAGTGAGATGCAAAAAACAAAGTAGGAGTCATTCCAACGAGCTGAAGTGCAGTCGTTAGCCTACAGATCGCTTTTATTACCACTGTGTTTACACCTTTACCGCACCCGTAACCCCTACTATTGGGTTTTATTCACAAAGATTTGTCAATTTAATACATATATTTTTTTTCGGCCTATGGCAACAAAAAGAGATAGCAACAGATTTAATATCGGTTTAAGCTGATAATTATAGGTTTACTTGTCCAATATGCAAAAAAAATTATGTGTTTTGTTTTCATTGAGTTTACCTCACTAAATTTAGTGTGAATATTTCATGAGGCTTTTGCGTCATTATTATTTATTAACAATTTATTTGAGTGTTATTTACATTGTGTCACCATGACAATTTACAACTATTTCAATTTACACCTTTAAGTGTGTTCATCTTATTGGTAATAGAAATTGTATTTTACCAACTATAAACAATGACTAAAAGTGGCATTATTAGCTGAGCTTTAGTTTTTTGAAGGGCACGTTAAATCGTTGGTCCCGTCATCTTTTAAAATCTAAGCAATGATGGCCGGCGGCCATGAAACTCCGTCACCAGAGTTGGCCACTTGCTCATACCAACGAACAAATATGAGAGTATCTAATTGCATACAAAATCTCATTTCATCTCATATCCAAATAGACTATAGTAGGGGATAAATGCGGTGGTTTTATAGTAAAGCACCTATCAGTAAACATTGACATTACAGTGTTTATGGAACAAGCGACTCAACGGGATTTAAGCATCGCGGCTGCGTACATCATTATCGCTTCATTACGATAATGATCAATATCCTTTGTATCAAAGGGACTTGCGGTACTTAATACCTTATGTAAATCAATTTATAGTATGAGAATAGGCAGGTTAATGAGGGCATGTACCAAAATGTATTTTTAGACATACTCGTACTCGTCAACATACAACTAACTAATTCTCTTTAGGTATTTACAAAAGAAAAAACTGCCTTGGAGACGATTTGAAACAATTTTAGAGATTCAAAAAATGTTTTAATAACAACCGAGAAAAAAAACATCGTTAAAATTTCAACTTTTCTAAAGTCAATAAGCCTTTATGCAATTTCTAGTAATAACAGGTATTTTAAAAACATCATCATTCACGTGCTGTACCGGAAATGATTAAACTTTCTTCGTGTGATAACCGTAATTTTGTCCATCAAAAACCTGTTTGTAATAATTGGGCTTGAATACTAAGGACTGAGAAACAAGTATTAAGTTGCACTTACATAACCAAAAATGCACACAGAAAGCATTTAAGTTAAATGTTCTTGCCAATTTAATCTTTTATTACGTCTATATCCGTAAGAGAAAACTGATATGATGATTTATCAATATATTTTTTAACACATCAATCTTGGAAAAACATTAAAAAATGTTTAACACATCAATCTTGGAAAAACATTAAAAAAATTCTAATAAAAAAGGAAAATATTGATAAGTTTGTTTAACGGAGGTAATCACCGAAACTTCTCAGCCGATTTCAAAAATTCTTTCACCGATATATATAATGGACTGTCGGGATGGTTATAGGCTATATTTTATCCCGGTAGCTTCATTAGTACACCCGTGCGACGCCGGGACGTGCTGCTAGTAATTTATAAATATAAAACAAAACAAGTAGCCAACTCACATAATACAAATAATCTTTATAAAACAATTGCTTTAATTTAGTATTGTCATCTTACTTCCTTATCATGTGATAAGGGGTTGACACAATATATTTCTTTCATTTTACTCTTACGTCTGTCATCTTAGCTGGTAGATACTACTCGTATATTAATAAGCCCAATTTGTCCATTCTATCTTAAAGTGGTTTCATACGTGAAACTAGCGCCACCGCCTAATTTATTTAATTATTAAGTACATACATACATTAAACAAAGATTAAAAAAAATACAGTTTGTGATACAAATCATTATATTTTTTAAGATATCTATAAGGAATAGTTTTATATTGTATAAAAAACAGAGTTAAGTGGCCACCAAATGCAACTTCGCTATTCTTCTTAAACTAGTTAGTTACTTAGTTTGACACATACATTTATTCATCTACATATAGATAGCTAAAGGACTCCATATAAGTAGTATAATATTCAGTTAAACCTCTTCATTCATATCGAACACAAATCAAAAATGAGCGAACACACAAAAAGTTAAAAATCGAACAACAGGCAGATATTAAACACAAAAGATAAAATTGGCGTTTCGGAAGCAATTACACCGGTTTCCATTCACGTTCAAGCAAAATATCATTTTGCGAAGTACTCTACCTAAATGTAGAGCAAGCAACCTATAAAATACTGGACACTTTCCTTTTCAGTCACACAAAGCATCGAAAATGTACCAAATTCATATGAAAAAGAGAGACAAATAATAAAATTTTAGTTCCTTAACGCGTTCAGCCTTTTCCTTTTGTTGAAAGTTTTAATCATCTGTTCCAAATTTTATAATTCGAAAATATGGATTCAATGAATTTTTTGTCCCATTCAATGGCTTTTAACTGGCAGTCTAAATATCTCAAGTCTATGGTCTTAAACCTCGCGGCAAAATGAGCCTTGTAACTATAGCTATTCAGGCTTTAATCCCTTGAGGGCATTTTAGGGGAGTGTTAAAAGCTTATTGTTTGCGGAAATGTTAAGGCATTGTACATTCGGCGATTGGTAAACCGGATGACGTCTGTTATAGATTCTAAAAGACCCCTAATTGTTTATTTTCTGCCTTTGTTCGCGTTTTTCTCTCAAAATAGAGCCTTTATTTTCAGAGTGCGTATCTATAATAATAAATAAAATAAATAATAAATAGGTAAAAATATAAAGGAGGCAATAGCACTTTTGTCACACATATAATTGGGATGCTCAAATAACTTGTATTTCTATAATCGTGAAGTAGAAAGTTTCGGTTTCTTTCGTTATGCATAATATAAAACGATTAATAAACACTCAGTATTGTAAACAAGTGTTCGCGTCGGTTGCGCAAGCGCAGCGTAACAGGTGCTTAAAAGCCACGCCTATTTTTGCATAATAATATTGAATTCGTGTTTGTTCTTTGAACTGTAGGACCTAGTATTTGATAACTTTCTATAGGGATATTTGCATTCACACTTAACTAACAAAGTTTTATAGTAAAACTGACTATAGACATACCTACACGCCTTGAAGTTTCGTACACAGTGGTGCAAAATGTTAAGAATTTCCTTTTCATATTTTATTTCAACTGAAATCATAACTGATTCATATTTTTTTCTATTCAATCTCATTACTGTACCACATATTAAACCACCGTTTTCCCAAATAAACTTATTTGGGAAAACGGTGGTTTAATATGTGGTACAGTAATGAGATTGAATAGAAAAAATGTCTCATGTCAGATTATTAAAAGGCATGTAGCCTTTTGTAATTATGTTAACCACATAGAATTTTTCACATATAATAAAAGAATAGAATATGACTATAAATTGCACCCAATAAAAATAACAATATACAACAATGTAGATTATAAGAATAATTTATAAAAGAGCTATAAGTTTACTTTGTCTTATCTCAAGAAAGGCATTACATAAAAAAAAGACTAAACACATTGTATTACCTTCGTTTTTTCCTCACAAAAATGTATGAAGGCAGAAATCAGATGTTATCGTGATAATTCTAGATAATAAGCACGTCATGGAGATTTCTCCGGGAGTTTTCCCGGATATAAGACTGGATGTCCTTAATTAATAATGGTAAAAGGAATTTCCGGGATTCATATAACATTTTCTCGTATATTCGATTTGTAATGTTTGTCCAGATGGCGTGATGTTTTTTTAGACAATAGTTTTCTCTTTGTTTATTTTGTTTTTATTACTGCTTATACTAGACTCGATAACTTATCTATCTTTGGTTCTGATTACTGTGTGTAAATGATGATGATGATGATGACGATTCATATATTATATTGTAGTCATTGCCGAAAGACAGACGCAAGTTACGGATTAAATACGTGTTAGTATTTAAATTGAAAATATTTTCTATATACAATGCTTATTTCCGTTTTAGAGAATAAAATATGAATTTATAGTTGATAAAAAAATATAAATTAATATTAAAATTAAGAGGATTAAGAGGAGGAGACTCACCAGGAGAGTACAGCTTGGATGGGCAGCTTTTGGGAAATTAGACGATGTCTTCAAGTCTACCCATATACCACAATGCCTTAAAACCCGACTTTTCAACCAGTGTGTCCTGCCAACGATGACCTACGGTGCCGAGACATGGCGGCTCACTAAGGAGGCTGTGCACAAAGTCAGTGTTGCACAGAGAGCCATGGAGCGCGCCATGCTCGGTATTACGCTTATAGACAAAGTCCCAAACACCGTGATCCGCAAACGGACGAAAGTCCAAGACATCACCGAGCGGATACTACAACTTAAGTGGAGTTGGGCAGGTCACCTGGCTAGACGAAATGACGGCAGATGGACCAAGACGTTGACCGAATGGTGGCCTAGACAAGGACACCGCAATAGGGGACGTCCACCGGCTCGATGGGTAGACGACATCCGCAAGGCAGCAGGTTGCACGTGGGTAAGACAAGCGCAGGATCGAGGCGAATGGCAATCGCGAAGGGAGGCCTATGCCCAGCAGTGGGTTAAAAATGGCTGATGATGATGATGATGATGATGATTAAAATTAATCACTGCTATTCCACCTCGCAAAATAAATAAGAACCTAGTATTCTTTAGGTAAATAAAGTACATAAAAGCAAATAAACTTCACACTTTCGCATTTAAAAGCAGTAATAGCAGTCTAATCGGTATCATTTATATTCATTGAATAACTTGTACTGCATTCCTGGAAGAAAGTGAACCAAGATTCTAGTTTGTGACGCAAGACTGAGAACTAAGTGCAAATATTACCTACATTAGTACACATTCCATGCATAAGACTTAGCTCGACTTATACCTCGTTTGACAGGTACAAAACCTGTAAACATTTTGTATGGAAAAAACTAAATTTTCCAATGTTTGTAATATTGTTGTTTTTATTATCCTGATATGGCTGGCTATGCTGAAAGGATGGTGATGTGCTGGGCAAGCCTATTCCATCTTAACAATGTCCCAGGCACTACAGTGTCCCGTTAAGTGTAGGCAAAGATTGCCTCCTGACGCTTTATTAATCATCTAGTAAAGAGGTAAAGACCTGAGTTTTTTTTTCCTACTCTTGACAAAGACAAATCCAAAATCATTAAAATCATGATAATCGATTTTGCCGTTGTCAGTTACCTATAATTTAATCAAACCATGTTTTACATAAATATATTTAGTAGCCATTTCGAAAATCGAATTCGTGAATACACCAAGGTGATCTGAAGGCTGTCTCAAGTATTATATCCTTAGCAAGTCAATTACATTAAAACAAGCTCTGACCTCATTTCAGTCGTGATGTTCGAATAAAAATACTTTCGATACACGCTCACTATTCCACAGACAATAGTAGAAAGCCTTCGACATGAGGTTATGATGATTACTTGTTTTAAATTGCTGATACGTTTAAGCACTCGTGATTAAAAATTATATAACTGAAATATCCTTAGACATTTTACACCGCGTCGTTTAGTCCTAAGCTAAGCATTTTAATGCTTGTGTTTTAACTAAAAACTCAGAATCTTTACTTGATGATTTAAACGTCAGGAGGCAATATTTGCTTATACTTAACGGGATACTAGTACCTGGGACGTTGTTGAGATAATAGGCTTGCTTAGCACCCAATTTATCCTATAAGTTTAGCCGGCCATATCCACAGAAAAGACAATAGTCAATACATGTGGGGTTGACTAGCCGCGAGTTACCACACGATGAATTCCTTCACCGTTAAAAGCCCGCTCAAATGGGGACTAGCGGATATACTTAGCACATATATTATAAACAATGTTAAAACATCAAAGCGCTTGCTAAAACCCACAATGAATTCAATATTATCGTTTACCTTACATTAATTCATTACTTTTTAATACTAATGTTAGTGGTTTCACTTGTATTTGTATTGCAATTGAGTGTAGGTATGGACTGCAGCGTGGGAATCCTATTAGAATTAATGAATCATGTCGGACTAAATACCTAGAAGTGCTTGTGATATAGCTTGCTTACGGTTTTGATATACAACTTACGGCTAATAAAGAAACATCACTTATTTCGGTTGGATAAAACTGGACATAAGACATTCTTATAGATCATTGAAAGATTATTTTAAACAACGCATTTGTTTTTCGCAATTATTTTAAATGTTAACATAAATCATATTTTTAAGATTTGAAGAGCTTTACTCTATAAGCCTCTGTTTGATTTTCAAAGTTATGATTGAATTCAAAGAAAATTCTATTAGCTTAAGGTTTGTTCGTCTTTGATAAATATTTTGGAACTTTTAGGTTTGATCTTCGTTATTGCAGTTTAATTTGTTGTCTCGCATTTATACAACTTCAGAAAAATTTCAAAACTTGAATTTATAATTAAAACTAAAATATATTTGCGTTTTACTTTACTTTGGCCTTTTATTTTTAATTTACCTAAAGAAATATAAAATCATTTATTTTTCATATTATTATCTATTATAGAACGGCAAAAGTACATTGTAGTGAGTGACCATAATACAAGTATCGTGATGCTTACGTAGCTAGAAACTAGATTACTCTGTGTAAAAAGGTCAAAGGATTTATTTTATCTTTATACATAACCATAAACAAACGTCTACATAATATTTAAATAGCTGTACCAAAAAAAATCAGAACCAGTTGCGCCACCTAAGGATCGTTATAAACGACCTATAGCTCAACTAATCCAAGCTACTACCAAACAAAAACGTGTACATACATAAAACCACAGGAAGCTAGCAATATAAAATCAAAAGCTCATTATTTAATTTAATCAGCTATTATTAAAATTAACGGTTAAATCACCGGAACACGAATTAAAACGTTACTATGTACAATTACTTTGGAATAATTCCATCATTCGAACCCACGTCCTGAAATCTGTGAATTTACAATACTCGAAATACCTTGTCAGAATTAAAATTTTGCATACACTGCTCGTTCAGAGGCAAATTACGCAATGGTTAATTAATTGAAAGCAGTAATGTGTAGCATGTTAAGGCTCTTCTTGAAAGTTGAAATGAGTTTTTTTTTACAAAAATAATCCGGAGAAAGTATTTCAAAGTTGTGATGAATTTGCTTTTGTACGTAATTCATTACTTTACCTACCTATATTTTACCAGTTGGTCCCATAAAAAAGGGCGAGGATCTAGAACTTTCATAGTTATGAACAGATACCTCGTGATTGCTCTCCTTACAACATGAAATTCAGTTTTCCCAAATAATCTATTTTTTTACGTTTGTGTACTTAATTCATCAGTTAATGAAAGATTCCCCTTAAACATAATGTACATCGTGTTAATCATTTTCACAATGGACAGGGTTTTGTCATGTTAATTACAAAGATTGGAATGCGTTATATGCATTCATGATTTATAAATTGGATTAAGCTGGTCCGATGCACCATGTTCTGATAATTAAATGTTCAATTAAAAAAGTATTACCGTAGTGAAACCTATTGCAAAAAGTATGTAAAGTACAATTTACAACCATTGAACTACTGCACAGAATTAATCGTTTTGTTTGAAATTGATTGAATCATCAATTTGTAAAAAAACAAGGTTGTATTTTTCAAGAAATACTATATAGATCTTCAGACAGTGATACACTTCTATTTAATATTATTTCCGAATGTCATAATGTAAAATACGTAACTAACTAAAATGCCAATAGTTTCAAAAGGGCAATATTATCAACAAGGGATTTTTTAAGAGAACGTTTCATAGATTTTCAGAGTCCATTAAATATTTTGCCAGCAAACGGAAAATTGTGTTTAAAGTTCATTCAACCCCAATATACGCCACAATAACCCTGAATTAATAAGCTAAAATGGACGATGGTTTATTAATTTGCAAATTAGCAGACTGTCCTTGTTATACGTGGAACATTTTATATCCAAATTGGTGATTTTAACTTGTTAAGTACCTGCTAGGTTTCACAAAAAAATAAATTATTTAGATTAGTAATATACACAGAATAAAAAGTCAAAACTAAAAAGATTAAAAAATATTTTTTCAGTACTGACACTGGGATATACTCCGCTGACAGAGGTTAACAGCAGCACGTTGATAGAAATACCGGCCCCTGTACTACAGTGTTCTTTGAAGACGAGAACCGTTGCCGAGGGCATGCAACTTAGCTATAATCTAAACATTGGTGTTGTTCGCGTTAAGGGACAAAGAAAGAAAGAAAGAATATTATTTGTATCGGTAGGACATGTTCCAACGCAACTCCACACAAAGTCTATGTTCTAAATACAAACATCCGATAACTAAGTTAGTACCTATTTCATTTTTGAAGTTAGTTTTTGTATTAACCTCAATATAGTAAAAGACTTCTTGTAATACGAACTGTGAACGGGAAAGTGAATTTTCATAGAAAGTAATTACGTAGGTACATGATACGTGTTTTCACTTTTCTTGTCGCATATTCTTGTCAAGTATATTCGCACGATGGTGTCAAAGCTAATCGGGATCTTGATAGAAATTCAACACAATGGTAGTAATAAAACTCGAGTATTTAGAGTCTATTTTCTATGTGAAATGTGACAAAAACAAGACGTTTTCATCTTGGATCAATGCTGAGATATTATTTTATTTACCTAACGAAAGTAATTGTTTGCGTAATTACGTATTTTATGGGTATTAGATGTTTGTTTGGTACAAATACACATCTAAAACATATTCGAACAAATCCATGAAACATTGTTTGAATGTTTTACTTTCCATGTTTATTATTTTACTTAAATTAAATATTCCGCCAGTCCATTCTACACATCGATGAAATTATCTGAGTTGTTTCTGAGATTACCTCCATCAAACGAACAAACAAACTTTACTTTTTTATAATAATTAGTATTAGTTTATCTTTGTCTACAATTAATACTACACTCTATCCTTTGTAGCTTACATCTCATCATTTACAGCCAATCTCAATAACTTATCTATCTTTGGTTTAGCTTACTGTGGGTGGATATGTGACATTACTTCCATACAAAATGTGTCAAATATCTACCGACAGTAAGCAAAACAGGAGATAGAAAGGTTATTGAGACTGGTCGTTAGCAGTTAAGCCGTACTACAGTCGCTGCAACCAATACATGTCATGGCACAATAGTAAGATGACTGTTGAGTGTATACTGTGCTTAAGCTACATCCGCAAACAAACCGGATGTTGTCAGTAATGGAAGCGTAATTGTGTTTGTGTATGACAAATTGATAAACAATGACTTTTGGTGAAGAGCATCGACACAGATGCTATGTAGGTTAAGTTGGTTCTTGAGATCTCGATAATGTATGAACTTGTGGACTCTTACATAAATACCGCTAGCTAGATAGTTTTATGATCTTAAAAGTGAAATATCGCTGCGTAATTATTACGTAGACTGTTTTTGTAACTGTCATTTAATAAAATGTTTTGTTTAAATTAGTAACTATAATAATTTATAGGTAGGTACCTACTATGTAATTCAAAAAAACCAAAAAAGAGACGAAAAACGAAGAAAATAATTAAATTGTCTATGCGGCATGCGGCGCCTCGGCTGTATTTCAGTTTTGTGGCACAATATCCGATCGCCATTGATGGATGTTATGGATAAATAATTCTTAAATATAAAATACAATTTAGTAAGTTATGATCATTTGGGAAGTCGAATAAAATAAATAAATAAACAAAAATTATAAACAGCGCCATCTATGTAATAGTTTCAGAACTCACCCGTTGCGTGGCGTAGCAGGAGGGGTCCAAACCGCCCCCGGGGTGGAACATCGCCGCGCTGACTGCTGCCATCTGTCGGCTACCTCAGCCTACCCTTCCACCGCGACATCGCTCTGTGGAAGAACAACATGTTTTGGTTAGCTGTTCATAGATGGATTAGGAAAGTTATTCCCAAAAACAACCTAAATCGGCAATGAAAAAAGCAATGACCATAATTTTATGAAAAATGTGTGTCAGGGTCGTACCTAGAAAGTGGAGATCCGTGGTCTTGCTGAGCCTAAGGTTTGATTTACTATTTAGAAAGAAAGAAAGAAAAGAAAGAAAGAAAAATATTTATTTACTACACTCATTAAACATACATTGACTTAAATATAAGGTAGGTAATTTTACATTTTATCGACGTTGAGTGACGCAAATTGGTCACCACTCAGCATTTGCTGCAGTAGCTCAAGGAGCTACTGAGCGCTGGTTTTCAGTGATGCCATACGAGACGCGCAACAACAAAAACAGACCACTTATAAAATATTACAGTACATATTCATCTACAAAGAAAACAAAACACTAACAAAAGCAAGGTGTAAGGTTATATTTTACAGGTTACAAAGCATTTTCTGAAAAATATCAGTGGGTAGGTACATTTATCATTGTTTTAAATTTTATTTTTAGAAGACAACATAGACCGACTATCTAGGTGTTAAGTTGAAGATTTAAAAGATGTTTTTTAAGAGATAATTTAAATGAGTGTAATGTACAAGAATTTTTAAGCGGTGGCGGAAGATTGTTCCAACATTTCGTGGCCGCGTAACGAAAGCTGCCACGAAATGCAGTCGATCTATGTTGCGGACAGATTAATATAATGGCAGATCGCACAGGTCGATTTGAAAATTTTAGTTTTTCATATAAATATATGGGCGTTTGTCTTTTTATTACACCAAAAAGTAATGTAGCAAAATGGAATGAACGACGTGATGACATGTTCAAGAAACCGTGGCTGTTAATATAAGGAGAAATATGGGATCGATGCGGAATGGGAAAGCAGAATCGGACGCACGCATTTTGAACACGCTGAATGAGTTTCTTTGAGCGGCTCAGGAGGCACTCTCCGATTGATATAATTTAAATAACAAACCAGATTGCATGGGGAACCAAATACATCAATTATAAAAGACGGGATTCAGAAACGCAGTTAGTGGAATTACCAAAAGAAATATAAGACTTAACACTAGGAATTAAGCTTTCTGGATTCAAAGCTCGAAGGCTCTGACTAGATAGGTAAATGTATGCAAGCTCCTAAACGCTATTCCTAGTACTATGGGTATTTGCCGTAGTATTTTTTCAATAGTACCTACCTACCTACCTATTATAAAGTTTGATCAACACTTAAAGCTACTTCCTTGAATGAAGCTTGTCAGTACTAAGTATCCACTTCATGGGTAAGTAAATGCTTCCCACTATTCATAATGCTTCATCACTCGCTGTAATTACTTTAACTACAAACAAACAGCCTCTTATAGGTGACACAGTGATTATGAGCCTGTGGGAATTCTCTGAGCAGTCACAGAGGAAAGAGTACAGCTGGGTTACTGCATATTGCGTTGCTTGTTAGAGTAAGCTGGACATTTAGCTTTAACATGGCATAACATTTATATATTGGTTTATTCGAAAAAGATTGTTAACATTTAAAAAACAATGATAACAAACCAAAGAATACCAAAGACAGAGAAAAAAACAATAATAGGGAGGTTATCGCTATGACCCAACAAAACTTAACAGACAAAATACGGCATTAACGTGAAATGAGTCAAATACAATACAATAACGCGGTAACTGATGAGTTACTTTTTGAGTCATCATCATCAACCCATAATATATAGAAACACAAAATTTTTTAATAGCGTTAATTTGCCTACAGTTTATTTTAACGATTCATACAGAACTATTTTACATAAAATGTTGGCTATTCATAGATTAAAATGTATTATTATAATTGAATCGCCAACATTATCTGTGATTGCAGAGTTTATGACTGCACCAGCCCTATCTATTAACCTATGCCGTAGCGTAGGTAAGTGTAGGTATATGAAGTAGGAAGCAAGGTCGTTGACACCGAGTGCAGTGACGCCGGCGCATCACGTGGTACATTCTAGTGTTTGTAGCAAAAGTAAAAATGCATTTACTATGAACGCGTTTAAGTCTTTTCTATAGTGACTATGCGGTTTTTAGTATCATTTGGGTTTATGAAAAAAAATAAGTGGGTAAGTAGTAGTAATCAGAACATAATAATTGTAAATTGAATGAGGATAAAATACAATTTTAGTAGCGTATTAAATATAAAATACTAAAAAAAAAACAATGGTTGGAACAACATTGAATAGGTGAACTAAAGACTGAACTGATTTGAGAGTAATAAAAATGGTCGAAATCGTAAAAAATTTACTTACTTAGGTAGGTACATACTAGAATTACTTGAGCCGTAAATAAATAAGGAACTCATTTTGCAGAGTGAGTTAAGTACCATATTAATTAAAACGAAGAGTTTTTTAAAGCTTAAATACATACTTATCTGACATAGTATACCTACGTGAGACTTTCATAGCTGAGTTTCATAGCAATGTTGTTATCTGTCAAAAAGTTTCATACATTTAATGTTGAAATATAACAAAGTTGATATGGTGATGGCCTTACGGACATCCATACGTTGGTTATACTCGTAGAACTCGAGCACAAGTAAATAATCAAGTAGTTTTCAAAATCATGACGTGCGACATTAGTTCACTTTCCCCAACCTAGTTCTAACCAAGTGCAAAAAGTAGGTCTACAAAAAGTACAGTCACAACAGTTGACAAAATTACTTGATGACTGACCCCAAACGGACCAATAACAATGATAGTGAAAGTCTAATGTGAATCATTATGTCGAAAAGCAAAAGTAGACTCGATGTACCGTTTTGTGCAAATTGTCAATGACTGCTTACTTCCCGTTTCGTGGGAGGTCAAAGTCACAGAGTGCTTTGGATCAACGAAAACAAAGTTGTCAATTTTTGGGGTCAGTTTATGTTGGTAAACTGTTATGATTTCAGTATCCACCAACATAAGTTGACCATGAAAAAAGGCGCGAAAATTCGGTTTTCGTTAAACCAAGTAGGGACTCTGGTCTGTTTAGACTCGGCAATTATGAATAGTTGGATTGGTTTGAACGTTTTCTGGTATTTTATCGTTGTTAACATCGTCATTTCAGTCACGGTCCACGATCAAAAGCAGTCACGTTCAAAGTCAAATAGATAGGTACTATTTACTTCACATTTTTCATAATAAGGAACTTGCTGTTGTGTGGCGGTTTCTTCATCCTATTCTTCAGATTGAAGTCAATTATAATAGTAATTGTTTAAAGAATCCCTTCCTTGCCGTAATTACTTAGGTAACCGTTGACCTAGGCATTGTTGTATCACGGTTGACTACACATTGATTGTAAACAACAAAAACTTGATTCCACTTTTCAAACTATACTTTTCTAAGAAATTACAAGTGACCTTTCGTTTTTTTAATTAATAATTTATAGACTAGAAAAAGTTGATTGTCTTGGCCGATGATTGCAACATCGATTAAACTTTTTATAAAAAAATTTGGGTTTAATTTTTTTTTCTCAAATACTTAACTGTAACTTAAATAAAATAAGTTATTAATACTTAATTAAATTACAAAAGTTGAAACAGCTAATAAATCATTTTTTGTAATCCCATCTAAATTAAAAATGGCTGCCACAAGGAAGTCTAAAGCAGGAAAAGTAATATCATTAAATATCTAGCTCATCATATTCAAGATGATCATAAGCTGAGCTCCGGTCCAAACGACTTCCTCGATTCTATCGGAATTGATTTCATATTAAAGTCTCAGTAAGATTGGTACCTAGTCGTGTGAAAAACTTGAGCTCTGGAGACACAGAGAGCGAGAAATATAATTCCCGGTCACCCCCATCTTAAAAGCAGTGGGGACGAGCGGGAATAACCCAGAAAAAGATGTAAATCGAGGATAGGGTACGGATATACTCGTATGTTTTTGTCCGTATCCCTGCTGTGTAATATGATGAAAGGTATCCTACGTAGCCAATTTTCAATATAGGTGCAAAGTTCAAGTCAGAGCTCCGTTCTGAATGAAATGAATGAAATGAAAATACTTTATTGCACACTGAAAATAAACTTATGAACTAAAATCCTTAAGATAACTGTACAATGGGCGGTCTTATCGCTTAGAAGCGATTTCTTCCAGACAACCTTGGTATGGAAAGAGATCGATGGGATAATAGGAATGGTGGGGGTGTACAGAAAGTATGAAAAAAGAATCAAAAATAAACACAAAACCACTTAATAGTAACTAACCTCTGAAAGTTGTAGTGAATGTTTGCAGGTGGTTTTTTTTTTGAAGACGGTCTCGTCTCTTATCAGGTTCGTCTTCAAGAGACTGGACATTGCGATGCAGAAGATTCCTCCACTCTAAAAACGTCTAAACAACTAAAATTACAGTGGTTCTGTATGGTTTACATTTTCCTTAGAAAGTTTTTAGTTATAAGCTATTACTGTCTGACCAATTACTTATTGCATTCGATAGTGATTAATAAGCGACTCTCGTGTTACAAAAAGCAATCCTAAACAAAGAACTCTGACAAGAATGATTGAAACCCAAGACAACTTGATGAGTGGTAATCAATCAGTATTTTCTAATCGGCTTGCCAACTGCGACAACGCTCCTTACCGCCTTCTACGGATGAGGGCTCATTGACCTATTCTGTCTGCCTTTTTCTCAATAAAAAGTTGAAGGAAAGAAATCGACGATTAACTGGCTGATGTCGATCTTAGAAACATGAGGTTGCTACATTTTATAAATTATATGACCGGGTATTTATCACGTTACCTTTTTATTATTTATCCCGACGTTTCGAGACGGATTGCACCGCCCGTGGTCGCGGGTCGACTGGAGTGGCGGAGGTAGCACAGCAGCAAAGCGAAGGCGTTCGTTCAACTACCCTCACTTAATGTCAGAAATAACTATAAGGGCCGGTTCTATGAGGTTGCTATTTCAAAAAGGATAAATAATGTTATTATGAAACTTGAATTATTTAAGTTTGAATTTTTTTCAATGTGTTATTTAAAAATTATTATAAATCGCTAACCCATTCCCGACCCAACCTTTTCTCTCCGAAAAAGAGAACTAAAAGCCATGCGTCATGAGCATTGAAAGTGTTAGATATCATCGTTACTACATAAAGTTACTGACCTATATAAAATTCTCTCACTTCTGGCTTAAGATCTCCATTACCTACTTCAACCATCTTACACCTATTTAATATTTTAAGTTTTCCAAGCATGCAAAGATGATAAATAATGTAACATTATTTCTCTTACTTTATCTACTGTCTGTGCCATGACTTGAATTGAAACTCCCACAAGTCAAAACCAAACCAGCAATGTCCTAAATGACCATACTCAATTTTACAACTCTGTACTATTGAAACAAAATCCGTATTTCTATGTCCTATATTCGTTGCTAATATTGCCAAATACTATCAGTAACTTTTGAGCTTTATTTCGATGCTATAAAGGCGGTATTTACATGACACTTTTGATGCATTACCATGTATCACGTTTTCTATAGAAAGTAGCACTCGTTGTATGTGGACTCTTAATGTTGTTTTTATAGAAATTGTCTGGTTGGTTCCGGTGGAAGCCCTTAGGACTGACCGTGATTTGATTGAAGCTGTGCTGATTTTAAATTGATCGTTTTTACTACGAAGTTCTCATCAATTTACCATCAAGTTTAGTTGCAAGGAGCAGTAATGAAAAGTTAATTTTGCCTTGTTTCTAAATAAATGGAATAAGTGATTATTTCACATTCTATTTTTTTTTTTTTTATAGGTAGTATAATGATTTGTTGTTCTGAAACTCAATTAATATGTCATGTTGAGTACTCCTAAATTGGTAATGAAATGGTGATCTGCAAGGTTAGTACTAAATTTCTAATATTTATTTATTATTAATTTTGGCTGTAGGTTGCTTATACGAGGGTGGATTGAAAAGTACTCGGCCTAACACAGATCCATTCAATTCTCAAAATCAAATCTACCAAATTTTTTTAGCTCTGTTCAGACTAGTTAATTGTGTGAAGTTTGAAACATGTGCGATAATTATTTTTGATTTTATAAATTTTTTAATAAAGCAATCGGACATAATTTCCGCGAGTGGAGAAAATCGAGCAGCGTGCCGTCATTAAGTACCTCCATAAGAAGGGGCTATCATCAAAAGCCATCCATGATGATTTAGTCAGTACATGAGGGGGTTCTGCTCTGTTATATTCACTAGTCAAAAAATGGATAACAGAATTTAAGCGTGGCAGAGAGAGTGTGAAAGATGAACCCCGTTCTGGAAGGCCTTCGACGTCCACTACTGACGAAAACATTAAAAAAGTACTTGATTTAATAATGGGAGACCGCAGATTAAAAATTAGAGAGATAGCTGAGATTATAAGCATCTCTTATGAACGAACTCAAAACATTATAGTCAACGAGTTGGGTTTCCACAAGGTGTCTGAGAGGTGGGTTCCGCGACTGTTTTCAATTGAACAAAAAAGTACGCGATTGCCTTTTCACGTGACTGTTTGGAGTTATTTGAAGCCGATGTAGAAGATTTTTTCAATCGTTTTGTTACTATGGACGAAACATGGGTACATTACTGTACACCTGAAACAAAAAAACAACAAAACGGTGGAGAAGACCTGGTTCACCACCCCCTAAAAAGGCCAAGACGATTTTGTCGGCAAATAAAGTGATGGCTTCAGTATTCTGGGACTCGAAAGGTGTGATTATGATTGATTATCTTGAAAGGGGTCAAACTATAAACTCTGATTACTACTGAACCTTACTACGTCGTTTACACGAGGAAATAAAAGAAAAACGTCGAGGAATGATCAGGAGGAAAGTCCTGTTTCATCAAGAAAACGCCCGCGTTCACACGTCTGTTCAGTCAATGACTGAAATCCACAACTGTGGCTTTGAACTGTTACCGCATCCGCCTTATTCACCTGATCTGGCACCATCAGACTTTTTTCTGTTCCCTAACCTAAAAAAAACACTTAGGAGGTCAAAGATTTTTGAAAAACGACGAAGTCAAAGCAGGAGTAGACGCTTATTTTGACTCTAAGGAAGAATCATTTTTTTCATCGGTATAAATGCTTGTTAGGGGAGGTGGCAAAAGTTTATTGAACTTGATGGTGTTATGTAGAAAAATAAAATAAAACTTATTAAAAATATGTTTTTTTTCTTGGTTAGGCCGAGTACTTTTCAATCCACCCTCGTATTACGGCATTCATCCTACTTTTCTCATTGACAGACCACATGATAAAGCCATTGTACAAAACAACAAGTAGTATACCGGTAGAAGCTAATTTGAAGTTAATTTCTATACAATCAAGGGATCAAACATAAGCAGCATATTACTTGTCAAGTAAAATGCTTATGCAGTAAATGAAAATGACTCAAACAAGTTTACCGTGTTTTCTCGATAAACACTACTAGGTTTAGAAGGAGGTTCCTGTCTACATCCTTCGCCCACAAACATAATTCTTGCTCTAGATTTTTACTACATCATATTTTTAAAAGCTATAAGGACGAATCTATTTTTGTAATATGCATCTATATCTTTTAAATACCACGTGGAAGTGCGAGTTCACACGGAAAAAAAGACCAAAAATAGAAATCGTATTTTGTAAACACTCCTTAAAGTAACTTCATAAAAAGAGAGGATGATTTAGGTGCTTAGCAAGTCTATTCCATCTCAAAATGAGGCCAAAAATTCATAAAGAAAATATCAATAACGGTAAGCTATGTAATATCAATAATCATTTATTCTTTTATTTTATCATGGAGGTCTACGTGATATAAAGCCGAGTCGAGCTTGTTTTACAATCTATATTCAAATCAGGCTATGTCGTGCGCGTGCGCCGATATTGTAAGCGATAAGGTGCAGCAAGAAATGTAAAAGCCCACGCTGATGTTTAAGGATATTTCATTTCATAATGAAGCCGTTTACATACCTCCGATGCCATAATCTCTGGGGTTATGCAAAGAATGAAGAAGTTCGGATTTCAATTTTGTTGTCAGAGATTAACTAAGTACCTTCATAAAGTGTGTAAGTATAGTATAAGTTAGGTATAAAGTTGTTAACAATAGATTTTGACACGCTATCCTAAAGTGGTTACTATTTTTTTTTAACTTTTAAGTAATAATATTTTTTAGCTTGTAGCAAAAAGTAATTCTTTTTAATTTTCGTAATTCAATAATATTCTACAATATTAGTATTTAGTATGTAAGTCATTTCGTATGAGCAAGTGACAAACTCTAATTTAATCACAAGAACATTAATTACCACAATCTGTCACAGTTTCACATTATTGTAAAATGTGGTACAAGTAACCTAATGAGCTGATATCGTGTGATGCTGGTGAAATTTCAAGATCGTCGCCCCCGTATTACTGTAACTAATATGTCCACAGTGTAAGAGGATCCAGTAATGCATCTTACTTGAATTGCATTTGACGTAATCTGCAGCACAAGTTCCGTTTTGTTTAGAAATAGATGGCGCATCGACGTAGTTAAAAAATAAACTTTATATATTAGTACGAAAAGCATCGTTACTTATTAAATTTTTATTCTTATCAAATATTTTATTAAGTTATCACTGTTACTTAAGCAAAATTAAAAAAAAATATCAAAATTGAATTACAAAAGAGGTAATGTTTATTACATTTATATTGCATGAAGTTTGATAAGCTACACGTAACAAGACGGCTCTATGACAAATTAAATCGCTCGTTTAAATATAGAACTGCATTGAAACAGCTGTGATAACTGACTCATAGCCTCTTACGTAAACTTACGAATACCGAAGGTAGAACGAGCTGTATACATCTGTACTGTGTCACGCCACTTATTTATGTCAGTGAAGCGAAGTATCTGAGATCACGTACTGTGAGTACCTATCATCTATTCTGTGGCAGAATGATCGATATTGGAAATATAGGAAACGCGCTGATTGACGCGTTTTCTAATAGACGAGATTGCGCAGGCGCCACTTATCTTGAAATTGTTATTAATTTGTCGATTGGAAAAGTGGATAAAAGTTTCAAATAGGGTATGTGATGGAATGTGAAAGAACGTTTTATAGTATTTTGCTGCTTTATTTGTTTGAAATGACATGCATTACCTACCTATGGCATGTATAGGCCTATTTTTACTTTATTTTTCAACACCCCTTTTACAAATCATCAGACGATCTGGCTGGCGAATTGGTTGATACTCGCTCACTTCTAGGTATTGATATAGCCTAGTAATTTCCACATAAAAAATAAAAAAGGATCTGAAGAAATCCGTTACATAAAAGTCTGAAAGAAATATCTGCCGTTTCCAGCAGAGATACAGTCGTGATCATATTTTATTTTTCATTTCAAAAAATTACCTTTGAGTAAGACCAAAGTCCGACATACCTACACTATCACTTGTGTCTTTGTATTTTAAAAGTAGTATTACATGCACACCTGTAAATTTCATTATTTAACATCTGCACAAAGCAATCTTCTTACTGACCAAACTGACCTCTGATAAGCCACCATCTTGCGAAATTCAACCATTTAATTTGAATACACACAAAAATACGGCTCGTTAAGCCCGAGGTCGCGTAGAGAAAAACACAATCACGTTGACCGCGACCCAAAACGGTGTATATGACGCAGTGCGCGCCGAAACTGTCGATGTTACGCTCGTACTAATGTGATGTGATAGTGTTGAAATTCGCTAATTCAGACGAAACCTTGGAGTTCTAGGCGGGCGATATGCAATGACAATGTTACAAGGTAGAAACAAAAACATCACGATTTTATATAATACCATGTCATACTATATGTCGTATTTTCAGGATATTTAATAAAAGTTGGAGAAAAACTTTTGAATCTAGAAATAATGTAGGTTTAAAAGCACTTAGTATTATGAGATAAATCATTCATGACCAGGTAAAGAAAAGGGCAAAGATGACCTCAATGCTGTCGACTTCGAAAATTCACCTCTTCAATTAACTGTCCAACACATAAAGTACCCCGTTTTTCCCAAATTTGATAAAAGGCATTACTCAATACTAATACAAATTACGTTTTATAAAAGTATAGAAAATTTCCCAATAATATCGCAACTGAACCACATAGTGTTTCGTGTACATCGGCTTAGGTCGTGACTTGCTGAGCAGAAGCCGACGTTCAATTTGTTACCTTAAATAGACCGACTCGTTAACTTATCTTTTAACTCGTCTAATCGAAAGTTACGTAACTTTAGACGAGAACAATATTTTTTAGAATTACTCAGGGATTTAGTGATGTAGAATTTTATTTCGAGCAATGTCGGCTGAATGGGTTTGAATTCCGGCCGTGAATCAATTCGATCGAAAAAAATATAATTTTAGGAAACCTAGGACTAAGGCTTTCAAGTGGTAATGGCCCACTAAGCTGAAAGGTTTAGGTGCTGGGCTATTCTCTTATCTTACCAATATCCACGGCACTACAGTGACCCATGTGTAGGCAAAGATTGCTTCCTGCCTGACGCTGTATCCTCCTCCTCCTTAGTCGTTCCCCCACAGTTGAGGATCGTGACTCCGCGCAAGTATTATTTTTTCGATGGTTTTCCTCCATCTGCCTCGATTTTCGGCTTGATGGAGAGCGATACTGACGCTGTATAAATCACATAGAAAAGATTTAAAGGCCTGAGTTTAATATTTCATATCTTCACAAAGTTCCATATGGGGGTTTAAAGTGTAGTTTTCTAAATTAGGGTGGAAAGTAACATTCGCTTGTTTCATGACTTTCGCTTTTAGTTCTATAAATGGACACAGAGTACATTGGCCATGACCAAACCGTATTTCTCAACAAAGTTGGAAGCTTAAGTTTCTATTCTGTTTCTAGATGCCTTTGTCATTTAGAATTGTATCAATGCGCATTGTGTATTTTCAGAAACCAAAATTTCTAGAATCGAAAGACATGGGAGGTGATTCACATTTTTTCTAAAATCGAAATCACAATACTCAAAATTATGAATATAATGTAAATAGACACGAACACGTATGGTCGTGCAAGTTACTCACGTACCTACCAGATGTTCACACGACGTCTATGAATTGTAATGCAAGTACAAGACGGCACTTTTACGAAATTTTTCTTGTTTTCCCACGTTTTTTCAAAATTTTTCGGACTATCATTTGGTCTTTATGGTCTTACGGCCTATAAGCATCAACCATGAGTCAGTTAGTGCAACTTACGGACAGTTATAATAACCTATCTTATATTTTTACCTATTGTTGTATATATAGGTTATTTAGATATCGATTTGCCGTAATAATCGATAAACTGTTTTGAAAGTTTTGCAACTGTTGACGTCAAATTACTGAATTTCTAACACAGTTAATAAGGATTACTACACTACACTTCATTACAATTATAAAATACAAAATACAAAAATACCATTTAAAAATACTATCTACTGATAATTAAAATAAATTACGACGAAATTAAGATAATTTTGCTTAAATGTTCATTTCATTTCATTTAAAGTAAATATTTTATCTGAATTCAACACATGGAGGCAACGCGGCGCCATACCAGCCCATTATCACAGAACGAGCCATTAAATAAGACTCTAATTGTCCAGCATAAGTGGAGTGAAACGTTCACACACAATAGACTCACGTGGGCAAGTTATTTAATAACTTTATTTGGAAAAACCTAGGCATTACTTAAAATAAACAGATATTTTTTTACTTTTTTGCTTCGTTATTCATAATAATGTTTTATTAATTTAATAAAGTTTATAGAATATTAGGAAACAAACGTTTTTGTTCAATATGGGCATGGACATCGATGATAATTGTATAACTTTGTCAAGAAATTATAGGCTAAAAATAAATTAAAAAATTCTTTTGCTGGTACTGCAAGTGGTGATACAATTTGCGGTGGACGCACATGAATGCTAAACTGGCTTAACAATAGGAGCTAAGATAAAGCAGAATTAATACGAAGCCAGTAATGCTGGCTTAGCTTGAAAAACTGTTTATACAAGGCAAATACCAAGCTATCGCTGCCTACCAGTCTTGTTGGCAGCCAGTATTGGCTTTGAGTAAATTATACTGGCTTTGGACCATCAGATTCATAGTTAATACCTTACAATACTCGTGCAAAACTCGGTGGCTTGTATCTATTAAAATTAGACCTAAATCTAGTTTTATATTAAATTACTTCGTCCAACATGAACATTTTGCATAACTTTCTTCCACGAACAACTTGTAGGTCTTCCTATTTTACATGCAAAATGAGTAAGAGGTGCACTTATAGGTAAATGATGATGATGATATAAAGCTTCCCGGTAGCAGTATAGGTCAGTGCAAGCCAAAGCAGACCTATTAGCTGGGTAACTGTGCATGCATCCGGTTGTCGCGTAAAAAACTGTGTTTGGTACGAGTACGAGACACGTAGTGTAGGGGTCCAAGTCTTGAATTTTTATTTTCAACA
The DNA here is from genome assembly GCA_947086425.1 of Xanthorhoe spadicearia. Taxonomy (NCBI): domain Eukaryota; kingdom Metazoa; phylum Arthropoda; class Insecta; order Lepidoptera; family Geometridae; genus Xanthorhoe; species Xanthorhoe spadicearia. Next base: position 2,971,214 of record OX352205.1, on the reverse strand, counting down.
TTGCAATGTCAATAGTATTTTGGTTAGTAGTTGTTTAAACTATGAAGTTTACGTATTTTTTCTTACTGTATGTTTCTAATTTATTTCCAATTTATTCGTAAAATATTTTGTTGTGTTCATGATTCAACCAAATATAAAATGCAAAAATTTCACCAAAACGCTCCGGCAGGATTTGAACCTACATTGAAACAAGCTTATTTCACCTTTACTAAAACTTTAAACTATTTAGGGTTAAGCATTCACAAAAAAACATAATTGTTCTTTACCACAAAATACCAACAGTAGCAATTTTATGCCCGCTGAATTTTCCCGCTCTCTTCCTTACCTTGCGCTAGTAAAGCGGTGCACATACGGTGACCCTAATTAATGCTGTCTAGCTTCGACGACGGCCCTTATACGTATTTCTTTTATACCGTACAACATTGTAGTTTTAAACACGTACGACGATGCTGTTTGAACATGTGTAGAACTGGATTTACTAAGAGTTTTTATTTGGTTTGTTGTTTTTAGAAAGACGTGGTTGAAATACAAAATGCTTTCGAGATACAAAACATGTCAACAGCTCCCGGCGGTATCTTTAAGTATGGTAGAGCATCTTCTCAAACATTTAAGTATTTGTTTTTAGAAAATGTTTTAAGTCCAACGGAACAAGTTGTCTCGTCTGCATCTTGGCATGGCAGTAGTCAGCATTCCACGTAACAGTATAATTTGATTTATTTATTCTAAAACACGAAGAAGGAAAGAGGAAAAGAGATGTACGAGTGGAGCTAGACTGTAAATTTCGTAATTATTATTATCCTCTTTCAGCACTAAAGTCTAGCCTAGCCCCTAGCCTCAAATTACAAACGCGCAGTGCTGCTCTGACTCAGAGTTTGCATGTTTTTAGTAGAAATTAGAGGGATGAGTAGTGTAAGTGGGTTAGTCAGTGTGCCTGTTTTTAGTATGAGTTTTCCAGTTATTTCCGAGGAAACATGAGATCCACATTTGCGATCTGCTATTGTTTCTCGAGCACTCCACTTGTGAAGTAGAGCGCGGGTATGTTTACATATTGTATGACTATTGCGGTCTGGTGTCTCGTTGCATTCTGTTTCATTGCCATTACGAATTAGCATATTTTAAATAATGCAGTATGATTTTTTTTTATTAAGCGTAATTTTGCACTGCTTGTATATTGATACATTGAAAACCTCTTATCTCATGACCATCTAACAGTATACAAATTACGATAGTGACAATGATCTCAGGACTTCACACACATCACAAAACAACCAGTTCAAATGTAAATTGATATCAATTTAACGTATTTTTGTCGTAATCGCCGGAAATAAAGAGGGCAAGAAAGACATCATCAATACTTGTAGTAAGTACTAAACTGTGATATCTCTGGTCATCATACTTCTTTCGCCATTTATATACGCATCACAGACGGTTCAAATTATGTAAAACTTACTGGAGTTTAGTTCCGTTTCATACTTGTAAATAGATAGAGCTCTGGAAGAATCACTGTATTTTTATGAATTACCAACACTGATCTCTTGTACCTGAAACAAGACAAATTATCCAATTAGGTTAAACTTTATTACTTGTCTAAAAGAAATAGAAACGCGTTAAGAAAATTACAATTTTGAAGAATAGTGTGACTTTATGTTATTCCAAAAGAAACTTTTAAAAATGATACTTTACCTAATATCCTTAATTGCTAATCAAAATTAAAAGCCACAGGCTATTTCAAAAAACTATTAATAAACAAAACAGCTATTGGCTACAGCTACTTCAAAAGCCACTATACCTAGAATCCATTACAGCATGATGGCGATCGCCGACGGCTTCAAAACAGCTAATTACAAGTTTTACTTTCGTTACTATTATGTAAGGAGACTGCACTGCGAAAGAGATTAGCCTTTTTAGCTTCATCTTGATTACAGTGTCTGGGGCTTGCGCAAGAACTCATCCTATGAATCAGATAAACCTATATGAGGGTCAATTATTACAGTTTCTTTGTGGATATTAGTACTTGGTACTATTTTGATTAGGATTAAAAAGATTTATGTTAGATAGATTTTACATCACTGCTGCGCACCAAATATACGCCATGTGCTCTTAAAATAACTATTTATGATGAACTATTTCTTTTTTATTAGAGACTGCTAAGTATGAATACAGTGATTGATTGCAATATTAATCCAAAACCAAGCGGTCAAATTTCATTAATTACTATCCATAAAAGGTAGATTTTCCTATCATAAAAATGAAACCTAACCAATGCAGAGAAAGTAAAGAGATCAAAGAAAAGAGTTTTAAATGGGCATTTAATAGGATATTTGAATAATGCAACGCTTTGATTTAAGTGATGCCAGTTTTTAAACGATTTTAAAGGGAACATTTGAAAGACAAAATGTTTTTGTATTTGTAAAGACGGTGGATCTTATAATTCTATATTATAGAATTATTATTATCTTCTCGAATATATCACCATTTCCATTTTCTATAACAATAGATCAACACAGCAGGATTTACGACCTTCATATTGAAATGTTGCAACACTTACAAAACCCTCCCAAAATAAAACAAGTGACGTAATTTTTATTTGTGTACCAATAAACGACAATGCTATGAAAAACATGAATACCCCTATTACCTTTGACAAGAGTTCAACCAAGTTATTGTTTGTTCAGAAAGGAAAACTGTGGCATTTCGAGCCTTAACAGTGTAACAACAGGGTAGAGTGATATTTTTTATGAACCATCTCGAAAAACTCGAGATAATAATATGCTAACGGTAACCAATACGCCACGCGATGTTGATCCAAAATAATGTAAGGGTAAAACTACATAATAACGTACAATCAATTTCAATCACTTTTATCAGCTGATAGACATGGTAAGTGTATTTTTGTACTTTGATTTATTTAGGTCAGTATAGAAAATTGGTATTTTAACCTGCTTCTTAGCTTCACAAGTTTTTACGATGATTTAGGTTGTAGGCAAAAATACTCCTTCATGCATAAAATTAGCATTTTATTCTCACATTTTACTCCTTAGCAATTATTAGGCTCTTGGTATGTTAACATAAGTTTTTAGGGCGCTTGAAATTTTTTTTTAAATTTAATTTATTTCACCTATTGATTCTCTGAGAAGTCTCAAAGAAGCGCGATCTTTCGAGTATTTTCAGAGAAAGGCGCTGCTGAATCATGTTATGGTATACAGTTTGCCCTCACTTTTCTATAACTGGTTACATTCACGCAATCAATGCAATAAAACGAAACGAATGTGAAATTCATTTGTGTTTATGGAATACCAAATTTATGTTTTGCCATTTAGCAAAAATCTAGAGTCATAAAGATATTTTATTTTGGAATTGATGTGAAAAGAATTTACAGCAGATACTTGTAATTTATTTTACGTGTACTATTTCAGTTTTTATTACTTCGTTTATATCAAGTCGATAGCTTTATAGCTAGATTGATTGACATGATTTTGATAACATCGAGCAAGCTTACTGCAATTCTTCAGGAAAAGTAGATATTATTATAACAAGACCGTTTTTAAGATCTCTAAAAATAAGACGAAACGATCAATTTCTCAAAATTATAGCTCAAGAGACAGCCATAAACACTATCACAATTTCATCTTCAATGCACAATAGGGAAACTTTCTCCTTCAGACCGCTCCGAATTCAATTTATGTTGGATCGTGCTTCAATGGCGTTGTGCAAGAAACAGCTCCGAGGCACAACTGTGAACCAGAATTATCCTATTTATCTATGGTACTAAGCCCAGAGTTTCAGTGTAAATATTCTTGTTACAAAGAACCGATAAAATAATGACTGTTTTTTAATGATAAAGTCATCATGGGCGACCTCTGTGGCGCAGTGGGTAAACCCCGCCTGAGACGCGGAGGTTGCGGCGTTGCGAGTTCGATCGCCGCTACAAAACAAAATATGTTTGTATTACCAATAGTTTTGAAGGTTTAGAATCTAGATTAAGTATGCGAAAATTTCATTTGCTAATTATTTTCTACAAATTATGCATTTTTTTTTCACAAAACCTCTCTTTCTGCTAAGGTCTAGTTAAGTCAGATGTTACATAAAAATAACATCAGTATTCTTTGAACAGGTGTAAGCCCTTGTATGAAGCCTACCGCTTTGATTTACGATGTGCCCCGGGCTTATCCGAGTAGTATCTCAATTTCTCAATGCGTGAGATAGCGGTATTCATGTTGTGACTTATGAAATGGGCCTCAAACTCGCTTTGCTTTCATTCATGTGTTCAACTTTATGTATTGGTTACTGAAATACTTCTCATCGTGATTGTTGCTTTGTGAGTTACAAACTCGCTTTGCTTTCTTTTGTGTGTTTAACTTTATGTGTACTGAAAGGTCTCACTACACTGTAGATATTGCTTTTGTAAAGCTTAAAATGTTGCATCAATCATTTCTATGACTGATGCAACATTTTAATGGTTCTCAATTGAGAGAAATATCTTAGGTTGTTCGATAAAGAACGAATCAACAGATCTTAGTTCTCTACTAAAAGTAGTGGAATTAGTTTAAAAATCTAAACTTTGTAAATAATATGAATACAATGAGTAATAGGTTTTTACAAAACATTTATTTTTGTGATAGTCTAAATAAACGAAAATAAAAGCATGAAAAGTATTCGTATTTTTTTCATTGATAACCAGACAACGGAAGCTATTCAGATGACGCCAAAACTAAAACTAAACTAGTTAAAGATATTGCTGTCCTTTTCATAACGATTGAAATAAAAAGGATGCCATGATCTTTAGTTAGTTTCGTGTTATGACGTTATACTGTCTTTCAACGAAATAAATAAAAGTTTAAAATTACTAATTATTTCTTGGCAAAGTTCATGCGTATAATCTCGTATGAATTGAATAGCAAACAGTGAACAGTTTGTGCAGTTAATTACGGTCTTATACCACGAGCAATAAACAACACTTCACAGCAGTGTTTCTTCATTAGCCCGACGCACTGACACTTGTCTATCTAAGAACAATAGGTGTAAATTTGCAAACAGCACGTACCAACAGTGAAAGCAATGGGAATGGAAATCGATGCGATAACAGTAGAATTGTAAGGCTTGAGATGAATTTATACGATCAAAAGCGCCCGCGATGAGTGACCATACCAGATGAAGATTCTAAGGAAGAATCGAAACATTGTCGGCATCTAAATTGACAATATTTTTACGTGAGTAATTTCCCGTTGTATTAATATTATCTCACACTCAAGCTTAATTATTGATTAATACATAGCAACAAAACTGGATCAAAGTTACAACTCAGATTTTATGCAAAAACGAATAATTGCCTTGTTTATTAACCACGGGCGTTTATCGGGCTATATCGAGAATACTTTCACTTTTATTTTGCATTTATGATAAAACTAATCTGTCGTAAACGCTGGTCTTGTACCAGCCAGTCTTGTACAGTCAGAAACAAAAGTCAAATAATGTAAAAATTTGAACGTCTGTGCAAAGACAGTTTCAAAAGCGGAACATGTGAGGCATGCTGTTCTTTAATTGTACTTCATACTGCTTAGGTTATCAACTCATTTCAAAATTCTAATCAATTTAGGTACTTGTAATAAGCATAGTAAATTTTATATTTAATATTGAAGTCTCTATAATTCAAATTCATAATTATTTCCTTCGTTTAGTATTTTATGGCTTTCTGTCATTCAAAATTTGAATGACAGAAAGCCATAAAATACTTTAAAATTGAAAGTAATTAAAACATTTTTGCTGTTGACAGTACTTGTTATTTGATTGATCTAATTGCTAGTTCGATCTTAACAGTCGGTACTTATTTGGTCATGGCGGTAAAACACTCGTGACTAACCTTTGCAACTGTTTCTTGTATTTTAACTAATATATACATTATACGTAGACTATAGTTTAGTACAGAAAAACCCAGGTTGTAAACTAACTGTTATTCTTATTACTTACTTAATTGATTTTTAAGTGTTTTTACTTCTAAATCAGGTTAGATGGCTCCGTTTTATCAATCTCCAATGAGAAATAGTATGAATTGCTGTTTCATTTGTGGGGTTTGTGGGGGTGTAATTTATGTCATTTTATAACAAGTTAACTTACCCGCAGTTTCAATCGCATGGTCGCATTATAAGTTTTAGGTCAATCCATTCAACAACCATCCAAACATTCATAATAAACTCTCGCGTTTAATAAAAGTAGGATGTGCCATAATAAAACTCCTAGCTGATTTAAAACTCTTAAGAACAAAACCAACGTAAATTATATAGGAAATGAAACAAACTCGCTAAAACAATCACAGAGTTCCGAGCACTTGCGCATCCAACGAGGCATCAAACATTCGGATAATGACAGGTTACAAATTGACGAAAGTAAACTATTGTTTAAATTTGTAAGTCCCTCATGTAACTTTATGCTTCTTTGCCCCATATGTCTGAGACAGTAAGGCTTATTCTTGCAGATAGTGTGACTTTCTTTTTTGTTACTATTGTGGTTTACTGAAGCGTAGGCGTGTACGTAGCATAGAGATGAATGAATGACTTTTACAATAGTGGCATGTGTATTATATTAATCCTAACGTGATAAAAGACCATTTAAAAAAATAGGTATAAGTATATACATATTTTACCGAATAGTATTAGCTATAATAGGTACTTTTAATTTTTCATTTAAATTTTATCTCTAAAATCTTTTTAGCGAAATTGAATCGTCACTATTCTTTTTGTTGTATCTAAAAAAATACTAAGTTAAAAAAAAGTACAAATTTGATTAAGTAATAAACTAAACTTATCAAGAATTTAACTTAAAAGCTGTCTACTCTCTATGCAAAAGATATTTATCATTTGAATGCAATTTTCATTCGGTACGGTTCCATTTCTCCTCTCTCAATCTTGATTGTTGATTACAGCAATTCCACCATTAAACCTGATTACAAATTCATATCAATAGCATTCACCGTTATCATAGTCTTACAGTATACAATTCTTGATGGCGCAAAGTTCCACTCCAACTATTATAAAAGGGTTTCATAGTAAAGTCCGTTTTACGAAACTCCTTTGACTTATTTTAAAAATGTATCTACACTCTTATTTTAATTTATTTTCCTGCACAACACAAATGTTATCAAAAGTTTCTAAATTGGTCTACCAAACTGTCCAAGCCTTGCAACTCAATGATCATCATCATCCACAGCCGGATTTCACCCAAGAATAAATATATTTAAATAGCTAAAAACAATTAGTATCTAATCGACGTTTCGGCTTCACAGTCATCGTGATCATCGTCTAATCATCTTAAAATGTGCTACAATAGAGTAAAGTTTTCATTGATGGTAAATCCAAGTGCTTGTGCGAATGTCCGGCATTATTTGCGATCACGCCTTCAAGGAATTCAATCTGGGGCTCGATTTCTAAACGCTCAGAGCTAAGATGCAGCAGACAATAAGGGGGATTATGGCCTGTTATATTTATGGTCCAAGTCGTGGAGCCTTAATCTTCATTTGAATCTGTTTAATTGTATGTCCTGTAAAATGATTAATCTCGCTGTTCTGTTTGATATTAGGTACGATTCTTGTAGTAGATTTATGCTAGTGTTTTTGTTAGCTACGTAATAAAAATACGCGATATTGAAGGTATGTAGAATTTATTCCAAATTGATTGATACGTAATCAGGACAAGAGAAAATTCTTTTAGAGTTGCTTTCATTTTTAGTTCTGGTACATTTCTTAAAGATAATGTTCTTATCTCAATGAAATCTGGATAAAATAAAAAAAGTAATCGCGTAATAGTATATTATTTACCATGTGTTCAGATCGCGAAAAAAACAACCACCTACCAACATCATTACATTTTTATAAAACACCATTTGCGCGGACGAAATTCTGTTTCTAGTGCAAGTAGTCACTTTCTGCATGATGTCACCTTGCCAAGTCACATACGCAAATATCGTTCCAACCCACTTCTTACCTTATGTTGTTTTGAGTAGGCTTAGAGTCCGTCTGCAAAGGTCAGTTGTACTGCACTTTGTGGTCATCGCTGCCTTCTGATATACAGATGGCAGAGTAAGGACACATGGTGTCACTGCATAGCAACTTGGCTTATTCTACTAGACATAAGTGAATCTTGCTAGGAGTACTCCTCACTTTAACCGATAGTAAGCTCTAAGCCCTCTTGAAACTTGCTAACGATACAATAAGGATTAATTGAGCATGGGTTACTTACCTGTGTCTCTTGACAACTCTGTTAGTTCCGATAAAGATCAAAGTAACAGAATAAATAAATGATTAACAGTAATAGTACGTATGTTTTTAGACAGAAAAAGTTATTTAAATAACGTTCCACTTCAACTTGCGCCACACTAAGCCTCTACTGAAGCAACAATGCACCTACTTAGGGAGTCCCTTCATCGTTTCAGTTCAGTAACTCGATCGGTCTAGATTGTGCCGGAACTGTGATGCCTTTTCGATGTTCCACTTCGAGGATTGAATACACCACACACATACTGAGATGATTTTATGAGATTTTAAAAGGTAAGTATTGTCTAGATCCAGTTAGCAACTTCTTTGTAAGAAACGTCTCGTCCGAAAGTCCAGGTAAAGTCGGGCTGTAGATAATGATGATGAAAATAATTTGGACTGTCCCTGAGTCATTGCTTTCAGTGGTCTCTTATTCCACTCTCACCTTTCTCTCATATCACTTTAAACCACAGGATCAGATATCTATTGTCAAAGGCAACTTTTACGAGTCCATTTACAATCACTAACCAGAACCTAAAGGACCGTTAGGTACAGTCACCCGCACAATCTGCGCGCGAATACTGTAACGCTACCTACTTAATTTAAGTGGTGCTTATCTATGACATTCTTTACGTTTGTCTATACAAATCTGACTGGTAAGAGCATCCGTAATATTTAAGACGCTACCAAATAAGCTTTGTAGTATTCAGGCAAAGTCTTAAAAATTATAAATGAGTAATACAACGAAATAATTTGAAACCCAGAAAATGATTGGATATAAAGTATGATTTAAATAAATAGGTTATTATTATCAATATCGACATCGTTAGACATAATTATACACAATATTAAAAATGAAAAATTTATGATTTAGTAAAGTTTTGTTGCTGCTTATACCGGTCTTGTGGTTTCCATAGTAAGGTTTCACTACACGGTTTGTCAACAATTAGTGTAGGTCAAACTCTAGACAAGTCTGGGTTAGTGTCATTTGAATAAACAATGAGTAGAGAGTAGACGAATAAACAACAATGTAGACGAATTAACTGACTAATTCGGCAATTGAGAATCGATTCTATATTCGATATAAGATGCAAAAATCGGTAGCTAATAATGATTAGCAAAACAGCACTCAAAACTTGATGTGATTATGATAATTCGATGTCTTGGAGATCTTGTTTACCCTTTAGGTCGATGACCTGTCTGTGCCATTGTTTGTAAGTAATTAAATATTTTTTTAGCTTAATTTTTCAATGTAGAGAACAAATTTTGATTAAAAGTTTTTGTAAATAAACGAGGCGGTGTTCAAGATAAGTTAAATGCTAGTAGAAGCTTCGGAGGCTTTCGGAGTTGTGATTCGGAGTCGGCTACTAATTATGGTTCTTGAAATAATTCATTCTTTTGTTTTGACCTTATAAATACTTTATTAGGTTTCTTTAGTAGACGAGAGGAAATGAAAGAGTGCTAAAAGTAAGCTAATAGAATTAAAATTAATACGTAAAATATTTTACAATATTGATTTTTTTCTTCCATAGTCATTAAGGTAAATAAATAAAAAATAATTTTATTTCAGCATAAAACATATACATTTTATTTATAACAATAGTTTCTACTAACCGTTAATACAAAACATTCCATCGGGCGCGGCAGTCGTGATAGAAAAATATTATGCTAGACTAGATATCCTTGTTGAAGTTCACTTTTAGACTTCCTACTCTTAAATGATACATAATTATAAGTACAACTAGTTTTTAGATAATATTAATAATTATATTTCAAACCACTTTAAAGCTACTTCTTTGTTTTGAAACAAGCGTAATTATTGCTGAATTTATAAAGGTGTATGTTTTTGATAACAATCAGTGCTAAGTAGTTAGATAATTTATTTAATTTTTATTAAAAATTAAATGATCAAATAATGTTTGACAGAAGAAAATGGTAGAAGAAGAGAAGAAGAAATTTGGAGCTGATCCTACAGCTTGTATACGTACGTAACGTTCTGTTCCTACTTCACGGTAAGGAATATGATAAACCTGTAAATAATCCAATGAATCAAACCTTTTTAGTACACTGCCCATTCTCTTTGTGTAACTATTTAGTCCATCTAAAGGTTGCCTAGAAGAGATCGCTCTTGCCGATAAAGCCACCAATTATACTTTTATTTTATAGTTTGAAATCTGTATTGTGTAAAATAAAGTGTTTATCTATCAGATCCTTAGCTCCTTAGATTTCCAAGTAAAATAAGGTAGGGCCATTGTCAGAACGGATCTAATAGTCGTGATGAATAGTTACTTCTGATATCTCGAGCTTAAGGTCACCAAGTTTTCACCTCCGGCTAACGTTTTTTTCTGAAGACAAGGTTAATCCTTTTATATCTACCACAATGATTGATAAATAGTAAACAAATTGTTGTTAAATTATACCTATCTATGTGTGTGGGTGCATGAAAAGGCCCAAAATAGAGCTATTTGACGGTTAGGAAAGGAAGTTTTAGTCCAGCTGTGGGTCATTATGAGCTGAAAATGATTATGATAATGTGATATTGAAATAAGTACCTACTTAATTAATACTTAGCCATAATTCACAATACTTTTACGATTTGTTTGACATCCATCCAAATTGTGGCATCGCTTAACAACCTTTTAAGAACGTAGGCAAACTTCTCCTCGAGCACATTAGATCTGAGCTGCATACATAATTAAGCCCAAGATGATTGCTCTAAATATTTTTGGAGTTTGAAAATCTCACTACCCCACTTTCAATATTTCAATACAGTATCTCTTTATTCGGAAAATTGTTAACATGAGTGATAATCATGTTATCGCAAACTTTCGCCGTTCAAGGCATAGACTTGCTAATTACTACGTTGAGACATGGTTATGTTGAGACACAGATTAGAGATGGTTAAGGTACAGTCACCTGCACTAAGATTTAAACATTCAAGCACTCCAAAATTATGTTACCATCAACTCGTGCCATTATTTAAAATCAAATTGGCAACAATTCTTAGATTGCTAATATAGTTTGATAAATCTTTAGTACCTAGGCAGTAGGTACATAACTAATTACCATTAATTAATGAGCATAGTAACAATTTTATTTATTTCAATTTCTTAAACCATTTAATGAAATACTCCACTTTTATGTCACAACTCCTCAATTACCTAGTCAGTAAGGTTTTATAAAATGCTTACGTTTACTTATTCGAAAAACAGTAAAATAATATTATTATCGTATTTAATTTATTTGAGATAAGGTTCAAAATAGTTATGTTCTACATACACCCCTCATTAAATATTCAGGTTTTTCTGCTGGTAATATAGTTGTGTTTTATTGCAAAGCTATAAAAATGAAAGCCATTATTAACATATCTTCATTAAAGATATGTTTTCTCCTACAAACAAATACACCATATTTCGCCGACTTCCGTTCATTTAAGCTATTAATTTACCATGCCAACGTAATGACGAATTTATAGATTGAAAAGATACAAATCATAGTTAGAAAGCTGTTCTTTATCGAGAAAATTCATAAATCTTGTACACTGATGATTCTTCTTAAACTTTCACGAAAATTCTATGAGGGAACTATTTCCCTTTTACGTCCTATACATCTCTAGATTCTCAAGATGAAAATATCTTAAATACAAATACATTGTTTGGCGTTTACAACATTTCGGCGTTTACATAATTATGAGCCGAGTACTTTTAGTCATATAAACTTTTCTGGTGTCTAGTGATTGTTTATTTTATATTAAAGTCGAACTACCAATAAAGAAGTAATATTTTCTACTATCATTCATCAGTATTCGAATTATTATATCAAGTCAAAACAATCCAAAGCATCAAAAACTGTGTGAACACTCCAACAAAAAGATGAAAGCCACGATCGTTCCCAGACCTTTACAATACAAGAGGAAAGTGTTACATCAAGTGCGCTCTTAAATTTGACGACAATTAATGATATCTAGGCTTTCCCTTTCGTGTGAGATTATGAAAAGTTACGCTCATTGTGTAATGTTGAGTAATAGTGAGATAATTCGTTTTGTTCAAATGCTTTATGTGGCTTATTAGCCCACGTAGTAGATGGTTTGATTGTGAAACAATTTTATTGGGCATGGGAAGTGTGCAACAGTGAAGGAAAACTTTATGGAACAAATTACTCTGAATCTGAATTTTTAATAAGTAAACAGTTGTCTCATTCACACACCTTCAAGCATGACTGCTTGAAGGTGTGTGTTTGATTACCCTAAGTGTTCATTATTTGAGATTTTTCATTTTATAAGTACATTATTAAGACAAATTTCATACTTCAATTAAAAATATAAAGTGTTGTTTAGCCCTTAATGTCAATTAACCCTTGTTAACTTGAATATTAAGCTTTAACAGTTACTACCACGTTTTTTTTTCTTAACCTATACTGTCCCACTGCTGCAAAGGTCTCCCCAATTTTTTTTTTTTTTTTTTAATTGAATAGAAGGAAGGAAGGGAGGCCTTTGCCCTGCAGTGGGACGCTACAGGCTCGTAATAATAATAATAATAATAAATTGAAATAAAAAAAAATTGATATCAAAACCAAGTGAAAATGAAAACGAAAGCTAAGTTTCAGTAAATTGCCTTTAAAATAAAACAGGTACGGCAAAGACAAGTAGCTTGTAACTCTTAAACTCGCTGCCCCAATAAACCAATCATATTGCACAAAATAAGTATTAATAAAATATTTTTCATAGCTTTCAACGACAAGTACAATCGTAAACATAAGATTTAGGAGACAACAAATGCAGTAAATTCACTTTCCCTTACAATAAGTACAGAAACAATGTCGCACGTCAAATAATGTAGCTACAATGTTATTTTATAAGTTCCTAGACTTGCTTTTAATGTCTTTAACAATATTAATAATTAAGCTTTGAAGTTATGCGACGTTCTACTCGTAAGTTTTTAGAAATTGTTCGTCGTTTGTTCGTTCGTATGAGCAAGTGGAAACTCTCGTAACGGAAATTGTGACAGACAAGAAGAAAGCTCCAGCAGTGGGTAAAAATGGTTAATTATGATGATGATATTGATAAATTACCATCAATCAATAGTCACAACACAATAAACAAAAGTCGGCTAGCGGCAAATCATTTAGTCCATTTCGACATAATTGCCCACCTATTTATTACAAAGTGACTGCAATAATTACTCTTACTGTGTTTTAAAGTTAGATAATTGATAAATTGCTATCAATTTAATTTAGCAACAGTGCCTCGGGCAATCGCTTTGTGTTATTTTATTGACTGTGTATTGTTATGCTAAATAACAATGTAGCCACGTTTAGGGTTATGTTTTTAATGGGTAATGATATTCCATCTATTCTATTTATTACAAATTGATTGTTATACTAAATCGCCGTTATCGTGACTATTATGTTAACTAAAATGTCGATAGTGGTACAAAATTCCATATTCTCCCATTTTAAAATACTCGTAAGTATATAAAAATCATATGGCAACTAGGTCTATGTTTTACGTTTGAAATGTAGGCACTTTTCAATAGCTTAGATGTACAAAATTTATTAAACAGGTATTCGTTTTGAAAGTGAAATAAACAGCTATTATTTAAAATAATTATTAGTGTGGCGTTCATCGACAATAATGTATTAGAGTAAATACAAAAGTGTTTATTGCAATCCTAAAACATACCTATATGTACAAAATAAACTGTTTAACAAACACTCAAATCTGCGTATCCTCGAGAGGCGAGTGGTATGCGCAGGCGCAAATGCCACGCTCCACTCCGCCCGTTACGATATCCCAAATGTCAGAATCGTGATTTTTGTCAAGAATATTTCGCAAACGCTCGCCATATGCTTTGCCATGAATCATTGGTAGCCAAATTATTTTCACAATACCGCTAAATAAGGTTTGAACTATTTAGAAACAAATGATCTATGAGCTTTTTGGGTTTTTGCGAGACAATGAATTACAGTACTTTATGAAACAATCGTACATTACAAAAACGATTTTGAAAAGTACTTTAACTATTTAGATTTTGATTGTTACCGATGTTTTCCTATGCCCATGAATCCCTTGATTTGTTTTGAAGTATAATGTTGTACAAGATATTGAAATATTCATTATCATAATTATGTAGAGACGTAGAATAAAATATCAAGTTCTGTGAAAAACAATTAGTTTGAAATCGATAATCAAGAGAAAGAACGATTAGATCTACAACTAACTTAAAAATTGATTCATATTCATAAAACTCTAGAACCAAACGAAAGAAAAAGTGCCATAAAAAAAAAGATCCCACGATCAAAATTACTATTTATGATAGTGAGACATCAGAGCACATCAGAAACCATCGTAAATGCAAAACCAAGGCCAGTTCCAACTCGAATGCATAAAGCGAAGAATCCTGCGAGTAATAAAATGCGATGCGAAATCGAAAGCTGAATTTAAGCTCACGTTCTTAGCGGTCAAGTTCTATATTTGAATATTTAACCAGTATTTCATAATTTGGCTTATGCCCGATTTCAATATTTATTTTGCGAATGAACGTTGATATACTCGTATTGCTGTATTAACATTGTTTGAACAACAAAATATACCAATGAAGGATAACAAATGTTACCATGGCGATCTCCAGGTATTGGTCAGTTGAATATTTAAACCAGAATTTAATAACTTCAGAATGTTTTATGTTCAGTTTCTCCGTACCTGACGACAATTATTTAAATTAAATAGCTTAAAAAAGTTCGAATTCATAAAAAAACAAGAAAAAAATGAGTGTCTTGGATGTTTTTTCCATATTTCTTATCATGATTGGTTCATGCTTGTCGTCAATCATGGTATATATGGGTAAGTTTTACTCTTAGTTCCCTTCAGTACAACTAATGCACTTATAATGGTACTAGTGCCGGTGAGAGAAAGCAGGGTCATTTAAATGGACCTAACGCATGTCGCGGTTGATTCAATGGAAGAGCAGGACATTATAAATAGATAATAATTTACTGCGAATGTCATTGCAAAGATAAATTGCGATTAAAATGTACTTAAATGAAGTGTCTATCATTCATGTAAATTGTATAAAGGAATGGTCTCAGCGCTTGACCCTGAGATACTCCTACAAATTGTAATTGTAGATGTATTTGATGTCAATGTTTTGAAGAATTTAGTAAATCTCAATAAATATATGACTCATTTGTATAATCAATCAAAAGCTTTTGGTTATCAATAATATCCGCGATCTAAAAATGTAATAAGCAAACAACGTCAAAATCAATTAAATTATCAAGAGCAATATCTATTTTCATCCATTGCCGGTGGTCTTTCTTTACAACCGAATTACTTACATGCAAAGACCATAATAAAATGGTCAAGATACTGATTACTAACTGATGGCCTTTCATTCCATTAAACAGACTAGCAAGTAAGGGCCAAGTTACAATGGTTTAGAATATTCAATTTATGGAATTTGCATCGGTCACGGCTGACCTCGCATTACGGAAGAAAGGTAAAGCTGAAGCATTATCTACTTCTTTTGTTTCAATGCTTCGATCAGCGGTTTGACACGATTACTTGCTCTACTTGTTTCATGGCTTGTTGAGGAATTTGAAGGTAAATCAATTGCCCCAGTAAAAGGTAATCTTAAGTTTCAACTGATTCACAAACTCATTTTGTCAAGGTTTTGAAGAGACGAACGGAATTAATACATTTAAGAAGACGTCAAAAAGATAATTCAAATGTGCTCTGGACTAGTATCTAGTTTAAACAACTTTTTCTAAAAGGATTTAAAATAATTAAATCCTTGATGTTAATAATACATTTACACTATGATATTTTCAAAATGACGTTTAATTTTATTGTTTGCTGAAGTACTTTTTTTTAAGGTAAATACATTTATAGTCATTTAAGGTTAAAAGCTTATAAGTCTTCTCTGCCTTTTACTTGAATTTTAAAACAACGAATCTAAAAACATTAGAACATTCTGAACAACATTTATCGACGTCTTTTACCCAGGCATGTATACAAATGAATCATTACTGCAAAATGATCCTATATTTTATTTTCCGCGGAACAGTTATCTTTGTTTATCCCTCGAATTAGCATCAGCTTCCTCGAAACATGTCGTGTTCAACCTAAAATCCTTCAAAAAAATTACCGTACCGATAATATTTAACGGTTCAGTATTTACATTCTTTTAACGGTTCCATCCTTGACTTTTACTGATTGTATTAGCATTCGTTCGGGACTTGCCAGTTGTGACCGCATTGTCCTAAACTTCAGAGTCACGAACTATTTTTTGTCTTTTAATGTATCATTCAACCTTGATAGTACTTTATTTTCGAACGAAAGGTTGTTGCTAAATGATATACTAGACCATAAAAAGTTATATGTGGCACGAGCAATTTGTGAGGCAATTTGTCTTGTAAAATGTCATTTTTCGCGTTCTCTTTTCGTTGTTGTTACTTCATCGTTTACGTTAATGTTGCCTATTTCTGTACTTACTGAAACCAGGCAGTCTAACTTCAAAACTAAACCGCAATTTCGTCACTGAAGTTTGCTTCACTTTGTTTTGCTGTTGAGAAGTCATTTTTGTTTTCTTTCACAAACTTTGCACCAGTCAAAATATCGGTACGCGTAAATAACTGAACTTTTTCGTAAAGAGCTGTTACTTTTGAAATATGACTCCTATTTACAAACACGAGTTTTTTTGAGCATTTATTTTGTGACACCAACTTCTTGGTTTTGTAATATTTATTTTTCTTGCATTCTTCGATACACTTAATAAAAAGATATAATCTAAGTCCATAATGAGCTCATTATCTTAGATTTTACGCATAGTATTATAGACAGACAGATCGACAGCAAAGACATTTCAATTTATTAAAACAACGTCGCTGAAGCGTGGTGAAACGCTTTCTATGCGCTCGGATAGTTGTTCTGTAACCAATTCTCTGAAACGGGATCCTTTAAGAAAGAACAGAAATAGTTTTCCTTAATTTCACATTTACTCCGTAACGTATAAAGTCTACCTCAACTCATCAGATTCGAATTTGGAATACTGTCTTCCAAATTCGATTTTTTTAAATGCTGTAAGTATTTAAAAACAAAGCGATGAGTTTTTTGTTGATTTCTTACGGCCAGTGTTAATATTCTAATTATGTTGTGTTACTTTATTGTGGTAAGACTTATCGTTTCTAGAGAAGTAAAAAAATTAAATATGGTCACGACTGTATCACAGGGTAAATATCGGATTAAAGCAAGTAAAATTACTAACGATTAGTATGATTACTAATGGTGTATTTAAACTGGTTGGCAATTGAATGATGTTCGGTTCGAGATAATTCGAACTGGTGTTATGTATGTCAGTAGAAATTAAAAATAATTTTAATAGAATTTGATCATAACCGAAGAGTATATTGATTGGCATAAAATTTACAGTAATTTCCTAAGATACGGTTAACGGTACGTATAGAATTGCATGTCAAAAATCGCCATGCATAAATAATTTAGATTTTAATTTTATAGATAACTGTTTTGATCCATCGAGGTCGATGTCATCGGCTCTAACTGTTTTACGTTTCTAGAAAATGATTACTATTTTGTTTTGAATGTTTTCAAATAATATGAAATACTTATTTATCCTTTTTTGAATAACAAGCGTTGGCAATCTTATTTTTGTTTTTAAAATATTATCCACGTAAAATTTAAAAAAATTGAGATTGAAGGATCACATAGATTTTATTTTCAATACACCAGGAAAAGGATCAGGGAAGAACACAAAGTTCTACAGCACAAATCAGTTTCTACAGTTCCAAAGCTTCTTGAATAATGTTTTATGTCATTTTTGGTACGATATTCACTTTCTAATCTGTACATCATGAATGGATCACAATGGTCCATACAATACTACGGATGCACGCTCGGCTACCCTCATCTGAACAAGGCCTGAGGATGTACCTTCTCGTTGCCTTGACGTTTCATCACGCTGCTTTTTTAATTAGATGTGTTTGGAATGGCCTGTCTAGGAATGTTTAGAGTATTTTTGCGCCTAGCAGTAAATTTATTTATTTATTTCTATTACATATATCTGTCGCATAAGGTGGAAGGTAATCTAACTCATTACTGGACGTTTCGCCGACAGGACGATTCTACAAGTCGCACAACATGCGGAAGACATGGCTTAGCATTAAAAGTAAGAAAAATTGTATCCAGTTTAGCCATGACGACAAAACTCTCGTCACTTGAGTTGCCCGTCTGAATAGCAATCCAAAAGGCCAAGTGGCCTAAGAACTTCGTTCCATCACCCGATGGAACAGAGTTGAGATTGAAAGAGTTGTTAGGCCGCCATGCGCGAGAAAGACTCAATGCAGTAACGACCAAAAAGTCAGGACAGATAATTTAGCGTCCCCTCCGACTATACGAAACAAAAACGTTAATTACATTCACTATCACACTTACAAATACTGTTCATTGATGTTTGGCTCGGTCACTAAATGGATGATTTACCGTTGAAAGCACGGCTGAGTGATTCCTTGGCTTGGATCACGTGACCTCTTTTCACTTTTCACACAGACTGTCGAAAGGTCATTGTAGCATCAAATAAGAAGCTTATGCACACCACGGTAAACTTAAGTAAACTTTAAATTCAACCTCGTAATCAGCATTTATCCATTAATTGTTAGAACTATTAAAAGTAAGAAACCGAAGTATGTTTTTAGGACACTGTTAAATTCGATCCAATACTAATTGTAAAAATACTTTCACACTTTCAAAGAATTTTGTTTACATTTTAATAAATCATTCACTGTTACATGCTTAAAATGCATCCATTATGTGCGTTACAATAATTACATCACTTATTTGAATTCTGTTTTACATGACATCCATAAATTACCAGTGAATTATTTAACATTTTAACAAGAATAATACACATCAATATCACTATTAATAAGTATATTATTGTGTATTGCTGTCATTAATATGACTTTGAACATACGATGATAGATTGGTACAAAGTAAATTAAAAAAAAGAAAAAAAAACTCAATTACGGGAAAACTAGAGCAACTGATCGTTTTACTATTGACACAGTTCTATATTTAAAGATAAATAAGTTTTTCAAAACATCCAGTACTAGCACACTTAGCTACTACAAACTTACTAACAACCAGTCTCAATAACCTATCTTTCTGTGATTTTTCCCACTCTTGGTAGATATTTGACATAACTTCTATACAACAAATGTCAGATAACTGACATAAATAAACCACCCACAGGAAGCTAAACCAGAGATAAATAGGTTATTCAGAATGGTCAGCCAAGTAAGTAAGCAGTCATAAAATATTATGATAATCATAATTATGCAAATACAGTATTTTCGCCGAAACACGCCATTCAAAGCAGGTGCAAGCCAGGTGAGAAAACATACACAAAAATGTTACAAAAGTCAGACTGACAGATGTCTTTGTAATAAGCAGTTTACTGATTATAGCGTATGCTAAAGTAAATTAACTTTAAGTAACTTTGCATAAATAGTTTCTTGCTGCAAAACATGGTAATGACCAAAGAGCAATAGATTAATAAGACGCGTAATTATGATGTAAGAGCTGTATGCGTGAAGTAAGCATGTACCTACGAACTTATAGCTACTTTTGTTAGATTAGCAAACTTAGATCAACTTTGAAAAAGAAACCTTCAATTCCGAACAGAATTTGAGCCCACACAAGTGATCCTTCCCAGACAGTAATCTGGATATCTTTTCGAGAAACCTGTAGGTGGCGCTGCTCGGTTTTTAACAAAAATATCAACCTTATCAAGAATTTCACGACGTAATGATGAATCCGTGGCCGAGTTGATATGGCTCTCCAGCTTGAGGAGGATTGCCTGTATAAATACCACATAAAGACCATTAAATTTTTCCCTGGGATACAGTCGTGATCAAATTTTTTTTTTAATAATTTTTTTTCAAGAAAATGCGTTTTTCTTGATTTAATAAAAAACTCATATAAAGTACTTACATTTGAGTTACCTAAAAATATGTACTTGGATATTTCTAAAGATCAAAAAGAGCGCGTAACAGCTGCAATTACAGTTGGCGCGAAACTCTGGCCAATTTCGTGGTCTACCATTAAAGCCATAATGAGGAAATTATGCCTCGCTTCACTCACGCGACAGACACGTATCATGCTTTCATCATCCTAAAGGGCCTAGTTTAAATAAAACCTTTAACCAACTTATCAATTAAGAAGAAATAAAAACTCAATGTTTTATCAACCTTTATCATACAAGATTCTTTATTGCATCACATGCCGAGATAGAATTAGAAGAATCGATTTTTAAATTATCACCGTTTCAATTCGATTGCAAAACAGCAGCTTTTGTTCCATTGTTCGAAAAGTGGGTGTTCTAAATTCAAATTGAATTAGATGATTTTCTTTTTATTCATCACGCGAGTTGCAAAAAGTTTATCTTAAGTTTAAAATGCTCAACAAGAATTAAAAAAAAATAAAGGTTCCAGGAATCCTGGTTCACTAACATTTCATTGGTTTTTGTAAAAAGCAAAAATCGATATTTCAAACCATAATCGCCTGCGGATAGAGTAGGTAGATAAAGTCGTGAGCGAATTTTTAATTATGAGAATATTGGCGCGAAAGAAACTAATAACAAACGAAGCCTTCAGAACTCTCCGACAGTTTAAATTAAAATCCATAGACAAAATGCGGTGTCACATTAATATAAATGACCAAAGAAGTTTTATTTATTGGCGCCCAAGTCCTGTTTTTAGTTTTTGTGCTAGTTTAAAAGAACCTGTTGTGAACTGCAAAGAAATTAATACCATTTTTAACATGACTGATCAATCCGAATAGTTTTTTTATGTTTAATAAACAGAGGTAATAAAATATAGTTTTTGCTGTACTTCTGTTTTTTCACACCTCAATTCAAATTGAAAATTAAATTAGAGTCTATCAATACGTTCAATGACCACATAAAAAATAATTAGAATTATACAAACTAAAACTTTCAAAAAGAAATTATGTATAACCATTTAAAAAATTTAAAAACAAAAATCTTTTGTATTAGTAAAGCTATTAATACTCGTACATAATTTTATCTCTAGATTTGAAACAAAAATTAAAATTACTTATTAATAACTAAGTTCGCATAGTACATAGTAATATTTCATTTTAGTACATTATATTTTGTTTTATTAACTTAAAAGGTTAAAAAGGTCTCTAAGTATCATTGACTACAAAAGAGACCTTTAAAAAAGATAAATCTTCCGTTGGTGACTGTACAACTTTGACCTCACATTAGTATCTTTAAATATCGGTGCCAATGTCGTAGGTATGAAAAAAATATACTCTTTTTGTTGTAAAGTGTACGTAAACAAATAAACCGGCTTGGTGACCTTTAACAAATCGTTATAATTCGAATGGAACTTGTCTTAATCGTTGGGATAATCAGTTTTATAAGATTCGAATATATCGATTCAAATATTTTCTCAGCGTGAGCGATTGAAGGCTGCTTCGAAATACTTTACCTATTTGGTGATTTGGCTGAGGTCTTTAGGGATCAAATAAAGAAATTGAAAATTACGGTATTATTCATATTGTTCTAGTAAACTTGCATTAACTAAAATGGCCCTAACATCTATTGCTATCTCTTTTAATTGACATAAAATATTTTTAAATTATAAGCTCAAGACAATGTTTCCATCTCTGTAAATGGCAAATGGCACACCATATTCACCAAATTTCCAAAGTCATGCCAAAACCACAGGTTCTCCATCCATCCAATAACTAGTTTTTTAACTAATTTTACCTTCGTGATTTAGAGGTAAATACCCTTTTAGATGTCTTTAAAACTTAGGTAGGTACTTACTTACTTCTATTCTTATTAAAAATTCTTATTATTTAATTTAAGTAAATTTAAATAAGTTTACTATAAACGGTATAATCGATGAACGTACAAAAATACGTAGTGGAACATAGAACCTCCTCTTTTTTTGAAGTTGGTTAAAAGGTTATCTGAAAGAATGTCAGCACGAATTCGATACGGTGTAAACTAAAGCATAGTAACTTATTGAATTTTCAAGTATTGACGCAATCGTAGTGGTTTCCAATTACCAAGTGTCAGGGCTACTACTTTTTTCAACAACTTATACGCAAAAGCGAAAACTGATTGCTAGCTTGTGGTTTTAGTACACCCGTGCAAAGCCGGGACGTGCTGCTAGTATTATTAGGTATAAAAAATAGGTAAGTCCTTGTAATCTTATATAAATTTAACTTTTACACGTAGCTTATCGTGGGTTCACTTAACAACTTCTATGCAAATCAGTTACATTTGGACGAAACGGGATTGGAATTAAAACGTGATTCAAAATAAAACTAAAATACATAAACAAATACATTTTCATTTTTTATGAAAACTCCAAAAACAAACTTATAAAATACCCTATCCTATGTCTTAACTTTCAAGGTTAACCTAACAGAAGTGCATGTTTTTAACACGTACATACTGATTAGAACTACTAACTCTAATATTACAAAACAAAACAAACACACTTCCTTGGGCAAAACATAAAAGACAAATGTTGCAATTGCTGGTGATAGTCCTAAACGTTTCACAATCTATCAAATTAGACCGTACATTGCAGTTTAAACCATAAACCATAGAAATTACAGTATAGAATTGCTCTCATCAAAGTCACCATAAACTTCATAGGAATTCAGACCATCATGGCACGATTATAGAAGTTAAAATTGTTTGCTTGATGAATTACAGGTGTTTCGTTTACTAGGTCAGAAGGAGATGGAATTACAAAGTTAAACACGACCAACTGTGGAGTAAGCCATATTGAAAATTGTAATTAGGTTTTAAACCTCCGTGGTAGGGCAATTGCCTTTTGTGGCTATCATCACTATACTAATAATAGAGGTAATGTTGTTTGACCTTATAAGAGGTAGTCGCTTAACCACAGACCTTAGTCTAAACTTACTTCTTTACAACATATAGGCTACTTTTAAACCCGCTATTCCCACGGGAACGGGAACTAATTCGTCGCGTAACGCAGCTTGGCATAGCTACTTTATAGTCTCTATACTAATATCATAACGAGGTAAAGTTGGTTTGATTGTTTGTAGAGGATAATCTCCGAAACTACTCATCCGATTTCAAAAATGATTTCACCGATCCATAAAAAGGACTTTCACAATGCACATAGGCTATATTTTATTCCGGTTTCTAAATGCACCCGTGCAAAGCCGGGATGGGCTGCTAGTCAACATAAAATCTCTCCAATCAGGCGTGACCGAGACCCAGAGTTATATAACATTACGTGTGTTATAACACAGCCACACAGGCGAAAGTCACCTGGTCAAGTGTGAGCTTATGGGCAATTTCGAATTTCACCGTGTGAGACTGGTTTGTATCTCTCGATCGGTTCTTGACAATAGAATTAGAGGCTTCATGGTATCAGAGATGAGACGTGTTAATGAAATTCCGTCAAAACCGGAAAACTAAAACAATGCTGCAAATGCTGCAATGTAGTGTTTATTAATACATATTTATAAACACTTGAAACGAGATATTTACCATGATTTGTAGATTTATAAGTTTCCCTATATTTCGTTTATAATGTTCAAAACCATGATAGTTTAAAAAGTTTTAATGCTATTTGATAATTTTGTTGTTATTTGGCATAAATAGTTACTATCCATTTAACTGGTGAAATAGGTTGCAAATACAATGATACTCACAAACTCGAAAAATAAGACTATGCTTTTACAATATTTTATTGCAGTCTAAAATATTTCGCAGAAATTTCTTACAATTCTGATTTTAATCAGTTACAATCAGCATTTAGTTTAAATGAAATAGTGGAAAGAAAATTTCGTTTCGCAACTTCTTTTCTTGTTTTGCTTAAGTAAAGTTAATAAGATTTGTAGACCTGACCTTCATAAAAATAAATACTTATATTCATGTTTTCATAGTTTAAGAGAGAAAAAAAATCAAAACAGAATTTGATAAAATGGCGTAAATGCATTTATTGTTGTTTTTGAACCTTCACCTACAGCGACGCAGATGCATCATACAATACGGGTCAACCACCTGTATTGGTCAATTGCTCAACCCTCTTCATAACATTGTCATGCTAAACCGGACAAGTTAGATCTTGAATCAAAGTGGTCATTGAACTGACCACACCTTTATTTCGAACCGGACAATCGACATACTAATTTTTAGACAAAAGATCACTTAGACCCTGGACATAGGTACTACGTTTTTTGAACTGAGTTGTAAAACTGAAAGAGACATTGAAATCATATTCTAACTTTCAGACAAACAACGTCGCTTTCGTCTGAATCGTTTGTGCTACTTAGAGATCGTTTAAAGCGATCCTTAGATGGCCTAACTAGTTTATTTCTTAATAGTAGGTAAAATTTTTGTAAAGTTAAGTAAATAATTGTAGTTAATAGTATAGTACACAATATAATTATTAAACTGTTATTCCTACTTTTCAACCACGTTTCGAGAATATAATTTTGTTCTCAAAATGTAACAATAAAACATCCGGTAACCAAGGACATACCATACACGATACATTGATCATATCGTTACTTCCTTAGTGAAACATTTACCATGAGACCTCAATACCACAAGGTAATACATTTGTTTATGGAAATGTAATGTACACAATAATTATAGATAAGATTTGCTTGTACTCATAATATATTACAAGATTATGATTGTAGTTCGACCTTACATTTTGTACTCAAAAGAAAACAGCTACCGGAAAATTTCTTACATATTTTGGATGAAGGCTCTTTGTTGACTTGAAGGTCTGAAGATTATTCTTTAACATTTCTTGTGAAGAAGTTGACATTTCTTTTGAATGGGCAAATTGATGGAAAAAATATCTAAATTGAAAATCAAACAGTCACAAACCTGAATTGTCTTTAAATTATCAGACTTTTGTATGTTTCCTTCATTGCTCAGTGCATCGTAAATTTTACAGAAAACATAGATCCGATCAATTAGTATTTTACTATGCTAGCAAAATAACAGTCTTTAGCTTGAGTCCAAATAGAAAAAAAATCCTTTGATTTCAAACATTGCTGCCAACTTAAATTGGCTTGAAATAAACCAATGCCATGACGTTATTTGCCATCAAGTCGGACTGACGTGTGGTTGACCTTTCGCTATAATTAATTTTGCTTTTGAGCAACATAATGTCCGAATCGATAATGAGGTGTGTCGTTTGTAGGCACTTATTAATAGGGTGACTATGCACGCTTGTATTTGTCAAATAATACAAGAATAATTGTCCATTTTTTATTAATTAGCGAGGCCGATAATTCAAAATAATGAGTTTTTTCACACCAATATTTTGTTTATAATGTAACTTCAAAGTTTTAATGTAAAATGAACTAACTAACCACTTTTACGTACACGGAAAAAAAATCCTCGTTAAATAACAATTAAAAAAAATTTACTCAATATCCCACAAAATCTAGCTTTGTGGATACCCTATGCTATTACTGTTGGCATTTTGCTGATACCCGCGAAAATTAAGGTCAAAGTTTTTACACAGGTTCAATTGATACTCTTGATTGAAATTGCTTCAAATTATCCAATTCTGAGTGTGCAATAAAACTATTATACATTTGTCTTTTTTAAACGAAACGTAGGTAGGTACTTATTGATTAACTGCCAATTTCAATAACCTTTCTATCTCCGATTTTGCCTACTGTCGGTAGATATTTGACATATTTTGTATGGAAGTAATGTCAAAT
The DNA here is from genome assembly GCA_947086425.1 of Xanthorhoe spadicearia. Classification (NCBI taxonomy): domain Eukaryota; kingdom Metazoa; phylum Arthropoda; class Insecta; order Lepidoptera; family Geometridae; genus Xanthorhoe; species Xanthorhoe spadicearia. The sequence continues at coordinate 2,945,187 of OX352205.1, read as the reverse complement.
ATCCATCCGCAGTAAGCAAAATCGGAGATAGAAAGGTTATTGAAATTGGCAGTTAATCAATAAGTACCTACCTACGTTTCGTTTCGCTCCTACGTTTTTGGAATTCTTTCAGAGATTATCTGAAAATGTCATTGTTACATTAGTTAGGACACATTAAAAAATAAGGACATGCCCCTGTTATGTACAAAATAATCGCAATTATTGACAGAAAACAAAATAAAAATAAATTACCTTGAATGTAGCGAAGCTTGTCTCGACCAATCCAATCTGCAAACAAGAAAGTGTCAATTAGAAAATTGTTTACTGATTATGTTAGCTGAAACAAAATTAAATAAGAATAATTATTTCTCATTATTATTATTATAAATACACTTTCGCAACAACTCATTCATTAATTTGCCATGGTACACTATGCACAAGTAAACGTATTAACTAATATTACACAACTCTATTAATATGCGTTTAATGTACAGTAGGGTGGGTGTACCAGTCCCAAACCATTTAAGGTGAGATTTTGACTTTGAAAGTCTCTAAACTGGTAATTAATAGCTTTAGCGGAGAAGAGTAACTGTATATGTGTTTATTGTTCATTAATAATGCAGTATTAATACAAAAATTTAACATAAATATGTGAGTTTATTAGTTATTTTAAGAAAAATACCAAAAACGGGAATGTACCTAAGTTTGACCAGCGCGCTCCCATAAATAACCACATTTTGTCCTAGTAGTTGACCACTTTTTGGGTGATAATAAAACAATTTTATTATAGAATACTTTCATTTATTATACTTCGTTAATTAGTAATCTTATTGTGGTGTCAAGATGGTTTGTTATCTCATTTTCCTTTGTACCGGACGTCTCATTTTTAGTTTGTTTATTCTAGTCGAGTGAGTTACACCATAATTTCTACTTGTTTCCCTTATCTTCGCTTCTTTACTAATTTCATCTAGACACTTAAATACCTTTTTGGGGGGGCATTTTGAACCTAAAACAATGAGACAGAACGATAAAACTCTAATCTGGTCATCCTTAGGAACACTTTTTTATAACTGGGAACCAATAACAAACCAGTGGTCAATTACTGGCGCACACTGCAAAATACCACTTGAATTACATTTAAAACGCACTGAATTGTCAAACAAAAGCATCACCATGAAAAACATAGTCAAAGCAAGAAATTATTGCCGATCACCAGTAGCAAACCACTTGGTCAACAGTCGGAACCCAGTACAAAGCGTGTTCCAGTAGTTAACCACTCCTAAAATTACCTTATTTTGACATTATCTATAAAAAAAAATAGCTTCCAGCTCATCAGTTAACATTCAATTATCGAAATAATATAACTTTATGACAATGACTTTGAAATAATAGGTGATTTTTAAAGATTATACTCACCATATCCACATGCACTTCTAACTGTGATGGCGGCCGGAAAGCAAGTGAACGAGACACTAGTCTGTTTAAAAGAGTATTGTAGCGATATCGCTGATGCAATCACTCATACGTTATTATCGAGTGGTTGGTAACAGTCTGGCCAAGATATCAAAACGGATTATTTATTTAAAAATGCCCGCATTTTCTTATTTTATTCAATTGAATGTGTAAGTGGTCAACCACAGGTACGTGGTTTGGGACTGGTACACCCACCCTACCTATATATAAACAGTAGGTAACACACGGAAGTCAGTAGACCAAAATTAAATAACATATTGCTACTAAACGAAAGTGAAAAAATCGAAAGTAAGAGGCGATCGGCAGCCATCTTGAAAAAACGGCTGATGCGTCTGCGCTTGTCACTGCAACGATTTACAGTGCAAAATGTACTTTAAAATTAGACTTTGGAAATCTGATAAGGAAACTGTAATCTAAGACGCACTAAGGCTCAATTTAATTTAGAATAGTTTTCGTCTTTTTTGATTAAATAAAAGCTTTCATTAACGATAATTTAATTTCCGAACAAAATTGTTTAAAAGTTTATCTTTTAATTTTAGAACGTGCCTCACATTATCTCTTTTTAAATATATTTAAGGAGATGCGCTAATGATACCAACGCATCTAAATGTGATAATAATTGAACCACACATAATGGTATATACACTTCCAAAATATACATTTCTTTTAAATTCTTCACTTTAAATTAATGTAGGTTTGTATGAGTATAAGTTGTTATAGAATAAAAAGTGCAGTTCACACGCAATTCTCAAATGAAGCCATTGTTTCGCTTCCGGGTTCCGGTGGAGACGGAAATTGTTGCGTTTTGAACATCCGTTCCGGACCGAGACCAATTCAAAGTCGAGAATCAAGATTGAAATATGACCAAGTGCGAGTCAGACTCGAATTTAATGGGTTCAATCGCACTGTAGCGCTATCAATTAAAATAAATTTAAATAATTAAAAAAAACTCACATAACCACAATTACCATGTGAAGTAGTATAATGCGGCAAAAATTTCAAATGTTTTTTAATGGTTCACAAATAGAGCTGTAGGTATGGATGAACAGGCAAAAAGCAAAAGGGCTCTGTTGCACCTTTTGGGTACATATCCACACATAACTCTAAAACCGTCTGTTTTTTTAATATTAAATGGCCAATAAACTTAACAGTCTGATTTGCATTTTGAAATAAGACCGATAATTTACACAGCAGGCCATTTCTCTTAAACTGGTTCCAAATTATCAAGATTAGAAGTTAAACGTCTATTAATTAGATTTTACAAGTTGCGAAAGCAAAGGATCTAAAGTTATGCACTTCAACGGGAAGACAGGTGAAATTAGTCTTATACACCTAGTGTTATCATCTCTTACAAATAAAGAACTTTAAACATATATTATACAGACTAGCAATGTCATAAATAACGAATTACACAAATAAAAATAAAAGTAGGCATAGATGTCTCCGTTTCCTGGCATTTGTCACACCAACGTTATACTTACTAAAACATTTCAGTTCTGCCGAATCCTGAATAAAAGCTTTCTTTGGTTTAATAAGACAAGTCCCACTAACGTTACGGAAACCAAATCCAGAGTACCTACCTATTTGAATAACAGCTTTACAAAAAGTTAATAACAAAACAGTTAAGTTAAAGATTTAGTCAAAACATTGAAGATTCTCATTCAGTTCAATGACATAACTATAATTTGTGCCCAGCTCGCGTAGTGCCCACAAAAAAGGTAAGCATAACGGATCGTACGAGATGTTGGGATCCGTTTGGCCTCAAAGCGATGTTAAGCTTCTTAAGTTATTTAAATTGAGGTAAAAACAAATACACAAATTTTTTATTTTACTAAAATTGCAAATATTAGAGCAATAGGTAAAAATACGTAAAAATAAAAACAGTAATATAAAACAATGGAAGTAAAGCCTCCAAAAATTGGTTTGAATCTTCATTCTAGACATAAAAAAGTTTTTCTATAAATTTGTTTATGTAAAGATCGTAAGAATGGTGCGAATATAATTGTCTTTGAGACAAAAATGATATGAAAAGTGAAATATAAATCTTATGTCATTTCAAGTAGTGACGTCACAGAGCCGTGTCCTCACGTACAACGGCAGTGAACTTTAGAGCAACAGCTTGAATTTTAATGAAGTTAATGAGTACTCTAAATTATTAGAATCGAAGTACAAAAGGACTTCTCTGAGCTAATTTGAAATAACCAGAAGGCACGGACTTCAATTTTTTTATTTTCACTTTATTTTATATTAGTTTTATTGTATTTACATTAGCAAAAAACGTATTTTGGGTGTCAGGCATCCATCGGTGCTATTAGAAAGCACTATTCGTTACTAAGTTTTCCTATACCCTAAGGAGCTTCTTATTCGTCTTCTCATTTCGAGGTTTTTTAATATTTATTTAATAAAAATAGCCCTCACTTTCGTATTTTTGGTTTCATTAAGGTCCTACCTTTAGGAACAAATTTTTACACGACCAGAATTACTATGCAAAATGTAGCACTCGGCCGGCTCACCAACCACTCACCAACTAATCGCATATAAAACGCTTTGTAGTAAAAGAAGTTGTTAAAATTAACAAAAATGTGTGTAGAAAATAATTTTACTAATCTTACAAAAGCGTTTTCTTGCGCTACTGAACTCTAACACCAAATGTCGTTCAAACCGTCCAAATCAAAGTTACACAACCGATAATTGTTATTGTTATAATATAAGCGTTGCTGATGCGTTATGCAACTGATTGCCACCTGTTCTGTCTGCACCTGCTTATCTTGTTATGCAAAGTATGTGATTTTGACCAATATTTTATTAGGTGACATCTTTTTTTCACAATACTTTCGTTAAGTACCTAGTCACGTTCTTCAAGCTTTAGTTACAGAATTCATTAGATATGACAGTGAAATAGAGCACATATTACATCTATACGGCGTTGTGTAGAAAAATAAACCAATTAAGATTGAAAACAAAAAACCAGAAGATCGAACTTGATGGATATTTTATAATTATTAATAACTACTTTCTATTTTCGACAAATTTAAGCTAGAACAATAAAAACTTATCCGAAACTCATTGAGCTGTCTGACTATTCAGCTGTCATGCGTGTCCATATATCATGACTGCATGTTGAAGGTAGGTACCTACAGGTATACTCAAAATAAAAGTAACAGCGATTTACCAATGCATTTAGCAAAGGTAGTCCTAGTCAAATGTATATTAAAACTTGTATTACAATGTAGAGTGAAGCTTCATAAGAATGTTAGTTAGATTCTAAAAAAAAGTCATCAGTCGTCCATTATTATAAGTCTAAAATTAAACTAATTCACAGCATTCTGACAAATGCGACTCTCATGATGAGTCGACCTGTAAGTACTACTTTATTCTGATTCCGTTACATAAGTACTCTCGCTATTGTGCTATGGGAACAAACTGAGCTTTCTTTAAAACTATGCATAGGTAACGATATGAAGAAGTTTATTTAACTTTGACCTGGCTACCTCACGCGGTTTTCTTCGATAAGAAGGAATATCTATGAAAATTAATACTATCGTTCTACCCATATACTATATACCCATTTAAAAGTAGGTACATAAACTATGTAAGTCACGTACAAACGTTTGTCTATCACAAAAATACACCGAGAATATTAAAAATAAAATACCTCAATACTGTAACAAATTACAGAACATTGTTATTTGAAGGATCTTCCAGTTTGTTCTGTGCACTTGAATAAACACTAAATAAAACCTTGTCAAGACAAACACTGGCTTCTTGTTTGTCACAAAGAATTGGTCGAGGGAAATAATGTAAGACCAAGAAAGAATTGTTAATATTATTGTACCTACCTATACTTATCTTTAAATTACCTATTGTAATAAATTCGTATTAGTAAATGATAGAAAAATAACTAAAAAGTCTGCTTTTTCTTAAAAGTTATTTTACTTCTTCTCTATGTTATCTATTGATTTAAAGAACAGACCATCACGACTATTCTCTTCAACTATTCAATGTTGATTAACATTTCATAAGAATAACAAGATTACATTGTAAAACTTATTGTTTGTAATTAAGTTTACAGCTCATAAAAAACTTACATAATTACTTGCATTGTGTTGCTAAGAATACGTATTTTCCTGCTTCAAGTCATGTTGGTTAGAAATTTTATACTTACACATTATTAGAACTAAGTAAGTGTCTTTATTTCATTCTCCTTTATATTATTTAGTAAGCAGTTAAAAAAGTAGTAAATAATATTGAAAAATAAATATTTATTGTCAAATTAAACGAATAAAATCATAATAAATAAGATTTTACGCTAACGCTATCTTGTACATCAACATAATTATTATTTTCATAATACATAAAGGTCATAATCATCGTATTTCAGTCATTTTGAAATCTAAACCTACTGTTACAGAATAATATAAATATTGAAAGACGCTACCAATATAATACAATACAAAATTACATTATTTTATTGTACCACATAATACACGATCGACTGTTCGATCGATAAATCACGTTTTCTCGATTGAAACGGTTTCATTTGTTTTGGATAGACGCATGCGCTGACGTGTCGGTATGTGTTTCCGATCGTGATTCAGTTTAGTGGAGCCTGAAAAACATTGTAATTGCTCCATTCATTGTTTCAAACGTTCCAATCTACGGAATTCAGATGAAATTGCTTGCGATTCGATCTGTGGAATTCAGAAAAGCAACAACTCGCGTTCCAATCTACGCAATTCAGATTGTTTAAGTTAAAGAGCAGACTGTTATGAATCCATTGAAATGCAAAAGAAAACGAAATTCACATCGTCAATTCAAAGTTATGATGTGAAAACAAGCAGTGAACACCATAACTTTATCAAGACATGTAGGTTAAGTTTTATGTTATCGTACAATCAATTACTAAAGTGGAATAAGTTTCCGTTTTATTAAGTTCTGACATTTAAGTACTAAGAAAAGTCATTTTCGCTCGTTCGTTCGTAGGAGGAAGTGGCCAACTCTAGTCAATTTTCTAGTTATAAGGAAATGGTCTTATGGTACAATATAATTTTAATAAGAGAAATCAATATCCCTGTAAAATATAATTAATATGAATGGAGTATCTAAACAATACAGTTAGGTAAAATGAATATAGGTAGGTATTCCAAAGCTCAATAGATTTGTATAAATAATTGTAATACGAATATTTAGCAGGTACGTAACGTACTTGCAGTACAAAATTAGTCAAACTAAATGAATTGAATGAGGCTTCTTTTCTGATAAAGTTCATGCAACAGAATTTGACATTATAACCATTTAAAATTGACTTTTAACTTCTGATTCTGTAAGTAATAATTAAATTAACGATATTGCTTACGAAAATGTTTCTGTGAACTTTGGCATTACACTATACTTCATTTCTTGAATCGAGCTAATAGGAAGAAAAATAATCGCACGTGATTGGTCGTCGAAATTCATTGGGTTGGCTATATTTGACAATTGACAATGGATTTGACAATCTAGCCAATAACGAGAAATACAATTATTTTCGACGACCAATCACGTGCGTTTATTTTTGTTCCTATTAGCTCGATTCAAGAAATGAAGTATAGGTATACACTTTGTTTCATTTTATTCTGATGATAATAAATGTCTCAAAATTTGACAATGGCCAAAAACATTAAGTACCTATAAATTCTAAACGATAGAAGTGTAAAATAGTATTGCAGGATCGTAGCAAGTGAAAATCCTTCATCTTTGTCTTTCTTTATTGAATACAGTGGTTATTATAATGTACACAAGTATGTACTTAAGTAAATAGAATCTTTAGTTACTGTAACACTGTAACACTGATTATTCCGGAAATATTGAAATCATATTCTATCGCAAACATATCTTGGCAGAGTGAAAAGACGAATGCACAATTATGAACTTTAGTTGCTGTACATCGTGTACTGTGATGTAAGAATGACTGTTATTTTTTAACGTTTTAGTTCAATCTTCTTCGGATTAACCTACGTTATGCTGTAATTAGTTAGAGTGTATTTTAATGAGTAACGAAATCTGTTCCGGGGTTTAAATGTCAAAAAGTCAGCGTACCTTCTCCTATATATTAAAATGTCGTTAGATGCAATATGACTTAGGTACATAGGATGTCTTGTGTAAGATAATTATTATATAGATATTATGTTATATAAGATTCAATCATCATCATCATTCTGCCTCGTTTACTACAACATTATCTGGCATTCTCTTTTAACAATCATAGATATACCTATTACTCGTATTATTTTTACATAAACAAATAAAAGAAAAGTTGATTTGAATCAGTTTTAACTCTCTATGAGTTGAAGACTATTCTAAGACTGCTTTCTTGTACACAAATTTACAATTGTGTCATTTATATTGGGACGTAATTCGTATCTAGTGGCGAACTCTGACGGGCGAAATTTGACTGAGTTTCCTGCCTGAAGGAGTGATGACAAATTAACGTGCCCTCCGAATCTATTAGGAAATTCTAAGCAAGCTACACGAGCGCTTAGCTAATAGTAATGAAACATACTTACAAAAAAAGTAATGGAAAACTACAAATATCAAAATTAGATTTTCAAGTAGACTGATTAAAGCATTTGTTGTTGTGCTCGAGCATTTAAAAACATGACTGGTGCTAATGACACTTAAACTTATCAATCTGTCAACATAGCGTACGATCGTCGTATAGAATAGAAAGTATTTGTAAAATATATAATCGCGGATTAAATTAAGCTGATTCATAGATTTAATTTTATGTCTTGAGTTTGTTGACACGATAACTTAAGATAGTAATTTAAAATGCATTCTGGAGCTTATTATAAGCAAGGAATTGAATATGAATCTGTTTGTCTTAAAATTTACTAAAATAATGAATGATTGATATGCACGTGTAAAATTTTAAAACAAAATAATGTAGGGTTCAACACATTGCTCGATTAGACCCCTATGTCTGTATGTACATACTGTGTTCTTACATTAAAATTTTCACTGACAGTGTGCTAACAAAGTATCTGTCTGACTGCAAACAAAAATGTCTATATTTTCCTAAGCAAGCTCTGCATCCTAAGACTTGACTAGATTCAACTTTATTAATAAAATAATATGTAATATATCATTCCACACTTAATAACGAATACAAGTCATTCACCTGTCCCAGTTGACTGAAGTTATACGAGGTAGCATTCTTAAGTGACACACAGAGCTAATTAATACACATTAAACTACTTAAATCAAATGTAGCTGACTATTTCGTAAAATATTTATGGATTGTATACAAAAAACTTTAAACACGTTCAGTGCCACTGACGCACATGGCGTAGGGTGACCTCCGGGTCCCAGTACCTCCTGTTGAAGGACAAAGTAGAGCCAATTACGGGTTCTATTTTTTGAAGGTTGAAAGAAGAGCTTGGGGCTGTTAGAGAAGACGTTAATACGGACGTGATATTCCGGTGTCTAATTTAGAGAAATCTAAGGCTTAATGAATGCTAGATTTCCCATGGCTCGTACCGATCAGATTACAGGAAATCGAATGGTGCTCTACAAAACATTTCCAGTTCGCCAATAAAAAGTGACATACTTTAATATTCAACAAGCGTGTCTCATTGGCGTGCATAAATCATCATCATCATCTCTGTTTTCCAGACGCACATTGTATCAAAAACTTGCTCAACTATGCGAGCTAAGGTAAACTTACTTTTAGCTGGCGGTAGTAAATGCTGCTTTAACAGCCTCCCTCTGGTGCAGTTACAACCATAATGACTAAACGACGTATGCTCCTGCTAGTATGCTTTTTAAAGAAAACATTTACAGGACCTCAAGGATCACTTCGACAGTCATAGCATTACGTCTACTCTTCGTTATAGCAATACGTCTCTGGATATAGGCCTTCCCTATGGATTTCCAGTTGTTTGGGGTGTAAGCGGTCTGCATACATCGGCTTTTACCAAATCACCGGTTCATCAAGTTGGTCAACGTCCACCGCTGCGCTTGCCATACATAAATCAATCAAAGGAAACTACAATGTAAAGTTTAAAGATAATGTAAAAATGATACAATATTGACTTAAAGTTCGGTTGTTTATTGAACATTTAAAGGTTAGGTTTAATTGATTGAAACTTTTAATAAATGTCAAAATGTAAATTTTTCATAACACTATCAATAAAAAGTGTTACAGAGATAATAAAATATATACACTCCAAAAAACAGAATAAATCATACTCTTACAATAAAAATGAGAAATATCTTTACAATTTATGTATAAGTTTGCAAAAAACACAAGAGATAATTTGCATTTAACCCCAAAATCAAACAAGCTAAATATGCAGACCTACTTACAGTACAAAGATGTACGTTGACAAACAATGAACAGACCTTCAAACACAAAAACATAGAGAAAGTCTTCCTATTCTCACGACGCGACACACGACGGAAACGAGATAAGTTTTTAGAACGTTTAAAACGATCTTTAATCTACACATGTTTCCTGTAGGCCTAGATGAAGAACAGAAGTTATCTTGATTTTGAACTACTTGATACAAGTAAATATTGGTTGGTATTTCACTTACAGCAACAACAAACTGAGCTAAGTTAAGGGTAAAGTGGAATGTCCACCTCCAGTTGAACTAATAAGAAATAAGCTCTGTGAAATAAGTTAAGCTAAACTGGAAGCAAGTGCTAAGCTACTTGGCATAGTTTGCGGTGAACGCACATGTATGAAAAAGTTCCTTAGTCGAGCAAGCTAAAATAAACTAACTTAGTTTAGCTGGCGGTGGCTCAAAATAAAATAACACAAAAACGTTTATTTAGATAGAACCTCAAGGATCACTATAACGTCGTCGTGCATGCAAGCAGATTATATTGCCTGGTAATAGTAGTAGTATTCACCTCAAAGCAATATATTTAAAGAATGTTTTTATAAGCGAAACTATATAATAATAGCTACAAGCGTTTTGCTATCTTTATATTATCAATTCGTGATTGTGCTTCAGTTTATAACTCTCTAATGTTTGGTCCATGTTGTGTTCTATGTACCACTCCCATGTTTGATAAAAATCTGATGTTCAGATAGTCATATCTATACGTTCGCACGCTAAAATTACGCTATTTCAAGCACGATTACAAAGCTTTCATGGTTTTTCTTTAAGCTAAGCAATTTAATGCTTGTGTTATGGTACTTATAAGATACTTCTAAAATATCCATAGATTTCGTGTGTAGTTTCTTAGAACATACAATACATTTCTGAAAAGCAAGGACATTCTTTGTCTTCTTAAAAACAGTAACAAGACAGTAATGACTTAATTTATCATAATCGTTTTCTTAACCAATTAGTTTAAGAAATAAATCTCTTCAAATCTCATCTTCGCAGGTTTAATCTTCTCAGTGGGTCAAGACCTCTCTATCGAAATCGAACGACATCCATATTAATCAGTTTGTCTATTTTCTCACATAAATTCAATAATAAATGGTTTAAGCCGTGACTTTTAGAAAGATGATGAAAACAAACAATTTAGTTAATTTAGTACGATTTCGGCTGTTTAATTAATTGGAATGGAAAAAAGCGTGTGAAAAATGGTCGAATTGTGATAATATGTTTTCTTATTTTCATAATAGTTTTGTAATAAAGTTCTACAACATATTTTTAAGCATAATTTTCAGAACGTAGAATACGCCATGTGGATCAATCTAATCTGGATTTGAACTAATTTAAGAGTCTCATTTATTATTTCCTGAAGTTAAATTATATTCTTGACAAATCATTGCGATACCAATAAGTACAACCACAACTGACTTTATTAAAAATAAATATCGTTTATAATATTTGGAAACGAAACCATTTGCAATTCCTTAGAAATAACTGAAAAGTTAAGAAATAAGGCAGTGATTTCGATTACAAAAAGGATAGGAATTTGGCAAACTCTCTAACTGCCAATTTCAATAACCTTTCTATCGCCGATTTTGCTTTATTACTTTTGGTAGATATTTGACACATTTTGTATGAAAGTAATGTCAAATATCTATCCGCAGTAAGCAAAAACAGAGATGGTAAGGTTATTGAAATTGGCAGTAAGTAGACAAACATCGAATAATGTTACAGATAACAGTTACCTACATCAAGTAGGGTTTCATTATTCGTGTCATTATTCTCTTGTTTACGATTTCTTTCCAATAAAATGGTGATTTGATTTGTAAATAGCGTGCCCGACCTCGAGCGAGTCGGTCCAGTGCACACAGTAATAAGATCTCGATCTTGTAGAAATCTGTACCGATATCTATACGAAGTCGGTTAGTTGATATCTCGATTAATCGAGATAAATTTATCTACTAATCTAGTTACTGTAACACAAATAACTACTAAAATTATCTTTTCTTCCGCATACCGATTATCATAATCGTTCGTATAACATGGCTAAGTGTAGTTTATCTGTGAATTTATATTTGAATTTTTCCCTTTGGTAGAATGTAATGCAACTTTTAAATGGTCATAATCATTTCAGTCTGTATTCTCGCATTACAGGTATTTTAATTATTTGTTTCAAATAACGTTTTTATTTTATTTGTTGTTTTTTTTTACTTGGGTCTCTTTATCGCGTACTATCGGCTCCCTCGCAAGTCTCATCGACTAATTATCCCAACATTTTCAATGTCTTTCGATATCATGCATCGTCTCTTCACCTTTAAATGGTGAAAATATTATGTAGTAGAGATAAATTACCCACTACGGCTCCACACAAACTCTCAACACTCTCTCTTTAACGATATAGATTTCTAGCATCAGATAAGACCTTTCTAACATGTCCGATCCTTGACGCATCTGGTTTTTTTACACTTGATCTTTGATATTGACCCGTGGGTAAAATAACATAATGATTATGCATTTCCTGCAGATCAAGTTCTCTACAAAAAGTATAAGAATTTCACTAACAATATGAATATTGATAGGCTTTCACCTTGACACGGCTTAAAAGGCAAAAATTAATTGAGCAACTATTATTTACTCGAATGGTCCTCATTAAGAAATTATGATTTATGTCCAATTAAAGAGCTTAATGGGAAAACAGGCTAAATCTTTGCAATCGATGGCATCGGAGTTTCAAGCCGGATCTTGCATTAGACGTTGTCAGTTTTATTTTATTGTCCTTGGATTGTAAATAATTTATAATTATTATAATCGAACGAAGAGACAGAATAAAACCTATAAAATATATTACAAATTCATAATTAAAAAAAAAACATTCCTACCTACATACTTTGAGAAAACATTCTGCTTAGATAAATGAACTACTTATTCCGTGATCAAAAAAAGATTCCAAAAATAAAATATTAACAAAAGACGCGATAGATGCCTCCTATAAACCTGACTAGCAGTGTTAAATCGCATTTGCCTCGCGAGCCAGATTTGACTAAGGTAGTCCAAGAACGAGCAGCCTCACTCATGAGCAACTTCATCCCAGCTTTACATTTTCACGATCACATGATATACATATAACATCCTGAACTAACTCTTATGTACTTTGAATATAACGACTGAATTATCATAAATAATATAAGTACTCATAAAGCGAGCATGAACATGAACATCCTGAAATTATCTTCATAAACATTGTGAACCGCTCACGATAATGCGGGTAATTATAAATGTGTGCAATCTAATAACTAACTCTAAACCAATGATTTACGCCGTTCACACGGTCAGAATCTGTTAGTTTAAAGATTTTAAAGAATAGATACAACGTTAATATAAATACTTTATTTGATTGAATTCATTTTTTCGGTGCTTGGAATTGTGGTGGTATTGCTTAATTTTTTCTTAGAAATTTGCAGAAAAATTTGATGTCTAGACCCAGTTGAGACAGTTTGAATTTATTTGGTAAGCTATACTAATATTTATGTTTATCTTCATAATGTCACAAAGTTGATACTTTACTTTACCCTTTGATATAACAAATAATGTAAAAATAACAAACTTGGTTATATTTATAGAACTACGCTAATAAAACTAATACATAAAGTACATAGAAAAACGCAATCATTTCCAACTTATGAACCAGCCTAGACTCGCCCTTGACTGCTTTTTAATTCAACAACAAACTAACGACTTTCTTTTATTGATTTCACAATCCCGCTTTATCGTTTATTCACCTTGATGAAAGTATAGAGCAGGTTTCGCTCGGAATTTCATAAATAAACTGAATCAAGATCAAGTAGGGATTTTCCCATGAATTTCTTCTCTATGTCTACAGTCTATGCTACGTCATGGAGAGCGATATTCAAAAGTTTATGCTTACGTGAGGCTCGACTGGATCCCACGAAGTTTCATGACAATTTTCGGGTTTAGCTTATGTTGGTGAACTGTTACGAATTCACTATCAACAAAAGACCAAAGAAAAGATGGATGGATTGTATGAGGGATGACGTCTGATAGAGGGAAATGGAAGAGGAACACATGTTGTGCCGACCCCACATAGTGGGATAGAGCAGGAAGAAGATCAGCTTAACCAGAATGTCACGAAACCTCGTTCTCGTCGATAATAGATTTTTTAGTATAGATCTGTTTATGATAATTCAATGACAGAATACATTTTGTTAATTTAGCTATGTAGTATTGTACTTACCTGAATTAAATATATTAACAAGATTTGTTTCCGTGGGTATTCCCTACATAACTATCTTCAGTATGTACCCGTATACTTCTTACTATGACTTACTAATAAATTACCATAATATTTCTTTTGTTGTCTTTGTTTTAACCGACACGCAAGAGAGCGAAAGGAATATTGCAATAAGGAAATTATCCATGATATATCGTTTATTGTGATGTTATAATGACACAAAGCGTTTATATATTCATATACTGCTTATTGGTAATGCTTAAATGTAATATGAAACTGAGAATGTAATATTTTTTATAGTCAGCACATTTTCAAAATGGAGATTTTATGTCTATACTATTATATATTTTTTCTGGTAATTTCACCGATTATTTAAACCGATTTTCAAAATATTTTATTAGTGAACATAAATACATTTAAAACAATTACAATTCTAATTAAATAAGTCTGAAATAGTGCAAAAACTATGAGTCCTATTCTAAGAATTCCATTACATACAAGGCTATAAGCAATCCAGTGCCGCAATAGGTAATACAATAAAACAAAGTAAAATTACGCTCAAAACAAGTAATGCTCCCATGCCACAAAGGAATGTCAAGCAAAAACATTACGTCTAAAAGTAGGCCATCATATATCTGTCGATCTGTATGAGTAATCTACGGAGATAAATGTCTTATAAAATATTCCATGCACGAAGTGAAACTGGTTGAAGAAGGGTCCTTGACTTCAGGGTAGCAGTGTTGGGAAAGGAATATAAGACTGTCAACCTAAATACTAAATAGATCTTACCTTTGTAATGTAATTTTTTCACCATATTTACACTTCAAGTCTCTTAAAAAATCTAAATATTGTTACAAAATGAACGGAAGCGCTTAGGCGCCCATACCTATACTACCCCTACTCAAAGCTACATTTTTTTTATGATAAGAAGTTGAAGAATAATTTAATTTTGTAACTAAGTCCACCCATAGTTTTTCTTGATTATTTTTTTGGTGTATTAGCACAGAATAAAGTGGTATTAGTATTACGCTGATACGAGTATATAGGCAGTATAGAATCAACTTGCTTGTAAGACGTTTCCAGTTGTATGAGTGGCCCTAAATATAAATAATTTTAAACTTTGACCTTGATTTCAGGTGGGTGTTGCATAAAAGCAAAATATGTATAAATCACCTTATCGCCTGATGGGCTTCATCCTGATTTACACCAAAATTTATTCTACTCTCCTGTAAATATTGATTGTCAAATGCTATGTATGAAATATTAAGAGTTACAATCCGAATTTGTATTTTTTATATAGAGGACCATTGTAAGGTCTCTGTGAAGTTTTAGCTTACGAATTTTTCAATTAAGCTCGTACTAAATACAAAATAACAGTGTAAAACCGTTTCTTAAATTGCATTTGTCTATCTCAGCAATCACGGATCGGTCACACCGAACGGGCAACGACCTACCACGAAATCAAACAATTTTCCACTCGGAGTACCATTTCGAAAACCGGGAACAACAAAGCTTTATCTCTCTTATTACAAACGCAGCAAAATTCACTTTCGAATAGCATTTTTGTATTCTTTACGCGGCCGACTTGTTAAAACGTTCGATGGAATTGTTTAGCGTACTTTCTTGTTTTAACAGTTTTTACCGAACGCTATGAAATTCTCCCTTCTTACTAGTAAAGTGGGGGCAAAAAGTGTAATTAAAATACAAGTAAGACAGGTTCCTGGGGATTCAATAATTTTACTGCAACATTGACTTGAATTGATCAGTACCAGTATTATCAAGTGACAAGTAAGCAGAGATGTTGTGTAGAATCACACACATAAGATCTTTATTGAGCTATAAATTGAAAGGTTCTGTGTTTTGAATAAATAATATAGCATTAGCATCTTATTTGGTGTTAATGTTATTTTATTTATTCATAAAAAGTTTAAAATTGACATCAAATTCATCATAGCTCAAAACAAATAACATATGCCTCGCCTCGCCTAATGGAAAATTCACAACTTTTTATCTTTCCTCCAAAGATTCAGAAATCATAACTTCAAAAGGTTCGTGAGGTAATTACACTATGTATCTATCATGAAAGTTCATCCAAATAGTTTAGTTCACGTTAAATGAATGGATTGGATATTATCTAGTCAATTTCAAGTTTACGATCATTTGATTCTCAGTTCAAAAGTTCTACTTACATTTTGTTCATTGCAATTCCAATCATAAATTTTTCACACTTACCATTACTGGCACTTTCTATGTTTTCAATAAACCATTCAATTTTGCATACCATTTGATTTTTACATCAAAACATACTTTCTTATCAATCAAAGATATCTGATATATGTATATAGTCATCTTTCGGACGAGGTAACTGTATAATCAGTCACAAATGAATGAGCTGACAAGGCGGGAGTCTAGATTCCAACACGGGGAAACCTCAATAGTTTTTACAGCAGTTTCTCTTTTAAATGCATTAATAGTGTACTTTATGGTGCGGTAATTAAGATGTTTTTTGCTTTACCTGTTTGTCGGAGTTTGTTTAGTGGATCTATCAATTGGCACTTTCATGAGATTTATTGGTTTAACGCCTATGTTCAGTTGGAATATGCGTGTTGGGAATTCATAACATGCCTTCTGCTTATAACTCGATATGTCAGTGGATAATGTAGATCGCGTGTGCTCTATGCAAGTTTTGTAAGGAATAATTTATATTCAAAGGTCAGGAACTTTCCATTTGCCAAAGAAAATATCCTTTTGGCGACTTAGGTCTATCAGGAAAAATGACTAGGTATAAAAATGTCGAATTTATAAAATTAAATTGCCGAAGGCTATTTATGCCGAGATATAAAAATGACGATATTTACAAATGTCAATATGTAAAAATGTCTATAACCCAGAAAGTGTAATATTACGTACCCGTATACGTAACCCAACCTAAAGTAAATGTATTAAAAGGCTTACGTTTTTGTGCTTAGAAATCTTTAAAGAATATTTAATGTCTGAAGATTTAACTTTGGATAAACAGTTCCAATCTGTTTCGTTTTTATTCGTTTACAAAATGCCTATCTCATAAGCTATTTAGATTTAAAAGAAAAAGACGACAAAAACTAAAATCTAGGTAAGTTGCAACAATCTATTGCAGTGTCTGAGTAAGAATCGCGGTCTTGCAATATATAAAGAGGTTTTGCAGCTCCGAAATCATGCTCAAGATTTTGTAATAAATAATTTTCTGACAGACTGCAACTTAATTTAGGCAAGCGTAAAATTTTAACGAAAAAAATATGCAGTGCTAGTGTATACTTAAGTTACTTGAATTCAATTTTCTACTTAATTTTAACAATACGTCGCAATGTTCTATTGTTGTAAGAAGTGGCCAGGGATTAATACATAGTTATACAAACGGCATAAATAATTTTTAAATATATTTATGCAAACTCATTTACTAAGTACCCAAATACTATGCTTTCCCACTGCACCATTTATACAATGTAGCTATAACTTAAAGTTATTTGAATTCGGTAACTTACTGTTTAATAAAAGTTACCAAAACTATGGACAGATTTACAAACAAGTTCAAAACTTAATGCAGCAATGGCAAGTTATAAAAACTTTGTGAAGGTACAAGGTGATGTTTTCAAGTTCACTCCGTGCCAGCATATTGCGCACTTTATTTCCGTATTTTTGTAAACTATGAAAGTTCAAACAAAATCCAATAACAGAAACTCCATTTGAGTTCAAGAACAAACTCTATTTTAGTTCAGAACAAACAACATTTAGATTTATATCAAGTTCAGGTTTATTCTATTTATTGCATCAACGTATGTAACTCATACATAGCGTGTGTGCTCTCATGGTGTAGGATTTCGGCGTTCTAAATAGAAACGGAACATACTGTTTGTATTATGGTACCCAAATAATTTAAAATAATAAGTACCCAAAGAGTTGGAGAAAAAAAGGGGAGACCTTTGCCCAGCAGTGGGACAACAAGGGTTAAAAAAAAGTACCTAAAGCTGGTATACAACCGACTCAGGCAGGTCTACATCGACTTCAAAGCTACGGTCATCAAGTAAATATACTGAAATTTAGCGACGTTGCCAGTGGTCATTATTTGGAGCTCTATATAGTGTCATAAAAAGCTCAGCGCTTCTGTGCTAGAAAGCACGTTAACCACTGATTTCATAAATTAACCTACTTCCTAGTTTCGCGGTGCTCTCCGAAGGACAAGATTTCTGCCTAAGTGAATACGTCATGGGCAATGAAAGTGCTACCATTGCTGAGGCTTTCAGGCTTAAAATTGTCAACAGAATTAACAACCTAGTTCAAAAGAACTTTTATACCAAAAATGCGTGCCAAAGTATTATAACCACATAGAGTTTTATTGTGTCATTGTCGATTATCAGTTGTGCAACGGTGTCTGCGTTCCCATAGGCGGCACACGCTATTATAAGTTAATTGGTGGCCGTAGTAGAATTACCGTTTTGTTTTGGATGTGGTATTTCATTTAAAATATCTGATAGTTTTTCTTAATGTTTGATGTTTATTTGGCACACCCAATTTAAATTAGTTACATGTAAATGATGTTGAAGATCCAATATAGAACAATTATTAAGTATGTAAGTAGGTTATTAATTATCTGAATGTAAAGCAAGTAATTTACTTGCATGATATTGATATTGTAATCCATGATATTGTAAGCCTGAAATACTCTTATACATAGCATATTTTTAATGTAAAAATAAACGTGAAATATCTGTGTTGCTTGTCACATAAATCACTTTGGTGTGTCGCACAATGTTACTTTGAGTATGGTGCCTACTATGTATGATAAAAAGTATAGTATTGTTAGTACCATATCGTCCCGATCAATAGCTTTCGAACGTCAACAACCAGTGTCTCTCCTTGAATGTTAAAAGAAATCTCACATAGCTTGCACGCGAAGTTTTCACGTAAGTACACGTCTTGTCATATAAGTACATGTTTACTTATGTATATAGCTGCGTAGCTGAGTATGGCGATGGAGTTTATTGACTGTGTTTTCACAATTTGTTAAGTAGGCTTATTCAATAGTAAACATACACGGGTTAGATACGATTTTCTTTATGAGATCATAGAAATAACATAATCTATGGAGGTAACTTTCTGTTTTTCTTGTTAACTATTAGTTTGGTACATGTACGGTACAAATAATAGATAGTTAAATAAAACAAACTAATTACTTATACCTATACTACCTATACCTACTTAAATTGCTGCCACATCTACTTGTTGTTTTTACGAGTATAATAAATAGAACCTTGCTATTTCTAAATCTAGAACAAGATATAGTTGTAGTATTGTCAAATTCAGAATCCATTTCTCTTTGCCCTACAATATTCATTCATGTACGTTTATAAAAACATGCAATGTATTGTACTATACTTCATTTCTTGAATCGAGCTAATAGGAACTAAAATAAACGCACGTGATTGGTCGTCGAAAATAATTGTATTTCTCGTAAAAAATTGGCTAGATTGTCAAATCAATTGTCAATTGTCAAATCTAGCCAATCCAATGAATTTCGACGACCAATCACGTGAGATTATTTTTCTTCCTATTAGCTCGATTCAAGAAATGAAGTATAGATGGATCTATACCGATAAACAAACAAATGCCTGCCACAGACGAGCGACTCCAAACCTGCTTTATTTTTTCTCTTGTAACAATGGCCTGTAAACCTGTCTCTTCGACGTTTGACGAGACACTGAGGTCAAACAGTTTAACAATAGATGTTACAATGATTGACATTTATGATGTCAGTGCATTTCCTGTTTTAATCTATACATAGGTAAGTTTTTACTGTATTTCATTTGTTTCAGGATATAATAGAATATGACTTTAGTGTACACCATAAAACGCATAAAAAGACCATAACAATATATTAAATAGTGTAACAATTAATAGCGACTTTACCGTTGAAAGTTATTTTTTTATTTTATTTACTCGTATGTATAATGGTAGATTTTATTCTAATTTTTATTTAGAATTCCAGCAAATATCTAATTTAAGTACCATGTCATAACTGCAAATATATTCAGTCATTTATTTGACGTATTCAATCCGTTTTATTAATTAGTTTAGGTAAGTATATTAATTATTTCCTACTCCACCTCAGACATTAAAAGGTCCCTTTCACATCAATAAATCAACTAAACAAAACCATAGCATAAATTAAACTTTGGCTTAGATTATGTAAGATTATTTAATTCTGATCATCTTTTATAAACAGCCTACCGGATTCACGGGTAGAAAGCATCGATAGATGTCGCGTAGCTTTCCAATTTCACCAAATGTCGTAACATATTATATGGTCTTATAATGCCATACATGTACACCGTAAAACCTTGCTTATATTAAAAAATGAAGTATCATGATATAGTAAAATCATGTTAAAATTAAAATGAATGTCTGAATGTAGGTACAAGTACCTACTACACTCTTTTACCTATTGCATAACTTTGAATACTATATTATTTACTTTGATCTTTATATAAGTGTTATGAAATTAAACACATGTGTTTTTTCCAATAAATTGCATATGGTTGTCTGACACTTAAGTATTGTTAGTTTCATTTCTTATTCAAAGTTAATTCCAATTATCTCACTAATTCTAATTTTCCTAAGCGTCAATTCACATCACAAGAAGTTTAAAATGATAATGACAACTAGAGCGCCGCCGCATTCCTTCCATCTCGGTGTGAGTTGAGCCTAATATCGTAGTTGTCATTTCGTCTAAAGAAAATTGTGTGGGTCGATAAATCCAGCATGTTTGAAATATTGAGTTTAATCGGCCAAAACATGACCTTCTCGCATAAATAACGTAGGTGGTAACATAGCTATGTGTAGTGCAACAAGTGAGTGTAGATGGACAATATTTGTACAGCTTGACCAAACCGGTGTGTGAATAATGTATAACTAGTCTAAACATAAAAATATATCTGCTAAATACAAACGCGAATTGATTTTGTATTTTGTGTGGTCTAGTGTCATTTTTAAATGTTGATTTTTACTTTGTAAATGTTATATGAACAATGAACATCAAAATGAATTAGTTTTCTGGAATTTTCTGTCATTAATTTTTTTGATTAGCATGAAATAAATCAATTTAAATAAAAAACTAAAACCATTGTCTAGTTTAATGAGACAAAACTATATTTACTGGACCATGCATACATTAAACACACATCAGTGAGCAGTTTCAAGAGAGCGTGCCTTTGCTGTCATCGACTGAGCACATGGCATCTTGATTAGTATCTCATTATTCATAATATGAATAATGAGATTCTCATCAATATATTATATTCATTAATTGGTAAAGTCTTAAAGTAAAAATTGCCTTTTTTTTTCAAAAATAGTGGCAAAAGCATCACAACGAATCTTAAAACAAGTGCATCTATAGCCGCCATTTTGAAAATACGAACATAAATAAAAAAACGTTTGCAACGAGATTTGAATAATTTACAAAACACGGTTAAGTTAAACTTCTCACATTTATTTTTATGACTACTTTCATTTAATTGCATCTAACTGCTTAAATTAACTAAGTAGTGTGTATGTGTGTCAAATAAGTGTCACTTTTAAACTGAGGCCTTGACTGGTACTCAGTTTTAATATCATTTAAGCTGTCTTGGGTTTTCAAGTAGTTACTTAATGTTGGTTAACAGGTCATATTATAACGAGTTTTGCTCTTATGCTGTTCACGGGCTAAGTTCAGTTATTTTTTGTTAGTAATAAACAACAGGTACCCACCTATGTCTTGTATTATAAGAAGGAAAATAAAACGTTATATTGGCATAGAACTACAAAGCTACTATTTAAAAAAATCAACTGATATTTTCCGAATATTACATTTACATAATCATTTACCGTTAACAAATAGGTAAACACGCAAATATATAATAAAAAACCGGTCATTGAAACTGTATGACGTATTGATTTATATACAATCGGTTACACAACGGTTTTTCAGGAAGTAATTTCATTTGTTCTTTTTATTGTCATATGCACGCTACTACTTCTTTATGTGCATTTAAATTTTGTAATTAGTGAAAGACTGTCGGAGAAATTGCATTGACAAGTTTGTCGTCATATTTGTTCCATAGTCAATCATGATGAAGTTGTTTAACGGTTAGCATTATCATTTTATGGTAGGCCTATTTAAAGACAAACGTCAGCAATAATTTTTCTTTATATAAAACAAGGAATACATAATCCAAATAAATAAAACTTGATAAAAATAGTACAAACTTGTAAACAAAACAAGTATACATAGCGCTTTGTGTATTTAGTCGTGGTTGTCAATATTTGTATTACAATCATGCCTTGTGGAGAACAAAGCACACCTTTTAATTGCTATAGGAAGTTGACATTATTTTGGGACTTTCTACCAGACCTGGCACGGGCAATGACCCCTATCCTATTGACAAACACCTTGGAAATAGGTATATATTATTACGGATTCAATTGACTAGACTATGCACAAATATAGCCTTAGTTTTATAGCCAGGCTCAGATGATGATGACAATGATATCCGAAAAACAAGACTTGTGGAAAATAACTACTGAAGTAATGAATGAATGATCTACTGTTCTAACTGAACATTATATGATTGTCTCATTATACGTTATGTGTGGGATTTTATAGATAGAATAAATGTGTCCACCGGTATTAGGCTATACCTACTTACAGCAACCCAGTAACATTTCGACTGAAACTGTATGGACCAAAATAGGATACTGCGAGGCTATGAGGTAAGCATAACATACCAAACCTTTGCACTTTTAGTTAAAACATGTAACAAGGTCTTTGGGACATCACGTAAGTGCTCGACAATTTCCATACAAATTATGGTCACTTTCGAAATGCATTAAAATTCGGCGGTGTAGGCAATTTTTAAATACCATTGTGTTGGAGTGACACTTCAGATTGGCTGCGGTTTTAACTATTCATCGTCTCTATGCGTCATCTCACTTTTGGGAATCATTACTTTGATTTTTGGTTTAAATGATTTCTACGTTATATTTGTAGTAGAGACTTCAACAATTGAGAGGCCTTTGTCCAGCCATGGAATAAAAAAAATTGACCACACAACAGCAAATATACTCATGTTTAATTTCAAATTCTCTTAATAAAGATAGAGCATTCAACAAAGCGTTCAAATGTTTAAAGATCTGTAGTGTTTAGTGTATTACATAATTCATATCACGAAAAGGCCTCCAAATAAAAAAAGGTCTTCGCAAGTTACGATATTGGCAATTCCAAAAACTGCAAAATAGATTTAGTAACATAGTTAATGTAGTATTCATAAAAAGAGTTCAAAGATTTAAATCAAAACTTAAAGTACAAATAGTGGGCGATTTTTATTAGAAAGTTACGATAAAACTTCATTCGTAACCGAAGCTCAACAATTGCATCGGAATACTTTATTGATGATTCGTGACTGAGAATACCTGATATTATTCCATCCATATTTTTATTCGAAGGCACTCCGCAATGAAAATCAATTACTGTCTTTCAACTAATATAATAATGGTAAACACGAGACCCTACTAAGGTTTATCGAGAATACCTGGCTATCGAGATCTTCTCAAAATATCGACACGATAGAAAGAAAAAAAACCTCCCTTTATATTGCTGTATTCGAAGGTTCGATCAACTTTGTTGATCTTGAAAAGTATTTTCTTGCAAAATCAATACAATTATAGCATTGTCTTAAGTAATTCAATAGATTGCTTAATAGTATAAAATGGTCATCATTATTACTTATTGTAACTCTTCTGTTTAGTTCCTGTTATTAATTATTGTGAAAACTAACCTTTTTATTCAAAATGGACATCTTTAACTATCAATCTTTTTAAATTTGCATACTGTCTATTGATATTTGACATTACTTCCACACAAAATATGTGCTAACTAACGACAGTAAGAAAGACCAGAGATAGGTGAGACTAGCTGTAATTTAAACTAATAGGTGAATATGAATCGCCATAAGTGATCATAGTAAGAACCAGCTCTGAATTTATTCCCAACGGTTCCATATTAATGTAAGTAAATGGCAGCCCAGATAAGGTCGTGACTAACCGAGGGCAGTGATGCAATGCCCATTGAAAGTTCAACTTCTTTGTTTTGCAAGTATTTTAAGTTATACTACTTTCAGTAGAAACTTTCTATTATGCTAGAAAATGTTACTTTTTGACATCTATTTTTAAAACTGTTTTACGTAACTCCTTATGCGTATTGTCTTTAAAATTAATTAATACGCACACAGCTTGGCCAAAGGTAAGTATTTTAAGGTAGGTATTTTTTTTGTTGGTAGACATGAAATAAATGGTCTTAGTAATAAAAATGTAGTAACGTTTCGTTCTTAAAGTAAGTAAACAAAATATTATTCAAACAACCGAATTATATCTATCTATCTATGCTATTTACCGATAAGCTTAATAGGTAGATACAATAAGGGATACATTATGTAAATGCCATTTAGGTCTCAGTATAGGTAGGACATTATCCTTGAGTTCAATTTAATGTATCTAAGTCACCTGACATCATCGTGACAGTCTTATAAGAAAGGTCAATAGGTCTGTCTCAAATATGTAAATACGGCAAAAATGATTTCATCTTTTGTAGTCATTTTGAGAACGTTTCAAAAAGTTTAGCCAACATGCTTTAAAATAAAAACTTTTACAATTTGTTGTCTAACTTTTTAGTTCTTTAGATAACTGCTTGATCACCAGTGACTCTGCTTATTTGATTTGTGAAGCCCATTTATGTGTACTTACCTAGACTTTCCTTGAGCGCCACTTTGCTCACTTGGCATGAAATCGTAGTAATTTTCCTTAAGGTTAACCGCAAAGTTATAGATATGGCTTATTCACAGCGAATATTGCTTGAATGTAGTCAAAAGGGTTAAGAATCATCAAATAAGCTTAATAAGCTTTCTCCTTATGTAATGTAGAGGATAAAAAAAATACTCTTTCAACAAAAAGATTAGCTAAAGATATGGTCGAATACCAAATGTTGTACCATAAAAAGTAGGCTGAGCAAAAATCGCGTTCCAAAGACAATCTAGAACGAATCAGATAGACCAATTTAAAATTCGAATTGCACCACTTTCAACGTTCCGATTTACGTAGCTCTAGAAAATGCTGAAATACAAAAGCCTATCGCGACACGGAATATAAAAAATATCTATATTTGGAGGTGATTGGTGTATTGGAGCGGTGAAGTGGTAGCGAGGTTGAGCCGAGGTCGCTCCGAGGTCCAACTGCCCGCTTCAACGAGTGGATTTCAAAGTTTTGTAGCGCTCACGACTTATAAAACCACGATTGCACGCGATTCAAGCCGAAAATCCTATTTGATGGGTAATCACTGGCTTTCATGCAATAGCACTCTTTATTTTTCATGCAATTTAGTTTCCTACAACGTATAGAAAGCTAGAAGCAAGTCGAGTACCTACCTTATCTTCGTAGGTTTCAGTAGGTAGATACTTACTTATTTCAAAAAAAAAATAAAAAAATGAAATATTATCAAGACTGTATACCAGGAGCGGTAGACATTTTCTTTCAGATCTTTATTTCATTTTTTAGATGATTTGAAGATGTCTAATGTTATAGTCTGAGGTATGTCCAAATACATGTTTATTTGGTACAAACCCACTTTTTGCAACAGTTAATTCTAACAAGAAATTAAGTAGGTAAACATAGGTAATTGAAATGGGACATAAGAGACAAAAATTAACTAATCAAAAAGTGTTTCGTTTTAGTCTCTCATGTGTCTCCAAAATATCACCATCCATTGCTCATCACGTAAGAGGGTCACCTTACCAGTTAAATGTCAGAATTTATAGCCTCATTACTCCAACTGGATTCACTTCACTCTACTTCTTATTTTCGACCTTGGAGCCGAGTGCATTTATTCATTCGTATTTCATTTTGTTTACTTTGAAAGTTTGGCTGCTAATTGGACAAGGTGATTTAAGTTATTTCTAGGTTAAGTACTCCGTGATCAAAATATGGCAGTGGGCCAGTGAGGTAAGGTACTTGAAACTAACTTGTACATTAATTGGTTATGATTTGATATGGAAAAGTTTACTTAAAAACTGCAGAGGAAACAAATATTGTTGGATACAAGATTAATTGAAAGCTAAAAAGCTTTCATAAGCAAATAATTAAATTGGTTATTTACACTACTGATATAACGTCAAGATAAAAGCTCACTTAAATATTAATTTTAAGAGCTAGTGATAGATAGATAGATAGATAGATAATCATTTATTGTCATACAAGCAACACAGCAACTTACAAATTTATAGTACTTATAAATAAAATAAAATTACGTGCTCGTTGTATGGCTCGTCTGGTAGGTTACATACAAAATAGATAATTTTAATTAGAGTATTTGCTAATTATGACATTCACTCAACTTATTATTATAAATTTACATTTTATAAAAGATTGTGAAGAAAGTGAATAAGTTGACTAAGCCTGCTCAGTACTACAAACTACAAAAGTGGCTTCTTTTTTAACCATCAGAAAGATTTTTTGTATTGGTATTAATTTAGACTGTTTCAAAGTACTGTAGTCAAAATAGTTTAAAAATTCCTTGCTTTGGAAGGCACATAAAATAGCCAATTCAAGCGTTTAACGTAACCAAGTTGACCACTTGCCACACACACATACATATCTTAAAAAATAAATTCGTAAGCAGCCAAATAAATGTTATAAGCTGAACGTAAGCTTTAAGGTGACTGTACAACAAAGAAAAGTGGTGTTCCAAGGATACAGTTAAACATAACTGGTCCACGCGCCATTTTCAGTTTTTTGGGAAACGACATAAAAGCGTTTCTCTTGGGAGAAGATCTATATTTGCATTTTGTTCATAAATAAATATAGACATCGAAGCTTCTACTTATAATTTATTATTCCAGAAAAAAAAATTAAAAAAAAAGTGTTTACTTTGGAATATATAGCTAAAAATGTACATGGACGCACGATGAATATGATGTTTTCATTTTGCAAAACAAGCCCAAGCGACATTTATGGCGTTTGGATTACCTAAGTATGCATAATTAAATTTCAAAGATTCAGTTCGTATAACTACAAAAAGTTCTTTAAATACTCATACATAGCTAGCTTCTCAGACAGGACGGCAAAGAGGATTAAGGAATTTAAATAAAAAAGCATTTAAATGGCACAGGTAAAATATGTTGTTAGAAAATATTTAAAAAGACAAGCAAGGAAAAAAAACAAGATGACTGATGTTGACCAGTTGAAGTATGGAAGTTTTTAAAGGCGGATGAATGGAAGTGGCTGACTTTATTCTTCAATAAGTTGTTACAAGAGGAGGCGATCCCCGAAGAATGGCGCAGCAGTTCACTGGTGCCCATCTTCAAGAATAAGGGTGATGTACAGGACTGTACCAACTACCGAGGAATAAAGCTCATGTCACACAGTATGAAAGTTTGGGAGAAAGTGATAGATAGACGAATGAGAGATGAATGCGTGATAACCCAGAACCAATTTGGCTTTATGCCGGGACGAGGGACAACGGATGCCATATTTGCTCTACGCCAACTCTGCGAAAAATACCGCCGTGCGCATAAGAGCTTGCACTTGGTCTTCATTGATCTGGAGAAGGCGTATGACCGTGTCCCCCGGGAGGCTCTGTGGTGGGCTTTGAAAGCAAAGGGAGTGCCAGGGAAGTATGTTCGACTTGTGAATGCGATGTATGCAGGAGCACGCACGAATGTCCGGTTCGAACCTGGCGTAACTGGCGAGTTCAATGTGGCAGTAGGTTTGCACCAGGGATCGGCTTTAAGCCCTTATTTGTTCCTCCTGGTAACGGATGCCTTGACATCAGACATACAGGAGGAAGCACCCTGGTGCATGCTATTTGCCGATGACATTGTTCTCGTCGGAGAGGATGCAATCGAGGTACAGAGCAGACTGGGAAAATGGCAAGAGAAACTAGAGAGAGTGGGCCTGAAGATCAGCCGCACTAAAACAGAACATCTGTTCTGCAACTTTAGTAGCTCCTCTAGTTTCTCCCGGATTGCCTTAGATGGTGTAACCCTACCAGTCTGCTCCGATTTCAAGGACCTTGGTTCACTTCTCCAACACGACGGCAATATTGACCGGGACATTAAAAACAGGATGAATGCGGGATGGATGAAATGGCGGCAGGTCTCAGGGACGGTATGCGACCCCCGAATGCCCCTTAAACTTAAGGGAAAATTTATAAGACCATAGTAAGACCTGTCGCGTTGTATGGATCGGAGTGTTGGGCAATGAAGAAGACTGATGAAAGGAGAGTGCATGCTACTGAGATGCGTATGTTAAGATGGATGTGTGGAGTGACGCGAATAGATAAAATAAGGAATGAGTATGTAAGGGGAAGTTTTAAAGTGGCGCCTGTGACTGAAAAGGTGAGGAGTGCCAGATTAGCATGGTATGGTCATGTAATGAGGAGAGATGAAAGTCATATAACTAAAAGAGTTATGAGCATGAGTGTGGATGGATATACAAGTAGAGGAAGGCCGAGGAAGAAGTGGATAGATTGTGTGAAAGAGGATATGAATGTGAGAGGAGTGAATACGGAATTAACGAATGATAGAGATGAATGGAAGAAGAAAATATGTTGTGCCGACCCCACCTAGTGTGGGACAAGGGCAGGGGAATGATGAGGAAGTGCATTGGAAATAAATAAAATAATAAAAATGCTACTATCCTACTTTCTACTATCCTACCATCCTACTTCCTACTATAATATTGTATATCTGAAAGTTTGTGAGAATGTACCTATGTTTGTTTGTTATTCTTTCACGCAAAAACGGCTGGACCGCTTTGGTTGAGATTTGGTTATAGGTAGGTGGTACCCTGGACTACCTAACATATAGGCTACTTTTTATCCCGGTATTCCCGCGGGAACGGGACTTACGCGGGTGAAACCGCGGGGTGCAGCTAGTTATAAATAATTTTGTCACTTTGGATGTCCCTTTCTTGCGTTTTAAAAATTATCAACAGCATTAAGCTCTCTAGTCTCTCTTTTCTTACAACAACATGCAGCCGAAATACATATTTTTTCTTACATATTTATTTGAAAACATTTCTTGATCAAATACTTTTGTATGCGATAGTACCTATGTTGAACAAAATATTTTTGTGTACCTACCTACTCTACTTGACATGACAACCAACGCATGGCGCGAGCTAATACCTACACG
Organism: Xanthorhoe spadicearia; assembly: GCA_947086425.1. NCBI lineage: Eukaryota > Metazoa > Arthropoda > Insecta > Lepidoptera > Geometridae > Xanthorhoe > Xanthorhoe spadicearia. The sequence goes on along the minus strand of OX352205.1, from coordinate 2,915,863 downwards.
CAATAAAATTATTATTATTTTCGAACTCGGAGTTACTAGGGAGACGAAGAAGCGAACTATTTTATTGCATTACTAGTCTATGCGACAATGATTGAACTTTTTGATTCGCGTTCTGACCCAATCTCAAGATTATCATTTTGCATAACCAGTCCACGTACCAGTCAACTGGCGTTTGGTCTTGTAATGCAAAATGCAAAAGCCGTTCTTAGTATGATTAGTCAGTTTTCAGTTTTGAATTGGTTTTTGGGCTTGTTATGCAGAACACGATAAATCGTTTGCCATACATGGCGCTTGGACGGGGCATCAAAAAATACCATTTAGACTGAAGGTGGATGGATGGATGTTTTTTGTATGGTTAAATTATGCTCTAGAAGTTACGAAAATGCAAAAAAAACAAAAATTGAATTTTGGCGCTTGGACCAGTAATGCATAACTGTATCCTTACGATGCCCTTAATGTACCACGTGGGCGAGTGTGGGCCGCCTCACGATATTGTGCCCTGTACGTTTCTAGGTGATTCTGATTAACTTTAAAGGACTATAAAATATATTATGGAAAATGTCTTCAATAAAACAAAGGTACCTACCTAACTTACTATCAGAGGTATTAATAACTGAGCAATGTTTTTAGGTGTGGATTAATGTTTATTTGTTACTCTTTCACGTAACAACTAGAAGTAAAAATGTGGCTGAAACTCGGGACAATTTGAAAATGTTTACAGATCTGAGAAAATGTCTACCATATCTTGAAGTCATTTGTAAGTACATTTTTTTGTTGAATGATTTATAAAAAAAACCTTATCGGAATAAATGTCGCTTATTTAAAACGATGTTTATGCCTTAAATAGCAATAAATTAAGAATGTATTTGGTTCTGTTTTATTTTTGTTATTTTAGACCTAAAACTTGTTTCATTTTATAAAGCTGGCTCAATACCCGATTTAAACAGGTTACTGGATTTTTGTCAAATTCCAAATATGTATTTATAAATGTGAATGTTTATCAGAGCGTTTTTCTCTCAAATACACACTAGAATCTAATTGATTGTGGAAAAGTTACAACATTGTCTAGCAATTTTGTTTTTACAGCATAATGTATGAGACTTTTTGACGTCGCCATGGCGAAAGTCCTACAGTCATCCGTAAGTTGCTTATATAGAAACCGAGCGTAAGTTGAAACAACTACAGCTTTACAATCTGTTTTAGGTACTTAGTATGCGTCTGTTTCATGCATGATGAAGTTTTTCAAGCTTCATCCGACACAAACTGATATCACCTTCTTAGAAAACCCCAGATAAAAATAAGCTCTGTGGGGTGAAAACAAATATTTAAACTACAAGGAAGAAGGATGTATCAGGAGATACAAGACATAAAACATCAAGTTATATTATCTTTATTGACTCATGCTTCAAGTCACACAAAAACACTTGAAAAAACTTATCTTTTTTCAAGTTTTTTAGGATCCTGTTTTAGGTAGTTGCGGTTTAAAAACACGTTTTTGTTGGAAAAACGATGCTTTGAGTATTCCTTTGTGAACAGGTTCAGCATAGATCGAGCTGGTTTGAGCAACGGGACTATGGCATTGTTTCTTTAGTTTCTGCTGTACCTACCTAATATAAATAAAAATTTGTTGCTACTTTGCAATAGCCTTCAGATATTTGTGAAAATATCTCTGAAGTAAGTAAAAATACTGTCTTTTAACCGAGTTCAAAAAGGAGGAGGTTCTTTGTTTCACTGTATGTATTATTTTAATATTCTTGTTTAAAAATCATACAATGTTTTTACTCAAACATAATTTTACCTGTTTTATAAATGAGTTATCAGAATCGTTTGTTTGTATTTATATAATTTAATTCTGATTATGCATTAGAAGCGCTGACATTTGGAAATGGACATAATTACAAGCATCGTTCTTGACCTTTTTATATCACGAAGGTTAAACATTATGTAAAAAATTTATAAAAAAACATTCAAAATCTATTGTACTTCTTTATTACGGTAATAATTACTTAAACAGTGTTTTTAATACACAATGTGATGATTTATGACGATTGTTAAAACAGTTAAAAAACGGTAAAGGCGGAAAATGCTAGTAAGATCATAGAATAAATAGGTAAAGTACAAATTTGAGGTTTTCCTAGTTTTTTGCGAAGTTAGATACGTTTTAAGGACTTACATCACGTCAAACACCACACTAGAGTCAAAGACCAAGGTCAGGTATTCAACATAATGTTAAAGTTTAGGTGCAAAGACAGGGACGTATTTAGTGCCTTACTCTAAAGTTTCCTACAGAAGGCTTTTAGACGGCATAATAACTCAAAGACCCGTGTAGTTGAGAACGGCCAGCCTAAATAACCTATCTATCTTTGTGTTTACTTGTGCTGCTGTAGGAAAATCATTTTATGATATTGAAAAAATGTCAAATATTATGAACAGTCAGCGAAACCAAAGATAGATAAGGTCATTGAGACTGGCCGTAAGTGAATGTAAGTAAACAGTTATTCTTCTTATAAGCAATATTTTTCTTGTGAGACGAATATCACGAGGTTACATTTTTTGATTAAAGATCGGGGTCAAGATTAAAAACCAGAATGGCCATCAATGTTCTGGACTTACTAAAGCTATAAAGGAAGAGGCGTGGCTTCGAATCCCGGTTTGGTGATAAAATATTAATATGTTATTTCCGTTTAGCAGTATTTTAGCGCCGGAGAAAACTTTTTATCTACATATAAGCATTTATTTATTACTGAATAAGTAAGATCTGATACAAAACGAAATACGACGAAAATAAGTTTTAACATCCAAATAAATTTATGGTATTTTTTGTTTATGTCCTGCACTTATTCACACCTATCTCTGAGTACCAATACCAAAAAGTTTTCAAAACTTATTATAAAAAATGTCTAAGAATAAAATCTTGTTTTTAACCTATATTTTATTCGTGTATTTTTAGCTAACAGGAAATCCCAGGTGTTTTAAATAAAAAAAAACGTTTTTAGGAACAAATACCTTAACAATCTTGACGAAATTCCCTAGAAGGAATATTCCTTACTACGTTCCTGTGCATACCCGGAGCTTACAGCCCCCAATGTTTGTACATTCACAAACATAAAGTCTTTGTGATACCTCCGTGGTATGTTTATAAGATAAGAAGTTGTGTTATTCTTGAGATAGGGTGATATAGTGCCACAGTTGTGTTTGCCTATGCTAAAGTTTTAAAGAATTTGTTTGTTTAAAACAAACAGCATGTCCCGACTTCAAGCGGGTGTACTAATAAAACTATCCGGATAAAATATAGCCTATTACCAAACCATCCCCGACAGTTCATTGGACACATCGGTGAAAGACTTTTAAACAGGCTGAGTAGTTTTTTAGATTACAAACAAATTTTACCTCTTTTTAATATTAGTATAGATTATGTGTTGAATTTATAGTTAAGATATTTGATACATATTTAGCAGCGGTGCGTTCAAAAAAAAATATTTATTGATATATTTTGTGGCATGTCACAATTTACGCTTTTCTTTAGTTACCTACGAACCTTTGACATGCTCATGTATAAAAAAAAATATCTTTGGACATTTTACACGGCATCTAGTCAAGAATCAGTTTGTGTCATACGCATTTCTGGAGGTCGATTCTCAACGACTTTCAAAACATGACGCGGTAGGATATTGCACGTTATAGCTTTTGTTTTCTAAAATCCATCGTATTATTAAAAAAAACCACGCCCCGTGGCGTGCCAAGTCAAGACATGGTTATTTGGAGCATACTGCGGCATAATGTATGCATTTGTCAGTTACATCATCATCATCCAATTATTGCAGACAACTACTTATTTGAGCTGCCAGTAAGCGCGGGCTTTGTTTTTTTTTCAGACTTGTATTGAAAAAAACATAAGCTAGTCTATTTCTGCACTGAGCGAGGATGTCATGCATCTGTCAAAGATGATATCACTTGTTTTTAACGCCTTGAGCTATGGTAATTTGCATTATACTTGGTTGTCACTGTTACGCTAATTTTATGAATTTGCTAGTATATGCAAATTAACACTTTTGTCTATGAGTTTATGAGTTCATGGACATTTGAACAAAATTTTGAAAACATGATAGGTACTTTAGTATTAGATGGTGTAAAATTCATTGCAAACTCTTTAGTTTAGCGTTTGTAATTTTTTGTATGAAAGTAATGTCAAATAGTACCCACAGTAAGCAAAACCAAACATAAGTAGATCAATTTATTGAAACTGGCAGTTAATTAAACAAAATAAAGCTTTTCAACTTGTCTAACGGCAACATAGTTTCAAACCGTTTTTACTTTTATTACCTACATTGTTATGTTAAATGTATGTGTTTAAGGCTATTATATACGTGAATTCAAATTTTTCGTCTCTATTGAAAACCATTTTACTCCTTAACCTTTATAGAAAGAGCTTCAGAAAAATTATATGTTAATCTATATGAAAAAATTATATGTTAATCTACATAAAAATAAATTGCAAGAGAAAATTAAGCTTCTTTCATACTTATCTGTCCTGGTTTTTCTCGTTGAGATGTGATAATAACTATTTCTTACTTATTTCTAGGTACATACAAGAACAAAACTAAAATAACCGTTTCACTAAATAAGTATATTTATTTCAAAGTTAAATGGATAACTGAAAATCTGTACGATGCGTATAATAATTTGAATATAAGCATGATTTAGAGTTTATACTTCCAAACAGCCAACCTTACTTCTGAAAAAATATTGGTCTTACTCATAAAGAGCTTGTTAAAGGTTTAACGAACGTTTTTTACTTGTTAATCATCGAAACAAAAAGAGATAGCAGCAGATTTTAATATCCGTCGTACCTAATATAGGTTTACTGGACAATTATGCTTAAGGGGGATTGTGTTCAAGTTTTAAATGTGTAATTGAGTATTATTTATTATGCAATATAAGTTATAACGTATATTGAAATTTCTGTACGATTGTACTCGTTTCATGTGTCGTCACGCACTGTCACCGAGTTGCGTAGTTTTATCGTTTGCGTTACTTTTGATAAAGTTGCTCAATTTATTTTAATGTGTATGTTCCATACACTGCCCGCAGTCTTTTATTACATTATCACTTTTATGAGCGAATGTACATCTTAAACATCTGAATGGAAGAGTTAATATTAGTCAATTGTCTAGTTGATTTTGAATGGTCTAGTGAGAAAGTTTGTTTATGTTTAGAGTTTACTTATACGGTTAAACGTATTAAGATAAACATTAGAACAGGCGTAAAAATGACTTTGAATAGCACATAGATAAGTTTCTGGTACTAAACGATCAAAGAGTAGCACGGAAGCTATTCTATACGAAACTAATGGCGTTAGGTCATTGTTTTTACGATGTGCTAATGTGCTGGCAATAAAATCAACTTGGAATCAATAGAACATTGAGTTTCTCTGTAATATTTTTTGCTACATGCATGCTTTTCCTAGGGAATAACTTACACAAACAAACATTAATGTTTTTGATGATTGAATAAAACTTTATACATTACACTAGAGTAAATAAACTACTGCTAACGAAAGTATTATTAATTTAGGTGAGAGTAGTTATTTGCTATAGGTAAACTAACAAAACAAAAGGCTACAAGACGTTGTTAAGCACGCAAAATATAATATGACGTGAAAATGCGGTGACAAGCCGTGTTTCGTAAGGGCGCGTTTTGCTGGGTCATAGCGAATAACCACCTTGTGCAACAAGAAAATTTTGTCTACCCACTTGATGTGTTTAGCCAAAAAGTAAGCGGTGATTGTCAAAAGGCTGAAGGTAGGTAACTTTCACGGAAATATCGACAGTTTTTGACGACAAAATTAAAGAATACAATCTCAGTCCATTGTTTACGAAAACAAAGCTCATTCTGAAGGTAAATTTATTCTAAACAGAAGCTTCGGACACGAGTGCCGTACGTAAGATGAGTCAGGGACCTTTTCACTTGTATATTATTTATTCTGGACGCGAACCTGTAGTGCAGACGTTTTCCCTCACATTTTCGTTCGAGACTTAAAAGCTAAACGGTTAAAATGAATATTCATTAGGAATTTAAAAAAAATCACAGGAACTAGTTCTTTCTTACTTTAAAATTCAAATAGCAAAAACCGTTTATAGCTTTCTAGTCAATTAATTTCGATTTACAAGTTCATACAAACAGCTGGTCAAATTTAAAGCAGTTTGAGAGTTCAAGTTGAGTTATACGAAATGCAAATAAAATATCCGGTAACAGATAAGAGTTATAAGAAAGCTTTCTCCAACGAAGTTATACAACAATCATAACTGTAAACAACTTACCTCTTCTTAGGCAAGTCCGTTTAAATTCCGGCACACTGCTTTTAATACACTAGCACTTTGATTTTAGCGAGTCGATCGACCGTCGGATCACTGCACCGTTATTCACGTCATATGTGTGTCAAAGAGAAAAATTCTCACAATCTCCGTGGGTTATCGACAGTTGCACACAATCACAACACTATTAGTAACCTTAGTTTTTAAAATTCACAGGCACTTTTTGAATTTATACGGTACAGTCGTTGCACTGATTGGTCGGTAGGTTTGCGCGCGCGTCCGTTCTGAGTTTAAAATTCGAATAGTTATTTCATTGGCGCAAGCGTCATACGTTCGCCGCTCTCTCTCAGTGACTGGCGCGGCGCCTTCACCTTTGCCAGCCCGTTTCGCAATCTCAGCGGTTTCCTTGCAGATATCTCGTTGCATGGCAACTGTTTGTTTTTTTTTTATTCTATAAAAGCCGCAATTGCCGGGATGTGGCCTTTTATGATTAGTGCTTTATTTGTGGTATAAAATACACATAATCAGGGAAAAGTAAGAGAATCCTGCAACTTTTCAACAAGCTTGTTTGTAAATTACTTTATACCTTTACAGACAACTAACAATGTTAGCTGGGAACGAAGAAAACATTTTATCTATGAATAATAAACATTACTTTTAAGGCTTAAAATTGAATGTTATCATTGAATCGCACCCGGAACTTAAAACCAGCAGATGTCATGTGACTGCACAACTGGTTTGCTTGGTCTTATTCGGTTTTACGTTTATTCTGTAACAAAGACTTTTACAATGAGTCTTTTTTAATGAGATACAAAACTTGATACTTATAAAACTTTTACGACAAAACATGAATTTTATAAATTTACCAGAATGCTTGTTCAAAATACTGTTTGCATTTATTTTACGGGTAGTTAGACAACAAGCAAGTTGTAAAAACGAATAATAGTACTTTTAAATTACTTACCTGCTTAAGATTTGGTGTCATGGATATAAAAGGTAAAATCATGTAGGTACCTACGTAGTTAATAATAGAACTAATAGGTAGCTAAGTACATTGTCTATCGTGTGTGAAAATATGGTGTTGAAGATTGTTGATTCTAAATCATTGGACAATAGGGTAGCGAGAACTTTTTTTTGTATTTGCTTATTTACTTGTTTTTAAAAACAAACATTTTGTCAACTTTCGTGACGTTCCTTCTAAACAGCACATGCCTGTGTCTTTTACACTTTCTCGCCAAAACAAACTGAATCGAAATCGATAGTTTTACATAGACTTCATTTTCATTAGGTCCCAATCTCAAGCGTAGGAAACTGCAGGGAGCAGCTTGTATCGAAGAAATAGTCAGACCCTTAATTAACTCAACAAACTGAAAACAATGCATCCTGCCAATTATTGCAGTTCAGCGTATATAGGTAGAAATTGAATTCGAAAGATCAACCAACATAAGCTGACCTGCGATGATTGTCCCAATTTTCGGTTTATAGAGTAGAGGGGCTGTTTCCTACATTCCTTCAATTCTTAGCCATTGGTTCTGTACGTCACACGATCGTGACATGTCCTCATAACACGAACGTGCTCTCCGACTCACAGCTTATCGACAATGGTGAAATGTGACGAAATCGATACCAATGTCGAACGTATCACTGGGAATATGGAAATTGTCGACTTAATTATCGCCTAATGTAGCGCGTTCATGTCTTTTGTATGCATGTTTTGGTAAACTGTAGTTATTTTTCTAGGAAAGAAAAAAAACATTTAAGTATAAGAACCTCTAGGATCACTTCAACTTACTTTTACATACTGGGTGATTCTACTGTTCATTAGAACGTTTTGTTGAATTTGTCAGGCGCCTAATTTCCTTTAAATGTAAAGTATTTTTTAATTTGAATTTTGAATTTTGTTCATGACCGTTTTGGACCAAAAGTCGAACCATAAGAGTTTTTCTTTATTTAACCTAAATTCACTAATATTTTTAATTTGATAAAAACAAATGGGATGGTTGGAGAAGTTTGGGGGAGACCTTTGCCCAGCAGTGGGACGAAAATAGGTTAATTAAAAAAAAAACAAGTCGTTTATACGAGAATAATTGAATTCCATAGGTACCTACTTAAATACCTAGTACCTACTCGTACCTTAATCGACCAGATGGTATTTTTTATACGACACAGTATAATAACGTGTAACAACTATCATTTCACCTAACTAGTGTGAACACTAAACAATGCTCTAAGAAAGTACTTGTTTTTAGTTTCTTTTCCCATCGCATTTAACGTAAACAAATAGTACATTACCCAACTTGTCATTACGGCAAATAACTTTCTGTATGAAATACTAGCGTCAGTAGGTATACATAAATAAGGACGAGAATAAGTGGGTACGGGTTTACCCACACGTTGATTTTAATGAATGAATGAATGAATGAAAAATTCTTTATTGCACACCTTAAATTAAAAATAACAATAAAATAATAACAACAAAGATAGAATGTACAATGGGCGGCCTTATCGCTAAAAGCGATCTCTTCCAGGCAACCTTTGGATGGAAAAGATTTACGCTGAAAGGATGATTGGCCGGGTGCATAGAAAAAATAAATAAATATGATAGTAAAAAAAAACTCGTTATAATACCTAATAACTAATAATAAACTACATAGACTAATCATATTGGAATAAACTTACTTAAACATACACAAATATTATTATATTATATTATATTCAGCCGTTCGTGTCCCACTGCTGGGCAAAGGCCTCCCCCCATTCCTTCCAGACGTCGCGATCTTGTGCTAGAGTCTCCCAGTCGGCTGTAAAGTTGTCAAGTTCGTCCCGCCACCTTCTTTTAGGTCTGCCGCGTCGCCTTCGCGCCGGGTCAGGGCGCCACTGGGTGGCTACCTTAGCCCACAGCTCACTTGGCATGCGACAGACATGTCCAGCCCAGCTCCACTTCAGGTTGGCGGCCTTCGCAGCTACGTCCGCGATTTGAGTTTTGGAGCGCAGTTCGGTGTTGCGGATCCTATCCATCAACTTAACACCCAAAATGCTGCGCACAAATATAATAACTAAAATATATAAATAGACATACAATAATTAAATAATTAATCGAATCCATGTGACACTCAGAGAGAAAGGAAATGTGTTTTTAGTCTTGATTTAAATATTTCAAGGGAAGAGGACTTTTTAATTGACAATGGCAGAGCATTCCATAGGTGTACAGCTTGGACAGTAAAGGAGTCGGCATAGAAGCTAGTTCTATGCAGAGGAGTTTTCAGACGGAGGTTATCTGAGGAACGAAGATCACGAGCATGGCCCTCATGCAGATTATATTATTTTAAGCCTCTGACCTAACCCTAATTTAAGCATAGTTCATACTTTTGAAAGAAAGTTACATTATCGGTTCCGGCTTTTAAGTCACTAAGCCATGACAGAGTTATTAGCAGCCTAATACTTCGCTGCCAGATATAGCAAGTAGCTCTTACAGGATATACGAGTATAGCATACCTACATGAATACATCCGATACGTCTGATGTAAGTATGTGTGTATATAGTGACATTGTAACTGTCAATATTATTAAGTACCAAACATGATCAACAAGTTCATGAAACTTAAGTACCCACCCCATTACCTTAGTTCGTCCCTACTTATCCGACTACTTATTGACCGTAAACGGATATTACGTATCGAATAGCATGCAAAATTATACCCTTACTTAGAATACTTAACTTATGATGCCCATCTTTAGCAACTCAGCTTCAAGTGTTACAAATCCATCATACCTTAAGTATAACGTGTCTTAATATTTTATTTCATTGGGATAATGGTGTTTTCGCAAGATGCGTGCTCTGCCGTTTCAAAACATAATTAAAATAGAAACCTTATTGTATAACTCGAATGGTAAAAGAAGCTCGTAACTTCAGCAATTCATATAACAAAGTTAGTATGATGTAATTTATCTAACATATTACCATTGATCTATTTATTTATTCTTAGGTTTAACCAGTTTAACTTACTACTGTCACTCGATGAAAACACCGCTAAGAAAATTGCAATAAATGGTTTAGACACAACTTTAAAAGCACTTGTTATTTACGGTATTTCAAAAGAAATTTAAGGTCTTTTGGCTATCTGATCTAGTAAAAAGGCCTTTTAGATTTATACAGCGTCAGGCAGGAGGCAATCTTTGTCTACACTTAACGGGACACTGTAGGGATATTGTAGAAATGGAATAGCCCAGCACCTACACCATCATCTCAGCTTAATTGGTCATTTCCACAGGAAAGACAATGGTCAATACGTGTGGGACTAATTAGCCACGGGTTTCCTCATGATGTTTTCTTTCACCGTTTATTGCTCTCTTTTCGATACGAAAAGTTCTTTGATGCAAAATAACATAAAGAAAAAATATAAGAGAAATCCTATTCAATCAATTTCCATTTGCCCAATTACATGGCAAAGGTCGGTAATAATAATACTCTGTTATTACTACAAAGTTCATATAACGTATTACATTACAATACAAGCCTCCATTCAGATTTCTATTGAGTCATTAGTGTGCCAAACTCATAGAGCATGAAAAACAAACGTAACTAAACAAACATGTTTAAGTAGGCCCTACCGTGAAATTGGCCACGCAATTTCATTCACGAATTATCTTAATTTACCTACGCCTAAAGCCACGTAAGTGTTTCCAAACGATGCAGTATTACCGCCCATTACAATTTACCATTAGTTAAATCTACGAAGAAATTGCTTTAACTCTTACCTATGTAAATATGATCTCTTATCGCTTGGGGCATCAGTTGTTCTTTAGAGAAATCAATTGAATCAACATTACTAAGTACCTTACGAGATTTACTACTAACTATTATTATTTTGCAATAAACGTTCCTATTTTCTGAAAAATAAGGACGTTGAAATTGGTAGATCATATTGAACTTATCATAAAGCAGTTCTTGACCAGAAAAAAAGTAATTTAGTGTAGGACGGTTCTAGTAACTGGAATAACGATGACAGGTCAACGAAAACTAAATAATCCCGTCTAGAAGTATATGGGGAGGCCAAAAGTCTTAAAGTTGATTGATGATAATAAGTAGGTATAGTGGTCACATAGCGTGGCAGTGCTCACTAACTAATGGCCAGCCAGTCTCAATAACCTATCTTTAGTTTTGTTAATATTTGACATCACTTCCATACAAGTGTCAAAGAACTACCGTAAATACCTAAGAAAAACCAAAGGTAGATAGGTTATTGAGACTGACTGTGAGATGACATGAGAAGCTGTTATTACATAGTTCTTAAGTACGACTTTAAAAATCAAAATAAAAATCAAAAGGCTTCCAGTTTTTCTAAAATAAAATGGATGGAGATATTATAAATGATATTTTTATTTCAAAATGGTGGCATGTAAGCAGATTTTTCTATTTTATAGCGAAGTCTATAGACGCAAGATATCATTGTCGTGTATTCAGGTCGATCGTAACAGTGGATAGGCACGGACACTGACGGGTCGTCGACGCATCCGCGGACGTTGGACCGGTTTGTGTCCACGATCATGTGCGATACGATTGACGTTTGATCGATTGAAATGATTCTGATTTAATTTCCGCACAATAATAAACAATTATTTATCTTTATTAACAACATAGATAAAGATGTTATAAAAAGGTTATTAGTTGAAAATAGATTATAAATCTATTTGAACTTACTATCACTTACGATACGCTAATATTAGTTTTCATTTGCGATATTGTTATGTAAAATCGAAGAGCACAATCGAAAGAAATTTTATTGCTAGTAGTGTAAAATAAGTAGTAAACGGTGTAACTGCTTTCACTTTTACCATCATTTTGATGTATCAATGGAAACAAACAATTTGTAAGTGATGGTCCATTACCAATCACGCTGTACCAAACAAGCGAATTCTGTATAGTCGGTTCTCACTTACATAATATCCTAAATATTAAGCTTGTTTTGCTTTTAACTATTACATCTTAAATCTTTCTAGTTAACCAGAATAAATAGACCCTAATTCCGTCGAAGAGTTTCACCACAGTGGAGTCGCGTTAAAATGGTTATGCTGTTACATCACAAAAAAGTTCAAGCTATAGACGGGAAATAAACGAAAAAAGTTTTTATGATTAAGTTTTCACGGTTAATTGATTAATCTTGAGGATGTCTTTGTTACGAGGAAATCGTGGCTTGTTTTGTGGATAAATTCATGCTTTTTATGATCGCTTGTTAGTCTTTTTATTACGAGGAACAGTTTTTACAGAAACTGACAGATTACTTATCTGAAGATTCCTTTGTTTCGATTAATTTATTGGCATTGTGAACTGCCTGCTACGAGTATATGATTCACCTCGTACGTAAACATAAAGTAAGATATTATTATATCAAGTAATGATATTCTTGAAGTCATTCCAAGTTTTCACAAAGAAAATACTTACTCATTTTATTAAGTAGGTACTCAGACGCATTTTTAACCATTTTAAATATTGGCTCAACATAATTATAAGAAATTACCTTTTAGTTACTACTTACATACCTAAATCCCATTTTAAAAACAAAAAGCACGGCTCAATATGCACGTTTTGGTGATATTACAACGATAAACTGGCAGTAGTTTGGATCAGTTGAGCTACCTATAGATCATTTTAGGTGGCTCAACTGGTGGTTCAAATACGTAGATATTAGTTAAGTTTTAGTTAATAAATGCTTTATTTACAATAAATAAAACTAACTTGTCTAAACTTTTTATTTTCTTTTTTCCTTAAATTCCCTAAACCTGCTCTGTCAACTCAGTTCAAACTGATCAAGCTAACAAATTTATTAGAAGAGTAGGTAGGTAAGTGGACTAATAACAATGTATCATTGTTTGCAGATCGTGGAATGCGAGTGACCTCTGTGCGGACCTCTCGAAATGGCGACCATTCGCCCACTGGTGCATCCCACTGCCCACGGTATGTTGTTTAAATAGAGAATTTTAATGGGTGTGACTAGACTGGCCATAGTAGGTTTTTATCATTTCACACCTTGAAAGTCGAGACTAACAAATATTTGGCACATTGCTTTTCATTTGTTTTTATAGAAATTTAGTTCCAAATCTAGTATCATAGTTCGTATTAGCCAGGATATTTTTGTCTCTAACTGTACCTTCCCTACCTAAATAAACATTTTACTAAGGTCGTGAGTCTATTTATTTGCTCGATCTAAAAGAGCCTGTCAAAACCGCGGACCACAACTTTATTGTAATATTCACGATGATTGCGCAAGAGCAAAAGAGCAATTTTCGCGCGTCAATGTTTTCCAACATTGGAACAATGTTTCTCTCAGTCACGCGTTTATTGTGCAAATATAAGTCGATTAATGGAATTGAAAGCGTGGTGAATGCTTATAAATATGGAAGAATGGTTGAGAAAGTTATTTGAAAATTATATTTAGGTAGTGGGAAACTACCCTTACGATAATGTACGAGTAAAAGCAAGTTACGTTATGTAATTAATTTAATGATTGTTTGCAAAAAAACCTTTCTTACTTAATTATGAATTGCAAGCAAATTAAAAAAAACTGAAAAAATGACAAGTAATAAATAAGCAATCTCTCAAATCAAATTCGAGGTATAAAACGAACGTTCATTTATAAAATTGAATACCTACATCATTTTTAGATAGATAGGTATTTTCTTTCTGTAACCAATTTGTTCTGTATTGCAGTGAAATAAGGTCACAAAGTCAGCTGCCCAACATTGTCATGCTTTTCATGTAGGGTAGGTGCGTCAAATATGGGCCGGCGGGTAATAAGGGCCACTTCTATTTTAACATACTTCCAATATTATTATTAGACTCAAACCAAGCCTACATTATAGAGGACCATTAGGAAGGCTAATATCCGCGGTGGTATCGCCTTCCTATTCGCCTTCATGTCAGTAGACACATTTATTTAAACGATGTTTGTAAAAATCGCTCTACTAGAAAAAAATCTCCACGAAAACTGATTAATTGTGAGTACCATAGACTTTTTTTTTTTAATCTGCTGTTATTAATATAACATAAATTTATCATGTTTCCTGATTAAGTTAAGTTTAAATATAAATATAAATTTTTCATGATTTTACAGTGAATTTTGTCGAACTTGACGCAGGCGGCTAATAAGGGCCACCCCCAAGGCGGGTAGTAAGGGCCGTCAATTACAAGGCTTTCAGGTCTTCTTTCGTAGTCGTGTTCTATTATATCTGTTTTTATTGTGTATACGTGTTCTGAGGTTAAAATATGAATGTATTTTCTTTCTTTTTTTTGCTATTTCAGTTAGAAGCGATTGTTAATAATGAAGGACAAAGACTGGTTATTAGCAATACTGGTACACAAAAACAGATGCAAAGGGCAAGGTGACTGGTGACTAACAAACAAAAACTAACAAAACAAAAAGAACAAAAAGAACAAAAAGAACAAAAAGAACAAAAAGAACAAATAGAACAAAAAGAACAAAAAGAACAAAAAGAACAAAAATAACAAAAAGAACAAATAGAACAAAAAGAACAAAAAGAACAAAAATAACAAAAATAACAAAAATAACAAAAAGAACAAAAAGAACAAAAAGAACAAAAAGAACAAAAAGAACAAAAAGAACAAAAAGAACAAAAAGAACAAAAAGAACAAAAAGAACAAAAAGAACAAAAAGAACAAAAAGAACAAAAAGAACAAAAAGAACAAAAAGAACAAAAAGAACAAAAAGAACAAAAAGAACAAAAAGAACAAAAAGAACAAAAAGAACAAAAAGAACAAAAAGAACAAAAAGAACAAAAAGAACAAAAAGAACAAAAAGAACAAAAAGAACAAAAAGAACAAAAAGAACAAAAAGAACAAAAAGAACAAAAAGAACAAAAAGAACAAAAAGAACAAAAGAACAAAAAGAACAAAAAGAACAAAAAGAACAAAAAGAACAAAAAGAACAAAAAGAACAAAAAGAACAAAAAGAACAAAAGAACAAAAAGAACAAAAAGAACAAAAAGAACAAAAAGAACAAAAGAACAAAAAGAACAAAAAGAACAAAATGAACAAAATGAACAAAAGAACAAAAAGAACAAAAAGAACAAAATGAACAAAATGAACAAAAAGAACAAAAAGAACAATAAGAACGAAAAGAATTTTTTTTTTGTTTTCTGAAGCTTGTGGGATCGAAACCGGCCTTCACATATACTTCACACATTCACACACACAACACAAAAGATTAGGTATATCTTGCGTTTGAGTGAGTATGCCCAATATAAGTACATAATACTTCACAGGACTCCTAGAAACTTGGAGGAAACATAATAGAGCAAAGTTCCAAAACGTAAACTTTCATAAGTTTAATAAGAGCCACCATTCAAGAAAATTTTCAAGAAAATATTATGCTATTTTTGATTTTTTTTTGAGTTTTATGTAGTGAAACTAATAACTTTTTCAAGAATATGATAATTTTGAACAAATTTAGTCAATTAATGCTTTTTTTTCAAACTTTTCGTTTCATTAGTTTAATAAGAGCCATCACTGTTTTTTTCCGTGATTTAAATAAATCGTCAAGCGTAACTCACTAGAAAATCAATCTAAAAGTCTGCGAGAGATAGTATAGCTAGAGTTTACAATGATAAAAGACAAAATGAATGTTTTTGTTAAGTGGCCTATATTAAACTACCGTCGGCTAATAAGGACCAAAGGAAGGGTTTTGAAAAACCTCAATATTGATGATAAATTTCAATTAAAACCAAATAAATCATACTTTTTCAGACTGCTTATGAAGTAAACATTCTTAAAATGTCCTGTTTTTCATTCATATCCGTCTGATTTTGAAAATATTTTGAATTGAAATTAAGTGGCCCTTATTTGCCGCAGGTACCTTACATACTCAGGTAAATATGAATTCCATAGCATACTAATGCACTTGACACAGAACAAACACAATCACATGATCGTGTCAGATTCAATTAGTTAATTAATGCAGCAATTAATGAAGAAACTGTACGTATCTATGCAGTTTACAAGTATCAAGTGAAGGGCTGAGAATAAACCGCAAAAATAATATTTACCGCTTATTAAGTCGATGTACCTATACTGCGTTTCTTGAAGCGAGCTAATAGGAAGATAAAATAAACTCACGTGATTGGTCGTCGAATATAATTATCTTTCTCCTGATTGGCTTGATTTGACAATTGATAAGTGATTTGACAATCTAGCCAATCACAAGAAAGTCAATTATTATTGACAACCAATCACGTGTGTTTATTTTTCATCCTATTAGCTCGTTTCGATAAATGAAGTTATAGGTAAATATCTAATTAAATTCTATTTTCCTTCTTATTATTCAAAGAACTTAACTCATTTCTACTACGAGTATAAATTAGTTGAATGCATACTCTTTGTTGTAGTTGGTAGATTTATATGATGTGTATGATTTATTGTCAGAAATATGGACGGCGAGACGCGAAGAAAGGCCCAAAAGACCCTGGCTTGACGACATAGTGTAGATGCTTTTCAGGAGGAATTACCATTCTTTCTACCGAAAGATCGAAAGAAGTGGAAAGAGATGCGGGAAACCTTTGCAGTCAGTGGGTTCCAAAAAAATATGTTACCTACTTAACAAAAATACTCATTTAATAAATCATAATGCAAAATTCAATTTACACTACTAGTCCGTTGAAATATTACATTTGCTTTGCATTTGTTAGAGGACGCAATTTTATTATTGGGACATGTGTGGGGGGTCAATAGAAGCTTAACCTCAAGTTTGTGGGGTCGCCACCCTTGTTTCCCGGCCGCCATCTTGAAAATAGTGGTGAACACGATATCTCAGAAACTATGCGTCTTACAAAAAAGTTGTCAAGCTATCATTTGTAGTAAATTGTTTTGCCTACAAATATGTTTCTATAACTTTTTGCCCTAAATCAAATATTTAAGAAGTTATAAGCAAAAAAGTGAGAAAATCTTTCTATTTTGCTCTATCACTTCATGCAAAAACGGCTGGACCGATTTGGTTGAAATTTGGTATGTAAATAGGTGATATCCTGGATTAACATAAAGGCTACTTTTTATCCCGATTTTCCCGCGGGAACGGGACCTACGCGGATGAAACCGCGGGGTGCAACAACTTAAACCGGATAAAAAGTAGCCTATATGTTAATCCAGGATATCACCTATCTACATACCAAATTTCAACTCAATCGGTCCAGCCGTTTTTGCGTGAAGTGATAGAGTAAAATAGAAAGATTTTCTCACTTTTTTGCTAATAACTTCTTAAATATTTGATTTAGGGCAAAAAGTTATAGAAACATATTTGTAGGCAAAACAATTTACTACAAATGATAGCTTGACAACTTTTTTGTAAGACGCATAGTTTCTGAGATATCGTGTTCACCACTATTTTCAAGATGGCGGCCGGGAAACAAGGGTGGCGACCCCACAAACTTTAGGTTAAGCTTCTATTGACCCCCCACACATGTCCCAATAATAAAATTGCGTCCTCTAACAAATGCAATACTCGGCCCTCAAATTGTAACATTTCAATGGACTATACAGTAAGGTCAAATCGCTAAATCAATCTCTCAGCGAGGATTCTAAGCCCTGCGCCTGGGAACAACTCTGACCCATCAGGATAAATTGTTAGACCCATTATACAATGTTACTTCGCGTCAGTATACCGCTGCTGGCTGTAAGGGGCGTGTTGGCTATGCCACCTCCTTTGTCAAAAAAATTTATCGCGAATAGGACCTCGACCTCTTCCATTTCCAAAATAAAGTAAAATTTATAGTTAGGTGGGAATTTCAAAAATGGAACGCGTGACATTCAAAAATTTATGTTCAATAATTGTCTGAATTTCGAACGAATTTGTGTGTTATCTATATTTATAGAGTGCCTCAAATGTTAGTTTTAAAAGGATTTTGACTGTGATTTCAGTAATTTAGTGTGAGTATTTTAGAATAAGCTTTAGTTAAGATGTCGATTTTAATACTTTTAACCTGACGTGTGTGATTGCTAAACTAAATATAAAATGTCGCAAAATATTCAGTGCGGACAAATGCAGTCAATATATTCTAGAATTATTTTCCTATTTCCCATTACTGTATCCACGCAAAGCCTAACCTGTCAAACTAAAGCCACATCTCGAGACAAATGCGGTTACTTGAGCCAATTTAGCACCGCAACCTCGTCCATTATATCTTGACCCTTCCAATTTACATTCATCATCCACTTGTCGGTCTAAAGTCAGGGACATTGCGGCTCAATTTGTGCTGGTCTGTAAACGCCGGCCCACTGTATAACACTGACTATTATATCCGCTTGATGCCCTATACCAGCCAGGATTACAATATTGAACTGTATATTAAAGTGATAAGATCAGAATTCTATTGGAAATTTGAAAGCGGAAAGGATTTTGAATAATTTTCTGGCTCTTGAGAAACAAAGAGGAATAGAGATAATGGTTTGAATTGTTGGCAGACGTTTATATACTCGTAGGTAAAGAAATTGAAACAAATAAATTATTACCTGAGAAGTAGGAATATTTCTTCTTTCTTTTATAACTAACTTAATGTTTGCAACAACTCTTTGATGACTGAGTAAGCTGAAATTAAATTTGGTAATCGTTTTGTTTCGTACCCACATAAAAGTGTATCATAATAGTAAAATAAATAAACGTAGTAGCGACGGTTTGATTATTTTTATGTATTTGCAGATAAATGAGCCCAATAGAGCAAAATGGGAGAATTATGCCAACGAAGAAGGACCAATTTGATCTTACTTATAATTTTATATGGAATAGCTGATGTTAAATCCAGTTTGCCGGTTGATTTGGCTGTTGAAGAAAAAGGTGGGTTTTATTATTTTCTCTAGAAATTTGTGCCAAACTTGCATAATACTTAAAATCTAAATTGAAATATTGTATACTTGTGTTCAAGTACAAAATGGAAACAACTCAGACAAGTATGTAGGAGCTATGCTATCTCACTGCCCCCTAGCTGTATTTCAATTCTACAATCACTTTCTCTATAGAATAAGAAAAATATAAGTACCTATAGAAGTTGGGACTTTAGGACGATAAATCACTAACGTGGTTTTAAGGCTCTTAAAGGATTAGGTATGATAGAATGAAAATAACAAGTTTGTAGGCTACATACTCTGATTTGTCTACTTTTTCGTCAATTCAAGACAATTGGTACGCGCAGTTCAACAATCCTATTTGCCCCGCCCACAAGCTCAGTTATGGAAATAACGAATTATAAATTGTCCAGTAAGGTAAAGGTATTCGTCATAGCATTATCCTTGACCCTAAGGAAGATCCTTTTTAGCATCAAACAGGTTTTTAACAAATTTTATGTATTCTGGAAGTCCTTTTTCCTGTCATCAGAATTTAGCTTAAAAACTTATCAGATCATGAGGTACGAGTAGATGCCAACTAGATTTAGTATATTACACGTAGATGTTCACAAATGATTAACGTATAGGTAAGTCACGATGTTGTTTATTGTTAAGTATTATGGTAATACAAAAAGATCATCATCATCATTCACAGCCTGACTTCACCCAAAAAATTGTTTCGAGTTCAGCGCTCTAGACACATGTTACTAAGTTGCAGGCACTGGGTTGGCAATGGGTAAAACAAAGCTTGCTATTCATTTCTTGGTGTGCACACCAAGATCACATCTATACTAGATTATTTATACAACGTCAGGAGCCAATCTTTGCCTACACTTAACGGGACACTGTAGTGCCTGTTTCATTGTTGAGATGGAATAAGCTTACCCAGCGCCTAAACTTGAGAGGGTTTAGATCACATACAAACAAGGAAATTACAAAACCAATTTAGGTACTTAATTGCTTATTTTTTCAGTGCTTCCAGCAACCACAGTTTCCGTTACCCCAACAATAACTACAACTAGTACTCCAAATATATCCACTACATACGCGACTATTATACCCCCAATACCACCAAGTGATAGAGACAGATTCCTAACCTTTGCGGAGTCTGGCCATCATCAGACCTTTATGTTTGCCAAAGACAATACTTTTATACAACTCGATGGAGATATTATACAGAGGTTTCAGTTGAGGTAAGTTTAGACATCATTTTATCTATGGTTTAGATGCACTTTTTAATGTCATTGCAAACACATATTATGCAATTGAATTACTATACTAACTTGAATTACTAATAACAATACATAAAATGTGTACTCTGTAACTAGTTAAATATATTACACTATTTCTAGATTATGCAGAGAAATATCATTTAAGTTCCGAACAAGACTGCCCCATGGTCTACTGGTTTATCACAATGTGAAAAATCCCGTCTTCAAGATGCAACCTTACGCTCTTTATGTCATTGTAGAGAAAGGAGAACTGAAAGGTACTTTAATTGCTATAACCTAAGCAACAAAGCTTCATTGATAAACGTTAGCTAAATACATTCATTCTAATTGTAAACAACGTCCTGACCTTAAAAATCTTATGTATTGATTTCTTACATTTTAACAAAGCTTTTAAATGAGTAACTTTTCTTTCAGTGGTTCACGTTTTCGGCAAACACCTAACATCGGTTACTGTTGGTCGTGCTTTGAACAGAGATCAATGGCACAGCGTTGTGGTAACAATAGACGTGCATGGGGCAAGACTGATTGCTAAAGTAGATCATTTGAAAGAAGAGGTGTACCTCAAGGTAAAGTTATATTTATTTAATATGCATAATATGGTTTATTTATGTGTCGAGGAAATTAATTTGACTATTTTCGTTTTTCAGGGTCTTAGTTTTGATACAAATTACGGTATTACCGATAATCTTACATCGGTCATTCTTATTGGAGGTAAATGTGCAAAATAACGTATTTTTTAACATGTGTTTGATACTAATTATATTTGCATTTCTAGGTCTGAGTTCTGAAGAAAAACTTCATGGAGTAAAATACATAATAGAATCATTCGTAGGATGCATTAGCGATATGGTTCTAAGCTCAGGCAAAGCTGCCTCAGACTTACTTCCAATAGTACCTCTGATAGCGACCAAACATGAGAATGTAAAAGAAGGTTGTATAGATAAGTGTAGGACTATGGAAAACTTGTGTTTTGAAGGATCGAGGTGCATTAATGAGTATAGCGGGTACAGTTGTGACTGTTTTGGAACTTTGTATGAAGAGCAGCTTTGTGATGTTTATAGTGAGTATGATAAAATATATATAAAAGATAAAATGATAACGATTATTGACTAAGGAGTTGTGACCTTATCTCTCACATGGCATAAGAGAAATCAATTTTATAGCAGGATCGTCATAGAATATTTTACCGTATACGTCGTCATCCGTTATTGAAGAAACTATAAGTTAAGTTTTACATGACGTCATGGAAAACTAAGAAATAACGAAATATCAGAGAGATATTTCGAGGATAGTTAGTAAAAATGAGTTTTATAAATTGAGTTAAAAAAATCAACAAGAAAACAAACACAATCATAAAAATAAATTATTCCCGTTAATTAGATCACAAATAAACTTTTATCACCTCACAAAAGCAATTGAATTAAGTAAATGTTACCTGCAAAGTGAAGTTTTACATAATACCAGTTTTGCAAATAATTAAAATTGTTACGCAAACTTTTACGGCTTTTAACTTGATGGGCTATTATTGGCCGAGATTTTGAGTGTGCTCAATGTTTATTAAAAGTGGTACTATTTTTAGCAAAAGTATGTTTACCTCAATACAAGAGCCACACATAGAGCCTTATATGCACAGTGGTCAATAAGTTGGCCAGACAATGTGCCAGTATAAATAACGTAGGTATAAATAGGTAGTGAGTGACTAATTTCAAACCGTTTCTTGTCATAACTTGTTTGGTCCGTTTACTTTTTATAGATAACTGTTTTTTAATACTGTTGCAATACAAAACGGTCAAACCAACCCCATAAAATCATTCACTACACATATACATAATAGAATAATGCAAGAATCACTCATCCAATAGAATGGTTTCAATAATCATCACGTCATCAACGCGCGCTCTGATTGGCTGATTTATTACCTATCTGGCCTCAGATAATAATCGGTTCTGTAAAATGTTAGTGTATAGACTTACATTACATCTAAATACCCCTTTAGACATTTTAAAACAACTTAAAGGTCTAAAAGATCTGAGATAATTTTTTTCTTGACTTGGGAGTTTATTAATTTTGTCATCATACAAATTTCAGCCTTTCATATAAAAACATTCACATTGAAAGGAATGCAATGATGACGCAACCAATAGAATCCTTTCAAAATATCATCACGTCATCAACGCGCACTCTTATTGGCTGCTTTATTATTTTCGGTAGATATTTTATTTATTTACATAATCGTTTACAGCTGCTACGATTTTAACCCTAAGAGGGTCGAGTTACGTGTCCTACCGAATTTACGATTGGAAGGACCGAGTGCACTCGACCAATACGAGAGTGAGTCTGCATTTTAAGGTAAGTGTTCCGTTAATAGTTCTGCTTTTAGGTCGTGAGCTTTCTTGTTCGCTTTCAAGATTGTTGGTAACTAGCTGCGCCCCGCGGTGCTACCTGCGGTGTTCCTGTTCCTGTGATACTTTGATCAAAAGTAGCCTGTGTGTTAATCCAGGATATCAACTATTCTGGTACCAAACATTTCAATCCGTCCAGCTGTTTAAACGTGAAAAAGTAACAAGCATCCATTCATCAATCTATCTCTTCTTATCATTACACACTTTTGCATTTATAATATTAGTAGGATTTACTAACAAAGGTTAACAAAAATAAGAAGGTACGAAGTTTTTAAAGATTTACGATGCATTGTGTAAGAAAATTAAAATTTCGTTTTAAAAGTGATTAGTCAAGACAACCTAATATCGTAAATTGCGTTTGTGGATTTCCACGATATGACATCGTAAACTTAGTTTAGTTACTCCTAGTACAAGAAACGTATTTAAACTTACTTTATACTTCTCATTAAATTAATGTATTTCATATAAACACTTCTTGAACACAATGCAATCGTAATATATATTAATATAAGTAATAAATAGACTGTCGTGAGCTTACAATTATACGAAATCTCATTAATACATTTACACATAACCATTATGTTTGCTGCACAGCTTACACTCACAACATTGATGATCTTTTGGAAGTGAAATAAAAGACAACTTTGTGTTTAGCACACTATGGTTGATTCTGCATCGTCAAAAAGGTGTAACATACGATAAATATGTCACAATACTGTTGTTAATCCATAAACCTCGAAAAGAGTCATTCAAATCGTCAATAAAATACTTTATTTTGTTTCGATATACACGTAACTTCGGTCAAAAACTAAATGTCAAAGGTTCAGCAGTAAATATACCCCGATGTTATAATAAGTAGGCTAAAACTTGTTTGTAGACATCAAATACTTTACAAGGACGCATATTATGTAATCTACATTCCAAATCCTCAAATTAATATTGCATTACTGCATTAAACAGGTATGCAGTTTTTCGCAATAAAAAGACAAAATCGCTTTGCATGCTTTAAAATAACCAGAAATATATGAATGTATTTAAAATTCACAGACTCGATTCGATGATTCAGCTCTATTCTACGCGAGCGGACAAATAGATGATAAGCACCATTACATAGCTCTCTCTATACATGAGGAAAAAGTAGCTATTCAAATAGACTTAGGCGATGGACCGGTAGAGGATTATTTGGGCAAAAAGGTCAACGACAACAAATGGCATAACCTCACAGTAATTATACATGAGACAACAGTTGTTGTATATTTGGATGACATAACAACTACGTACGAAGTGCCAGGAGACGCTAAATACGTGTGTATAGATCCTGAGATTTACATATGCGGTGGACCTGACCTACACAAAATGAAAGGATTGAAATCCTTCAACAACTTTGCTGGAAACCTAAAATACGTTTACTACCACGATGTGTCGATACTGTATGAACTTAAACAGCACAATCCTAAAGTACATTATATTGGAGTACTGGACCCCGAGTTTGAAGATATAGACATCGAAGTGATACCTATAACATACCCATTTGCAACTTCCCATATTTGGTGGCCGCTGAATCAGAGTCTAAGTGTGAATTTGATATTTGAATTCAAGACCAGCAAGAATATGGCAGTCTTAGCATATAGTCAGATTACATCTGGCCAAGGTTATTGGGAGGTAAGATATGATAATCAAGAAACGAGTTGTGATCAATAATAAAATGAAGGAAAATTGTGATTTGAATATAATCAAAACAAATGCAAGCAGGTAGATAAATACTGGTAATAAAAATTGCAGCGAAGGGACATTGTAATAAAATATATTCAAGGAAAGCTAAATGCTCACAGTACTTGAAAGGTTACCTACCATAAAATAAAACCTTGACAACGTAGTAAATAAATAAATAAATAAACGGTCCTTAGATGGCTCAACTGGTTCTATTTGTATTTTGTACAGTTATGTATTAGTTTAGTTTCATTAAAAATTAGATATTATTAAAAGTTTGGTTATTTATAGTACTATAAAAAATAAATAAATATTAAATAATTATTATCCTGGGACTGGGACTATAAACTTATTAATATCCAGATGATATTAGAGGGCTGAGTTATATACAACATTTTACTCCTTAGATAACAATAAACATATACCTAATATATGCAAATCACTATGTCTAGACACTGTTTTAATTTCATCCTTGTAAAGTATGACCTTACTATGAAAATTTCTTCATCTAATTGAGTTGTAAACAATCAATTTTCAATAACAAATTCATTATTATTGATTATGTAAATATCAAGTTCTTAACAACATTGGAAAACGATTTGATATTGAAATTCAATGTTGAATTATAAATGCCTCCCACTAAGTGTTATCGAAGACAATTTTATTACTTTTTGCTCCCTCTTTATAAACCTTTCAAGCCGTGGAGCGAACAAAGAGTTAAAATAAAATGGATAAAATACAAGAACTGTACATTTTGTGCGAATACCTTCACGATACATATCTATCTCTGGACTACTAGCAAAGAACCAATAGCCGCGTCCAGACCGGCTGAGCGCCGCTCGCGAGCCGCGCTCAGACTTCCTGCTCGCGAGCCGTGGCACCCGAACTAATTTGTAAAAAGTTCCGAGCCGGGCTCGCGAGCCAAGGTGAGCCGGTTTGAGCATTCAGTTTCTCTCCGTGTAGCGATGGAAAACCACGTCTACACCGAGCGAGCAGCTCAGACTGAGCCGCCTTTGAGCATCGGCAAAAACCGACAACGCATGGCTCGGGGCCGAGCGGCGCTCGGGCGAGCCAACGTGCGCCCGAGGAAGCCCGAGCGCCGTCCACACCGGCCAAACTATTGGCTCGCGAGCCAGACTCGCGGGCCGCGCTCGGCCGGTCTGGACGCGGCTTATGGAGGACACAAACTTAGAACTCTACCAACCAAGGAATGGGTTTAACTGGATCCTTCCTTCCTTCGTATGAGCAAGTGGCCAGCTCTGGTGACGGAGTTTTTAAACTGGATGGTGGATAATAATGAATCTTTTACAGGTCAGAATGGTGAAGGAAGAAATCAGATTCGAACTAGTGCAAGATGTGGGTAAAAACGTGACAGTGTTGAAGTCTGTAAAGTTCAATGTGAGCAACGATTGGCACACTGTTGAAATAGATTATAGGAAAGGAAGATTGAAACTCACTGTGGACCATCTCAACAAACATGCACAGATGCTAGGTAAGACTTTACTCGTCTTTTTATCACCACTCAATCTGAGAATTGACCCTCCACAAACTTTCTTTGCCGAAGTAATTGTATTTCAAAGTTTGGTAAAGTTACAAAGGTCTCACAAAACACTAATATAAAAACCCATTCAAAATAAGGTACTTTTGATTTTGGTAATTTTAAAAAATAACATGAATTGTAATTCCAATCTACGACTCTCCGGTGAAAGCCCGCTCCAGAGCATTATTTGTACCATGGCAGAATCAATCCCCAGGGACAAATATTTGCAAAACATAATAGACATGTCCAAAGTGATTTATTTATTTTGAAACTGAATCGTATAAAGTTCTATATGTATGTAAAATGAAACTCTATTTTAATCTTTATTGTATTGAATTGAACAGGACTTGACTTCGAGTTGCAAGATAAGATCGTTATTGGCAGCGGCCTTAGGTCGGCCAATCTCGGTTTAATTGGCTGCATGAGAAATATTAAAATCAACGGTCTACTCATCGAACCGAGGTAATTACAGCTTAGTTGTAGGAAACAGAAACAATGCAGTGAAGTAAACTTGTTTTCAGATCTTCACAAAAAAGGCTACAATAAAATGTATTATGATACTAACATTCAAAGTTTATTTATAGCTGTTTTGTTTTTGTGTCGAATTCTTCAACCAACTGGTATTTCCTGAAAGAAGCCATTTCGTGTTTTAAATAAGATTATTTTACCTATAGGTACTCTTCCAAAAAGTTGCTTTTCATTTTCACTTAAAATAAATCAAATTGAATTCATTTAAAATTTCCAAAACTAATCATTCTTTAAAATCATCACAATTTTTTTGTGACTTTTCATCACAACTCAATAAACCACTGATCATAAACATATTTAACCGCTGTGACCTCATGTGCTGTTGTTAAAATATTATTGCCATTTAAAAACTTCACAAAA
Organism: Xanthorhoe spadicearia; assembly: GCA_947086425.1. NCBI lineage: Eukaryota > Metazoa > Arthropoda > Insecta > Lepidoptera > Geometridae > Xanthorhoe > Xanthorhoe spadicearia. The sequence goes on along the minus strand of OX352205.1, from coordinate 2,888,894 downwards.
ACTAACTACCTACCTAATTACCTACCTTCTTCATCAAATTGTTATTTAGGTATTTTGTTTAATTACTATAAGACTCAGAACGGGTATTTCACATCCTATTTATATTTTTATATAACCGTTTGGTTTGTGAAAATGCTTGAAAAACACTTACGCGGCAACTATTATCGTATACAGCATACAAACTCAACCCGAAAATTTACACGAAACATTGTTTTCGTAGAATGAAAGTATGGCCTCTGGATCTTGCCTGCTCTTTGTTTTGCCAACTTCCTGCATCTGATTCCAATCATAACCATAAAAGCTCAGACCTATACAACTTTACTAGATGATTTATACAGCTTTAGGAGGCAATCTTTGCATTCACTTAACGGGACACTGCAGGGTCTGGGACATTTTTGAGATGGAATAGGCTTGCCCAGCACCTAAGCTCCCAACTTAGCCGACCATTTCCACAGAAAAGACAATAATACCCAATGTCAATATGTCAATAATACCCATAAACTAGCTATACATACGTAATATGAAATTTGTAGATTGGTTTTCCATCTACGTATTTGTGTTTTTTTGTAGTTTTTATGCACAAAGGAAAATACAAAAGTGACAGAGTCGTGACTTGTTTAGCATGTTTCTTCATTGGAATTTTCTATGACATCAGATTCAAGAGGTTAGGTAGGTAGGTACTGTTTTTACTATTATACGAGTATTCTTCTAAATAAAACTAGCGTTTAGGTAGATACTTCTTATTCCGTAGGCTTATACAGGGGGTTTGGAAAAAGTTTCTGGTGTGAAATAGAGTCCATTAAGAAGTTTTAAAAAAAAATTTAAGGTACAATTTCAACTAATCAGGAAAAATATTAAGAAAAAAAAATGAAATGAAATATTATCACGACTGTATTTCCAGGAGCGATATACATTCTTTCAGAAGAAAGAAAGAAAGAAAAGTATGTTTATTTCTTAGGACCTCAAGGATCACTTGAAACGTACAGTCACAGAAATGTACAGTCTTATCAACTTGGTGACTCTATTACCTGTTCCAACACAACTCCCTATTGCAACAATAACTATGTATTTAATTTCAGATACGTAATAAATACAGAGAGAGTAGTAGGCGAGGTGGCTATAGACGACTGTAGATACGTCGATCCGTGCACTCGACCCAACACGTGCGAACACGGCGGCATCTGCTCTATCAGAGAAGACAGGGTTATATGCAACTGCGATAATACTGGTAAGCATTTTATAATTTTATTAACTGTACAATTTTTACCGGTCATACCAATACCTCAGGTGGCTCCACTATGTACATAAAAACCCTGTTCCAGCCGAAAAGAGTACTTTACTCCAGATATCCTAATGTGTTCGTTCGCTCGTTCGTAAGAGCAAGTGGCCAACTCCGTCCAAGTGTCAAAGAAATAAAAAAATGAAACACTTGTGTATTTTCTATCTTTCCTTAAAATCTAGTATTTTTTTTTCAATAAAGAAATCCATGTTCTTTACAAGGTCCGCTGTCTCTGAAATAAGCCAAGGGCGTGTCAGTTAAAGTTTAATTAATTCTATTCTTATTTAGTGAAAATAATTACATAAATTAAACGAAATCTCTATACCTCATATTAAATTAACAAATCGATTTCGTAGCTTATATTGATAACAGTATGTAATAAACTCCCTTTCTTTAATTTCCAGTTCTTACTCAATGTTATAGCTACTAGTTACTACTTTGAGTTACTAGTTTCATAATATATTCAATTTTCAATTAGATTGGAAAACATCAATCAAAGGATGCCTGTGTAAAAGACATAAACGCGCTCAATATAGCATTTACTACATTAAAATACTAGATTAGCGATAAAATAGTAATTAGTTAATAAGCAGTAGATAACAATGATGAATTTTTATTATTTCCAATTTACTGTCCTCTTTTTCAATTCAATTAAAACTTTATTGAGTGCTATGGAGGATGATTATTTAATTATATGTAACTAAACTTATATTTGAAAAAAAATGGTTTAAATTATTAAGTTACTTTAGATGACAACTAACATTATCTATTATCTATCCATTAACTCACATTATGTCTTAATTAAGGCAAAGTATCATAGCAATACAACATTCTTCTCTTACTCTTCTATAAGATTCTTGTCTTTGGACATATTATACTCGTACGTCTGTAGAAAACATTCAATGATTTACATAATATTCAATGATTTACACATTGCGATTTCTAAATTGCAGGTTACATTGGTGAGAACTGTCATTTTGCCACTTTCCGTAAAACCTGCGAAGAACTAGCACTTCTTGGCTACACAAGAAACGATGTATATCTCATAGATATAGATGGTAACGGCAAGTTTCCACCGGCTCACGTGAAATGCGAGTTTCAGATCGAAGCTGATTCCTCTACTACTGTTGTGGAACATAATCTACCAAGTCAAGTCGTAAGTTTTATATCTTAATCGTTATAAGGGTAAATTTAGTTTACTAAAAAATTATTGTTTTTAATTTTTAAGCTATTGCATAGCTTCTATCGCGGGCCTTGAGCGTGGAGACCGAATCCAGAAATTCCGTAACGAAAATAGCCTAACGCTTGTCTCTTTAGTTCATCAACTCGCCTCTAGGTGACATGCAATAGCTTTACCGCGGCAGTCCCCGAGTGACACCCGTCTTTTTTCTTTTATTTCCTCTTATTTCAGGATGTCAGATCAGCTACCGGCCAAGACTTCAGTTTCAGGATAAAATACCGCGAGTTTTCAGCCGAAATGCTACAAGAACTAATATCCCACTCACTGTACTGCCGTCAGTACATCAAGTACGATTGTATCAATGCACCTTTAGAGCTACATAGTGCTACCTGGTTTATATCATCTTCGAATGATACTGTGGATTACTTGGGCAGTGTGAAAAGGTTAGTGAAATAGGTTAGGTTTTAGCAAAGCGCCTAGCGGAAATATAAGAGCAGACGCGACGGCGATAAGAGACCATAGTCATACACTGGTGAAGATTCTACAGAAGATTCGATATATATTGTACCTACCTACGATATACCTATGTACGATATTTTTATGTGAATAAAATCTGACACAAAGAAGTTTTCAGGAAATCTCCAATAATTATCTTAGGGTGGGTAGGTAAACAAAAACAAAATGTATTCAAGTAAATGTAACATCAGTCATCTGGTTACCATAACCATACACAAGCATTATCAGTCAGTTTTCGAACGCACATCATCTCCAAAATTAACTAATTAATGAGAAGACGTGTAAATTTAAACCATCAAAAGGATCTGCCTTTGAGAAACCGGCTGTAAGTTGCTTAGGAACTAACAAAAGGATAACTAACTTGCTACTAACTAACTAACTAATTTACTAAGCTTGGAACTAAATGACGCGATGTAATGTCCAAGGATATTTTCTATTACCATCGTATTTCAGAGGCTACTGCGCGTGCGGAATCAACGCCACCTGCGTTAATCCGACCCAATCCTGCAACTGCGACTCGAACGAGAAGGACAAGTGGTTGTTCGACGAAGGTACATTCGTGGACACAAACAGTTTGGGCATCACGGAGATGTTCTTCCTACAACAGAAGTATCTGACTGAGGAAGCTCAGGGACGGATCACTTTGGGACCGTTGGAGTGTGTTGAAACTAGTAAGTATAACACCTAACCTGAAACAATTTTCATCAGTCATCAGTCATCAGTCAACGTTGCAAGAATGCAACGACGTATAAATGGTTCAATGAAATATGTAATATAATTCTGCTTTGAAGTCTTTATAATAGGAAATTGTCTTCCGAGTAAAATAAATAACATACTTCTATTGTGCTTCTATTCCAGACACTCAACGCTACGTAGTAACATTCACAACCTCCCAATCATACATCGAGGTCCCGGGCTGGAGGAAAGGCGACATCGCCTTCAGTTTCCGAACGACAGGCACCAGCGCCATCTTGCTATTCCAGCCGCCGATACGACCCAACTATCCTTCTTTCATGGTAGCTTTGACTAGCGGTAAGTTTAATAAACGCCCTTGTAATTGACCTCTGACTACCCCACTAGACATCTTCAAAGGATCTAAAGAATTACACAGAGTTTTGAAAGAAATGTCTACCTCACCCTGGAATACAGTCGTGATCATATTTCATATTTTTTAGGAAATATCTAGGTTGTAACAAGGTACTAAATTAAATTTCTGTGTCCAGAACACGAGCTTACTTTCAACTTCACCCTCAACACGGGCACGACAAGGAAGCTAGTCATCAATTCCAAAAGAAAGCTGAACGGAGGCGAATGGCACAAGATTTGGATCGACTACAATTTCTACCACGTCCGCTTCATGTTGAACACGGAGTATCAGATGTTGAACTTGTTGTTGGAGGAAGAATTCGGACCGTTTGAAGGATCTATGTTCATTGGAGGTGCTACTGCGTAAGTACTTTGATGCTTAAATGAATTTGGTTAGCTACATTCAATTAAGTTGAAGCAATATTGCAACCTTGCTCAAATGATCCCATGCCATCAAATCATGGTGATGGCAATTACTTTAATTGTATGCAACAGGCAAGAAAATGGCCTTATTTTTCCATACTAGTGTGTTCCTTTTTAAAAAAAGTGATCTTGGAATAGAGGTGTTTCTATAATTTTTACCTGTTGTATGAGCCCCAAAAAATAATAAATGTGTCATGTGCGTTATTTGAATTAACAGAAATAAAGTACATACCTAATGTTCACAATATTTTTCAGGGAACATCTCAAAAAGTCAGCAGTTAACCAAGGTCTTATAGGCTGTTTCCGAGGTCTTGTAGTAAACGGTGAAGTTTTAGATATCTACAGCTATATGTCCGTCCATCTGTCTGAAATAATAAAAGACTGCAAACCATCCTGTGTACCGAATCCTTGTCAGAACAAAGCCATTTGCAAAGAGCTTTGGTCATCCTACGAATGCATTTGTAAGAATCCATGGGCGCATTTGGGAGCTCATTGTGAAGAAAGTAAGTATTTCTTGAAAGCTAACCCTCTCATATTCAACTGTCAAATTAGTAAGTACGGTTTTTAAAAATAGTGTTTTCTCGGCACTCTTAAGATAATTGAAAGAGATAGGAACAGATCTTGCAACAACCAGAGCTCTACAAAAGTTTGAGACAGTCCATTATGAATAACAGATAACAGAAGGATCAGATCGAAATAAATTTTAAACCAATTTTACTGATATTTCATGTTTTTTCCAGATATAAATGAAAAAGCTTTGACATTCCAAACACAAGAAGCTTACCTCAAGAAAAACTATTTAGTAAACAACGAAACAGACGCAGAGAAACACAAATTAAAGAAAATGATGACTGAAAACGTGCTAATGAACCTACGAACTTACGACTACAATGCTTTAGTTCTATACGCAAACGACAATCTTAACAATTTCATACACATCTTCATACACAATGGCACCAAAATATTTTATCTCTTCAACGACGAAGATGAAATCATACAGATGAATGTTACATACAACAATGTTAACAAAGGAGAAAGTGTACAAATTGCGATAATTAGAACGGAAAACTCTACGACACTACACGTTAATGAAAAGAACATGACGATTAACAGAGTGGCCAAGCTTTTGACTAATTATACTAATAAACCTTGGGAAAATCCGGAATTGGGTGAGTGCGCGAGCGTAAACACGGGTATTCTATTTGAGGAAGTTCTATAAAACAGCTTCGACTTCATCGTCAGATTAGTTTTATGCTATAGTTATTGAATACAAATAATTTAATAATTAGAATACCTAAATCGTAGCATAAGCAGACACTGAACTTAAAATTTTGTTTTCCATTATAAGATTAGAGCCTCAAAATTAACAGTATATAAGCGCAAGTTTAAACTCGATCTTTTTAGGTCCCTCTTCAATAAGGTCCGTTGAATAGCTTTTTAGATCAATCCATTATTGGGTTAGCTAGCTGTATTTATAGTATTGCATTATCATAGAAAATAAAAAAATATGCAGGAACATCGAGAATGTGATCTTACTTCAAAAATTGCGTTATCAAATTAGCTATCAACAAAACGAATACTAGTGATAAAACTTCTAATTTATTTTCAGAGGTAATTCGACCACAAAGACCTCCCGCTCCACCCACAGACTACTTCCAAATGAACCTCGGAGGTTACGACTCATATTCCCTCCATTTAGCACCAAGAGCCAACAAATTACCCCAAGAAGGCTACGTCGGATGCATTCGAGGATTCAAAATAGCTGAACAAGTTGTTGATCTTCCAAAAAAAGCTGAACAAAACATAGACCAAGATCTAACAGGAGTCTTACCTGAATGCAACATGAAGTGTGATTCAGAACCGTGTAAGAATGGAGGTGTTTGTACCGAAGATTTTACTAATCAGGAAAGTAGCTGTGATTGTGAACTGACTAGTTATTTTGGTGATAATTGTATGGAAGAGAAAGGGGCTGATTTTAATGGAGAAAGTATACTGCAAAGGAAGTTTGTACAGAATGTTCCTATTACAGTGGTGAGTATTTTTTATTAGCGACTTCATTGATTTCATACTTTGGTCATTTATTATGGTTGTTTTCTTTCAGGTCAAAATTAAACTAGCATTCTCCAGTAACGATCTTCGCCAGAAGAATACGGTCCTGTTGTTAGTACAAACAGAAAATAAGTAAGTGTAACTGAAGATATATGACAAATAATATTATGTAGTTATTTGTGAAATGAAAACGTTTTTCATGAAATATTTCAGGCGCAGCTACTACCTACTAGTTGCTATCACTCAAGACGGATATTTGAAGTTTGAGGAAGATAGAGAAGAATCTTTCTACGGTGCTGAAGTCAAAAATAGAAATTTCCTTAATGGTAATGTAAAAAAGTTAATTATTTAAAAAGTTAACAGTAAAAAATTCAATAAAAATTAAGTACCTATATAAAAATCATAATACCATAAAAATCAAGAGAAACGATAACAATCTTTATAACACATAATTAAATTATTCTAGGTGCCCGTCACACAGTATACTACACTAGAATAGGTCAAGAAGCTACATTGCTAATAGATCGAATAGAAGTGCCTTTAGAGAAACTGCCACCACAAGGACTATGGGAAGTGTTTGATGTCGGTTCTAATGAAGTACAGATCGGTGGTCTGAACACTACTGATCCTAGGCTAAAGATTTACAAAGGTTATAACGGATGTTTATCAAGTGAGTATAAAGCACAAGGATAATAAATAAAATAGAGCTATTGTAGTATTTGTGACAAAACACCGCTGTGTTTTGTTAGCATTAAGTTGCTTAGCTTGGGCCTAGATGACGCTTCATCTAGGCCCAAGCTAAGCAACTTAATGCCTGTGTTATGGTAACCAGATGACTGATACTTAATTACGTAATTTCAGACATCTTCGTTGAAATAAATGACTACGAAATGAAACCACTCGAAGAATACATGCTCTTCACTAAGTCTGATGCTGAGAAAGTAAACGCGGTGAATGCTCAAGGCGTAAGAAGTGCACAGTGCTCGGCTGATTTTGATGAGGCTTGGCCCGAACACGACCAGTTGGGAGCGGCTCATAATGGAAGCTTTTTGATTGTAAGTCAATGGTCTTAAAAGCATTTCATAGTAAAAGAGTAAAATTAACAATTTTACGATTATGTAGGTACTTGTGAAGTGGCTCACTAGCCTTCTCCAAATTAAACCGCTAAAAACACGTCTGTAATAAATTTAAATATATTAGTTGACTGAGAAGATATTCCCAGGAGTACCAATAGAAAAAACACCTACTTAGACATTTTGTAAAATAGAAACCAAGAATTGGCTGCGTCATCAAAGATGAGCGAGAATGCGTTACATTGAACTAGCATCAACGAATGTAGCAATGCTATTGTTGTCTAAACCCTTTGAAATCTATCCTGTCTATTTCTTGTCTTTAACCACAGTAACTAAACACTAACAATTGTATTCTTATCTATATTTTGATCACAGAGTGTCGACAAGGCGTGGGTAGAAGATCCGCCATCAAGAGTCCCATACGACTCGATGTACCAACAACCTGACGCAGAAGAAGAAAATACTGATCAGTTCTTTATAGCGCTTATTGTTATATCTGTACTCGGTCTGTGCTATGTTGGATACCACGTGAGTAAATAAAGGGGAATCAAAACACAAATTAATAAAAAATCTTTGAAAATGAATATATGCCATTTTGTCCCACTGTTGAGCATAGGTCTATATGCCTCTCCCAAACTCTTATAATATTATCGATCTTTTGCTGAGTCTCATCATCATCATAGGTGACATCTCTCATCGAAGGTGACGTTTTCTCGGTCCCTAACATTTTTTTTTTGCAGATGTGGCGAACACACAAAGCTCATAAATTGATCAAAGAAAAGGAAGCTGATGAAAGGATGCTAAGAAGCAAAGAGATTTCGATTTACCAAGAGCCAACCATTTCTTTTCTACAGGTAAGAGATACGAGAATACCTAAGCACCCAAACACTAAAACCTAGTAGTGACCACGTTTAGAAACCAGTAGGTACCTACACATACTTACCTGAAATCCAAATAAAAAAATGACCAAGACCATGTAGAAGCGACCAATGTAATCAACCATTAGAAGTAAGGTTCCCTCATGGTTTATCAATGGAAAAATTCTAAAGTTGTCTTAGATCCATCAAGTAAAAAATTGAAATGAAAGATCTTATAGAACTGAGAGTTATAAACAATTTTTAGCTCAAAGAAGATGAAGAAAAGAAAGAAGACAGTGAAAAGAAAACTAACGGAGTGACGATAGACGAAGCACCCACAATCATAGTAGAAGTGCCGGATAAGAAGCCACTGGTCAAGAAAGGATCATTGAGATTTAGAGGTACCTAGTGTTTAAATTGTTTCATCTGGAGCTCTACTAAATACATAGGGGCATAGTTGAAAAAGTATACTTACTTAACTAAGATAGGTAATTATAAAAAGTCATAATTGAAAAGCTACCTAAACGGTGAAAACCGGCTAGTGAAAGAAGCTGAGAGGATGGTTTAGGTGCTAAGAAAGCTTGTCCATCTCAACAATATCCCAGACACTACCGTCAAAGACACGAAAAACACAGTAGACGCTGTATAAATGAGCCTTCTAGTAAAGATGTAAAGGCCTGTGTTTTTTATCTAAATAGATTGAGTGAGAAACTCTTCGAAAACGGGTGCAATGAAAATAGTGAACATAACATAGTGAACCTACAACCTACCTACGACTGCTAGAGAAAATATAACCTTCTTTTTGTTTACAGATATAGTAGAAAAAGACCGCGTTTGGGAACCACAAATACTAGAGAGAGATGAAACTCTTGAGAACGGTGATGAAGCTGATGAACCTGATGATAGTGATGAAAATGATGACGAGAGAAGACATCCTATGGTTTGTATTACTATAAGCACTATGAAATTAAAATTATTTTATAAAACTAATAATAAGCAAAGGCCTAAGCAAGCCATGCCATCCAAAGCAAGATTCACGCTACACCGTGTAGGTAATAAGTCTTTGGTGGCCGACATTTAACTCAGTTTTTATAGAGAAATAAGAATGGTATTTTTTTTACTTTACAGAGGCGTTCAGAGAGCCAAGATTTGCGAGGGCCACGAAATCTATCAGCTCCGCTTCCATACAAAATAGACGAGGAGGGATCTAATGAACTACTAGCATCAGCTTAGTAAGAATGTTACCTACAACTTCGAGTCGGCCATCCATGATGTCCAAAACAATTTGAAAATAAAATGTTTTTAAAATAAAGAATTCGAGTTCATTTTCTGTTGTTGATTGGTTGTTGAGAGATTATTTATTATTATTTGACTAAATGTAAAATGAAAGCCTCTCTTGACGTGACGGCCGCGCTGGCTGTTGGTACAGGTATTATAAATGAATAAATAAATAATAATAAAATTATAATTATGTGCTTAGGCCTCGGCTCCCTCAGTATTCGGCACAAGGTTTGTGTGGTAAATGTAGCAGTTGAAGAAAACCGCCAATAGATGGCACTTATTTCTGCTTTACCTTGCTTGCTGGCTGAGCTGCTGACGGACGGAGGAATCTTTTTGTGTGAAGTCTTCATTGTCTATTGATTAGAATGGTTTTTTTTACTTGCAACACTTACTTACACATTTTGACAGCTATAGTTTGGGCGTAAAAGTCTATGTTGTCAAACTTGTCTACGGTTAGTCATTTTTGATTTCAGAAGGACGTGAAATTTGTCAAAACATGGACGAGTACGAAAAAGCTAAAATAGCCGCGTTACCATCTCAATTACTCGTCACTACAATATGCCACCCCATGGAATATGCGAAAGTTCTCATCCAAATTGGATACGAGCCTCTTGCTCCGCGCCGGTCGACCACCCTCTTCGGACGCCCTGCCATGATATTACCTAACGTTTTCCAATACATCAAACATATCAAACAGCAAGACGGGTTTCTCGGCTGCTACAAGGGTTTATCGGCAAGAGTTCTCGGACTAATTGCTTCAAGCCAGCTCACGACGAAAGTGGTATACGCAGTGGGTATCAATCTTCCGGAGATCGAAGACCCTCCGAACATTATCAACGATGATGAGCCCAAGGCGGAAGAATATTTCAAGCTCAGCCGCAGGGGAATGATCTTGCACATTGCCTCTAACGTCGTCGCATACCCGTTCAGTGTAGTTTCAATCAGAATGATGGCATCTTTCATCGGCAAAGAAGAAGGATATTCATCATTATTCGGAGCGATTGCTTCAATCTACAGAGATGATGGAATTCTCGGATTCTTCCACGGATTTATACCAAGACTGCTTGGAGATTTGACCTGCATAGCCACTACTGGAGTTTTGGCCTACTATGTAAACAAGCACCTCATCAAGACTAAGGACTTGCGGTATTATACAGTTCCATTGCTCACTTTTGTGACAAGCACCCTTACTTACCCAATGGTTGTTGTTTCCACCTGCATGGCTGTGGCTGGCTGCAGCCTACAGGCTGGCAATCCCCCGATTATGCCCAAATATCCGACATGGCACGCTTGCTGGAGGGAATTACTCAGAAGCAAGCAACACAAACGAGGCTCCTCCCTTATCTTTAGGTACTACATTGCTCCAGTGGCAGCCTTACAGTAGAACTCTACTTGCATTATCACTGCATTTATTTGTCACTATTATTTGCTTTAAGTGTTGTAATATTCCATGATCACCAAAGTAGTTGGATTGTACCTCTGGTAGTGAGTCTAATATTTAAATGAAATGTGTATGTAAATAATTAGTATAAAATGGTGTACCATGTGAATAATTCCTTTTGCTAGATTGTTGAGTCAAGTTGTGGTTATAATGAAACAAATATATTTTATTCATCAATTATGTTGTATTTCATTGATAACTCATTTGGATAGTTACTCTTACTATATATCTGAATAAAAATGTTAAATACAATAATAAAGATGGATACCAAACACTAGTATCTTATGATTATCACTGAATCTACAGTTGAAAAGTTTATTTATTAGCCCGATGCATAGTTTGCTTGTTAATAAAGTCCACAATTAACTTAGAATCCAGCATTGCAAGAGCCCTGCGGTAAATAGAAGGTGCTATAACTGGATCGCCAGTTATTATTTCAAACTCTATGTAATCATTCCAAAGATCTGTATCACTAGGCCCATGATGTACAATGGCAAACTCGTATATCTTCCGGATTTGCTTCACATTTGGTGCTGCTTCCAGTAATTCTATGGCAATCATTTCAGTGTTGACATCCAACTGCATTGGTGGAGTTCTTATCAGTTCTTCATAGAGATCTCTGGCTGCTTTCAGACCATTATGTTTGTACATTTTGTGCAGAAGCTTTGGTTTTATTTGGATAACTATTTTATTTTCACAGTTTTGGACCTTTTTAAGTAATTTCTGGAGCTGAAAAAAAAAACAAGACATTCAAATTAATTTCAACTTAAAGTTCTGATTTTCTTTATAGTTTATTTTCTTATGTACATGAGAATAACGATATTGAAAGCTACTATCAATTACAAGATAATAAAGATAGTACTAAGACTCAGTTGCAAAGATTAGTTTATATATCAAATCCCATAACGGGTGTGTGTCTTGAGGTGCTTGAGATAGCTGTCCAATAATATCAACTCAAGTCTTCATTGAAGATATTGAGGATGTCATGAGTTTTGCAAGAGGCAAGGCATTGACCACATGCCTATTTCTAATAACAAATGACTAATGTAGGTACTTACAGCATCATTGGTTGTGATGTTATCTACAAGTACTTTATACAATTGTACTGCATCTTCTTCTTTTAATACTTTAATTGCATCATCTAGTAGTTTCATCATTTTATTCTCATCTGGCTTAGAGAGCAGTAGCTTTTCAATCCAGACACTTCGGAGTTTAGTTTGATTCTCTGTTACATCGTTCAAGAGCTGTCGAAACAAAAAACTTAGTAAATATCATAATAGCATTTAACATAATGTTATATAAATTCCTTCCTAGTACCTACTCTAAAAAAAGTTCTCGGCACATTTATAATTTCCTATGAAGGAATTTTTAGTTTTAGTTTTTGCATAAATAAAAATAATAAATGACTTACATTAATTTAGCGATTTATCAGTCTATAATTACCAGGATTCAAAGTAAGCATGACTGTGTACAATTTAGTACACATCAGTAATGATTAGGTAGCACTTTTTTTATAAATAATTACCTATCTACTTATCAGATTTTTGAACAACCTTGTATTGTGAATTTGTGATGAATAATATTAGTTAAAAGTAAGAAAGGTAATAGAAATTAACGTAATATCACGTAAAGAATCTAAGATAGGAACACCAAGAGTGAACCTACCATAAGTGTAAAGATCACGACTTATTAGGAATTCAATCATTACAAAATGTTTATGGTAGTCATAGGCATGTCCAATTACAGTCATATTTATACATGACAGCAAATCCGTCGCCGTCTATTAAAAGCTAATGGATTACGTCCAATGTTTCCTTCACGCAATACAAACATCAATAGATCAATAGATGATAAGCGTTAAGCCATGACATAGGCCTTTAGGCGGCCTAAAAACTCCGTCAACAGACTTGGCCACTTGCTCATACGAACGAACAAACGAATAGATGAAGTCAATAGGGATTCATACAATTCAGTCACTAGTACCTTCCACAACTCCTCATCTGAAGTTTCACCTTCCATCTTCAGCATTTGAAAGCCAAAAGTGAACATATCATTGGTTAGCATGTCACTCTTGTACCCTGTCATCCATGCTTGTTTCACGGCGCTAATCTTCAGCCAGTCTTCGCAGATATTATCGCTTAGTGACAGAAGAGTGTGGATGTATTTTGTGCAGAGATCTTCATCTGGAAACTGAAGTTGATATTGTCAGTATACAGCAAAGACCAGTTTATATAAACTGGTCTCTGGTATACAGTAAGTAAAGTAGTTTTTTTTAAGTAGATCTTTAGAGCGGAGTGTTCTGGGGATCAAACGACAAGACAGGGTCGAAAATACCGAAATCCGGTCGAAAACAGGCATAGCGGTTGTATATACAAGGACTGCACGTTTGAAATGGGATTTCATTAGGTAGGTCATGTGGCTCGAATGCATCCAGAACGTTGGGCGAAGCTCGTCACTCAGTGGGTGCCCGAAGACAGTCGGAGACGACGCGGCAGACCTAGGAAAAGATGGCGAAACGATCTGGATGCATTCGAATCAAACTGGAAGACCGTAGCTTTAGATCGCAAAGAGTGGAAGCTAAAGGGGGAGGATCTTTATATTACTTAATTCTTTGGATCCTTTGAAGATGTCTAATGGGGTAGTCAGAGCTAGCTAGCTGGTTTTCTCACAATGGGGGGATGGCAGGTTTTAAATAAAATTATGTGATCCCTTTAGGTAACATAACATACCCTTGTAAGTGCTTCTTCATAGACACCAATGCAATTGTTGACCACTTTTGGGTACATGCTGTCAGTCTCAACAAATTCCTCAATTTCTTCCCAATGGCACTCCTAAAACAGTATTTATTCTTTAGTCACTCTTACTTCTGTCAGGTTCTAGAACTAGAAAATGAATAAAGTGACTAATGCCCGAATACTCTAACAATAAGTAATTAAAGGCCAAATTAACCATTGATAAGTTATTTATTTGGGGGTAAGAAAAGCAGAAACTTAAGGGGTTGGGTCTAAACCAATTTGGTTTAGACCCAACCCCGGTGGTTGGACCAAGCTATATTAGTCTAATCTGGACCAACTCATAAAAAATCGCCAAGCTTTAAATATTTGGTTTTGGGTATTTTTCTTATAATTACGGAAATGATAATCTTAGTAAAATCTAATCTTTATCAAATATTTATATTCTCTTATCTTAAGCTTCTTGAAAGATAATGCACTATTGTTTTTTGAATGATGCAATAAAATAGCCCAAATTATAAAAATTTATTATTGGGAATTAAAATAGTAGTTTGTGTGCACAACATAAAATGTATGAAACTTTCTTCATCCCTAAGTTGGTTATAGGAACCGGACGTAACCAGTCCTTCAGAAATAATCAATGTTACTTAAGTACCTACCTCCAATTCCTTTTCAGCAATATAAGGCCAGACTTTCTTCTTGTCATTTCTAGCCCATATCTCCTCCTTGATGCATTTCTTTATTTCGCCCTCCACATTGTACTTGAGAACAAGGTCTAAGCATTTGAAGAGGATACCCACATCGTCCACATTTTTCATAGCATTCCTCCAAACAATGTCCGCTCTTTTGAATACTTTCTCCTAAAAATATTGTTTCTTTAATAATATTAAAAACATACAAACAAAACATGCACAAAATTTAAAAACGCGTAGATTATAACTAATTTCTCAAAAATATTATCTCTGGACTTTGACACGCTCATGACTTATTATACCCAAATGTGTATAAGTCATACAAAAAAGCTAAAGACAACAGTCCAATTTAACTGAACTACAACTACTAACCTTTTCTTCCTCACTTTCAGTACCAAATGTCAGGACTAGAAGTTCAGCTTTGAACAGCTCCAAGTAAAGTTCCTCTGCATTTTCATGTCTTTGCAGACCCTTGAGTAAGAATGTCTTGGAAGCTTCAATGTTCTCTTGTTCTTCCGCCTCCCATTTGCTAGCAAGCAGCCACATCTTGGGCTTGTCTCCGTGGAACTAGAAAGATAATTGTAAGTACCATAATTTTGTTGGCATTACACAGCACCCTCCCAAACTATACTGTGCAATAAAGTTAACTGGTCTGATCGGGGCACAGATTACATAAGTACAGATACCTCCTTTTTTTTATTCATGGGCTATTTTTGGTGTTTGATTTGCTGCTTAACCACAAGTTACTCACAAAAATAAACTGATTTTAGGCAAAATTAATACACAGCAAAATCTTACCTGCAGCATCTGCCCAATCATTCCAGATGCAGCCGAATTGAAACCCACACTTTTACAAAACTTCAAATACTCAAAATAAACATCTACTTCATTCTGGAATCGATAGATAAACTGCTTGAATATTTTATTCAATCGATTTGCTATTGCATATTCTATATCCTTCTTCTTTTCAGTCAGGTTGGCCTTTTTCCTTCTTTTTGAAACATCTTCAAGCAATCCTAACTCATATGCAATGAATTGTACATAATCTTCTTTATGTTTCACGTGACGCTGTATTCGGTACTCATAATCCTTACGTCTTGTTGCTATTCCTCTGAAAACATTCCACATTAACTACTTACTTACCTATAATATATACATTTTTTGTAGGAAGGTAATATGGAAATTCTAAGTTGTGTTGGTTTTGCAATAGATGAATGTTTCTATATTTTATTAAAGTAATATAGTAGGAAGTATTTAGTCAGAAAATAGGAATAGAAACAGCAAAAGTAATGCAAACAAACATTCAAAATGGACTTACTTTATTTCATCGTCATCGTAAAGAGCGATTCTCCGCATCTGCTCCAACTCATTTATCATGCCCTCAATACGCTGGTTTACTTGTTCAGCCATGGTTGCTGAGTTTAGTTACTAATTACAGTAATAAAACACCGTACTTAACTTTACTCTACTGAAAACAAATAGGTTCTTGTCAAGTCAAAGTTCTTGTCATGTGCGAAACATCGATCACGATCAATAAATTTTTGAGGTTATGTTTTGCATGTTTAGGGAACGTCAAACTGTCAATGTCAAAAATAGGATTTGTCAAACATGCACGGAATTCATTTTCATTGTCCATTTTTAGCACTGCTACTCAACGATAGATGGCGGTAAGTCTCAAAATCCAAAAAGTATTAACTCAATCCATACTCCAATGACTTAAAACAAAAGTTATAGTTTAAAAAGGTCACGCTTGACACGCTTCTGATGTGGTATTTTAAAAAAACAACATTATGCATGTCTCTACATTTAACAAGTTTATTAGAAAAAACATCTAATCTTTCATCTTTATCTGAAAGTATGATAACTATCCATATAAATGATCTGCCCGCTCAGTTAAAAATACAAAAGTTATGCCTGCATAGTTTTTATTATTATCTAGCAACATAAATATTAATAAGGTATAAATTAACTTAACAAACTTTTATAATTTCAACTAACATGAATAATTAATAACTAATGTGGACTTATTACAACAAACTACTTTGATATAACATTTCATATCCCTATCCAAACACATTTTATACTTTCATATAAACTATACAAATACTGCAAAGAAAAACAGTCTAGCTAGCGTTGTGATGATCTGAATTTCAGGATCACTGGTTTCTGGAAAGCATGTAGCTTTTAATAATTTATTTACTCGTCAAATGTTGGTCCTGCCACCTTAGACTTGGCGGAATCGTCATTTTTAATACGCAATTGATGAGAACCGAATATGAGTAGATATTCTCATACCTACTCGTAAGAAGAACGGTAATGATGGTGAATGATACACACGCACGCTACTTTGCCAATTGATTTTTAGGATCATAGAGTAGAAAACAAATGTCTATACAAATTCATCTTGCTGTGAACTTAATAACTCCATCACAATGCTCTATAACTCCTCTATCTTTGAAGCACTTAAGCCAAGTCTTTGAAAACAGCTTAAAACTTTCCCGTTCCTGATCAGTCTTTGAGACAGGTGTCACGTTAATCTCAGGTATACATCGCCCGAAGTCAATGGCTGGTAGCCAAACTTGGAAGTCTGAATCTGGGGAGTATTTGAATATGTCCTGACAGCCTTCTAAATTGATCACTGGGACAGGCGGCTGCCGCTGTAGTAGTTTCTTCAAGGTGATGAAAGTTAGTAGGTTGTTTTTCAGTGTGATTGATTGTAGGTGCTTCGCTCGGCTTATACTCCTGCAATAAAAGCGTATTGATAAACAGAAGTGCAGGGCGGTTTCTTTTATTTTTTAACCATCGACATAATCCCAGTAGACAACTAATAAAGGGCGAACGCTTTCAGATAATACATTAGACAAATAGATCTTATAACAATCCACGCCCCCTTATGTTCGACCAATAACGACCAGTCACCAGATTAGTGTGGTCACTAATCTGGTGACTGGTCGTTATTGGTCACTCACTGGAGACTGAGTTGGCTCACTGGTGTGAGTGAACATTTTCTGCGACTCATTCGTCATTTATCCGTGATCTTGAAGGGACCAATAAGCATTCAAGAACGTTTCGAGTGCGTTATTGGATTGAAATAAGGAAAAATATCAATACTAAAGTCTCACCTGTAAATCCTCATAAAAAGTCCATCAACTAATTTACAATTGGACAGTCCAAGCCGTCTTAATTTCACTTCTTTCGCAGAGTCTAAGAAACCTGCGATACATCCCACCACGTTTCCTTCCACGCCAATATTATCCAACTCCAAATCTACTATCACATTCGGATTCAATGACGTCATCAAACAGCTCACCACAGTCTTTCCAATAGCATTATTACTTATATCTATAGATTCAATACTGTCAAAGTTCAGAGTTATATTTGTATCTGTTATAGCTTGATCAGTGATGCCGCAGTTATTCATCCTTAAAACTTTTAGCTTTACATATTGACATATTTTTGTGATCTGTTTGAATCCCTCGTCTGATATTGAATTAGAACTAATATCTAGTTCTTCTAGGTTTTGACAGACCGGTCGTGATGATTTCTCGAATAAATTTAGTAAATTCTTTACTCCGTCACTGGTTATATTATTCCTGCTTATGTCTAAGTGGGTTAAATGCTTCATGGTACAAATACATTCGGTTAGGTATTTGACGCCAGCGTCGCCTATATTGTTGTCTGATATCATGACAGCTGTGATGTGAGTTTGGTGCGTAAGCGCTCGGAATAAGGGACGTATTTGCGTGGAAGTTAGTGTCTTGGCGCCTAGTGCTAATCGGTGGGTTGTATGACTTCTGCCGACTGCTTGTTGGATTTCTTCTGATGGTGCTGGAAAAATACACTCTTGTAAATATATAGTCGATTTAGATTAGATACCAATACTTAACTGAGAAATGTGGGGATGGTTAATCTAATATATATAAATTTTAATTGATTAAAAAAACGTGATTGCCTCAGACGAACGTAAATAAATCAAACAGTAAGAAAAAATTAAGTAGGTATGAGCCGGACTCGTAAACGAAGGGTTACGTTCCATAGAAGTATCTAATCTACATATTATTGTCGTTATGAATATCGAGCGATCACGGTTTATGAGATACAGCTTGCCTGGTGGCAATACTTTAGGCACTTTATGTACGGAACCCTAAAAACCAATCAAAATAGTATGAATATAACTTACAAATGCCCAGGGCGTCACAACATTCCAAGTACCGTTCCTCAGCCGGCGATGCCTTCCAGTTAGTGATGCAAGTCTTCAGCTCGGGCG
The DNA here is from genome assembly GCA_947086425.1 of Xanthorhoe spadicearia. Taxonomy (NCBI): domain Eukaryota; kingdom Metazoa; phylum Arthropoda; class Insecta; order Lepidoptera; family Geometridae; genus Xanthorhoe; species Xanthorhoe spadicearia. The sequence continues at coordinate 2,870,018 of OX352205.1, read as the reverse complement.
ATGAGAGCACCAAGCTCAACGGATCGTCTTCTGATAGAATAGCGCCGTCTGACGTCATCAGACTGAATACTGGACGTACTCCTGTCAATCTGTAGATAATGTAGTTTCAATAACTTTACCATCAAATGTAAAACCACAAAAAAATGGTTAAAGCGGCGCACTGTGCGGAATAGTTTAGGCGCGAATCTATTGGTACTATTCGAAATAGGCGCGCACTGAGGAATACCCCATTTTTTACTAAAAGCTTTACTAATCAAATACATCATTCTTTACGCTGAAAGAATAGATGCTACTGGGGATCAACGAAAACAAAGTTACAATTTCGTGGGAATTTCGGTATCAGCTTGGGTCGATACTGTTTGTAACAGTTTACCAGTTTTTATGACCACGAAAATTGTGTGTTACCTATGTCTTATTTTGTGTGAAATTCAGAACGAGCAGATTAAAGCTTTGCTACTCTTTTACGAAGTTTAAACTTACTTATAATATCTAGATTTGACTTCCTCAACCAGCCAACTGATTGTCAAACGATTTATCGTGTCCAATTTCAACGAAATCATTAACACTTTATCCTCCACTTGTACTTTAACCGCAGCCGGCGGTAAAATCTGAACAGATCTACCATTTTTAGATGGCTGCACTATGTTTATAGGTTGTATCATATTCATTGGTTGCATTATATTAGGGTTTAAACTTTGCACTATACTAAAACCGTCATTGTGTGAGTTGAACGCAAAGTTCTCGCCTGAAGAATGTCTTTTGAAGGGACTTTCGTTTCTTCTGGATAGTTTGTAATCTTTGCGAGTAAATTCAGTGTCGCTTCCGCTATTGCTAGATTGGTCCGCGTCATCGCGTCTTCTTTGAAAACCGGCTTTTAGTAAAGTACTTTGCGTTTTCCATTTCTTCCTCATAGCTTGTCTACTATCTCTATTGTCTCTTGTATTTTTAATAGTTTCTGTAGGACTGATCCTAGGACAGACATTCTCGTTTCTCTGAAATTGTTCTGCATCCGAGCTATTTTCACTTATATCAACTACATCACTGACTCTTGATTTCTTTCTAGGTTTATTGCTTTCAACTAAAGGTACTTTCAGACTGTTTAAATTGTTGATTGTTTCTTTGAGATTTTCGTAGGACGTTTTCTTAGCGACTGTTGTTAGAGGATCGCTCAGTTTACGCTTTTTGTTCTTACTGACTCCTAAATCATCGTCTAACCAATCGTCGTCTACTTCTTCTGGGTCTAATAAAGCTGATTTTTGTTTGTTTTTCTTCACTACAACATCATCGTCACAGATATTTCTATTCCTTAACGCTGAGATTGCGCTTCTATACTCTTTCACGCCTGTTCCTGTGTCTTTGTTTCTGGAATCTTCTACAGAGTCGTTAGAATCATCGGAGGGGAATGCCAATTGTTGTCTAACATGTTGTGATAGATTTATCTCTTCATCATCACTATCATCATCAATTATATTCCTACGTCGAATCGCTGGTGAATCTCTTACGTTTATTTTTGAAGTACTAGGCGGAGTTAATGTTTTGTTAAATTTCACTGGAGTTTTAGTCTTATTGAGGGTTTCATTGGTACTAGTTTTTTCTATTAGGCTATGTATTTTATTGCAGATATTGTTGTACAAGATTTCTTCGTCTTTGGTGAGTATGGTGCCGTTTCTCCATTTCTGTAAGACGTGTAATGGCGTCTCGCCGAAGTCTGTTTTGAGAGATGGAATAGCCCCATGCTCTAGTAGTAATTGTACCACTTCTAAATGACCGTTGCTTGCAGCGTCATACAATGGTGTTATACCTGAAATTAAAAATGTTATTTGAACTATAACTTTAGAGATTCAAATTGAAGACTTTTGAATCCGCAATTTAGAAATGGCTCAAGAAAATCAGTCTGTTTAGAACCACAGATAAATTGACCAACAATTTTGAACTTGAATACCTAAATATTGACCAACAATTTTGAACTTGAATACCCAAAGTGTTTTTATGTAACCTGTAATTTTACCAACATAAACACTAACGCCCGGTTTCTATAACCAACTTACGGATGGCCGTAGGACTTTTGCCGTAGCAACGTTGTTATCTGTCAAAACGTTTATACATTTTATCAAAAAACAAAGTTGCCGTGGTCTTACGGACATCCGTACGTTGTTTGTAGAAATCCTACATAACAGTACTTACCATCACAATTGGCCCCGCCCCTATCGTTGACACTGGCCCCATGTGTTAACAGTAGATGTGCCACTTCAAGTCGCCCGTGTATACACGCCTCATGCAGCGGCAACCACCCAGCGTTATCTCTCATATTCACCGGATGACCTTGTGCTAACAGACGTTCTGCTAGTAACTTATTGCCTGAGATACAAGCCTGTAAATAATATTACAGTTTTAGTTAGTAGCGTTCGTGGAGAAGAAAAAGTTCTTAATTGATTGTTGAAGTTAAGCAACGTTCTGCACGGTCACAACTTGACGTGACCACATTTGGCTTTAAAAGCAGCCCTTTAAAGCAGTAGAGAGAGCTCTACAAAACAAAAACGATGACAATAAAACATCGTAGCAATCATCGCAAGATTCGCAAGTCAGTTTATGTTGGTTAACCTTTTTAAATTAAGTTTTCACCACCATAAGCTGACCTGCAATTTGTTCCGAAATTTCGATTTCAGAGTAGACCCATGAGCGCTTCCATGCATCTTTTTATTTTAAATTGTTAATTAATTACGAGTAATTTCAATGAAATTTAAGTTTCAATTCTAACTTAAATTTCATTGAAATCACTATAATTACATTTCTATAAAGATACTTACCACATGTAATTGAGTTTCACCTTTCATATTCTTCTTGATGGCGAAACCTTTGCCTCGTCTCCGCGATTCTCTTGTTTTACTCTCATTTACATCCTCCTCATTTGTGTCTGATAGATCTATAACGATTAACGTGATTTATACAAACGTAACAAATACAATTTTATAGGTACTAATGTGAAGTGGATCGGAGAGAGTGGCGTAATAGAGAGGAGGCCTATACCCAACAGTGGGTGGAAATGGGCTGAGATGATGATGACGATGATGAAATGTGAAGTTACTTAATGCATTTTAATTGAAAATTGCTACTGAGTATTCAGATATTCATACACACAGTAGGACGCCTGACACGTAGAAGATACGGGTTCGATTCTCGCTGCGGGACAAATGTGTCATCCGGTTACAATAACACAAGCATAATAATAACAAATTGCTTAGCTTGGAACTAGATGACGCTGTGTGGAATGTCCAAGGATATTTTAGAACTTTATTTTTAGCCCATATTGTCCAACTGCAAGGAAAAGGCCTCCCTTCCTTCCAGCTTTTTTTGTGGTTGTTGCCTTTTTCCGAGCTCGTGATGCCGTCAACGGGGAAAAGTGAACTAAAAGTTCACTAATCCCCGCTGACGGGGATTTTCAACGGGGAATAAGCCAATATTACCTGTAAGATCATCCAGACAGATATCATCACCAATATGTGTATCCTCATCTGCTCCCCCAGCCGAGCTCTGTTCGTCCTCAGAGTTTTCTACATTATCAAAGTTGTCATAACCCAGTGATTGGAGTTCGGACCGCGTGTCCGCCATTTTGTCTGTCTCACCATACTCTTCTTGGTACTTTAAGAGGCTTTTTAGGATGCGTATTTGGTATTTCTTCTTGTTCCAATCTTTGGCCTGTATAAAAAACCGCAATTAGAATATTACAATCCTTTCTATTTTATAACTGTTGGTACTGGTAGTAGATAGTAATTATCACTTGTTAATTTTAACATTAATGAACATAATTTCGAGATACAGAGTATAGTATATTGTATATAGTAAGTATATTGTATAGTTGTATATTGTATTGTGTTGTATAGTTTGTGCCTTAGAATGGAACAGCTAAAAGAGGAAACCCAAGGCAAACATAATTGGACCGAAGTGAAGAATTGGTAGTCTGTGAAATTATCATAAAATATCCTAAATGAAATTGGTTTATTAACGGTTGGTATATAGATTAAAAAAATACTCACAGCTTTCTGTGCATCCAAACAAGCTTTCTCCACCAAACCGTAAGGTTTCTTAGCTAAGAACAAGGTCTCAGCGATGTTGAAGAGTGTAGTGTAAGCTTCCTTAGGCACGTCTTTGATCAGCTCATATTCTTTCTCGTAGTAGTGAAGTGCTTCACTGTATGAACCCATGTCTTTGTAAGTCTGGTAGAGGCTAAAATGTAATAAAATTCAGGTAAGTAATAATATGTAGTTTGTAGTGGTGTTTTTAAATTAACTATTTTTATTTTAATTAGAAAAATCATTAGAGTTATAAAGGTTACGAGTTCAAATCGCGGGTTCAAATCCCATCGAAGCCCAAAACTTTTAGTAGGATTTTTCATTTATAAATGAGTTCTAATCATTCATTGCATGAAAGGAACCTTTTGGAATTGGATTTGGAAAATTCGCATATTTTCTTTATGGTGAAATTTATTTCACCATAAAGAAAATATGCGAATTGGGAATTTATTGAATGTTTTTTTATTTTTGAATGCTTTAGCATTGTTCCCAGATAGGTTTCTAATGTGATGATAGATTTGTAAGCTTAACAGTTTAAAACCGTGTGTGACGTGCTTTATGGATGACCCCTAATAAAAATAAACATAATGTGCTTGCAACGAGCTGCCTTCAACTTCTTATATACCTATCTTACCTAACATAAATAGGTATAAGTTTCTTCCCACATTCCCCAGCCAACTCGGCATGGTCCAACATCTTAAGATAGTACTCGACAGCGCCGGCGTAGTTCTTAAGATGACACGCGCCGTCGCCTAACTTCTCATAGAGCTTCTTAAACGCTGTGTGGTCGGACGGATCAGTTGATATTAACAGGTCTTCGGTGTAACACATTGCTGCAACTGTTAAGGATACTTGTGTGAACAGCGAGTATGTTTATCTTCAAAAGAGGTGGAAAGAAGGTGTCATTGTGTGCCTCAATTAAAGGGTAGGTAAGTACCATTCCTTCAGTCAAAAAGTCAGTTCAAAAGAATATTCTGACACAAATACATTTAAAGGCGCGGTCCCACAGCAGCGCATGCTGTACACAACCACGCAATGCATTTTTGCAGCGTTCATTTTGATTGAAAACGTATCGTAACATGTGTAGCGTGTGCTTGTTTTGCAGTTGACACAGTCACATACATTTTAGACTCTTGTGAAAGGCGTCACACAAGTCTAAAATGTATGTGACTCTCTTTGCAGCAGTCAGACCGCTTCTTTATTAAAATGTATTTTCCCTAAAGGTGGAAAGTGATTTGGTCTTATTGGAATGATGTCTTTAAACTGATATTACTATGATATCTGGGAAACCTCTATTAAGTATTTAGTACAGTACAATAGCAAATACAATAGTTACATACCAACTCTCAAATTTGATTCAATGACATCTCTTTCGTCTTCATCAGGTGTTTTTAATTTCCATGCTTTTAAAAGTACTTGTTTTGCACTCTGGTAGTCAGACATCTTGCATAGAATGTCCGCTTTTGCTGATAGGGTTTCACACATTTTCAATACCTGTTGAAAACATAGTACTTTGAAGGTAAGTGTAGTAGGCACATAGAATGTGAAGTTGGAAAAAGATAGAAAAGGAATATTATGGATGTTTCCAGTTTCCATAACCCATTTCCTTATTGTGGTACACTTTAAGAGGTTGGGGTCTATCTATCTATGGTTAACATAAACTTTTGCATGTTGACCTGGAGACAGACAGTCAGATGGACAAAAGGACAGACAGCAGTAGTCTTAGCAATATGGTTTTTACCTTTCGGGAAGGATATCCTTAAAAATCATATTTCAGTTGCTTTACCTTATCCTCAAGACGACTAGCCACTTCTAAAGCCTTGTTTAAGCAGCTTAATGCTTTAGCATTATCCTTCTTCTTATTACAGTGTATCAGTGCCTCCGTTGTATAACAGTTATGCAATACCTCATAGAGGTCTTGACTTGTGCAGATAGATATGGCTTTATGGATGCAGTCTATAGCTTTGTCGAGGTAGTCTAAATGTTCCTGGACCACTCCAATGTTAAGGAGTAAGCGGGCGCGCATGTCCATTAGTTCATGCTTGTTTATTTTGCCATTAAGTCTGAAAAATAGATTAAGGTCATAATCATTTTAATGATCAAGATTATAGGCAGCTTAATATGAGCTAACTTAATTAAGCTGGAACTCTTGCTTAGGTACTGCTTTACCTTATGGTAGAATTTCTTATTTAACAGCTTAAACAACAAATTAAATTGTTAAGCACCTATTTTAACTTGAGTTTTTGACAGGAATTAGGTAACATTTTAAGAAATTTAATCAAAGCAGCTTTCAGTCACCAATTATTATTGTAACTAAGAAACCAACAGTACTTTAAGTCAACTATAAAATGATTCATACTTCTCGCAAAGGACCAGGCTCTTCATAAAAGCTTTCTCCGCAGCCTTCAAAGAGGTCTTAGCTTCCTCATCATCACTGGAACTTTGTCCTTGCAGCAGGTAAATCCGACCCAGAGTGGCCATGGCTCTCTGTTCTTCTACTAAATTCTTCAGCTCTTTAGCTACAGCTGCAAAGGTAACATGATTTAGAATTTAGTTATTGTTGAAAATTTAATGTTTTTAAACATGTTTGTTCACAATAGACAGAATAACACTGAATTTACGAGCAACAAGTGTTTCAGTAGTAGGTTATAGATGTTTAGTTACCCAAATGCCGTTCCTCATACTTCAAAGCCTTGTCAAACTCAGCCATGAGCATAAACATTTCACCGATCATCCGGTTACAAGTGCCCCATTCCATCTGAAGACCCAATTCCTTACAAATCGACGCCTCTGCCCTATACTCGTCCAATGCATCGCTATATCTATTGTGTTTATAGTAGAACGTAGCTAAATCATTACAAGCTTCAGCAAAGGCGCGTCTATTACTCCCATTCAAAGCTTTCTTTTTACGGCGAATCAATTCTGTAATGCAAGTAAATACAAATTAGTAAACTCAGGCGTAACCTCAAATGATAAATAACACGTATGAAATTATGTTTCTAACTTTCTTCCTCCATCTTATTCTGTGGACTTTAATTACGCATAGCTATACATATTCAAAGAAATGGAGGATCTATTTATTATAAAGATAACAAACAAAAGTTAAAAAATCAACAGAAAACAATGAGCGCGAAGGAACAAGTTACGGTGTTTTATGACATGACATGACAATGACAGTGACATTGTTTGACGGCTTGTTAGATTTGACTGTTGACATTAACATTATTGTTTTGAAACTGAACAGCTGTTTTTTATGAGATAAAGATAATTTTATTTTGTATTCTTTATTTCGAAACAAACAGCGTGCCTCACCAAATAAAAGTAACAACCCATTATTTTCTAAAACTACGTTTAGGTTTCTCAGCAAGGTTGAATAGAATGACAAGTAAAAGTTATGGTAGTTTAGTTTTTACAGAAAAAAAACAAGAATTGTCTATGAAAATGCTGCCAGCTCGAAGTGATTACCACATAAAGTTGCTGATAGTTCGAGATGATGACAATCATGAAATGATGAAAAAAGTGTTTTGGGCACGCTTCCGTCTGGCAGTGGTTTGAATCAGTTGAGCTACCTATAGTCCATTTGCAACGGTCCTTAGGTGGTTCAAACACCTAACGCTGTCACTTTAGTTCAGCAACTCGCCTCTAGGTGGCATGCAATAGCTCTACCGCGGCTGTCCTCAAGCACAGAATACAGACGGAACAGAAGGCTCACTCCCCGAACAGAATTAAAGAAATAACGACTCTTGCAGCGATGCAAACAAAGTTCAATTCAGCTTGCGTAAGATTCAAACGCCCTTGAGATAATCACCTAAATATAGCCTAACGCTTCTTGCGTATAACGCTGTCACTGTCTGGCAAGGAATTATGGGCGTGGCCAAAAATTGCACGGGCTGTCTACTTTGACCACAGCAGTAAATTATTTATCTAATAATAAAATGAATCTGTCTGTTGTAGGAAGACAAGTATCTGCCTAAGCGCGAAATATCTCGTTTATTTTTTGAACATTTGCATATAAAAACTTACCTAGGTAGGTAGATTTCAATTGTTTTTTTGGTAAGTAGGTACTATCTTTAATAAGTACTCAATTCAAAAATAGTTTAAAATAAGTAAAAGTTAACCTAGTTACCTACGTTGATTGTATCAATTGTATGCTAAGTTGATTTTTAGCTTACCTTTCAACACCTTTGGAATTTTGAAGAAAGATATAGTGGTATCCCCCAATCTTCTTTTGGATAAACATCCATACACCGAACAATATCTTTTGCATTTATTATGCGACATTATTATGAAGACGGGCGAAGTTGCGCGACGCGACTGTGCGCCGGGCGACAACTGCCGTCCTTTATGAAAGGACTTCTGTCTGAGAAGGACCGACCTTTGAATGTACCTAAACTGCGGAGTGATACCCCCCTGCCTCAAGTGGAGTGCCACACGTCTTTTTTTTTAGCGTGTCGGGCTAGTGTAGTGTGCTGCACATTCAGCACTTCAGTTTAACAACTTGCATTTTGTTTGCCACACGTCTGTTTTATTTATTTGTTTGTATCGAATAAAAAAAAACTTGAAGTGTTATACGCAACGTGGTCGTGGTGTGCTGTGCTTTGCTTATTCTCGGGAACTTTACGCGACGAGTAGTAGGATAAACTAGTTGTCCAGCTGGTAACACTCCTGACTGAACGAAGCGACAGACAAACAAGCGAAGCGAGCGAGCAAACTTGAGCAAAGGGTCAATGTACTAAGTACTTACTCGTAAATTTTTGACTTGTGTGTGTGTACGAAATTTATTAGCCTGTGTTTATTAATTTTGTGACAGAAATTGTAAAAAATAGCTTAGTTTTTATTTAATTTTAGTAGTTTGTGGTAGATAAATATAGCTTTCAACGATTTTCCGGCTCTTCAACAATCCATGGAACTAAATACTGCAGTTTGTAAGTACCTACCTTCTATTTACTTTTCTAATTTTTTACTTGTGATAGATTTATAGCAGCAACTTTTATTTTGCTGGTTAGCGCCCTATTGTTAGCTAGCCGTATTCTTTTGTAAGTAGAATAGGCCTACCTACACATTTATTTTTTATTATTAGCCGATAACAAAAATTTTGCCTACACCCTTGCATTTAAATTCAGTAAGGTAAAAGCACCAATCTCCGACAGTGGACCAAAGGATGACACTTTCGAAGAAAAAGCTTTCTATTAGGAAAAATAAACATTTATTTCCTATTATTATTATATTAAAAGACACATTAGTCTATTAATAATGCGTTGACAAAAACTTAGACACACTTTCAGAAGAAAATTTAAAAATGGCTTAAATAAACAAAAATCAATGTGTGCAGATTGTGATGAGCGCGGAAATTCTTAATGATTTTCTTATGGGCATTGTTTTTTTACGATTATGATTTTGTTTTATAAATTACTGATTATTGCTACTGTTGGTGTTTATCTGATACATGTATGATATTATCGACGTCTTATGGTCATTTCCTTATTATTTTGGTTAGTTTTTATATCAATTTCAAGGGTGTCTATCATTGGTCCCAAAAACTGAGGAAAACCCAAAAGATGACACATGTGTTTTCTATTCGGGTTTTCTCAAATATATTTTTTCAGCTTAAGTTTTTTAGCTCAATCCGTAATAATCCGTATGGATGGATCCATCCATATCCATCCGTCCATACCATACTAATATTATAAAGGGGAAAGTGTGTCTGTTTGTCTTTCTGTCTGTTTGTCCGTCTATCACGGCAAAACGGGGCGAATAATTGACGTGATTTTTCGTGTGGTGATAGTTGAAGGAATGACGACTTGACGAGTGACATGGGGGCTTTTTATCCCGATATTCCCGCGGGAACGGGACTTATAGTCAATCAATAGAGTCTGAAAAAAGCCTCGGACGAATTGACGGACAGACGGACGAATGGACGGACGGACGGACAAACCAAACTATAAGAGTTCGTTGTGTATTTTATTTGTTTCATACATTTCATACATTTCATACATTTCATACATCTTATACATCTCATACATCTCAAATATTTCATACATTTCAAACATTTCATACATCTCATACATCTCAAACATCTCAAACATTTCATACATCTCATACATCTCATACATCTCATACATCTCATACATCTCATACATTTCATACATCTCATACATTTCAAACATTTCATTTCATACATTTCATACATTTCATACATCTCATACATTTCAAACATTTCATTTCATACATTTCATACATCTCAAACATCTCATACATCTCAAACATTTCATACATTTCAAACGTTTCATACATTTCATTCATTTCATACATCTCATACATCTCATACATCTCATACATCTCATACATTTCATACATCTCATACATTTCATACATTTCAAACATCTCATACATCTCATACATTTCATACATCTCATACATCTCAAACATTTCATACATCTCATACATCTCATACATCTCAAACATTTCATACATTTCATACATTTCATACATTTCATACATCTCATACATTTCAAACATTTCATTTCATACATTTCATACATTTCAAACATCTCATACATTTCATACATCTCATACATCTCAAACATCTCATACATCTCAAACATTTCATACATTTCAAACTTTTCATACATTTCATTCATTTCATACATCTCATACATCTCTTACATCTCATACATCTCATACATCTCATACATTTCATACATCTCATACATTTCAAACATTTCATACATCTCATACATCTCATACATCTCATACATCTCATACATTTCATACATTTCATACATCTCATACATTTCATACATTTCAAACATCTCATACATCTCATACATTTCATACATCTCATACATCTCAAACATCTCAAACATTTCATACATCTCATACATCTCATACATTTCATACATTTCATACATTTCAAACATTTCATTTCATACATTTCATACATCTCATACATTTCATACATCTCATACATCTCAAACATCTCATACATCTCAAACATTTCATACATTTCATATCTCATACATTTTATACATCGAGAAAAAAACGCTTTATTGTATGTAGGTATCACATATTTTAGAGTGTCTACTATTGGTTCCAACCTGTGTCTACCTTTGGGTAATGTGGATTTTTGTGCTGTCATCCATTGGTGCCTCTGACAAGGTTGACAAAAAACATTTTTAAATAATTTATATGATAGTTAATAAAGTTTTAACATTAAAAAGTTAAAATGTAATAGTTACTCTAACAGCAGAAATAGTTGTAATTGTTTAATTTTGAAAAATACATTATTTTTTTAAAGATTAAAGTAATATTTGTCCTTAAAGTGTCGGCCATTGGTGCTTTTACCTTACCTATGATGTCTGACAATAGAAAAAAATAACACCATGTTAGGTACCTACTGTCTGGTAAAAAGGGTAGTTACCACCAGATCTAGATTTATTTTTCAAATGACTTTTTTGTTAATTGGTCTTGGAGACATATTACTTCCCACCAAACTTTGTATGTTTAGAGAGAGCCTGTTTCTATTGCCCCCGCCCCCTCAAAAAAAACACAACCAGCCCCAATAAAATTCTGGGGCTCATTAGGAACATGATTAAGTACAAAGATTTTAAGGATTTCTTATTGCTGTTCTTAAAGGAAAGGATGGACAATGGTTTTCATTATCTTACTTAAACTTTGACAATCACAATTCATACTTTTTACACATAAGTAACTATGTAGGATTTAATCCTATCCTGTATATGTGTTTAATTTGTTTTAAGGAAAATAGTAAGAGGAAATTGTTTGCTATTAATAAATGGAATTGGACCTTCAACATAGACATAATAAAATTGTACCCGCTATCATTTACACACACAAATTCTGAGAACATAAATAGATGAACATACCTTGGTCCCTTTCTTATATCATATTACCTACCTAATGACAAGTCTAATAAGCCTTTTCACATTATTTGTCTGAATTTTTTCTATACTTACAAATAATGATTATTCCAACAACTCTCAACTTTTTAAATGTATCAGTTTTCACATGACATTTCTGATAGTGCTGAATATCTTTGTTTTTTTATTATGTGAAACCTTATCATCTTCTTAACATTACCACTAGGTAACATTAGGTACTAACCTAATGTTTACACTTGCCTCAATGCCCTTGTTCTCCAAGCCAATTTCAGAATTGAAAATAATAACTTCACTATAGGTAGACTTTAGTAACTACATACTCTCCTTTAGGATCAGACAAGCCTAAACAGTAGGTCAATCACCACCAGATTATGACTCTAAGCATAGCATAATAATTTCCGTCAATCACCTAGTATAAGTGGGTCATGTGGAGGACATTGCATAATACCATTCCCGACTGGAACGCGCAGCGGCGACGTCGCGGCGCCAAGCGAGGCGCCGAGCTTTCGACCTTCCGTATATCCTACTCTAGAGAGGGACCCTCAAAACTGTCCTCAACATTTCGCTACTTGCCAAAATACTCACACGCTAATTAAAGCGTGGTGCTTAACTAAGATAAGACATAATTTGTTATTTTTCTAGACAAATTTGTCAAAAAGAACTTCCCTTATGGTTAATGTTGCCTTAAATATTGAATTAAATAATTAATTATCGTGTGAGTAGGGCACGAACCTCCAAATCCTATTGCCCATGGGAAACAAAATTAAAGATCACAGAACATTTTGTCTATTTCGCAGATCTGCGAATAAAACTTAATAATAATAATAATAATTTATTTCGACATAAACATTTGAGAGCATTACATACATAATATTAAAACTAAAATGTAGGTACAGTAGTTTTGAAAATGTAAGTGTATGCATTATTAGTCGGATCTCAGATGTCTAAACTAGGCTAAGAGCCTGTACTATAGACATCTGCTTTCCCCTGATTGTTGTACTTGATTACATTTCAACAAAACTTAGATTGTTAAAATTATTAATTATTATCCTGCTAATTTTCGAAACGTTGATCATGATGTTGGTCGTAAATTACGAAACTGCTGAACTCAAGCGGTCTGACTGCGTTAGAGACACTCCAAAAGATATCTCATGTTAACTGTGCCATAAAACAATTTCCCAAAGCGATATTGGACTCGCACCGTTCGTCGCTGAAATAGAATTTAAGTTTCTCTAAAAATATATCGTCCCGCCTCGGAAACGTCGGTTCAAAGCAAGCATCACCTGGTGATACGGGCTCGCGTTACCGACACGAAATCGGTCGACGAACCGGCAAATCTAGGCCAAGAAACCATATTGCCTGAATATTTTCACCAGGGAAATTTCAGGCTACTTGCAATTTAAAACGTTCCATTCAAATTCATACTTTCAATCCGAGTGGGAACGTAGTATACGCAATAAATTCCAGCGTAACCATGGAGATCAGTGAAATGAGCATGACGATAGGCAATAAAATTTGCAACGATTACGGAAAGTGGTAATGCGACCGGTGGATAGAGACCCTCGAACCGTCGTTCCCGGCAACACAATCGGATGTTCGCGAGATCATCCAACAATGGATGGTCAATCGATTCACGCGTCGCGTTCGAACGCTGCATTCGCGGAACGCATTTCACAGCCATGACTTCACCAGAAGTGTCCGAACGGTATCAGAATTCCGGTTCTAATTAAGGCTGGTGAATCAGCGGGCCGTTCAATGCTAATTTGCCTAAAATTCGCGTTCAATCTAACGGAGCATGCTGTGGAAGACTGCTCTTTCACTTGAACTTAATACTTTACGACCTCGCAACGGCACACTTTTGGAAAGCTACACTACATTCCCACAATTCTACATGAAATATCCAACACCTCCGCCGGGGTATGCGGGTATTTTGAATGCCAATTTATGGCTGTGAGCAAAGGCCGCTATCTTGCTCAACCCCACGGAAGGGCGACCTATTTACCTCGTAGCTGCGTAATCTGTGCATTAATATCTGGAAACAAATAGGCGTAAACGGGTATCCATGAACATAACGTTGTTTGTTCAATAATGTCCTGAATTTCTTTAACAAGTTGTAAGTCTGTCTGTACTCTAACGAGAGCAAAACTAAGGATTATTAATGGTTCGAAGTGTGCGCAATAAATCTTTCATCGTTAACCGATATTAATAATCGCTGCTATTGTATAGATATTTCATAATATGTCTTCGTAAAGCTTTAAAAGCAAAGTTTCAAAAAATTCTTACTTTCCTCAAAGTAACCTATTTATAGAAGAGAAGGTAGGTACTGATACAGTTCAACAAGTTGATGCCCCCTGTTCCACATATCCCTACTGCTCTATTTCTACTGGTAGGGAAGAAAGGATTTTTTTTCCACATTTAGCTACTAGGGGGGATACAATGATATTTCACTTCCACATATTTCTACTAAGAAAAAGTACAATCAGATGGAAAATTCATTTATTGTAGGTAGTAAGGTACCTTAAAAAAACATTCTTATATTATATCGGTACTAAATTTAACAATTAAACTTCTTTGAAATCAACAAATAAATAATAATTATCTTAGCATATCTAAAAAATGACCCACCGTTATATCTCCTGTGATTAAATGCAGTTGTGCATTTTGAATGACGCGGTCACGGATCACATATATTTGCGCCCTCTTTTTTGGCGGATTCTTGATGGACTTCATCCGATTTTTCATAACCGTTGATTGGTTGTATAATAATTTTAATAAAGCATACAAACTGTTTTTTCTGTTACTCTTGTTATTAATTTTAAAATGCCAGGCTTCTGCGAAATTGTTAGTTCTGTGCCTCTTTCCAAACACGTAGTTTTAAAATAGAATGATTACAATAAACACTTATAGAAGCACTTAAACATTTTGATTGTGAAGATTCCACTTTCCTGAATTATTTTATCAGTAGAGATAAGCGGAAAAGTAGTCCCCCCTAGTAGCTAAATGTGGAAAAAAAATCCTTTCTTCCCTACCAGTAGAAATAGAGCAGTAGGGATATGTGGAACAGGGGGTTGATGCTATACCGCATCTAAAAATATTCTTGTTTAAAATTGCACTGACCCGGTGTACAGTTCAGTTCATTCAGTTACTAACTGCGGAGATCCCAAAATATCGTTATGGATCAACGGCCGGTAAACTCAATGGTTTTATTATAGACCTCATCTATTATGCATTTGGCGAAGTCCAATCACAGTTCATCACCAGATGCGGAGAAAAAGCAGGTGATGCTAAAAATTATAATAGTTCTAGTCAAGTCAAACACCTAGAGTTCAACACGTTTTGATTCACAAATTAGAAAGTAGGCAAGGACGTTGTGTACCAATTGAAATGTTTGCTTGAAAAATATTGGTGATTCTAATCACAAGTATTTTTTCTGAATTCGTAGCAAGATTCGAATCGTTATAGCGTTATAAAACATTATCATAAGTTGCGCAGTCCAGTATTTTCTCTTTGATATAATCAGAAAGACAACAACGTAAAAAGAAGAACAAATAGGCTCAGTTGAAACTTTATAGCCGTGTGGGCGAGGATGCTGAGCGCGGGTTTATCTACTATCTACCTCAAATCGGATAATTCGTTTCGAAATATCTTATGCCAATCATCTTGTTGGTAGTTGCGTTTATAATTTATTCAATGTTTCTCGAAATTCAGAGGATGTGGACTGTATTTCGAAAAGAATCGTGCCTTGTCATTACAAATTATAATGATGGGTCAACCCACGCAGATGGTGCGTTGAACGATCCATTTATGAATACTGAATTGAATATCCTCTTACAGGCATCATTACATGTAGATGTCATAATAGAAAACAAATTGAAATTTAAAGAAAGCATTTAAAAAAACTTAACTAGCAACGCGATGTAGATTGGTAAACCTAGAGTTTAGTTAAGGTAAAGTTATAAGTTTTTAAGTTGATTCGAGACATCTGCGCAGATCCACAATGCACGTTTGAATTCTGCCCTCTAATTATTCAGTGAGTTAAACTTTCCCCACAAAGTTACTGTTCTCGACTGTTTCGAATCTTTGAGCACAACCCGTTGATCTGTTCGTGTTGAGGTCACCGCTTCACTTCACCGCAAAACTGTGCCTTTACTGATTTATCTGTGTTTATAAACGCCTTCGCAATCCTTCCCCAGCATGGCTCCAATGCAAGTACTCAAATGAGATATCTGTTCACTTTTTAGTCTTCACACAGGAAGTTTTGCAAGTCCTTGCTGGATCAGATTGTAGGGCAATGGTATCTACTCCCTAAATATGGTTCTATGGAAGTCGCCGGTTCCATTTCGGGTTAAATGAATTCAAAGCTATGCATAGATAAATGAGGAGTATTCAGTTCGTTTCTTTATCATGCAATATTACTTACACAAGTTGTATGTGCTCTAGTGGTTTTACGGCGATTAGATAGGCAATGCGTGGATTACATTTGAATAAGTAATCCCTACCGTCATTTTTTGTTCGATCGTTTATGAAGAGTACTAGTAGGAAGTCCTGGTTAAGTGCATGCAAGTATTGGACAGAAATTCTATCGTAATATTTCGATTTTACAAGCACCCGTCAAGCTGCGACCGCATGCTGGTTTACTCACGTTAATATCTGAGATATGGAACAGAAAGCGTTTGCTCAATGCAATAAGCATGACACTTATTATTGCTTCAGCCCAAACCTAGTTTATGTTTAGCAAAACGGAACTAATTCAACTCTGAAAACAACGAAAGCGTGGTTATTGGACTATTGGGTGTTGTGAACAGTAAAACATACTCTTTAGGGGTAACAGACCTGAAATGTGAGTGTGCATTGTTAAACATAACGGTGGTTGGCAAAATTGGGTGTTACTGAACACCGCATATTCAGTAATGTCGAATGAATAACCTACTACTTATTTACTTACATTCAATATTGAATCCCAAAATAGTTCCATTAAAAATACGGTTATCGATCGGTTATACGGGTTTGATAACATTTTTAACATCCAAGCTTTCGTTAAAGCCGTGTAAAAACTAAAAATTGTTTGCCTATTCTATAGTGCAAATTGCTTCTAATTCCACAAGTTCAAACTGGTCTACATTGACCTAACATTTGCAGTAGTTACAGAATTTAAACGAGCATCATGTAATCTGTATGAATAGGTAGTAGCTTCACATACAGACTGCAGATAGCGTAATCCATTAACCGCTGTACCAGTAACATCGTTATGTTTCGGTTCCGAATTTACATACCGTTGGAAATATATTTCAATTTGCTGTTAAATTCTATGCTGATTGTTTCCTGTCTGTTCGTCTGTAAACGGCAAAGAATTCAGATTGAACCTACTTGGTTTTGTGCTTGAATGTTATGGTTACATGGAGTAATAATTTGTTAGTGGAGGTGGAGTTTGTTTAACCTACACCATACCCGACGTTTAGCTATCGGTATGGTAATTAATAATTTTTGTAGGTATTTCATTATATTCCGATGGTACTTATTCATTTCCGCTCAGTCCGACCCTGCCCTGAACTACAAGGTTTTAATAATATAAAAGCCTAGACTTGACTTCCAAAGTTTTAATGACCTTAACTTATCTCATTAAAAAAGCCTTGATGTAAGTTTACTCGTAAGTTTATCGAACTTTATCTCTAAAAAGTCAAGTTCGGTCGTTGGCCTACAAATCTTTAATTCTAAACTCGCCTTATAATTTATATATTAGCTCTTAACTTATAGTCTGTCTATAAAGTCGTGACAATAAATGAGGGCGCTGCTAAAATGTATATAGCAACCCTATAGTGTGACTACTGATTTTGATACTTGCAGTTCGTTCCATGTAAAAGTTCCTACCAGCTTTTAGGTGGGAATTTGGGAAGGCATGTTTTATTTTTTAAATCTTGTGCTTATCTGTGTAATAATGTTGGATTAAAAGGTTAAACTGTTGAGTGTTCATACATAGGTACATAGGTGAAGGCAAATGAAACAAAATTGGATTTCATTGTCATTTTTATAAGAATTTTATTTTTTGCCGTAGTGCACAAATATTAAAATTGTCCATTGCTTTCTTGGCAGACCATACTGTGTTTCACAGCAGTTTCAAACTTCCCATCATTCTTGAATTCGCCTAACCGTAGGTACTTTCTGATTTACCTACCTGAAAATTAAAAAAAAAATACTGAAAGTAGGTAATCAAAAGCATTTTAAACATAAAGCAATTAGTTTAAATTTTAAATACTTAGGTAGGCAGAAAACGTAGCTAGACTGTGTGCCATTTTAATGTATCAAGATTAGATGGTCTCACTACAACATGACTTACTGTGATGTTCAATCTGACGTAAAAATGTGCAATGTAAACAATGCCTTTTTTGGTCTCCAAATCGTAATTTAGGTCAATTTGTTACTTCAGGCAGATTAGAAACAACCAATAAAACGATTACATACCCGTTATAGATGCTGTTCGCCCATTTAAATCATCCAAATCCCACAAAATATGTCCAACTTGGTATTCCGCTAAACATTGCTTAAAAACTTAAAAATCACTTCCCGCGTGTCACTCTCATTTACTTTACTTATTTGTGATACTTTTGTGCGTAGTTCGGTTTCATTTCATTGCAGTTTAACTAAGAAAACAATAAAAAATAGAGGAAAATATGTTCTTGAACTCACTCGATGACAGCTGACGACAGCTGTTATACCTTTGTTTGGTGCTGCCAGATACACGAATAATTTTAGTTCCTCAAACATTCATGCCAGGACTTTATAGATAGACTATAGTTTCCAATAGAAAATTTATCAATTCAACTCGACAATACGAATTTTCATAAAGAAATATTTATGTGATTTCTAAAAATGATTTTCATGTTCAGACGAAATTGCGCATAACTTATAAATAGTGCTTCAAATTTACGAGTATATTCCAATCAATCTGAGATCCACAAAAATAAAATGTAAAAGTTCTAAGATGTGTCAGTTTGAGGGCATTGTAATCAGGTTCATTGGTTGCTCGAGGTGATTCCACTGGGTCAACGAGTTCAACACAGGTCAAGGAGCTTCGTACTGCAAATCTTGCTAGAAATTATAAGGAGTTTTTAATTTTAGGGATTTTTTTTAACGGTAAATTTTGCTAGAGTTAATATACTTGTGTTTTTATTATAATTCATTGATGACGTCGATTACATACCTATGCTACTGATTTCTACGATACTAGTTAAATAGACCTAGTTGTCTTACACGAATACTTGTGGCTAAAGTAACTAAATCTTTTTCGGAGGTGAGAACCAGATTATAACTCCCATTGGCTTTGATAATCCACTTGAAAATGACATAATGTATTATAGATATCGTTATTTATAAGCAAGGTCGTCCGCGCCCCTAAGGTATACAGCTAATTACATACAAAGTCTAGACTACGAATTTATCTGACGCAAGTAGGTAATGAAATAAACCGCTTACTCATACCTACCACGCAAGCTTTCGAAATATCGATTGATTAATATGTAGGCTATCGATTACGATAGAAAGTTCTTTGTCTTACATTTATTTGGTTTCAATTCAATGGATATCTGATCAGTAGAGTGAATTATTTCTGGCTTTCTTAACTGTATCTAATCTATATTGGACCCCTTTGCTAAAACTGTTTCTTTACGCAAAGGTCTTCATGGAACACAAAAGGCGTATGAGGTTCGTAATATTTCCATTCTTCTTGTAGCTTCTTCGCCTCCCCATGGTTTTTGGGTCAGCAAACAATGGCTTCGTTTCAGTAGTCACAACCACAGTGCACTAGGCACCCATAACGCTGCAGCGGACAGGTGCAGGCAAAGTTTTTGCCGCGAGCGTTGCGCACTGGGTCAAAAGGTTCGCTCAAGTCCTCGCCTAGAGATGTGAAGTCTTTCAGTCACTTACTTAGCTGTGTTATACCTTGCTGTATGGAGCTCGAAAGTATTACGTTGAATCCGACCGTGGAACTAAACACGTTCCATCGAAAAGCTCTCGCATTGTGTCGATTCGTTTCCTCACTGTTATTTGTTACGTCGCCCCGTTGTTCCTCCAGCGAATGTTCAGTGATGTATTGTTTGTTAAGTGGCGTCTGACATTGGCTTAGAATTCTGTCTGCTATCTAAATAGAATCTGTTTAGATACACTTTGTTTTCTAGATATATCTAGTACTTCAATACATACTTTCTTTTGTTCAGCTTGTTCAAGTTTCAGCTATTGATCCCTAGATATATAGAGAGTGCTAAAATTGTGAGCATGGTTTAATTTTATGCAAGTTGGGCACACCGCGTTCGCTCGCTCGGTGGTATTGATTTTTGTTATTTGCATCCCGTCTGCCCGTTGTACATCTGCGGGCTATTGTTGTATTGGTAACTCATATACTAATATACTCGTACGAAAACCTTTGATCGACGATATATCTGTGTTAATTGATCTATTTTATTAATTACTACTAATGTTGTACGAAGGTAAATGTTATGAAGTATCTTTATAATTAATATAACAATCTGATTGCGTTAGCAAATCTAAAATCAACAATTTGATTTTGTAGATAGCTGACTGTATTATAAACTGCATGGTTTGTGAACTCTGATGTAAACACTGAACTGTTTACATCGTGGCTATTTCTAAACTCACCTGATATACCTCCTCTGTTGTTCTAAAATAGTGGTTTACGTATGCCAGTATTTAGGTCGACTCCGCTCCAACAATTATCTTTGCTAATGCATCGCATCTACGCCCGTAAAAAGCTTTATTTAGTTATAGCGTTCTTTTTTAATTTCCTTATTCAGGTATATTTTCTTATTTATTGATGTTCCTAATTTCCTATTCATTAAATTAATTTCATGTATTTGATTAACTGTTGTGTTTAAAATCTTCATTAATGTCATACGAGTAAGGTACAAAACACTTAAGTTTTTTATTTTCCACAAGTTTTCAGCTTTACAAAAGTTGAAAATAAAGTGTCACAACTCACAACATTAAAGTTTGTTTACAATATTTAGAGATACCAGAGATACATAAAATTCTTAATCTACTTTGCAAACTGAGCTTGCTGTTTTGCCGCACCTTGACAGGAGTTTTCATTAACCTTCGCTATTGGGTAACAGTCCATAATCTCCTTACTGGCACTTTGACGGTATCGTCTCCTGTCTTGAGTAAATTGAGTAATTACCGTCTGAGATTACTTAGCAATTTGAGGGGTGGTTGTATCCATATCGATCTTGACGTTATTACATTAGCTTATTTTGAAATGTTTTAAGCTAGCATCTGGAATTTAAATTAGCGCCTTCTTTTTATTACCCATTCGTTATGAGTTTAGTTCTATTTATTGTAACTTTTTGAGTGTGAATCTTACATAATCCTTATCTAGGCATGATTTTTCCTATTATTACCTATATAATATTTTAAATACTATGTTAACGTTCCTATACTTGTATACACGAAGTGCTTAAGCAGTTTTTCTGCTTCATTAATCCAACTCTTTTCAAGGAGTGTTAACTGCTAAGCTCCTATTTGAAAAATAATTTGTTATCCTCTTTTATCTGAATAGTCTTATCTCTGGTAACTTAGGATGAAAGGATTTCAAACAAGTTCTTACTTGTTTTCACCGTAACTATTATGGCTAGTTCATTTTCGTATTCAATGCAAAGTTTTAGTGAATTGTCTAGACTACTGTGTACAATATTAAGTTCGTCCTCTCTGAGATTCAGTGGTTCAGTGCACCTCTGACCTTTATCTTACTCTCCTTATGTGAATGAACTAGACAATGAAGTGCCAAATTCTGAACTTAATTTATTAGTACACATTATTCAATACAATAACTACACATTGTTTCCTGAAAATTCGTTTTTTTTTAATTTTCGCTTTTGGTCTTCTAAAATCACAAGCACATTGCAAATATAGATAACTGTAATAATGTAAGTTACGTTTTCACTTAAAGATAATTTATATTTGCTATTTATTTAGGTAGTCCTTATGTTATTTGTTCAGTCCACTATCACTTAAATCAGCTTTGCAACTTATAGAATTATATCATCTTGTACTAAGTTATGTTAAAGTTAATAATTTTTGTGTTACTTATGTACTGTTAGGGCAATATTAAATTAATCTTTTTTGTTAATTAATGAGGCTAAGATTCAAATAACCTTCATCAAAGCCAATTTGGAATTCGTGCTCCAATGCCAAATATAGTGCGTTAGAGATGATATCAAAAGTCGTCGACCCTCGCAGTCGTTGAACTAGAGATTTTGAGAGATCGCGAGTTTCTTACATAGGTATATAGGGATTTATTAATTTTGAATGAAATAAAAATTACCAATATATTCGTCCAGCCGTGGAATTTGTAATAAAGCAAACTCTTTATAAAACCCGTCACGCAGTATTATCGCATTTGAATATTTATTTGTGTTACTTGCAAACCACACGTTTTTTGAATGTATTGTGATGTCATACTGACAAACAAGGCGTCTTTGAGATTCGGGTGGTTATTTCAGATGACAATCAACTCTCATCGCTGAAAATAGAATAGATACTTACCTACCTTAATAATTCGTCTTACTCAATTATGGTGGTAATGACGTATGAACATGTTTTAAATGATAATTATCATCGAGTAACAAAAACGGAACGATTATTTCGAAATCGCTTAGGAAGAGCTAAATGTTAAAGAATTTTGCCCTCGGTTTCAGAAGCCCGTTTTAAACTCACCGTCTGCTGTTCACATCTGGTGTACATTTTTAAAGAATGCAACCAACGACTTCATATACTGGTCTGAACCCTCGTGGCACGCGCCACCTTTAAATTATATAAACGTATTATTAGCTTTCACATTGTGCTTTTCAAACTCTCGTTTTCACGTACCATCTCTGTAGGAAATATTACTGTGGAATAGTAATGCTTATTACATTTCTATTCAAACAAAACCTCGTAAAATTTTATGCAGATGAGAGCGGTGAGCTTAATTTGTAAGAAACATTATTTTCGCTTGCAAATTGTCAAACGAGTGGAACATTCAAAAGATAGGGATTGCCTTTTTATCTCGCTTTGATGTATTGTGAAGCTTTCTTTTGTTTTGTCTTGTCATCTTTGTTGCTGTGTCCATTTATTATCTTGACACTATTAAAAGTATCTAAAGCTCTTATTTTGTTTTGTTTTTGTTCACTATCTGAAAAATACATAAGCTATCTAAACAATACAATAAAATATTTCACAAATTTTATAACATTTTAAATAGGACTTTAAAATTTAATTATATTCGTGAAGTTTTTGTTTTATTGTAATAATTTGTCGATCATACCCGTATTAAGGCAAAATACCTATAGTTGCCTCTCCTTACTGCCTTTTAGGTAAGTAAAACCCTTGACTGTTTTGTACTACATATTATCTACAATTATTACTCTCATCTGGATTGTTTCTGTAGTTATCGTTATTTCTTGATATTTATTTAGTAATCTAACTAATTTATTACACTATACATGCGTGATTTATTTTAATAATTTATTCTACTGAAGAATTTCGAAAGTATTCTTGTCAGACCACATCTTTATTGCCACCTAACGTCTCGAATTACACAATTACTTTTATGCAATAGATACTGTCTTATTGCGTATATAATACATTCCACCGCAGTAATTAATCTTTATGCATATTTTATAGTCATACAGAATAGTTTTTTTAGTATCAGAAAGTATGCAATTAGTAAATATATTGTCGTGTGAGCAGATGTTAGGACAAAAGCAATTTTCGGAAACGTTACATTATAACAGCATGATACTAAAATGAAAAGATGCCGAAAGTAGAACCAGGACACGTGATGGAACGTTCGGCAAAGATAAAGGAATATACCACACACGCCGATTCTCAATAAATCTTCTTTATGTTTGCTAACCAAATGTCGCTTGGAAACACAACAAGGTACGGACGAGTGCGATCGACATGCTTGCGGCGTTCGGGCGTGGCCCTCGTATATTTTTATTAGCTCACTATAAGAACTTTCTCACACTATAATACCGTTCCTTCTCGTTACTTTTACCAATTGCTTTTACTTTGAAAATTAAGGAGAAAAACAGCGTCTTCCACGATTTATGTTCACAACTTAGCTTTTGCTTACTTGATATACTTAAGAGTTAAAATTAAACGATGACGAAGATCAACAAAAGTAGTGGCCGCGCTCGAGATGCCGTGGCTTAATTTATTACCGTTTTGGTACTGGAACCAGCTGCATCAGATTTCTATTCGAGTAATGAGAATATGTGAGTCAATAATGTTGAGCGATTTACACGTCCGACGCTTCGTTATCGTGCTGCTGAATATCTATTATTGCCTTTCTCTATTGAGGTTTTGAGGACATTTTTGTTTACAGAATTGTACAATTCAAATATTTAATGTTTTACCGAAATACTTAGGATCACTTTCAATACTACCTTGGGGTAAACTCCAATGTTTATCAGATTTGTCTTATCCTTTTAACCTTCGAGGACTATTGAAGGGAGGGTTTCCTTTTTCTATAAATATCTCAATTGCTCCATCTCTCTTAGAACATCATGCTACAATCAGTGCGTATTTTCGTGGATGTTCAATTTGTTGTTTGATCTCTATTACTTGGATAGTTCTTGTTTAAATTTGTAACAGCTCTCAGCTGACATAGTACATTGGTTTGTTGGTATATTACAATTCTCTTTATTCACACTGCATTGTCAACGCCTAAATCACAGTAAGTACTTTAAAAGAAAACTCAAATCAAATTCAGATTAATGTCCGTATGATTGGTTACGACTTACGAGCTGGTAATTGAGTTCCCAGTTGACTGCACTCTGATTTTACGACGCGCATGAATCAGCGACAGTGCATTCATTAAAACGGGATCTGGGACTTCAAATCTCATATGACAAAGGTACCTATTGATTGTAGAGATGAGAAAGAAGTTAATATTTTTAAGGAAATTAGTTATACATTTTGGTGGTCTATAAATAGTATTATGTACGTACAGAGTAAAAAAAAAGAATCAATTACATATGATATCATTAAGTAGGTCGTACTAACGTTTAAAATAAGATGGAACTTTACAGAAAGTTAAAAACTAACTTTGCACATCATCTTTTTATAAACAATCCTTCAGGAACATTGGTACAATTTTGATATATTTTCTACAATCACAAAACTACACCAACAAGCAGAGATTTGCTTAAGCTGTAACTTTGAAATGTGGTTAAAACAATAACACAACCGAAATGAGAACTTCTTGTTTTTGTAAAGACTAAAAAAAATCAGCATTTCCACATTCTTGTCCTGATCTATCCCTATTACTGGTAGGGACAGGTTTTAAATGACATCGCTTCCTAGCTGTAAAATATGCTAGAGCTATGCATTATTAATTAAGTAAGTAGGTACTTACATGCATACGTATTGTTTATTATTACTTATACTGATCTCTACTATTATGAGTTATCCTGATTAGGACTGCATGTTACATGAACCAATAAGGACCTACATACATAACAATTAAGCGTAAATATTCTGTTTTGGTGTATAGTATTATCCTTAAAATCCTTAATTTCAGTTTTTTTATTATTCTTTATCTAATGTATTGTAACAGTCACACTTACATACAAAAAACGTTCTAAACTTTATTTTCATATACTCGTACAAAAACAATGACACATTTGTTCACTCTCGATAGTTTCGAATACTTTAGGTATTTCAAAATTGCACGATGTTGATGATTCACTTAAAAACTATCCAATTTCTTTGGTCGTTTCGAAAATAAGTCAGCGCAAGCTTTAAACGATTTATTACCCTGCTGTTGTATGGTTACGTCTCATTGTTTATTTTTGTTAGTCTTTATGTCAATACACATCTGTTTCGGAGCCCCTTTATTACTTGGAGCAATGCGCTTTATTTAAACCCATTCGAAATTATTATACGGTCTAACACCCAACTCGTTGATTCGACATATTATCTCTAAACAGTGGTTGTTACATATCTTGAGTTTCGTGTACATTCGTTATCATATCAGTGACAGTGACATAGGCAAGGCTGGTTCAACGCTGTATTGCTTGCTACGATC
The DNA here is from genome assembly GCA_947086425.1 of Xanthorhoe spadicearia. Classification (NCBI taxonomy): domain Eukaryota; kingdom Metazoa; phylum Arthropoda; class Insecta; order Lepidoptera; family Geometridae; genus Xanthorhoe; species Xanthorhoe spadicearia. The sequence goes on along the minus strand of OX352205.1, from coordinate 2,843,967 downwards.
GGCGCGCCCCCCTGCTGTGCTCCCCTCGCCGACCGACCACCTACCTCCTCCGACCGATGCAGTCTCGATTGAACCGTCTCGTGGAGTCCACACGTCGCGCTGTCGCGTTAAGCTTTCGTGATCGAGCTTTGTTTGGCAATTTCAAGATTTGTGCGGTTTGTGGTCTTTATACCAAACCAACTGAATTGTTCTGTGTGAGTTTTGTGATTATTGGCCAGCTACAGTCTGCGTTGTGGTTATTAACGATTTTGTTGTGCCAGCATCGTTTATTCTAACTAAGTTCGTGACAGTGACTACATCAGTCTACAGGATGCATCCCTCATATTAGGATTTGTTAAAGTTAAGGTCTGTGTCTCTTTTATAAATCCTTATTTTCTTTAATATGGCGACCACATCATGTGTGGTGTTATTTTCATCTTTGATTTATTTACTTACCGCTTTTATCACAACGACTAATTGAGTTACATAGTTTTCACTGACAGGGTAGAAATGTAGTTCTTAAATTACTTATTATGTCATTACTAGGTAGGTATTTAACATATTTCATAAATAACTGTACCAAGTAATATTGTAATGTTTATTTTACCTGTTATAGACCAGTACAAATATTACATTTGATTTAGTTGAACATTAGACAAAATTGGATATAACAGTATTGTGATGATATAAATATTTAATTATCTCACGATCCTATGAAAGGAAGAAGGGTGAGTTGGACGTGCGAGTGAGACAACAATACTTGTTAAGAGGGGTTGCCAAGTCCACAGCCAACACTGTAGGGATTTCCATGCCATGTGAATGAATTTGAGAATTCAATTCATTTGAATTTTATAATATTACCGCACTTATAAGCACTGTGGTTAAAAATGCTTTAAAGTTAAGTTAATAATAATCCATCCACTAAGATAAAAAAATGAGCAATGAGAAATTAATCCTTCATTCATCAAGCTTTTCATTATTTTTTGCTGGTTTAGGCATTATTAGGTTTTTATATCTCTGGTACCTACTCATCTAGGTACTTGATTGGTTTGTTTTTAAAAACGTACCTAAAAGTTAAGTCATACACCAAACACATGTTTGGACTTGTCAAGCTTAGCACGGTCTTGATTAAAGTTACTTATACTCTATGAAATTCCAAAACACTTCGCTATTTGTCATTTCGTTTGACTCGTGCTACTTCAAATTCATGTCCAATTAATTTTGTAGATACGAAATGTTTCTAAGAAACAATTACTTTCTCGTGGCATTAATGATACTTTCGTTTCACACATTCGTTTTATATTGCGTTGTGAGAGCTGTTCTGCAAGCATTAATTTTCGACATTTTGTTCTAGAGTGACTGATACTATCGTAGATCACGCTTTCTACTTCACCAATTTGTACTCGTAAGTGAGGATTCATTTTGTTATGTAGGTAGGTATTGTGGATTGCATGTAACATAAATTTACTAGAAGTAAATACACAAAACAATACATTTAAAATGAGATCTTATGCAATGAAGACCCACATCTTTCTTATCTTCGTTTTCTTCAGAAACCCTCGGATATTTTATCATTTAAACAAACATTAAGGCGAACCGTTTCGTAACTTAAGATACACATCGTGACATTTCCGAGAATATGTGGTTGATTGTATGAAAATAATGTGCATGCGTTACCAAAATTCGTGTGTTTAAATATGGTCACGAAAGTTATTGTAAAGAGGGTGTGTTGCGACATTGGTCTGTCCACAGCACTCGCACGCATTTAACGAGATGGGAGCGTCCGGTGACCTAACGAGGGTCACTAGCTGTCAATTCGATACAATAACTCTTTATCATCCTCGTCTGCAGTTTATATCACGCACACATTGAGCCCTGTGTCAAGACGATTATCAAGCTGCAAACTGCTTTAATTGAAAGCACTGATTGAGTCAGTTAAATAATGTTTTTTTAAGTTAGTTTTATAAAGTAGCAGCATCAGATAGTTTCGTCAATGAGCTTCATTGGCATCGTAATTGCTGCAAGAGACAATGTTTCGTATGTCAGCGTTTGTTTGCCCACTTGCATAGCCAGTGTATAGGATACTGACCCGGTTCGATATTTTAGTTCAGATTTATGAGCGCTGACATCATCCTTATCAGAATTGAATGTCTCAACACAATGTATGTTTGTGTTGTCTTCTTCTTTTTATTTTCATAATAGTATTAGGGACTTTCGTTGTTGTTCCAACAACTGTTCTATTGGTTACACTTCTAGTCAGATTTGAATTTCAATGTTCTCATCTTTCATATTGTATAGCTGGATGCTTCATGCGTGAGTCATCCTTTGGTTAGAAATGTATTTGCTATGCATTCGAAGTTTAATCTTGGCTATAACTTCGTCAAGTAAACGTTTTCTTTGAATAAGCATTTCTTATCATAATTATCATTCTTGTGACAAATCTTATGACAAGTAAGAGTTAAGTAAGAGTAACAATGTATTATTTAAGTTTAATTTATCAACCTGTGACTTTGTTCTTGACTTTTACTTTCTACCTGTACAGTACAATAAAGATTAACTCTCAGTTTTTACTTTTACGCACTATTAGAAGAACTTTTGCTAAAGTTTCGATGAAGTTAAATGAAGTTGCGTATTCGCAGAATGTCGTTTGACTCGTTAAAACGAGATATAGTATTTTATCTGCCACCAAAATGGATGGATGTATCTGGGTTAACGATGTTTATTGTAAATACGAAACATCGTTCCGAATGTGATAGACTTCGTGCTCGTAGTAGGTCACTTTTTCTTACGAATTTATGAGAGTCTTCGTTTTCCATTCTACGTTCGGTTTGTGATGTTTTATTCATAAACATTCCATCTCCTCTCGAGCATTAGCTAGCTTAAATATTTTGTAATTACATCTGGGAAATATACGTCTAACAATCGGATCAAAGGCCGGTGACTGACCCGTCTGCTTCACTCACTAGACTATTGAGTTGTTTGTCATTAATATTTATGGGCTGCGCACTCTTCCACCCAGCGCTTCGAGGAAGGCACCTGAGTGTTTGTCTATTACACCATCCGCCTTTTAACCACCTCTTTTGTCACCTTAAAAGCTTCGGACGTTTAATAAATCTCCGAAAGTCTGATTTTGTTTTGTGATTGTAGCATTTTTAAATGTTAATTGTACGAATGTTTTTCTAGACGTTTAAGGTGTCGTATTTTCCATTGCCAGTTAGTGTTTCCTACTTGGATGGCTCACATCAATCTTGTATGGAAATAGATGGCTGCGCCGTGCTACGGTGTGCTTTTGTGTGCGACACTTTTCGTCCATTTAGATTTTGTTTTACAAACATCTGAAGAAATGATTGATGTGTCTGTCCGAAATAGTACGTTTTAATCTTAGTAAAGGTTATATTATTTGGTAGGTGTTATTTAATAAAAATAATACATAGCTATTAGAACTTAAATAATTTTGCTCATTTATTCGTGTTTTATGAAGGTTTATATGTATTTGGATATCCCCAAGGGATCAAATACCTTCAGTAAACATTTTACGGTCATCCAACCCACGCTAGTTAGCTTTTCAAAGGTAGTTATTGAAGTAACAAACAGAAGTGTTACATGTTTGGTTAGTTCACATTACTTGATCATTCATGCCAATTTGATGTTTATGATCGCTATCGATTTAGCTGCCAAAAGTATCTGTACACACCATTAACTATGTATATCGCAATCCAATAGTGAACCGATCACTAATATAACCAACCGATGAAGATGTCAAGATAAAAACTGACACTACTGCTTAACTGGATACCTAATCAAGAGTAATCGCAACTAAATTGTGTCAAAATTACCGCTCATTTCAATAACAACGGGATCTTAATTGAAAACACGCATGAGAATAAGTATTATAATTAATGTCACGAATAAGTTATACTTACTCATTTCAATTACACGCACACTTAAATCTAAAATAAAACAAAAGATGAAGGGAAGACAACATCTACCTCGCGCGGCAGTAGCATAAATAATATAATTTAGCTATTTTAGTCGTGACTGTCTTACCTATAATATGCCGCAGTGGTAGTTACCGGAAAAGGTTTTCCGTATGTTTATGTACGGCTGTCCGTAGACTCAGATGATTACAGACATTAAACACTTGTTGATGGCGGCCCAGTGATGACTTTCGGAACTGTGAACGATTACATTGCGGTAGTGTAAAATATGGAGGCCGTCTGTCATTCAAACCATTTAGAGACTCAAAGATTTGTAAAATGAAATGAACTTAATTTCTCACCAAACGAAACTTTTAAAGACCTTATTGTAGCAGATAATTGTAATGATGCTAATGTTTGTGACATTTTAAGAGACCTTACAGATGACATTTAAAGGTTAAACACTTTAGGTCAGCCAAAAGAGAGTCAACTACTTACAACTAACAAGTCACGAGCTTCTTTATTCCTTTATGTTCATTCAACCAGCACGCAACCGTAAGCCTCAGCTATTGAATCGACCACATACCAACAGTTTTAAAAGCTTGTTCAAAGGGCTTATAATCTAATCCTGCCTCAAATTCAATTAACGCGAACAAACTGTTTGTTTATCGGCATCACACGTTATAAATTAGATTACGCAGTGTTTTTACCAATTGGTGTTTTAACTATTATGCGGGCTTAGTTATTTTATTACCCATCAGATATTAGTTAGGGAGCTTTCTCTATATTTCTCAAACTCTTTTTTGAAATCATAATTAGCACACCCAAATGCAACGTATAGGGGTAAATCGAAATGCTGTCGGTAACTAAATCGGTATTTTTTTCTGTGTTATACTTAGGTAGTAGGTACTCTAGGTACCATAGACTCATTTAAAATTCTAATCTTTATGATGTTGAAAAACAAATTTATTTGGTTATTATTTTATAAAAAACAGGCCGTTTAAATTTGAAAGGTCTCGGGAATGTTATCTTGATTTTAAATTTTATTATCTCTACCTTGTCTGGCTTTTCAACTTCATGTTGTGAAAAGGTCAAAGGCTTTTCCTAAATGTATTTAGCTTTTGGCTATTTAAAAATACCAGTTAACTTCGCCACGAAATCGGACTATACAAACAATACGTCATTATGGGCGCAACGATCTCTGCTTCGAAAAGCTGTTATTTTATCAAATTTATTGTATTTACGTGTTCAAACTTCAAATTATTGAATAATTTCGAAAGCGTGACTACTCAAAAACATCAGGTCAAAGAAACAGACATTTAAAAAGGTAGCAATGATATGGCTGTATTTATTGCTGTTGGCTCTATTAACGATGGTTGTAATTTGAATAATTCCTATGGGTACCACCATATAAATACGTCTTCAATGGCTAGAAAGTCGAAAACGTCATATTTGGTGCAGTAAAACCAACGTTGCTTCAACGGTATCTTAATAAAACACCATAAACGTGGAATGGCGTCTTCAACGTTTGTCGTACGCTGTTGACCTCGAGTACCCGTTAACCGAAAACTATCTTATGAACCTTATACAAAGAGAAGCATTATCGAAAACAGTTAAACGATACCGCCGAACAATGGCCGGTCCTTAGATGCTGGTAAAGTGACTTACACAATCTTTTGTGTTGGGTATAGCTATCACAAAGGCTATTTACTTGATCAACTGTGACTGAAAAATCCGATAACGAGGCGTTTTGCAATGCTATCATTTACGAACAAATCGATTGCCTATTGTTTTTAATAGACTTCCATTGCGTTAACTACATTTTTCTAGTAAAGATTTGTTTATTTTTGGTATACTAAATATCTAATTACATGTTTGCTAAAGTTAAAAAGAAAAACAAAATCTTAGATACTATATTTAGACATAGTAAATCCATCTCCGAAAGAAAGCGTGCTGACAGTAGTGTTCCATCTGTTACGCATCATGAAGATATAAATAACTTGAAACTTAGTAAAATAGGGCTGTCTCATAAATTTTACAATCATAGTCCAATTCATAGAAACGAAGCCAGAATCTATAAGAGCGCGTTGATTCTAAATTATTAACTACATTCGTACGTAGCTAAAAAGAAATAAAAATAATTCTGGGTGTACCATGAAATAATTTAAATCAATTTTCACACACTGTCTAACTCTACAATAACTACATCGATCGAAGTCACAATTTCATGACTCATAAAATTACCCACAACACAACCCATTGCTTTGAAAATTATTTTGCTCTGCTCTTCTACAAGTTATGTTATACTATAGCTATTCGATTTAATATTTTGTATTAATTTACGTAATATTGTTTCAGGTACGAGTTATGTAATCCCAGCCTCGGTAAGTTCTCAGCTGTTGAAACTAGCTCTGTGATATTTTATACTCAGTTGCGTCAGTAAATAAATTGCCATAGGCTGAAGGCGTGAAACAAGTTTATAGATTTACATGCAAATATGCGAGCTACGAAACAAACGCACAATCAATTTCTGTGTTTTTTTGGACATGCGATAGAGCATAGTAATCAATATTACATACTGCTTGATTGCTTTATGTACCCCCTATTACAATTTACGATATGCTTGACTTCTTAGAGTTCTTATGTTACTTGTCCAAAAACCAGAATCATGATACTAGATATTCACGTTGTGTTCTCATCTTTAGTTAGGATTGTTCGTTTAACTTTTACTAAACTTTCACTTTTTCCCAGGTATTTTGGTTTATATTTTTCACATTATTAAGCTATTCTCACGGATTACGCAATTCTTCTTTTCATCTGTTTTCACAGTATGATCTCCGTTCATGAGTTCACATGGATATGAAGATTCCAAAGTTCCAGAAAGTTATTTAATATTGCTATACCCTTCACCTCTACCGTGTGTCGCACTCTGTGTCAGTAATTAAACACTCTTGAGACGTGTCTGAATAATTGAGTTTTGAGGTAAGCTTTCAGACACATTAAGAGCAAAATTAGACTTTATATGCTTGGAAAGCCCAACACATCTGGTATTAGGTATATAAATTTATCTTAACATTTCAAAATTTACTTTTGATGTCATTTTCAGGACTGTTCTCAAAATACTTTTCTTTGTTCATTCTCTAATTAATAAGTTGCTATTGCTACTCCACGTTAGACATTATTAATTAAGAAAACAAAATAGTTTCACGTCGTTCAACTCAATTAACGAGGCGTGGCGTGCGATATTTTATTGCCGTGTTTTTTTACTTAGGCTTATTTTATGATGCTTTCTTTATCCAATCAAGTGACTATACTGCTTGTATAATTGTATTACTTAGGCCAGAAGCCAAGCGACAAACGCTTGGTATTTATTTTTATGATCGCTTGATTTTTTGTCATCGAAAGAAAGGTCTTATACATTTTTGTTTATTTATATTCTAGGGTTATATCTTAGGGCTGAATATCTTTAACAATATATTTTTCTTTCAATTCGACGCCATCAATAACCTTAAGTTCGTGTTCGAAGTCCTTTACCTTTTCAGCTTTTATCTGTTCATTAGATGATAATTGTTTTATCAGTGTTTCACAATGTTTTGATAAATTCGTCCTATACCGCATAGTGTTTTTAATCTTGCCTTGTTACCGTCTGGCATATAAGTATGAACATCCTGTTTAAACAAAGTCGTAGGAACTCAAGCCAACCCCTGCGTGACGACTAATCGGACGTAGAACATTGACCTACAGTCTATATTTCCAAAGGTGGTTTCACACTCTTCCAGCGTTTTGAATGCTATTCAAAAGTTAGTACCCTATCATGTTTTGACCACAATGTTTTTGGTAATTGACCAATGTGGTTGCTCAGTTTTCGATTACGTTTTTGTGGTCTAAATTTATTTGTATAGCGTCCGGGTAATATAAAAGGTAAGCAAGACGGTATTGTTAGTTTTTGTTAAAACCACACTTTGATGTCGAAAATGAAGCTGTCTTTCTGTACCATGCCAATGTACCATTACCATAGAAAGTTTTTATTTTAGTACGTTATATAGATAGACCAATGCTTTCAAACTTAAAGTTATGAAATTCTCTGAAAATATCACACAGTCCTATCTTGGGAACGAGGTTGGTGTAATGGAACTGAGTGAGTTGAAATGGAGACATAAAACGTAGAGCTAATTTTGGCAGTCCATGTCGATGAAGCATCAGTAACTCTTAATGTCCTTACTAAATGGTATTTTTTTGTGTAATATGCCTATAATTAAAATTGCATTAGCGGATATTTTACATTGAACAGTTTTATATTTGACACTTCTTTGTTATAATAACTGACTAACAACGGGTTTAATTTGGAATACTAAGTTATGTAAGTACACAAAATATTTAAACTTAACTTTTGATGATGACTACCAAAGTAGGCAAGTAGTCGGCATTAGTTCTATGCTGTGAAAATGTCGAGGATCTATAGAGTATACTGCTACGTGTGACCTAAAATGTCCCTCAGCCGCATTGAGTCCAATATTGGTCCTACGAGTACTTATATTAAAATGATTCGTCCGTCATGTTCGACAATAGGCAAGGAGTCCCGCGGCCACAGTTGCTACCAAATTGCAGTTATTATGCGACTGACTGGCGTGCTATTAGGTCGTCAAGCACTGCCTGATAGATAATATCAGAACCACAGCTTGCGATTACACAGTTGGCACATTTCTTGCAAATGTGCATGTTCACTATCGTTACGATAATTTGTGGAGGAGTCATATAAATATTAACGAAATAATGATTCGATAAAAATCTATTCATCTAATAATGGTAATTTTTGTAATGTTTTGACTTGAACATGATCGATAAAGGTGGACTGCTACCAAAACTTGATACCATACCCCAATTCTAATTAAATTCACTACCTAACCACACTCAATGTCAAGGGTTTAATATAATGAAATTTCAAGCTCAGCAAAGGCAATTAATTAAATTAATTCTATAACGAGCACAGTCTTACGCAAACCAGTTGTTTTTTTTATGTCTCAATGCTTCTTGTAGTAGATTCTAATAGTCAAACCGTTTAATCATAAGCTATATCCAGAACCGAGCAGTGAAGTTTCTGGGGTTCTCACGTCTGTTACGCTTCACCTGGCAATCTAACAATGTGATACGTTATTACTGAGACGCTGTGGTCCCATGCGGGAAACGGTTCAAAATTGCATAGTTTTGTCTTGCTTCAAACGGTCTCGAAATTGCTTGAACTGCCGCCTTATTCTTCAAATAAACATGTCTTTGCACGACACGGCGTGGTTATTTTGAATAATGGGATGGATTTCAGAAAACAAAAGCTAGATAACGTGCAATCTCTTACCGCGTCATGTTTTGAAAGTCGTCGAGAATCGACGTCCTGCTTGAAGCTAACCACTGGTTAATTATATGACATGTAATACTCACGTTATGCTCATGTAAATCATAAATAGAGGTTTGAAACGAAACACATTGGAATTAAATTCTGGTTCATCCAAAGTATTTTAAGTAAACAGGTAAAACAATTAGTACATGTTATAAAGTTATTTTTAACATCATTATGTTAACAAAGTTTTTTCTGTTAATCTTTTGAAAGTTAAACTGGAAAAATATAGGTTTTTTAATAAAACTTGGTATGTAGATTAGATAGGTCATACCGTGGATTAACACATAGGCTACATACCGTGGATTATCCCGATATTCCCGCGGGAACGGGACTTACGCGGGTGAAACCGCGGGGCGCAGCTAGTATTCAATACTATGGTGAATTGGTGATAGGGCTTAGATGCCTGAGTTTTTAAGACGGCTTAATGCTATCCTATTGTATAAAGCCGTCGCTATTAATGCCACCATATAAATAAAATCTAAAACGTTGCAAGTAATCACAGAGAAATAAAAAACTTTGAGTATTGTTTTGATCTCATTCATAAAATCAGGAAAAACGTATTTATTTATGAGTTTATCACTTAGCTGTTTGTATCCCCATTACATGCGTCAGTAAGTTGTGAGGGATTTTGCATGGATGGTTATCATAACAATATGTATGTTAACAATAGGTACACAAGTACCAAAATTAAAATGTTAATAAAACCCACTTTTTCGGAAGAAGAGAGCAACGTTCTGTGTAATATTGTTCTCATGAAAAATGTAGTCTTATTATAGAAGAGATAGGATTTTTATACGTCATATAAAATTGCTGGGTTTAACATACATAATGCATGATTTGACGTTTGGATATTCTACTATCTACGAACTGTTTGTTAGGAAAACACGCCAAGTAGGTACACCAATAATAACAGGATCACAAAATACAGAAGTATTCGAAATCAATATAACAGTTTTATTGACAAACATTAACGTCCAGTCTTAATAACTTATCTATCTTTGGTTTGCTTTCGGGCGGTAGGTTTGTCATGGTTGGTTTGGTATGGAAGTGATATGAAATATCATTTGACAATATACATAGAGGCTAACCGTAAGACTTGCTTTCGTAAAAATATTTCTCTACCTATTATGTTATTCACTGCTTTCTTTAATTTATTTCTTGTTTCTGTAGCTAAACTCTCATCGTCTCTACTGACGACATTGCTATCCAGATGTTTCACGTCTAGCCGAGGAAAATGATCCATTTAATCTAGTTCTATTGCACGAAGTGTGCACGTGAGATTAATAAATGCTGTACAGGCGTCGGCTGCCACTTCGTCCCTTTGACGGGGTTAAATGTTAAATCTGAAATACACGTGCTAAAAAACGCTTGTTTGCTACTAGATAGAATGCAATGATATTTAATAGAAATGTATGCTCAGTATGCTATTTTAAACGATTTCAAAAGGAGTTTTTTAATTTGACCGTATTTTTGTGTGTTCGCGGATAACTTGGTCGTTCATGCTGATATGAATCGATTTTGATGATTATCTTTTGTTGGAAAGTTGGAAAGAAGTTTTTGCCCTTCTAGGCCCTTAAAGGCCTTTTGAGGATCTGATGATCTACGGAGTTATTAACTGAAATGTATCGAGAGTGCAGGAAATTGCTCTCTTCTCACGAAACTGAAGACATTTAAATAAAATTCAATTTTGCCTCTTGTTCTAGTTATGCATTCGTCTTTCCAGTTTTAGTGTTTTAATAAATTGTACATAGTATTTTCACTCAAATACATATTATTTCCTTAGCCTTAGTACTGCCTATGCACAGTATGCACGTTATGCTTTGTGATTTCACATTATGCAAATGCCAATATTAACTGTACTTTTACTGTTAGAACCAGTTATAAATATTAATCCGATTTCAAGACAAAAAACTAACATACTCATTCAATCACGAAATTACGATGTTGAAAGATAAAGATTGTCATCTAGTAAAGCTCGTGTTGAGCAATAAAATCAAAAGTATATTTTTCAGCGCGGTGCAACTGTGCAATACGTTCGGACTTCAAGATACCGAAGATATCTCATACGAATCATACGATCGCGTGTTGACTTCGCACGTCGGGAATTCCTCGTAAAATGAGCCGAAGAATGTCCAACGATATAGCTGAGAACGTTAGTTATTTGCAGTGATTCCAGATGCTCCTTTGAAGAGAAACAGAACGGTATTCGATATTGCATCTTCTACTCGCTTGCTATATTGAATGAAGCTAAGCGCAGTAAAGTTATTTCTTCAAGCTGTTGGATTCCACTTAGGGCAACTTATAATTTAATCTGTCTGACAGATATTCTTCAGTAGTTAAGTTATACAAATGTTATAATTCTGAACACCTGCTGCTATATCATTTCAGTCAGTTCTCCAGCTTCATACATTTTCTCATCGCAACGAAGTTCAATAGTTATATTGAAAGTTTGTGGATAAAATGTAGACCGGCTTGCGGGCAGACTGCCGTCTCACAGAAGTGTGTAATTGACCGTATGAATCGTTGCGCCGACCGCCTGTGTCCACTGACCAGTGCATGGGAAGTATGGGAACAGACTTTACAGGGCTGTCTTCGATGCATCGCAATAGGCTAGTTGACTCTATTTTTATGTAGCTCTTATATGATAAATAATTGTTCTTTTAGACCAAAAAAAATACTACCATATTTTTTTGGACCTAAGAAACCGCAAAATTTTATTTTAAAAGTTCTACTTTTCAAAAACAGGTGAAAACGCTACCGCCATATTGGTCTATGGAATTGTCTGTGCTGTGACGTCATTCCTAACCAAAACAATAATTTTCGTGATTTACGTCTAGGGAACATGCACATTTTGAAAAGTTGGCATTACTGTAAATTGGTTTTAGTTATGTGACATTTGTTTATTTCCGATAATAATGACGTCACCATAATGGCCGTAGCGTTTTCAGCGTTCCAATTAAAAAAAAAAGAAACCGTTTTTTAAATTGAAATTATGCAAGCATCATGGACTTTGATTAACTGAAATTATTATATTTTGGTTTTGCAAGGAAAGTACTTCAGGAAATACTAATTTATTGGGTCAAATTTGATATGAGTCAAGTAGCCTATTCAATTTGTTTTGTTTAGTTTTTAGGTTTATTTATTTAGTTTTTGCTTTCTTGAAGGAGTGGCTTATCTGTATTCTACTAAATATACGTATATGTATATCAACTAAATAGAACGTCGATATGGAATCAAATATTCCGTTATTTCTTATCGTTTTTGTGTAAACAAAGACTGAATAGAATACCTAATATGGAACAATCTGAACTATCTACATTAATTTAGTAAAGCAGTAAAGACTGCTTGTAGTTAATTGAAATGCATTCTGCCTGAAAATCATACTGTGACGACATTCGAGGGAAACCATGGTCGAAACCAAGTCTGCCTTAATAGTCCATGTAAAACTAATTAATTATCAAATTACCTTGTCTGATGATAAGATTGCGGCGATTAACTAAAGTGCATACGGTTGTCACTGATGTGGGTGATAGCCCTGGGACCGTATTGTAAATATATACAGGAGTACCTACATACACTGATATGTAGGTACGTGACCACATATCACTCTGGACAAGGTGTGTGGTCAATCCACAGCTGTGTCATGTGCCGACACGAGGCTGTACTTTATATAGCAAAGTATTCACTACACGGTCAATTACACATACATACAAATTAACAGTCATATGTTTTGATAACAGCCGGTGGAGGTATGCACACGTGCGAAACGATCAAGTTTTAGCTGGTTTCACGGATAATTTGTGACAAAATGGTCACGGAGCAAGCAAAATGAACAGTAAAATGAACGTGGATTACCTACAGTAATATTTATCGAGTGGAAGCGACAACCAATCGGTGTGATTGAATATACCTTTTAGACGCTTGATGATCGATGTATCTAAATATAAATTGGAACAAACACAATAAACGAAATCGAACCAAGCCGATAAGCTTTACCGAGTGAAAGCATAACATCCAATAATGTATCCAAGAAAGCTATATTGTTATTGTTACCTCCATCAATCATAGCAGCTTCAGAGCGAAGTGTCTTTTGTGATGTTATTTTAGTATACCTAGCGTTCTTATTATTTTCATGAGCTAATATTATCTTGCCTTATGTTTTCCATAAAAATAATTAACTGGCGTGGGTCGAACTCTAGCACCCACAATTACCATTGTTCAAGGCTTGAATATTTACGATTCTGGCTCCTCTGATATTTGAATAAATTCTTATAGCAAACAAGGACCCTCACGTCCTGTGTTCATTGGAGTTGTTTCATATTTACTACTTGTTTCATGCTTCAGATTTTCTCCACAACTCCTTTGAATTCATAGTGTCTAATTTTTACTATTTCTTCCAGCATTTCGATGAAAAATTAAAATTACTATGCACACAATTTTTCTGTGTAATTTTATCTGTATAAGGAGGACAATAGAGGATTTTCTGCCACAAAAGTCAGAGCCTTGGCGTACTACTATTGTGTGTTGGTTAAATTCGTCTTTTAACTTTCTTTAATACGATTTCCTTGTATAATTTCTTCTTGTGAAAGCTCGGTATTATAAAAGAAGTATTCTTTGGGTCTAAAAATAACATTCCCAATTATTGTAATTTGTATTTATTGTTAAAACCTCTATTTTATATTCATAAGCATCCTGTATTGGTCGTTATTTTTTGGATCAACCATTATAATCTACTTCTTTATATATTTCATCTACCTATATCATGAATTACTTCTTAAAAATCCTTGAAGGATTTATTGGATTTATCCATTTATTTTATTTTATTTTATTTTTAAAGTTGTAGGAAAATTTCCATTGCTCCATCATTAACTTGCGCTTTTCCGCACCTTAACTCTATTATTAACCGTGCAATCTTGATTTATTCTCAAGCAGCACGCATTATTCGCTTGTCGTGATTATAATTTCAATTCCTATGTATGTAAAGACGTACATATGATTATCGCGTGATTCGTGTGCGTCCGTGGCCCCGTGTTACTCATCGCAATCAACCGTTCTTTGGTCACGGTTTCTAACAGTATGGTTTTACTTTGCCCTACCATACCATTTCCTTGCTGCATTAGCTCTTGCTTTTTCCGCATTTACTTCCTGAAGCATATCGTCAGCTTTATTGTAAGAATCTACAACAATTTGATGTGTTAAGCTTCGATTAAAATTACTTTTCAGCGATGATTATAGCTGTTGGTTGTAACATTTATCCTGGATCCTTTGACTTAAAATTAGTAGGTAGGTGCTGTTTCTTAATTACCAATTTGAAATTCATTCATTCATCAAAAGTCGTTTGCTTTGAAACAGCTGTGGACCTTTCTGACATACTTTTATCAACTCTTTCGAAATGGGATACCATGTATCAGATTGTTACTCATTGCAAAATGATCAGAACTAAACCGACCAAGTTGAGTCTCTAAACCCCCCCTCAAAATGTATTGACAAATAAGAATCTCAATATATTACGCAAATGTCTTATATATTTCTGCTAGATTCCACATCAAAATTCCGTACAGGTAAATCCGTTACACAACCTTCTTACGTATATTTGATTTTTTTACCTCTTCTAACATTCCAAAGGTGTACTACTGGGGCGAATAAAATGTTCTCAAAGGCCCTTCAGAGTCCGACAATAGGGTGTTTTATGTTGAGAACTCTACTAGCAAATTATTCTCTCGTATAGAGTTGTATTTGAAGTTGAAGCGTACTTTATAATGTAGTTGTACATATGTATATAAAGAGTAGTTTGTTAAGTTCAGTCGAGAGGAAGGGCTTTGGTATATTTAGCATGTTTTCAGAGGGTCAAATACCGTCCTTTGTTATCCTTGCATTATGAAGGTAGACATTTGTGTGGGTACTAATAACACTACCTTTTGATTTAAATTTTCAAATGTGAATAACCTTATTAGAATATTATTCTTGCGATTGTAAGTAGTAAATTACACTATTTGCTTATTTTGTGGTTAAATATACCTCTGAAAGGCTTGTCACGTTCCAGTCACACTAAGCATAATTTTAGGCACGCACATAAAAAGTTCAATACCCCTGAAAAGCTACCTTTAGTTGAACGCATAACCGTGAAGTCTTTGGGGATACAATAGTAAGTGCTTCTAACTATTAGGGTGGAAGAGAACGCAATTCATACGAGAATTCTGGAAGTTGTTTGTTTGGTATCGCATCATTATTGTAAAAGTAGCGTAGCGAGCAGCATTTTTATAACAATTTTGTATGTGTTTTGTAAGCTTTTTTGTTTGTCTGAGGCAACGTATTTTTTGGAAGTGTAGACATTGTTATTGAAAGCTGTCTTCGTAGAGGTGCTCTACACTAAGCTACTATGTTTCAAGAAAATCTGCTCAGCCGTTTGAAAATGTAGCTCTTTTCTAGTTGATAGCTGTTTTTCTACAATGAACTATAAATTCATTACAAAACGTATACTATTTATACAACTATTTAGAACTAATAGTTTTTCTTTAGACTAATTTGTACCTGAAAGGTGAGATATATAGCCTTTATTATTAAAAACGTTATTATAAAACGCAGGTGTCGTGAAACGGATGAACACGCCGCAAACCGGGTTGGGCGCGGTCGGAAACAATAAATTCAAAACTGTTTCGAAATTTACCATTCACGTTATTAGGCAGGTGTCTCCGAAAAACGCTATTAGTAACGGAGAAAATGTGATTACAGACTTCATTGATGAATGAGCTATCGTCTTTTTTTATACTATCGCAATCCGATCACATAAAAACATTTGCAAACGGGTATTTAGCGGGAATTACTCTTTTTTTTTTATCAGTCCTTCCCGCGACCCATGACCACGAAACGTCGGGATCATATTAGGTAAATAATTCACGTCAAATAGGTACCCGTTTGGATTATGTTTTATAAATTAACCATCTATAGTGAGCTTGTTTAAATTAATGTATGAACGCGAATTTGAAATAAAATAAATCCGTGAACGAAATGTTCAATGTTCCATATCGTTAGATTCCGAATCAGAAATGGGATCACATTGTGAGAGCTCTATTTCCGAATACGCCACATCATCTTCATTTATCAAAGCTTCGCTCCTACTTCATTCGTATGAGAATATTGCCAGTGTTTTTCTCTCTACAGAGTCTTTCCTCATATATGTATAAACTCTGGTACTAATAAACTCATTCTATTCCTGAATGAAATACTAGTAGCTTTAATCATAACACTCATTTTGTTATCGCTCAAAGCGTTTTACAGTAATAAAGCAGGATTAGTGCAAAGCTCGTACAACCATTTAAAGCCATCGTATAATATAAACACAAGCGTAGTTGGAATTTGCTTCCAAAAACTAAAAGCACTAAAAGTTTCATCCCAGCGCGGGCTAGTCTATTCTTCTCGTAACGATGCTATAAATTGCAGACGACACTGGCTCTTTACCTGTATGTTTCATGCCCCTCTACTTACTGCTTTAGGTCCTTGACAATGTTAAGAGTTAGGAAGCTCTATATATCGTCATTTACTAACGCAGATTTTGTTAAATCAAACAAGATTTTATGAATGAGTTCCATTCATAAAAGCTTTAATTCAAATCTGTATTTAGATGGGACCTTGTGATATTGTATACTTTTATTGAAAAGCTGTTACGTGGAAAGCGGATCCAATATCGAAAGAGAGAAAGTTATTTCGGCCTAAAATATAAACGCGGCCTCTTTCCCTTGACATGGCATCGAAACAGACGTTCCCCGTGTGGTTCGTTATAAACCCCCGGAATGGCCGTTTCAAGACGATATGATACTGTCTCATTTCCATGGTTCAGTTCATAGCGTATACAAAAATATTTAGTTGGTAACAGTAGTTAAATTGAATGGAAAGTTTAAACCCAGTCGAAATTGAACTGTTTACTTATCAACTGCTGTAGGTAGTTTTGTTTGTGATTTCCACTCAATCAGCTCCATACATTATCTGTTTATCTGCGGGCGGCAGATGAATAGGCGTATCATTTTATTTGAGTATCACATTATTTTACAAAACAATATGCTGTAGTTTCATAATTATGTAAACTTCTCCCTGCTCATATTATTTGTTATCCAACACGGAGACAATTCAGAAAAACACGAACCATATTCAAAGCTTTGTCGAAACCTAATCAGTACCATTGTCTGGATTTCGACCCCCGAAATAAGACTAATTTGTCAGAGTTCGTAATTGTTTCTCGAAGGACCAAATAAGTAATTATTGTGTACGGCGTTGCGTGAGCGGGTTCGGAAGTGGGCTACGCAGCCGTCAGCCGGGAAGCCCGAAGCCCTGCGGTATCGATCGCTCTCGCCCCACGCGTTATGACCATCGGCGACAGGAGGGCGCTCCCGGCTTCCCGTAAACACTCCGCTTAAACATGTGCACTTTCTCTAATCTTTTGTAATCTAAACCCGAAAGATCCAGAATTTAAGTAAAATTGCCCAATGCGGCTCTATTCAAATTACAATCTCGCTCTTTGTTTGCCCTGAAAAACCAACCGAACGACCCAAGACGGCTTTCCGTTGTCTGAAACGGTTTCCCTTTGTTATCAGTATATTTGAATAAAATTATGTAAACACCGCCGCTATGTAAAGCTGTGCAAGACTAAATTTAAAATTGCTGCGAAATGGCTACCTCTGGAATAAATCCGGCGGAATCCTCAGGAAACATCATTGTTATTACTCGGCTTCCAATTCCTTAAATTGCCGCAGCGCTCACAGAATGATTTCAGTAGTAAAACAATAGAGAATCGAACTTTTTGGCTCGAGTTAATTTGCTTAATGGGTCGCTGTTTAGAAAGATTTCCGCAGTGAGGACAGAGATTTGTCCCAGTTCTATGTTTTCAATATAAACATTGCGTCGCTCCGTCGCTATACTTCGGATATAAACATCCCGTGCAACCAAAGGAAGTAGGCTAAACAAATAAAATTTAATTACTTTGCTATGCTAACTGAGTCACTCTACTCTCTGATATATATTATTCGCTTCGCTTCTAACTGTAGGTAAGTTGTTTGTTTTTAGTTTTAATACGGTTCACCTTTGTTTATCCAAAACACTTCTCCCATGCGGGCACATTGTTGTCTCTTTCTGTATACAGCCCTTTGTGTCCTATGCTCTGACGTCACATGGGAGGCAAATGTTTTCTGGTCAAAGGGCTGAAAAAAAATCTTTATAAAATACCGATATTTTCTCCATTCTCATGAAGATTAAGTGTGTGCGATAGAAAGCTTCCCGTTTTATAGACGTGTTTTTCAGTGATATATGAGAAATTCCTTCCGTAAACGAGGTTAGTTTATAGCTCTGGGATTTAACAGGATAGCCTTTTAACACTGTTAATGATGATATACTACCGTTTCAACAACGATTTAGTATTAATAAACAATTGAACAACGATGTTTAATAAAGGTGTTCTAAACAATTACAGGGGAACAAAACTTTAACGGAAGCTGCTATTTCAATGGAATTCGTAATGGCACATCGTCTTAGCTGTAATCTGTTCTATTGTTTCGCTAACCATTGTCACAGCCACACTCGATATTGTACTGTGAGTATTGTATGGCTGCCAGAAGTCACCAGTAAACAGAACGAATGTTTGGAACGAATTTAACAGTTCTTAAGTGCCTAAGTTTAGTATTTGTCCAAGCTCAAGTTTTGTTCGCCAACATAGTTTCTGTGCAAACTAAAATAAGTAGGTACATTGTGATCAACTCAATTATGTATTTGCAAATATTAAACTTTTTGTGTATTAGGTTTTCACCGCCGTAACAAACTACCTATGAAATGAAAGTTGGTATGAACATAATATCGCTGCTGGGCTAGGTACGTTTGTTATTCATATCATAACACGTAAACAGTTGTTTTGTACTCAGGGCAACTAATGTTTGTGGTCTGCTATCTATACAATAGTCATTTAATAATCAGGAGTTAAATGGCTATACTTAATACAATAAGGACTAAGCTTTATCCGTGAGATACACAACCGCCGACATCTTCGAGAACAATTGTCTCGACCGAATGGTTTCACCTTGAAGGCATAGTGTTCAGGCACTGTAATCGATGTATCCAATGATGGGTTAACTAACGTAAACACATGTATAACTAGCAGCGACGGTTTCCGGCGGATAGCGTCTGGGTACAGATTGTTCTATAGTTCCTTAGCACATCGGTCTGGGCCTTGCCGCTTTCGCAGTTCCATTCAAGCGTGCTCTGAGTTTTAATAAAGCTCATTACATGCTCAATAGATCTTGCCCCTGAAAATGTGTTTTTATTGAATAATATTTTGCAGGAAACTAGCGTTCTGATTTCCTTTAGACAAGCACTTTAAAGAACCGTAGTTTGTTAGAGTATAGTTATGAAACACGTTGCTTTGAGAGAGAAATTGAGCCGGAAATTGCTCACTTTTAATGAAATTAAAGTCGCTTTTATATTTTTTGCCGTAAGTGTAGTATGTCATAGTTATTTTTAAAAATGTAGCTGGTGGTTGTACGGGTGTTTTGAGTAGTAAAAGACTTAAAAAGAGGATAGACCGTTTCGTCAGGCAGTGACTATGATAACCCACATACATACTTGCTAAAAACTTACGTAACTACGTTTTTAGCTTTTCATCGAGATCATCATGGCGCATGCATCTGTGCATCTGTGCCGAAATTTTAGATAACTCAGAAATCCATGAATCATGGTAAAAATCCTGTCTATAGTGTTAACAATTAACTATTTAATCACAACCTGATTAGGAGTTTCCTGTATTCATAATTTCCTGTACAGCCTTCCTAGCTCATCGTTTGAGTTTATATGCTCCGCTGAATTTAACACTTGACGGTCCTATGAGCCATTTAATGGTGCAGAATTATGTTAATGCATCTAGAAAATCGATTGCTTAAGTGTTTCTGATCTTACTACAAGAAGAGTATCTTCACTAAATAATGTCTAAAGCTCGGCAATGTTTAGAAAGGTGAAAACAACATTATGTTTGTTTTTTCCTTCTAATTCTACAATATTATATTTATTTTTTTATTGCAGAGGCATGGTTATGCAAAGATTGGAAGCTATTTACTCGTATAATATTGGATTTTCCAATTAGTTATTTTTGCCGCTGTTTGCAAATGATCATACCAAAGTCAAACAGTTGTAGGTAATTGTTCTGTTTACTGATTTCGATTGCAAAACTACGTAGTTCTCTCAACTTAAAAACCAGTTCTGGCTAATGCGAGGCAAATTTAACTGATTGTCTTATACCAATGGACAATACCACGATTTTGCTTATAAAGCATCATCCACGTTAATCAAAACATTCAGTGCACACAGAAGGTGCACCATTGTTTTAACAACCACATCTCTGTCTGAGGACGTCTACAAAATACGAATCATTGTCAAGTTCAACTGAACTCACGTGAAGAAACTTACAAACACAATCGCTTGGATGGTAATTAATTGATTGGAAAGGCAGGCCTTTGTGTTGTATAAACTTTTGAATAGTTAGTAGTCAATATTGAGTTTCGCCTCTGTTTCACAGCTACTATTAGTTTTTAGTTTTAGCTTATTCTATCCATAACAAAACCGTCGCTCTTATCTACATTTTTTGTTTTGTATACACATTTTTGTTATCATAAGGGCCGAAGGTGCAATGTCGTCTTGTTCTTTTCTTTTACTTGGTTGCGAGATCTTTAGTCGATTTAATTAAAAAAATACCTTTTGACTTTGCATTCACGTCACATATTAACTAATTAGTCGAAGGTGTATTATGTCATTGTATAGGTTTTCTAGTCTGGTATTACCATCGTATTCTTTTTCACCTTTGCTTCTCACGTTACTTCCTGAGCTTGCGGTTTAGCACAAGGTCTTCAGATTATATTCAATTTTACGGCTCAAAAGTGTTCAATTTGTGTTCAACATGCAACTTTTTGATGAATACTTTATACACTATTCCAGATATCTCACAACCTTTGTTTATTCGACAAATAATGTAATCAAAGTTAGATAAGAAGTAAATTAACCGCAACAATGGAGCTTTGTTCTTTACAGTCCCTGGTGCTTGTGGCCACCATTTCAACAAATTCGTTCGTCAGTGATTTATCAAGCCACCTGATTGCGCGGTTAAATCGCGATCAAACCCCGCACATTTGTCTTCGGGAAATGCTTTGAGGAAAAAACACTTTCCACGCTGTGGTTCAAGTTCAAGATGCCGAGCGTATTGAGCGGTTCTGGAGTCTGCGCGACAAGTTAAGACTGCTCACAATTTGCCAAAATCACTTTTACATAAATTCATACCAAATCCAATATCTACGCAACTCGTTATAATTCTGTAATATTTTTGCGTTTCGGTTCTTCCCTATCGTGGTTTTATTTATTTATTATCCTCTTATCTAACCGTGTTTGAACAAGGCTTCGTTTAGCCCTTTTATTGCCCTCTCGAGGATTAATGCGTTCTGCAATCGGTTAGCGACATTGATTTATTTTTGCTGTAATCCATTGTACAAACTATTTCTATGTTAGTTTTATCTGCTTTTACATCATTAGTGAAATTTTCCTTCTCGTCGTGCCACCAGCTTCCTTGTTTATGTCTCTGTAGACTCATTTCTTCCATATGCAATTGCGATTCTTGATATTTTACCGTAAATTCGGTATGGGCATGGGTATTGAATATTCTGGCAAAGTCTACCAGAGAGCTCTCGAACAATGGTGTGATGGTGTTATTGATTGTATGCAACAGGTAGTTGGGGCGTCGCGTTCCCCCTTCCTTTGAACCTTCACTTTCTTCTTATTTCTATGCAGATCTCATCACACGTTGCTTTGGTAATTGCGTTTATAACTCGTTCTTTGCTAGAAAACGTTGTTAACAACCCTATTTTAGTTGTTGACAACATTTTCTAGCCCTTTTTCAGTAACACAGAGGACGTTATAGGTACTTGAAAATTCTATGTAAGTACTCGTATAACTTTATGGTTATTTTAAATTAAACGTTGCGTAATTCATGTTATCTTTAACAATTCAGTAGGTATGCATGCTAATAAAATTTGCTATTTCGTAATTTGTTAGTGAAGTTTCTAGGGAAAGTCCCTTGCTTTATTTGTATTTCAGTATTGGTAATGAGTAAGAAACCCTCAGACCGCGAGTCTGGCTTGCACAGAGATGCACTTATCCGGTTAGATTAGCTTTGATGTATGTAATGTACAAGTAAGTATGACATGTCTGATGAATTGATAAAAACATTTGATATTATCAGCAAATGTCTTGATTATATTATTGTGATGATTCACATAGATACCCTCATTCGTTACGTGGCGGTTCCCTAAAATATTTTCTTCCTGACAATTCCCTCATTAAGAATAATAACCCGAAATAAATCTTTGTAGGAACCATAATTGAGCTCGACACGTAATATTTCACGCAAATAAAGATACATTTACAATTCTGATGGAGCACTCCCAACGCTTAATTAAAATCAGCGGAGAAGTTGGAACAAATGACTTGAAGGGCTGTCGTTGCTTTGTTTGTTTTTGTTTTATCTTTGTAGATTCCTATTTAATCACATGTTTTATCTCATTTGTCAAACGATATTTATAATACCTAAGCTTCCTTTTCATCACAATTAATTTAATCATTTATCTAGAAATCGATACAGTACAAGCACAAGTTCCAAGAACGAACATCTCAATTTTTTTCATAAATTGTTGTAATTACAAATCAGATGACGTCAAAGCTTTATAAGCGAAATTTATTTAAATATATTTCGTTTTCGATACATTTCTGTCGGATAGCCTGCATTGATTGTTCCAACAATGTCTGCAATTTATCGATAACACGGTGCTATTTATTCGAGTCCGCCACCCTTCCTTGTCGACAAGATGCTTTGGACAGAGAAATATTGTTTGTTTGCTTTCTTATGGCCTCGATAAACTTACTTTAAACTTGTTTAGCTGTTTCGTTCCCCGTTCTATCAAATTTTCAAGGCATTATTTTTGTTAGATGTTGTTGATAAAATTCTGTGCTTGTGAGTTTATAACAAGTTTTGTACTTATGCTCTTCTAAATAGGTAATGAACGAACATTGTACAGTACATAAAATCGATACATATTGTTTTGTTAGTTTTTAAATGTAGAGCGATTTTCCTGCAGTTATTATCAGGTTAATTTTCTGTAGTCATCATCAAAATGGATTGACACTATAGGATGTGAATGCTTCATTGGTAGTTCTGAATGTCATCGGCCGGACGTTATTGTGTATTCCACACACGATTATGAATTGTTGACAAAACGTTCACTTGCTTTGTTAACAATTCAACGTTCACAGAATTTACTTCTGAATTATAAACTATCATGGAAATTGTTAATGTATATCACAAACACGACTGTAGTATTGATTACGATATACGTAATTATCAGTCAATATTATTAGTACCTCCAGATCAAATTAAAGCTTCCTGATCAGAAAGCCCAATACGCCTATTTTAACGAATATAAACCTTTTTTTATATTTTGATATTGAACCTTTTGTAGTATTTATCGGATCGGAAAGGTTATTTCGTATTGAAATTTAATTCGATTTCTGTTAAACTAACTTTATTGATATCAGAGGAATTTGAATAGCTTTCGATTTGTTGAGCAAATTATTCACAACAATGAACTTTTGCTACGATGAGTTTGATTAGTTTGATAGCCTGGCGTTGTTGGAGCTGGAGAAGGAATTAAATTGGTAGAGTGATTAAATCGAGGAACTTGTTTAAAGTTTTTAAGCTCCACTTTAGTCTCGACTGCACTTGAATTTAGGTTACTCTGTTCTTTTTAATAGCGATTTAAAATACCGTGCTTGAAATGTCGATATAAATGTTTGGAATTCTCATATCAGTCAGTATTCTTGTCTCAAAAATTTCAAAAAATAAGATGATTAGAACATAATTAAATACACGTACGTGTACAAACTTAGAATTTGTTTTAGTTTTATTTTGGTTTTGTTTAATATCGTTGTTGCTATCGGGGGTTTACTTGCAATTATGACATTATCGCACTGCATTTACAACCCATTCGATACGATATTTATTTTAGTTTTATTTTGGTTTGGTTTAATATCGTTGTTGCTATCGGGGGTTTACTGCAATTATGACATTATCGCACTGCATTTACAACCCATTTGATACGATAACAATACCTACTTGATATTAAACGTCTTATAGTTAATTGATAAAGCTAAGATATAACTGATTGATTGTCAAAATTATTGATAACTTTGTTGATCCTTCGTCCTGAGCTTAAAAGATTAGCACAAGACTTAGTACATATTACGACAAAGTGTTCTTAATTTAATCTATATTAAAATACATGAAAATTTACAAATTACTCAATCATGTAAGTGGCGTTTTTATTTTTTTCCTGATGAAATACCTAAGCGTGGTTTAGCACTATAATAAAAATATAAATATGTAGGTGGTTCGCGCCGCGACCACGATCGAAGACCGAGACAGGAGACCATGACAGGTTCGTTTCTTCTCTGTAGCGACGCGACCCGCTTTACATAGTAGTACATATTTAGAAGCATCTTGGTAGACAGCACAGCTGTCATAAGACGCCTTTAAAATGTTACCAATAAATCCATTAAGCACCACAGCTGACACAGAGTACAGTATGTCCCCCCCGCTGGATTCCAATCTTGTCGCGATGGGGGGGCTCAGTAACCGTGATGAGGGCACGGTGAAGCCAAAAGGAATCCAAGGAGGGGACGCTCCGCGGGCCTATGCGAGGTGGGCCTGCTCTGGATGCGTCCAGGGAGGGTGCGGGGGACTGAGTTTTCTGTTCCCCGCAGCCGGGAGGGGTCGCGGAAGGAGAGGCGTGCCGGTGTGTCGTTGCCGCTCGCCCTATCTTCCGCGACACAACGGGGGCGTACCGTGTGATGCGTTGGCGGTGGGGCCGCAGGGGAAGAGGAGTGTCGGTGTGTCGTTGCCGCTCTCCCTGTCCTCTGCGGCCGTTTCGTGGTTTTGCGGCGGAGCCAAGGAACGATCCGCCGTGGAGAGCGGGGCGCCGGAGGAGGAAATTCCTCCAACATCTCCGGCCCCCATAGCAAAGGCCGTGACGGTAGCACCGGGGGATGCTACCGCCCCTCAAAGGCGGCCTGGAGGTGGCGCGCGTGGGTGTTCCGCGCGCCTCTCTCTCTCCGAGAGAAAGAGGTGGGGGGCATTTAAGCCCCACCAGAGGTGGAGCCCTTTTCAGGGCCGACGTCGTCGGGGCCGCGGATGAGTGCATAAGCGTGCCCGTAGCCCCGGCAAATGGCGTTGAGGAGGACCCCGTCCAGTTTTAGTGGGTTAAAGTCCCACATAACCCTTTCGCTGCCCCCGCGGCGGAAGGGTATGCATGGATGCATTTCTGGACGATAAAAAAAAAAAAAAAAAAAAAAGAGTACAGTATGTACCGGTTAACCAAGCGAGTCATTTCGACAGATGTTGAATTGCTCATTATCTTCCTCTAACTAGGCTTTCACTTATTTTGATTATGTTTTCATATTCCAACATGCTACACTATCACAAATATTATCATTTGGAATGTTTTTGCACCAGCTTAAATTTCTTACCGCCATATTATTTTCGTATGTTTCTAAACTTGCACAAATATTTAAAGATTAAAATTAGCCAAATCCTGCCATTTTTGAGTTGTTGCGTTAACTGAAGATATAAATGATCATTTATATTATTCTTGACCTAGAATCTTTAAATAACAATTCCCTTGATGTTATCTATCGTGTATCGATTCATCACTGTTATCTATCCCACTAATGTCGTGGGAAACTTTGAACTAGGTTGATAACCTCACGTAACACGCTTCGATTGGGGTGATTGCTGATTACAAATCAAATGGGTTTACTTTAAAACGTGCTTGTTAATTCCACACCATGCTTGCTATTCCTTCATCTGTATACAACGGAAATGTATATGATTTTTGAATAAGGAGAGAAATAAGTTAAAAATTCATATTCACGAGTAAAATCGAGAACTTTTCTTTAAAGAAACTGAAATGATCGAGAGACCCTAAGGTCTCTCGATCTCAATTTTCTTGACAAGACACAACTGGTCCTAAGACCAGTTGTGTGTGTCTTGTCAAGAAAATATACTGTTCAGATTATAGGACCGAATTGGAATAAGTTCCATTTAAACGCAAAATAAGGGTAGATCTAGATCCCAGCCGCGGCTTGCTACCTGTCACGTCTTCGTTTTCACGAGGAAGAAAAGTGGTCCTTGGAGATTTTTCTTAAACTTAACTATAATGTTATTTTGCCTGACGTTACTCTATAAAAAATAATAATATAAGATGTTTGTTTATGACTAGCTACTAAATGTGTGAGGAATGACATGAGTAAGGAGAGAATTCGAACATACAATCATTAGGTATACAAAGCTTATACAAAATAATCTTCATTTATAGAAACATTCAGTTGTTTTCGTTATCTAATCTAAGGATTATGAGAAAATAATACTCTTCGTTAAGAAACACACGTAACCGTTAATTAAAAACAATATTAACAACACAAATCAGTTGATACTCGTATAATATCTGCGATCAAACCTCTGATAAGATCTACATATTAGTTAATTTAGATATCTTTTCAAAATCACAAATTAATTAATTTTCATTAGTATATCTCAAACTAGTGCCGTCACCTATTTTATCTATTAGACTTCCAAGTTCCAACGATCACTAACTCATTTCAAGTTCAATACTGTTAGATGCTCATGATTTCGTCATACAATTTGTTATCAGAAATAGTTTATCATCAACCCTTTTTCGTAACACAGTTAGTTCATTAACGTTCCGCTTGATATGTATGACGTGGCGCTGAACCCCTCCTTTGAAACACCTACTCCTCTAGCAACCAAATGGCTGCCCACATTTATGACTAATAGTGCTAATAGTATAATACACTGAAAGTATGACACCACCCTTTTGCGCTACTAAGTTTAATAATGAACAACATTTTTGAACTGTAGTCAAGACCCTTCCTGTGACGGTATTTATTCCTAGATCCTAGGATTTCTCACGTGGTGTTTTGACTCTTTAGATCAGCTTGTAATTTTATTAAAAGTAATGTTCCGATACTTTGAAGCGTCACTACAGGGACAGTTTGAAACAATACTGTTATTCCGGCTCGAATTACTTACAATAGTTTTTTTTTGTGTCGCGCATCAGCATGTCGATTCTGGAGGATTTTCATAACCTGACGCACTATGAGATTGCACGTTATCTAGCTTTTGTTTTTTGAAATCCATCGCATTATTAAAAAAACCATGCCGTGTCGTGCCATGTCAAGCAAGACATGGTTTACTTGGAGAATGAGGCGTTTTGGCAGATTACTTGCATTTGTCTCTCACATCTCGCCGAATGCTTCACATTCGGTGCGTTTGTATTAATTTAAGATTTCATAACTATCATATTGTATTTCAAAACCTATACCAGCTCTAATTTATGAAAACAAACAAACACAGAAAGCATTATGATGGTTTTGGCGTTATCTTGTTTTGATAACTTTGTTTCTGTAACCTAATTTGTGTGTATATATTCTAGCACAAATCCAAACATTCGTTTAATATTGAGTTATAATTTTCAAATCCAAAACATTACTCAGTATAACGGCAATTTGAAATAATGGAAGGTACTTAATTAATTAGGTACCTGAATTGTCATGATTTCTGTGAAGATGTTGCAAGGGACCTTCAAACTCTGGTAACTATTGACAAAACATACCTACGTAATTGATTAAATCTATAGAACATTTCTCGTCAGTCCGAGACATCGATTTGAACCGATTGACACACTTTGAAATGTTTAAGATCTCATGAGAACAAAGTTGTAATTTCGCTAAATTAAATAAGTAGGTAAGATTCACTTGACAGGATGATAGACAGCTTTACAACTTTAGTGTTGGTTTGGAAGGTCTACTTGACCTCAGCCCGTCCTTGCGACTTCTCGTCACTCGCGGTGGTTTGACTACATCTTCTTTGAGTCATATATTAACATAAATATGTAGGTTATTAGTTTTTATCTCTGTGCGAATGCCGGACTTGAAATAATATCTACGTAATTACCTACTCAATATGGTAATTCCGACCGCGATTTTCCTCACGAAATATATTATTGGAATAAATTGCTTTTGCTTCAGCTTTTAGAGCTTTGGATAAGAAACATGTGTTACTTTCCCAGTATTTCATTGATAAGAAAATGGCCAACTTCGATGGTGAGAGAGGTTCTTAGGCTGCCTCAAAGCCTTCATCATGGCTTTACGAATTAACAATTCGAGACCTACAAATTACCGTGCCCTACTCTGTTAATATTATAGATAAAAACTACTGTTTTCTCAGTCTCATGTATTTGTTTTCAGACGTGGCTTGGCGCGGCGTAGTCGGCGGGCCGCGCCATGGGTAATAAGTGCTGCAGCCGTCGCCATGGCACAGAAAGACCGGACAGACTGGGTGAGGAACTAACTTTACTAAGACTGATCAAAGCCAATGATGAGCTTCCTCGCGCTCAAAATTACTTCAAGACTAGTTTCATATGGTGCCTATGAAATTTGGGATGAGTAATAGTTTCTTTCGAAATCAAAAGTTACAAAATTAGTAAGTATTGGTGTAGTAGTAGATTATCCACTTTAGTTCCCCATGATATCAAGCTCATGAATCATTTCGTTTTGAGCTAGCTAGCTAGAGCCCCAGCTCTCTTCTGTAAGCGATAATACTATTGAGTGAACGCGCAGAACGTGCCTTATATTTCGACGATCTATGACTTACTTCAAGCTATGCGTGGTTATATTGGGATAGCATAGAATGGGTAAATAGGATAGTTTAGAAGTACTTATTCATTTTACCAAGAACGCGCAAAAGGGTTGAGTATACCGTAGCAAAAGGGTTTTATATTCATTTTATATATATTTTCTTTATGCAAATTGGATCTGTTTTATTACGTCCAAACAGTTTACATGGCAACTAGTCTGTGTATGACTCAATTTTTATCAATTCAATTCCCTTTATTCCAATCGTTTGTTTCCGTGGAATTAGTCAATGCTGATACGCATACTTAACGCAGGATAATGTCGGTTAGTCATTCTCGTTGTAGACTAGTGCATTTTAAGTTTCAGCTAAACTTATTAATAAATTTTCGTGTGAAAGAGTTACTGTATTGGCAATTTAGAAAATACATAATATAAGGGTAAAATTATACGAGTTTTGTTCATAATGGGGTTTTAATAAAACCACAGAAGTTATGGAACCCTTTCTTGAGTAGGGTATAAAGCTAACAAGAATTTAAATACTTAGATAAAACTATGTATAAAGTAGTAAGTAATTATGTTTCACTGTGTTGCATAGTATATGTAGGTATGTACCTAAGTACTTTGTTTGCAAATATACTCAATATTCAGTTGGATCCTTAGATAAAATATGTATAACAATGCGATAAAAATAAGACGAATAGGTATAAAAATCTGTTTCCAAAATACTTTTGCGAGGGTTTCCACAAACAGATTGTTATTTACATTTATTTCCACAATGATGGTTCTCGATAAGATGTTTTTGTCGCAAGCTTTTTATACATCCAAGTAATTCCTTGGAATTGGACAATAGCGTTTATTTTCGCACGCAAAACAAAAAGTTGCCCATTAGGTGTAATTTACGTCCATTCGTTACCAAAACAGCTCGAAGCTGGGTTTTGAGGTCATGTTCATTGTTTGGAAACTGGATCTATTAATTGGACATCAATGGCTCTGAGAACCTACGCCCTAAGTAGACACAATTAGGCTTATGTCTACTCAATAAGAACCTAGCATGACACACTATTGATAGAACTATTCACAGAAACTTTACTGTGACCTTTTAGTACTATGAACAAATAGAACCAATAACCACTAAGGGTGTTACCATTCGACCGATCGCTGATCAATGCCATCGATCGATGTTGATCGAAGTTGATCGATTGGTGTGGGTAAACTTTGATTAATAAACTTACTGTTCCAAAAAAACGTCCACTTAACAATATATAGGTATAGATGTTGATCGATTAACGTTATCGTCCGACTATATTTAATCAGTTTAGACAAGTCCATTCTATCATCGATTGATTTTTGTGGTAGAACTTATCGATCGACTTCGACTAATCCAATCTTTCATCGATACATGTCGTCGATTAACTGCCAGTCTCAATAACGTGTCTATCTCCGATTTTGCTTACTGTCGGTAAATATTTGACACATTTTGTATGGAAGTAATGTCAAATATCTAACTGTTCTATACTTCATTTCTTGAATCGAGCTAATAGGAAGAAAAATAATCGCACGTGATTGGTCGTCGAAATTCATTGGGTTGGCTAGATTTGACAATTGACAATTGATTTGACAATCTAGCCAATAACGAGAAATACAATCATTTTCGACGACCAATCACGTGCGTTTATTTTTGTTCCTATTAGCTCGATTCAAGAAATGAAGTATAGTAACCCTATCTCTGGTAATTCAAAACTTGGCGCAGCCGGTAGGATTTTTTGGGAAAACAAGTTTTATGTGTTTCACAAGATATAAATTCTCCAGTATCTTTATCAAGTTTTTTGTCAGTTCCAGTGTTTCCTCCCGGTGGGTACAAGAATGAGGGTGGTTTCACGACGTGTCCCGCGTCGCTTGACCCGCGGTACACCAGCGAGCCGAATACAAGAGTGACCATGCCCACTCGGACCACAGTTGATATCGTCAGAGCGCGCCCTACTAAATGTAAGTACATGTTGGCTATGTATTTTAGTAATACTGTTATATCTTTTAGAATAGTATTACCTAATGTTGAAGTTTAATAGACTTCTAAAAGAAAACTAGAACTGAAATTTGAAACATCTTCAGTTACCTATTTTATCGTATTTGGTCATAACAAAGGTAATTAAATTAAACCAATAAGACGTCATCGTCAAATGTAGCCTTACTTATAAACCTGATGCTGAAAACCCATGCGGTTTCTCTGTATCATCATTAGATATGTAACTGCCAATTTCAATAACCTTTCTATCTCCGATTTGGCTTACTGCGGATGGATATTTGACATTACTTCCATACAAAATATGTCAAATATCTACCGACAGTAGGCAAAATCGGAGATAGAAAAGTTATTGAAATTGGCTGTTAATGAATTATCATTACGTCACTGTCGATATAAATGAGAAATGTAACCTTAAATGGCATTTAGGAAAATAATGACAGTGATTCGGCAGGGCACTGACTAATTAAAAATTCCTAAATTCGAAAGCTCTTATTTCGTTCTCAATAAAGTTTAAAACACAAAAGTCTGAGTGACAGTTCTAAAATTACGTAATTATCCCGTGGGAATTGAAAGTAGCCTATGTGTTAATCCAAGATCGCTATCCTGGTGCCAAATTTAATTCATCCGTCCAGCGGTTTGAGCGTGAAAGATTTACATAGGTAGGTACATCCATCCATCCATAGTTACAAACTTTCGCAATTATAATTTTTTTTCTATAACCTATTTCGTTCCACAGTTGGGCGAAGGTCTTCCCCAACAATAATTAGTAGAATTTTATGGCAACACTCAATTCCAGGTTTAACAAACGGAGGCAAGCGGATAGTGATAGCACTATGTTCTTACACCGCTCGCGCCGACTCGGATATAACATTCCGCAAGGGAGATCGTATGGAGGTGCTGAGTGACACCGAGACTGATTGGTGGAGGGTGCTCCATCTCACTTCACGGCGGGAGGGACTGGTGCCGGTCAACTTTGTAGCTGAGGAGAGCTCCGTGGAATGCGAAGAGTAAGTTACTTTGTCTAATTAAGTCACAGGTCAAGGGTAAAGTTTGGTGGAGGTTGCTGTAACGTTAGGTAGTCCATAGTATCTTTAGGGTGAAGTTTGGTACTCTATTTCACTTCGAAGGGCTGGTAAATTCGCAGCTGTCAAAAATCATTTATGATACAGTAGAGTCTGTGCTGTATAGAGATAAGTACCCTCTACCTGTACATTCGTCTCTATTATCACGTTTTAAAAGAGAGATCGTATGGAGGTGGTTAGTGACAGAGAGACTGATTGATGGAGACACCAATCAGTCTCTCTCTCTCTCTCTCTCTCTCTGTGGACCACCTGACTCAGTTTAATCATATAGAGGGAATGTCACCAAGGAGTATGTGCTCAGTGATAAATTGGTAAAGGGACTATTAGACCTAAATATAGTACGTAGCAGCTGGAGACATGCAAATTGTAGAAAATATATAGAAACGCTTCAAAAACTTCACAATATGTATGTAATATGTATAAGTGTCTACAGAAAAACTTTGTAAATACTGGACTAATGATATTCCCTTTCAGAACTAACGACGCTTCAACTAAAGGTGGTGGCCGCCCACACCACTCTATATTAATCCATATTTTTGCTAAAGGCGACCATCATGTTGCAGTTGGTTCTTCCCTACGGTATCGAGAAAAGAAGCGGACAAGTTACTGCTAGCCGAGAACAACCCACGAGGCACCTTCCTGGTCAGACCAGCGGAACACAATCCACATGGATTCAGTCTAAGTGTTAAGGATTGGGAGGAAGGAAGGGGGTACCATGTGAAGCATTATAAGATCAAGCCGTTGGATAATGGAGGGTTTTATATTGCGACCAATCAGACGTTCCCGAGTCTGCCTGCGCTGGTCATGTCTTATACGAGTGAGTTTTATATTATATCTTATGTTGATTAAAAAAAATATTGTTGATTCAGAAAGAAAAATTAAAGTAGAGTAAGCCGGAGTGCTTTTACCGATTCAGCCATCGAATCCTATGACGTCAACTCCAAAAATGTTCCTATGATAGGTACTTGTTTAATGTCAAAATCAAGTATAAAATGCGTAGGTGCTCTAAGCGCTATTCAGAGCTTCCGCATACGACGTAGGGCGCGCTGATCAGAGCTTGCGCATACAAAGGTACAATACTAGCCCATCTTGTCCCATTGTTGGGCAAAGGCCTTCATCCGTTTTCGCCAGTCACGGTTACAATACCAAAGGTTAAGCGGCGAACATTCTTCCTATCCATTATTATAATTACACGGGATATTACTCACGTGAAAAAAGTCTATCTTTCTCTAAAGTTCTTCCTATCCTTCTGTAGTAACTCTATTAAAATAAAAGATACTAATAATATTCCAGAAAACGCGTTAGGGCTGTGCCACGTGCTCGCGCGGCCTTGCCCCAAGCCCGAGCCTCAGATGTGGGACCTCGGACCCGACCTCAGGGACCAGTGGGAGATACCGAGGACGGAGATACAGCTCATACGGAAACTGGGACAGGGGAACTTTGGAGAGGTTTATTATGGCAAATGGCGTAATAATATTGAGGTAAGAATTAAAAACTTAAAGCATTTTAAAAGCTATTCTCAATAACCTTTGGTTTTCGTTTGCTTACTGTTAGTAGATAGATTTCGTCTTCTATACAAATAAAAATGATAAATATCAATCCACAGTAAGCGAACCGTATGAGCCTAGTCGTAAAAGCACTAAAGTTAAGTTAAATTAAAACTGCGAGGCTTGTTCGAGGCTCTTCAGTGTTTTTACAGAGGAAATACCTCAAAATTATACTAAATTAAGACCTAATTGTTAAACATGTTCTTGAAAATAAATATATCTTTATCTTTATCTTTAAAACTACGGAATTTTGTGACCACCTGAACACCACCGTCTTGATTTAACGATCCTAAAGTCGAAAATAAAAATTTAACCTATCCTCTAAAACAACGCTCGTATCTAACAACGTTCGATGTCCACTGATGTGATTGAGGAAGAGTTGTATTTGTTATATTTTCATGATTTTAAAGTTTATTTTCATTTTCAGGTCGCCGTAAAAACGCTCCGAGAAGGTACAATGTCGAAACAAGCTTTCCTCCAAGAAGCGAAAATCATGAAAGACTTCAGGCACGAACGTCTAGTGCCGCTCTACGCCGTCTGCTCCCAGCAAGAACCCGTCTACATAGTCCAAGAATACATGAGCAAGGGATCCCTTCTAGAATTCCTTAGAAACGGAGAAGGAAAGTTCCTACAATTCGAAGATCTAGTCTACATCGCCGCGCAAGTCGCCTCCGGCATGAACTATCTAGAACGAAGAATGCTCATACACAGAGATTTAGCCGCGCGTAACGTTCTAATAGGTGAAAATAACATTGCTAAAATATGTGATTTCGGTCTCGCTAGGGTTATAGCGGACAACGAGTACTGCCCTAAATCAGGCTCACGGTTCCCGGTCAAATGGACCGCGCCTGAAGCTATTATCTACGGGCGATTCTCTATAAAAAGTGACGTTTGGTCGTACGGTATTTTGTTGATGGAACTTTTCACGTACGGACAAATACCGTATCCAGGTTTGCACGGAAAGGATGTCATCGAACAAGTTGAAAGAGGTTACCGAATGCCGAAGCCAATAGGACATTACCTGCCCGATGATATCTACAGACTAATGCTCCAATGCTGGGACTCTATACCGGAGAAACGGCCCACTTTTGACTTCCTCAATCACTACTTCGAATCGTTCACGGTGACAAGTGAGGTGCCGTACAGAGAAGTGCAAGACTAGTTCTGTGATATAGTGAAATAGTTTGTGTGAGTGTAGGGTCCTCTTAGCGAATCAAAACGTGTGTGGATGTATCAACTGTCCACACTGCCTTCATTCTTTAGTGAAATGATTTATCCACACACGCACACGCGTTTTTGGTATTTTTATACTCGAAAGTTTAACAAAAAAATTACAGGAATGCGTGAGCTTCTTTTTATTGGTCGTCGGCTTTTTATTTATAATTTAAATTGTGAAATTTTGTAAACGATTAAGAGTAGTGTTGTAAATTGAATCACAAATCTAAGCTTAAGTCCATTGAAATCAACACTTAGTATTAGTATTTCACTATTGTTTACGTAGCTCTAAATTTAAGCATTGTTAAGAAATTATTTTGCATTTTGTACAAAACGAAATTATTCGTAACGACATAAGCAATAAGATTTAAAATAATGTTGACGATATTTTCGTATTCTAAAGTGAGATGTGATATTATTCTATCACATAAGGCCCGACTAAAGTAAAGAAGATCTCATATTGTCTCTTCTCAAGTATTTTATGCATTTCTTATTGTTATCTCACTGACAATCCTGTATCCCCTTTTTGTAAAAACGTTTGTCAGCGCATCATCAGCTAAATTATTGAGGCTCCTTTGCAAATATCAAATCAGAAAAATGTATCTAAATTCGAATAGTCTAAAATCCAAACTTGGCTATTTTTCAGTCAAATTTTGATCAGAAAATCTCATATTTACTCAGTTGATTAAAATTAAGATGCTTTATGCATTGCAAAGGGGCCAAACATGTAAAAAGGCAAATAAGCTAGCTTTAGGACCATATACCAAAGAGTAATTTGTACATTAGAGTGAATGGTTAGCTATAGCTCATATTTAATTTATAGTATAAATTATACTATATAATTAACTTTGTGACCTGTATAACTTAATTTGACCAATATTACCCACTTTGACATTATGTATGAAAATTTAACCGAAATTTATATCTTATATCGACTGAACTTTCTGGAATATCTTTATCCTAATCTCAGTTTTTGTCGCCTAAAAGTATTACTTTGCTTTAACATCTCGTTTTGTTCTAGAATTTGTATAAAGCCAATGAAAATAGTGTCTTATAACATTCCAAATAATCGAAAAAGTTGAATTTGGACACTTTTGTATGAAAATGATTTAGATTTATAAGATTTTGTACATACAATGAAATAAATGTCATTGATTAAATAAATTATTTTATTTACATCAGTAAATGCATAATAGCACAGATAAAATAATACTAGATAATAGTAATATCCATTTAAAATCTCTTTACATTATTATATTTACCTAAAACAATAGAATCCCAATAGTAACATCAAATATTACCTACCTACATAAGTATCTAAAGAAGCCAATGAAAAAATGAAATTTAAACATGATACTAATAAAATAATTGAAGTCAACGTAATGCATAAAATAATAAACATAAAAATAAAATTAATCTCAATAAAAATATTCAGGCGTAAGAGAGCTCTTTAAATTTGAATTCTGCTGACATGAAATTGAAAAAAATATTGAATTTAGTCAATTTTTCTAGTCCAACTAATTACCTATTTACAATTCTAACTACCTATTACTACAATCTACTTCAGCTAATACTTAACTATACCGTATCGGCATACATTTTTGTTTTAATCTTCAAATACTTGTACTCTGATCTGTAGAATGTATTGAGGTAGTGCCAACACCCCAACACAACCGACGGCACATAACCAGGGTTCTTCTTACTGTAGTGGTTTAGGTATATCGCTAATACTACTAGCATGCCAGACCAAACGTATCTGAAAGAAAATATAAGTGTGAATGATTTGTTTAGCAAATGGGATTTTACAACTGGGCATAAAAACTACGTCACAAGCCATTGCACATTTTCATAGCATTTTATAGTATTTTAACCGACTTGAAAAAAGCGGAGTTTTTACATGTCACAAGTGTTTTTTTTTTTCATGGTCGTCGATTACTCTTCAGTAGTGGACCGATTTTGAAAATCCCAAAAAAAGGTGATCCCAAAAAATAAATTGAAGTTCTAATTAGGTTCTTCAGAGAAAACAGAAATGTACCTTGAGAACGTAGGAAATTTCTCTCTTACGAAATCATCCAAGCTTATTAAACACAAGTCCAAATTATTTGGTGGAGAATAATTTACCTAGACAAAATAGATACCTACCTACCTTCTTTGTATTAGTCTAGTTTAACCTATGGTTTTAATCAAATACTTACTGGAAGACAAAAGGCTTGCTGAACAGAAGGAAGGATATTATAATGGAGAGTGCTTTCCTCATCGTGGTGACTGTGACCGCGACCGCAGCTCCGGATATTCTAACCAGAGTTAGGACAGCTTGGAGGCCGCAATACCCACTCAAGCTTAGTAGGAATATGTTTGTATAGATGGCGAGAGAACCCTGAAAAAATGATAAATACACTTATTTTAATTTAGCAAGGCTCCAGATATTTTTGTCCAGTTAATAAAAAGACTGCAAACCGATTTAGTAGCTCTAGGAAGTCTCCGTGTCTTTTGTAATTTTCAGGGTTATTTCCCCTTCAGCCACTTCAAAGTTAGTGACTTAGGGTGGTATTACACTTATCAAATATCTTTGTCCAATGTACATTTGATCAAAGAAATTGGACGACTTCATCAAGAATTTCATCAAGAAGTCGTCCAATTTCTTTGATCAAATGTACATTGGACAAAGATATTTGATAAGTGTAATACCACCCTCAGTGATAAGTAACGCCATCTATCGGTAAGTAGCAAAACAATACGATAGTGTTGCCATGATTAGATTGACATTTTATTTTGCATTTCTGCTACTTTCCGATAGATGGCGCTGATAAGCAATTTTATATTTAACATCTAACATGTTACTGGCATATTTTGATTTGCAATTTCTCTCGTAGAATTAAATAAGTAAGGAAAATTTACCTCGGAACAGTAAATGAATCCGTCAGTCATTATCCCGCTAGACCCTGTAATCACCATTAGGTATGCAAAGCCTATGGCATAGGAGTAAAACACCACTTCATTGTTGGAAGCTTGGTGTTGTTTCATGGCCTTCTCTTGCACATTGCCGATGATAGCATCACAGAGCAGCGCTAGGGAGATTACTAGGATCCCTATGATATCGAAATTGGGTGATGTTTTTGAGTCAGCTGAAAAGACAAAAAAAATTATAATAACATGTTTGCTAAGCATACTTTTGAGTTCATAAAATTAATTTAACAAAGGTTTTGGCATATGCCAGACCCTTTTACATAGAGTAGAAAGATAACTTAGATCACTTAGGTCATCATCATCATCCGCAGCTCAAATCAAACAAAAAAAAATCATTAATAAAATTACAAGTTAATAATATCTTGACATTATTCACTGCCACGTTCGGACGCATTAAACTTCCGTCACTAGAGTTGGCTCATAATATGAATAAACAAAACTGCCATGATTGAATGTTGAGACTACAGTCCCAAATTTCAAATAGTGTTACCAACCAAATGTGTTAATGGTTAAAATCTTTATGTTACTCACCTAAAGTGAACATGGTCAATCCAATGCACATAAAAATGGCAGCAACATAATCTAAGAAGCCATACTTTTTATTCAATATTATAATACTGCCAATCATCACTGGTATTAGTTTACAGCTCTTAAAGATGAGCTGTGTCGGGTAGTTGAGGTAGCTCAGTGCTAGGTTTGAGAGTGACATAGTACCTAGTGTTAGGGCTGCTAGTAAGGCATATGTTCCAATAGGTACCCTGAAAATAGAGAAAAGTATGCCTAAATTACTTGGGGTCAGCAAATATTACAGGCAGGTTGGAGGCCTTTAGGCAGCATGAAACTTCCTACTAAAATAAATGAATTTTCTTTCTTTTGCTCATTCATTGTTTAATCACGATTCACGAGAGACATCTTTTTGAGAGAATCATAACAGGTAAAAATAATTGATATGAACAGATTTTTGAATTGAAAGATTTCTGAAGTAATTTTAAAGTCCAGTAACTTGAATAATATTAGGTATGAATACACTTACCTCCGCTTAATTGGATTTCTTATCAGAGACTCAATGTAACTGAGGGCCATGGTAATAAAAAACTGAATTAAAGTGATGTACAAGCTCACCGGCTTTACCTCTGGTTTGGAAAATATTAATTCTAGAAAATACCCGTATGCCAAATAGCACACAAATACAAATGCTGTACAGCTTAAGAACTGGACTAACGGGCTGTATGATGTCAGATTAAAACATAGTATGTTGATTTCCGCTTTCCCATTGCTTTGGCTTGGCACATCAATTTTTATCACAGTTTCTTTATTTGAAGCCATTTTTATTATATTTTTCTATTCTGCATAAATTTTTTTATGCAGAAAAAAGGTTTAGATATCTGGAACACATAAACTTATTCAGTAAGCATAGCAAAAGCAAAATTGTTTTGAAGTCGGTCTTCAGTAAATATTTACCAGTAGCTAATGTAATGGAAAAACATGTTTTTTTAAATTTTATATCACATTAATTAATTACAAACTCCACATCATCAGAGTATTTTGAATTGAAACACAAAATCCCACCAATTGCCCACCAACAAACAATAGCAAGAACTGAAATGAATGAAGTGTTCCACAATAACATTGCACTTATTTAGCATTATAAAAAGTGCACTCACAGCTGTTTCTGACAACAGGATAGCTAAACACAAATTCTTGCAAGAAAAAAAAAGATGCAAGAAAATTATGCTGTACATTTTTGCTGATCTTTTGTAATTTCTACCCATTTCTCCCAGACAGCTGTTTTGTACAGCTGACGTCTGACGTGTTGGTAGGATATTTTTACTCTATTTGTTTCGACTTCGATTTTGAGTAGGGCAACAAATTTTGTACAGGCAGCTGAGGCAGCAGTTGTCAAACAAAGAAAATACTTGTCGATTTTCGTGAAAATCTTCTATAATTCGTGTTTATTTCGTAAGTTTTCGTGAAACGGTGCGTGCCTAAGCTAAGGAACACACTTGTATTAAAATAAAATAAGTTTATTTAAATCGATTCAGTGGTGCGTCAACTTTCGTTTCGCAGATCGCATAATCAACCAGACAAACTGGATTGAAGACAATGATGGATTCTGAGTCCGGTGCGGACTTCTGCCGGTTCTGCCGCTCGGAGGCATCGTCGGACCGGCCCCTGTTCCATCCGTGCATCTGCACTGGCTCCATAAAGTGGATTCATCAAGAGTGTTTAGTGCAATGGATGCGGTACTCGCGGAAGGAAATATGCGAGCTGTGCGGGCATCGTTTCTCGT
This sequence comes from Xanthorhoe spadicearia, assembly GCA_947086425.1. Classification (NCBI taxonomy): domain Eukaryota; kingdom Metazoa; phylum Arthropoda; class Insecta; order Lepidoptera; family Geometridae; genus Xanthorhoe; species Xanthorhoe spadicearia. The sequence continues at coordinate 2,803,776 of OX352205.1, read as the reverse complement.
TCATGCCGATCTACTCGCCGGATATGCCGCGGCGGCTGCCGATCCGCGACGTGGTCGGCGGGCTGGTCACGTCCGTGGCGTCGGCCGTCAAGGACTGGCTGCATTACACCCTGGTCGCTCTCGCCTGGCTCGGTATCGTCCCACTCACCGCTTGCAGAACCTACAGATGCCTCTTCACTGGCTCCCTGGACCCGGTGATCTCGCTGCCATTTGATATAGTCTCGGCTGAGAACCTAGCCAAGGATGTCTTCTCGGGTTGTTTTGTTGTAACCTGTACCTTATTTTCTTTTATCGGTCTGGTCTGGCTTAGAGAGCAAATCATGCATGGTGGAGGACCAGACTGGATGGAGCGGGAGAACTTGCCTCCTCCTGTTCCTGAAGACATTCCTCTGCCAGATAATAACAATGATCAAGTGAATGATGGTGTGGTTGATGTGGATGCAATTGATGAAGGGAATGGCCAAGGCGGTGATGACCCACTAGTTGGGGACGAGGCTAACTGGAACCCGATGGAATGGGACCGAGCTGCTGCAGAAGAGCTAACTTGGGCACGACTGCTTGGACTAGATGGCTCCATGGTGTTTTTGGAGCATGTATTCTGGGTTGTGTCATTGAACACTTTATTCATTGTAATTTTTGCATTCTGTCCATACCATATTGGAAGATTTGGGTACTCAATGGCTGGAGTGCCAACGGAAGGCCCGTTTGCTGGACCACTGACTGCATTAGCGGGCTATGTGTTAGTCGGAGCAATCTTGGCTGTTCTTCACGCTATAGCATCGCTGGTGAGACTGCGCAGTGCGAAGAAGGCCTTAGGATTCTGCTATGTGGTTGTGAAAGTGGCCTTGCTGTCTGTTGTTGAGGTAAGAAATTAACATTTAACTTTATACCTACTTTACTTATGCAATGATTACTTGAAGGTTAACTACACCATGCTTTTTAAAATAATCTTAACAGACATGTCATGATACCTATTTATTTTTATATTAGGTTCTAATACAAATAACACAACATTTTTTGTGTTTGTAATGTCTATACCTACTAATATTATAAAGAGGAACGATTTGTTAACAATTAACTAAAAAATAATGTACCAATTTTAAAAATTATCACTGAGTAACTAAATAGGCTGATTTAAATGAATACTTGAGGAAATTTTGGACAGACAGCTAGTGTAGTATAAAATCATTAAAAATAATTTGAATAATCAACATACCAATTTCTAGATCAGTTTACTGTAACAAGTTTTGTTACAATAATAATGATTGGTATGTAAAAATAATGAGCATATAAAAAAAGAATAGGTAAATAACCTTGACAGTCAAATAGCACATTGAACTTACTTTTTACATATTCCAAGTTAGGTGATTATTTCAATATGAAATGGTTATTGTAGGTTGTTTAGTCATTTTTATTAGATCATCATGGTTGTTAGGCAGTGTTTTGCATGGTCACTTATTAATTAACATGAAAGCTTTCATGTTTTGATATCTAGTTTTATGGACCAATGTATTCAAGTTTATAGGTTTATGCTGGACTTTAATATGTACCTAATAAACTATTTACGGCCTACTGCTCGAAACTACCCCACGTAGGTACGTCATAGGCAGTGAACGCGTTAAGAAGCTCTTTGACATTGAACAGATTGAACTCACGTAGGTAATGTCTGAGTATCTGATGAATCATTTCTTTCCTTTTTTTATTAGATAACCAGCTGCGCCCTGCGGTTTATCCCGCGCAAGTCCAGTTCCCGCGGGTATATCGGAATAAAAAGTAGCCTATGTCACTCGCCTTCCCTTCAACTATCGCCACACAAAAAATAATGTCAATTCGTCGCCTCGTTTTGCTGTGAAAGACGGACAAACAGACAGACAGACACACACACTTTCATTGGATATGGATTTTTCCATTAGGTGCTTGTTGATAATTGAACTCATAAATCTTAAGTAGGTACAAGACTTCCAGTATTTGCATCATAATCTTTTTACTGTTAGTATAAATGTTCCAGGTCAAGTCAGTATATTGATAGTTTTATAAGTCGTTAAAAATAGTCCCAACTTCGGTTATCGCTTTTTACATTACTGCATATTATAGGGTCATGGCAGTGCATTGATATTTAAAAATACATGGTTACTATTGCATTAACTGCATACCTTGAACTTTTGACAAAGTAAACGTGTATTTATATGCACCTGTAGGAATTATTATTCCTAATGATACCTACTTAGATGAAATGTTATGTTATTTAGTCTAATTATCTATTAATTAAAGTGTTTTTAGAATAAAAAAGGTGACCGAGAAAAAATCGCCACGTTAGAACAGAAAGTCGTGGGTTCGAATGCCCGATTAATGTATTTTCTGTTCAATATTAATTCCAATTATTTCGCCTGCTTTAGTACGCACTAATATGAGTACTATCAATTTTAGTTATATTAACGTGAAGATTTTTCCTCGTCAATCTTTGATACTACTGTTTGCTTCCCAATAAAGGCGATGGCCTTGAGGCTTTTACCCCCGAATACTCAAACGAAAGTTAAATATTTAAGGCTTACAAATCTCTACTTCTTAACTTCTTAAGTTATTTTTTGACAGATTTGTATGAACAAATTTCAAATTATGTCATAGAAAAGCACTACTTAATTTAGCTTTTCAATATTCGGGCGTTAATCATGCAAATGTAATAATTAATACTGTAATTGTAATTTGTCAACAGATCGGGGTAATTCCGCTAGTATGCGGCTGGTGGCTCGATCTGTGCTCCCTGTCAATGTTCGACGCGACACTAAAAGACCGCGAGGCTAGTCTGAACGCGGCTCCATGGACGCTTATGTTCATACACTGGCTCGTCGGCATGGTCTATGTGTATTACTTCGCCTCCTTTATCCTCCTGCTCCGCGAAGTGCTAAGACCCGGCGTGCTGTGGTTCTTGAAGAACTTGAATGATCCTGACTTCAGTCCTGTTCAGGTATGTAGTACTTTTGAAACTACTTCAAAAAAGGACAAAGTTCTATGTTTCTACTTAGATATTTATGTACGAGCTAGTAATCGACTTTAACGGAGTTTTAATGCCGCCTAATGACTTCTGCCATGGCGCTTCAAAAGCCGGAACAATTAAAACAGAAGCGATGAGGTGTTAATGCCATCTATCACCTATCCAAAGCAATCGCTCAAAAGTTGCTTAACTTCATCGATCTATCAAGAACGTCTTATGATCGAATCATAGTACGAATGTCCGTAGGTCCATCACCATAGCAACTTTGTTTTCAAAACATAAAATGTATGAAACTTTTTGACAGAAAACACCTTGCTATGGCGAAAGTCCTACGGCCATAGAGCCTACGGCCATCCGTAAGATGGTTATAGCAACCGGCCGTTAGCAAGCTTCACAAGCACACAAAAAAAACCTCTATTCTTTCTCGTTCTCAGGAAATGATCCACCTATCAGTGTGGTCTCACCTCCGCCGTCTAATCGTCTCTGCGATGATATTCGGCACCGCAGTGCTGTTCATGTTGTGGCTTCCAATCAGAGTGATCAAAGCAGCCTTGCCCGGTTTCCTGCCGTACGCTGTCTCTGTTCATGCCGAGGCGCCTGTCAATGAGCTGAGCTTGGAGCTATTGTTACTACAGGTAAATAGTAGTTTTTAAGTAAGTTTAGTGTAATTTTTTAAGTTTTTTTGTAGTGGTAGAGAATGTAAGAAGAAGACGACCCCACCTAGCGTGGGATAAGGATGTAGTGGTAGAGATTATATGAATACAACGGGAATTACTCACGTAAAAGTATTGTCGATTTCGATACCGACAATGTTTCGATTCTTCCTGAGAATCTTCATCTGGGTATGAGTATGCTCTCTCCTCGCGGGCGCGTTTCATACTGTACTGTAGTGGTAGAGATTTGTAGAAAAATCGTTTGTGGTAGTAGAAGTAGAAATTCAACGGAAACAATGAAAAAATCTTCTCTCGTATAGCTGATCGGCAAACATGTGTCTACATGTTTCTAATATTTTTTTTCTATGAGTTTAATCTAGCTGTAAGTTTTCCTAAAGTTCTCAAAATAAAATAAAATAAATGAAGTAGAGATTTACGGGGAAAAAATTCATCCCTTGTAAACCTAGTAGAAGTAGCACGGGAAAAAATAATTCCTCGTATACCTAGTAAAAGTAGAGATTCACGGCAAGAAATAATCTCGGAAACTACTAAGACGATTTCAAAAATTCTTTTATAGATGTGTAGAATGGACTGTCGGGATGGTTATAGGCTATATTTTATCCAAGTAGTTTCATTAGTACACCTGTGCAAAGCCGGGACGTGCTGCTAGTATAATATAAATTCCCAGGTTCAGTATTCGAGGAAGTCTTATTAACCAATGTTATATTGAAGGATGTTATTTCCATTATTACCGCTATTACAGTCTAAAGGATATTGCTTTAAGCAATTAATTTTCGTATCTATGTATAACACCTTAGCTCATAATATTCTGCTACCAGCTACTATACAAATTTTTTTGTTTCGAGCTAATAGGAACAAAAATAAACACACGTTGTCTTTCTCGTGATTGGCGAGAATGAGAAAAATCTAGCCAATCACGAGAAAGAAAATTATTTTCGACGACCAATCACGTGCGCTTATTTTTCTTCCTATAAGCTCGTTTCAAGAAATATAGTATAGTTTTGTCTTATTCTGGAGAGCTCTGCTCATTTTAAACGACTATACGAGTAATGTCAATTCGACTATTTTGTAACCGATAAAACTAAATTTATTTATAACTAATTTTTTTTTTTAATTTTTAAGTGGCCACTTGCGTAGTAATAATACGAATTGCTTAGCAGAAACTATAAATTATCCTTATGACTCTTCAGGAAATTAGTTACTAAACTCATTCGTGCACTAATAAAATTAGATAATTTGCATATTGCTCTGATCCAAATACATAATCAATTACCATTGTATGCGTGTTATACTTTCGTTTATCAATTTTGGTTGCTAGTGCTAAACATAGGGTCGCTGACTGGTTGTTGACTTTTCTAGGTATTTAGAGTACCTACTACCTAGCTTATTTGATTTAAGTTAGTCTAATGACTAAGCTAATTATTTGTTTCACAACAAATAAATAAGTAATTACGCTACTACACTTACACCAGTAAAATATATATTAGATCTATCAGATCTGATAAAAAATATCGTTTGGTCATGTTTATTGTGGGCTCGATGTAGTAACAACTTAATAGTGGCGACTCTGATGTAACCAAAACTAAAACTAAACTAAATAAAGATTATGCCATCCTTTTTGTTTCGATAGTTGTCGGCAATTCTACGGCAACATCTTTTTTGGTTTTAGTTTTGGCGATATCAAAATCGCCGACTCTATCATATTTTTTCGTCCAAAACGCTATGAGGTGTGTCTGTGAGCTATCATATCGTGATTGAAGGCGTGGTAAATGAATATTTACAACTTCATTGACGTCACAGCCTAATTGACCCATTGGCCCATTTATAACGTAAATAAAAGTAAGGGATTGATAAACTTCATGTTGACTGATAACAAAAAATGCGTACTTCATTTTTAATTAGAGTTATAATCATATTTATCCTCATTATGATGACATCATAAATTAAAATGCATGTCATTCATATTATGTATGTCCCGTTAAGTGTCTCGTTAAGCGTAGGCAAAGATTGCCTCCTGACGCTGTAAGTTTAAATCTTGTAGTAAAGATGTACCTAGAGGTCTGTTATAAAATGAAGGTAAATTCGTGATAAATAAACACATCTATATTTTATAATTACGTTCTGATCGGGAAAGGAGAGTTTAAAGGCACTTCAATTTGATTAATTCAAAGTGACTCATCACAAAAAAAAATTGACTTCTTTTTAGTGAAAGACCTAGGAATTAAAAGATTTTAAAATGTAAAATATTTGATTGTTCTAGGTTAATTACACCAAATAAAGCAGGGTCAATAGACTTCCTACACAATAAAGAAACCGCTAGGAAATCAGTAATTAATTATGTCCTAATTAAAGTTTTAATTAAGTATCAAGGGATGTTTACTTTCTAAAGTGAAACTTGGATATTTGAAACGGAAGATCATACATACGTAGATTTATGTATTAGTAAACTATAAATATATATTTTTTATACATTTGGTTCTAACAACAGTAAACTTAATATTAAACCACGAGGATTTTTTTTTTTAATCAGCCGTTCGTGTCCCACTGCTGGGCAAAGGCCTCCCCCCATTGCTTAATAATAATAATAATTTATTAATCTCGAACATTAAATTCACTCCGTTTTTCTTCGTGCTATTTTTTGGTGTTTGATTTTTGCGGCGGCACAAACGGTATAATAAACCATAGCTAAACAACTGTTCAATTCAATAATAAACTCACAATTTTATTGCTTTTTTTGTGCATGCTGCTTGGTAACCAGCGATTTAGGCACAGCGTTGCCTTTCAGGCAGTGAGTCATCTTTTATAATGATTTATATATACGAGGTTTTCCTACAGAAATCATAATAATGATGAATTACTAAAAGCAAATCCAAGATATTATGTCATCTCATACCTACTCGGAAATAGATGTCATTGACCTTACGATTATATAATCATTGAAACCTTTCCTTCCTTTTAGATGAGCCATCAAAAGTGTAAGTAATAGCTTCACAAATGATTATAAAAAACTAAAAACCCCAAAATGAACTCTCAAAATGTATGTAAGTAATAGATATATAGATGGTGTATAGATAGTGTATAGATGGTGGGTATAGATATATAAAATCTATCAAATAACTCAAATGACTTCTATTTATTTAATTTTTCTCTTCTATTTCTTCCAGGTGATCCTACCAGCGTTGCTCGAGCAGTCTCACACAAGAACGTGGTTGAAGGCAGGCCTCCGAGCCTGGTGCATCTGTGCGGCCGGAGTCCTAGGGCTCCGCTCGTATCTACTGGGCGAGGCGAGGCACAGCGAGCCTCATCCGCCGCCGCATCCACCGCACCAACTCGGGGCGGCTCACCAGGTAACATTCTAACAGCATTTAACTTCAGTACCTTTATCGTTACACCTAGTTTTCTACCTACTTTTTACATCTTTACTAGAGGATTTATTGTATTTCAGGAGGCAAACTTTGCCAATGTAATGATTGGGATAAATCCATACTTCCATACTTACTTATCTACACTACACTTTGTTTGTTTGTTTGTTTGGTTGTAATGAATAGGCTCAAAAACTACTGGACCGATTTTAAAAATTCTTTCACCATTCGAAAGCTACATTATCCACGAGTAACATAGGCTACTTTTTATCCCGATATTCCCGCGGGAACGGGACTTACGCGGGTGAAACCGCGGGGAGCAGCTAGTAATATAATAAAAGCGAAAGTGTGTGTGTGTGTGTGTCTGTTTGTTTGTCCGTCTTTCACGGCAAAACGGGGCGACGGATTGACGTGATTTTTTGTGTGGTGATAGTTGAAGGGATGGAGAGTGACATAGGGTACTTTTCATCCCGATATTCCCGAGGGAACGGGACTTACGTGGGTGAAACCGCGGGGCGCAGCTAGTATTAGATATAGATACGTTGTTAATAAAGGAGTTGACAAGTCGCGGGATGCAACGAACATCTATACATTCACACATCAAATATTTGTTTCGTGTCTGGGTGTTTCCTATGTATATATTTTTAAACAAGCATTAAATTGCTTAGCTTGAAACTAGATGACGCTGTGTGGAATGTCCAAGGTTATTTATTTATTTATCTTTACAAACTTTCGTGTTTATAATATTTGCAGGATGAAATATCAGCATTAATATTTGTATTTAAAATATTTGCAGGATGATATATCAGCATTAATATTTGTATTTAAAATATTTGCAGGATAGGATGATATATCAGCATTAATATTTATAAAGTATTTAAACAAAATCAATGTATTCCCAGGCTCTAATGCGACGCGACGGCCCCGCCGGCTTCGAGCCGTATGTGCGAGTGTCGTGGTTCCCGCTGCGACTCTTCGGATTGATGATACTTGTCTCCATCTCGCTCGTGCTGGCTAGCGCTCTCACTCTGGTGCGTATGTTCTATTATGACGACCTCTGTGACGCGTCCGCCTTACGCAGAGGTTGCGGGTTCGATCCCCGCTACGAGACAAATGTTTGTATGTTCTGCAGATATTTGTTCCGTGTCTGGGTGTCTTTTATATTTAGTATGTATTTACAAAAAAATCTATATAGTATATCAGTCATCTGGTTACCATAACACAAGCATTAAGTTGCTGTCTGGGACTAGATGACGCGTTCTGGAATCTCCAAAGATATTTATTAATCATAACTAAAACTAAACCTGTCAAATAATCGATAGAACGTTAAATCACCCAGTATAAGTACCTGTTTTTCTTTTAAATATACAAATTAACATTATTTGGCATTAGCTAGCTAGAGTATGATTGGAATAGTGTATTTTGTTATAGTATTAAACTGTGAAACTAAACATAGACAATATATATGTTCCATTACAGGTTATCCCGGTGTCTATTGGCAGGAAAGTGATGGCACTTTGGTTGCCCAAGGCTTCGGATGGCGTGCATGAATTGTACACGGCTGCTGCTGGTGAGTCTTTGTTTTTCTACACTAATATTATAAAGAGGAAAACTTTGTTTGTTTGTTTGTTTGTTTGTTTGTTTGTAATGAATAGGCTCAAAAACTACTGGACCGATTTTAAAAATTCTTTCACCATTCGAAAGCTACATTATCCACGAGTGACATAGGCTACTTTTTATCCCGATATTCCCGCGGGAACGGGACTTACTAGGGAGTTCTAAAAAGTAATCTTATTTTAAAAATCTATTGTACACTCGCAGAAGGAAATAGTTGACCCGTTTCCAATTCCATTCGGTAAGCATCACTTACTTTAATAAGCGTTTGAGTATTCGCGTAATACTGGTAACAGTGTCAATATAATTCCAGGCATGTATCTATGTTGGGCGTTTGGCCGCGGCGGTTCGCTGGCCGCTGGTTGGGCGCGTGGAGGCCGCGGCGCGGTGTGGGCGCGCGCGGCCTTGTGGGCGCGGCGCGGGGCCAAGGCTGCCTTGGCCGCGGCCGCGCTGTTAGGGCTCGTGCCGCTTATGTTCGGACTGCTACTTGAATTGGTAAGTTAAGTTATAAACATTTTGATGTACCGTCACTGATATATTAGAAACTGGTCCCTAACTTATAAATGAAAAATCTTAATAAAAGTTACGACTCCTGTAGGATTTGTGTGATTCTGTAGCCGAGTGGTTTAGACAGCACGGCTTAAGGACTTCGCTTATATAATAGGTACGCATCATGTAAAAAAACGCTGAGAATTGTCGGGGGTATGTTTGTGCATGCGTACACTAGCTGACGAACCAATAGCACGCGCTAAATCTATATATGAAGTGCGCTGCGCTCCACCAATCTCTTAAAAATCAACAACTACGCCGCTTTCCTCCTTCTTTTTACGTGAAGCGACCTATATCAACGGATGCACGTTCATGTTTTAACCTTTTTTTACTTTAAATACTATTATTTGTAGGTGTTAGTGATACCCCTGCGAGTTCCGCTCGAGCAATCGCCCGTGCTATTTGTATGGCAAGACTGGGCGTTAGGCGTCCTTTACACGAAGATAGTATGCGCGCTCACTATGATGGGACCCGACTGGAGTATGCGAAGAGCTATTGAGAAGGCGTATCGAGACGGGATTAGAGAAATGGACTTGAAGTGAGTATAATAAATTACTTACTTCGTAAATTACTGGGCGTTAGGCGTCCTTTACACGAACATAATATGTGCGCTCACTATGCTGGGCCCCGATTGGAGTATGCAAAGAGCTATTCTGGTATCGAGACGGGATCAGAGAAATGAACTTGAAGTGAGTATAATAAATTACTTCGTAAATTACTGAGCGTTAGGCGCCCCTTGCACGAAGCTCTTTAACCAAATCTAAACTTTAACACAAGCATTAAATTGCTTAGCTTGGGACTAGATGACGTTGTGTGATATATCCAAGAATATATATGTATTGTGAAACTTCTTTCCAGGTTCATTCTAACATCAATAGCAGCCCCGGTGGTATGCTGGCTCGGCCTAGCACTGGCTATTCCATACGCCTTCGCCCACAGCGTGGCCCCACTAGCCGCGGCTACTCCGGCCCAGAGGAATCTACTAGCGCGCCGCGTCTACCCCGCGCTACTGCTGGCAACTGTACTGGCGGCACTAGCCGGCTTCCAGGTATATATAGCACATAGCACTGTACTGGCGGCAACAATAACCATCGTGACAATCCATTCTAGACATCGGTTAAAGAATTTCTGAAATCGGCTGAGTTGTTTCGGAGATTACCTCCGTCAAACAAACAGACCAACTTTACCTCTTTATAATATTAGTATAGACTAGCTAGCGCTACGCTGAAAATATGGAGCAGACAATCACCTACACGATGCTGAAAACAGCATGTCCCTACGACGTCTAGATCCAAAGGTAGATGTACCTTTTGATTTCCGCTCAAATGTCCATCTGTTTAAATGTCTATCCGCGCAAGTGTCTATCGCGCAAGTGTCTTGATACCACTCTCAACACTTTTGTAAAGTTTTAAAAATGGTAGGTGCGATGTGTAGCAGGCTGTATTTAGTACGTATTACTTGATATTCCTTGATAAAGTCCATTTGGTCTGTTAAAATAATGTTTTCTGTTTAGATATAACATTTTAAACATAAAATTATTAAGCATATATAAATATTTTTATAGTGTTATACCACACTTAGGCATTTCATTTATAAATAAAAAATAAAAGTTAAAATTATTTCCACAGATTCGCCAATTCCGAAAGTTATACGAGCACATAAAGAACGACAAATATCTAGTCGGGCAGCGGCTAGTCAACTACGATCATCGCCGGCACAAGCGCGAACAACAGAGTGTCACAGCCAACTGATTTGCACTGTGGCGAGGGCAGTGACCTTTCCTCTCGAATTCACTACATTAGTGTACTGATTATCTCGGTATAGCCAATCAGGTCTTAGAGACCAATCGACTTACGTGAACCTACTACTATTGAAAATACTGTTGAATTGACAAACTGATAATACATTGGTCCCAAAGAAAGTACGTGTAAAACCTACATTACTAGATATAGGTTGCGCCACGTAAAAAGAACGCTGTAAAAAAGCTGCTTAGTACGCGATTTTAAGCACACTTCACACCATTGATTTAGTGCGTGCTATTGGTTCGTCAGTGTGCTCGTTCGCAAACATACCTCTGCGTTCTTTGTACGTGACGCGTACCCTTGTTAATTAATGATAGGTTTTAAATGAATTAATGGAATACTAGAAATAACCAGTGACAGATTATTTAAATCTTCAAGACCGTACAGTAAGATTATTTGAAGGTGGCGTTATTGTCATTTGTCTAGTGGCGTGAGTTTTATAGTAACTTTGAAGTATTTATATGAAAAATATTAAGTACCTACATAGTGTATATTCTTAAAACTGGAAATATCGTGTATTACAAATATCGGTAAACTTACCATCATACCATGAAACATGGTAAATATCCCGTTGTAAGTGTTTATAATTTTCAAAACTTATTTTATTACGTAGCAGCTATTAAAATCACATTAATAGACAGATGACTGTCGCGCCAGCTTTTAGTTATCATACTGAAAAATAAATCAACATAATGCCTCATATTCTGCATTCAAACAAAACTTAGACTCAACTGATATCTTAATTTGTTTGAGATAGTTTTAAAGTGTATGTTAAAGCGTGATTTTGTCTCGGACGCGAATAAATAAATATTATTTGAATGAATTACGAATGTTTTGAACATTTGTCTGAAGCATGGTTCACCGATTGTGAAACTAAACCAAAACAACGTTTTAAATTGTGAATTTAAAGACGCTAAAGTGATAAATACTTTTGTAATCTATTGGCAAAGTGTAGCGAACCACATGTTATTATATTTTAAGTGCAATAAGGACCTTTTTCACCAAACGCTTTATCTCTAAATAAAGCTAATGTTGCCCAAAATCAAGCTTAAGAAAATCATTTTTCCTTTGAATTTCTTTCGTCGTTTGGTGTTATAGGTCCCAAACGGGTGGTTGTTTTTGTATGAATATTTGATTTGTAAATTTTAAAACTATTTATCCCATTAAAATAAATACCGCAAAACAACACAAGATCATCGTCATATGAAGTTTTAAATTATCACTTAACTCAAAGTCTGGTCCTAACTTAATAGAACTCTCACGCCCGAACATTAAATCGCTACTTAATTTGAGTAGTAAAAATGTAACAAAGGTGTTTTTACTTTCCCAAATATTGTGTATAGGATGTACATTAAAACCTAAACAAAATCGAAACGCAAAGAAATACTTTTGAATGAAATAACATCGATTGGATGAGGGTTCTATAAACGAATAGAATTTTGTAACTTACAAAATTCGCTGTGTAATAAAAGCGTAAATAAGTTTCCTATTCAAAATGTTTAGACAATCTTAAACTGGCTCTAGACGCACGCCAAAGAATCGTTTAAAAGGATAATGTCTTCCTCTATTAAGTAGGCTTTACTTCTACCAAGCCTACTCCAATAACATTAAAATGGCTGATAAATTTGTAATAGACCAACAGGTTTATCGAATAACAGTAGTTTTTGAGAAAAATTGAGCTAAAAACATTTATTTGTCCATTTAATAATTGTTTTTTGTTTGACACAAGACAAATTGCTTCTTGAATAAAAAACAGTTCAAGACAATTTATTAAAAAATATGTCTCAGTTGAGATCAGCAACATGCATTATAAAAAAATCTAATTAAAAAGGTTAGGCGTGAGTTTCGAATCAGTTTTAATTTGCCAAACTAGGAACCTTAAAAGACTCTACTTTCTACTTTACTTTAAGGATCTCTTATTTTTTGTTATTGTTTTTTGTTAAATTATTTTATCGTAATTGGCAAAGGTTGATATTGAAAGTACTGCAACTTCTGATAATTTATATCAATCGTACTTTTAATGACAGTGAATTAATATTTTTACTCAAATAAAAGAGGAAAAAATCAATTTATCATATTATTACCTGTGACAAGTATCTGATTTAGTAAGTAAATTAGTGTTTTTCATTAATTTTGAGCTACATGTATCTTCATTTAAAACTGTTGTAGGTTAAGGTAGTGTTATCTTTTCTATTTATTAAATGCTGCTCAAGTTTTATCCTTTTCCATACTTTTAAGTCGGTGGAAATAATTAAACTGCATAAAATATTAACTCTAACGCCTTCATTAAAAAACGAAGATTTTATTTCAAGATGAGAAATTATATTGATTTCATTCTATTACCATATTTTTTTATATTATTTATTTATTATGGCGTTTTTTAATATGGCAACATACTACTTGTAAGTCAAGTATAAAACTATATTGAAAAAGAGGTAGGTTTCGTTTTATAATAATTAAAATAACATACATAGGCTAATTAATATAAGTGTGGGTAAGGCTCTGTTATTGATCAATAATTTAAATCAGGGGACGGTAAAAATTTACCAAATTGTACTTTTTTACAGGTTTTTTGAGCCCACATGTACAGAGGTTTAACTTTGTTTAAATATGGCTACATTCCGGCAATCTTTAGACCCCTATTTAGATATTTTTCTTTCTTGGCTTTAATTACTAATATTATTTTATTTTTCCCATGCGTGATTAAATCTTGATTTATCATATTAAATCAATGTCAAATTTGAAAAATCAAGGTTAAATTCTGGGTGGGTTGTGTGATCGGCAATGTACGATGGATAGATAGAATTAGACGATAGCGCAGGTAATAAGCAATTTGTAAACAAATAAACGTTATTGATGTAAATTGTTTTGTTGTTTTCTTTATTGTTTTTGTTAATTTTATATTGTTTTTACTTCTATAGTTTAACATAACCGCAAACTCAAATAAACTTTGTAGATGAAAGCTTCATTCAACTAAAACCAGAATATCAGTGTTAGATTTTACTTCTTTAACGGCCCTTTTGGTCTGGTCGATGACAAAAAATAATATGGACAAAATAGTTTCAGCGATAATACATTCTACTGGGGTCTTGCAGAGATCATACAAATGTCTACAAGAACTTCTATCACGCGTTGATTAAAAGTCCATAGAGCGGTCGCACATAATCGTAAACTGCTATGAGAGAATATTTAATAACGGTGATGTCAATCATAGCATTTGTATGCTCAAGGGGAACAGAAAACTTATCAAGCTGTAGCTCTATTTGTCATCGCTCTGCATCTCAAGACTGTCCTGAATAGCGTTTATTTTTGTTTTGGCAGATAACATTTGATGTACTTAATAATCTTGTCTTTATAAGCAAGAGAGAGTAAGTTAGATAGATAGATCAACACTTTATTGCACACCACATTTACATTAAAACAAATTACAGACACAGAACATTTAAAGTGAAGTACAATGGGCGGTAAGTTAGTACCTACCGTAGTGTTATTTGGAACATACGTTTTTTTTGCGTCGGGACAGGCATATGTCACCTAGCTTAGAAGACTACATTTCTATGTGATCCTTGAGGTCCTACAGAAATAAACACATTTTGCTTTCTTTCTTTCTATTTTAAACCGGATTTCTGGTTGACTTCATTTTCAACCCCTCAAGAATGACTACTTTGATGTGCTCCTTACCTGAAAAGGTCACTTTACACACAAGACAGATTACAAAACTTCACCGGACTCGTAGAAATTCTATCCGGGCCAGTGACCCGAAACTTATCAAATATCTCAGTGCCTTCCCATCAAAAGGTAAAGGTCTCCGCAATAAATTCCACCTTTTTCTTTGTCAAGAAGTCGTTGGATAGGTGACGAAAGTTTGCGCGGATTGGACAAGTGGAACGTACCTCGAGGGATTAAATTATCGGACCGCGTTCGACGGCTCTTATTTAGCGGTGATGACGTTGAGCGGCTTATAAATTGATTTGGGCTTTTCGTGATTGGATAACGTTTTTGTCCGCTGATTTGTCGAATGAAGCTGAATTGATATAATGAGATTGGGATTTTTTCTTGATCTTACTTTGTAAGTAAATGAGTACCTACCTATTTACTTAGAATGTAATCTACCTAATCTACGTCGGTCGGTAGGTTAGTTGAGTGTTAATATTTCAGCTTTAGGTAGGTCTTGACTAATAAGCAGGTAACGATCAATGAAAATTCAGTCTTTATACATAAATTACCTACTTACTTTGGTATAGTTTTTGCTATTAACAAATTACATCGGCAATCTCAGCAAGCATACTACTTAGAACCTATAATATGTTGAAATCTGATAAGTAGGTAGGTACTTACCCATTGACCCATTAGCGAGAAGAGTGCTAATCTCAAGGCTCTCAGTTGAGTCCATTTAAGGGTTGGCGGGAGGCCGTCGCCGCTCACCAGACGGTCGCTATGTAGGGGCCCTCATTTCAGGCTATCAAAGACTTCTAAGGTTTTTAATTTCCGATAATGACGTCATTGTAACGCGACTATAGAATGCTTTATCTCAGATCTTCAAATCTTTAAAATGTCTTTGTAGATTTCCTATCCACCTGGATATCTTCAGACATTTTCAGAGATAAGTCCTAATATAGGTACTAAATGCCTTTAATAAAATAAACGGATTTTATTTGGAATAAGTTAGGCATGCATAATAAATGAGCTGTTTGTAAAAGGACTGTGAGTTAGGTAAATGATAGGTATCAAATAGTATACATTCTACCTACTCATAACCAATACGTACATTTTTATTTCATTTCAAGATGGTCTTTTGTGTTTAGCTCTACACAACGATTTACATTTTTTTAACTTGATTTATAAATCCATGGCTACCCTACACCGTAGTCTGGCGACGCAGGATCGAGTAAGGATTTGTTAGTTACGACCATTACCCTTTTATGCACTTTTGCTCATTTTGTCAGATTTATTAAGGAACCAAGTACAAAAAAAGAAGTTGTTAAAAGGAAAGCGATGTTCAGTCCATGTTTTACTAAAAACACCGAATATTTATGGTAAGTAGCCTTGTGAAATTATAATTTAAGTAATTTAACTCTATAATTCTTCTGCTGTTGCATTTATACAGAGATTTAAGTGTGAGGTTAAATAAAACAGAATAAATTAGGTAAGTATTAAGTATAAATTTTATTGTTGTTGCCTTACGCGCTGGTCTAAAAACTCCGCACTCTGACGAAACGTCTAACGATAACAATGCCAAAGTCGAAAATCATGAATTTACAGCAAATTAATCGTTCATCCGGCTGTTTTACCTGGATTATTCGAAAAAATTGAGCACATAACGAACAAGAGGATTTAACTACAAGCGGATTAAATCTGAACATCTGTTTCCATTGACTGTCAGGTACAAAAGTTAGTGGTAGTTTTTTAACATTTAGGTACCTATTTAATTCATGTAAGGATCATTAGCTCTAAATAGCGGATGAAAATATGGAAACCATTATTTTCTAATAGCAGCGATAGGCTTGCAACCTGTAATGTAAGGCATCAGGACACTTGTGCGAAAAACATTTGCGAAGGTATGACCATTTTTCGAGATCCCATTTGCGTGAAATCTCTTTTGAGCGAATCTGTTTGAGCGGATAGACATTTTAATCGAAAATGTTTCGTATGTAAGACGTTATGGAAAATGTCATTTACAGCATCGTGTTGATTTTCTTTCAGTTAGGTATATATTTTTAGAGTATACATACAATAACCTACCCCAATGATATCCTCGAAATCGATATAACAATTATTACCGTAGCGTGTATACTACAGCGTAGAGGGTGCTACGGTGCTTCCGTAGCAAACAAAAAACTTCAACGCGCTTCTTGCCTGTAAAGCAACTAATTCAAGCCTGATAACAAGAAAAGCAATAAAATTAATGAAATAATTCTTCTAATTTCTTTAATTATATTATTATTCTTGATTCTGTCATAGATAGTGCTTTTCGGACGGTTATAAAATTATTGCGTAGGTATCTAATACGTTTAACTCTAAATAGTCTTTGGTTTTACTAAAGCTAAAAAAGTGTGTTAAGTACTTATTATTTTATTGCTTACTGTACCTTACCTCACTACTTTTAGAAGCAAATGTGAGATTAACCTTTTTTCCAGAGGCGGTAGAAAAGAGTGAATTGTTGAGATTAAATTCTGGTCTTACGATTTAGAATTCGGGGCATTATGTAAATTCGTGACTCGTTCGTAAGTTTCGTTTATCTAAAGCCAGCTTTATGTATGTACTATATAGCCTTTGTTTTAGGTAAAAAACAACACAAATGTTTGTCTTTCCGAATGTAGAAGGAAAATTGCACCAATATTTCTTTAATATTTTAAGTTCAGTTATATATTTACATGTCCACGGGGTCTCCTTAAACAAAAAAAACTTGCCTATATCTGCAACACAAAATAATTATTGCCAACCTCCCTCGAGATTATCCAACACTGCTCCAAGTTCTGTGATAATTTGCAAACAAGTGACAAATTCTCAAAAGCCGAAATTAAAATTGCAATACACTGTACCCTTGTCAACCATAATTAGCTATTTCATGTTTTATTCATTCCAAGCCTCTTTGAACTTACGTAGTTTCATCGAGTTGGGATATTCACAAAAAACAAAGAATAATGTAATTTAAATTACAATGCCATTGCTTTCGTCTGATGTATTAAGGTCGTATAGAATCTGACGTTACATGAATACTAATGTTTTTTGATATTTCGCAAATATATTGCACGCTTGAGAGGAAAAATAAGTACTATAGGGATGTAAAATATCCTGATTATGATTTACGAACCGGAAAATATAATGTAATGAAATTAACCTTGCACTAAATATTTTTTTCGCACACCATTAAACATCGTTTTATCTCTTAAAATTATAGTAAAAAAGATCTCTTAAGTAGGTAAGTGAACCTACAAAGTAGGTACTACCTAATCCGTGTTGGTTACTTGGCCAAAAACAAATACTTAATATAACTATTGACGCAAACAACATAGAACAAAACAATATAGATGCGTGCCTACATTCAGAGCAAAACAACTTCTATATCTTATTACAGGAAAAACACTTTATCCCAACAACACAACCTTATTAGACATCTCATTTTGTACTAAATATAAGGGAATGTGTCCTTTCTTTATGACAAATGGTCTGTCCATAGAGCTGGCAATGGTAGCGCAACAGCTATCTGTTGCTGCAGTGTTCTATGGGGTGGCTATTATTGTGACTCACCCTGGAATATTGGAGAATAGAAATTGAATTTTTCGGGAGAATGATTCACTTTGCCGATTTGTTCGGTTTGGTTTTATTGAGAAGACATGCAATTACCTATATCTTATTGATTGCTTCAATATTATGGTTTGCTATAGATATGTAATGTACATTGCTTTGGTTTTTTGTAGTACCTTGATGAAACAATAGCGTTTTACTCTGATGTACTAATTTAACTTAGGTATTTGTTTAGTTCTTACATTAATTAGTACCTACATAGTACAACTACTCAGAACATCTTATTATGGAAAGAACAATTACTTGCGAAAATAATTAGATAAACTGCACTTGTTTTAGTTTGTTTAAATTGCTACGAGTTTAAAGTGAAACTTTACAATTTACAACTTTAAAACTTCCAAAATTGCAATTTCTTGCTATTTACACCCAGAGATATGTCATGTTAAAATTAACGATAAAACTTAGATAAAAAGTAATAAAACAAACTAGTTGGCTAACACTATCGAAGCATCTATTTGAATTTATACCCTGCTCTATTATTCATAAGAAATAAAGGGTAATTTCGTTCGCAGCTGGTATCCCAGACCGTAGCGGTATTCGTAGCCAGTTGTACGCGAGATGCGCTCGGCTACACCCGCGTAGCACTTACGTAGAGCTCTGCTACGAGCTAAGGCTTTGTGTTTGAAACTGAATCGTGCTTTTTACATTCCGTTTTGGCTTAAAGCATTTCACGTTCAGTAGACCTTTCATAAAACCGGAACACGGTTTTGTGTAAACTTTGTATAAAATGTGGTGAAACTTTTGTGAGTGCTTATGGTTTGAATGCTCTTCAAAACTCTTGAATTTCAGTTTTATGAATTAAAAGAGGTTTTGTTTCTTATGGTTTTGTAGGAATGGTTAAGAAGTTTTTGAATCTTTTGTAAAGCTAAGTTTTGTTGCATTTAATTTAAGCCTAATTAATTATCTGGTTGGATATGTAATGACATAGCATCTATTAGAACCAAATTCAATTCAATTTTCAATGAATTAAAACCACCACCAACCGTGAACTATAAACTATAATCTACGTTTAAAACGAGTAAAAAGTATTAAAAATCTATCTTTGAATTATTTTAAACAATTATTTTCTTGATACATCACACATACACATAACGAATTTAATTTCAAACTTAATTTTACGTTTCTATCTTAATCCAATGAGATAAACCATTGTTGTTTTACTCGTACGTCTATTGTCTATTATTATTATCTGGCATAAAGAACACAAAAATAAATTCAAGAGCGTCTGATAAATCCCTCAAATCTACACTCAAATCTGAGCCTCAAATCTATTGTCACCGACGAACAAAGCAAAATCTTCACGAAATAAGGAAATTGCTCTAAATAAAAGTGAAATCACGGTGTGGGCTGAATTTGGGAAAAGTATAAATAGGGTGGCAAATATCTATTCTATCAATCAACATGTCCTTACAGTTAACTTTCACAACACAAAAATAAAAAGATTACGTGCAATCTCTTACCGCGTCATGTTTTGAAAGTCGTCGAGAATCGACATCCAGTTTTTAAAGTCTAATAGACCTCTACTTATTTACCCTACACCTACAATAACTTTAAGAGCTTGTTTGATCAGCAAACAAAGTTTTGATTAGTTAACAAATTCTCGTTTATATTCTCGTGTAATTTGGCGCAGTGGGTAACACTTCGCCACAGAGGTCGCCAAACTACCTGTCACGCTTGGGTTCGCCTGAGACGCAGAGGATTGCGGGTTCGATTCCCGCTGCGGTTCAAATGTATATGTTCTTAAGAATTTTTTTCGGGTCTGGGTGTTTTCCTATATTTAATATATTTATTTACAAAAGTAGTTATCCATGGATGTTTGTTTATCTTATTCATAAATATTGAACTTGAAATACCTATAAAATCATTTTATAATCTAGGTACATCTTTCGTTCTGTGCGAGAATATTTACCTACCTATAATGTGCATTTCCATACAAAAATGTTAAACATAGTTTTTCCGTTTTCGCGAGTAGACGTTGTCTTCTTTGTACTAAAGTTACATAAAAAAGCAAAGATGTTCACATGCTAACTTA
Source organism: Xanthorhoe spadicearia (assembly GCA_947086425.1). Taxonomy (NCBI): domain Eukaryota; kingdom Metazoa; phylum Arthropoda; class Insecta; order Lepidoptera; family Geometridae; genus Xanthorhoe; species Xanthorhoe spadicearia. The sequence goes on along the minus strand of OX352205.1, from coordinate 2,783,443 downwards.
TCCCGGACACGGGACACGGCTTACCTTTTCCCAACGTATGGAGATTTTTGAAGGCACACAAGTGGAATGACAGTCGACACAACGTACATTTACATTGTTTATTTTAAACTCCGCGATGCTTTATCTTCTAATGTAATGGCCATTCATTTTACTTTTCGTAAATGTCAACTGTGCCTTTAGGAGTCGTGTTTCAGATTTTTACGTCATCCGCAGCTCGTTTTCGTTTTACATTTTCAATGATACTAAAAAAAGTAAAGCGCTCCAGGCGATATAAATTCTTACATTAAAATAGGATGAAATATGTAGGTTTTGAACAGTTTACGTCAAAAAGATACTCGTGACGTATGTACGTGATACGTCACGATATTCTGAGCGGTCCGAATTAGGATGGTAGACTGAAAGTAGACGAGAGCTTTTGTACTTCGGAGGAAACGTTGAATGGTACCCAAGTCATGAATGAACTTTTCAGGCGTTGTGTGGCAAGACAATCGGTGTTTCTTTGAAACCACAATGACCAAAAAACGAGTAAGTATCTACAAGCCTTATAAATCAAGTACCTTTGCTCAGCAATAAGATACGAGCGGATTAAAAAAAAAAAAAATTGCGTTGCCGACTGTACCAGGTAACATGGGCGTTATTTGCCCCAATGGATGCGAAATCCAACTTTGTCCAGCCCCTTGGTTACACAGTGGGAAACGGTGATGCTATTAGTTCCTTTTTGCAGATGATCGCCGATTTGTTTTGTTATTTTATTAGAACAGTAGACAAAAGTTATTTGAAATGTTTGCGTAAGTTTTTGTTTGACGTGGTCTTACTTGGAAACTTTCGGACCTTAAAATAAGTAGGGAACTACTAACTTTATTTAAAGTTACTTTATGACTTGTTTTTCTGATTACTGAATTACTTACTTTATTCTTGACTAAACAAAGATATTTAGAAGTTCTGCGACTATAACAATTTACATTAAACCTAAATGACTTTATTGTCAGTAACACAAAACCGCTTAGGTATTTCGCATTAGACCTAACTTCTGCTTTAAAAAGTAATATTTTAAGAAAGTAGGTTCTTCCCATCATTCACGATGAATGGATTTTCTAAAACTTTGAGAACATTTTGCGATAGAACTAATTTTCTCTAAACTTCAGTTGCGCCAGGTAAATCTTATCTAAAGCTTCCTATCAATCGCGCCTCGAATTGGATGACTCAGCTGTGTTTGTCATCCGTCGCTCTTAGGCTGATTTACAAAGAGACAGTGGCATGTACCAGTTTCTTACACCAGTAAAGTGCGCACAGTGTTTGATTCTAATTTGAAAATAATGATAGCATAGCGCAGTGACGAGCCGCGTTTTGTTAGGTAGTAGCGAATCAGATTGTGTTGACATACCTGTCGAATATCGTAGTCAAATGAACTGAGTTAGTAGGACATAGGTACTTTAACGTTTAATTAGAAATATTTTGTTATCAAATACTGGCAGTGCAAGTGTTTAGCTCCAAAATAAAAAAAATCAAGAAAAACTGGTTTTTTTTTATTTTGGAGCTAGCACAGTCACTTACTGCTATTACTCAAAACTGCTACTGAGCTAGTGCTGACGACAGTAACTGTCTCGTTTTAATTCTGCCTTTAAAATATATTTTGAGTTTGTAGTTAAATGGAGCTTTAAGCGACGTCCACCAATATTTATTTAGTAGCAAAATGTAAGGTAAACTTTCATCGCACTCGCGACAGTAACTCGAACGATAGTTACTTTCCTATATAAATCCACCTTTATAAATATCAAGGTGATTCTTCTCACGTCAGCGACGACACAGCGGGAGTGAAAAGCACTATCTTTGGACACTTTAGTTTGAACACAAAAATAGCAAACAATAAAAATAAACCGGAATAAAAGAACAGACAACAGTTATTGTCTTTGCTATTAGAATTAGAAAAAACTACCTAAACCAATGGTCTCATGAAGATAAGCACACTTATTGTAGGAAGACTAACCCCTCAGATTGGTCAGATGCGTGAGATACAGGTATACTACACAAAAATACTAGCCCAAGCCCTACACACACGATATTATGCATATTATTATGTTAAAAGCAAATTTATGCTAGCCTTTCAAAACTGATCACAATAAAACTTGACTCCAGACAAGGGTTATAATACCCTTGTCTAGAGTCGAAGTTATAAATAATTGGTTTCCGATACCTTGCTCCAAAAACGTAATATGATTCTATGAAACCTTTAAGGTACTTCGAGAACTTGCTTGATTGATTTTCGGTAAGTAAACTAATTTTATTTTATAATTGAACTTACGACCCACGTCTAGAACATTGACCAGTGGTTAATGTGTTGTGGTGATAAGTACGTAGCTATTTTAATCATTTTGATTAAGGTTTAGGGGCGCAGGGTTAAGGTTCAAAAATAATTTACCTAGAAAAAATAATAATTTTAAAGTTCTACTAGTTACAGTTTTGGAAAACCCTGGCTCATGCGTGTAAGATCAAGATAGCTGACAATCTCGATTATGCAGATAGGTAAAAAAACACTTTTTCATTACTCATACACGGAAAGTACGCACGAAGTTGCCTGATTATAGGGTTCAAAGTAGCATTTTCTGTCCCTAGGGAAAACAAGTACTTTCCTGCCCTAGGGCAGGAAAGTAAATAACTGTCAAATGTCAACTTCATTTTTGACATTTCTTTTGTGGCATGTCGATGCATGCTAAGTGTTCAAGTTCTTCTAACTCAATCAGATGCTAGATATTATGTCTCTCTTGCACGAATTTGTGCTTCTCTAGCACTAATTATATTATATTTATTTATTTTATTTTATTTATTTAAATTTTTTCATCATCAAAAAAAAAACTACTGGTAGAATGCCTACTACTTTTATAGCCATTCTACAAATCAGTATTTTTTTTTAAATCTGGAACGCAGCTATGCCATACCATCGTTAGCTGCTTTTAGTCAATATTAAACTAGTCGATTTAAAAAAAAAGCGAGACAGCTAATTTTCGTGTGTGAAATTTAAATTTTACATCAATTTTTTGGTAATTTCCTTATATTCGTAATGAAAAGCAGAGTGCTTACCTCGGGGAAAAGGCTTTTCGATGCACTCGAACTATTATCGCACTCGCTGACGCTCGCGCGATAAACCATCTCGTGCATAGAAAAAATGCCTTTATCCCCTTGTATAGCAATCTACTATTCAAGTGTTAGTTAGTAGATAAGGTGCCGAGCTCACTTTGAAGAAAATCTCTAGAATTTTTGTACGATGATCTCTGTCAGGTAGCCTTTGCTGTTTCTACGAATATTGTTTTTATTTGTAGAGAACTGGAATAAATACAAATAAGAAAGCACTTGTATCGTTCCATTCAGTTCAAGTGCGGGCTTTATATTGCAACAAAAGAGAAAAATACCAACGGAACTCTTTGTTTGCTTAAAAGAAAAACTTCATGTATATACTTATTTGATTTTACTAGATTCATCTGCTTTATGTTTTGTTTACGAAAGGGAACACCCTACCTATTTTGTCTGCGGAGCATAACCGTGAAACATTATAACTGAGTTAACTAAGTTAGGATCCACGTTTCATTTTATAGAAGGTAAGTTTACTAAAGCAAGAAAATGTTTTTACATTGTAGGAAGAGCTAAATGGAGTTTGTTTGAACTAGTTATCTTGCTTGGATACCTGATGAGGTACGTTTTAATGATGTTATGGTAGGTCCCTGAAAATTATAATTGTTATTTTTGTTACGCATTTTGCTGTGCTGATAATACAGAAGGTACATAGTAAAATAAAGTGACTAAACTACCTACCTCTTATATAAATAGTTAACAAAATATTTCATCTATAATATGTTAGTATTTACAAAAAAAATGAATCTAAGTAAATATTATAGGTAATATTATACTTATCAGTCATCTGGTTACCATAACAAAAGCATTAAGTTACTAAACTTGGGACTAGGTGACGCTGTGTGAAATATCCATGGATATTTATTTATTTTTGATTATTTTTAAGGGAATACATTTAGCACCAGTTGAGCCAGTTGAGCCAAACTCAAATAGTGAGCTAACATCAATAAACCACAACAGAAACATACTTATGTTGAAACCCCTACAAAATTAAGTTCCAATAAAAAAAAAATATTATGGAAAAATCACATAATTATTTTGGCTGAAACTTAGAAGAATAGTTAGGTACTTTGATCTGGGTTAATTCCTAGTGAGAGAAGCTACGAGCACATACTAGTTTTCAATAATAATCTAAAGCTTTTGAGTTAGCGGTCTGTTTTATTTATTAAAAAGTATCAAAATTGTTAATCCACAGTCAAAGCTTTTACCGACAGTAATGCTTAAAATGCTTTAGATTTTGTAGCAAATTTTGTAGTGCAGATATACCATAAGACGGTGCTCTACACCTGATACGCCATTAGGCCGTCCGTTAAGGAACCTGTATCTTTCGGATCGGACGATGACCTTAGATTCTATACTTACTTACCCGTGGTTTCGCCACATTTTACATTTGCCTAAATGTGAAAGCGAAACAATATAACAGTCGGATTTATAAAAAATATTCTCCTTCAAACTTGGTCCTAAATTCTAAAACTATATGATGCGTCTCATTGACTTTCTCGTCTGGAAATGTTTTTCAATTTAGATATTGATAGAATGAATTTTCGTCGAAAGAGCCTTACAAAATGTTAGAAGATTGTGTGAATTCAAATATAAATATACTCCTCGTAATTAATAGTTTTAAATGAATCCTTAAGTAGGTACTAAAAGGCCCATATAATGTATAGTGAGTGTCAGGATCGTAGCAAATGGAAATCCTTGTTTGCTGCCTACCCTTAAGGGAAAGAATCGTGATTATTGACCTACATGTTTGAAATTAACGTAATTTTCAGAAAATACAGTAGTATCAAACCTCACTCACTCACTCACTCTAATACGATCCACAGCTTTATTTCAATTTGGGGCTAAACTTTGGTTATTTTGACGGCTAAATATTACCGCACTGTCATCGTAAACTCGACACCGAAACACTTACGAAGTAACTTAGCCTGTCCCGTACTTACTAGGATCCTGGACACCTACAGTTCTATGTATACGCGCACGGGTGTTTAATTTTCAGAATGAATAGTATTTATTCTTTTCGTATGGATTAGAAGCTAACTCTAGTGACGGATGATCACCTACTAAACATTTTCATAAATTAATACAAAAGTGGATCTTAAGGTACTTATCGTGGAACGAATGCATGGATATTAGGGGCCGTAGTATGACCGTTTAAAAGTAATGTTATTTGGGTAATTTTATTTGAACTTGCTCACGAAGGAGCGCCGATCGCAGCCGAAGTTTGCCATGCTTCATTGGACAGTCAAGACGTCAAATAACATTACTGAAATAACATTACTTTTAAAATGCTAGGCCCCCTGGACGTCCTGGGTATTCTTAAGTATTAACTTGCCAACACTTCATGACGTTGAATAAATGATTTTGATTGTATTTACGTTGATTAACGTTCTTTGTTCAACAAATTCTGTGAGCAAGTTTATTTCTTCGCTTCAACTTCAAGGCATGCTTGTTGCGCAGCTGATTTTCGGCCGCACAAGTTAGGCAGTTATGATGTACATATCTTAATAGCCGAATACGTCGGAACGTAAATATACGACACTAAATATTGATCCACAAACAAAACAATGCATAATGAGTGAAAGCAATCGAGATAGTTGATATTAGGTTGTTAAGTATCAATATCAAGTACCAGTATAACTTATCTTTACCCACCCCATTATTAAATAATGATTCCGTTACTCTTTACCTTATCGTAAAACTGAACCCAATTATTTTTTGACATCACATAATATCCAACCAACGCCTAGTGTGAGTTTAATATTACTTATGATGAACAACCGAAACTGTGAGAGGTAATATCATATGTGCACTGCGACGTTAAAGTAATTTTCATAAAGTTTAAAATCACATGACACTGAAACTGCAGCCGCTTCGCCTCTTCCAGTCAGTGTGAATTGACGCAGGCTTTAAAAAGGTTGCAACCAGCTCATAACGCACAATCCGGATGCACTCGTAGCTGGCCCAAACATGTTGTTCCAATTTTAAAATAAACACGCTATGCAACGATTAATCAAAGATTTTACAAGACAACTGATAATGATGATACAACGATAAGTGTACTCCATGTCAAAGCTCACTCTAGACCCTCTGGTGGCTATAACAGTAATTTTTTGGTACCAGCTCAGATTATTCCAACCATTATCCTTAAAGTAACGTTTATGTGATCCTGTTGTATCACTCGAGATGAAACTTAAGAAAAAATGTTGTTTTGTGTAAGAGGAAAATATAGTGTCATTTAAATTTTTGTTCTTTTGCTGATTTCGCGTAGTTTCTATTATAAAAAGAAACAAATATAAGTGAAGATTGATTCTACAAAAACGATAAATCGATTATCGTGGGTAAACTGCCGAAATGAACCATTCATACTCGTACATTGCAAGTTTGCTGCAAGCGTGGATGTGTTCGTTTGATAAACCGACAAATCACGGATCGCTCTATGCGCTTTGAAGCTCAATTTACGTTACAGACGAGGAAACTTATTGGGCACAAATATTCAACCCATCCTAGCCCGTGTACGAAGTTACTCATCTTCTTCGATTTATCAAGAACGAAAAACCAATGAAAGTTACGTAGCATTTCGTTTCAGCATGTCGATACGAACGTGCCTTCGTCCGAGCCTTTAAATAAATATTAACAATTGGTGCTCACGATAAAATCAGATCTGCTCTTCGCTTGGAATTTCACGTTCCATTGTTCTCTTTATTTTTCTTATGAATTTAATTACAAGTTCACTTTAGTGGAGTCAAACAACACGTGATTTCCCACCGGCTTTCGTTTCCTTGAACTAATATGTGGTTTTGTTTAACTTCAACGTACTGTGCATGTGTGCATTGTGCTGTTAAGCTGTAGTTAAGATATGTACAGATCTTAAGAGCTTTTTATAGTATTTTTATTGTAGTAAAACTAAGGCTACGTAAAGTATTTGCAAAGCTTTGTACCTAAAGTTATCTCTAAGTAAACCACACCTACGTTTAACAACATTTTTGATGGCGAATGGTTTTTTATAGCTTTAAGCTATCTTTATTAGGTGGAGTAAGACGGTTCACCCAAGTAAAAGCTCACTTAAACGAATGCTTGGTTTTTCTTCGGCAATCTTATTTCATTTTGTGTGTTGACGTTTCATTAAGAAAGAAAGAAAGAAAGAAAAAAAAAAATTAACGCGTTCACTGCCAATGACGCACGTCGAAAGCCTCGGTCATATCCCCCTGATACCGTGGTAAGTGACCCAGGAATGGGTTGAGTGTAAAAACGCCGAGTGAATGAAAAAAATGAACGAAGATGAACTCTCTGATTCCAGTTCTAGTACCTAATGTATTTGTAGCGGGAAAACCAATTTATTGTGTGGGTAAGGATAGCGGTCGTATGGGAGCGTAAAGGAATATGATTGGCTATACAATATTAGAATGACTGAATGACAGCCAATTCAGTTACAGAAACTGTTAAAGGTTTTGTTCTGGGATGGTGGGCATGTTTAGTTTCGTTTAAATCCTTTCCACCTAATAAGACGTCTTATATAATATTTTATTAGATGGATACTTACCTATTACTTACCTAAGTTATTATAAATAACCATAGTAAGCTGGTGCGATTTTAAAATGGCTGCAAAAATGGCTGCAATGAAATTCCCTTTATGAATGTGATCAATTTAAAATACTCTACATTTGAAATTATTCTACAGCGACACTAATTTATCAATTATGTAGGTAGATAGAGGATTCGCTAAGCTAGTCAATTTATTATTAGCTAGTTAACCATAAGCCCATTGATTAAGTTGGCGGTGTATAATGGTGTGTCATGTAGATTACCAATTTAATTTGTCGCAATAAATTATATGCTGGTAGACAATGTCTGCACATTTTATTACTTAAGTTTTTTTTTCACTGGTAATACCTACTGGTTTGAATTTCTAACTTCAATTTATTTTATTTAATGAATGCGCTATTGGTTATGCTAAGAGGTTCTTCATAGATCGTTACAGTTAAGCAACGTTCTAAGCGGTCACAATTTGGATGGATGACCGTAAGTGGCATTAATAGCTGAGCCCAGTACTTCGAAGGGCAAGTGAAATTGACACCCAGTTTTTAAAGTCCTGTAGGTCTAAAAACGGTCTAAAAACTTTAACACACACAATAACCACTATTTCATACGAACATGTTTACTTATCTAGTAAAATATATTGCATTTAAAATTTAATTTGCTTCTAGAAAGTGTTCAAAGAATCGTCGTCATTGAGCAGCCACGTTCAAAATATATTTAAAGGTAGATAAAACACATTTTATGAAGCAATAAAACCTGAATGTATCTATTTTATAGAAAAGATTGGAGAATTCGCAAGGACCACATAAAAGCATTGTAACTGTGATAAAGAGATAAAATAAAGCTTTCATGTTAAACCGGGGACGTTAAGATCATCTTTTACATAATTCTGTGTAATAAGGATTTTTATGAACGTGCCCGAATATTTGAAGGAATATTTATGTAGGGCGAATTATGCGTGGGCATGGGTCTAAGTTTTGAAAACTTAATAGCGAAGTGCTTCTGAACATATGACACATTTTGTAATACTTACTTCCTTTGTGAACAGGAATTAAAAGTTTGATCTGTCTGCCTTACCGCTGATAGGGGGTTGGATCAAACTCATTCCGATCCTTGCTTTGTCTTTTTTATTCAAGACAGATTGTTTATTGTTGATCGACACTTATTTCTTTAACATAGAATAAATTGTTAAGTTATTCTAATTTCACTTTGACATTTTTAATGTTTTTATGTCCTAAACTCCGCCGCGACTCGTCCCGGAGCCGACTTTCCCGGACCCATCCCGTAGAAATCTAAACTGCAACATCAAATGATTTATCGAAACGCGGGTGACCAATAATAGAATTTTCCAATCTAAACGAATATCGGAACGCATCATGAATCATTTGAACAGCATTGGATTATAAATGGTATTTTCGACAGCATTTCGACAACGGATATCTGAGAGGCACTGGAGCGGTCAACTTGATGTTCAATGTAGATAACGTCATTATTCATTGGTAGAAATGCAAAATTATCACACATATTTAAGGTCAAAGTTTGCATATAAGTTTAAAAGTTTGTTACTCTTTCACAATCAAACCGCTCTGGACTGGAATTTGGTACCAGGATAGCCTGGGTTAGCATAAGCTTTTTTTAGTCCCGGTATTTCAAATGGAAATGTGAGTAACATCGTAGTGTTACTATAGGCCTAGTATAAAAAATGACACTATTGCTATTTGACTATAAAAAAGTTGGAAAAGCATTGGAACTATGAATTATCAAATCATGCAGCAGTTATTTTTATTCGAATTTTTACACGAACAGGACGTACTCGAAAGTCATTTAGCTTTCAATTTATTAAATTGCATATAGCGTGTAGGTATAATAATTAGAACGACCTTTCAACTCCTGTGAGACCCAAGTTGTTTGACCCCGTCAATTGATTTCGATTCCACCAATATTACAAATCAGATTGGGACTGAAACTCTAAATGATGAACGATTTTCAATAGATCTAATTTAGGTACATGGGTTTTACAGAATTGGAAGGTAAGTTTTTAAAGAACTTACAGTCTAAAATATCAGTAGGCGAGTATGTAAGTAGTAGAGTAGTGTACATGATTAATATGGCGTAAAAAAATACAGCTTAGTCAGCTCTTATCTTAGTAGTAAGATTAAATTCTTAGCATGATTAAAATAATTTTTTTTTTATATCAACAACATTTTGTAAATAACAAAACTACATTTTTAAACGGCTTACAATTCCTAATATAGCTGGGTCTGGGTCACTTCAAAATTCTAATTAAAATTAATTTGAACTTATGTACTTAGGAGCTTTTTGTTCAAATCTGTACCGGAAAGTGGTTTAAAGCAGTTTCCATTATAGACTGTGTACAAAACCGCTATGCCAACCCTTCGTCTTTATATCACCGAAGACCGCAAATAAACCCTCAAACGTCCTCGCCAATAATCGACCCTTTATCGGACAAGGGTATAAACGATTTAACTCTTCATTTTATTACTAACAAACATTGACAAGCGCTATCTTTACGACACAGTCTAACAAATGCTATCAAATCGACACTTATGCAAATTACGACTACTGGTAAAACATCACCCGTATTACCCAACATGCAGAGTTTAATTTCCGTTATCATTATGGGGTAGGTATCGAAGTTATCGCTTGATCACTGTCCCAAATTGGTTTGATATGGGAAAACTCGTAGACTGTTAAATTAATTTCGACCCTCTTTTAATTCTAGAAGAGCTTCTAACTTGTTTGCGTATTGGTTGAAATAACATGTCTGTTTGTTTAGCATTCACAAACAAATTCAAAGTGTTTTGTGGCAAAGCGTAGACAGGAGTGAAAACACAATGACAACAAAGTGAATGAATCAACAATGTTGAACGGTACGTCGGAGCGCGGCGCTCTCTCTCTACAATCGTCACCTGTCAAAGTGACGTCTCCTGTCAGAGTGACATCGAGCCCGGTGAGGGCGCCATCGTCGCCTCTAAAATCTTCTTTAGCGACTGGGAGGGTTAAATCTCCGCGGAGGTGCCAGTTCGCAGCACCGGTTGAGGACAGTAGAGACAAATGTGGGACGTCCTGGCTCTGCCGGCGAGGAGCGGGCATCGGTGATGAGTCGGATGTGGAGAGGTCGCCAGGACCCAGCACTTCGATACCGCAGGGGTGTGGGGAAGAATCGGCGCCACCTCCGAAGAACTGCTTTCGGCTGGTGATGTTAGGGTAAGTTTCTCTTTATTCAAGCTAAATAATTAGAATTGAGGCTTTATGTTTATTAGGATTTGTTATATTGCGTTCATAAATTTCAATATTAGGCATTATGATAAAAAACCTACCAAGTCCCAAAAATATACTAAATAAATATCTATAACCGATACCAAAATCAGGCTCTCATACGAGTATGAACTAAAATAAAATCTACAAAATAATTTCGTTTTATTAGAACAGTGTATTTGTAGGGAAACCAGTATAAGTTGAACTCTTAGAAAAGATTGAAAGATGAGGCCACTACCACTGGGATCAAGGCAACACTTTATTCAGAAAAGAAGGTGTAACACGTTTGCTTGCATTTTACTTGTTACGGTGTATACGTATTCATCCCGCTGTCATTGCATTGATTAGGTATTTACATTTTACTCGTATTAAAACAATATTTGTACAGTGCCAATATTCAAGTAAGAATACCTTCTATCATAAAAGCGTGTAGCGGCCGTACATGTACTAATATTGATGCATATAAACATGTGTTTCTGAGTCACGAAACTCGTCCCTTTTGCAGCACTGTCCACAATAACGTAATGCAATACCAAGCGGGTCGTGCGTGGCATACATTGTATCCTTAGTGGAATTACTGTAATGTTCCGCATCAGGCGAGCCATGAATGCCATGTTATTAAGCTTTCGTGATGCGGGTACACACTATATCATACAATTGAACACCTGTACTGGGTAAAAGTAATTTCAGCTACGAGAAAACTTGTGTGAAGGTTGCTCGAAATTGGCTTTAAGTTCGAAGAAAGAATAGTCAGTTCTTGTCTTGTTTAGAAAGATGCGATGTTACATCGCGTTTCAAATAAATAACTGAATGGTTTATTCATCAATTATATTCTTGATATGAATAATTCCATTTTACTAAAACTAAACTAATACATATTTACATAACTGTACAAAATACAAATAGAACCAGTTAAACCATCTAAGGACCTGAATGTTTATATAAAAATCTGAAAAATAGATGCGTTTACAAAATAAATTACGTCTCCACGTCTAAAAGAAAAATAATAATATTCTATATTCTATATAATATATTCTTTCATTTTAGTGTAGTCAGGTTAACGTCTACCAATATATATTTGGAACATGGCTAGCTTTCTAGTAGGTACTCGGCCAATCGTCGCCAAAAATTATTCACGGTTTGTAAACTCTACGTTGCTCTGCCTATCACTAAAATGAAAAGTAAAAACATGAAACATCTTAAAATTTATTTTTTTCATTACCCAAACGTAAGAAGAATATTTGCTACGATAGATTGACCGCTAAAACTTCTAACACAGAAAGTGTTGCTGGCATCATCATGTGCTTAAAATCTGCGTACAACTGTGTCTTGTAGAATTTAATAATCTTTGAAATTAGAAGTTTGAAACATTTAAAACCATGAGCTATATAAAATTTGATTAAAAATGTAAAAAATCGTCTGCATTACAGTCATTATTGTTTTTATTGCGAGAAAAAAAGGTATAATAAAACAATAATAATGAGATACTGCGAATTTTGTGAGTTTGTGTGATGAATCACTCAGGTAAATATTTACAAAAATGCCAGTGAAATCGTACTCTTTTCTGTAAAATATTAAACGAAGTAATAGGAAGTTGATAGTTGTTTCTATACTAAAATTATAAAGAGGATAATGTTGGCTTGTTTGTTTGTTTGACGGAGGTAATCTCCGAAATTACTCATGATGCATGGTTTAAGGCTAAGCATATTTTATTCCTTTAGTTTCATTAGTACACCAGTGCAGAGCCGGGACGTGCTGCTAGTATAACATAGAGCGATTATCGAAAGAGTTTTTCATGAAACTTTGTTCTCAAATACATTTTTCGTCGTGCTGTGGGCTAAAACAAACATAAATACTAATGTAATAAGACGGCACCCACACCACGCAACAAGATCCTATTCCATCGAAGTGAGACGTGAAAAACATACAGTTTAGGTAATTTCTGACCTGCGTTACAAATGGGACTGTGAAGGGTAGAGGTCACGCCGGAACGAGTTGCCCAATGAAGATTGAGTGTTCGCAATCACATTCGTACTTAATGTTTGGGGACAGAACAAGTCTCTTACGTTAAACATTATCGCGACTTGTGCTTTACAGAAGTAAAGCACAAGTCGCGATAATGTTTCGCGACGATACTAGACTCTGGTGTCAAGCACTAATATCTGTAATCACAAAAAGCATAGAGTTTACAATTGAAATCAATTGTTATATTTTGTAACTGGTGCTAGAATTTTTATAAATAATTTACGGCATCATCTAGTCCAAAGTTAAGGAACCTAATACTAGTGTTATTGTAACCAGATGACCATATATAATACTTAATTTTTTTTTATACTTAAATACACTTAGACAGAAAAACAAGTTACATTTTTTAATTTCACCTGTAACAAATATAATATTTTGCAGGTATGAATTTATTAGTTGACAACTTCGATCACATAAATATGTGATCGAAGGTTGACAAGGACAGAAGCCATGTCCGATCACTTGCAAACAAAACAAATGCTAACTCAACCATTTTACAAATCTGTTTTTCTTGCTATTGTAACTGAAGTATTTGCATACTTCGTACAATTTTATCTACTTGTTGATAATAACAAAAACAATTCCCGCAAGCCCTCGATAGTTCCGTTAGCGGGATTCGGAACAAAACGATCCAATTTGTTGGACGTCAATCGCATCGCGAGTAGTCGGAGAGCTGGTGATTGCTTTACATCGTTCACAACCTATTAATTAGTACCACGCTATGCTTTTATACAATTTTTATTTTATTTATACAATTTAAGGAAAACTTACAGCTAAATGAAACCATAAAAGCGAATCGCTAAGGGCTAATTACAAGTTTCCAGAAGTAGATACTGGAGTGATAAAAACAAAACAGTCTACTAATAATGTAGACGGAAATAGTTGACAGTAAACTTTATTTTTCCTGAGATAACTATATTAGCGTTATCCCTCGGTCTTCTTGTTTTTATACGTTTCCAATAAAACACTGGTGCTTAGTCGTAAAACAAAAACGGCAAAATGAACCTTATTTATCAAGGAATTGATAATAAAGCGTAATCATTCCTTTAACGTTTTTCTCATTACATTAGCAAAAAACGCAAGTCCTTTCATGTGTAATCAACTTTATTGGATTTTACGCTCAAATAATTTTCTGGGATTTTTATGCGATCGTAAACATTATAAGTACCTACTCTACTAAGTTGATGTTAGCATAATTTTATAGAGAAATTGGTATTATTTCACTTGAAGTTTTTGAGTTGGTTACAGTCAGTTTTGCCAAACATTTTACTAAGATTATTAGGTACTTATGGTTTTTCCAAATTAAAACAATAAAAACAGGAAAGATAAAAATAATAAACAGCATTAGTTAATAGAAAAAAATAACAAATATGTAATATCTCCCACTCCTTTCTATTTGTATGCCATGACTACATAAGTAACAAAACAAACAGAAAAGTTAGGAATAGAAAACAGCATTCGTAGAAAAAATTAACCAACATGTTATCTCCTAGGTACTCCTAATCTATTTGTACGTAATGACTGGTTGATTATTTTCAAATGATTGCTCACCTTGATCCATCTATCACTGGGAGCTCAGGTGTTGAGGCGAGGGCTGTCCAAACGTGCCAAATCTAGATTTACGCCTCGAACAGATCACAGATACTGCTGAGTAATGGTATTTAGTTATAAGGCGCCGCTGCAGATTCTGGTATAGATACTGTTACGTTAAACAGGCGTCTAAGGCGTTAAGTATCTGTATTAATATGTAGTATGTACCTACCTTGTACATTTTCTGTACTATTAACTAGTTTTTTAATTAAAATAATGTAAGTACTTATTCTTTTTACAGCTAAACGAACAATATTGATGTTACTTCATGTAGCATAGCTTAAGACGCCCTGTGTTCATATTCATTGTTTAGCTCTACAGAATACCATAAATATTGGTGGGGGTAGTCACAGGTATGTCCAAATACATATCTGGTACCTGCATACCAACATTTTGCTATTCGTTGAAACGAATAATGTATCAATTTTGCAGGCGAGTGATCAAAGGCGGCACGAACTAATTTCACTCGTATATCAGACTATCATTTGTGTGCACAAGCCCTTACTATTGTCATATTTACTTTCGATTATTGAATGTTTGCATTACCTATTGTAGAGGGAAGGCATGAGAAAATCCGTACTGGGGATTGACGAAAACTTTCGTGATCTTCGGGGTCAGCTTATATTGGTGGATGCTGAATTCGTAATAAAACACCAACATAAGTTGACCCCGACAATTGAGACAAAACTTCGTTTTCGTTAAGTGGCATTATAGAGAGAAGGCCTAAACTTAGCAGGCAACTTGGGTTTAGATGATTATAGTTAAGGTGATAGATATAAGGATAAAATATTTCAAAAAAAAGTCATGGAGTACCTAAGTAGTTGTCGCCGCGCCTCACTCACGTCTGTCCCTCTGACAGCTGACAACCCGCTGACTGACAGCTCAATGACGGCTGTCAAATAACTACTCTCTCCATTTTTGCAGCCACTTTGGCTAACACACATAAAATTGTAAAAATACAAAATAAAACTATAATTGTACTCAAGAAGCCTTATAATTATTTCAAAACCCATTTCGGGCAAAAGCTGGCCCGAAACACTCGTTGCTATTTTTAATAGTTATGTAGTAGGTATATAAAAGTTGAATGGTAAATAATAATAATAACAGTAGTAAAAAGTCGAAATGACTCGTATTTGATTTATTCTCAAAGGAGCATCACTTATTATCGTTTAACACGTTTAATCGACTATTCGGCTACAAACTCATCCTGTAATCATGCACATTAACCGATCGACATGGAATTTGCAATTTAGAGGTACCCTTAGCACTGTTTCGAGATCTCGATGTGACCAAAGACAATGGAATAAAGGTGAGATTTGAATAAATCAATCCGTTGAGTAAAGTTGTTGCCGCGCTGCAAGCCTTCACTTTTTATGTTTTAGCCGCCCTTGTTTAGGATACCTGTATAATTAACAAAAAACAAAGTTAAGAAGTTTACGTAATAGTTTGTATCGGAACCAGTTATTATTAGAATAAATGTTATAATAGTAGCACAATATTAACATCGTTAAGTGCTCGTATTAATGTTATAATAGTGACTCACCAGGCCAGCAATAAACGATACATAATGAATGAAAACTTAGCAAAAAAACCGTATCGTGACCCATTGTCGTGTCGTGTCGTGTGTGTTTATGTGCATGCTAACTCTATAATCGTTAAAACAGCACATGTGTACTCGGCAATTGCATTTAAAGTTGATTACAATAAAAAAGTCTATACTATTGTATTGAAGATTGCATTCTCATTTTACTAATAGATGAGTATACAGTAGGAACTAGCCGTTTTTGACACACCGCCGGTATTCGAACTAACACCGAACCACAAGATTAAAAATAAGGAAAGCAAGTATTGCTTCAGTTTGATTGAACAGGCAAAATTGAGCAAGAAAATTAATGCCATGTTGGCTTCTAGCGCCTTTTCTAATAATTAAATAGAAAGGATGATTAAAACCGCACATGAGCGCCGTCTACAATTTTAATGCCATTGCTCTTTGAGGGCTCTGCAAATGTTTGAGATCTCGGCTAATAGGTATCTATGTTTAAAAGCTGTCGACAGAATACACAACATCAGTAAATCTTTGAAATATTGTATGTATCTTTTGCACACAAATGAGAGTCTAGTTTATAGTGGGAAAATGCCACAATATACAAATACAAAACTTTATTCATAACAACGTGGATAAGTCCAAATAGAAATACAAATGGAAATTAAATTAATAACATCTATTGTCTAACTCTAACGTCTAATTTTACCTACAAAAGTGCAATAGTGTTGCACAAAACAATGGTAATTAAGCACAATGGCAACAATAAAAGCGACGAGTTTGTGGCGCACCACACTACTAGGTACCGTAAAACGATGCCATTTCGCCTTCACCACAGTATTTAGAAATGTGTTGCCAGAATATAAAAAGATAGCTCCCAAAACAATGCATTCAGGCTATTACATTCTCCCGTCTTTTATGAAGCGAAAGTAATTTTATTTCTAAATATGCTAACTTTACGACTACTTCAGTACCACTCATAAAAGTGGTAACAATGAGCACAAACAAACAGAATTGCTTTTATTCAGTCAACTTAAAAAATATGCCTAGCTCTGTCGTCTATAAAACACATGTAAATTATAAATACATCAGCGTTTTGAGAGCTATGAGAGAAATGTATCAATTGCATCTTGTTTAGGTACCTACATTAAATCTCGCGTAAGCTTCACGTTAGTCGTACCTCTATATTTATCGTCAGGTAAAAGCTCACTATATATCTTCAGGTACGGTACGGCATAATCTAGTGTCCTAAGTTAAGCAAGTTAATGCTTGTGCTATAGTAACCAGATGACTTATACATACTTCTATACATTTTCTTTGTATACATGATAAACAAAGGAAAACACCCAGACTCGTGACAAATAAAGGTTTAAAACAATGGTCCCGGGACAGGGAACCTGGATCTTCCTGCTTTTGAAGCGGGCCTTTGTTCAATGTGTCATAGAGGTCGTCAAAATGTAAACTTTTACGTCTACTGAGTGTATGTATCGTTTTAATTTGTTTTGCGCTCTCACAAAGAAAAATACTCAGCACTTCGCTTCAACACGCGACTACGTGCTAAATATTTAAATGGACAAAAACACTGTTTCATTCTCATGTTATTCTACGCGCTAGGAAATTCATAAACGTTGAATTTTAATTAATAGTTCGTTGAACAGCCACTCTAAAGCATCGTATGGTTATAATTTGATTTTAGAATTACCTTTGACTTTTTAAATAGTTGTTTGAACAGAGACATTGCAATTCCACATAATGTGGAGGTATTTTCGTGTGGTCTCAAACGCCTGCCTTCTTAAATATACACAACACCAAGGTTTATTTCTGCTGATACTTATTTACCTGTCTCTAAAATAACCATAATCACTTACTGCCAGTCTCGATAACCTACCTATCTTTGATTTTGCTTAAAGACATTTGACATTTATTCCATACAAAATTTTACAAATAGTTATTGGCAGTTAGCAAAACCAAAGCTATATACCTACGTTATTGAGACTGACTGTTAATGTCTCAACATTTAGTCAAACTACTCGCAATGCGTAACTCATAAGTCTATTTACGCCACGTGCCGTAACTTATTCCCGGAGGTTGTTAGCGTACTTAAGTTTATAATTACCCGTTTGAATTATAAGTTAGTACTGCTAATTACTCTACTCTTAAAGTTGGGTACTCGCTGCAAACATCCCAAATTCCTCCATTTTAGTGACGGACTCGTAAAAGTGAAATAACTGTTTTAACCAGATAAAAAGATATAAAAGTGCATTTCACAAAAGTCCTGTGAAATTTTGTGGAACTAATCAAAACCCATTATTAATTTATTTGATACGTAGATACTAGCGCCGCGGTCCGATGACTTATTTCGTGAAACGGACCCTAATAACCGAAATTAAATGTTATAAATTTGGCTACGTTGTAATTTTATGTAAAATGAATAATCTTTATTAAAAAATATTATTAACAACGAGCGAAGCTGCGGGTGGAATCTACTAAATCTATATAATAGAATACTAATTTACTTGTAAAAATTATTTTTTGATACACCCATAAATAATCAAAAAACAACTTTTACAGGAAACTACAAAATTAGAATTGAAATAAAAAAAACTTTCATATTCAAACTAAACAATTGAAATATTGTTTTACCTAAAAACATTAGATACGTCGGTGAGTCAGCAGGGAAGAAACTTTTTAATATAGAGAAAACTTTGATGTGTCAAACTTCGGAGGGAAAAGTTACGTTCTATTGAAAGTGTAGTTTGTTGCCATGGGAGAAAGACTCGAGGCACATGAATAACGAAGAATGTTAGTTTTAAAGTTTAAAATGTTGACTTAAGTACATAACAAAATGGAATATTTTTTTTTTCGTCTCTAATAAACTCTTATACTGATTTGGGCTTTTACCAGTACTTTTAAGTAATGTATTTGGACTGACTACTCCCTTTGCTGCATTTTGGCAATTCCCACAGTTACAAATAAAAAAACTGTATTTTTTGACATTAAAGCCAAAATATTTTAGTTTTAATCCCCACTTGGTATTCAATCATTTATCGTCTAATAAATTATTTTGAACCCTAAATATACTAAAAAGTATTATAATAATAATAATAAAAGTAAAACTAATTAATTAATTTTTGATCCAAAGTCTATTATTTTATGTATCATTTGTCTCTATTACAACCTATTGTCTGGATTTTTTAAACTTAAATTAAGCTGTCGAGAACAGACCATTAATTTCACTCGGAATGGCTTTGCCTGAGGTCATTTAGATAAATCTAGAATAACAAAATAACAAACGAGGCTTTGTTAACATTAACCGCCAGTCTCAATAACCTATCTATACTTGGTTTTGCTTACTGTGCAATTCAGCGTGGCAATGCGGCCAGTGTCTTGGCCACGCTTTCGTCTGGCAGTGGTTTGGATCAGTTGAGCTACCTATAGACCGTTTGCAACGGTCCTTAGGCGGCTCAACTGGTTCTATTTGTATTTTGTACAGTTATGTAAATATGTATTAGTTTTTACACCAATATTGATATGACCAAAAATTATAAAATTACTTAAACTAATTATATGCACTATTCCTACATTCCACTTCGGAAATATTTAACAGCACTAGAATAAAAATGGAATAAAAAAGTCTCGCTAGATTTGAAGTACTTACAACTTAATTCAGAATTGACCCAGAAATGAGGTCATTTCAAATCTTTAAAGTCGCAGTTTAAACAGAGTGTCTTAGGAGTAGTTTAAGTACGCTTTATTTACCCGAGATACGGCAGCACTACTTCAATATTTATTTCGTCTTTGGTCGAGACTTCCTGAGGGGTTTGTTTACCTGCATCCTTGCAAGAAAGTACTTAGTAGTCTGAAAGAAACTCGTCTAGGGATTTACTTTTTACTATTTGATTGCAACATTCCGCTTCTATTACTCTTAGATTTCATACTACTCTTAGATTTTATAGACGGTATTGATAAATTGAGGAGTTTTTTAAGCCATTTATGTGCTCAAGGAGACTTCAATTTAAAAAAAAAACAAAGTTCTTTGTATTTATTGGCATATCTTTTGGCATGAAAGTTACATGCATGACTAGTGTGTAGCAAAATTATTTCATAAATAAACAAGATATTTATTTCATGGAAAACATTTTAATCAAAATATTCGATATTTTAAAATGTTTTCGATGAAATCATCATCGGAAATTTCATCAAGTTTTTGCAAGTTAAATTGGTAGCAAGTATATTTTTACCTTCATTTTATTGGCAGTCGAAGTAACCAGTGTAATCGATAAAAGTTACTGGTCTGTCCCTGGCGAGACATTAACATTTGTTTGCAAGGTAACTGTGAGCAAGGGCGTCTCAAGAGTATACTAGACTTCGCACTTGTATCAAATACTCCGACTTCCTTCATCGTGTTAGAATATAATAAAATTCAGAAAAATGTAAAAATCTTAATAAAATATTTATTCATCTTAATGATAGTTTCGACCTCGGGAAGTAAGGTTTCGTTATCTGGGTTAGTAACTGGCAGTCCGCGTATAGAACGATCACTTGTATCATCGATTCGAATCCCGCCGAAGTCGTAGCTTTTATTAAGGTCTTTAAATTTTCTGATGAAATAAATTTGTGTGGTTTAACACAGTAATAAAAATATAACAACTAGGTATAGAAAATATAACAATTAAAAAAAACGGGAAACGGGAGGTTTAAATATCCAATCAATGGAATTTTCTAATTGGAAAATTTGCGCATTAACACTAGCTCTAAACGGCGAAGGACATCGTGAGGAAACCCGTGGTAATTTTTTAAAACACTATAAACTAAAAGATTCCACATTATCTAACTTTTGTTTTCTGAAATCCATCGCATTATTAAAAAAAAAAACGCCGCCGAGTCGTGCCAAGTTAAAGGACACCACACACAGCAGCTATAATATGAAGATATATCTTATAGCACGATATATCTCAATACATCTTTCTATAGAAATCGTCAGGAGACCACACACAGCAGCTATAATATATATTTTCATATCTTCGTATCTTAAGATACTGAGCTATACGAAAATATATATCTCAGTATATCTCAATATATTTCAGTATATTTCACTTCGTACAGGATGTTCAAAAATTTGATGATTATTTTATACTTTTATTTCATTCTTACCTAAAGCACAAAGCAAGTCGTTCTTCGGAAGAACATGTGGTAATTATTGCTTACACTGCTGTCCCCATCCAGAGCCTCCAAAGAGCGTACGTGTCGTGAAATCATGGATAATTAATATAAGTAATTAATACTTGCACATAGAAAGTCACATTTTCTTTTTGTTACCTGAAAGTTTCCGAATATGCGAAAACTCTGCAATTTGGCATTTTATGCTTATGTCTTTCCGCGTGTACCATGATTTACAAATGAGGCGGAACCAGCGGCAAGGAGTTTTATATAAGGAGTACGAGTATACCCATCGGGCATGGGACCTTTGCGCGGAACGCCTGTCAGACAGTGTCAATGTCGTCTCTCTTGGCTATCTTCTTAATAAAAAGAAGAAAGCATGGAACATTTAATAGAAAACGTGCGTAGGTATGCTTATGGAGAGTTGACTCGCATGAATACAAAGATAATGAGTTTAGATTTGCCAAACAGTAAGTAACAATTTTATTTTATTCTCTTTTTTATTTATTTATTCTCTTAATTTTTTGTATTATTTATTTGTTGTTATATCGGTAACAGAAATCAATTTATACACATCATATATCATATTTATGATGAGATGATGATGATAGTAATCTACTATTCCTAGGGCAGGAAAGTATTTATTTTCCCTAGGGACGGATAATGTTGCTTTGAACCCATGATCCGGCAACTTCGTGCGTACTTTCCGTGTATGAGTATGAATAAATAAGAACACCTTTTATAACACTTTAGCTGGAGAGCGCGTCAATCGTGGGTGCATTTCTGTTTTTACCCACAGTTTCTTCCCAAAAGCACAAAGTAATAATAATTTTTGCCGTTTATACCCACTGCTATTTTTCATTTTCGTTCATTTTCACTCAGAACAAAAATAATTTAAAATACGGCAAAAATGTACAGTTTGAATAAAAAATGATGGCATTTTAAAATGTTTTAATCAAATAACAACATAAATAATTATACAGTAAAATATACATATTAATATTATATACATATATATATCACAAAAACTAACGAAAAATATTATAGATGTTTTACAAAAATGTGTATATAAATATTTTAATTTTGTTTTAATTATAGTTAAAACATACTAGGAAAAGCTTTTATCTTAGCCATAATAATAATTTCTTAGGTAGGTATGTTGTTCAAAACTGGTAGCCGTAGGCAGGTAAGTAAGTAATTTTAAACAGTTAACTGTCAAAGTTTTGTAATTTTATCTACAAAAAGTTTGTCTGACTGTACAAAATCAATTATTTTGATTGCGGGTAGAAAATAAAACACATTTTGGTTATAAACGAAAAAAAAAAACATATTTTTTTAAGTGGGTTGAAAAACCGACATAATTTGGGGAGAAACAAAAAAAGGTGAGTGGGTAGAACATATGGGTAAAAACAGAAAAGTACCCAATCAAATGGCGTATGTCAATGAAATGAACTGGACGTATCTAGGGGGGGGGGGTCCAGGGGGACCGAACTACTACTTTAATAGTAGTAGTCTTTTTTTGCAGAATAAGAACCGAATGAATACGCTGCTTTTAACTAAAAATATTTTGCTCGCTCCGCTCGCGCCATTTCTACAAGTAATAGAAGAAAAAAGAGGCGAGAGGGGGGGGGGGACTTTGATGCCTCGGACCCCCCCTTAGGAAAGCTATAGCTACGTCCGTGCAAAAGATATATTACAGCAGATATCTGTTCTGTGTGTGATAGCTTACGATAATATACAGCTATATATCCCGGGATGTAATATACCGTAATATATATTATAGCTGCTGTGTGTGAAGTCCTTAAGACATGGTTATTTAAAGAATGAGGCGGCAGGTCATTTATTTTCTAATTACAGAAAGCTTTAGTTCTATGACAAGTAATTAATTATAGGTCAAAATTTGACACTAATTGAAACCTTGAAGTGATTATTTCTTGGCTAGGAAAATTACGTGCCTGGATCGTGGAATCTTATATAGTTAGGTAAGTAGTCCTTATATCAATCTTTTTACAATACAAATTATGAAGAAAATAACTAAATTAAAATAATAAATATTTTTGCATGCCAACAGGCAAGGACATGACATGTGTTCCGTACATTAATTATATTTTTAAAATCTTGTATTCTTTGTATGATGTGTACTATTGCTTAAGTTGAGACTAGATGACGCTGTGTGGAATGACCAAGGAAATTTATTTATGCGTTATAGTGTGAATAAAGCACCTAAGGAAGCGTAAAACCGACAATTCGTGCATACAAGATTACCTCCGCAAACACAAGTTATTAGGCATTATCTTGTCAGATCTTCTGTTTGTTTAGGACTGATTTTGTCTCTGAAGGCATGTTAAGTAATTCAAGAAACTCCTTTGAAGCTTAGTTTAGGTTTACGAAGAGTGTACTTACTAAATACCTGAAGTTTACCGACGCTACTTAGTAAACGTGTGTTGGTTCTACCTATATAGGTGTTTTGAAATGCTGAGTTTCACTAAACAAGAAATTGTACCTAGATATATACAGGTGTCCTAGAAGTCGACGTCAAGCTGAAAACGGATGAACTGTTACAATTTTTTTTTCTAATTGAAGGTGTTATTAGAAGTTAGAAAATGACTGCAAAATTGTAGGCAAGCCGAGAAAATTAAATTTTACTCAAATGAGTTAAATTAGGATATCCTTTTTATTTTATGGAAGTAAAGAGTAAAATTTTAGTCAATGCTATTGATTTTCAAACAGGTTCTTTTGTAAGTTATTGGTGCATTAAGTTGCCGAGCGTTGTGCTATTTATAGTAGTTATAACTCCCAAATAATAGGGTGCTAAGTATACTTCTTAGCCAATTTGCAACTTGGCAAATTTCGGCACAGTTGTATACGCCATGAGCACGGTAATTGGTAGCTCGTAAAGTCACGGTTATGCTCATAAACATGATAATTTCTTAAGTGTTATGTATTCAGACAATTTACAACATCAGACCAAATCTAGCTTGGATTACCTAAAATCTAGTTCATAAGTTCTAAACGGTATAATAGTGAGAAATCAGCTAGCTTTCTATACTTAATTTCTTGAAGCGAGATTATAGGTAGAAAAATAAACGCACGTGATTGGTCGTCAAAAATAATTGTCTATTCTCGGATTGGCTAGATTTGACAACTGCCATTTGATTTAACTATCTAGCCAATCACGATCTTAGTTAAAGCAATATAGATTTGCAATAAAGATCTTAGTTTACCTTTTCATGACCAGGTCAGCCCGCGTCGGCAAGACTTCCCTGGTCTCCAGGTTCCTGGGCACGAAGTTCGAGGACAGCTACACCCCGACCATCGAGGACTTCCATCGGAAGCTGTACAGGATCCGGGGGGAGGTCTACCAACTGGATCTGCTCGATACCTCGGGCAACCATCCCTTTCCTGCGATGAGACGGCTGTCTTTTTTAACAGGTAATTATTATTTTAAAGATTTTGTAACAGGTACCTAATTATTATTTTAATTTGGCATAGAGTAAGAAATTATAAATGAAAAATTGTAACAAAAGTTACCACTGTGACTACGAGACTTAATATCGTTAATATCGAAGGGTATTTATAGAAAGGAATAAATACTTATTATTTAAGTTTCGAGAACTGAATGTTGATAGAAGAGAGTCTATTGAAACATATTTTATTTACAGAATTTATTGTGGCGATTCTAACGCCGCCAAAACTTAAATTAAAGGCACCTGATGAAAAAATGTAATGCTCTTAGCTGTAATAGGAATTAAAAAGCACACCAAGAAAAACGCTGTACAAAATCTCTTTCAACAAAATAGTCATTACGGCCGGTTCTTTCATCCGGATAATACCCTTGATCCAGCTAATCACTCGCCTTTGAGCGAGGAAGGCATAGTGTGCAATCCTTTGGCACAAAGTGAACTGTTTTGTTACTTCAAAATGGACGATGTGCAAATTGGGCTTGTGCTAAACGTATGTATCGACCTCCGAAGATAAATATAGATAAATTAATATCTTTGGACATTTCACACAGCGTCATCTAGTCCCAAGCTAAGCAACTTAATGCTTGAGTTATGGTAACCGGATGACTGATAAATACAGTTTTTGACCTTTTCTGTACTAAATATGGAAATTAACCTTATTAATCTACTACGTGTATAAGATACAGACCCATCTAAGGCATAGCCTAAAATATGAGAAAAAACTCGAGGCACTTTCCCGTTCGACCAGCACTCAAAACCCCCCGTATCAAAATAAATGCATTTTTTTTCTGACGGACTATTCTTTTAAGTGGTCTTTGGGACATAACTTCACCGGACTTTAAAATAAATGCAAGTGAAACATTTGTGGTTTATATACGCGAGGTATTTAAGCTGAGTCCGTCGCGAAATGAAGCCAAGGGTCTCTTTACAGCCCTTCTCAGTACTAAAGGCAACACTAAAGGCTGCTACAGAGCCCTTTCAGCTATATTCTGGGTTTAGTGTCCGACCTAGTTAAATGTCAAAACACAACATACTCGTATATGGTTTGAAATCTCATATAATAGATGTCGTTTTCGGTATTTGTTTAAATTTTCAAGAGAATATTGATATTGTAATTTGAATGAAATATATTTTATTTACAGAAAATATACTACTTACAAAAAAGAAAATTTCTTGTCCCTTGTCAATCAGATTTAGCAGCCGTCCAAAAAAAAAGGCGGTCAAAAAACTCCGTCACCAGAGTTGGCCACTTGCTCATACGAATGAACGAATAAACGAACGAAGCAGCCATCAAAGCTTTAGAAAGCTTCTAAGTTCATAATGAACTAGCAGCCCGTCTCGGCTTTGCACGGGTGTTTTAATGAAACCCGGGATTTTACCGGATAAAATATAGCCCATTTTCATACATAAAGTCCATTTTATACATAAGAAAAATATTTTTTTAATG
Source organism: Xanthorhoe spadicearia (assembly GCA_947086425.1). Taxonomy (NCBI): domain Eukaryota; kingdom Metazoa; phylum Arthropoda; class Insecta; order Lepidoptera; family Geometridae; genus Xanthorhoe; species Xanthorhoe spadicearia. The sequence continues at coordinate 2,757,270 of OX352205.1, read as the reverse complement.
AGATGATTAGTACGGTACTTCGAAGATGGGTAATCTTAATAACAAATAAACAAACATTACTTTTTTATAATATTAGTATAGATCGCGGTCAGGCTTAGATGCCTTCATTTCTAAATAAGATATATCTTTGAACCACCTAAATAAAAAAATATCACCTTAAAAAGCAATTATATCGATACTTTTATTGATTCCCGTTGTTTCCCCTGAGTTTAATGAAATAAAAAGACAAAGGCCCCTTACTACATTAAAAGTTGGACGTCTCGAACAAACTCGGCCGGTCAACTTCTTTACAAAGTTTCAGCGGATTATTTTAATACTTATTAAAATATTCAATCTTATTTGTACTTTATTAGATTTTATGAATTTTATTATTGTGGAAATAACACTAAGTTTTATTTACAGTTTGAATGCTTAAATACGATATATTTGCGGATTCAAATAAAATTAGGTTAGTTTTATGAATACTGAGATCTGTGGATTTTATAAAATAAGAACAAATATTTCCTCGAAACTATATCACTCAACCAATCTACACGTAATTTGCTATTAAAATTATTATCTTTGTGCCAGTCTGCAAATCGTAATAAAATAAATTATTCAGTACATTTGCAACCTTAAGTCCACCTTACGCGATGCAACTTTGATGACTTGCATAATCTAAGCATTGGATTTTTAACACGTTGGATGCCCAGGACGCACTGGCTCGAGTACCTACCTGCTGCTTGACCGTAAATTACACGTAAATTGAACTTTAGTTTACAAAAAATCCTAGTAGATGTTTACTAACCTTAGTCTGACAACTAAATAACATTTTTACTAGAAATAATAAATAATAAATAAATAAAATAAAAAAATAAAGAAAGCAACTATGAAAAGAAAAAATCAGTATAGAAACTTAAGTCCAACCTCTGCAAGAACGCTCTACTCAAATAATTCTACGCCTGCATTTAAATAGCCTTCACTTTAATGGTATACAGGGTGTAGCAAAATTACTTTAAAAAGTAAAAAATATTAAATGCGAAATATTTGGTTTAGATAATGTCTTATTTGGTTATATTTGGAATGTTTTATTAGTTTAGATTTGTTTTATTTGGTTCAGATAATGGTTTAGCTAATGGATACAAAATTGTTTTTCGTTCTGTTGCTTTCTTAACGAAATGTCTGTTAAATAACAAAGATGCATAATTTTTTGTTAATACATAATATTATAACAAAAAAACCTTCACAATCTAGACAAATATTTCCAGATCATAGTAACATTTGTCTCGTAGCGTGGATCGAATCTGTTACCTCTGCGACGACCGACGGCCCTACTGCGCCATAAAAATATTTTTCGAAATATTATTTTTACACCTTTTTATTGGGCACCTTCTAGATAAAACTGCGAAGTTAATACTAAATCCAGAGTGGGAATAGCTAGCAATTACAGAAACTGTAGCAATCCGCTTTTAAGTACTCTCGGAATGAGGTTTTGTTCAGTCAAAGCCTTAGAACGCAATAAACTTGAGAAAATGTCTCTATATTTTTAATCAAATAAATGCGATAAGTATCTATAATTACGAGTCTAAAACTAACTGCTTAAATTTTGGTTTTTGTTTTCTTTCAATGATCTAAAGCCGCGTTGACACGATCAGAGCCAGCTCGGACCGAGTGGACTTGTAGGAGTAGCTTCATAAGAGTGTACTAGGATAGCTGTTGAAATTATCATAGTTCAATCGGATCATTTTCGTCATTATTCCAATTATTTTTATCAGTCAACATCGAAAAACGACGGATTTAGTGCGAAGTGGCATCGGAATTGTCGCAGACTTGCTGATAGAGGAGCTAAGACGGGAAAGAGATCTCGCAAAAGGAAAAGAATTTGGACTCGCTCGTGGATTCTACGCCGGTTGTTATTAGCCGCCATTTTGTTTTCCAACTCGTATACGAGCTAGCTCGGATGAGTAGAACACGGTCCGAGTCTACTTAGATCGGACGCCGTCGTCCGAGTGGGCTCGGATTAGAGGTTGCTACATTCCGAATTGCGTCCGAGTAGATATCCAAGTTCACTCGGTCCGAGCTGGCTCTGATCGTGTCAACGCGGCTTAACCACAAAATATGAGTACTTAGGTCTTTAGGTACTCATCCAAACCTTTGTCCATTTTCTGTCAAGAACCAATGAGGTTAATATTCAAGAACTAAAGCCGCGTTGACACGATCAGAGCCAGCTCGGACCAAGCTCGGACCGAGTGGACTCGTAGGAGTAGCTTCATAAGAGTGTACTTGGATAGCTGTTGAAATTATCATAGTTCACTCGGATCATTTTCGTCATTATTCCAATTATTTTTATCAGTCAACATCGAAAAACGACGGATTTAGTGCGAAGTGGCATCGGAATTGTCGCAGACTTGCTGATAGAGGAGCTAAGACGGGAAAGAGATAAGGCATCTCGCAAAAGGAAAAGAATTTGGACTCGCTCGTGGATTCTACGCCGGTTGTTGTTATTAGCCGCCATTTTGTTTTCCAACTCTTATACGAGCTAGCTCGGATGAGTAGAACACGGTCCGAGTCTACTTAGATCGGACGCCGTCGTCCGAGTGGGCTCGGATTAGAGGTTGCTACATTCCGAGTTGCGTCCGAGTAGATATCCAAGTTCACTCGGTCCGAGCTGGCTCTGATCGTGTCAACGCGGCTTAATTCAGTGAGTGCTTTGAGTTTTTATGCAAGCACTTTTGCTCTAGCGCTAAAACGGAACGTAATTATTACTACGCCGTAAGGATAGGTTACACAGTGCGAGCAGCTGATATGACAGTAGACAGCTACTGTGCATGTGTACTCGTATGACAGTAGCTCGACTCGCCTCGCTCGGTCACACTATGCGAACTGCTGGCGTTGCAGGAAGACAGCTACTGCACCAGTGTACTCGCATAGTTCGTCTGTATCATGGGCCCGAGCGTACGAGCTACTGTCATTTCGCGAAATCATGCGAGTTGACGACCGAGCGACGTGCGAGTGGCGTGGTGGGGGAAGGCCAGTTGCGAGTAAAAACAAAAAATGTTGAAGTAACTCGCTTGCGAGCAACTGTCCCACTCGCACATAACAGTTACTCGTATGATGCGGTCACACAGTGCGAGCTATTGCACCTCAGTAACTGACACGGTCAGCTCGCATGCTAGCTCGCACCGTGTAACCTAGGCTGTAGTCACTCTACGAGCGTAGACCCTCTACGAGTGAAGTGCTACGCGGTTTGCTGCAATGTAGACAAAAATACTATTTTAACAGGCACACTCGCCCGCGGCTTTACTTACGTGGTACCTACCTAGATAAAAAGTAACCTATGAGTTTATTTGGGTCATTAACTATGTGTATTCCAAGTTTCAAACAAATCTGTTTAGTAGTTATCGCGTGAACGAGTAACATACTCACAAACTTTATAATATTAAATAGAATAGTGGGATAGAATTAGTATGAAGTAGAATATCTAAGCTTTTTATAATGTAACTTACTTCTATGAATGTATTATCGGGAAATAAATAGGTAAATAACGCTATAAAAACTTGTGTTTATATATTTAAAATATATGAATGTATGTTGTTTTAGTTGTATACATTTTTACTACTATATTAAGTCCAATAAACTACTAAGCAAAGAGCTGACATGTATTGCATTTTGTAGTAACACTTCTGTGTACTAATTTACCCATGATGGTACACAAACTATAAACTGTTTAAGTTGAATTGCTATTGAAACGTAATGAACCAGAATGAACCTCTTCAAACTTTAGTAGTTACCGGACTTCGCACAGGTACAGGTTGAATGAAAACAATATTGTCTTAACCTTTCATATAACCATGGACGAATAAGTTCGTTACGTAACCAATAGTTAAGATTTTAATTTTGTTATTTATGTCTGGAATTTCATTAAATATCAGAGATAAATAACAAACTTACCTACTTTCTAAAACTAGTCATATACATACATCGTATTTTACAATTTTTAGCCAAATTTGTTCTGTAGTTTTCCCGTGAAAGAGCAACAGATACCCTCCTGCCGATAGATCTTGTGTGAAAGATATTTCAGTACAAAAAACATTAAAAACTACCCCCATAATTTTATTTTTTCGTATTATAATAGTTGTAAGTAAGGTAAATTTTAAAGTAGAAAACTAGAAAAATCAAAATGGGCGGTTATTCGTGCCGCTGAGTATATTTAAAAACATAAAAATCAGTGTCTGTGACAGGTCGGGCGAAGTGCCAACATACAAAGCAGAGATTTGCATGAAGCGCCGGTAATGCTCGCTGACAAATGTAATTGGGGCTTATCTTGGTAATATATTGTATCTGTGGCCACACAGAGGTTATTGCGACCGAATGGAATGAATTCATCTTTTAATTCATTATTCATGATTACAAGTTACAGGTAATAAATACGTCTAGGAGATAAGCTTTCTTATAGCGTAGATGTGTTTTCAACTGTGTCGTTTAACAGTTAACTTATGCAGAATGCATTTACCAACTATATAATAATAAATAAATAAATAAATATCCTTGGACATTCCACACAGCATCATATAATTTATGATAAGTAAAAGTATAAAATTATGGTTTATTCCACTAATCCCCGTTGGAAATCCCCGTCATCGGGGATTAGTGAACTTTTAGTTCACAAATCCCCGTTGACGGCAAATCTAGCTCGTAACGGGGATTAGTGAACAAAAAAAGTTCATAAATCCCCGTTAGGTTAAAATTAAAATTATATTTTCTAATAAATATCTGTTTATTAATCAAAGTAGGTTCTTATGTTTCTGTACTAAAATCACAAAGCTAGAAAAAAATTTTAGTAAACAAAACAGTTCATAAATCCCCGTTAAGTTAAAATTAAAATTATATTTTCTAAAAAATTATCTGTTTATTAATCAAAGTAGGTTCTTATGTTTCTGTACTAAAATCACAAAGCTAGAAAAAAAAATTACGGAAGTACCTACTTGTAAATAAAATATTGTATGTATTTTACTTATCAAGACGATAAATGAAGTAGATAAACAATACTTTACATTCAGTCCAATAATCCGTTCAATATTCATCCAAATACATATTTTACCGTGTGGTTAAAATTATAGTTAATATTTTATTCATCTCATATGAATTTCATTGTAATGAACGCTTCCGGCCATCGCCGAATGCACAGAGCGACGTTTCCGGTAAATATATAATAAGTTTAATAACAATTCTCTTTACAATTTGTAGGGATGAATATTATTTAGTCGTAGTTGTATATTACGTCGTAGTAGTGGTAAAAAAAGTCTTAAATGTATCAAGCACTTGAAACCCAGCTGTAATTGATTTGTGCCAACGATACATAGAACTTGCGACCGCTGCCTGAAATACAAGCTCCCTGCTTCTTCATTAGTGAGTGTCAGAGATATATATCACGCTCGGATATCGTAACCGCTACATACTAAGCAATATATTCTAATATCTTAAACTTAAATGGGTTATAAACTTGATGATAGTTGTTGAAAACGTCTAAGTAATGTAACTCGAGCTAGAATAGTTTTTATGAGTCTCCAAGATGTAGGTATGTACTTTTACAGAAGTAGAAGTAAATGTAGGAAGGTGAGTGTCCAAAAGTTTCTTTTTAAATATAATTCGACCATACTTGTCTAAGTCACGTGGTAAAATGTGTCTGTATACAATAGAAAAGTAGACATTTGAGTATTGTATTCCTTCTCGTAACAGATATACATATTATAATAACTGAGTCGTTCTCAACACACAGAGTGCATCCCACTTATGCGACTAACAAGCTGCAGGGAACATTTAATTGGATACATGAATACACTTTTATTGTTGAAATATATCCATTGTTTGTTCAACCGAATTTATTCGAAAAAATGATCGAATATTCCGAACGAGCATCGCGTGGAGACCGCTTATTGTGTGATACGTAAATACTCTTTGTATATTATTTTGTTATTCCATCTTATTTGGTTAATTTTTCGGAATATAATAGGTAACATAACTAATAATATAATAGGTAACACAACAAAGAAAGACAAATAAAAATTTGTTTATTTCTGTAAAACCTCAAGGATCACTTCAAATTGTACTCAGTCTTACAAGCTAGGTGACTCTATTGCCTGTTCCAACGCAACTCCCTACAGCATGGTTCAATCTGTAAACCAGCGCTGCTACATTTGCGTTTGGAAGTACAATCACGCTGTGATTGGACCTTTTTAGCCGCACCGTATTCCACGGGAGGGGTTAATATTATTTCATACTTTTGGGTATGTAACGTAATTTTTAGAATTCCGAAGTCCCATTGCCCATTGGCAGCTAGACCCGTTCTCTATTGGATAATTTAGAAACTAATTTAGACATTAATTAAACTGTTGCACCTCGCTAAATCACATTTCATTATACTCATGTTCCGTGCTTGCCAATTTGACCCTAATTTAAACTCGCGTCGTTTATTTCCAGCTGTAGAAATTCGAGGTTTAACTACCTGAAATAAGGTTCACAGTATGTTTTTTGAATCAAAACACTTATACGGGGAATATTTTCAATGGTTACCTCTGAGTTTTTGCCGCGTTTTAACTCTAACAACCTGTATTTAACATTAGTCAGTCATCAAGCCATGCAATGAGGTAATGTTTGTTTGTTTGACGGAGGTAATCTCCGGAACTACTCAGCTGATTTAAAAAAATATTTTACCCATTTGTGTCAGAATGGTTTTAGGCTATATTTTTAGCCGCTCAGGACGTGCTGCTACTCTGATTTAAAACATGAAATCAAATAAACAGATATCCAGTTTCAAATAACACAGAACATTTTATGGTGTACAATGTAGTATTTAATTTATTTATCTATATTTCTATCTATCTTAGGTTTACTTTTTAAATATGCTTAAGTGGCTTAAAAGGTAGTAATTATGTATGTTTGTGATGTCCACTACATACCTCTACTCATGTAGGTACATCAAACTATCAAAGCCTGTAATTGGTAGTTTGCTTCAGTAGTTGTCAGTTATCGTCTGACATAATAATTAACACGCAACAGTGTCGTGTGTAACATGTAGTACAAGATCTAGGTTGTCTTAGCTTTGATCACTTGTCTTTGTCATAAAGCACTAACAATAGATACCTACGTAGATACAACTACTTATAGTACGTTCATTAACAGTTGTATTAAAGAGTAGTACAGTGACCAGCAAAAAAAAAAAATCCTTGGACATTCCACACAGGGTCATCTAGTCCCAAGCTAAGCAATTGAAATGAATAAAATTATGTTTCCTGTGTTTATGGTGTTTTTGTGGTTATTGTATTTGTTGCGTTTAATTGTTGGCATTGTAATTTCCTACAATATATCATTGTCTCTGACCATATAATTAGCAAGTTGTGTGTCAGTGCAACTATGATGCAATCTGTGACAGCATCTCAATTTGCATAGCGCAAGCTTGTGGAGGCAATTAACGTGGCACAGTTCTATGATACAGTACGTGCCAAATCAGATGCCAGTTTTGTATTGTACCTAGTATCAAAATTAGGGATAATTTGGATCCTTTGAAGATGTCTAAGGAGGTCGTCAGAGGTGGTATGTCCAAATACATTTTGGTATGACGTTTTCCTTTACCTTTTTTATTGTACCAGGAGATATTTCCTTGACCACAGTTCATTTTCTATATTTAAGAAACTTACAAACGTAAGAAGATATTAAAAAAAAATTCCTTGGATAATACATTTTGAGGATATTCTCTCTGCATGATTCTTTTCCCTCTTTTTATTGTTCTAGGAACTTGACTATACAAGTTTATTAACTTTATGTCATGACCACCATTATCATTACACCATACCATTGATTATCATATTATTGCAATATATTTATTGACCAAAAGAAAATACTAACGTAGTGCGGAACTATATCTACTGCGATGGTACAGAGCCCGTACTGTTTCAAACACCTTGTGGTAGTTTCGGCTGGGTTACGCAAACCTACTATCCAGGCCTTGCTTTTCGTAAAGGTTACTACATTCCACTGAAGCCTCTAGACATTCATGTGAGTCGATGTGAAAATTCTTCCCATTCTCGCTATTAAATTTTTCACAGTCCCTACTTATATTCTTACATATTTTACGATAAACATTCAAAATAAATCAGTTCATCCTTTCTCATGTAAAATACTGAGTTTACGATGCTGAGTAAAAATGAGCGACGTGGACGTAAATATTTTAGTTTATCCCACTGTCAGAACTGTTTGTTGCATTTCTGTGTAACATAGAAAATATTTGATGAGACACACTTAGTGAATTGCCGGTAAATGAAGCATGTTTAAAGTACCTACCTCTATATCCATAAGTAACTATTTTACACAAATAAATAAATATGTAGCAGTTGATTCTCGAAAACTCTCAATTCGTTATTTATAATGGTGTACCTAAGTATTTTAATCTTAATATTTACTTATGTGCTAAGGCTGGTGGCAGTGTCACAGTTTTTCAGCCACCTAGGTGCTCCGTCATGGCTTAATGAGTCGGAACTAAAGTCACTTCTTGTACGATCAATAACATCCAAGTAAGCTTTGCCACAGGCGCTTCTAGTTTAGTTTGCGATGCTAAAAAGCCCGTAGCAGAGCCTTTTTCAAAAAATATGTTTGTCAACTCTTAGAAACAACTTACGATAGTCTTATAAAATGTGTTAACATGCTACATATAATATAAGTCAAAAGTTGCATTTTGCAAATATCGTCTCCTATTGCTAAAATACTTGTAAATCTTAAATCCTCCGTATAAACTGATACTCAACAGTTTAGATTGTCGTGTGCGAAGTTCGGTAAGCTTCGTGCGAGTCTCATCACTTTGCTGAACAAAGTTAGCTCACACGAGAATGAGCTTATAATGGAAACTCTGGAGTATCATAACTCGCTAATAAATTGAGGGCTTAAAAACGAAGGCACCAAAGATTTTTATAGTACCATTTACGCGATGCAACTTACTTGTGTGAAATGTCCCAAGAATATTTATTTATTTAAATCCTGTCTTCCAGGAGACATCTTCGTGCTAGTATTCGCGATGGACAGCCGGGAGTCGTTCGATGAGGTGATCCGACTCCGGGAACAGATCCTGGAGACGAAGGCCAGCGCCGCCAGCGGGAACAGCCGGGGCAAGCGGCAAGTGCCGCGCGTGCCGATGGCGATAGCAGGAAACAAGTGTGATAAGGAAGTCAAGTAAGCACACTTATACCATAGGCAAACATTGAACTACTTTGTCGTCTTTGTCGTTCTTGTCTATGCTTATACTTAATTGTTGAATACCTATGTAAAGTTTATTGGGCCCATACTTTTAGGCCTCTATCCCACTGGCGTTTTACGAGCTTTGGCTCTATCATTTATAATAATTTATGTATCATAAAAGTCAATATGGAATCCAAACCTACTGTTTTCGTTTTCAAAAATTCTCTTTCAATTCACTTGTTTGTTAACCATGTAAAGTAACATATTTTTTTAAGAAATTAAACTTGTATTCCGTTCAAAAAGCACCGTGCCGTTTTGTCCATTGTTCATTTTTAAATTTTCCATGAAAAATTTTCTTTTACAAAAGTAAAAGAAAATTTTCCATGAAAATTTTTGTGCAGTCAGGAGCACTAAACAGTGTAACTACACACATCAACAAAGTCTAGGGATATTGTACATTTCATTAAATATCTAAAAATCGGTGAAGGTTTTTTAAAAACAGTAAATGGCAAAATGGTAGGTAATTTTAAGGTCTATCATAATAAAATAAAACATTATGTAATTCTTTTGTTTTTAATATTAATAATATAATTTTTTAACTCCATAGAAAATTTGTATGATAAAAATAATAATTTCTTACTGTTTTTTTTATTAAATTTAAAATCTAATTTGAAGTTGTTGTTGTTGCTACCTCTTACATTAATTACACATCGATATTTTTGGTTGATACTTAAAATTAAATTGCCAATTTCTTATTGCGGAGTTGTCGGTGAGCGGCCGCGCGGTATGGACATTAGCATTATCGTGTTTGAGTAAAAGTTCTTAGCCCATTTGGATTCCGTGAGGGACAACGACAGATTCTAGTACCTCCTCGTGGTATTTTTATGCAGTCATGTTGCCTTGGATCCAAACGAGGTGGGTTCGTGCGCCAAGATGAATTTCTGCCCAAAGCGTGATTGTTACGCCTTGGTATGGGGGGACCTCTTGAGGGTGCTGCAGGCGACTAACTCTTCCTAGGGTTTGGCAAACGCGTGTTCTTCTTGAATCCGGATGAAAATTAAACCGGAACTCATCGATGAACAGTACCAAAGACAATGTTCGTCACTCGATGTTAAATGCTCCCGAGCTCGCTAATGCAGCCTACCGCGATTGCCACGTCGCAACGCTGTAACATGCAACGGTCTTCGAACATGAAGACCAACTTCATGCAACCTCATTTGCACGGTTTGGACGCTTATCAGCAGCTGGGGGTCCCCCTAGAGCCTTTTTACTAGTTACATCGCTGTAAAATTCAGTGGTCTTCTAGCGGTCATTTGGAAAAATCAATCCTGTCTCTGCGTAGTAACACCGAATCTAACCTTGGGCAGTTTAACTACATCCCTATTACTAAGATAACGTGATCACAATCCTGTTATCACGTCTTGGCTGGCGTGTATGGCCTCAGCAACAACGCGTTAAATAGCACCATTTTCTAACGTGCCCACGGCTCACGGGTTTCATCTCGACTCAAATGACGATGTAAAATTGCTCTTTAAACTCATACGGCCCAACAAATCATAAAATAAAAACTATACAATCCCTTTTTCAATAATTAATTTCAATAAAACAATTTAATTTTTTCTCGTCGAAACACACCTCTAACAATTTTGCCTTCGAACTATTAATGATTCTTTTTTTTTTAATTTTCATTTAAAAAAATTGAAAATAGAATAAAAGAGGTTTCAATCGGTATATAAACTTTTAATGAAAACAAACAAGATTTTAAAATATCAAAGCGAAAATAATGTGGTACTAAGATATCCCTAGACTTTGTTGATGTGTGTATTCCGAACCTATTTTGCTACTTACGTTGTATATCTAAGACATGAGTTTGCAAGTTAGCTATGTCTTGGTTCCACCCATTCTCTACAAATATGCTATCTTTTTTGGGATAAAATACAAACATAAAAATGCTTAAATAAGACAATTGTGTACACTCGAAATTTATACTAGCTGCTTGTCCCGAATTTATAAGGCTAATCAAGTGATAAGGTAGCTTTATAAACAATGTGATAAATATACATATAATTACAAATCTTTCCTCTATATATCTAATATTTTGTATATCTTAAATGACAGTAAGTTTTGGGTGTATCTCCTTTCTATCCTTTGGGGTGTCCAGTCGTCATCAATATTCATATCAGTAACTAAAAAATTCAAAGCAGTAGTCTGTAAATTCTATCAAACATACAAACCAAACCTCCAAACAACGAGATTATGTTTACAAGACAGTACAGTACATTAACAACTAGAACTCTCTAAGGACAGCTTTCAAATGCAAAACAGCTTCTTGGTATTCCCAGCAAACAAGATATTGAGGCGCATTGTGGGATTCCATACAACCAGAATAAAGGCAAGGTTAAAATATATGAGAGAATGTTTGCTATAAGACCCAGTGGCGGATTTACAAATTTGCCGCCTGTAGGCTATTCAATTTTTGCCGCTCCTACTGACCTTTTCAATTCAATAGTTCACAATCATTTATTTATATTCAACCTATTCCATGTTCTGATATAATTTCATTTTCTGGCAAAATTGGAAACAAAACAGTGCGAGCGAAGCGAGCCGAAATTTTTAAGACAAATAAGTCATGGAAGGTTTGGTTTCGCTCATTGTGCTCATATAAAAAGCCACTGGTGTTAACTGTTTAGGAGACATAGGAAATTATCGTGCGAGCGAAGCGAGCAGAAATTTTTAAGACAAATAAGTCAGAGGGTTTGATTTTGCCAAAAGGTTGACACTGGTGTTCACTTTAGACGATTGAAAAGATCTTGCGATCGAAGCGAGCCGAAAATTTTAAGACAAATAAGTCATGGAAGGTTTGATTTTGCTTATTCTGCTCAAATAAAAGGCTGACACTGGTTTTTACCTTAGAAGCTAAAAGAAATTATCGTGCGAGCGAAGCGAGCCGAAATTGTCAATACCTACAAATAATTAAAAGAGGGTTTGATTTTGCCTTTTGTGCTTAAATAAAAGGTTGACACTGGCGTTCACTTTAAAAGAGTAAAAAAGATAACGTGCGAGCGAAGCGAGCCGAAATTTTTAAGACATAAGTCATGGAAGGTTTGATTTTGCTTATTGTGCTCAAATAATGGGCTGGCACTGGTGTTCACTTTAACAGTTAAAAGAAGTTATCGTTCGAGCGAAGCGAGCCGAAATTTTTAATACAATTAAGTCAAAGAGGGTTTGATTTTGCCTTTTGGGCTTGATAAAAGGTTGGCACTGGTTTTCACTTTAGAAGAATGACATAGGTATCGTGCGAGCGATGCGAGCCGACATCCTCCATCATAAAAAGTGTATACATATTTGTAAAGTCTGCGTGAATGATATCGCAAGCAGGGCAGCTATTTTATACAGTGTAGACTACGTAAGAGTGCTCAGTACACCTACTGTGCATTACTAAAAAATATTTTTTTTTGTAATCCGTTTATTTCTGCAAGAAAACAAAAAATTGGGTCCAAATCCGCCGCCCCCTGAAATCTGCCGCCCTAGGCTCCAGCCTACTCAGCCTATTGGTAAATCCGCCACTGATAAGACCTCTCGTACACTGCACACTTTTCTGTCGACCGATTGTTTTGTGTGTCGGCCATAATATGTGGCAGACAAGCGATATAATATAGTTTACTGTGTGCGTCGGGTCTAAAGGTTACCCAAACAAATCGACCGATGGTCGATCGATAGCATCGGTCGATGGTGAAATGGATTGGTTGACGTCGATGTGGCAATGTCGATATTCGAAACGTTTTTGAGCCAACATTTAAAAGATCATTGCCACACACAGGTCAACATACTAAAACTAAACTTTCATGTGAATACATAGATTAAATATCCATCTATGTGTGAATCAAGCAGATCATACTTGGAGTTTGCCGTATTGAATATTGCTGTAATGTTGACCTTCTAAACTAAACCACATTGAAAATCTGTAGTTGTCTGTTGTTCTGACATACATATTTCTTGTTTCTAGAACCGTGCAGCCTGAGGAAGCTTCAGCATACTGCACTTCCCAAGACACCGCGTGCGTCTTCATCGAAACCTCAGCGAAGAAGAACTACCAAGTCGAAGACCTCTTCTACGAGCTGTTCGTTGTCGCCAACTTACCTTTAGAAATGGCTCCAAATCACCACAAACGAGTGAGCACGGCTTTCGGCAGTCCGTGCACTCTACCTCCTACCAGCAGCCAAGCTAATAGGAGTAAAAAGTGTACGCTGTCGATTAAAAGGAGGTTGTCGGATGCTTGTGGTGTCGTGGCACCGAACGTCCGAAGGCCCAGTATCAGAACTGATCTCATGATAATGAGGAACAAGACTTGTGCTAAGGGGGATAGTGACAGCGCGACTGGTAGTCCCAAGATCAACCTTAATAGGTTTGTGCGGTCTCCAGGACAAAGTGAGAAAAGGTCTTGTGTTGTTCAGTGATAAGGACAGATGAACTCGTTATTGTACATACAAAACGTATAAACGTACGCTTATAAATGTGTGCTGTTATTTGTTATGACAAAATAAGACGATTTTAGTGTCTTTCAGCAAATATTCATCTTATTATCAAAATCAGTATCTAGACCAAGAAACATAAGTACATAAAATTATGCCGATTTGAGGATTGACGACATCTTTATATACTTACCTACTGTTTTTTGACTATAGTTAAATCAACCTACCGTGGCTTCGTTTAAGTGTCCCGCGGAATCCCACTTGAATTCCATTACCCTGTTTCCGACTTGGGCTTTTGTTGGCAGAGGAGAAAAATACATTCAGGTGTCTATTTGGGTAAAAAAAGACGTATTGAAGTGAAATATCGCTATTTTTATTAGAAAAAAGGTATTTTTTCTCTGTCGAATCGTTGTCTCGTGCAGAGCCTATTATAGAGCTACAAGGCACATTGCTATTGGAATTTGAATAATGGTGTTAAGTTTTTACGGAAAGCTAAATAAATCGGAACCCTAAAAATAAAATATACTCGTACACACCAGTCAAACTAATTTATCCTTGTGTCATACAAGGTTTTATTCTGAATTTCGCCTTAAATTTTTAAAATTATTTAGAAAATTTTAAAAAAGAAGGTACTTGTTTCATGCAATAAATTGCGCTATAAAGGTAAACCTTCTGAAAACGTAAACACTTTTATTTTGACAAAATGTCTACTAATAACATTATAATTAAGACTAATCTGAGAGTTGTTTGTTTTTTAATCAGAGCTTAATCAGTGGATGTTTCTTAATAAAGGCACCAAAGTGGCTAAAAATAGCATAACCGGAAGCTAAGCACACTGATATTATAGAGGTAAAGTAAAGTTGGTTTGTTAGTTCGATTGTTTGTTTGAGGGATCTCAGAAACCACTCATTCGATTTTAAAAATTCGTTCACCGATGTACAGAATGGACTTTACAAATGCACATAGGCTTTATCCCGGTAAAATACCGGGTTTTATAAGTACACAAAGCAAAGCCGGGACGGGCTGCTAGTAATAATAATCGTGTATCATTTGTTTGTGTCTAAACAGCTGGTGCTAGCAGAAAGTCGAGACGTGTTTGCAAATTCAACTGTTGTTACAAACAAGGGTAAACATTCAGACCGGTCGAATTCATTATGCCGTAAATACTAAAAGCAGAAAATTTTAAATAAATTAAACAAAGCAACGGAATTTCAGTATTTCGTTTTGTACAGTTCCTGTGTCCCTGTTCATAAACGCTTCAGTATCGGGAGATAAAAGATGAAACGTGATGTCAAGATAGGATATTTCTACCTACTCGTTAAAACCTGTAATTGCTTTCCTGAATCTACACTCGTAGGTACTTTGTCATTTGTAATTAAAAATCTGTTGGTTCCAATCCATATAATATTGTGAATGGGAAAGTGTATGTGTTTTTTACGTGGTACTAGTTGTAGAGTGGAGAGTGACATAGGCTACTTTTTATTCCGAAATTCCCGCGAGAACAGGACTTACGAGGGTGAAACGAGTATTTTAATTTTTCTTCAATATGGTTTCGGAGCGTTTGCAAATAAGGCTGCTCATAAGTTTAATTAATGAAAACTCAATTTGGATAAAGACAATTGTTGTGAGAGCTGGATTGTTGCTTTAATTAATGTGTGATGAGTGTGACGTTGGTCCAGATGAAAAAACTATCTGTCTTTTTTTACGCAACTATAAAAACAGGGCTAGAGAGAGATAAGAGCTATTTCTGAGCCTAGTCCATCTTCAAAAACTGAGAAGATAAAGAAGCCAAAGTGAATGTTAAGTTCCTACATAAACTACAGTATACACTGGCCTTTAACTTATTAATAAACCTTAGGGGAGGCGTTAATAGTTGTTTAAACTGTAATTTATAATTAAATTAAAGACCCTGTTGCGTGTTTTCGAGCGACTGTTGTATTTTAGTTTACTACGCCAATACGAGTATAAACTCGTCAATTAAAAGTGCAAATAAGGCATTTATTAATTTTACAATATAAATAGAGAAGTAGCTCTTCAAAATGATAAATAACATCTATTTACCCTGACTCACCTACTGCATTTCTAGTACGGAAACGATTCTTAATGGATTATTTTAGGGTTCTGACGAGGGCTTCCTTTATTAAAAAACTTATGACATAATTACTTTTACTTAAAAGAGGGTTTCCAAAGAAAAATACATTATGTATAGATTAAGTTGATGAATAAACGATATTTTCATTTTCATTTTCACTTTTCTACAGAGAGTACCAAATGACTACATTAACTTTTCTGTAGGGGTAAGCAGAGACCACAGATTTATCAGAGAACTATCTTTCTAATATCTAAACTCATATAAAATTACCTGAATACCTTCGCAAGAAACAAAGTTTTATCAATGTTATGATGGGACCAAATCGAAATTGTTCTTTTTGTTCAGAAAAATGTAAAAGTATTTTTCTCTCCCAATATACATAAGTTTGAGGGCTTCTTACAGTTAGTTACCAACATGAATACATTCATTTTGATTATATAAATGCTTGTACAGTCAGCTATGTAAGAATATAAACTTATTTAGAAATACATGGACACTGGGTTTTATATAAAAGCCATGGTCGCGGGCTGGCTGACCACATGTAGATATTTCTAAATATGAATTTGCGAAAGTATAAGAAAGACTAATTTAATCTTAAAAAGTATAAAAACATTGTAAATACATATAATCAAAAGCTCCTTTAGTAGGTAATAAAAAAAAATCCAAAATCCCTGTTACGAAAGTAAGTTATTTTTTAATTTTATTTTAAAACTTTCAAACAGCAAAGTTTCTATGGTGATTTTGGGAATTTATCAAATTAAAATGTTTAAAAGTTCACACTTTTTTCTGTTAAAGTACCTAAATATGAAAAAGCTTTTGAAAAAAGTTTAGTTTCAAGGCTGACCAATAAGTTGAATGCCGTTATAAGAATACTCCAGATGCGAATAAAGTGTTTTGTATGAAGCTTATTAAAATTAATGTGAATAGGCAATTCGCATGTTGTATTTATAAATGTTAAGGCACTGCGGTACCTATCTATAAAACATATGGTTTTAATATGAATTTATCTGTCTTACTTCTTGTCTATGAATAATAAATAATTGTTTTTAATGTGATTGTCTTATTACCTACTAGCGTTTACCCAAGGCATGGTACTAGGTACTACGCTTCAAAAAATAGACGAATGTAGAAATATGTTTGGGTTTGTTATGGTTCTGTAATCAACAAGGAACCCTTATAATTTCGTCATGCTACTGTCCTACGTCTGTAAGCTATGTCCGCTATGTCGTCTGAAAGCGGCTTTGTCTAGGAACTATTGACACAGAATACAGACGCTATTGATGCCTACTAGAAAACTGTATTTGACATGGAGGCACATATTAATCACGCCCACAAAGTTTAGAAAAAAATATGTCTGGGTTTTTTGGGCATATTTTTAGTTTTTTCTTGGGTTTTTAAATATCCTTAAAATTAAAAAGCTATTTTTTGTTAAAAAAGGCAAATTAACACTAAAGTAAAAAAAAATTTTGATCTTACTACTTCAATTAAATACTTTTGAGTGTTGGTAGATTTAAATATGCTGTACTACGATAAAACCTTCGTATATTAGGCAACTATGAAACCGTACAAAGCGTGGCCTGACACGCACTTGGCCGGCTTTCTTTTGTGATTTCACCAATACATTTACCGTCCATTTTCCAGCATCAACTTTCTCCAGAATAACTTAAGCGAACGAAAACCCGATACTTCTGTAAAATATTCAATTACATTTTACGTCGAACGTCTAAAGTGAAAGACAGTGCTAAAGGTGTATTTATTTTCACAATTTCTTTGAGCAAGTCCAATATAACTTCAAATTGAATTCCATCGAAACACATTTGACTGAACGTTGCTTTGTTATTTTATCTTGTTTATAGGTTCGCCCTCAGCTTCGGTCCGATGTCTAAAAGTAAAGCTATAGGTACAACCGTAAATTGCATTTACACTTTGATGTAATGTACCTTTAGATTGGCAAAGCGCATATCATTTATCAAATGAACTCTGAAATATTGAAAATCCATCATGACACGTAAAAAGTACCTAATGTATTTTTACAGGTCGAAATTGCATACTTATAACTACTAAGTTTCGGCTTAATCCGCAGATTACCCTTTGAGGTAAACAAAATACTGAATAATGTTGGTTTGTTTGACGGAGGTAATATTCGAAACTACTCGGACTATTTCAAAAATTATTTTACCGAAATGTAGAATGAACTGTCGGAATGATTAAAGCCTATATTTTATCTCGGTAGTTTCATTAGTTAAGTACACCTGTGCAAAGCCGGGACGTGCTGCTAGTATATTATAGTATTAAAAGAGTTACGTAGCAGTAACCCCGTTAAACACCTAGGTAAAATCCAAATTTAGGTTAAAACACTCACAGCAAGCCGGTCCCAAAAGCAGGTACTTATTCTACCGCCCCCGAAAGTTACTCTCGCGCTGGGTCAAGTGACCCTTGGAAATGCATCGCTGTCGAAATTCGGTATTTGCATTGCATTTCATTATCTTAACAAGAGCTTTAAACGGTTCCTTAAAGCTCTGCTGGAGGTATAATGAAAAATAAACTATACGAGTACCTACCTAACCGTTTTGTACAAATTCCTTTAACAAGGCAAATTTCAAACTTTAAAACGACGAATAAAAAAAATCGATCACTTAACTTCCTTTTGCCTTTCAAGTGTAAATTAAGGTCCAATAATCCATGCTTCGGCACAGATAGGAAGCGCCTGTATCGCGTCATTTCACGGCTCGACGGAGCGGACAGACTGCCGGTGACTGATAGCAACCAGTTTAACACCCGACAAACGACTGAGAGCGAGTAATCTAAGGACTCTTTTGCACGGAGACATCCGCCTGACACTACTAAAATGAATGTTTACAAAGACCGAATTCTAAAGTAGAATACAAAACCTATCCCACTCCGCTGTTTCAGTAGAAAAAAACTATAAGCCGCCCCCGCGAGGTTTAAGATTAGTTACGCCTGGAACTACTTATAATTATGCATATGACAGTGTTTAGGTATTTGCACACTCTGCGCTAAGTTAGTTTCAAGCAGACGGAATTACTTACAGAAAAGCACTTTACACATCAACTTGTTTAAATTGTTTATAGCAAAATCCAATAAAGTTACTTTTACGGAATCTTTCTATATAAATAAACAGCATATTTCTTTGCTTTCTGCTTCAGTAGCTTTAGTTCTTAGAAGTAATCATCTTTTAAATGTTCTGTTCATGTTTCTTTTATATGTTTCAAACCAATTTATATTGTTCAGCGTAAAAACTACTAGATGCACAATAAGGACTTGTATTTCATACAAAGTACACTATTCATAAGTGACTATCTTCGTGTGAAGGAAGCATAAAGCCATGGTTTCCAGGGGACAATAGCATCGGACACTTGACTGAAGACCTCGTTTAGGTAAGCGTAGGACGCCCTCGAGATGGGGTGTTGATCTGATATAAGTCAAAAATAACTCATAAAGAGGTTCTGTAAGGAACATTAATCAATATTGGGATTTAAATCTTTATACAAAATTAATGTGTAGGTACCACAAGGTAATAATAATATGTAGACTCTGAAATGGCAACCCAAATCCAAGGCGATGCAATTAAAATATGATTGAAAAGTTTACTAAAAATTGGAGTTATCTAATGCAAGCATTCAAGAACGAAATTTTAAAAAAATAAATCAAAATATTATAATGTTTATAAAATTCTTATACCTACTTATGTTTAATAATATCTACCCCTTTTAATCCCATGTCTATTTAACTTAAAGGTTTATTAGGATTTTACGCATGTACCTACCTACTAAGTTCGTTGAAGGAAGCGTTTACGGCAATTTTGGTACATATTACTAAGATTAAACCTACTGTCGGGGTTTTTACGACCTAGTTTACTTACCTAACTAAAATTTGTTTTTCAAAACCCACTGCTTCGTTTTCCTATAAACCTAATTACAGTCTGTGGTTTTATTTTTACGGAAAAAGGGATACAATGTAATTTAGAAAGCACTTCGAGCTTATCAGTGAATACAGCTTTTGCTCATAAAATAAATTGCATTGGGAGAGTTGGTTACGATATAAAATCTTAAGGTATCTAGGTACTCATAATAATCATCTAGCTTTTGCGGTATTCTTTTCTGTTAAAATCACTTTTGAATTCGGTTCTCTATTTGTTAAACGCTGTTTTAGACTTAAAAAAAAGAAGGAGGTGCTTAATTCGTCGGTTTTTTTCGTTCTTTGATTACGTTTTGGCCAAATTGAAAAAGTGATCTATACCAACGGTGTCACTTGTCTTGTCATATTTAATTAATTGTAAAACTATAGAAGATTGCTAAACAAAGGGTTATTAAATTTGAAAAGGCAAAATTGTCATCACTAAATCTGTTAACAAAGCAACTTTACCATCTAAATTGACCTTTATAAGTTATACAATGTTCAGAATAGCCGGAGTATAACGCAGGTAACAAGTTAGTGATAATGCCCGGTGCAACTGGAAGCTTCTGGCGGAAACTCGACCGGCTGTGGCCTAGTTCTCGTGTTCATACTTCAAACGTAAACAAAAGTAAACCTACCAAAAACACTATTAACAATAGCCATCACCAATGTTCTAAGCCGATCTGCGGAAGCAGTCTGGGTGTTGTCCATCAGATATATGTACATATTTACGCAAAAAAGTGTATATCAGTCTTCATAACATAGCACAAGCTTAAGTTGGTTAGCTTGGGACTAGATGACGCTGTGTGAAATGTCCAAAGATTTTTTTTTTTCAATAGTAAACTCCGTATCTATGGTGCGAAGTATCCACAAGTGGCAGACGTTTGACATAGTTTTAGAAGCGGTATCTGGCTCTCGCCTCCGTTCCGCTAAATTAAACGGTTCGGAACCGGCGCTGACTACGGTCACACCTCAACTCACCTCATTACAAACAAGTGGCAAAATTTAAAAATCAATATAGAACGAGCAATCTTTCTCCGTCGACCGATTCACCTCTGGACGGTTCACCGACAGGACGATTTAATCACTGGACGTACTAAAACAACTTCGATCGTGAGAAGAGTGCAATTTCCAAGGCTCTCGAGGCAGCACTTCTGTTCGTAACTCTGAAGATCCTCATCGCATCCTAAAATTTTTCTTTCTATTTAAATAATAATTATCAAATTGATCAAAATCGAATATACGGTCAAATTGAATCGTATAATAAAGACGCGGTCACACTGCAGCGAATGCTGCACGACCTCGAATTTTAGCCACGTGGGTTTTACCATTTAATTTTACAAAAGTATTTGGTTGGGAAGTCATGCCAAATACACGTTGGTTTAGAAGAAATATTAGGTGTGAGTTCATCCCAACCCGTCTCCCGTCGCTTCCTGCCTGGTTTTCCTACCACGCGGCTATTATTCCGTGTGTACAGGTCTACAGCGCTCGCTGCCAGAGGGCAAGGTAAGAGTTTTGACAAAATTTTACCAAGTATATAGGTTTAAAGAAAAAGACTACATAAGTGCGAAAATCCAAACGGAAGCTTCAGGCTATGCTATTTTCAATTCATTAATTTCGACCAACCTTACCTTACCATTACCTACCTACACTAAACTATATTATATACTTAAGCGAACAAAATTAGTAAGAGTAACACAAACATTCATTTACACACAAACTTTTAGCTTTATGATATTAGTGTATCATTCAATAATACTAAGTATAGTACCTAATTCTTAAATTATTTTATGTTTTATAATCAAGAAATAACGATAGCTATAAAACTAAAACTAATATAACTAACGGGTCTGATGTGACCAAACTCGTAACCTCTAAGCATTTCAGCATAACAAGCTTTAAAGTAGAGATGGGTATGAAAAATAGTTCTAACTAACGAAAAACTGTCGTTGTAAAATAAAAAAAAATAACTACCTAGTTTCGTTTGAGTTGCTCTTCGTCGAAGTTTGTGTTACAAAAGAAACGTAAAAGAAAAATGCTTACATTAAACAGCAAAATGAGCAAAAATGTATACTCTGTTCACCGAGTCGATCGAAAAATAAAACAACTAAATGTGTTGTCCATAAATTTTGGTACATACTACAACTATTCGATCGACTCGGTGAACAGAGTATAGGTAGATTGATTGATTGAAACGCTGAATAACCATAATATTTATCTATAACGTTGAAAAGAGCAAACTGAGTTAATCTAAGTATGGACAGAACTTTACAAAAAAAAAACTTTACACGCCAATAAATAGTTCGTTATAAATATTTCGAGCTCCTCTCTACTTTGAAGATAAGTACTTGAGCCAACTTGAAGGAAGCATAGCTAAGTTCCTAAGTATGCAAAGCCGGATTCATAACATACTTCATGTATTTGATCTCTGGAAAACGTTGAACGTTTTATCACGGCTTTAAATGCGACAGAGAATTTAACGGACTTTTAAATATGTATCTAGCCTCTGAAACGGAATACCTACTTCTAAAAATGTACCGTAAATAAGTACTTATAGTATTACCAGTGTATTCAATACGGTAAAAAAATCATTTTTGGTGATTATAAAAAACAATATAGGTACATTTACATTATTATAATGCTTAGGTAAACTTCGCGAAACAATGCAGATTTCAAGACTGTAGTGTAGCGCTCTAATAAGTATCTATTATTTAGTTCTAAACGTTTTAATGTACAATTTTTGCTAAGTAAATGACAATGTATTCTCATATTCAAACTCCGGGATGGTTCTGCTGCTAAGTACTACCTCGTCCCACCAAATTGATCTCAAATTGTAGCTCTTGCTACAATTTGAGACAATACAACACACACAGACTGACAATTTGATTTACAAGATTTTTCTAATTTATTTTTACTGATTTTATCGAATAATTTGAAACACGCGTTAGACGACGACCCTTAGGGCGTTTCCATAAAGGTAATGGAAATGGACTTGGCTAAATCGAGGACAAGCATTAAAATTGACGCTGTTTAAAAATACGCATTTGCTAAAAACGTGACTGGGAACTGAAATGGCTCATTTTCGACTAATAAGTTACCTTTTGTTTGTTACTTGTAATTAGCTGAATTCGAGCGAAATGTGTTATGGACACTTTATGGAGTTCAAAAAGGTCTTTGAATTCAGTATTTATGTGAGTATTTAATTTTATTTTTGAGAAATGTTGGCTTCTACAGGTTTAGCATGAATTATGCAGTATGCTTAAGGCTACTGTTACCCTCTTACCTAGTTTTAAGAGAATCGAAACCGCCGCGATTCAATACAAACGTGCGGAACTCATTCCCGCTTGATCTAATTTAACTTGGGGCTGCATTCAATCGAAAGTGTGTCGCGTCTGCTTTACCGTTCATGCTAAAACCAGGGATCCACTGAGCCGGAGATGAGTATGAAGCGAAGTTATGTTTCCGTTCAATATTTTTAACGATATTTTTCCAATTTTTATGTCACTTTCTTGTATGCCATGCCCAGGTATCGCTACTAGGTGACTGGCGTGTGTTCGGGCCATATACTTTTCGTCAGCGCTAAGAATTGATCTACTTATCTGTTATTTTTAGGAGTCATTCATTACATCCTTATATTAACAGAGTTGTCTAGGTTACATTACAAAACAAGTAAATACTACTTCAATTCTATGACAAGCAAAATAGATATCTATGTGTGAGACAATTAGTAGGTAATTATTGCAATTATTGGTAATCACTGCAAGTTTATGTTTAATGGATCTGATTATTTAGTTTTATAATAAGTTTTATTTAGAGAACTGTAATCAAGTAGTCGAGTCGAGTCTTCGAGATTATCGTGGTAGCCAGCAATGGGTTATCTATCGAACTATACCTAAATCAACGTGTACGTTAGTACACGTTGAGTTAGTTATAACTAGCATATCTAAGTAGGTACATCTGCAATCAGCTACGATCGTGCATCCACTTTATTTCCATTCATCAATGATTTGGTGGATATTAAAACTCATTTACAGGCCCAGTTCGTTTAGTTAATATTACAAAAGCTTATAAGTTCACAAGTTGTCTGGAAGAGATTTTATTTTAGCAATACACATGTAGGTACCTACGTACATTGTTACTTCCTTTAGTACTAAAGAATTTACATTTAATTCATTCACATTCTTTTTTTCCCCGACACTTTAGTCCAATAAAATTGTACTGTACAACACGCCTTCGCCTTACGCCGTTTCTGTATAATTCGCGCCATAGACATATTCGACTTTAATAAGTCATAATTTATTGTTTCCTATTCAATAAAATTTGAAACAATTACAACAATTAACAGCAAGAACGTGCCTATCAAATATCACTCTCTGATCTTCTTGTATATTAGACTGACTCTATCAGAATCGGAACGTGCAATTCACATGGAAATCGTGAGAAGAGCACAATACTTCCGCTCTGAAAGCCCACCTTACCTGATATTGCGTTTGTGTCGACTCGTGAGTGACGGCGACGAATCGGAAACAATTTCAATAACACCGTATATTAGCTGAAAGTTCTCTTCGGATGTGAACTGGATGAGATACTGTGTGTGACACACTTTGAATGCTTTACTATTTTTATGCATTTTTGTCGATATTCTTGACTTGTTTTAAGTAGTGTAGGTATTTTTTGTTTCTGTTTGATTTTGTTTGTTCCTTATTAAATAAAAATTAAATATTAAGAATGTTTGGATGTTTGTATTTGTTATGACGACCTCTGGTGCAGTGGGTAAATTAAATTCCTGCCTGAGACGCAGAGGTTTCAGACTCTCGCTAGAAGACAAAAGACAAACGTTTGTATGATCTTCAGACATTTGTTTCGAGTCTGGGTGTTTTCTACTTGGAATAAATAAATACTTAAATAATAAATACTTAAATAAATATCCTTGCAAAATAATTGATATCGACTGTAACTTATTGTTGGTAAACCACGATAGACTTTTGACCTCTAATATTTTTTCCACGAGTAACTTTGGCGTGGGCAAATTAGCTTTCACTTAATTATTCAAACGGAGTAGGTACTTTACTTCTTCTTGGTACTCATCTAAAACATTTAAATTAGGTTTCAGTTTTAACTGGTTTATTGTAATGTGTGGACGACCTCTGTGGCGCAGTGGACGAAGGCCCAGCTAAGACGCGGAGGTGGTTGTGGGTTCGATCCCCGCTACGGGACAAATGTTTGAATGTTCTGCAGAAATTTGATACGTGTCTGAATGTATTCTAACTAATGTGTATAGGTATATTTACAAACAAAAATGTATTTAAGTATTTTAACAGTCATACATAATTATGGTTACCATACCATAACACAAGCTTAGCTTGGACTAGGGAAAAGAACTCACTCATTCAAGTAGTTTTTCTCAAATTACCGGTACGAAAAAGCAGCTAAGTACGTAATTTAAATAACAAACTCAGGTTCAGGTAGTCGTCAATCTTATCCCTTATCGAATGTCAACTTGGAACAACGATCTTGGTGCAACTTTGCACAATTCACAATGTAGAGCATTTGGATAGAATTGATGGATACCGGATTATATACCAATGAAATTCCACGGATCACGTTTTGGATACGCGCCAGAACACCTTACGATAATACCCGATTAGTAACTTTCAATGAAAAAACAGCCAATAGTCACCTAGCTTAAGGTCAATCGTTCATATGAGCAAAAGCTCATATGAACGATTATGTACCATTTTTTTTAAATCGCAGTAACAAACTTTTTGTTACAATAAAATTTTCTGACGTTTGTAGCAATAATCATAAGTCTCTCTAGACCTAACAAATTGCTATGATTACTGTGGTAGATATATAAATAAGCAGAGAATAAATCACTGCAAGAAAATGCACTGAGAATAATACAATGTGAATTCACAATGTAGAGCATTTGGATAGAATTGATGGATACCGGATTATATACCAATGAATAAATTTTCCGTGCGACCATCTGCCTAGCGTGTGCTTAATCAAATTGAACGTCCGAATGGTTACCGATTTAATATGAGGCAGATGGTTACGTATGAGACTAATGGACTCGCAAATTTTAAAAAACATTTATATCTAAGGCAATGAATGCACAACTCCTACAAAAAAATTTAGCTTTCAGAAAGTGTACCTATGGCTATGGATGTCTCAATATACCCATAATGATTTAATTTATGCACAGAAAATTAACTTTATATCGATGGGATTCCATCATTGATTCCAACGATGCCTCTCAGCAAAAGCGGAGTGATTTATTCAACACAACCGATGACGGTTTATTTATGACACTGGCTTCAAAATCTTGATCTTTTGTTTGTTGATAAGTTCCAAATCTACACAAAGTATATTCTGAAAGGAAAATCGAAGATGTCTACTGTTTTTGGAGATACAACCGCAAGCCGTATGCGTTTTCTCGTTTTGTTTAATTGTACCTACATACATCCATGTTATGTGCGTAGGCCTCTGTCTACCCCGCTGAAAAAAAGGAACACGGATCTCCTACGATCCTGAACCACCTCTTTCCGAGATGTTAGAACATACGGCCCCATCGAACCCGTTATCTCGCACAATCTCGTGACCCACTGCGCCACAAAGTTCTTCAAACAATTCACTCTGAAGTAGAGTAGCGAACTACAGACCCAGCTTATACATAAGTCCGGCAAAACACAACCATTGCATAGCAGCAGACAATTTCATCACTAACCGCAATGCACTAAATCCTTTTGAACGTGCATGTCACGTCAACCGAGCGGATGGATTGGAAGCAGAGACGAACTCAATGGTAAAATAGATCAATGAATGGATAACTTTTAGAAGCCTGTGTAGGTAATTAAATTAAAAAAATCTTTATGAATAAGACCATTTAATAGGTAAGTACCGAATAGAGCCCCGTTTTTACCCTTGAATAGATAGATACGTATGAAATCCCTAAAAACTAACTTATATAACAGATAAAATAATACTTTTATCTGTGCTTATATCAATAAACATTGATTCATTGAATATCGTTAAAAAGTGATTGGGCCATGACTGTATTCGGATCGCACCGGGATGTCCCGAGTCACTCGACACCGATCCAAGTTAACAAGATTACTCCCATTTCGAACATTTTCTGCCGTTTTTCGATGCAATTATTTATAAGTATGATATGTTGTTATAATAGTATCATGCTAGTTTACCAACCTAAATCAATCAATATGTACCTATGTATACTTAACATCTTTTGGGCCAAAATCTTTCTGATAAACTAGTACCTCATACTGACGTTGGTATTGCGGTATCCGTTTCTCAAATAACTAAAGAAATTCTACGACTGTTATTCCCATTCCAATACAATATGGACCCCCAAGGATTCATACCGTTTCATCGTCCCGAGCAGTCTTCCTGCCTATATTTCGTCGTTACCATTGTGTGCGAATCGTTCTGAATTTTTGAATCATATATCATCGCACACTTCAGCTTTTTGAAAAACAAAAAATATTATTTCGCTGAAGGTCTCAGCCAAAGATCGAAATAAATAGAAGAGGAGACCTTTGCCCATCAGTGGGACGAAATAGGTTAAAAGAACTGTGAGCCGAGTGGGTAAGTGCCCTGACTTTTGATCCAAAACAAAGAAAACCTAAAGGAAAACATTGTGAGGAAAGCTGTTAGTCTAGCGACAATACGCTTGCATCCTAGGTGTAGACACCAAAATGTATTTGGACATACCTACATCAGCCCCCTTATATATCTTCAAAGGATCTAAGAACATAAAAAGATAAAAAAAAGAATAAAAATAAATATCCTTGGACATTCCACACTATGTCATCTAGTCCCAAGCTAAGCAATTTAATGCTTGTGCTAAGGTAACTATAATGACTCCTCGCAACCTCCGTGTCTCATGCGGGCCTTCGCCCACTGCGCCACAGAGGTCGGAAAGAGATATTTCTACCGCACCTACCAAGGTGCGGTATAACAGTCGTGATCATATTTCACTCCTGAAGCTTGTGTTTGTATGTAGATGGTTCGGTTCTTACTTCATTGGACCCTTCAGCACCATTTTCATAAATCAAACACCATATATACGCTTCAATAGCCAGTAATGTAAGAAGTAGTAATGTAAGGTTTAGTGTCTTGGGCAAAAGTGAATTCGAATCTCGGTCGTGTGTGAAATTTATGAGTAGATACAAAAGAATCATCATTACACTGGACTACTACTACTTGTGAAAACTTTCGTGTTTGTTACTCTTCATGCAAAAATGAAGTATTGAAAGGATGCTCTATACGAGTGACAAGACAAATTTTATGGCCTGGAATAACACATAGGCTACTTTTTATCCGGGTACCATGCAAACACAACCGCGGGTTGAAACTTTTCTACAAAAAATATAAAATTGCTTTTGGAAAATTCTTAGTAGTGGCGATGGAAAACACCGAAAGCCTTAAAAACTCGTGCCTACAGCCTATAAGATAACACTTCAAGAGATCCTGCCGTCAGATTGTGAACAATAAGCCTAAACACACCACGTATTTAGAAAGCGCAGTTCTTTACTTCGCGTTTGTCTCTATATATAATTAAAAGGTACCTAGTTAATGTTGGTTTGTTTGTTTATTTGTTTGTTTGACTTAGGTAGGTAATATCCGAAACTACTCAGTCGATTTCAAAATTTTTTTCACCAACTAAGCTGAGCTGAGCTGAGAGGATGATGGATTAGGTGCTGGGCAAGCTTATTTCATCTCAACAATGTCCCAGGCACTTGTGTCCCATCCCACCTGACTTAGGAAACATGTAAAGGTATGAGTTTTTTTTTGTAGCGTTACACAAAATCTTGTCTGCTCGTTCGAAAAACGTTGTGTACACAGGCTTTAGCACAGTTGCTTTGATCTGTCTTATTTAGATGGCTGATAAAATCAGACATCTATACACAGCAACCAGAGATAATTGAAGTCTGTGGCATTGTTTGACTGTTGTGTTCTGATTAAAATCTTTGTGGTCTCCCAATAGAGCCTATGTGTGTGTCTACTTTTGTGTGTTTATGTCAACACAGACACATTTACCTACATACCTACTTTTATTGATTAAAGTATTGGTACTTTCATCAATATGAGTAGGTAAGTAGGTTAATGTATAAGTCCTACTTAAGTAGAACTCTTTAAACTGAAACCGAACTTTTAAATAGGTTACCTACAATGGTATCACAGTTTGAAAAATTTGGATAAAATGTCGTGGTTTTTGTGGCGTGTTGAGTATTCACAGCTAACATAGATCTTAAATGGCTATTCATCTGACCGGAACTGGTCCCCACTGGCACGCGCGTCCCATGTCCCCATTTCATTTGCTCAACAACAAGGAAGTTATGATCTATGGAAGTGAATCTATTTGGTGAACTCAAAGGCCAAAATATGGTTAAAGTTTACCTAATAGATTTGTGATCACGACTCCTTAGGAAACGGTAGATACCTATTTTCAGCATTGGAAATCCTTTGAATTATAAATTTACCTTTGTTTAACCGAAAGGACTGCATTGACTTAGGTAATTGTGTAAATGGGAAAGTGTGTACCTATGTGTGTCTGTTGGTCCGTCTTTCAAGGCAAAACGGAGCGATGAACAATTTTTGAGTACCTTAGTGATAGTTGAAGGGATGGAGGCTACTATTAATCCCGATATTCCCAAGGGAATGGAACTTACGCAAAACCACGGGGCTCAGCTAGTAGGAGCAAAAATCTAAACAGGCAACTCAAAGTAGACACCTACCTACCAAATTCCTTAAAATTCAGTCGAGTGTGTCGTTAACCTCTTGACCTTTCGGTTGAAAGCTCTTGGCTTGAAGTTTCAACCTGTCAATTCTTTCAGAGATTTGCAGTTAAGTTCTGGTAAAATCCAATAAAATTGGTCTTGTTTGTTTATATTGGTCTAGTACTAAAACGGCTATTCGTCCTTACCTTGTGTTCAGTCAGACACAGTCGAATTGAAAAACTCTGCACTTTTAAAGTCATTTTCAAGACAAGACCCCGTGGCCGAGTGGTGAGGCATTCCGCGTTGAGAGAGAGCGCTTGTATCGAAGCAGGTACGAATCCTGCCGGTGTATTATTAAGATTTTTCAGTTTTTCTGATTTTTAAAGTCATTTAAAATAAAGATCTAACTCAACAATAAGTCCCTTCCAACAGATCCTAGTCCGTGTGCCGTGAATGTTCCCCCGTGGCCGCAATAGCTCCATGAATAGATGATGCTTGTCCGTCTCCGCGCGTCCATTACTACACAAACACTGCTTAATGCACTAGTACATAGGATAACTGAGACAAGAGCCACAATTTAAAATAACATAAATATACCTAGTAAGAAGCGAGAAGTAAGAGTATTATTTAGTAAGTCGGGCTATGAATGATGATGATGATGAAGAGAGAAATGTTTCTGAAAAAAAATGGAAATTTATAAAATTTTATGCCATCTCGGGAGTATTCTTAAGTAGGTAATGTTTTAAACAATAAAATTATTATGAAAATCATTAAATTTCTTAGCTTGGGACTTAATGACGTTGTGTGAAATGTTAAAGGATATTTATTATTTATCCTGAGCCGTGATGGCAGAGTAGGTTAGTAAGTACTTGACTTTCGATCCGAAGGTCGTGGGTTTGAATACTTCGAATCACAATCTATCACCAGTAGATTTTACAACAATTTGTAGTTTGATAGATATTGCGACTGGGCACAATTTGTAGGATGCACTAAACGCTTAACTTAGTTGATCTACTAGCGAAGCCGACAAGCTTTGGTTAAATAACTTTATAGTGCGGTGTAATTGGATAACTAACTTATAGGCTCGTCGAGTTTTCATGTAATTTTGTATTCAAGTCATGGTTATGAAAATAATAGCGGTGAAGCAAGAGCTTCTTTTGTGTTATAAGGGTTCTCTCAGACATTTGCCAGACACTACCTACATACTTTTAGTGATAAATGCCGCCAAGATTGCAATCTCGTCTTGATGTATATATTCATATCTGGCAATACGTGTGCCGTTTATATTTACCAGATGGCATTTTTATATTATTCACCAATTGTTATTCTGTGGGTGACTAGACTACCCTGAGTGAGGCTGATGGTTAGGTAAAATTTGAAATGGCGACTCGCCCGAAAATTACTTTTATTACTTTCTAGCAACACGACCCGGCTTTGCACGGGTGTACTAATTAAACGACCTGGATAAAATATAGATATAACCATCCCGACAGTAAACTTTATATTATTAGTATAGAAAACAAATCTTCAAAAACATTTACTTACAAATGTTTTCTATTTCTCTATTTTAATATTTAATAATATCACTATTTTTGTCTGACTCGTAGGTCGTAGGTAGGTTGGCCTGTTATGTAATTTTATAATAATTAACAAAACATTAAAATAAAACAATTAAATTAAATCAATCTATTCCACTTTACTACAAAAGTGTCATCATCATAATAATATCTTAGAATAGAGCACTTATTAATTTACATACGAGTAAAGTACTAAATCGTAGTTATAGTCGCTACGACGAACGTAGTAGTGCTACGAAATCTATGCTACTCCATTTAAAAATTGTTCAGCAAACAAAAAACGTTTAAAAAGTTACCCCAAACCAATGAAAATTATACAGATGAGAGCAATTGTGTAAATCCAAACAACACCTTCAATATTTATGGAATACAAATCTTTAAAGTTAAACCCAATGCCAGTAATAGCCGATTTAAAAAAGGCAAACCGTCTTACTTTTATAGGACTTTACCCTCAGCTTTAGATTGAAAGAAACTTTTAAAATATGAGCCTTTAACTTTGAACATTATTCTTTTGTCTGTGTTTTCAGGAAATGAAGATTAACGACTTTAGAAGAATTTTGTTCATGTCAACGTCGGATTTAACAGAACAGTAATTTCAGTTTCCGTTTTCAAAGGATCTTTTCAGTGTTTTGGTTTATTGCAGTTTGTGAAATGCAATGCATTCAACATGCTGCGGTTATTCTTGAAAACTACAGTTAGAATGAACGCGCCAATTAAAAAAACTTTGTCTTTGTTTGTGCACTTGTTGTATGAAACCAAATGTTGCATGTACAAAATTAACACAATACTTTTAGGTAGGTACTTATGTCCAGAAATAAAGTATTATCTCATCTGTTGTCTAGAGCTCAAAGTACCTAGGTACATATAAGTTCTGCACACAAAACCAGTGGTATTTCATTGCCATCTGTGAGCTGTGCGCTAAAGTCGAGTGTCTTTTGTTTTCGTTTCTCTGCAGGCATGAATGGATGTCAGCGCCGCGGACCGCATTCATGGCTTGAAAAGCATCGCGAAGATACTACGAGAAGAGGAAATACCTAGACGCGGGATGCTAAGTTACCGTCTACATGCTTTGGATGGTTAAAATAGGAGACATAAAAATAACTGAAAAGATCTAGGCATTGATCTTTGCCAAGACATTAGATATGCTCTGTTTTTGCTATCTAATATTAGTCAATGGCTCTTAAAACAGCCTACAAAAACTAACAAAGTTACCAGTTTTTTCTAAAATCATTATTATTTGTTATCTCTATAATACCTAGCGTTGACTACAATTTAATAAATCTCATTTAATTTCCCTATTTACCTACCTTACCTACTTGTCAAAATTAACAAACACAGGGTTTCAGATCAAAGCAATAACTACTAGCTTCATTATAAAATTAATTATTGTGATCAAAACAGAAACATAATATAGGTACCTACCTACCTAACCAAAACTTAGCTTCAAAAACGTGACATTGTCGTTACAAGGGATATCCTTTAAAATAAAGATATAAATAAAACCATTAAGGTAAATTTTGTAGACTACCTAACAGTAATCATACAAAAGCTAATATTCAAAGACATTTTATGAAGTAAGTACCTACCTAATGTTCGTCAACGTTCATGTTAGACAATATTTACCAGCATAAAATGGAAATTAACGGAGTGCCGCATATCGGGTCGTTAGCTCTTTTATTAGAAGTTAACAGGGCATTACAGAGAAGACATCCACGGAACATAATATTGTTCCTACTTAGCAAGATAGCTGATACCTATCAGGCTCGCTTTGCAAGAGAATTATGCTGAGATAGGTACCTAATTTTATAGGTCACTGCATTTTGTTTCTTAATTTAATTAATTAGGATATAATACCATGTAGGTGTCTGAATTTCCTTGTAAAGCATCGGCATGATAACATCGATGTTGTAATGTAAAGCGATGGAAGTTTTCAGTGTGTACCCTCCAGTAGGTATGTAATTTTCATAAGTACCTATATAGGGCAATTTAAATATGTAATTCAAATAGCCAAAGTCTAATTCAAAGTTTTGATAACGTCTGGGAGTCACTATGATTGTTTATTATGGTGAAGAGGTTGTTTGAACAGAATAATTGCTTATCATGGGCCCCGTTTTCTAAAACCTCGTCAGAGTATATAGGTATGTTCTGTGTCTAAAACATACAAACGATAGGTGGTAAGCACATACTGATTTTAATTTAGGTTACTTTTGAATTATCTACACTACCTATTTGTATACTCGTATAAGTAGGTAGGTAGGTAAGTACTTATTAAGTTAATTTATTGTTTTTTTTTTATTTTTTATTATTAATTGTCTAATCTTTTATGATGTAACCACTAAAAATGAAGTCCCTGGTAGATATTAGGGACTTCATTTTTAGTGGTTCCAAGTTCTAATTCTTAATTGGAATTAGAATTATTTCTGTTGTCTGTGGTATAGGACTAGTCGGCCTTTTTGAAACTTACTTGGGTAAGTATACCATAAACAAGTCTGTGATAATACCGCCACCGCTCATTGTAGGTACCTAAGTACAATTATTAAGGATTTTAGTTCGTAAGTTTATTTTCTGTGTGCAATAAAGTACCTATTTTCATTCATTCATTCATTCATAATACTATAGGTAAATACCTACATACATTTCGTGAGAAAGGGCCCAACGAATAACTTTCAAGAGTTAACTAATTTTCAGCGGTTGTTTACTTTATACCTTTGTGGGATCATAAAATAAGTGTTTTATTAGCATTGTTTACTTTAACCTCTACTCTTGCAAAAATAGAAGTATCTTCCTACATATAGGTACCTACGTACCTAGCCCGTGGGTATCGAATGTAAGAAAGACACATGGTGAACATGCCAGTTCACGACCAGTTAGTGGACTTGTCATCTTTAAAGTAACATAAATCTCAAATGTGACATTGTTTTGATTCCAATTTTTACCTAGGGTTGAAGAAAAAACATCAAGGAATCAAATGAATGTAAGTTTTAATATAAATTTTGATTGTTTCTATTAAATAATTAAAGATATGGCAAAAAGTGCTGTTTTGTTAGTTCCCGGACACTTGCGGCCAGCTTACGTCCGACATTTTCGTCAGTTTGCGACCACTCAAACGTTATTGAAAAAAGAGCCTTAGCGTGTAGGCTTTAAGGTTCAAAATAAGAATATAAATGAAAAGTTTACATTGATTTACAAAACTGGCTTGTGGAATCATTAGACGCAAACCAACCTTCTTCAAAAGAATCTAGTTGGTTTACGACCTCGAAATACGAGACATTTTACATGTTTTTATTTGTGAAAATAGGATTGGTCGCTAGGTGACCGATTCCCGACCACCGAAAAAGCGTGATTTAAAGTGTCTGCATTTTCGGTTTAGGATTAAAATTTTGCTGGTCGGAATCTGACGTGAACATAAATAGACCTTTTGGAACAAAACTACAAGGTTCAACATGCCAAACTATGGAGTATAAGCTAGAAAACGTAAAAAGAAGATAGGTCGAAAACAGTCATTTGCCGACCATGCGGTCGTAAAACAAAGAAAGTGCCATTTCAAACGCTAGTTTGGCGACCACCCATTATTTTAATTAAAAACATACATTTTTAAATGAATTGTTGCTTACAATATAAATTAAATACATGTTTTTGTCTACACCCCAAGCTACATTTCGATGCGTAAATCTCAATAAAACATATATTTTCTTACGTTTGAAAAAGTGTCCTCTCACTATTTTTTTTGTACTGTTTTCAACCAACCTTCATCTTTTCACTACTGCTCATGTTTGGAGGCTCCCTGATGGGCACTACGTATCCTAGCCTAGGACACAAACCGAGATGCGGGATGGATGAAGGCTAGACTGATGTTTTTATTTAAAAATAAAACGAACAAGATCATCAGTCAGTTTGACTTATTATAACGATTTTACGAAAAAATGGTCGTGAACCGGTGGTGGTCGGCAAACTAGCATGTTCACCCTACGTACTTACATTAATTCATTGGTACCTAATGGAAGTTCTGAATATAATGATTTTCGATCTCACATGTCATTTAGTTTAAAACTGCGGCTTGTGTAGGATAGAGTAGAAAGTTGAATCAACGCGAGTTCGATTCCCGTCAGAATCGAGAGTTTTGATATGGATTATCAACTTCAATGGAATAATACCACCATAGGACACGCGCGGCCCGTCAATGGCACGGTGTAGCGTGACGTGAATCATGCTTTACTTACCACTATTGTTGAAATCACGAAGTTTTTCATACCTACATTAAGTAGGTAGGTAAGTACCAAAATAAAACACTGAAAAAATCTATGAATAAAGATAATAGCGCGTAAACAAACGAAAAACCTATCCAGTATCCAGAGATTGTAAGCCTCGTAAATAATGGGTAGATAGAAGTGATTTTCAGCCCCATTTATCCAATACATCGTCCAGCCAGTTATCGCTCCGTAGCAGCTCAACAATGGACGTAAATCATTCACACTGATTGCAGGCCTAAGTACTTACGCACATGTTTACGTTGTACCTATTTACCTATATATAGGTTCCACATAATATTATGTTAAAAATACTAAACAATGTTCGTTTGTACCCAAACTTTATTGTAAAACTATAAGTATATAAATTTAAGATTAAAATCAAATATTCTTTTAACATATACCTACTTATGTAATGTAACAGTTTTCTCTTATGTTATGTATTAATGTAAGGCATTTCTGGCTGTTCTAGGTATCTTTCCACTTTACAATCGCATGGCGGATCCACCATAGGTACCCCTATTACTACCCTACCCCCAGGGGTATTGCCAGGGGTAGGTATGGTGTCTCCGGCAATCGGTCAGCTTACTCCTTAGTGTTTATTTGTATCGGCAACTAGACGTACTCACATTTTTTGTAGTTTTTTATTAGTTCTAAAGTAGTATCAATAGATGGCGCTGCTCTATACAAAAATTGTAGTTTACGTCAACGTATGCAACCTAATATAACAGTTTCAATAATCTTCAAATAAAATCACAATTAATCGTAATTTACTTTAAAGTTATATTTAAGAGAAGTTCAAATAACGAAAGTCTTTTTAATTTAATTTTTTAAGTCATAGCGTAGAAGCCCTACTTAGGATAAACGAAAGCAGAGTTTCATGACAAAAGACTCAATAAGATTTAGACCATGTTAGATTAGTTAGAGTGTAAGGTATATTGAAGAGTCCTTATTCAAACATTAAAAAATATGGAACAAAGGAATTACAAAGATACCTTTTGACCCCTTCCATTACATAGGCAACATAATTATAGGTACTTCAGCTGTTAATCAGTATTTAATCTATTCTGATCAAAATGATCCATTTTTAGTGTTAAATACCACAAGTTGTGGGTTTTTAAATTCCGAACACGCCACAAATAAGCTTGATAAGCTATTGATAATAAAAGTAATTTGAAAACATTATACATAATATAATCTATCAGATACCTATTTAACTTAAAATATACAAAATGGCATAATCAATGAATATTTGTAAATGGTATGGCATTAACAATTGAACTGTTTTTTGTCCACCACCAATTGTTATTTTATACAATTGGTGTTGGGTTAGGATTATAATGATAATATTTATAGGTAGATATATAATAAACCTAATTAGTTTTGTACATACAAATCTCATTAAAGGCAGAACTATATTCATTCTAGGAAGGAGAATTCGTTTTACTTTATATATGAGACAAATTCAACTGGTAAGCACCAATAACATCATATTCAAGAACAACAATATATTTTCAACAGTAAAAATTAAAGATTATAGGTAATCATAGAAGCATTTAAGAATATTACATAAAATTGAAGGTAAATTTTGTCAACATCTATAAAAGAATTTTACCAAAACCTAGTTTGGAAATAGGAGGAAAAATTCAAATAATAATTTGATAATTTAAGAGAGAGAAATTGTATAATAACTTTGGAACTGGCATACAATGATCTTTCAAATGTCAATCTTGATTTATCTGCTAAAAATAAAGTTATAGGTACTCGTATTCATGCACCAACTGATGATTCATGCGCAGTTGTGATCTGATAAAGATATCAGTTCTGAGTTCAATGTAAAATATATTCCGGCTTCATAAATATTGGTGAATGAGTTTTCCTATTACTTTTTTAATGTCAAATTTTCTATCCTCAAATGCATTACTGACCTAGATATTGCAATAAATTAGCATTTTATTTAATCTTATTTTCATAATTTTCTCAAAGATTATTAGCAAAATATTGAGTGTTTTAGCTATCTATTGAAATAATCTTATTGTTAGGAGAAACAGTAAAAACTTCTTCAGATGCCGACTTTCATTTGCCTTCAGTTTAATATTATAACCTAAGGATATTCTATTAGTTGTAGAAATGTAGTATATTTTGGCAAAGTCGCCTAGCAAAATCTTTTTGTAGGTTCAGTCATACGACATACTTGTAAGTCAATATTGAAATGCTGCCGTTTTAAGCAAGGGGTTGGCTAACTTTTGTTTCAAAGTAACTTTAATCCCAAATATTTTTGTATTATTTTTTTATTTTCGACAGCCCACTTAAATTTTAATTAAAATAAATCTGTATTGTTAAAGCAACATAGTCTGTGGTTTTGACCATATTGTGTCCAATTGTATTCCATATTTTTTTTTAGATTTCAACATCAAACTAATTGTGATGTAAGGCTTAAAATTTGTTCAAAGAATAATTTTTAATATGGAATGTTCTGGTTCATTGAGCAGACCAGTATAATTCATGTATTTATTTATATTACAAAAATCAGCAGTTTATCATAACTGTTTCAGTTAACAGGAGTCACGCCTAATCAACTCACTCATGAGCATATCTATCTCATGCATTTTCAAGTTTAAATTGACCTTTAAAACTAAGCAATAATGTAGCTATAAAATAGTCACTCCATTTTTAAGCCTATCACATCATTAACTCTTATCAGAATAACAATTAACAAAGCTGTGTCATTTACCCGAACAAAGCACCGCAGTTCGAGCATCTTCTGTTTTTGAGAGCGAGACAGCAGAGAATTCCGAGTGGGAAGAAGAGGATGGCGCATAGAATACCCAGACATGTGAAATCATCTTCTAGTATTCCAACGCGGCAAGCGGGGCAGGCGCCGACTGCGATTATTGGTGGAGGGATGATTATGTTAGTAGCTCCATAGTTTGGCACATAGCCGGTCACAACTGGGGCGCCTTGAGGAGTGTAGCCAGGAGGTGGGGGCGGATATGTCGCCGCTTGCGGCCCCATCTGGGGATACCCCTGCGGGTAAGGCTGCGGTCCTGAAATCCACAATAGATTCAATTAGACTTCGGCATGTCAAAGAAATATCGTTTTTAAAGCCAATCAACGATATTGAAACCTTTTATCGTGTAGCAGTATTAAGTTTCACCAAGTTGCGCAGTGAACTGCGATCCGCTTACTTATCTCTGATTCATTGACATCGAATAAGGTTTCGCAAAATAAACTTTGGAATAACTTTACCTGGTGGCATTGTGGCTGAGTAAGGAGGCGGCTGGTCGGTTACAGTTGGCTTGTCCATAGTTATTGGTTAAATAGTCAAACAAACAAGATAACAACCACTTAATTAGCAAAATAGTCAAATAAAATGCACAAACACTTTACAACAAAGTTTCGCTTTTTGTGAAATCAGCTGCCTGACTGATTGATTAGCTGTCAAAAGTGTCAAAATTATCGAACCAAACCGTCACCTATGTCATTGTCAAAATATAAAAGTATGTCACGGAGAAGAGGAATCTTGATTGGTCAAGGATGGATACATGGTCCACAGAACATATTTACTCTGAGACATGGTCTTTCTGCAATTTTTACTTTTCCCACGGCTATTGTTGCTTGCAATAATTAGGCTAAATCCCCAAACAGGCTCCAGCCAGGTAATAATAATATTGTGTGAGCATAGATAATAATACGCAAGGTTCAATCAGTGAAACAAGATGGTTTTCTCTCTACACCTCAGATTCTATAAGTACAGATACCTCATCTCGAACATTGATAAATGATAAATGATAAATGATAAATGAATTTTATTGCTGTTGACTAGGTGGTAATGTAAACATTGGTCTTAGGTCTAACTTAGGTGCTAGGTATCTCTAGTTTGCCTGTTAGGCTTACAGCATTAACATGCAGAAATAAAATCTATTAAATAATTAATAAAAATCTCAAACGATCAAACAAATTTTTTTATCTAACAAATGTCAAAAAAATAAAATTAAAAATGTCTAAAAATCAAATTAAAAATGTCAAATATCAATTGAAATCACTCCTATTTTTCTTCGGGTTATTTTTTGGTGTAAAACTCCATCTAGTGCGTGCTAGTGCTAAGTAGCATGCAGTCGGATGCCTAAACGGCGCTAGGTGACGCTGCATAAATCAAACACCAAAAAATAGCCCGAAGAAAAATAGGAGTGATTTCAATGTTCGAGGTGAGGCACCCCCATTTAGCATGACTTCTTTCGTGAACCGAACTATTATAGGTACGTACCTAAACCGCGATCAAAGCCGCCAAGCGCTCAATGTAAGTGGTAGATAAAACAGCTCGCTATGTCAAACCTACAGGAATGCATAAATATAATGTGTTGGTAGTGGTGTAGTAGGTAGGTGGGAATAGTATAGGTACAGAACACCATAGCAACCGTAGGTAATAGAATATCTATACATCCAACACACCCTTATACATTTGAACCCTTTGTTCTCGTCGAAGTTGTCAAAGAAGTCTCCAAACCATTATACCAATGTACCAATGAAATGAAAAAGTCCATTCAGAAAAAACATACACACATTATCCATCGAACTCGCATTTCAAAACGCCTGAACGACTATTTCTATTCATGTCCAGATAGTTATATTATCTATCAGGGAAAAAATAAAAAGCACACAACATTTTAACTTTCAATATATTTTTATAATATTTTCACAAAACAATAACTACGTATTTCAAAAGTCATCTAACTACATACCTAATGTCTCACTAAAATATTTACAACTTTGTTCGGAAATATATCAAACTACTTTTACATAAAATCACTACCTTAGTGTAAAAGGCAAGCAGTGCATTTACTGGATAATTCGTAATCCTATTCTACGTCATATAGGTCACAAATATACAATTAAACTTTAATCCTAAACAAATCATCACATCTACCAATGATTTAAAGATAATAGTAAAAAATGGATGTCAATAATAAATTACGATGATTCTACTTATTGTATTTTATTAAATGTATTTTATGGGAATGTAACTTTTAAATTCGCTTACATAAAAAAACATGAGCTACTGCTGAATGTTAAGATTGGATGTGCCTCTGACTACCCCAATAATATATTCAAGACATAAACTGCCTAAATAACTAAGCTAGGGGTTCAAGAAGCAACTGTGTTTAGCCTAACTCATGAAGAGATAAAACAATAAAGTTTATGATAAGAGAGCTTGTTAGGGCATAATTTTGTTTGACAAAAAATAAACAAATACAGTTAAACATAGAAAAAATAATAGGGATTCTTTTCCCACCCTAGATACTTTTTGTCAATTTTGCACAAACAACTTCATTTAAGTATTATCTTTAGTTACAACAATCCTTTAGTTTATAAATTTCCTACGAATATAATGTTTTATGGATCTTTTATACAAGCTTGCAAGCTAAAACGTGTATAAAAATCCATTCTACTCAATGTTCTACAGACTTTAAACGCATAATAAGATTCTTCATCTTTTTGTTAAGGCTCAATACACACCGAGATGGAAGCGAAGCGGCTGTTTCAGTGTCATATGATTTTAAACTTTATGAATCCTACTTCCTATCCTACTGTAAACTGTAAAATATATATAAATGTGAAAGTTTGTGAGAATGTGGTCGGGATGTTTGTTATTCTTTCACGCAAAAACAGCTGGACCGATTTGGTTGAAATTTGGTATGTAGATAGGTGATACCCTGGATTAACACATAGGCTACTTTTTATGCCGATATTCCCGCGGGAACGGGACTTACGCGGGTGAAACCGCGGGGCGCAGCTAGTATGACTTTATAGCGGTCTGAAAATCAGCGCCGCCTCCCTTGGAGTGGCATTTTGCTGAGACCGGACCCTGGTACATTGTTTGTTTGTTCTTTTTTTCTTGTATTTTGTGTTTGTGTTATTTTGTACAAAATAAACGTCTATCTATCTATCTATCTATCTAATAGATGGATGGAGATCGCTTGCGTTTCAAGCGATACTATGTATTAAGATTAAGTTTAAAATGATATGACAATGAAACTGCCGCTTCCCTTATATCTCGGTGTGAGTTGAGCCTCTTCTATTCTATTCAAGTAGAAAAGTAAACTAAGTGTCTTGTATTTTTATGTGTCTCCCGTGTACAAATGTCTTTAGAAGCGTACAGGCGCCCAGCATCCCGTCTATTCGTCGCGTCTGTAGTACCTAATGGCGATTGTCCGGGAACACGGTCACCGCCGGGAATTTACGAATCATGTTAAGTATACCGTTTGAAGTGTTTACAATGTTTAAAACCATGATAATTTAAAAATTTTAGGTATATTTTTGTGTGTCCCGTGTACAAATGTGTTTAGAATCGTACAGGCGCCCAGCAGCCGGTCTGTTCGTCGCGTCTGTAGTAATGCGGACGATTGTCCGGGAACACTGTCACCGCCGGGAACGGATGCTGCTGGATAAACTTCAGTGTTACGCGGATCTGGAATCAAAAGGCAAAATTTAAAATCCACTTTAAAAACTATCGTGGGTAGTATTAGACGTATCTATTCATAAAAAGTATGGTCACTCCTCGTAGTGACTCAACAATCAACAATATTTTTATAGAATAATTTCACGTTGTATAATATAAAATTAAAATTGTTATTACAACAAGTTCAATTTTTAGCTTCTAAAGTTGTTAAGCCAAGATGGCGGCCTAAAAACTCCGTTACCAGACTACCTCGGGAGTATACTTGTAAAGATTCTAGCGATATATGTGCGTATATGTAAGTTATATGTGTGTGTGTTATAACTCACATTATGCACAAAGTGCGGCGGCTCAACAGCAGGCGTAGTGCTAAGATGCTGCAGTATGAAATCATCAGACTGCTCCAGCCACAGATCGACGCCGCGCAGTGGGTCGTAGTTGAATGGACCGATGCGCAGCATACCGACCCCATTGTCGTATATGTCTAGCACCTGGAATAACATTTACATAGTAAGTTGAGAACCCTGATTGAATTTAGTTCGAAAATAGAATGAAACAATTGTTTTTTGCATACAGCACAAGACTGTTTAATCTACATCTAACAGGGGAATAAATTACTCTAGCGCCCCTAAATCATCCCTCGGATCTCTTGAGGTCCCCAGCCCGGATGTCCATATCAAAGACACAACTACAACATTTGTATACTTAGCCCTGTGAAATAAGGTGCGATCGTCCTACACTTAGAGTTCTACTGACCTGTGCTGAATGTGGCCCTCCGGTGATCGTCCTAGCGCCCCTCAGAGAGCCCTCAGGTCCCTTGTCAGGGAACGTGGCCGGGAAGAGGTCCCCAGCGCGTTTGTCCACGCAGACGCCTGGTGACGAGCGGTGTTCAACTCACAACATACATTACTGACCTTTGCTGAATGTGGTCCGCCAGTGATGATCCTAGCGAATGGAATCGCTGGTGGGAAGAGGTCCCTAACCTTGTTATCCGCATCAAGTGTCATTTTTGGTCAGCCATTATGATTACTGACCTGTGCTGAATGTGGTCCGCCAGTAATATTCCTAGAACCCCTAGTTTTAAGGGAGAACTCGGGGTCATATTTTATGAAATGAGCCCACTTTAATCCCATTTTTGATCGACCAATTTTGGTCTACTCAGAGTTCTACTGACCTGTGCTGAATGTGGCCCTCCGGTGATCGTCCTAGCGCCCCTCAGAGAGCCCTCGGGTCCCTTGTCAGGGAACGTGGCCGGGAAGAGGTCCCCAGCGCGGATGTCCACGCCGACGCCGGTGACGAGCGGCGCGGGCGAGCCGCCGCCGAGAGCGGTGTTCAACTCGCAACAACATGCGAGCGTCAGGTCTATCTCCACGGTCAGACGGTGGAATGATACTGGAAA
The DNA here is from genome assembly GCA_947086425.1 of Xanthorhoe spadicearia. Taxonomy (NCBI): domain Eukaryota; kingdom Metazoa; phylum Arthropoda; class Insecta; order Lepidoptera; family Geometridae; genus Xanthorhoe; species Xanthorhoe spadicearia. The sequence goes on along the minus strand of OX352205.1, from coordinate 2,714,158 downwards.
GTGAGTTAAAACTTATTTTATTTGCTTCTGGCGCAGGATCGTAGTGGATGGCACAAACTAAGGGAGGCCCATAGGCCTGGGCATACCCAGCAGTGGGTAAAGTCGGGCTGTGGATGATGATGATGATGTTTTGCCCGTTTCACACGTCGTTTCACTTAAAATAAATACTAGTGTATTCATTTCATTAAAGTACGATGAGCTTTTTTTTTTCAATGGTCCAATAAAGCCATAAACATAAAGATCTTTGTTTTTGCTTACTAAGAAAGTAGAACATAATGCATGTCCTGAAAGATGAGTCACGATAGGCACGTCTTCAGCAAATATCACAACACTTAGCGGTAGATATGACAATAGATTGCTCGAATCACCAACGCCCACACAAAACTAGCGCAGTGTACATATTGAAATTAGTACAATCTTGATATACGCTACAGTATTCCCATTAAGACTTCACTTGTGTTTGAATTTGAAGGATATAAAACGACTACGAAATATGAGACTACGACGATGGAGTTTAAGTCATTCTCTTGGATCTTTAGGGATTAAAGACTCTTCGAAGAAGTCAAAGTACCTTAAGAAATGCTACCAATAGTTCGCAGAGTCAACCTTGTTACTTGTTCCCCGATAAGCTTAGCTTAGCTCTATATTAGTTTAGCTGGCCATGGACGTTCCGGTTTATACTGTCAAAAGCATGTCCACTAAAGTCAAATAGGTATAAATACCATGCATTTAACAACTGTAATTTCATGCGTAAATTTTCATGTCTGTGATGTCTTAGCAATAAACAATTTGTATAGACTACTGTGTAAATGCAGCTTTACCATCTGTTCGTTGGCAGCTTGACAAATATATTCTGACCTTAGACGTCAATACTAATAATTTATTTCCGACTTAATTCGCGATTTTGTTCTAATGGATCATGATCATGTCTAAAGCTGGGTCTGTTTCACTATTGTTTATGTATTTGCAATCGAAGGTATGTACCTCCGATTTCTCACACTGTTTCACTTACGATAGTTTTGAAAGTGAGATAGACATTGAGACTGTCATCAGTAGTAGTCAGTGTACATCAGTAGTAGATATAATAAATTGAACAAGTTAACCGACGGCGCGGTCAACAAACGTGTGATTTTTGGCACTAACTGCTTGCTTCCGTTTCAATGATTTAGAGGGCATGTCAATTTGTCGGTCCCGGCTATAAAGTCGTTAACCCATTCCCTGCCCAGATCTGCAGTGCTGTGTATAAGTACAGCATGAGCGCCATGGGCAAAAAACGTGTCAAGCCATGACAGTGGCAATTATGGTGATGAAAATAAAGATTAAAATAATGACACCAAAACTACTCGGCGCTTCACTGCCACTCTGTATGTTGGGCCTAAAACAAGTAATACTCACACATAATATTAGCAAACAGCTCATCAGAATACCGGTGGGGGTCTGTGAAGCCCCCCACTAGCTGCAGCTCCAGCCTTCCCTCGGGGTACCCCACGGCTAGTTGCTGCACTCTGGCCACCATGGCCGCGGCGGCCTCGGACGTGCCTGAACCATCGAGGTGCGCTAAGGCCACTGCTCCGGACCCTAGAATGTACAGATTTGGTGGTGTTATATGTGTAAAAGGAGTGAGATGCCGAGTAATAGAGGAAAATGGAGAAAGAAACAGTTTCTGCCGTAGTGCATTTATACATTCTGAGCATATAATAAGTGTTCTAAATGTTGAAAGATAAAATGAATTGACAGTGTAAAAACGTACGGGAATTGGTCATTGTCTTACCTGAATGCCTGATTACAACTATAATACATGATGTGGCGTCGTCTGATCCAATGATGTTTACGTTTTCTGTAAAAAAGAAAAAGAAGTTTCATTAAATAAATAAATTGTGTAATAGTATCATTTGAAAATTAATTTGTGTAATAGTTTAAAACCGATATTTTTAACGCTTTCACTGCCCATGGCGCAAGTAAGCTAGGTGCGAGCGATGGAACACAGTCCTCTCCATCGGAGACGACTGCGGCACCTGAGCCGTTAATGCATTACAGCCTAGTTAGTATTTACTAGGTAGTGAGCATCGGTATCTCAGTAGCCGAAGTAAGCGGCCAGAAGCGCTCAACACGTCAGTCAATTATCTACACAAATCTCTAGCTACAACTTACTGTCATGAGGCACGACAGCGGCCAGTTCCCTCTGAGCCACATACAGCAGTCCCTGCGGACCGACCACTCTGGCTGCGGCGGCCAGCAGCTGAGCGGCCGCATCTCTGTACCCGGGGTGGGCGGCCAGAAGCGCGCGAACCGAGGTGGGGCAGTCGTCTGCGAGAACGCCGTTCAGCACGACCACCATGCTGACGCTGGAAGCAAAAGAATCAATGAGCATAAGTCCTAAGGTTTGATTTAGTTGTAGAGGTAACTCTACAATTTCCTTTGTTTACTAATAAATTAAAACTATTTAAGAGACTGACCGCTGTAATTTCTAAAGACGTAAAAGTTTAGGTCAAAAACGGAAAGTTACAGGAGGAAATGTAAAATTTTAATCAGACTTTTTTACTATAACTGATGTAGATCCATCATAAAACAGAACAGAACAATCTAGGGCTAATTAAAAATTTAATCTAACTCCTAGAACTTTGCACCAATATTCAGAGTACCTCAGGGCTCAACAATAGAACCACTACCGTATTTAATTTACACGAACCTTTGAATATAAGATAGTATACAGCAAGTCAAGAAAATATTCAAAAAAGACGAGGACGACATGAGTGATGTTATTCTTGCTCAATTGTCTGTAGCGGATAATGTATTCCGAATGCCGTGGGGTCATACGAGTGACACTGGCAACCATTTTACACCCCAACCACAGTTGATAGAGTAGGTGCTTGGAAATAAGTGTTTCACTTGTATATTATACTATAGAAGTGATGCATTTTTAAAACTCAACGCTGACATGACTGGATTTGAACACTTATAATATACTTAATAATTTATACAAAAGAAAAGTCGGTAAACACGAGTCAGAAGAGTTTTCACAAACTTTCGCAATCATAATTGATATTTATAAAGAACCATGGCGATTGTAACACAGCCACGTCGGGATGTAAATAAGGAAAACAACGCGATACATGTCCGAGCCCATGCCTACGAGTATTATTATCTCTAAACATAAATCACTAGAAATTCCTACGTAACTTTTCATATGAATAATTGATGAAACTATCACAACTCTATTCTAGTTTAAGGTTCTACCATGTTCTACACATATAAAATAATTTTGATAACAATCGAAAATCAATAAACGCAATAAATAAAATAAATAAATATCCTTGGACATTCCACACAACGGCATCTAGTCCTATGCTAAGCAATTAAAATGCTTGTGTTATGGTGATCAGATGACTGATATACTACTTAAATACATTTTTTTAGATATATATTCATATATAAATTAAAAGTGCCACAAGCATGGCCCGACTGCTCATTTACATCACGCGCCGGCGCCCATGTAAATTCACGTATGCCGACTACTGTTCGCAAGTAGAAAATAACTTTCTACAAGCAACCTTCCTGAACAAGAACCAGCTGTGTGGGAACCAACGAACCATATATTGCATGAAAATAAACTCTTATCACTGTTACAAGAAAATGAATCAAATATTTTATAAATACAACTAATGTTTAAAAATTAAACAAAGCAGAACATAAACATAGCGATAATTTATGAAACTGAAATAAAGATAACAAAATTAAAATTATTAGTAAAGATAAGACGTTTTTTTATTTTTAAACAGTGATAGTATACTATACGAGCAACCCGCCCGGCTTCGCGCTGTACTTTTTTTTACTGTGATGCTTGTATGCATGGAACCTTTCTCTTGATTAACTCTGTCTATTGATAAAAACCGCATTTAAATGTTGCGTAAGATCTATGCGCACATACGATACGACAGCGACTTTGTTTTTATACTAGGTAGGCTACCTACTTCAATACTACTTAACAATAATTGGGTATACTATGTAACAAGACTGAAAACGAACGAATGATATGATAAGATTGGTGAATGAAGCTAGATTATCAAGGGACACGTAGTACCATGTCAGAGGCATGTCTAATTCTAATTACTGATATAGACAGTATTTAGATACTACAACATTCATTTAGATTAACATCGTCCTGACCCTAGATAAATTTAGAAGTGGGGTGATACCTAGTGTAGAAGTTGACTTGCCTATACAAACAGTTAGGAAACTAGTGATGGGGGCGTTTAGACAACCTAAAAAGTCCACAAACAACCCACATATAAGGCACCAAACGTCGCTAAAGCAAACTTATTTACTGAATTTCAACAACGAATAAATTATTCCCAGAATAGATTTTAGCTGCGTCAAGGCTCATCAATAAAATCGACAAGCAAACGTGCAATTACGACAACTAATGGTGAAACATAAACCTACTAACTGCGATGTTAATTGAAACTGTGTATTAGAATGTCGCTGTAAAAAGTTGTACATAAATCACATTCATTAAAACAGCTTAGACAAGGCTACTTTTTATCTGACTGCAAAAGTGGAGGGTGTTGTGTTTAAGATATGCATATTTTATAAGCTTAATCATATTTTTTATGATGCCGTTGAAAAGGATACTAGTTTACGAACGCTTGCATCATCAGAACATTTAAAAGTGACGGCCTCAAAATCGATCGATATGATTAATTTACATGAATTTTGGATTATGAAATATTGGAAATGGTGTAGTATGAATTGAAAAAGGTAGCTATTAGTGGCGATTTTGCTGTCTCCAAAACCAAACTAACTAAAGAATAAAAAGGACGGCATCATTTTTAGCTAGATTAGTTTTAGTTTTGGCGACATCAGAATCAGCACTTCTGTCTGTGAATATTTACACGAATTTATTAAAGGATAAAGTTAGTGTGTAAGTGTGATTGTTTGTTACGAATTTTATTGAAATTTGGTATCAGGATAGTTTGTATCCTGGATTAACAAAGGCTTTTAATCCCGACATTCCAACAGAAACTTTACCGCGGGTAACACCGCGGGTCTCAGCTAGTTTAATATACAACTGACTGTTGTAGCAGACTTTACTGTCAATTAAACCCTGAAGACTTGTGATAAAGTAGTCAACGACCGTCAATTACATGTTTTATATTGATACATTATTATAAAACGCCAGACAAATTATCGACAAAGTAGAAGTAAATAATGAAACCATTGATTACTAAGATATAACTTAATCCAACATAATTATCTTGAAGGCAGATACAAAGTGTATTAATAGAATACCAGGCAGATTTTATGATTACAGACTTATCTTCATGAAAATACAAAATGTTATGGTAGATATTAAGTATCATTGTATTATGAAAAAATCAAGCATATTATTATCTGATAATTTCATTTCTACTACCTTTATAGTTAGTTGAAAAAAACCTGTGGTTTTTTTTTTCAGATTCATTATTTAAATCAAACCAGTAAAAACCACTAATGTTGCAAAAAAATAAAAACGTATTGCAAAATATCTTAGCAAGTACTTATATATAAACTTATTGAAACAGCAGTTGTAAACTAAACGTGTTTGAGTTTAGGGCTAAGTGTTTCGAAATGAACACACGCCACATACAAAAGCTCGCTTCATTTTCGTAATCGAAAAGAATTGTCGGGAATTTTTACAAAGACAATCGGCGTCCTTGGACAAACGAGTGATGATTAATGAACCTGCTGGGAAATCGAGACAGCATCTCGGTACTTCGACCTATTCAGTCACACGTAAGGTCCATTCATCTGAAACACGAACACACAACTAGCATTAGGATTGTTTCACACGCTGGGTTAGAAACGGTCCTTACAGACCAGAAAAGCTGTCCTGCAACTCGAATTATGCTGAGAGCCCTTTTGCAGACATACATACCTTAGTTTTGAATTTATTGTTAAGTTTTAAGTGTTACTAAGGGTCTGTTTCACAATTGCCGCAAACGGATAACATATTGCCGTCAAACGCAACCGTGTAGGCTAAACCACAAGCGACACCGCGCACTTATCAAGACATTACACATTCTGTATTACCAAAACGCAACTACAAACACATAGCCACAGCTTCACCACTTTTTACTTACGAGGTGTGGTTATGGTACGTGTGAAAGAACCCTAAGTTTAGTACCGGACGCTCAATGGCAACAATAGTCTAATTATACACCTCAAAAATACATTTACTGTACCATCAATCATTGCATTGGTATGAATATCGATCCAATTTATACAATAGCTATACTTCGTATTGACTCTATAGTGGTGCAGCGAGTACAGGCACACTCGCGTAATGATGGTTTATGGTGATGATGAAAGTAGCCTATCCCGTTCTCTGTAATATATTTATGTGCCTGATCGTAATCTGTTCAGCCGTTGGGCGTGAAAAGGTGACAACTTTCACATTTAATACCTATAGATAATTGTCTTAAAACTAAATCTTACGTTGTATCATAGTAATTTTAAACACTGTTTTTATAGACTCTAATTTCAGACGGATTTTGAGGATGTAAATACCTACTTACGATTCATGCATAGGTTAAGAATATGTAGAGCATATGTATAATCGTCATAATCACACGCTGTTGCCTCTAACATAATTAAAAAATAAAAACTTACAAATTCCAAGACAATAAGAATGTTTCTCCAAAAATTTACACACTTCACTTTATCAATAACAAGAAAACATTCACTGATAAGACTAATGCTATACACAAAAATATAGATGTTATTTACGGAGACGAATGTGTTGTATCAAGTAAACCGAGTAACTGAGCCCGCCTGTTGGGTTATCGTGCTCATGAACACATCGAATGCCGCGAAGTAACTTGCTTGTTATTGTTGTGATAATGCTTATTATGTTGGAAATAGTCCGATAGTCATATCTTGCCACTGGCAATTAAGAAGAATACCGTCATCTTTAACAGAGTTATTGTCTCCGGTTTTGTTTAAAAATAAGACAACTATTTTCAAATAAAATGTATTACTGAATTCGTGTCAGAACGTGGTCAACTCTAGTGGCGGAGTTTTTAGGCCCCCGAAAGGTCATGGCTTTACGATTTTTAAAAGCCGATAATTTAGCATGCCCTGCGAAGTGCGGCAGCATTCATTTTTTTATGTCACTTGCGGTCAACCATCCAAGTTGTGACTTCTCAAAACGTTGCTTAACTGCAGTGATCCAACAAGAACATCTAAGCAAGCTTCGCCATGAACGCTTTATCTATTACCGATTTCATTAAAATCCGTCTTGTAATACTCGTAGAGGTCAAATTCCTGTCTAAGATTTACTTATTTCTAACAAGGAATAGACCTGATTAAAATTCATCACTTCGAAACGTATTCTTTCTTTCTTATCCTTAAAATTAACATATTAATAGATTTAAGGTCTAAATCTCTTTATTTTAAAAAGATTAAGGAGGAAGTCATTTTAAAGGTTTATCTATAATATTTGCCTGTAACATACATACTGCTTTAAGGTTGTATAGACACATCATGCTGCGATAAATAAGAGGATACTAACCAATGCTGCTTGAGATAATTGTCATAATAATCTTCCTGGAAATGCCTTTAAAGACAGTTTATCAACTTAAATTGCTATTTATTACAAAACTGCAATTTATAAAGTTACCTACGAGATAGTGACTAAGGGCACGACGAAGCTACCTAACTAATTAAAATAGGAACACTAGGGAAATACCAGCTAGTTAGCAAACAATAGACTTCATAGATGAAATAGTAGTTGTTAATGCGAAGATCAGTTTCAAATGAATGAAACCACTTACAGTAATGAAGTTCAACAAGGCTTAACATTGAAAATCAGCTTACCAGTTTACCCAGAAACTCTTCACTTACGCCACTAAATATGGAACTTATATTGTTTGTATTGTAATATTGTCAGCCAATAAGTTGCAACAGAGAAACGTTTATAGCAAAAAGATCCAATCAAAGAATCTATTCGTCGGCGGATCAAAGGAATCCGGTCAACACGGTACTTTAATTGTACTTAATTGACATATGCGCGTGCGCTCCCTCAGCTAAGTGGATTTACAGCTGGTGGACCGAATTGAACGATTCAGTAATTGTCTAACGAGGAAAATCTGTGTCAAACATCTATAGAGCGAGGAAATTCTGTTCACACTCCATTTGCGAAACTATCACATCAATTGAGGGCGTTGAGTTTACCTCACTTTTCAAATCGTCAATGTGAAGCTTAGTTAGAATTTCTTATGTTGCAAAAACATTAGAAATCTTGACGCAAACTTTAATGACTAAACTTCAGTAGCTATAAATAATATAATCTACTAAACAGACAGTCTATAAAAACAGTGGAAGAGAAGGGCAAGCCTAAGCTCAAACCAGTTAACGTCCCCCACACTGACTATTAAATCTCACACGACCATTAAAACTACAATAAAATATGTTGATCGCAAGACTGCTATCTAAAATAGAGAAAGATATTGCTATCGGTACGCCCAGAGATCTAGATGGGACATATTGGAACATGGCGGGAACGGCACCATAATTTTCTATGACCATACAATTTCGTGACATCGAGGGGCAAAGCGCAAAGCACATCGTCTTTCCAGTTATGGAGTGCAGGCCAATAGAACTGTCCGGCGACTTATTAATGACCGCTAGACAATGACGCTAATGCTATTAAGCAGTGGCAATAGGTAGCCTCGGGTTTAAATGGTCGCGTGCGGTGTGGATGATTCGACGAAATTACGACATGTGGATTTATGATAGTTGAAAGCTTGTTAAATATTAAGTGGCAGTGGTGTGATTAGTGCGACTAGTGCGTAAAGGTTTAGTACGTCATTTTCTTGTTACTTTGGCTACTATATAGAACAAACCATACTATAAAGTCTTCAATAGGCTTTTAGTTTCCATCAAAGATAGAAAGTTCGTGCCGATAAACGTAGCCTTCTGCTAAAATTATGAGCTCATAAACCTGACTCTTCTGCCTTTAAACCCAATCATAAAACCTTATGAATGATGCGGAAAGATGGAACGATAGATATTTGCGATATGAATAGAAAATTTACCGGTAATTCTATCTCGATAAAGTTGACCGTAAAGTCACTTAGCCTAATATACAGCAATTCTTGTTTGAGAAATTTTGTTCTCACGGTATTAATGACTAGGCAAAAGTTTAGTGGAGACCCGCTCCTTTTATGCGGACCATGTCCCATTACTTGCCTCATTTGCGGCGGAAGACAAACGGCCGATTGGAGGCGAGCACAAATTTCGCCGATGCTATCATCCTATGGTAAAGGCTTGGCCATACTGATAGGGATATAACGGACAACATCTGTCAAAACGGATTGTCAATCTTGGAAAAACAAGGGCACCAGTAATCCTTACCAGCGGAAGAAATATGAGACTGCTAAAAATTCAAAACCTGAGAGTAATAGTCGTTTCACTAAAGTTTTTTCCAACTACCAAATATATCGATATATCGATTATCCACTTTAAAAAAAAAGTAAAGATAGTCCCTGATGTTAAACAAGATATCTCGAGTGAACACAGCTTAAGCATGGCTTGAATTCACGACACTTGCAAACTCGCTTGCTCCCCATTGTGACAGCGCGGTTATACTAGTCTGTAAGACAATGGTTATCGTTCGGGCGATACGGGCACAGATACAGTCAGTTCTGATGGATGCGGCACGCTCGGCGATACCATCTTTATCGTGCGCCGCCAAGTCTTATGTGCACCAATTATTATTCAATATTTCAGTTACCAGATGCTAACGATAGAACTTTAGATGGCTGATAACCTTATCTTACCTTACGTTGATCCGTCATCAAGGTATCATTACTTTAGTAAAATCAATTGCTGGTTGTGATAATATCGACCACACAAAACGAAAGGCGTTTGGCTTGGTACTTTTTTGAAATGTCAAAAGTATTGTGGAGCAGAGGGTAGCCGAATCATGTCAATTCAGAGTAAAGTTCTTTTTATAGTCTTTTCCCTTTTGCGGTTTTGTACTTGTGGCATTAATAATTAATTAACGGTTTTGACTCCTGTAAACATGTTATTTTTCTGAAATTCACAACGACTTGCAGCAGAGACAAATATTATTTAGATAGGAAAAAATGGGTTCAATTTATTACAAAAAATTAAATTTATTTTACTAATAGCACTAATAGGTTTCTCAACGGGTCGGAACATATCTATTCTATTGGGGTTAACTTCTGATTTGATTGGGTCCGGTCCGGTCAAGTGACAAGAACCTATCGATAATTGAATAACGGTTGCCTTAGTATCGATTGATTTATCATTGAATCAGTGGGTGAAGCATACAATCTTGATATTGGCGTGATTATACACAATTACAATGGCATTAGAATTAGGTCAGCTTTTCTCTATATTTGTGGTTTCTAATGCAAATTAATACTGAATTCGTAAGAGTTTACCAATATAAGCTAACGATGAAGCTGCAATAGGCATTATTTAGGTAGGTTATAAATGGGTCTGTTAAATATTTCCATACATAATTTATAACAAATTCTCGTAAAAATAGTCTCCAGTATATGTCGCAATACCAATGCCCAGTCTATTATTATCAGAGACCCCGTGCGTGATGGTGTAACTCTTTTATTAGTTTCAACTTTATGACGTTTTCTGTATCACCACATTAAAGAGACGTATAAAATAGTCTAATCTCAGAAAATATAGAACTGTACATATCCCACCCACTTACTGATATGGTTTTATACATTCGATTCATTAATGAAGAAATCTGTTTACTAAAACGTCAATATTCGGGGCAGTTTTGATTCATTACAACGAGATACGTTATCATAGGCATATTATTTGGTTAATTGAGTTGATAGGCAAATAAAGCAATTACTCAACATTAATAAAGAAATCAATGACCTGGCAGGCTGGCACTCAGGAAATAAACAAGATAGGTATAAAAACAATGGAATATTTCTTGTGACAATACTCACGTTTAATAGGTGGAGCTGTGGATGTCAAGATCATTCAGGTCGGGCCACCTGTAACAAAAACATTGTAATTGTATTGATGCGATTATAATGAACGTATGCTTATGTTGAGTTGGGGATAAGTTAATTATAGAAACAAGAAAATAACGGCCAAACAATCCCTTTACTACCAGAATAAATTGCACTTGCAATAGATACAATTGCAAAACTGCATCCAACTGAACACTCCAAATAAGAGAAAAGACAGCCGTTGGACATGAAATAGTAGTCGCAAAGATGAATATCAGAAACATTGTTTTCGGAGATTCAACAAGCGGGTCGCATGGGTCATTCGTAAAAGCAGATTCAACAGTACAGTTACAGCAGCTACATAAACAGAAGCTATGTAAATAGACGCACGTGGCTCGTGCGGCACGCGATCCACAGCTAAGGAGGTAACCAACAGAGATGTGAGTGCATCTACTGCTATCGCGAGGCGCCATCTCGTACGATCCCCGACCCGTCCGCGGCACGACGAAAATTAAAATAATGTGACACTGAATTATGAGCCATGCGACCACGAACAATATCGAGAACAGCGGTAATGCTAATTCAATAGCGTAATATCGAGAGATACGGTCTCGTAGTCTCCCCCGCGGTCGATCCAGAGATAGTCTACGATCGCGCAGATATGGTTTTGTTCGTGATTTATTTTGGTCGCTCCCATATAAGTACTGTACGGCAGAGTACAACAATGGACCGAGTTGGATTTACGACAGTCGATTTGGTGGCGATAAAGATTTAGTTACGTCTGCGGAAGGGTTCGAAAGCGTCTAGGTATTAGCACCAGTCCGTTTTATGGGCGTTCCAAACGAAAACATCGCTCGCGTCGCGTCAATGCGACCGGATTATAAAACACCGATACATGTAGGTGTATAAACAAGCACGAAGTGCCTCAGATAACTGAGAAACATTATGCACTCGCATAAATTTTAATTAGATACGTACATCGAGCGGTCATATCTCGGTCGAACGTGCTAATAAAATTGAACCAACAAGCCCATTCGTATTTTGCGATTCATAAGTCCAGTTTACGATTGATTGTCCAGGTAATGCTGAACTCTCGATTTTCATTAGCAGTTAAAAATATAAAATTACTATAACGGGGTATATGCTTTTACTAAATTGATATATAGGTATTAAATTTTTGATATTAGCTGTAAAAAATTCAAATTATATAAATGTCAGAGCTCATAATTAAATTCAGATACGAAACCTCATTAAAATACACTATTAATTCCTATTATATTAAGACCAATAAAACGATTGTTATGCTGATTCAATAAACGGTATTAGTGTATAACAACACGGAAATTTTAATCGGTAGCTCGCCGTGAAACTATTCATTATTTATATTTTTAAATTTGTGGCCGGTTTTATACATTTTATTCGATTCTCAGTCATGTGACAAGTAAAATAGGGATGTATTTGAACACCACGTTAAATAGGACAAAGTACTTCAATCACAAACCTGAGTTTACAATAACATTTTAGGTAAGTTGTAAATAAAAAAAAACTTTCTCCAGATGCCATAAAAACGCATCATTTGATTATTAGATAGAATTATGCTACATTTATCTGGAAGAACTGGATGCATTCTACTTTTCCAAATACAAAACATACAAAGGTCGAACACTCCGTACAATTTTATCTTACAATCCAATCGTTCTTATCACACTGAAAGCTAACACTTCAAGATTTATGTTAAACATGACTTTCGTTGAATAAAACATTTTGTTGAATCACTTGCGCTTGCGCACAGCTTTCTCTACGTTTCTGCGCAGTGGCGATCGGATCTTCGCAGGGGTTTATCTAACGTGTCTCTGGCATTAACGTAAATTGCACTAATTGTGGAAACCCACGGAAAGTGGGCCTTTATGACGACAGTTTTTACTTGACTCTGTAGAAAGCTTACAATGGAATTGGCAATTACTCCTTTCACGTCTCGTTTCCTTTTATGTTCGTCTTTGTTTTTGCAGTTTGGTATCGAGACACACATCGTAATGTTCCAAATATGGTGTATTATTTATTTTATTAAATATATCAATGCACAATGAGTGACTGTAATACTTTAGCCAATCATTACAATTAAAAAGAAATGAGCTTAATTTTTTTTTAATTTTTTTTTTGTTTTTACCTGAATTTTCGTCAGATTTTTGAAATATATAGGTATAAAATAACAAAACCGACAATCAGCAAGAACAATCAACAGTTGCGTCTCGCGTAAGTATCAGAATTGCATCACTAATCATACAATCTCGGCGGGCCACGCAGTCGCTTATCGAAGCACACCCATCGAGATTTGCGTGATAGCGCACCATTGCTCACAAACACAGGAAGTCCTATATATCCATCCATATGCCATATACAGGGTGTCTCAGGATGTGATGATAAGCCGGCACCAGGTGAAAGGCCTAATGACAGCGCTATTAAAAACATGAGCAGTTATAGGACGCTGATAAGTCTAAGGAAATACTATCCTGAGTGAAATTATGAAAAAAAACTTCAAACTACCTCATTTTAGTTAAGTAACTCCTAATTGAAAACTGGAGACTGGATAACTCGGTGCTTTTTTAGACTTTCCTAGAAATTACTGTTACCCTGAGTACCATTGAATGTAGGTTTGTCTTTTTATAGCACCGTCAGAAGTAAGATTTTCACCTATTTCTAGTATAGGGTCTCATACTGGGACACTCTGTATAATTATAAATCTCGTGACAACAGGCGACAGTACACGCGATCGTGTTATGGGACTCCACAATTAATACCGAGATCTTATTGCAAATAGATTAGAGTCGATAATCGTGTGATAAGGAAGGTATACTATGCAAATTGGATGGAAAAATGTATGAGCGGGAAAGATCTTAGTGAAAATACGCTTGTGAAATCGCTAGACACGTTTTAAGAGGTCATTTTGCATGTTAAATGAGTATTAATATGCAAAAATGTGTAAACGTATAAATATTTACCTACAAAACAACTAGTGGCGCCTAAGACCAATCGTTTATTCGTCTATCAGAGTACATCATATAACGTACATTATCATCAATATTGTTCTTTCTCAGCCTACACTGGCTCACTGCAAGGCAAAAAGGAGGCTTTTTCCCCTCTTTCCTTGGCCACAATTGTCCAATTTGGAATATGCATGTCATTCATATTTTAGTAAGTACAAAAAATAAATGTTATCATACTTTAGTATAAAAAATAATATACTTTAGTATAGTAAAAGATCGATAAAAAAATACTATGAATTGAAATCTGCTGTTGATATTGTCATGATTCAGCGTGAAGTGATAAAATCGATTTGATCAGATTGGGTTTGCAGAATAAGAGCCGCATAGGAGCGGCACAGGATACGGCGAAATATTACAAACTAGCTGCGCCACGCGGTTTCACCCACGTAAGTCCCGTTCCCGCGGGAATATCGGGATAAAAAGTAGCCTATGTCACTCGTGGATAATGTAGCTTTCGAATGGTGAAAGAATTTTTAAAATCGGTCCAGTAGTTTTTGAGCCTATTCATTACAACCAAACAAACAAACAAACAAACAAAGTTTTCCTCTTTATAATATTATAGTGTAGATGTAGGACTATCGTGTACTTTATCAGAATTACGTCATGCATTACTTACTAATTCTATGTACATTTGTTATTCATTCATTTAGTTGGATCTTTGTGTTTTCGAAGCGTGTTGGTAAACACAAGTGCATTGGAGTACCTGATCGTTTGATTTTAAACTTTTAACAATAAATAGCATTGGCGCCTTTAAATTTATGTTTTCATTAGTCGTAGCTTTTCATTTGTTTCCAAACTTAAGAGCAACAGTCAAAGTCAGAGTTTGTTTATTTAGATCAACTTAAGCGCGCACTGAGGAATACCCCTTAATATCACTTTGAAACGTAACTTCTTTAAAAATAAGGGATTCTAATACTTACTCATTCTACTTGCGACACAAGAACCAAAGAATCAGACAGCGTTTCAACGCGATGGCAGTGAATAAAGATAAATGAATGAGGAAAATTAATAACTGCCTATTTCACAGTATAGTCACTAAACTTTAGTGAGCTCTCCCAGTTTGTAAGATGTCCTTGCGAAACAAAAAAACAAGCCAATAAAGCACGTAAAAACCCATGTTTATAATACTGTTAACGGTCATTGATGCTCAGCAGGTTAACTCGACTAATTGATGAATCATCAAATTATTCACATTTCTTTCGATAAGATTAAACATTCGATAACAAAGCGAGTCAAGCGTGTGTAAATCAGTTACTAATGAGTCTAGACACCGGAGACGTAGAAAGCTTTGGAATGCCAATAATTTGTTTGTGCTTGCCAAAAATTCTGCAATTACACGCTCGAGTAAAGTGGTATGTGCAATTTGGGGCGCAAACTGGTCTAATGACTTTTGAACCAGAATATTATTATAATCCTATTATTAAGTACTTAACAAGTTTGGCTGCTCGAGTGGTACCTGGATTAAAAGAAGCTCATACATTATTTTACTTTTTACATTTAACTATACTTAATCAAACAATTGTACCTAAATAGCCTATGAAACTATGATAGAAAGCACATCAATAACTACAGAAAATTTAAGTCAAAGTAAGCTTCATAATTTTTGTAAATTATGCGAGAATAAACATAATGGAGTGTTTGCGAATTGCGAATAACTGTAGTCATTATACCTGTCTAAATTATACTATTACGAAATCATTCGATTATGAATGCAACTAAAATTCTCTAATATTTAGATGATGACAGCTTTATTTATTAAAAATTTATTTCTTTGCATTATACGAGTAAACCGATGATCGGTAGTTTACATAAATTCTTTCACGCCTTGAGCTCGTACAAAAACCGACAACTTTATCAGAAGCCCCCGAATTCCACCGATTGTCGTTTTGTCACGACAACATCGATACCAAATTCGGATTTAAACAGATCAGTTTTTACGATACGCACGTATCACAAAAACTTCTTTACTTCTGTAGGTTGCAACAATAGTGTAAAAAAAAATATGAAACTTCGACTGTAGTTTTGAAGCCGTACCTAGTAGAAGAAGTTAGTGTAATTAAATAGGTACCTATAATTTGTACACCACTTAAAGACAAAAACAAATTTATTAAAGTTCCTCAGAAATTAGAAAAAATACAAGACTAATCCGACAAGAACACACGTAGCGGACCTGTCGACATGAGAGGAGAAGGCATCCAAATAGTATTTTCATTCAATTCGCCACGAGTACGGTACACGGACGGTGAAAGCTTCATATGATTCGCTTAAATAGAATTTCATTCTGGACATGTAGATAGCAGATGTTTACAACCAAAGTGATTTAATATTTAAATGTTCTATGAGTAGATTTAGTAAAATTACAATATTCTTTATTACTGATGAAGAGCATATTTTGTTTACAGACTTGATTGTGTTGTTGAAACACCTGGAATATATCAGTTTGAAAAGTTATACTCATAAAGATGAGAACACTGTTGGTAGATAAATATAATACTCATTTCGACACAAATTTATCAAAAGTAAAATTTACAGCAAAATGATGTAACTTTAAGCTTACAAAGTCTATATTAGAATTTCAAGTATTATTCATCGAATAACTATTACTTACGTCCATAACAAGCAAAACAGCTTTTGGACAAATATGTTCTTGTGCACATTTCAAACATGAAACTTAATTCTGACTTTGATTGATACAGACAGCCTAGAGTTCAAATTAGATATCCAAAAACACCTTTAGTAGACGTTGAATTTAAAATATAATGAGTGTATCGTTTTATTAGATGCCTAATGTGCCAAATGTTATGTTTGAAATGGCTAATGGCTTGACAAGACACCTGCTTAAGAATGTAGGCATGCTGAGAAGTACAACAACTCGCATTGAGACATTTGGGAGCGATTCCTCAATCGCTAAATAACATTTCTAAGAAATAAATACCAGTTCGACATGCTCATATTTAAGTACACATTTTTTTTTGTGCAAACTCTTTTTGATAAATTTATCTCATTTAATAAATCCGGTCGCAATAACACTTTATAAAACAAAAAAAGAATATATACTTAACAGGAATACAATTACTTGTAGATCTATTCTTGTTACCTATTTAAAAATAGCGTGGCAAGCGCCAGGTGCCGTACAGGGGATCAACGAAAACGAAGTTTCGTGACAATTTTCGGATACGAAATTTCTGCGATACGCAATACTGCTTTAGGTGTCATTAAATCCCTTTATTACTGGCAGAACTGTAATAGATCACAAGTGAATTATTAGTATCCGGAGTCCAGGATCGATAAGAGCAGTACAAGGGAGGACATAAGTGTGTCCAGCATAGGTAGATCTACATGTCCCGGCGCGTGGGAAGGGAACCTCCCGTTACAACCAGATGGTGATAGTGCTCAAGCACGACAAATTGCAGAAGTTCAAAAGCTTTAGTTTTATATTTAGATACTGCTACAAGTACCAGTGCAACTGACAGCAATGTTTTATTTCTAAAAGCTCATGAGCGTGTATCTGATGCATCTAAACGCGTGTCCAATTGCACACACGTCTAAGGCGTGGCGCTGCACTGTTGGATGGAAAGAATGGAACACTGAAGCACTAAGCTGATTATATTCTGATAGAAACTGTGTCGGTATAAATTAAAGCGCAAGAATTTAAACATAGTTACAAAATTTCACAATTTTTTATTATAGTAGTTAATCGCTTGTAATAACTACTTACACACATGGTTTAAACTCTTGCACTAGGTAAACCACTTACACTTTGGATACCTTGTTGGTGATATCTTAGTGAAAAATAGTACCTACCTAGTTCAGAGCGTCACCAAATTTAAGCTACAGATACACATGCTACTAAAAAGCATGCTTATTTGGTACTAGATAGTATGCTCATGTCAAAATAATTTCATTTCATATATTCACAAGCATGCTCTTTTCGTATACACGTGCTCATTGTATGCTACTAAGTAGCATCTGCTCAAAAATAGCATGCTTTCGTGCTACTTTCGAGCATGTGTATCTGTAGCTATAAATGATTGGCATGCTACCCGATAGTGGTACGAATATGTGCTTTGGAGGTTATTTTTATTTGTCAGTTTCGAAAGTTTTTTCTTGTATAGATCTAATCTATCTCATTTTAAATAGAAAACATTGTTAAACAGTTTACCTTACAGGTTCGTCACTTTGTTTAGTATTTTACTTAGTAAGACCGCTTCTTACAGAAGTAACAAATTAAACATAGGTCCAAATCCATTCCAATTAGCATTTATCAAAATTATACAGCGAATAGAAGACGATCGTATATCAAGCGCATTACTATCAGGCAGCAACTTTGTCATCTAACGAGGTAGGCGCAGTGCGCAGTTGCATCAGAGTTGAGCAAGCGCAGCTTATTATAGACTTTATAAACACCAGTTATTTACTAGAATATCTCAATAAATAATGAGACGTTTGTTATATCCGATCTCGATCTGACAAGTATATCTAGATCGCTTTGTCACGTGCCCTTTAGGCGCGTTAGAAAGAGATAGGTTGATCCTGGTTTTGAATTGTAATTATTGCAAGTAATGAGTGGGTTCAGCCGCTTCTTGGAATAGCTCGCTGTATGTTGCGATGTTTTGTTCCTTGTTCACTTGACGTTTGCTAATTTGCAACAATATTTAAACAGAGCTCATAATAAGTTATGTCTCTAACACATTAGCGGTAATTTGCAACATTGCCACTTGCTTGGTATTTTTTTAACGATTTACGATATTTGTTTTTTTTTTGAAGCGCGAAAGGCTTTAGAAATAGATAACACAAACATCAGGCTAATTAACGTTCATGCATTAAAATTACAATCTGCATATTTGTTGCTATGCATCTCCTAAATAAATTATCCGTACCTATGTGCTATAATCGTTAGCTCTGGTGACGTAATATTTATATACTGTATACATTTTTAAGAAGAGAGGGACCAAGACATTCTAAAATAGAACCACTTATCAAGCATTACACTTGTACACCGGTAAAGTTTTAATTGTGCTAATCTAACTCAAGACGGTTACCTTGAGCAAATTGCTAAATTATAATTGCTTTAATAATTAAAGTAGGTACTTACATTTATATCACGTTGGTTTCACACGTTGGCGTTTGTACACGTATGGTGTATGGTTACTGAAACAATGGAGTTTAGAGTAAGTATAATTACAAATTTAAAGTTTAAAAAACGCCGTATCTTGTAAGAGTATGTAACTAATTTACCCTGTAACTAATTTACCCTGTAACTAATTTACCCCGAATGTTTTTTTCTTGTCACTCATATGTCAATAAGAAGGGATAGCTACAGATTGAATAGTCGTTTTGGTTAAAGTAAGTTTATAAGACCAATATTAATCCTTATTGTCTCTACTGTGACAAATCTCTTCCAAAACATTCTTCCATACCTTTGTAAATCTAATTCAATAATCAAATAAACTTATGTTAAATTAAACATTGAGACGTAATGATAGATAACCTATTAAGTCTATATTACAAATAGTAGAAACGAATTAAGCATCATATTTCTCTACAAAATTATCAGAAACCGTAAAGTACATCCGAGATCAACAAACTCTTAAATAGTGTGTCGTTCGACAACTAGTGACGATTATTTATGCACGTCGTCGGTGAACGGTTAAGAAGACACTGAGAAGCGCGTGCGCACAAGGCCTCTTTACGCGGGAAATCATGTCATTCTAAAACTGCTTTTGAACAGACTTAAAAAGAAGAAAGAGGTTTTATGAGAACTGTATAGATTATTTACATTGTTTGGTCACTCGAAAAGGTTTCATCCCAAAACTAGATAAGGATCTTTGGACTGATGAACAGAAATAAGCTTCGAGAGTGAAGCAAATTGTTTTCATTACAACATTGCAATTGGTTTGTAGTTTGTATATATTTTTAATTACAACAGGAGAAAGCCAAGATATTCAAATTTATTCCATCCGCACAATTTGATCACTATTCTAGTACTTTTATAATTGTAAGATCACGAACAAAGGAGAAATGGTACACATAAATAAGACAGGGCGCGTTCCTCATAATTGCAATAAAATAGATGGGCCGATATCTTCATTACCGAGCAGAGCGGTATCGATGCAGATAATTACTGGCCCGAGACTGCGGGAACTATGAAATTAATTCTAGACTGGAAATAGTGCAGCCTGAGAACATTATTGATGATGCTAATGATGAAGATAGGGCAGCAAAGCAAACAAAATAACAGGAAATAGCATTAAAGTAATGCACACATAGTAAAGATTAGTTTTTTCGAATAGTTATTTATATTGATAAAAGAGATACTCTTCAAAAATTGGAGGTAATAAATTTGTTAATTACAAGTTAGAAACAAAGCTCATTAAAAATTAAGAATCAAAAACTGTTGCAGCTGATGATCCAGCTGCCAAGCACGCAATACATATTAGTCGACCGAAAAAACAAACGCAAGAGAAATTAATCACAACCAAACTTATGAGCAACACACGTTCCAAAATAAAGCTGTTAATTTAAAGAGCTATAAATAACCGCTTTTATCGGCGAAAGCAATTTATTAAACTTCGAGCTAATCTCTGAAGTAGCGCCACATAAAATAGCTTATCAACTATGGGTATTCATAAATTTTTATTTTATAAATCTTCAAAAATAGGTTGAGCATGGAATCATTATAAAAACGCGTCACCGTCTGGTTCGGCCACTTATCTCGGTTCTAAGAATGGTGATTGAAAAAAGCTTGGTGACGAAAACAGCAGAGTGAATTAATGGCAAGTTTTTGCGCGTAAAACTAGCTTATTTTTACAGAGAAATATATTGTGTAGGAATGCTAACTTGTAATAATAAAGCTAGACTCGTATTATAAGGAAAACGGAAGTATGATTGGTAGGGACTGTGTTGCGAAAATATATGCTTCAATAATTTGTGAAAGCAACACAAATCATTATAGCTTGCAACGACTAAAGAACAATGATATTTTGTAGAATCAACACGGATTATTGAGTAATTGCGAGCAATCGGGTCGAATACTATCGATGCCTCAATGGCTCGCAAAGTTCAGAAACAAATCACAGCAATTTCGTGGGGCATTATAACAACGTTTTTGTGAAATTACATGTTGAGCTTGATACGCAACGTGTGTTTATGGAAAGTATGAGGCCGTGACTGCAATTTTAGAAAAAGAAACAAGAATCAACGATACATTCCACGTTGATTATGATGCTGGCGTCAACGCTGTCAATGTTTAGTACGTTTGCATTAGAAAGTCGCGCGTTGATTATAGGGACAGTATTCAATAGATCATTAGCAATAAATGGGACATATTGTGGATGGCTCGCTCTAGTCACTGTCTCTATCTGGCAGTCATTAATCACTCGTCACATCTCCTAGCGAACATAAAACATTGAGATTACGTTCGGAAGCGTTACATCATACTGTTGCGTACGAGATAACTCAAACTTTAAATCATTTATTTAATTTAAAGCAACATGCGAAACATTGAATTTATCTTGTGACTTTAAAAATATCATCAGCAGAATTTTGTCTAGTAACAAAGACGTAATCTTTGAATTTAAATAATTGCCTAACATTAAACATGGTTTTGATAAAGCTTTTATAATTAACAGACATTGATATAGTTAGTAGACTGTTTTTATCTTATCTCTGATCCATAATAAATGGCATTCTAATAAAATAGTTCACCTTTGAAACGACTTTAACCGTTTGTTATTTAAAAAGTTGAATTTCGTTTATAATGATTACAAGTTTTTAAAACTAAGACGGACAATAACACGTAATTAGATGCAAGACTAAACCGTTGTATATAAAAATGCGATGTTATTCGTCTATAGTGATATTGTTAAGGAAATAAGTCTATTCATTAAAATACACAACGCAAGAATGATAAACTAAAATCGAAAACAACGGACAATAGCCCACTTTCGTATCTCAAGACGCGGCAAACTAAAAGCATTCCATGACATGACGACGCCGTAGCAACATTCAGATAAAATATAAGTAATAAAAATAACTTTTATTAACGAACGCATTCAATTGTGAATTCATGGCAGGCACTCGTGATGTCATTAGAGCTTAATTTGATAGCGTATGCACGAGACAAGGAAAACGATGAGCTTTCAATGATGCTGGTGTCTGACTTCAATAAGCATGTTCCGTTCGGTTTATACACGGTTACAAATACCTTCATAATAACACAGCGCGCTGTGACGCTGCAGCGCCGCGTCTGTGCCGCGTCATGTGAATTACCTCAAGAATGAAAAACATTTGAAGATTCTCATGGAAGGAAGGCGATCGTATCATGCAGCCACCTCTCACGAAGCTCCTCACATTCCGCGAAATACTAAGTTTCCTGGACAGGATCCGAGTTAAACGAAGTTCACGAGCGAATGCAAATAAATACCGGCGTGCATGCAAGATGTTTTTGAACAATTACAGGTAAGAAGCCTGTCTATTAAATATTCGGTCGGACCTAGCCAACGCACGTGCCCGACTAAGCAGCCTAGTGGGTGGTGCGATTGCACGATAAGCAGCCGAGGGAGCTAGGGACCGATTGATTGGCCGATACTTTCATACGTCAAACGCCACCAGATTGATCCACGTTGTATTGAAACGTCACGCAGGAGATACCATCTGATCATCGTTAGGAGCTAGCCTTTTTGTGAGAGAGAATCCACATTAGTTATTCAAATATGCAAAGCGAACCGTACATATCAGATGGCTAAACTTAGCTCCGTATTTCCATCAATGATGCCAGTGAAAGAGAAATAACAATGCGCATTCACGACGACGTAAATTATGGTAATATTTATACTGAAAGAGAAATATGAATGCTAAAGGAGGTCAAACGTCTGGTGGAGATAGAACTAAATATACATTTTAAATGTAGAAATTTGTACTCCATCAATAAGGATAACATTTTGTAGAAATATTTATAGTCGGTGCAGCATCTTCGGTTACTTCGAATGGGCTCGTTACGCGTTCGCGCTCATGAATGATGGATAGCCGTGGCGGATCGGCGCGCACGCAGCCCCAGCTTTTCCCAACCACCTGTCTTATTCCGAAGTGCTCAAGCTTGAATATCTTTTATCATGGTCAAGTGTAATTCTGACATGTGGAATATATCAGTGATTGACAAGTCCGTACCGATGCGATGGTATCGCCAGCCATAAATAACAGCGCCGTCTCTAGTTAGTACATATTCATTGCTATATCTTTGTTTTCATGACATGAAAGATGTGTATTGAAGCCTAATCCATTATTTACAGTTTGCTGTTGAGGCAAGTTTAGTTCCTCTCTCATTTGAATAAAATTATTCTTTGAGTAATAGCACAGGTAATAGTAATCTCTGCCAAATCTTTTGTCACAAAGTTCTCACGATGTCATAGTGTTTCACATTCAAATTATGAAGCAAAGATGATTACACAAATTAATAGTCTTTCCAAAGATAACTTTATACAAATTATCGCCTTGATGACAGAAGAAAGTATTTAAACGTTTCAAATAACACATCGGAATAAATTCAATTACAGCTTAAATAGGCAATCTCAGCACATTCATTTGCACAATAAGTTATAGCATTAAGGCAAGTCAACAGGTTTACGCGGATGCCGTTTCCTCTTACAATATATTAGGAGGGCACGGACGACCACCTTAGGGTCGGCGGAGGCGCAACCGTTACTTCGTGTCCAATAAATTCAAGAACAAACGACAGCAATAAGGAACATCCACCAGACATCCATCTCCTGTCAACTATCAGCCGTCCTTTATAGAGCCGATGCGATAAGTCATACGGGAACGACTAAACTATAAATCAAATTTGGATGTCCACAATATAGACCGAATAGTAATAAAATAACTTCATTTTACATAATTCAATCGATGATACGAATGAATGACGCTATCGTAAATCTTATACATCAAATCAACGAGAGACATATAAAGATGAATAAAGAACGGGATTGAATTGAAAAATGTTAGCCGATAGAAATAAATAAATAGATTTCCATGTTTACAGCCCTGCACTGAATGAGGAAGGCAGCAAAGTTTGCAATCATAGTAAAGTTTTTGATATTACTGCTGCAATTAGCGCCGATGGCATCAAGGCGATAACACACGAGAACTTATAGTGATAAAGATTCTAAAACTTTAATGTTTCTTAAATCTATTTAAGAAACCCGCACCTTCCTATAAATGCATACCTTCTGTCTACAGAAGGTATGCATTTATAGGAAGGTGCGGGCACAAAATCACCTTAACATCGCATTGCTTTTAAATCAGCAAATGATAGCGGTGGATAACTGATTTTGTTATATCTATATGAAATCTAAGATCGCAATTATAAGGTACATTTTGAATTGCAATTTACAGTGGTACTGCAATGTAGTGGGTGAAGAAGATAGGGCAGATGTTCATGGCCGGATGTTAGTCATGTACGATACATATAAAATCATAAGTGCGAATGACGGACAATAATTGAAGACTTCCCGTCGCCGGCGGATCTTAAATTGATTAAATCATGTACTTTATTAGCGCTTTCGATTGAATACTGATCGTGTATAATGAATGATTATAGTAATACTGAATGTATGCAAGCACTTTTACATTCTATTTTCTTTAGTGCAAATGGAATATTTCAAACAGGTCGCTGCATTTTTTGCAACCATCATAATTATCGGACTTGTTTATTATGTATTTTAATTTATAAATTATTAGCTTCGTGATATTTAACATAATACCAACTGGTATCATTGCTGGATTTGATACAAAGGTAAGTTTTTATTTTTATTTAAATATTTATTGAGCTTTTTTTGCAAAAGTTATAATGTTGATTATTAAAATTGTACCTTGCTTGACATTTTTATTATAATACCTATGTTTTTGTATATTTACAATGATTAAAACAAAAACTATTCAAAGATTTTGTGACATGTTCCAAATTTAATTTTGATGATTTAAGTAATTTCAATTTCGATAGTGTACATTCTAAACAAATAAATACTACAACTTTATTGAATGTGGATTGATAAATAGACAGGAAATAAAATATGACCAGAAATGCTTCAAATGGTTATAGAAAATTCATGTTGTTAACAAGAAACTTTTCTTGTTAGCTGAATATAGGAAAACAACAAATCATTGGCAGATAACTCTATCGTTCCACGACAGCATTTGCAGCATAATGGCACGGGGCTCGCGGCTAAATCTAGAGCCATAAAGGTGGAAAATAGTATGAAATCAACAACACATGAGTTTGTACCGCTTTGATCAACGTTGATCGTAGATGTAGAGGTAGCTTAAAGGTAGGTTTAGTCTTTTTGAATCAGCATGTACCAACATTGGAAGATATTTTGGGACTTTTGTTTATAGTGCTCTGCATTGTAGGTGACCTAAAATGTGAAGGCCTGCAATATGATTTAGCAAATTGTTAAAATTGTTTTATGTTTTTATCAATCTAATGAACAAGCTTCCGGGCGCGGCTTAGCTCGCGTGGTACTAACGTTATTTTAAGTTCTAAATCCGTTCATCTGTTTTTGCATGAAAGAATAACAAACATAACATCTTTATATCCATATAACTTTGACGTTTATAATAGTGGGACAAGACAAGACGGACAAGATAATAAAATGTAAGACTACATTTTTAAATTAATACCATATAGCACATAAAGCATATACTCGTAGATATAAAGAGATATGATGATTTATTTTTAGAATTAAGTTGGATGGTGCGCTATTACACAGTATTGTTGAAGTGAGACTGGGTGCTATTACTTGAACGGTAAGGGTAACTGATGAGCGCTTGCGAGCACATATACTCACGGTTCAGCTATTAGCCGTCGGGTTAAAGACTAGAAAACATGCAAGAGTTTGGCTACATTGTCATGCAAATCCTTTGCGTAACAATATAGCCGGTAGTTTAGCCAGAGACATTGTAGAGATCATTGAACTTTATAATCGCCGGTTAAAAACTCCTCGTTTATTTTTTGTCTCAATTATACCACGCTTCTAATATAATATGTTGGGTTCGACGCGCACAAATTTTAAAATAGCTTCAACAAGGTCATCAATTCCCGGCGCACCAATAACTTAACCTTCCACGTTTCGAGTCAAAAGGTGGGTATTATAGTCCATTAGCGATCATAAAACTCGTAAACATTGCGCTGGTAACCCTGGTGCGACGGGCCGCCCACTCGAGATAGACACGTTAATAGGACGCTTATGACACAGTTATTGTATGCGTCGGAGATGCGAGCACGGGTCATTGATATTTGGATTTATTTAGAGCAGAATTCAAGCACATATAAAACGACTAAAAGGACCCTTTTGTGCTTTGAAGAGTTCAAACCAAATAGAGAACGGGAAGGTATTATTAATATTGGTTCCTGTTGAACTTTGCAATACTTACCTAATCATATTTGAAAATAAATATTTGCGTATTATAGTTACAAGGAAAATTAAAATAATCCATAAGACATTATAATACATATTAATAAACTCTAATAAGTAAGAACTCAAATCAGCTAATTATGAGCACCATTAGAATAGTTGTTCGCTGTCACTCTTTTACAATATTTCGAAAGTGTAAAATTAACTTGTCTATGCGGTTGTGTATTAACTTTCGAAATAAAGTTTTACAAAAGTCAAAATTTGCTAACGTAATTCAACATACAGCTATAAGCTTCGACTTATAGTCGGAAGCTTGTAAAAGTTTGTTTGTTTGTTATGAAACTTTATTATCTCAATTTATTATTTACATAACAATAAAAGAATTTAAAAAAATACACACTTACAGTGAAACACACAGAACGTCCTACTTTTTCAAAGTCGGGGAAAAATAAACCAAATACATATTTACGACGATAGGAGTTGAGGCAACAACATTCGTTAATGAGTGCATATTTATATCTTGTTTTATAAATATTTATGAATTCAGCTCTGAAAAGTTTTTGAAAACTCCCCGTGGTAAAAGTGATAATGCGCGTGCGTGAATAACTTTTAGCGATCACAAACCCCGCCCCCAAACACTCAACTGGTATCTTCTTAAACTTACTTCAGCCTGTTGCTGAAATTCTTCAACCACAACTAATCCTAAAATTGAGACAACCGTGCTGTTATCGCGTTTGAACACATTACGATAACATTAATAATTTTAACGAAGCCGGCGGCATGATAACCGAAACGAATTCGACAGAAAACTAAAAAAAATCATAAAATATAAGAAGGATAACTTACGACTATTTCTTCAAATCTGCACTAAAAAACGGCGCCAACAAAAACAATATCGTAAACACGGAGAGTCATTTATCACGGCACAGAGTTCATGCACGGAACTTAACGAAGGCGACAGTGACCGTTCACTGGGACGTCTCAACGTGGAATGGTATCTTGATGATGGTGAAGCGAAAGACAGGGGCGAGGGGAGAGGTGCGGGGTGAGAGGCGATGGGCGGGGCTTCGCAGGTGTATCACCCGAACAATGATATATGCGCATGTTAACACTTGGATGAGAACACGCCTCACTGTCACGTACCCTGAAGTCGATCTTTAATTGTTTGCACGAGAGCGAAAGTGCAGTATCTGAGAATCATTATTAATGACAAACACCTTGACAGCTTAGTTTTATAAACGTGGTCGGATTCGAATGGAGATGGGAGTGATGGGACGAGATAAGTTTAGAAAGAAAAAGTGACAGAGTAATTATTAAAAGACAATCTTATCTCACTTCTCAGGGTGTGAGAAGAGAATGTTGATAACGGGTGCACATAAAGATATGAATGTTTTCTTACAGTTGAAAACATCCGTATTTATTTGTATTATAAATCTAATAGAATAGATCTCCTTAAAGTAATTACATCACGGCGTGCAATATCAGAACGCCTGTGGATGCGGAGTGGACCATAACTCTACCTGACGTCTTAATAATAAGCATCCCTTCCGTCATTGCAGATTTATCACCTAACCATCCAAAATTATAAACGCTCTGTACCGTTGACATCATCAACTTCAATACAGAAGAAACTACTGTACCTATAGTACAACTAGCAGCACGTCCCTTTGCACGGGTGTACTAATTAAACTACCGGGATAAAATATAGCCTATAATATAACCATCCCGACAGTCCATTCTACACATCGATCGGTGTTTTTTTTTTTAAAATGTGCTAAGTAGTTTTGATGATTTGCTCCGTCAAACAAACAAATATTATCTCTTCATATTAGTACAGATATACCAGATGTTTTTTTCTTTGGGCATAAAGAATTAAGTACTATGTGTATGTATATACTCGTAACTACCGAGCCTCGGGTATGCAGGTTTTTTTTAAATGTATGTTTTAGAATGCCATGCCAAATGTTTCCAAACCTATTAGAAGTGCAATAACATGAACAGAATCTAACGGAAAGCGATATAACTCAAATCTGTTCTTGGCACAGATTCTATAAACTTTTCTATTTTATATTGATGGTTATCTAACAAATCGCTGTATTGCCAAACTCTTTCACAAAAATTTTGTTAGCGCATGCAATAAATCAAATAAACACCGAAATATTATTTCCAAAAAGCAAAGATAATTACACACCTGCGAAGAGCTGCTTAATTGACCGATAACTCAAACGCGCACTTTAGACAATCGAGGCACGAGGATACGAGAGACAAATTACCAAGGCCAATCGGCAACTCGATGCCTCAGGGTATTGCATTTACTTGAGGGATTGAGGGCAATACAGCTAATGAACGTTGGACCAGATGAAACTGGGAAGAAAGTCTGAAATCGAGTTCCAAGGACGTGGAAATCAATGAAATGCTTTTGCAATATTTTAAAAGTAATCATAATAAAAATAAGCGACTTCTACCTGTGATAGAAGTCGCTTTTTTTTGTTAGTGAGTAGTGTTTTGATAATGGCCGATAAATTAATATCGTGACTTCTGAAGCACTGCTATTTATGCTATTCATCGTAAACATCGTAAACTTATCAAAAATGTGGCTTTGTATGCCAAGCTATGAGTGCTTAAGGATATTTACAACTCAGCGCAATAAACTGAAACAATTGCATATCAGCGCATCAAAACCAAAACAAATGAACAAAGAAAGTCTCGGAACAACAAGAATCAGTTTCCGTCAAAAGCCAAGTAAACTAACGGAAAGTACAAAATGACAATCTCCTAAATTAAATACACGGGAACTTGTACAATCGTGAAAGGTTAAGTGTGTGGAATCAGCTGATAGGACTTAAATACCAAACAATGGCACAGACATTTAGTCCGTTGAAATATTACATTTGCTTTGCATTTGTTAGAGGACGCAATTTTATTATTGGGACATGTGTGGGGGGTCAATAGAAGCTTAACCTCAAGTTTGTGGGGTCGCCACCCTTGTTTCCCGGCCGCCATCTTGAAAATAGTGGTGAACACGATATCTCAGAAACTATGCGTCTTACAAAAAAGTTGTCAAGCTATCATTTGTAGTAAATTGTTTTGCCTACAAATATGTTTCTATAACTTTTTGCCCTAAATCAAATATTTAAGAAGTTATAAGCAAAAAAGTGAGAAAATCTTTCTATTTTGCTCTATCACTTCATGCAAAAACGGCTGGACCGATTTGGTTGAAATTTGGTATGTAAATAGGTAATATCCTGGATTAACATCAAGACTACTTTTTATCCCGATTTTCCCGCGGGAACGGGACTTACGCGGATGAAACCGCGGGGCGCAACAACTTAAACCGGATAAAAAGTAGCCTATATGTTAATCCAGGATATCACCTATCTACATACCAAATTTCAACCAAATCGGTCCAGCCGTTTTTGCGTGAAGTGATAGAGTAAAATAGAAAGATTTTCTCACTTTTTTGCTTATAACTTCTTAAATATTTGATTTAGGGCAAAAAGTTATAGAAACATATTTGTAGGCAAAACAATTTACTACAAATGATAGCTTGACAATTTTTTTGTAAGACGCATAGTTTCTGAGATATCGTGTTCACCACTATTTTCAAGATGGCGGCCGGGAAACAAGGGTGTCGACCCCACAAACTTTAGGTTAAGCTTCTATTGACCCCCCACACATGTCCCAATAATAAAATTGCGTCCTCTAACAAATGCAATACTCGGCCCTCAAATTGTAACATTTCAATGGACTAATTAAATCTTAGGGTACATCTACACATTTGCTTACAAGGAACGAGGATGGTTTTCCATATGACGGGACTTGTTAAAAATAAAACAGATTTTAAAACGACTAGGTGGGACTACTTGTATCTTAACACGTCTTTCTTTAAAATAGGGTCCTTAATGTTTTTATTGTACTCCTAAACGGCTTGACGGATTTAGATGCTTCTATTATACTCAGTTGGTTTTCTAAGTAAACGGTTTGAAGGGTAGACTAGCCATTAACTTTTTTACAATCTTGTAATTGAAATGGTCACGAAAGTGTCAAAAGTAATAGAAATAGATTTGATATGGAGCAATTCCAATATAGCTACAAAATCTGGTCTTCTAGTATTAAAGCTTTGTTCCCGTCCTTGACATAAGAATCCCAATATGTGAGTACACCTTTACTCCGTTGTGCAACGATGCCATAGAAGCCTTGAGACAATGTTAACTAAATTGACATTTAACCCAATACTAAAATTTATCTTCGAACAGCGGAACAGTAATTTATATTTGATGCAATTTATAACATGGCGCAGGAGCCCGGGGGAATTTAATAGACGTCAATTTAAAATAGAATTCCTAGATTATAATACACCCAACCGCGTACAAAATATGTCTTTAAAACATTCTTGTTAGTATACGCAGTCTGTAATGCGTATACAAACAAGAATGTTATAGAGGAACATAAAATTTAAAAGTAAAAAAAAGTTTTAACGTTTTAGTAAACAGTAACAAATAAGAAAAATACTTTTGAACGAATACTGGCAACAGAGCCCGAACTACAACAATAATTTTATAAATTACAATCATCCAATATTTTGCAATCTAAATTCCGATACACTGATGAGAATCTAAGTTCTTGCACAAGCGCAGTAGATGCAAAAAGCTTTAAGGTTAGATCAATTTTCGTTTGGTATTTAATTCATTCAGTGGAGAGATGAACTCGACTCATTCTGCCCACATTGGACCGCACTGGCTCTTGGTAGAGACGAGTGGAAGGAAGGAAGGGAGGCCTTTGCCCTGCAGTGGGACGATACAGGCTCGTAATAATAATAATAATAAGGGCGCAGGGCACTTTTGAGGCGAAGTGTCGGGGAGTAGCGACCCCGCGCACCCGAGTGCTCCCGGGGGAGGTCACCGTTCCTCACCTCCGCCTGCCTTCACCGGCCGACGGAGTGAACACTGACGAGGAACAGGTCCCCCACCTCCGTGTTGCCTTCACCGGCCGGACGGAGTGGAGTCGCGAGAGCATTGCTCGGAGGTGGCGGTGTTACGTAAGTGGTGAGTGGGCACGTGAAGCTGGACCCTCAGGGAGCTCGTGATCGTCGTTTAAAACCCGGTAACATCTCAACCACCCTCTAGCTGCTCACTTCATGTTGCCCCCTTGTTGCGACATATGCAACTATTTCGGGGGCCCAGTTGTGAGTTGGCGAGTCTCCGCCCGCCATTTGATACGTGTTCGTTAACATTGTTTCGGCGGGTGCCATAGCCCCCATAGTTCCCCGGTAACCAGTCCACCACCCCCACACCTCCATAGCCCAGTATTAGTTTCCCACATTTGTAATAGTCCTGCACAGACCGGGGGCTACCTTTGGATGCATTTCTTGTGTTATCCAGGGTAGTCACCGGAACGTGTCTCCATCACTTTAACATCAAAAATGTCAAATGGCCTCTGTGTGTTGGCTTCGGCCCCATGCATGCCTACCAAAGGTCCGGGACTCCATAGTCCCGTGAGGTGAAACCTTGACAAACATAATAATAATAGTAATAATAATAATTTAATTCATACCAAACTTAAAAGAAAAGTCTATTATTATAAATAATTTATAATATAGGTACTAGCGACCCGCCCCGGCATCGCACGGGTGCCATAATTATACTTTAAACATTCCTCTTAAATCACTCTATCTATTAAAAAAATCGCTTCAAAATCCGATACGTAGTTTTAAAGATTTAAGCATACATTGGGACGGACAAACAACGACTTTGTTTTATACTATGTGGTCGTATATAGTAGTACTATGTAGTATCTGAAAAAGTAAAAGTTAAAGTACTTTCCTAAAGCAAAATAACTTTTGACTTTGATTAAGAGCAAACACAGCAAGAGAAACGAACCCAACCTATATCGCTACATCAAACAGAAACAAAGCTCCCAAGCACGCATACGAAACCAGAAGTAAAGCAACTCATACAAAGTCCAGACTCAGCGGTGTCACGCAATGCCGTTTATAATTCAACAACAATAAACAGATAGTTAATTGCGATGCTGTCACTGGCACAGTATATGGTAATGAGCCGTGGGGATCGCGGTCGCACGGACAATATCTCTCGACGGTGAAAGGTAAATGTGGATGGTGCGAGGCTGAGGCGAGAGGCGACTTTATATGTATTATGCGATGTATTTACTTCTCGTCTTATCCGAGTAGAATAGTTCTCGTTTCCGTGGTAATACCGGGATCAAATCAGGCATTTGAGCGTAAAGGAGTACGGAGGAACAAACATTCTCACTTATACACAAATTTTCACCTTTATAATATTGGTGAGAAACTCCCAACCAGTCATGTTCTTGTACGCGAAAACTTGAGAGCCAATAATGCCGCTACACGCCTGCCGCTGAAGACCACCATCTTGGCTCAGCGAGCCAGACCGACAATTATATGTACCCTATCAAATCACACACCCAACCAAATTGTGGCCGTTCAGAAAACTTACCTTCAACAATCCACAATACAGTCTAATGTATGAAAAACTTCCAAGCAAGCTTTGCCTTTGCGAAATATTTGATTTATCTAAAAACGCTACCGTCAGTAACTTGCGTCGCATCACCATAGTGTTTGCTTAGCCCATGGCCCGTGTCGGCGATAGGTGCAGTACATGGGCTTTCAGGTACGCCCGGTATCTTGGAGGCTGACACCAATAGGTTTTTATCAGAACCCAATCTATGAGAAAGTAACTAAACTCGTATTGTATGTGAGAGGAGCTTCGGAAAGTAACAATCGTCTATTAATATTCCTTGGGGCTGAATTCCATGCGAAACTTGCTGTACTGAATTCCGGAGAATTTGTATGGCTTTTACTGATGGGAAAATTCCTAATGATCTTTAATGGACGGAACATCAGTTTGATATATATAACCATAAACTATACAGAAATAATAATAATGCATACATGCATGCACATAAATGCATCATGTGATATTTACGCTAACAATGACGCTTTTCATTTGTCAGCTATCACTGTCCCACTGCAGGGCAAAAGCTTCCCTTTAAAGGTTAGCAACAGCATACCTGTTATAAAAAACTTTCGCTAAGCGACATTCTGCTCGATCACAAAATGGATAGATGACCCAGTACCAATAACAGTTGAGGATTAGCAATAGTAACTACATCAAAACCTGATTTTTGAAGAACATATTACAATTGCACTGATACTTGCAATAATAATTGTTTAGAGACATACCTATTCACTGCAGACCTTGTATGAATCTATTGACAATCTGATCTTAGTAAATAACGGGTTGAGTTACGAATAACAAAGTAATTGGCACTTAGATAATACTCATTATTGAGCTAATTATTGCGAAGCTTATCTCAGCATGTAGACTAATTGCTATCGTATCTTGTGTAATAGCGACGTCTAGAATGACTACTTAAGTAAACTAGTTTTTTTTGCAAACGCCTCGTGCGTTTAATTAGTGCGGTATTGTCAAAATATCCTTGACATTTTTAATTGCTAGAAAATGGAGTTATAATAATATGTATACTAAAACACGTATTACTTACCTATTACGTTTCGTTCTTGTTTCATATTATTCTATTCTTAGCTTAAGGTGTGCAATAAAGAAATTTCATTCATTCATTCATGTTTAAGTACCTATATAATCTTGCTCGTATAAAGTTCAAACGTATGTGAAGGTCAAAATAGATTCAGGTTAAGCAGATTAAAACGACACAAGAGGAGAGGACCAGTCTAGAGAGAGTGCAAGGTATTTGGCACAGAATCCTGTACGAGTAGAATTACGGTCTAATTATACGAATACCGGTTGGTATCGCATCGTAAAATGTCATTTCACACTTGTATTGGGCGCAGTGATGCCAACTTCAATTTTCAGGTGTCAGTTTTCAAGCGATTGAAACTATTAGTTTGGAATTCACAGGATTTTACCGTTTTAACCTTTTTAACCGTCGGCAAAACAAGTAGCAAAATTTTTATTAAAACTACTTCTATTACGTGTGAAGAGAACAAATTTCTGCACTCTCGATTTGCATTTCTGTTCATATCTCCGAAGATCCTCAAAATTACATTTAAACCACAAAATAAATTTTAATTTTTTGTAAACTTCTACGTTTTAGTTGCGATTTAACAAAATTAAATATCAAGGGCGTATTCGTTTGCTAAAATCCTGTATTTTCAAAAGTATGTTTTCACCTTATCACGCAAGTTATCGAGAAACACTTAAAACTAGTCAAGTATATTAAATATCAGGTTTTTGTTAATAGTAATACCAATCTTGCACCATAATAGAAATGTATGCAATATGCAAAATATATTTTCTACTATATTTAAACAATTGAAATGTGTATACGTGCCGGACCTCTGTTCCTGAAATGGTCAGTGGCCATTTGTCATCAATCGGAAAATTAGGAAAGTCCAAAAACGAATCTGCTACTTCTCTGTTTTTATAACAGCAGTTGGAAACTCTAATGCAAGGTTGGTTCTCACGAGTTTGTCCGCGATTAGTTGAACCGCATGCGATATGGGGTTAATTTTACGAGTTACTAGCTTGTTAGAACGCGCCCTAATGAGATATGTAGGTGGTAGTAAACTTTAGTGCAGGTTTCGAATTAGTTGAAAGTTTTGTAGTGCACGATAAAATACAACAGCACGACATTGCTTAAAACAGGAATTACAGTGCATTGAACATGAAGAAACGGCATCAAATGAGGTGAATACTTAGATTGTGTGAAGTCTACTTATACGAGTATTTTAGGGCTTTTAGGTTCTTTACATTGAGATGGAAAGAACATTAAAGTAACATTTATCACATTTAAAGTGAAGAAAAGAATGGCACATCTAAAACGGAAAAGACTGATAAAGAAGTTATGTTATAATTATAACTCAGAGAGTTATGGTCGGAATCGTGCATTGAATAAGAGCTAGGAATTAACTTGTCGAAGAAAAGGCCTTGAGAATTTCAACTAATAATAATAATCGTTTTAACCAATAGTAAAATTAATCTAATCAAAATGGGAAGTAGGTTTATAACCACAAGCCACTTCCACATATACGAAATGAAATTAGATTTCCTTTGCGAGGAAAATCTTTGTACGATCTAATATGTATTTATAAAATATGTATATTATATAGGTCCATTATAGGAGCTAAACTGAAAACGCTTTTAACGGTGCTTAGCTTGGGACTAGATTTCACCGCGTAAGATATATGCAAAGATATTTATTTTATAATTTTAATTTATATCAATGGCACAGGAAACATTAGAAACCGCGAGTTTGAACGGAAACAATTGATAAAGACAAACAGTAATTGGCGAATCCATAATGAACAACAACACTGTGTTGTGTAGGCGTAATTCATTCCTTGTTGAGTTGGAAGACATCAATGACCACACTTAGTACTATGAATGAAGTAATTCAATAGATTATACTAATATCATAGATGTAGATGTTTTTATGGATGTAGGTGCCTATATGTTTGTTTACTTTTTCACGCAAAAAATACTGATCGGATCTGGCTGAAATTTGGAATATAAATAGCCTACAATAACATAAACGTAGCTAAATAATTATAGTCCGATCTTACAGTTGAAAATGTAAGCAAAAGAAAACCTTAAAAAGAGGAATAGAGATATATTATCATGCTTGCAATACAATTTAAAGTTATCTTGGAAGTTGGAACAGAACCAGAGCTTGGAGAACGCTAGTGTTTTTCTATGGATTTCTTTAACGTAGGTTATTTGGTCTACTAAGTCTAAGTTACAGAAATCATTGATTTGGTGCCGCAAATCTTTTAATACATTGATTGATGATTGTATTATGCGCGGTTACCTGTACGCTTTCACATCAACTGCTACCGTAAGGTTACTTGTTTTATTCATAAGCAGTTCACAAATCATACCTCTGAACGGTAACATCTAGCCAGTCTCAGAACATTTTGAGCTATGAACGACACGCAGAAAGGTCAGTCCATACAAGTCTACTGTTTAATATTATTCATACAAACTCCGATCCGCGATTTTACTCGCATGAAATCTTAGGTATAAGACTAATATCCGGGCCTAGTTTTGATCGTGTGTATTTATCCAGATAAAAATAGCCTGTGTGTCTAGGTCATAATTGATATATTTAAAGTTTCAGCCAAATCCGTTTAGAAGGTTTTGTGTGAAAGAGTAACAAACATTCACACACACTTTTGCGATTATAATATTAGTAGGATATAAGAAGGATAGTAACCAGATGCCAGACTACTAATTTAGCCAAAATACGTAAAAAAAATCAAGATCTGATTTAAAAAATTCATCCCCCAATATTATTTCAGATCGATTCCATGGTTTTGTAAGCGCAGTTTCGTAATTGAATCCCATTTGGTTCAAACAAACATCTTCATATACACATTTTATATTAGTACTCGAATTGAAATCGTTCCGTGTACAAACTGGGAACAAACGGGATCCTACGGTGGAGTGATAAGTATGGATTTATGTTAGGACCGGAGTGGTCGTGTTGAATTATCAATAAAATAACTTAAACGCTCAGTGGGTGTGTTACTGTTTGGTTATTGGAATGGCCGTATGATGAGGAACGATCTCTTATGGGCATGTACCTAGTAACTTATTGTTCTATGATTGCGCAGTAAATTTCATTGCATTTTAGGAAACTCAATTTGAAGTTTCTTACAGGAGTAGTGGTAATGTGTCTTGTAGGCTTACTATGACCGTTAAAAGCGATTCAGTTTAGGTCCTATTATGAACTGCTTTTAACGTAAGCTAAGGCGCTAAGGCGCACGTAAAGTTATAACAGTTAGAAGAACCTAAACTATATAAACACAGGAATATATAATGAATATACCTGCCTCTCAGAGCAATGAAACGTAAAGACGTACCAAATACATCAATTACAACGTCAATAAATCACATGGTGCGTGTCATCTGTCCAAAGCACAATACTCATTCAAACACCTTGTGGATCGGCGTGTGAATTCAGAAATAGACATTGGCGTAATTAAAGCGCTTAAAATAGATGGACATTCACTGAAATCGTCACCATAAATTGGCTCGATACAATACAGACCTATTTATTGTTTAGCTTCAAATCATAATGATTAGTATGATTTGAAGCTGAACAATAAGCTTCAAATCATACTAGTCATTATGATGACATTTTTTTTTTCTTCAACCTATTTCGTCCCACTGCTGGACAATGATTACATTATACAAGGTAATTAAAAAAATATAAAAACTAAGGTCACAAAAGAAAGGTAATCAATAACAAGATAGAGAATTTTACAAAAATCAAAATAACCAACCAAGTTACAAGTCCTTGAAAATATCAAGATCATGTTTAGTTTACCACTTTCAAATATATTTTCAGTTAAAACCAAAGTACGCGTAATAAAGAGAGTTCACGGCTAGTTATCTGCAAAGAGAACATTCATATACATTCGCGAGCTCAACACATTCACCCGGCTGTACGATGTCGCGAGTCTCGAAAGCAGCATGCCCTTAAACGTTTTGTTAAGAGATATTAACGTGGATTGTGAGGTGTGGCATTAGACGCAAATGTATGTGAGAGGCTCTAAGATTTACCACTGGTCTTGGGTTACCAATAAACTTGGAAACTCGAGACAACTCGTTTCTACATGGGACATAGCTTGTGCAAAAATGTTTAGATTTTGCTTGAATTACCAGCAATTGTTCACGTTTATGCCTTTAGTTATCTAATGTTGATTGCGCACTGAAGAATATAGCATAGATTAAAGATAAGGATAAAAGCAAAGCATCGTTAAAGGATCAAATAGACTCTTCCAACATTTTATTACAACGATATCGAGACATGACTATCTGTTATACCCTGATCACACGTACCGAGTAAAGTGGTGAGAGAGTGCTCTCGGCCGAGCGCTCGGTACGTGTGAACACTTTGACAGATCCCTCGGCCGAGCCACAGGGCGAGAGAGTCACTCGGACCCTCATCTTTTTTCCCGGCCGAGTACCGCCGAGTACCCTGCCCCCCGCTACTCCGCTCTGTCTCGCTCGCTTACTCGGTTGGTCTGAACACGCGCATGACGTCCACTCGCCACTCGGTGCGATACGGCCACTTTTTTCAATCGAAGTTTTGCTTGCAATTTACGATCCATCGTGTCCCACTTTTGTAGTCAACTGAACTACTGACTGTGCATTTCAAAATACGTGTGAACGGCCGAGACAGATTTCACTCTCTCGGCCGAGACACATTTCACTGTCTCACCATTTTACTCGGTACGTGTGATCAGGGTATTATCGTCGGAGCAGCCCGCTGGCTAGGCAATAACACTCTCTCAATGCAATGGTGTTTTGCATAAAACATTTCAATACAAATTATCACTGAAGACGGCTATTATGGACAAAAAGCTCACGGCATCTAATTTCACGCGCACTAAATAAAATTAGCATCAAACTGACAGAGTAACAAAGCGGTCTCAATAATTCGCCCAAGAACGAGCTACGAACGTACGGACACACCCCATTAATCACAACACATGCCTGAGCTCAATAATAATTTAATGAAAGTAAGTACAAATTGCCAAGAGTATTCAATTCAGTTAATATGCAATAATTGCCATAAGCACCATCGTGGAGAATGGAACGTTTAGCATACTCAGAGCGCAATTACAATTCAATTTTCTTTCAATTTCTAAGTGTGCATAATGATGATCTTGCAGTTCAAAGCGATGAACTGTGTAATGAGGTGGATTATTAAAGCGTAGTTGTCGATTTGCCAGTATCTTCTCTGAATATCGTGCCAAGAAAATAAACATACCCGAATTAGGATAGCCGAAAGGTCTAGGTTCGCGCGCTCGATAAGATTTGCGGAGTCCAACTCACGCCTATTGAGGGTCGTTACTAGACGCTGGCGCGAGATGATCGATAATAATGGTAATTTGGAGTGGAACACGTGTAGCATCGTTCCCGGTGGAGCGATCGAGATCGCGCGCCGGCTCCGACCCTATTAGGACGTGAAAGGAGGACTGGACGACAGAATCGGCGCGCACAACCTCTAATCTCAGAAATTCTCTTTCAGTTTATTCAACACAACGTACGGCTATCGACGTTCGACATGAGAGATGGTGTTTGATTCGAATAATCCTGATCACGACGTTATTTGAATATTTTCTCTAGATATGAGTCAGAAGCTGACTATTACTGCATACTATCTCAGTTCCAGATGCGCATTGAAGGCGACAAGTCGTCCCTTGGGTATTTATGCACGTCCAGCGTTCCCGGCGACCTATAATGACAACACAATATCACAATACGGGCATAGATTTATGCTCGGCTCTCGCACGCGGAAATCCCATAGTTATTTACCGGTTGCGAGCTAAGTGCGGCAGATTTATCGAGCTGCGCGCGCGCCTGCGATCTCGTTTCTGTGCGTCCCGTCCGCAAGTGCACTATGATAAATACCGGCAGATGATACCACTATATCACACAAAATACAGGGTGGAAAACACATACCAAATGATGTCCTGCTATGCTAGTAGCTTGTACTCCACCAGCTTTAGACTTGGAATACTTAAAGCTGTTTATAATCAGTTTTGAAAGTGTGATAAATAACAAAAGTGTGCAAAACCAATTTTATCTTATGTAATGTCTTTAAAATGCCAGAACATTGACAGATTGTCACCAATCTATGTTTTTTTTTCTAAATTTTTTAAGACTTTAGTTCTTTAGTAGCTCGTTACAGTTTTAACTCAGTTTTACGCAAACTTTAATTAATTGTATATTATTTCCTAGGTATTATTCACCCTGTACTCGTAAATATAACTACTTTATTCATAATTGCAGCGAAGGGATAGCTCAGGTAGTTGTGGAGCACCAAGGTATAACTAATCATCGGTTAATTTAATACGTTTGTCCTTGATGATACGTGATTCCTTGCTTAAATGTTATTGAATTTAGATGGCAACTACTTGTGCTCTACAGATTCGTATATTGTATAACTACTCCAGACTAAAAGTTAGATAATTAGAAATACATTTTGAGAAAGTTTGCAAACCAGCTACATATTTGTTTTTTAGAACAGTATTAGAACTGCTTGAAAGTACATAATCACATTGCTGATGTATTTTATCAACTCTTTGCTTAAATATGAGTATGATGTAACACCTAATAAATACGTTGACGACTGCCTCAGATACCGACACAAATATTTTAATTGCATTGAGGATGTCATAAACCCAGACTCTGTCATTTTACATCTTCCTGTCCTATGTTTTCTGGCATCAAATAAAAACAAACATACTACTAAAATGTCCTAGACTAATGATCTCGAATTAATTATTATAATTAATTTAGCTAACGAAATGCTATCAATGTTTATTGTTGAACACTTTCTGACTCTATCATTCAGATCACCGGTCACTCATCACTCTATCATCAACTCGCTGTTCCTTTAATATTGTAGTCTTTAAATATAGTAGCATAATGCTCAACATTCTTAGTCTTCTATGCTTCAATTTAGTAACAAGATTTGTGCATAAGATTTCCCAGAGTATCAAACACCATCAAAACAGTACTTTTACAATAAACCACGTACAATAATCAAAACGAAAACCGAACCAATGACGCACAAAGAGGAACACAACAAACATGAATACAAAACCAAAAAATAAACTCAACGACAGGCACAATGGGTGCTCATTACACTTTTAAATCGGAGAACATCTTTATCATTTCAAGTGGTATTGACGTCCACTTGAAGGGATAGGGCTTTATCGACTGCAGCGGCGCTTGATCATCTCAATGGTATATATGGGGAAAGTTAGCACCTGCATCTACGCATGAGGATTGGGTCTTTGACGTTGTATAACTGATAACATGTTTTGGAGCTTTTATTCATCTCGAAATAGACACTTATAAAGCTTTTTGGATGTATTTTCAATATGAAACCGGCTGGCTGGGTATATGAGAAGAGATTATGATATTTTTGAATTTTTCGATACGAGACATTCAATGAGTTTTATGCGAATCGATCGAGGTTTGACGTGGTAATGCGGAGCTGCAGCCTACAGACCCGTGTGAAATTACACGCGGTCATTTGTCAAGAGCGAAGGAGGCGCTAGACTCTGTTCCACGGTTATTAATTTCATTAGCTCGCTCTTAATCAAACGATGCGGTGGGTGTTAGCATGATGCCTTCTATTAGTGATTCACGAGTGTACATGGGTTTATTTTTAAACAAGGCTTAATGTTTATGTTTCTGTCTGTAATGATAGGTATTGTATTGGTGTTCGGTCATCTATGCAGACGGGTACAGCCATAGATCATAGGGCGAACAGAGACGAAGATCACTCGCATATTGTGAACTAAACGTGAACAAACAGTCAGAACAATATTTCACAATGAATTAATTATTATACTAGTACTATTCACAAGGAACATTAAAGTTGTACAAAAAGTAGATTTATAATTTTAAGCCTTTCTATCTTGTAGTACATTGTGCCTCTATTGTATTAACGCTTCCATCCTTCAGGCATTCCACTCCCACCTGATATGGAGGATAATTTGAGCAGGAGCCAATCCACCAGCTCATAATCCAGCTCATAGATCATCTCGACAGCTCCAGGCGAGCTGAGAGACTCAATTGTCGAGATTGGCATAATGACACGTGCCCCGAGCCACCGGCTAACTTACGACCACATTACCGTCACACGCTTGACGCATGTCCAATTATTACACACAATCTGTTTCGCTGTGTTGCCCGGGTAAAATATGAATAAGCCGCCCGGTGACCATTAATATGAATATATCGTGTGTACGACGTTAGTCACTTTGAAGGGACGAGATAATGTTGCTTGCGTATAAATCCTAGACGCGGCGGTAACAAATGAAGCAAGTAAGGGAGAAATATTGCAAAAACTTTTAATATATTACCCACATTGTTAGTAACGCGATACATTTTAATGTTAGAACAAATTCTTTTGCTGAGCTGAGAGCTGTATGTCTGCCAAGGATATATTTGCAATGAGTTTTATGTTGCACGTTATAAATATTTGAGCGGAACAAGAAAATTCTATGTAGTATAGCCGGGCTTTAATATTTAACATTATACTACTGAAAAAAAATACCTATTTCTTAAAGTCAAACTCCACTTTGCCAACACGGCTCTTCACATGCCCAAATTACGCAAGTTATCAACTAATTCTGCTATAAACAGTTTTGCATCCAACAAGGCACACAACGGTACCAGAGGCAATCCACGAAGCAGATAAATAGGGCATATAATACATCAGAGCCGAGATTGCCTATCTTCGGTAACCATCGTCTCATCGAAAGATCTCGAGTCTTGAAGGGTTCGCGGAAAACAATCAACCAACACATCCCTCGAACAACCCAATCACGAAACAAATAGCCCACATTTATCTAACAGAACCGCTGATTATCAAGATTTTTTCGCAGATTCGATATTTGAATAATCTTGCAAATTAAGAGGAATCTATTAATATGCTAATCTTGAAAATAAATTTATCGGCATCATAATTTTACACCTGAATGCAAACGATCAATATTGATTTTTAGTTTTAAAGATATTTCAATTTGAATCCGCTTAGCAATATATCGAATTACATTCAGTACTTACTACTTTTTAAAACATTACACACACACCTGCCGCCTTATTCTCTGTATAACTATGTCTTGACACGGCGTGGTTTTTTTTAATAAAAAATGCGATAGATTTTAGAAAACAAAAACTAATTAACGTGCAATCTCTCGAGAATCCACATCCTGATGCTGACTACCTCACTATTTTACAACTGTTGTGAGAACTGATTCAAAGCACTTTAGAAGAATGCCTACAGACAGATCGTTATGTTTTAACCAAGCTTTTTAACATTTAAACCTAAGCATTATCAGTGCAGTACCCAAGTCCGTGAGGGTAGGTTGACAAAATATTGTTTACGAGTGGACACCGACGGTAATCTACGGATGGACGTTAATTAATGTACATTACTTAAACCGAT
This sequence comes from Xanthorhoe spadicearia, assembly GCA_947086425.1. Lineage (NCBI taxonomy): Eukaryota > Metazoa > Arthropoda > Insecta > Lepidoptera > Geometridae > Xanthorhoe > Xanthorhoe spadicearia. The sequence goes on along the minus strand of OX352205.1, from coordinate 2,670,715 downwards.
TAGCTGGTGGACCGCCCACCGAATGAAAATACGGTGCAAGGGATAAGAGGTTGCAGAGTGAGTTAGATGTTTCTTTAGAATATGGCGTCGGCTTGTATAATAATGCCTACATAAGCACTTTTATATTCATTAGAAAAGGCAAAATATTTACATATGACTCTACCAATATCCATTAGTAAAATCCACTGTGAATGCATGTCCCGACTTCCTGTGCGAAGCGGTTGTAAGTATTTTTTAAACAGCCTATGTTACTCAATGATAATATAGCTTTCTAATGGTAAAAGAATATTTAAAATCGATCCAGTCGTTTAAGAGTTTATTCGTTACAAACAAAAATACAAATGTTTCCTTTTATTAGAATAGAGTATAGATATCCTGCGCTTTTTATAAATACTTATACCACACAAGTGATAACTGTTCCCATTTGTTACACTTACAGAGTCCTCGTAAAGGTTATCCCTTAAGATGAACTGAAGGGACTGTCCAGTTTTCAAAGATTACTTAGGAGGATTCGAAAACTCATCAATAATTTTAATCTTGTACCAAGTTTTCGCGGTTTAATGGTTAATAATTAATTTTGTTGGAAAGCGGACTTAATAATAAGGTCAGGAGGTTTAGTTCGATAAGGACGATAATTAGGAGAATTGTTAATAATGCTAATTTTGCTTAATGAAATGTATTTTATCTAACACGGTCCGCAAGTTGCTCGGAATGATACTCGTAATTAGCTGGTTCATTCAGAAAATAACTATTTAAAATAGTGGAATATTTTATAGGAATTACAATAAAACAGATTTCCCCTTTTATAATTTCTAGTGTACTGTACATCTACACCATGCCCGTATGTAGAGCTATAGCTAAGCTTTTACGATAAATTATCCCTCATAAAATATCTAAAAAATAAATCACTAAAGATCAAAACCCAGTGTCAAGTCCCATACCTCAAGAATTGCCTCGAAGGGTTATCCATTCCTCAAACTGAGCCCTTCACGCCTCGAGGGTCCGAGTGACCGGTACAAATGGCCAGCATCCGTCTGGATATCTTATTTCAGTGGGATCCGGGACATAAGACCACCTTGTACTGTACATTCGCTTACAAGCACAGCGTATGTCATTTATAGTGCCAGTTTTGATCTCGAAATGGGATATGCAGAACTTGATAGTTTTGATAAATCTTGTTAAGAAACGAAACGAAACAAATTGAATTAAATAAATTAATAAATTGAATTTGTTAATAGGATGAGAACCCGACAAAGATCAGAAGAGAATTTGTGTGATAAACAGTGTAACAAAAAGAGATTCACAGAATTTGCAAAAAAAAAACATTAAAAGCATGAAGGTAGTAACGATATTGCTAGTTGCATAACCATAACTCACAGAAAGAAGTAACTGGAAGTAAATGCAATGAAATATAGCCTAAAGCAAGAAACAGATCTAATGCCCAATAATTATAAATTATAGAAGCAACACAAACCGTTTAACTAATCCCGCGAGCGCAATAAATACGGCTCATATCGAAAATGAATCTGGGAGAGTCTCGGACGCGACTTTTTGACGCAAGCTATGACAAATTACAGCTTATTCCAAGATATTACAAACAAAGTCCACAGATTATTCTTAGAGATAAAGATTTTATCTATCTATCTATTTTAATACACGAGACTGTCTTTCTTGCAAATAGGTTTGTGTTCATCATCATCATCATCTCAGCCCACTTCCACCCACTGTTGGGTATAGGCCTCCTCTCTATTACGGTTTGTGTTCGTTTTAACAAAAGTTATAAATGGCTAAAACTCTGTAATAAATGTTGTTTCACAAGCAGGACATTAAGAGATTCCAAAATATAATTTCGACTGCATTACTGGGCACAATTATTTAAAGTGATCAGAACCAAACTTTACATAGCTTGCTTCTAGTCACATACTCTTTCCTAAACCTTAACTATTTACTTTTATTTTTAGCCCATATTGTCCCACTGCAGGGCAAAGGCTTCCCTCCCTTCTTTCCGCTTTTAAACCTTAAAATAGAAATATATTAAAATCATTACAAGTCGTGTTAGTCGCGTCCGATATTAGAATTACTAGCTTAATCCCTTATTCGTAATCTTAATAACGATCAGAGTTACAAATTTTCTCACTGGTTCATTACAAATAGTATTATTGGATTCAATTAGTTGTTATTCGAATAAGAACAAATAGAATGTATGTATAAACTGAAGAATCTTCTAATTATAGGTAATCTTTAAATTATGTTTGGAATAGAATCGATCGAAAGACATGCTTAAATTGTTGTACGTGTATAGTATTTACAGGAAGATTAACATTTATCTCAATCGATTGATCGGCTATCTTATGAGAACAAGATAGTTTGATCTACTCTAAATTTATACAATAGCTGTCAATTTTAAATATTTTCCCATCAGAAAAAAGTTACCAGGCTATCTAAATAGTCAAAGTTACCGACGCGACGATTGAAAACCATCAGACCTTAGCCTCCTCTGCTTTCAAAAGATTTACCATCCTTCCTGAAGCTGCGAATCTTAAACCTTAACTTTAAAATAACATAGAAACGAGCTCTCTCTCGCAACAAAACTAAAGACAGCCATGCAAAACTACTAATTAAATTTCTCAAAACATCATAACATTGTTCACGGTATCAGACAGATAGTCGGCAGATACGGGGGTGTGTCGGCACTCGGCGGGCGGAGTCAGGCGCATAGCGGACACATTACTCATACTGGTTATTGAAACTATAAATGGAATTCTAGTAATATTATAAATGAGAAAGTTTGTGAGGATGTGTGTTTGTTACTCTTTCACGAAAAAAACTACAAAAACGATTGCGATGAAATTTGGAACACATAGAAATAGAAATACATAATGAAGCTAAAGAGCTGGAATAACATAGGCTATTTATCCCGCGGAAACGGGACTTACGCAGGCAAAAACGCGGGGAGCAGCTAGTTTATGATAGTTTAACAATTAATAAAGCAGCTCTGCTATTTGCGCGATTGGTTGTAAAGACATCAAGTCTGTAATTCGTAATTGGGTTGATTCGTTTTTATATCTCAGATTTAATTAAATTCAAAATGTGTTTTCTGAAACGGCTGAGGAGAAATAAATCAGAAATATGTTTAAGCCGAGCATCAGTTAAGAAAATTTTAAAGATAAGGGTCAGTTCATAACTGTAATCATATTAATGAACATTTGTCATAAAAACGTGATACATTTTTAATTTGGAACTTCGTGTATGAACCCACAAAAAAAATTACAAACATCATTTCGAATCTGATACCTCTTTAGAAACTTCGATTGATTATATAAACAATTTCATCGCCAAAAAGGCTTTGAGAAAAGAACTAAGTAAACCAGCAAATTAGCTCACTAACAAGTTCCTACGTAACGATAGCTTTACGATCAAAGATAAATTGTATAACAGCACTTGTATTCATTAGAGAAGAGTCAACACCTACTCAAGGCACGACCAGAATCAAACATTTACTTTGTATGAGATATTTAGTCGGACCTTTACAAATTAACATTCAAAGCAATAAAGTATTGAAGTGTTCGATACGAGAAACATTTACCATTTTGTACACAAAGAACTAGCGGATTACCACTTATTTACGAACATTCTGAAAAAAGCAACTTATAGTAAAAAAAAACTCAGGCCTTTACTCGTACATCTATGGTAGATGATTTGTACAGCGTCAGCAGGCAATCTTTGCCTACACTTAACGGGACACTGAAGTGCCTGGGATATTGTTGTGATGGAATATGCTTGCACAGCACCTAAACCACCTTCTCAGTTTAGCCGTTAATACGTGTGGGGCAGAATAGCAGCGGGTCTCACGATGTTTTCCATCACCGTTTAAAGCTCGTGTTATAGGGCATATAAACTTTTCGGCACAGTCACGATAACAGTCAATTTAATTGTATGCAACAGGCAAAAAAATTACATTATGATGATCATGGTACATGTAGTATTTAAGATGCCAAATTCTTATGGTCATATGGTTTTATTCATAAAAAATTGACAATTTCATATAGGTTAAAATAATGTTTTTTTTTCATGTTACTCTTATGGCAACGAAAAGAGATAGCAACAGATTTAATATCCGTTTTAGCTAAAATAAATTTACAGGTTTAATATGCATGAGGGTGTTACAGTGTACAGAAGAGGACAAAGCTAAGAAGCCACAAAGGTAAGACACATGTCCTCTACCCAAGAACATTGAACAGGCTCTGAACCGCCATCTCTGCATGGTCGTGCGGCACGCCCCCGCATAATGTGCGACCTATTTTTTGCCTGTATACCGAGGGAATTTTAAATCGAACATGTCTTTATGGAGTCGCTTCCACTTCTTGCGCCTTCGTTGTTACTTCTACTAGGTATATGTTTCATGATATTGGCAAATATAAAATTTACTAAGATAATACTGTTGGTTCGTCAGCGAGTGAGCCATGCGCAACGCAAACATACCCCCTCACGTTCCCCTCATTGTTCGTTTTATAAATATATATTTAAAAGTGACTCTACCTTAGACTTATTCACCGGATTTGAATGCCTAAAGAGAGTGTCTTGTCTACAGCGCCATTTCGCTCTTTCTTTACAATTTGAATGATTGAATCATACATACATTGTAAATGCAGTATTAGGTAGAGTCGAGCTTATTCCTAGAATTATGTTTTAATTAGCGTACATAGTAAGTACATTTGTGTGCAAGACATAATTTCTTTGTTAAATTAACGACGGAAAGTTAGCTGCGCTTGTTAGGATAAAATTACAAATCATTCTCAATTATATTCTGAAACACAGGTGCAAATTACACCGCATTCGATCTCAGCTATCATCTAATTTATACATTGTCTAGCATGACAGATTAATTACACTAACCAGACCAATGGTACGGGCTACCGATGATCATACAAACACTAAAGGCAGTAAGTCACCTTCGTGCAATCGTTCCTGGCTCAATTCACACGCGAAGATATACAAAAACAAGTAGTATCCATTCTAATAAATGATTATAGTACTTTAAGCCCGCTGAATCAAAGGTAAGCCTAAGCTAATGAGATTCTTGACTGGTGAATGCACAAATTGAAAGTTGCAATGAAGCCTTGTATAGCTTTGCTTGATACGTTGCAAGTTTGCAACTGTGGAAGCTCAGATCAACTGATTTGTTTATACGTTCAACGGTTTATCGTCTACGACTCTACTGACTCTTCTGACACAGTTTTTTGTAACTTAAAAACACAACATTTTAAAATGTAAAATATAATAATCGATTCTACATAATCAACCCCCATCCACATTACATGCTACCCTACTTTCACGTATCAAAAATTTTGCTGAGTATGTACAGGTATGTTATATACAGTGATTTTAGTAAGAACGGAGGACAATTTTTAAGTGTCGATCCGGTACTTGATTCGTTAAACTCTGATGGAGGCCTGAAGCCAGAGTAAAATGACGTCATCAGAGTTAGCTACTGCATACGAACATTCATACATTTATATATTGTTCGTACTATTTCAGAAAGTAGTTAAGTTGTTATACTGAATACTTTCTTCTCCGTGATAACGGTAGCCGCCGATCGAATGAATAATCTATTGATGCGGCTTTGTTTTAGAAATTGAGAGGTTACGTCGTGATCTCCATGCGCCTCATTCCGGGACCTTTGTCTGTTTGCGGAGTGAACTTCTACGGGATTCCGGTGTTCACTTAAACGCGGTCAAGTTAAAAGAAGCGAACGACGTGTTTCAAATACAGCAATAAACATTATTGATGTATTTGAACATTTATTCTTTTCCATTCCATCCAAAGTTTGTCTGGAAGAGTTCGCTTCTTAGCAATAAGACCACCCATTGTACAATTACTCTTAAGGTTTACTAGTTCATAAGTTTCTTTGTAAATGTACAATAAAGTATTTTTATTCATTCATATTTTGTTCGGATAGTTTGAATTTTTTTACAAACTGTATATCAACATTATTATAATGTAGAAGTTAAAGAGGTGTTTCTCTAAACAGGAAAACCTTAGAATTTTAGGTAGAATGATTTTGCAGAACTAAACTCTATCCATGCACTACTCGCGAGCTTTGTGCTGACTATGAAATGAACTCAAAATGTCTTACAATATGATCGAGAAATAAACACCACAGTTAAGATATACAATTGGGTATCATAAAACATCAAAAACAATCGTATTACGAGTACATTACAAAAACGATCGACAAAAGGTATAATTTAATTGTTGCAAATGTTTACCGCCGCTAACGAATCTTAAAATAGTGTAACTAAAAACAATGACATTATCACAACTGACTACCTATAAGTAAGATAAAAGAATAGAGCAACAAGTAATGTTCAGTTGTGAGCCTGTTTTAATATGAAATGGTGTTGCAATTTATATAATTGACAGATTTTTTGTGATGAGAAAATAACTTACCCGTACATGATCACGCGATCAGCTTTATTTATCTGTAACAAAAAATTGAGAACATTATGATTCATGATAAATAATAATATAAACACTAAAAATGTAATGAACTCTACATAGTCTAATCAAATTCTACTAGGTATAAAAAAATTATTCATTCCATTTACAGAAATGTACTTTACGGTTAATTACAGAGCATTTTGTTAAAAGCCTAATTTGAAAATAGCTATTAACCAGCATTCCAGCAACAAGCCAAAATCAATTACAACAGGTAACAGCAACCGCGTTAAGCCAGAAACCAATCCAGAAGTAATCTGTATGCAAATACTGAACAACAATAACAAGAGTCTATTAAAACTATTAATCGGATCGTATATCGATTTTAAGATACTATGCTAATAATTGTAAGTAAGTTCGTATGAGAGACGGAGTTTTAGACTGACAATTAAACGTGCCCTTCAAAATATGGAAGTGCCCAAATTTTATTGTAGAGCGAAGCAAGAATTATTTTTATCCAAAATTCTAGATACAAGTTATAAGTAGCGACTTGTCTTGCGCCATCTTTAAATGTTCATAAGTTTTTTTCTATTATCGCTAAGTCTAGACTTAGTCCAAGAACTATCGACTTTTACATAGTGATAAGGTCATAAATTATGTTGACAAATAAGACAAGTCGACATGTATTATCGATTAAATACCAGTAAATTGGCATCGTAAAGAAGCCAGTAAAACCAAAGATGTAGAAAGGCATCCCTGACATAAAACCGGCAATATTTGTTACTATCATAAACAATTTTATAAGTCAACGACACAAACTGAGCAATATCTAAGTTGAAGCTTAAGTTATGGTCATCGCTGTATTTACAAACAAAATATATTACGTTACTTAATAAGCGAATACGGTATATCGAAATTCTATAATTTATTTTGTTAGATTTCAAATTGAATTAAATTAAACATCATAATCCGCCTCTAAGCAAATTAGAGGGGTAATAACTTAGCTGTCGAGTACCGGACGGTCAATAGTGCTCAAAATAGATGTGCGTCATTTTAGCTGCTTTTTGTTAGGAAAAAAACATTATTACAGCTTACGGTGCAGCCGTCGTACCATAAATAGTAGTTGTGTAATAGAGCCGTAAATTATATGAGTTATGCATGTTAGTATGAAACAACACATGTCCGCACGAGCTGGTGTAATTTAATCAATAGCAGGGCCTGCAAATAAACAAGAACATTATTGATGACTCCATAATTAATATGTATATCGGACATTGATATCTGGAACCCATTTACCTCTATAATAAACGAAGATAACTCAACATACACTCATAAATACCTGTCATTCATTTATAAAGCTGTCGATGCGGCAAAACATATAAATAAAGATATTAAAGAGAAAAGAGACAAATATGATTCATATGTTGAGACGGCAGTTGTACGGTATAAAACCAAACGCACCGTTAGTTTATTGAATCGCCTGAGGGCATGGATGATATTCATTTCTGTTTATTTATTTTGCTCAGAGGCTCGGCTACCGCGCACGGTCTCACGACTTAATCTAATAAATAGTACTAGTATTACTGGAAAAGATATTCAGTAATAAGATATCCAGTAGCAGAGCGAATGCCGGTGGTGTTAGCGAACGATAATAGGAAATTATTGACTCCGCGGTGCGTGCAGATGCAAACCCGTTGCACTAAAAAGAAGTTATGCCGGCAATAACTCGAAGCCAGCGCGGCTTTTATAACTCAAGGATTCGAATTGCAGCGATTTGTATAACAAATTCCAGTAAAATCAGCGGCGAAACACGACTAGAAAGTGGTGCGCTGTAACGACAGGGTGTCACGCCACTTCAGCGAGACAATGTGCCCAGTGCAACACAATCGAGTATTAATTTAGAAGAAGCCAGCGGCACGGTCACGCAGGCCGGTACCGTTGGGACCCGCGGCTAGGATCCGAACAATTTCACAAACGACCCCACTCTATTTGGAACGGTAGTGATGTCTGCCAGTAGGCCAAATACTGAAACACGCATCATCAATTACTCGTGTTGCAGTTCAACATCAACACATACATCTCTATTCAAAGAGCAATTATATAACCATCAGCACGTAATGTGGTTTTAAGATAATGCTAATAAGAAAGGAACTTTCTTGCGAAAAGCTCCGTCTCTCGAGCTAGGTGTATCACTTTAGTATAAAATTTAAATTGCATCGTCTACAAATTGGCATCTGTTCGCTTTAACGACTAACATCGACGCCTCCATGTAGCCTGAAGGGTATAAATAAAATTGACGTCTGCTTTGAGTGCCTTTCAAAGTGGAAGGCTACATGGAGAATACAATTTACGTCCTGAGATAAAATGATTCAAATATTTGGCGACGAGACGATGTGGCAGAGACACTACTGTCACATTCTAAAGTAAACAGCTGGATTCTTTTACAAACAGAAACAAACATTTTGAAGACAAAATAGACATAATTTTTTGAAGATTAATTTGGATTTCACTACAGATTTTAAGAACGCCGACGTCTACTTTGTCAACGAGTTTAACCGTCGTATTTCTTCACTGTTTGATTTTTATTATATAAGCTAAATATACCCATAATATTGTTCAGAACCTTTCGGAAAGCACAGCAGAGTTAAAAAGAGTTGGAAACTCTATTTGAGGTGGTTAATCTTCGTATCTTCTAGTTTATTGGTAAAAACTACTAAAGCTCTCTGGCCGTCCTATTCCCTCTTTGGTATTGTCTTAGCACATTATTATCGTATCATAAACGCGTCGTTCCTGGTTTATGGCCGGATCGGGACTCACGATGCCAATTTCATAGGACGTTTACCGGAGAAAGCTGGAGACGATTTGTCTCAGACTGTAAGTGGATGATCGGCGTTAGAAAAATGAAGTGTCGCGAAAAAACTATCTTGGTCACGAAGCCCTTTTTAACAGCGTACTGTTCATTGTTCATTGATAGCCCGATAATATTATCGTGACTCTAACTCCCGTTGTCGTAGAAATGCGCTTTAGATATTCAAAATCTTGTAATCAAATATTGAAAAATTAAAGACTAGAAAAAAATAATCAGACCTGATTTTAATTTATTTAATAAATAGTAGTAATAAATTTATTTTGATGGTGATATCCTGCCTGATTTAATTTAAGTTCATTCGTAAATACCCAATCACGCAGAAAAAATAAATGATGAGTTGATAAAATAGCATAGTTTACGACTAGCTTTACAGCACGTTTCCTTTAAAATCTACATTGTTTAAACTTTAAAGTCACAAAAGGATATGGAATCGATTAGCATATTTTACATAATTAACATTCAATTTCTCAAAACTAACTTTGTATGCAAATGTGTTATTGAAATGCAGGTGCAAGGTTTTTTTAGTACAAAGCAGTTTCTAAATGTTTTTTATAAATAAGTTTAAAGTATTTGTCTAGCGAAATGAAAAGAAAAATCTAACACAATATTTTGTTACTTTGGCTACGATACATACATATACTCGTACATAGTTACAATTGACACGCAAAATATGGTTTTAATAATCGACATTTTGAAATTATTGATTTATGCAATTTAATCATTTGAACTTATCCTCCTAAGCGAATTGAATTACATTTTAGCATTTATAGAAACTCTAGCCCCAGGTTAGGGGCGTGTAAAACATACATTTCATATCTGCGAATCTAAACAAACCCACAATGCTTGAGCTGATCGTATTACCGACGAATCCGCTGGAAGGCGAGCTTGCAACCTGGCATCTATGAGCTCATTCCTTAAAGCTCTACGATATTTAAGAGTAGCTGTCCCGGTGAATTTCGTATCGCCGTAATTTTTTTTTCGTGACTTTGTTGCAATTAATTGGAATGAATTGCAACAAAATGACTAGTTTTTTTTCTCGACGCGTAAACCTTCCCTGAACTTCAACAAAATTAGCAAAACTGTCCAGTCATTCTCGAGTTTACCTTGACCAGAAAAAATAGAGGTTCATTTTCATACATTTTTGGTAAGACTAAACGCACGTTCTTTAAATTATTATAAAATTGATTACTTAAAGAACATAGGGAGCGCTTGGTAAGAAGCCGCGCAAGCTAACTATAATTACGCTCTATCAATGCGGTACTGGTTTATTGAAAGCTCCGTAAGGGGCGGGGGATATTAAGATGATGGCCGGCTTGTAATTTGATGGATTAAGGAACACACCCGCAGGCGGGTAATCACAGCCGCCTAAAAACCAAGACATGGTACACGATTATTTGTAATGTGCAATACCTGCAACGGAATATCTGAATCTTCAGTCAGACAGAATTGAAATCAATTGAACTTTTGATTGTTTTGCAATTGTGTTAAAATTGTCAATTCTTGGGGGTTAAAATGGCCGTTCGAGCATTTCTGCTAGCAATTCATAAAGTTCATTTATTTCATGAATTGTTTAGCATTTTCACCAAAATATGATAGAATGGCTCAAATTGATCCGTTTTACCAAATTTTGGTGATTTGCTAAACAATCCATGAAATTAATGCACTTTATGAATTGCTAGCAGAAATGCTCGAAGCGGCCATTTTAAGGCTGCAGATTTGAAAATATTTTAATTTCAGTTTAACTGTGTGCAGTAAACAGCATCAAGAAGCAAGTTATGGGAAAAAGGGGACGCTGCAATGTTTTGTTATAAAATAATGAGGACATGTTTTTAGGGGAATACGGGTAGGTAAGATAGTATGTATATCTTATCTATACAGGAAAGACTAGTTACTATTAGTGTAGCTGACTAAGCCGCAGAAGCCGTGGAGCCGACTATGTTTTCGCACACTGCCGTGTTTTCCTTCATCGCGACCTTTAGTCCACTCAGTCAACACAAATCTTATAATTTTAAGGTGTTATACAGACATGGTTTAAACAAATGAAGTGTTCGTGCGAAAGTTGATGGGTATTTCAAGTGTAGATTATGATTTTATATTCTGATCATGCCGATAAATACGAGTATAAGAAAATGCAAGCAGTATTGAATGCTATTTCTTGGAAACTAATAGTCTCAATATAGAGGATTCTAACCTGTTTATGGAAATCAGGAAGATGGTTCAATTGATAAGAATATAAGCGCTTAAGATATTTTGCGTTAGTTCCTTATAAATCATGGTCTGGAACTAGATATTCATTATTAGAAAGGCACAAGCAATTTGATATTCGGAAAAAACAGCTATAAGTACATATTTTTATTTATATGCGGAGAATACTGAAGAGTCATCATCCATCATCATCCACAGCCCATAGGCACCCACTGCTGGGTATAGGCCTCCCTTCGCAAACGCCACACTACTCGGTCCCGTGCCATCACTGAAGAGTACCATCTACTTAAATAACATAAAAAATTTAAATAACATAGCTATGATCTAAATCCTAATGTAAAATTACTACTTACATCGCTTTCCTATCATGTGCATTACACTTCTAAGTGGCTCTATAAAATTCTCAAAACCATTTGAAGAGATATTAGAAATCCGTATTGCAAGGAATTAATACTCAATGAAAAACCTAACATCCCACTAACTATCCGGTTATAGTGCAGGAAACTCAGTGATGCCAATTAATTGTGGTATTAAATATTTTACCACAGCTTCTTCATTTTAGCTGGTTTACTGTTAATTTTTTAAGAGATAAAGCTCGAACGACTTATTCTATTCCGCGTCAATTTCATGTTTTATCGTTCGTTTGTTCGTTCATATGAGCAAGTGGCCAACTCTAGTGACGCTTTTTTAGGTCGCCTAAATTGTAAAATTATTCTAAGTATACCTAGAGGTGAAATTTAAAAGATGCTTCATCATTTTTTAAAAGGAATAAAAAAGTCAAACTTTCTGCTACCAAGTTTACTCGTCATTGTATGAATGAGTTTATATAAGTAGTACAGGATCGTAGTAGATGGCACAAACTAAGGGAAGCCTATGCCCAGCAGTGGGTAAAGTCGGGCTGTGGATAAAAAGTACCTAGTACACATAGCAGTATTGTCAAAGTCAATTTGATAGCGCTTGATTGCAGTACCTATTACACGAAACCAGCTGTTTAATTTAAGCTGCGTTTTTACTACACCAATTATTACAATTTGCGCTATGATATTTCAGTTATTTATAGGTGAATAGTCAATCACGAGGTTTAATGGAAGTCGTAAACGTATCGATCTAATGATTTCACAATCAATCAATAAATGTCATAAATATTTCGTAACAAACTGTATTTATATTGATTTTAAAATTAATAAATTTAAATTTAAATATTATATTGGACATCACTTACCATCAAACTTAACTTTCAGGTGAATCAACAAATGTTATGCAAAATAAAAAATCTTCATCTTGACTATCATAATTACTTTTAATAGATTACCGAAATTCATAAGAACATAATGATTATCGTAACATTAAAACAAATAAACAATCTCAAATTCAATTACCATGTTTTCAATTCACATCCTTGTCCATTCGCGACATACAAACAAGACCGTTTTCTCTTGTATTTTGTTGTACGTCTAACGTCTGCAATAGGTTATTCATTTGAGGATGACAGGTGGACATGATAGGCCGGCAGGCGTGCCGGACTGCTCACAAGAGTACTACGAGCAAACTCCGTGAGAAACACGCTTACGAAATGGTATTTGCTAATTGTGTTGATGAGTAAGGTGCGCGCTGGACATTATATTACGACTGTAGTAGTTACAATGACTGTCAACGATTGTACCTCACAAATTGTACGTATGATGTCATTCCAAGAAAACCTCAGAAGAAACAAAAAAACTTCTTATACTTAATCTCTGAAATAACTTATACCTTGTATAATCTCGGACTTAATATTTCAAACAAAGGCTATGGTAATAAACAATTGTTTCTTAATAAACAACATATTTGAATAGTCTTAAAACAAATAACCAGTTTAACGCTAGGAGAAAGTATTTTCAAGGTATATGAATAGACATTTTACAGTCTATTGGCAACATTGACAAAATAAAACACGTATAAATTTTACGAATGTTGCCAAGAACTATCAATGAGTAACGAACCGTTTAAGCTAACGACTCAATAACAATGTAAACCGAAACAAATACCAGAAGAGAAATACTCGGAGACATAAAATCGCAACAAGAGCGATAAATCAGCAATGACGGTGCAGGCGATTAAAATCCATGTACGAACAGGCGCGGCCCGTGAGAATGGAACACGGTGGAAACGGGGAAAACATGCGAGGATAGAAAATGTGAGTGCCTCATTCTTACCCCTTTATGCATATTGGACTAGTAAATATACGTGATTATGATTACAAACGATGGGGTTTTGGACACTTTTAGAGTTCATTATGATTCCATGTATTTTTTTTTTCAATAAGATTAGAGATAGTAAGTCTTAAAGCTAATGGAACACGGTGGAAACGGGGGAAACATGCGAGGATAGAAAACGTGAGTGCCTCATTCTTACCCCCTTAATGCATATTGGACTAGTAAATATACGTGATTATGATTACAAACGATGGGGTTTTGGACACTTTTAGAGTTCATTATGATTCCATGTTTTTTTTTTTCAATAAGATTAGAAGTCTTAAAGCTAAGGGATAAAACGCAAAAATCTAATAGCGCTTAAAATCAAAACAAAAATACATGTTTGTTAAAAATAATATAAAAATATATTTAAAAACAAGCCTATATCTGGACAACTAAGGCTGAAGGTGTTGTGGAATGCGTTTTCAATATTTCAATCCAACAAACTTGTAGCCATTAAATAATTCAAAGTCTTGCTAAACCAGCAGAAATAGCATGCAGCGTTCACGACTCAGACATTCCCAAAAGGAAAGTTAAATTAAGTGATTCCAATTTGGTCCCAAACAATTTCTAAGTCCTTTCGAACCTACTAAGAACCATTAAATAACCTTTGTAACCTTTTCATCTACCGAAAACCATTTAAGCAATGCTAAGGTTTTGGCTACGCTGTACGTTTCTGGAACGCTATATAAATTAAGAACGTTTAACAAATTCACTTTGATTAAACTATAATACCTACCAAATTTTTATTCACTCACCTGCATATTTTATGAAATATATTTTCAAATTACTATATTACTATTAAATATTTTGACTGAGTTGTTGGTTTTTCTGAAAATCTATTTGAAAGCATTTTCACTATCAGTTAAATAAAATAAAGGTTGTTATGATTATTATGTAAATAAAGCTTCTTACCATACAATCTCTCTAACGCACGGAGCCGAATTTAAGAGATAGCTTCGAAAAAAAGAAAAAGAGAGAGATTGAAATTCGAAGTAAAAACTTATGTAACACCAAAAATAACGCGCGTCTACCGCCATATGAGGAACAGGCATCACAGCTCGCCTCATTATTCCTAGCCATTGTGCTTAGGTTTCAGGCTATAGCCTGAATGGAAGATGGGTTGTAGCGATACCTTAATTGACGAGAGCCTGACTCCCCGAAACCTTAGAGCGCTGCATAATAGAGGTGCATAATCCCTTATCGAAGGTTCGTGGTTAAGGCGGTGGACACAATGAGAATTATAAATTAGCTAATAAACGTGAGTTCTGACCATAATTCTAGCTTTCCATAATAATGTTACGTTTCCCGACTGTCAAATTGCGATGTCATATAAAGTCCACCATAAATTATAGACCAGTAGTGTTTATCCTATAGCACAATATACAGTATATACAGTAGTGTTTATATATGTAAGAAATAGCGTATTCGAAACTTATGTAGAACTTATTCGTACTTTGCGAAACAGGCCCTTAGTTTTACATAATGAACAAAAGCATTAAATTAACGAAATCTGGAAAGATAGTAGGTATATAAAGAAAGTTAAAATGCAAAAAAATGTAAACCACGGCCGTTGCTCGGAAACTCAATTGTTTAGAAGAATCGAATTTAGTTGACAACACAGTAACAATTACCTAACATTGCTTGTTTTAAAAGTACAAGCTTTAGCATCTTAACTATTGAAAGCTTTTGCTTTCGATAGTCATCTTTTATCATAAATACATTTGAATCCTGCATGTCATATTGATTAGGAGCCGATGTCATATCTACCGGTTCAAATAATGCTAAATGTTTCTGACGTCATGACTTGAGTGATGTACCCTCGCCTTAAGAAGACGACGTTAATAGCGGTGCCCACAATACGTTAATTAAATCGTCTAGTATCGCGAGGCGCACCGTGCATCTAACTAACGGGGATAGGATGGGACATTGGAATTGTTTTGTTTACCCTTGAAGTTAGGTCATTCTGGGTAATGAGGAACGTAATACTTAATGAAGGGAGAGATATTCAGCTGTCAATTTGGCAGCCTCAGAGGCTAAAAAGGCAGTTTCGACGAAATCTCATAATTTTTGAAAAAAAAATCTTGTCTAAAATACTGCTATTGTAATTTGCTATACTAAAGCAATTCTTACGTGAGCTATTTTCTGATTTTTCATAGACAACTATCAAACAGATGAATTCATCGCTCGATGACACTTAAATTACGATTTTTTTTTGAGTGACCCTTTTATGATTTAAGACTTTTTTTAACTCTTTTTAATTTTTAAATAATTTAAACTTATTATTATTGGCATAGATGGCAGATTAAAAACATTTAAGAACCCATTATAAAACAGGGTGAAAGATAGCTGGAAGTTGGCTTTAGGTATTTTGCAAAATCAAAACAATAAATGCATCAAACGTGACAAAATTGCGCAAACTAAAGCTACCAGACGAGACACCAAAGACAATAGAAACGTGCGAAATCATAACTATTGTCAGCTGACCTTTAACTTCTTCCCTGGTTTCATCATAGACTCGGACAGAGAAGGTGTACTAGAGTCTCAATAACATTCTTCAAATTTATTTCTTAGGCAACATCAATAGAACACAATTGCAAAAAACCATTTGCAACCAAACCATTGCATTCATATAAACATACTATGATATTTGTAAACATAACAGGCATGCTCAATAGTAGATTGCTATACAAGGTGAAAAGGCACATTTTCGATGCATGAGATGATTTAAAAAAAAAAAAAAAAAAAAAAAAAAAACGTTTATTTCAAATCACACATAAAATAAATACAAAAAAATAGACAGAATAAAGACGAAATTGTGACAAGAAAAAGGTCGTCACTCAGCATTAGCAACAGTAGCAGAGGACCGGAGAGGTACGCTACTGCTGCGCTGGTTTTCAGTGACGCCAGAGATTTAACGCGCGAGCGTCAGCGAGAGCGGCAATAGTTCGAATGCATTGAAGGGCCTTTCTTCCTTTCTTTCGATTTTTCATAGACAACTATCAAACAGATGAATTCATCGCTCGATGACACTTAAATTACGTTTTTTTTTTTGAGTGACCCTTTTATGATTTAAGACTTTTTTTTAACTCTTTTTAATTTTTAAATAATTTAAACTTATTATTATTGGCATAGATGGCAGATTAAAAACATTTAAGAACCCATTATAAAACAGGGTGAAAGATAGCTGGAAGTTGGCTTTAGGTATTTTGCAAAATCAAAACAATAAATGCATCAAACGTGACAAAATTGCGCAAACTAAAGCTACCAGACGAGACACCAAAGACAATAGAAACGTGCGAAATCATAACTATTGTCAGCTGACCTTTAACTTCTTCCCTGGTTTCATCATAGACTCGGACAGAAAAGGTGTACTAGAGTCTCAATAACATTCTTCAAATTTATTTATTAGGCAACATCAACAGAACACAATTGCAAAAAACCATTTGCAACCAAACCATTGCATTCATATAAACATACTTTGATATTTGTAAACATAACAGGCATGCTCAATAGTAGATTGCTATACAAGGTGAAAAGGCACATTTTCGATGCATGAGATGATTTAACGCGCGAGCGTCAGCGAGAGCGGTAATAGTTCGAATGCATTGAAGGGCCTTTCTTCCGAGATACCGAGGCACTGTGCTTTTCATTACGAATATGAGGAAATTTCCGATAAAATATGTACTTGAAAATTTAAATTTCACACACCAAAAGTTCGTGAATGATTCAAAACCGTTCAAACCAAAGTGCAAAATACTAAACGCGAACATTATAATAGTTGTAATAACTCGATTACTTTACAGTTAGTATAAACGTAAGTCCTACCCTTGTTTGAACTATTAATAAGCGTTCTTAGCTTTGTAAATGCCTATACAATTGTAATGAGAAACCATTACTGCTCGCTTTTAAATACTAATTCGTACTATTAAACCACTATTAGAAGACCATTATGTTATTTGTGGTCACTAAACTTTAACACTGTGTAGTACTGAGATGCTACAGCTAGTTCACTGAGAAATAACGAAATAATGACATTGTATTTACTTGACACTGTAGAGCTGACGTATGTTGGGTTTCATATCTTTTTTATATGGTATGAGTGAAAAACAATGTTAATGTACTATATTATTACAGAGATTATGTTAGTTTGTTTGTTTGACAGAGAAAATCTCCGAAACTACTCAAAAATTCTTTCACGGATGTGTAGAATGGACTATCGGGATATAGGCTATGTTTTATCACCCGTGCAAAGCCGGGGCGGGCTACTAGTTAAATAAAAACCACAAGAGAGAACTAGCTAGATTCAAGTTCCTATACTACACGATCGTAGTTATTAAACAAGATGGGGTGTTCGCAGAAACAGAATATAATAAGCGTCTTGTACTGTTTGTGTTGAACAATTTCCAATTGCTATTAACAGGAAACCCATTAGGCTTCTAAATACCTATTTATACTAACTGAGCGCACTCTACCTCATCCAAAAGAGCATTTTAATGTATTAAGACTGCAAAGTCCAGTCAGCAATCACCAAGACATCTAAAAACTTTCGCTTCAGTGGGGCGCATTCTTCTTGAATTCATCTCCGGCTAAAAAAAGCCGACTCGTATTTAATAGCTATCTCTGACAATTACGTATAGATTTTGCAAGCTTTCAATAACTATAAAATTAAGTTTCTTATTACAACAACACATGCACTATCGAAAATAGTTTTCCAATAGGTGTGTATGTTGATTTATGCATGATTAAATGGATTTAATAATAGGATCTTAATTGCTTCTTATGGGCAGTAGTTCTGCTACAGGTACCATTTGCAAAACAATTTTCCGGTATCTATTGAGAGTTATGCCAGTGATGTAATTAAACCCTAGGTACCCAGCCCTACCTAGGCAGTTAAATTTAATTAAATTACTATTTAAAAGCTTTGCTTTGGTATCTATGCAAATTGTTAGCGTATAAATTACATATACTACATAGATTTGGTATTTATATCTGAATTACTTTAATTTAGATATCCGTCTACTTGTACATATTAAGATATTAATATTTTTCGCTGAATTTTAAACTTTACATTGTAATCAATTTGAAGGAAACTTTGGTATGGATTTTTACGTCATATATATTTTCGCGTGGCTGTACAGTCGCGGAATGAAAAGGTTGACCAAAGATCTGTTGTTGCTTGCTAGGTTGATAACCATTTGACACAACACTCTTTGTAGGTACGTAGTTTAAAAAGGTAACATGTGCTTGCAACACGTCAAACGAATCAAATTGGAAACTGGTCAACCTTTTACGTTTTGCGACTATACACGAGGAAAGCCATTCGCGGAAACAAGCTAAGAATCTTTAAGTAGTTGTTCTATTTATTTCGTACCTTCGTAAACGCAGAGTTGTTGATGTTTATGAGAACACAAACTTTTGAAGCTTTTACAAGGAATTAGAAAGAACTTAACAAGGCACTGTGGCGCCAGGAACATTGTTAAAACGGAGTTTAGAAAGAAAGCAAGCAAGAAACTTTATAGATAGAGAACACCCACGACTCTCCGACGACAAAGTTAATGGCACCACCAACTGCTTAGACGAGACTAATAAATCGAAGACAACGCGACACCCGTTCCCGATAATGCTTGCAACAGATGTGTCAGAGTGAAGGTACTAGGGTGCACTTTAGCGGGGGCTAAGGGCCTTTCACCCTATTTGTTGTAAGGTAGGTAGGAAAGGACCTAGAGTTAATTGCTTTATTTCGAATTGGACAAGTAGAATGTTAGTTAGAACTTGATGTAGATTCTCGACGACTTTCAAGACTGACGCGGTAAGAGATTGCACGTTATCTAGCTTTTGTTTTCTGAAATCCATCGTATTGTTCAAAATAACCACGCCGTGTCGTCCCACGTCAAGACATGGTTATTTGGAGAATAAGGCGGCTGTTTGACGGATTCAGACATCTCGTTTCTCGTCTGGACCAAATATTGTTACCTACTAGCTTAAATCGTATAGTGCATAGCCAGCTTTATGGTCCTGAACACGCTCCTGTTTAAGACCTAAACAGGCCATAAACTACAAGGATGGAATCTGTTTTTATGGGCGTTTAAGTTTAGTTTTTAGTGCTGCAGGTAAATTGCAAATTGCGGCAATGGCTACTACTGGCCGACAAAGAGATGAAAATAACAAAGAAACAGCTACAGTATTTTTTTATAGGTGTAGGTAAACTCTAAAGAATTATAATCCCTTTTTGACAGTATTGTGCTGTAAAAGACACAAAATTACGTCATCCCTCGTTATATAATTATACCTAGCGACTCGTCCTGGCTTTAAACGGAATGTAGCGCATTAGTGTTGCACAAAACCTCAACAAATTACACACCCTCAATATTATCTATTGGTGAAACCGCTTGAAAATCTATCCAGCATTTTTTGAATTTGTTGCAAACAGGTGATGTAATAAAATTTGGAATTCAAAAGAGGTCTCCATTAAATGTCTGTAATGCTAATTACAGAAAGTATTTTAAAAGCAAGGTTGTAAAAGTTATTGGCTATTTCAAATACCATACTGAGTATTTGCTACTAATTTTGTTAGTGTATTATTAGGAGCGTGATTTATTGCAGGCAATTATCGCACAAGGTTAAGAAGGATTGCTGAAATAGTATAGAATGCAAATGCAAAGGCCTATTCTATATGATTTATTTACACGACATCAGGAAGTAGTAATAATGTAGGTAATATTACATTATGTTAAACAGGTACCTAATTATTTGCTAAAGAGGTCAATAATGTTATAATGTTGTTGTTTGTTGTTGTAATACGAGTAATGTTGTAGGTACTTACTACATTTTGATAGCAAAGAACCAAGATTTAATGCAAAGGTAGTTTAAAAAGTTTGAGAGAAAAAGATTGTATGAGAGCATAACTGAAAGTGAACGTAACTTTCAGGATATTTTGTGAGATTCTTACGAATGCAATCTACGAAAGTTGGGAACAACTTAGTTATAGGCTAAAAATATTTGGTAAATATATACCTACGACTATCGAAGATGTAACGCTTCGACACAAAAACATAACATGTAACCTCAAAATGTTCTGTAGATACGATACGATCATAATTTTACTTACCAGTGCATTGTAATGGGAAGAAAAATCATGCACACACTATATTTTAGGTTTCAATTAGCTATTTTTATCATTTTTTAAATAAACAATGAACAAAATCAAAAGAAAACAAACAACAGCTGCTCTGCTTCAGCAAAAATACTAACAAACAAAATTTAATGTCAGTCAACTGTCAATGTCAATTTTTATTTTATTTCAATTAGTGATGTTTGTCATTCATTTTGAGTTGTTGTCATTCATTTACAAAGTTTTAATCTACCTATTGAATGCGGATTATAGTAAAGTAATCTTAATGCGTTTTATATAAATTTGTTGTTTAAATGTTTTAAATAATGAACATAGTGTAAGTAATTATTGCTTTTTATTTTCTTTCTCTTGCTGTGCTTTCTTGGGTTTTATAGCACGAGACGGGAAGGCTTGTG
Organism: Xanthorhoe spadicearia; assembly: GCA_947086425.1. Classification (NCBI taxonomy): domain Eukaryota; kingdom Metazoa; phylum Arthropoda; class Insecta; order Lepidoptera; family Geometridae; genus Xanthorhoe; species Xanthorhoe spadicearia. The sequence continues at coordinate 2,649,439 of OX352205.1, read as the reverse complement.
AGGAAGATTTTTGTTTGGGATGTTCTTTGATTTTATAAAACCAGCTTTATTTATTTATTATTGTTATTATGGGTACAAGTTGTTGCTTAATTATGTAGGTAGGTACCTTCCTTTATACTATCATCTGTCAATGGTAGTCCGTGTGGCCTACTTATGTACCTACCTACCATTATTAATATTAGTAGGTACTCGTAAAGGTAAACCTGGGTAAAGGAGTCGGAGGCGCGATTACGATATTTATGTAATTATGATTAAAAAAACAATATGAAACATGTTATAATATGACCATTGCACTCAGTGATGCACAAGCAGTTTTCACTTACCAGGTCGTTGATCGTTACATTTCCGTCACAAATTGATTTTTGTGTGTGCAGTAGCACGAAAATAACCGCCCGGGAGCCGCTGCGTACGCGCCGTCAGTCGGGGAACCACTGTCGGCCGCCCAACCTGTCCCGCCCCAGATCACAAATAAACCTGTGAACTTACTGCAAGGGAAACCGAGCACCTACATTCAGGTGCTCAACACAGTGACATACAAGGAATATCGGATTATGATGTGAATAATTGTGATTAAGTGATTGGACATCGTCCAAGTGCATTGTGTTTTTTCGAAGAAGGGCTTTTGCCCCCTGAGCGACTGGTAAATTACATTTTATTGCAAAAATTTGGGCTTTGAAAAGTTTTTCAAACTTCATGTTATTAATTTTAATTAAATATAGGTAGGCCTACCCGACTAAACAAAAAATTTTTAATGGGAAGTATTTTGTGTTTGGTAATACCAACTCGTATTTCATTTTGCAACTGTACCTAGATAGGTACCTTCCTATGTTTTTTTATAAACATAAAATATTCGAAGCTACGGTGGTCGAGTGGGCTAGTGCCTCAACTTTCGATCTGGCACTTGTGGGTTCGAAGGAAAACATCGCGCAGAAACAACTTAGCCTTCCAGTAGGGTCAGAGGGCTTGCAACCTGTCATGTCATACCTAAGTACCTATATGGAATGTTAACTTCAGCAAACCTACCAAATATTTTGGACCATACCTCTGACTACCATTTTGACATAAAGGGGGTAGTATAAAACCCTTAGGTACTTAATAAGTTTATTTAAAACAAATAGGTAGGTATCATAATTATATTAATCGATCGAGTGAGCGAAGCGAACGAAGATCTTAGTGGCAAGTGGGGTAATTTTGCTTTGTATGTTGTGTTCATTTGTTTGTTTGTATGTTCCGGCATAACTGTCGAATCGTTAATCCAATCTTCATGAAACTTGGTAGGTATATAGGTAGTGGTAAGCCGGTAAGCCAGTAACCTAATGAGCTGAATCGGTCAAGGGGTTGTAAAGATATTTGGTTCCGAAGGGGATGAAAAAAAAATAAAAGTTGTTCAAATACATTGAGTGGGGTGTCATATGAAAGGGATTTGTTTATACATTCCAAAATGGTTTTATTTTTTATTCTAAGATGTAAAGTTTTCGAATAACTTCGATAAATGTAAAAAAAACATGGCTGCTATATCCTGAGCTCCCATTTCTATAAGTTTTGGTGAAATCGCAGCTCAGAAAATCGTTCTTCTTCTTCTTTATTATCTTGGTTGGTGTTTCTAACTCCTAACTCTTTTTGACGAACCTAACGACGTTTTAATGGAAAAAGAATTCAACTTACTAAATAGGTAGTTTCCTTGAACCAATGTTACTGCCACTTCACAACGAACAAAATACCAAAATGTTTTAAGTCGAAACACCCTCGTTAAAACTTATGCTCTTACATATACCATCAAGTATTTTTTATGAAATATAAGTAAATTAATGAAAAATGATTTTTGACAAATGTTTGAAATAACTGCGGGCAACACATTTGTCATCGAAAGTAGTGCCATGACACGATCAAACCAACATGACATACTAAATATAAAATAGGTTTAGAGCCTAAGGTTTGACTCTAAATTCAAAGAGTTTTTAATCAAAACCTGTATTGTAAATAATGCACACTCAAAATCGCTTTACTATAATCGGCTTTAGGTACTTAGTTCTCATTAGATTGAAATATAGTATAAAATCTATAAAGTGAACAACAAAGCCAATGTCTCTGTAGCCGAAAACGGCCAGGAAGAGACTAATTAATCTCATTAGATCCTCAATATTTTTAGTAGACCTCTGAAGTAAATTCTTTCAAACACAGATAAAAACGAATATACACAACCACCGGCGAGCGAGATCTCGTTCGAGGCGAACTACTAGTTTTAATTATGTACTTACTCAACTAGGTACTCAATTATTTATTTTAAATTAATTTTACGGTTATACCTACATAGCATTTTATTATTTAAGTAAAGTACTTTTACTTGTTTGTTATTTGCCCAAACTACCCCACAGCTGGGCAAAGCCCTCCTCATCAACTTCTTCCCTCATTCCAACACTACCTATCTTATCTAGGTACCTACTTCCAAGCTTCCAACGCTACTTTAGTTTTTTAGTAAAGTTACCTGTAGCACCTGTAGGTACCTACCTACTTGTCGAAAAATGCCTAGGTCGTCGGTCGTCAGTAGGTAGGTCGAACTAGCTCCTTCACTCTTTTTCTTATAACAGGTAATGAAGTTTTGGAATTATCATGAACTTGCAAGTTATCTAACTGACATTCATTATTCAGTTGGCAAGCACTTAATATAAGCTAATCTATACTAATGACGGAGGTAATCTCCGAAACTACTCAACCGATTTCAAAAATTCTTTCACCGATGTGTAGAATGGACTGTCCGGGTGGTTATAGGCTATGTTCTATCCCGGTAGTTTAATTAGTACACCCGTGCGAAGCCGGGACGTGCTGCTAGTAATATAGAAAATCCGAAGTATTATCGTTTATCCTTTAGGTATTTATTGCGATCCCAGACCGCTGGATATCTTAAACAGTACTGAAAATTAAAAAATGATGCTTACTTCGCAATACTTTACTTAGGTAGGTACCTAATTTTAGTCTTTTGCTGGTAAATTATTAAGGTTAGGCACCCCTCTAACAATAATGTATCAGTGTGGATTTTAATACTTGGTAGGTATCTATCTCAGACCATTATACAAAATAGTTGCTCCAAAGTGGATTAATAGTTTCTTTTTATTTCTGATTGATACTATGCATAGGATAATGCATTGAGTGTCATTGACATAGTGCTAAGTTCAATTAAATCGCTAAACAATTAAATCTTCGGTAGCTGATGCATGACGTTTAGCAGTGACGTCAGAGGGCCGTCTGGATCTAGAGTAGACATCAGATCCTGGCGATCAGCCAAGAGCATTCACTCAGCGATTTCATGAGAAATGGGGACGGTTGTGTTCTAACATCCGAGACCACCGTGAATCTTGTTATCTGCTTCATATCTGAGGTCGCTGGACCAGTTACATAATGTTATTTTGTTGCAGCTTCGGGGATGTCGCTCGGATAACTCATTATGAACAGTGGCAACAGAAGAGCCCTGACCGGCTCTATTCACAAAGTTCGGGAATTTGAATTGGAGAAAGTAAGTTCCTACTTTAATTTATCACTTGATTGGTACAAAGAAAACTAGGACTAGGTACAAAGGCTAAAAAATTGACTTTTCAATGATTTAAGATGTAAACAACACTCTTCAAACCATATATAAAAAGTTCACAAGCAGATACGTAATATTTTTTATACCTATTTCAGGTGAGTCTAGTTGAAGAGTTCGATATACTGCAAATCGTAGGAGAAGGCTGGTTCGGAAAAATCCTACTTGTCGAACATAAGGCTTCAGATACAGAGATTGTATTAAAAGCCTTACCTAAACCTTACGTTTCCATTAGAGATTTTTATAGAGAATTCCATTATAGTCTACATTTAAGTGCACATAAAAACATTGTGACAACATTTGATGTTGCATTTGAGACTGCTGGATTTTATGTTTTTTGTCAAGAATATGCACCTTTAGGTAAGAAAATATTTGGTTTTTGCTAACCCAATCATTAAATTACTTCATTGGTTTGGACTTCTGCCAAAACAATCAAATTACTCGCAAAGTTAAACATTATAGTTGCAATGATCATGAAAATCACACTTGGAGCAATATGGTGTTTTGCCAATTAAAGATAATTTCATTAAAATTGTTGTGTATTTCAGGAGATTTAACGTCAAATATGCTAGACACGGGAATAGGTGAAATTCATACAAAGAGAGTTACAAAACAACTAGCTGCCGCTTTGGATCATTTGCATCAAAGAGATTTGGTCCACCGAGACGTAAAACTCGACAACATTCTCATATTCAAGTCTGATTTCTCAAGGATAAAACTATGCGATTTTGGAGAGACCAGAAAAGTCCAATCAGCAGTAAGAAGAAGAAACGAATGGCTTCCGTATTCCCCACCTGAAGTACTAAAATTACCCATGGACAGTAGTTACAAGTGAGCTATTTTTAGTTTATCCTAAAAGCCGGGCACCTTACATTGAACTTCCTAAATACAAAGATTGCTATCGGATAGGTACCCTCCTGTTCAAATATTTTAGCAATTGTATGTTAAAAAAATTTTGTCACTACCACTATACTATTTGATACATTAATTTATGAAATTATGTTTATCTTCGCTTCCAGAGCGTTAATAACTCATGATGTTTGGCAATTTGGCATAGTTATTTTCATTTGCCTCACAGGGTGTTTGCCTTGGCAGAAAGCAGCGTTCGACGATCCTCGCTACACAAGGTAAAATTAAACATTACGCGTACAAACTACCATTTAACATCTGTATTCAATCCAACTACGATTGTTATTCTACTCGTCTTATTTCCAGTTACTACAGCTGGTACAACAGTTCAAATCCACTGAAAAAGCAACCAAAGCTTTGGAAAATGGTTTCATCGAGAGCTCAACGAATGTTTAAAAAGCTCATAGAGCCACGTGAAGAGAAGAGATCCTCTAATTTCCTGGAACTCTCTAGGTATTATGATGACCGATGGATGGCTAAAGGATATGCAGACAGAGTTGGTAAGATAATAATACTTACTGGTTGTTTTGTTTATTACTAGCAGCGCGTCCCGGCTTCGCACGGGATAAAAAATAGACTATAACGATCCTAACAGTCCATTCTACACATCGGTGAAATTAATTTTTACAATTGGTTGTGTAGTTTTGGAGATTACCTCCGTGAAACAAACAAAATAATAACAAACTTTACCTCTTTATAATATTAGCAAAGCTGGTATCATAGATAGTATAGTAGGGACAAAATTAGTCATAACTCATCTAATCTTTAATTTCAGCTGGTGGAGATATAGACGAGCTCTGTCCATCGATGTACAGTTTTCATAGTGATCCCAACGAAAAAAATGTTCTATTAAAACACTTTAGGGATAATGGTGTCGAAACAACAGTAGATCGCCAAGCCAAGAAACAAAGAATACGAGAATGGATACAGAATAGTGTCATAGAAGAAGCAGATGAAGAGGTAATTAATACGTTTTGAATTAGGTACCTTCAAACGAACGAACGAAAGAAGCTTCAGTTCGTAAAAAGTAGTTAAGGTAGAGACAAAGGTTAGTACCGAAGCTACTTTCATTTGTTCGTTCAAAGCCTGTATAACTACATAATCGGTAAAATTATGAAATGATTTTTAGGAGGAGGAGTCTGAACAAAACACATATGAAGATAGTGATACAGAATTGGAACATAGGGCAAGGAATCACCCAATAGACGATGCCCATAGAGTCACGCTGCGATTCGATACAGAAAAGCACATAAACCCTCGAACAGGAGAAGTTATTGACGGGCATAAACAACAACCAGAAAAAAAACCATTATCTTATGATGTTCAAAATATTGAACCAGTGGCACCTGATAATGTTGTTCGAAGATATGGAGTGAAAGAAGAAGGTTCGTCCCATAGTTCTACAAAAGACAGTGCGTATGGCTCGATGGAAGCCAAAGTAAATGCCAGGACTACACATAAATATGATTCTAGACATGCTACAACGTCTATTGATAGTAGCATTAAACATTCTCCAAGTCGGTCCCTTAGCGCAGTTTCAATAAATCAACCTGTTCCTTCAACAATGACGACTCATGCACAACGGATCCAGAGAACTGAAGAAGTTTATTCTAAAGAAGTAGAAAGTATGAAAGGTAGTTCCTCTACACTTCATTCTTTAGGAAACTCTTCCAGATCAAATAGCGTTCAAGTAACGCGAAACAGCTCTCTAGATAGCCCTTTAAGTGTCAGCAGTGACTTGCCTCCACATAGTGAAACCAATAACTCAAGACCTAACAATCCGGTAATCACGCAAAATGGATTCAGTCCAGGTGCCAGAAGCAGCCCTTCATCACATCCTAAATATGTGTCAATGAAAAGTACAGTCTACGATAATATAACTAATCGAAATGAAACAAATAATGTAACAGAAGTTGCTCCAAATAATAGTCAGAGTCCATATACATCTATGCTGAATATTGTACAAGGCCAGATAAAAATAAGCCCTCATGAAAATGAAACTAATAGAAATGTTGTGAATGTATCGGTAACCCCTGTTGCACGTAATAAAAAATCGTAATGCTCAAAGTACCTAGGTATGTATGTAAATAGTTAGGTATAGCTATGTAGTTAGGTAGGAAGGAACGGAAGGACTTGTATTATACTAGTACCTAGGTGCTAACTTATAACCCTATTTTGTAATTAGATTAATAAAGACCAAACTTGAATTAAGTTTGTTATGTAAGTACTATTACCGAATAATTAGGTTATGGTGTTTGTTACTTACTAAAATATTAAAGTAGGTAATAATAAGTATTACTGTGGTATTACCACAGATTAGTAATTACCTACGTAGTCCACACGAAGAAAGTCTTGTTATAGATGACAATTACAATAATAGGTACCTATGTTAAAACAAAATATCATGATAATAATAATGTTACCTACCTATAACCTACTTGCCAATTTACAATAGGTCCATTTAAATAAAAACCGTTAAGTGAAATAAAATGGACTGACTTAGAAATTTAGATGCGCCTTTTCACCATTTCTAATAACCAATCTATGAAACATCGAATAACTAATATTTTTTCATTGTTTCTTATATTAGTAGGTAAGTAACTATCTATAACAGTGAAACAAACACATTTTGTAAATAAAATTATTTACCTTATAAAACTTAGTTTTATTTCTGTTGTCACGAGTTGTCACGAGACGAGGTGCTCAGTAAAAATACAAGCTTTGACGGTGACTTGAAAACTTAACAATAATGTTTTAATGTTGTTCTGACTTGATTGAATGTTAAAAATTGTTCTAAACTGTCCAACACTAACTGTACGTCTGTTAAATGTCATGCATTGCATGCATCATGCTTTGCATTTAGTGTTGTACTTAAAATATGTTACCTGTGCTTTATAAATGTCAATGTCAACGTGAAATCTAAATTGGTAATGACATTGACATACAAGTAAAATAAAATAAAAATCAAAATTCTAACTAATAAACTTCGCCGCGCTCTGTGCTGTGATTTGATGCCAATTAACGTATTTTAAATCCGAATCTCAGTAATTTTTACGGTTTTAAATATTAAGGCATTGCTATTAAAATCAGATAAAGCTGCAGAGTAAATTTGTTTGCTTATGACAAAAAAAACGATGTATCATAACCTCATACGAAAATAACTTTCCGTTACTACAATTTTGCAAAATGCAAAAACTGCAAGATAGTGTATTTACGTTAGTGAAGACTACAAACCTTTCACCTGCGGTCTTTAGTTTTCTTCAGCCAACTGATGATTCGGGCGGTAAGTGGCATTGTCGGTAATATTAACAAAACGACATTTTTAAACTTGTTTTTATGATCTCATGCGGCCTTTTCAGATAAGACACCTCTTGGGGGCATTCTCAGAGATACAAAGCATGGATGGCTTGCTTTGGGTCCCAAGTTCTGTGTAATTGATCTGAGAACTGGTATGAAAGTAGCGGCGCGCACTTTCGGAGCCACATTGAGGTAGGTATATTACATTTAATTACTACTACTGGACCGATTTTAAAAATTCTTTCACAGGTGGGTAGAATGGACTGTCCGGGAGGTTATAGGCTATATTTTATCCCGGTAGCTCCATTAATACACCCGTGCGAAGCCGGGACGTGCTACTAGTAAGAATACAAAATCGTCTTGTTGATTTGCTTCTTTAGGACCATAATTTAATCCAAGGTAGGTATATATATACTAATTTTTTGGTTCAAATTTCCAGTAACAATGCCACTGTCACAAGTGTAGTGGAACTTCCAACTCCACTCACAGAGAATTCCCGCCAGCTGATTGTCAGTCTTCAGTGCGATGAAATAAGCATTATTGTTGTACTCAACATCAATGGCTCTCAGATCTTGAGATGCATACAGACAGGTAAAGCTAAGGCCAAACCTGCGCGACCAAAGCGACTGCGAAGCGGGAGCGTCTACCGCGCGACGGTACCTGTATGCGAGATGCGGTCGCGTAGGTATGCAAAGCGCCATAGATGTATATGGGTAGCGTCCGCCGCGCGGTAGACGCTCCCGCTTCGCAGTCGCTTTGGTCGCGCAGGTTTGGCCTTAGCTTAAGGACTTTTATATCAGATCATAATATAGTTTGAATTTTTTTGTTTAGAGGATTAAACTGTATGTTGTAAGCAGTTTTACTCTCTATCTTTAGTGAATAGGTACTAGGTTGGAATACAGAGTTCATTTTTATTAAATTATTTTTTAATTGGCAAACAACACCAGCCATTAGAGGTCTCAAAAAGAATTCAATTAGGATATGCAGCTTTTGGCAAGTTAGAGGACATCCTTAGGTCGGCCAAAGTTCCACAATGTTTGAAGACCTGCTTGTACAATCAATGCGTGCAAAAAAAACTCATGACAAGCTATTTATGATGTATGCTATGCAATGTCTTAATAAAGCAAAGATTATGTTCTTTAAATTTCAGATGTAGTGGTAACTCAGTTGTCAATTTGTGATAATGCTCCCGATGGTATATTGTCATGCTTTGATGGGATTGTCATTGCTGGTACAAAGAGAGGAGAGATATTTGCCTTTGATTTGAACAGAGCCACTTTGATACAAGGTTTGTTTTTATTCTACAGAGTTCTACAGAGTCAAGCTACATTTTAGGATCTAGAACCTTTAAATAATTAACTAACTAGATACTTACTAGAATTAGTAATATTAGAAAAGATAAACTGAGAAAAGTACTAGCATTTAATACTTATCAAAAATTTTCATAATACTTTAATAATAATGATGTAACAGTATATTATGTGGTCAAAAACTTGCATATTTGCATAATCATAAAATTGTTAACTCTTGAGAAAGACTCTTAAAGTTTTATTAAGTATACAATAATAGAAAAAAGCCAATAAGTTACCATTCTTATTTTAATTTTCAGCATTGAAAGACATATCTCAAGGCTATGAACACCTAATTCAAAATGAGTTGAGGCCAACCAACCTAAGTTTCCTACCTCTCGACGTACTACACCGAATCGAAGAACAGCGTGAACTGGCTTTGGAAAATGACCATCATTTAGCTGTACTTTTAAATGAGAACTCATTTATCGATGGCCAGTACATATTCAGGAATCCAGATGGCACAGTCCGGATGAAAGCTAAAAGAGATCATATACGAGTGACTGTTTTGGAGTATATTCCACAAACGGGTAGTGTGGCTGTGGGTTTCAATTTCGGTGCGTTTCAAATATGGAACCTTATGACGTTGGATTTGGAGTTTACATCGCAGGTCAATGTCGAGTGCCTTCCGGTCACTCACTTTGGATTTCAGGTAATATAAATCACTCATTTAGGTCTATCTAAAATGTGCTTTTTTAAATGTACTTATGTATGTGTGAAATAATGTGGCCTCTGTATTTAAGAATCTTAAAATTTAAGACAGCTTTCACTCAATTCTATCTTTTGAAGACTACTATGTTTTTTGATTATTAGGAACCATAAATTATAGCAACAAACCCCTTTAATTCAAGCATAATTTGCCACAACCGTGCCAAGCTGGGGCGGGTCACTAGTAGATTATTATGATGATTGTTTTAGGAGCCCTGTGATGATCCTCGTGCATTTTGCTACCTCTGGGTCATATTCTCTGTAACAGACAGAAATGAAGAAGAGGAGTTTCCCTTAGCAGTGATGTACTCCTTGACATATCAAGGCAAACGGATGATTTCTGATACAAAGTGTCTTTATCAGGTATGTTTACTTTTAATTTAAAACCTGACAGTGGTACAAATTTCTCCAAATTTATAAGTCCTTGTCTAGCTTCTAGCCGACAATATTTTTACAATATTTTAAAATGTAACTACTATTCACTTTATTGTTTCAAAAAATATGTTAGTATAGTATACATAATAAATGAAATTGTTCTTTTAGGACTTCATATCAGCAACAATAAGATTCCAATTGGAACTGAGCACTGTGAATGAAGCTGCGCTATTGGGCGGTAAATGCATCTCCTGTCACACTTACTCCATCAAATCAACTCTAGGGGAAGAGGGAGAAGACAGTAAGTTTGTTTATTGCTTTTTGTATATTCACAGTATGGTATTGAACCCTCCATAACGACTTATGCTCGATTTCTATAATCAACGTATGGATGTCCATAGGTCCATAGCAACTGTGTTTTTAAATGTATAAAACTTTTTGACAGACCTACGGCCATTCGTAAATTGGTTATAGGAACCGAGTTAACAGATTTTTTTAAATAATTCCTTTCTGTTTCAGACATGTTAAACCTCTGTCAACTCGTATGGGAGTGCTGGGCTGAAGATACTACCTTGCCAATGCAATACGGAATGCTACTGTTTGATCTGGACCAGTGGTATAAAGATCAGATGCCTTGTAAGTATGCTTATTCTTTTTACTTTATTTAAGTTCATTAAAAAAGCATTGCTAACTGGCATAACCTAACTTGGTTAGGCCACCTGAAAGCCTCCGCTTTAGCTTGGCGACTTATTGCTAGTCTCAATCAACTATCTACCATTTTTTCTTACTGTGGCTTATACTTGTCATTTTAATGAAATAATAGTAAAAATTATCAATAGTTATGTGCTAAACAAACTGTCACATGCTCTATACTTATTGTTATTTGTCAACAGCGACGCACAGAGTGGAGAGCAATGCGTTCCTCTCATCGTCGTCGTGGTCGGAGCTGAGTGGCGGCGGCAGCGTGTCTTTACACGTTCGCCTCGATCCTGCCTCGGTCGCGCCGTACACACACGCCACTAGGCTTGAGGAGCACTTCTATCCTAACTCACTGCAGTATAGTAAGTTTGCAGCTAAACTTGATTTGCAATGTTTGTTTATTATAAAACCAACAGCTTCATAGAATAAATAGAGAATAAAGTTTATTTGGTAAAAACACAGCTTACAGTAACAAACATAATATAAATAAAACAGGCAAAAAAATTAAATTAAAACAGTAAGGCTTCATTACAATAACATACAAGTATAGCCAAAGAATAGAAACGGAACAGAAGGCTCACTCCACAAACAAAATTACATAACTAACTCTTGCAACGACGCAACAAAGTTCAATTCGGCTTGCGTAATGTTCAAACGTCCTTGAGATAATAACCTCAACATAGCCTATCGCTTCTTGCGGTCAGCTCTGTCACTGTGGGAGGGAGGAGTTAAGGGCGGAACCACAATTTGTAAGGGCTGTCTACATTGACCATAGCAGTAACTTATTTATCTAATGCGATGCGACTGGCACAGAATCGTGATGGATGGCACAAACTAAAGGCCTATACCCAGCAATGTGACGGCGGGCTGTGAATGATGATGGTCTTAAATGCATGTCAAATATCTCTTTTTCAGAATGCATCTGCCTCAGTACATCGGAGGCATGCGTGCTAAGCACAGTAGGTATCCAGCGTCAGATAATCGCGTCGCTGGAGAGTGTGGGGCCCACCGCGTTACTTCACCCGTCGCGATTGCACGCCGCGTGTTCCGCTTGTGGCCTCCAGCCGCTTTATGCCTCGCAACATAACTTTACACAGGTACAGATAAAACTCAAGCCTTTATATCTATGCTAGATTTATACAGCGTCAGACCCCGTTCACACGGCATTGTCCTGCACGTTTTTTCACGTATTCGTTTTTTAACGTATATATAGTGGCCATACAACGTACATATATCCATTCACACGACGATTGTACTGCAAAAAAAACGTGTACCGCTTATACGTTTAAACGCATACGTCAAAAAATCGAATGAACTTTGACGTATTCGTTTCGCAGTGGCACATGGTATAGGTTTGTTTCCTTCACTTTTCTGCGGCTATTCGTTTTTTACACGAATGATAATTTACCGTGTGAAGACCTGGGTGATTGTACGTTAAAAAACGAATACGTGAAAAAACGTGCAGGACAATGCCGTGTGAACAGGGTCTCAGGAGGCAAATCCTCTCTGCTAAATTGATATTACATTAGATTTAGAACATTACATTTATTTTAGTAAACTAATGGTTAATATCAGTTGAGATACCCTAGCTTATAACAATTCTGAGGTCGCTAAACTGATCCAAACCACTGCTAGACGGAAGCATGCCCAAGACACTGGCAGCATTGCCGCGCTGAATGCCAACGCTGATTATTTGAACCAAATAGGATATGACCGAATCAATATACCTAATTTCTTCCCGCCAAGTTGCGATCCTGAACAAATTTCAAACCTATTAACTTTCAGGAGGATCAACGCAGATATTTACTGTCAGTAGCGCTTGAAGCGCGCTTGGCGAGATTCCTGAAGCGATGCGCTCATGATTGGGCCACGGGCTGCCATAGTGGTGTGGGGTGCACTCTGCCATTTCTGGTAATTACACTCTGTTTTCCATACTAAGTGTCTTATAAAAACTTGACAATTTAAAAAAGGTTTCAAGAATGTGTCGTTCGTACTATATGATTTAAGTATGAAAGTTTATTTTGAATCCAGAGACAAATAGTTGTTAAATGATTCTAGGTGGACTGGTGCTGGAAGAGAGCTATTGAATTAAAGGAGAATGCCAAAGAACTTACAGCTCCCTTATTTATATCGTCTGCATTACCTGATAGGTAAGTCACATACAATGATTTATAGAAGTGAAAAGGCTGAGGCTAAGTATGAAACCGTGATATAGTATAGTACAGTCGCGGTATTAAGTATTGCTTGCTAGGTTTGATAACTATTGTCTTGTACACAGTTTAAAAAGGTGCTAAGTTTTTACGCATTAAACAAATTGAATTGGAAACTGGTCAACATTTTCGTTCTGCCACTGTACAAACTATGACCTACATATTCAAAGTTTTTGAAAAAACTATCTCTTTGCGCTAAAGACCTGAGATTAAAATAGGAAAATTGCTTAGAAAATTTTCAAAAATAACAAAGTTTAATTACGACTAATTTAAACTTCGGCCGTTTGTTAATTCGCACTAAAAACTTTTGTAAAAAACGGGATTTAGAGCTCTTTTGTAAGCTCATATATTAAGGGTTTTAAAATATTTCAGGAACATAGTGAGATGTCTGGAACATTGCGTGCAGCAGCTAACGCAACTCACCGGGCTCATGGACGCCATTTTAACTAAATGCTGCAATTTAGTTGTGCCTGATGGTAAGTTAGCAAAGTAGTAACGTATAGTTAACCTTTACCAACAAGCTATCAAATTTTCTTAACTTTAATATTGCCATCATGAGCCGAATGTGTAGTTAACTGTAAACTGGATCGAGGATGAGCTCTACTACTCAACACCGGAAGGGCAACAATTTTCCTACAGCATAATATTTGTCAAGTCAAAGAAAAAATGTAGGGAATTAAGTATTCAGTCATCAACCATAACAACCACAAGTATTAGGTTGCTTAAGTTAGAACTGACTATGAATGAATTAATGTCCAAGGATATTTTCATTCTAGCTCTAAGCGAAATGGAGGAGAAACACAAAGGCATCGGCACAGTATCGCTGTACTTCCAAGTGGTACAATGGTTCCTGAGGGTCGGCTTGTTGCCGGAGCGAGTGGACGGCTCGGAGGCCTTGCCTTACCCCGCTATGCAGCTGTATTCTATCTATAACAAAAGGTATTTTATATCTCCATAATACTATTGTAAAGGCGAAAGTTTGTAAGTTTGTGAGAATATTTGTTACACTTCTACGCTCAAACTGCTGGATCGTTTTGAATGCAATTTAGTACTAAGATAGCTTATAAGCCGCGACCGCCATGTTACACACGGTGAATAGTTTCCGTTCCTGTTAGAATTCAAGTATCAAAAGTAAATTTCATTAAATACCGTACAGCTGTTTGAGCGTGAATTAGTACTTACCAAACACTTACACACAAACTTTGCTTTATATTAGTGTGATTTACATTACAACTTGATCTTGATTCGTAACATTCGTAACTTGCCACTAAAAAGTAAACCTTTTTACAGGCGTCTGAAACTCAACCGTATACAAGACAATGGCAATATTGAAGAGAACAGCGCTCACAAGTCTTGCGCCCTGCTCTACATCGATCAACTTATAGAACAGGAGTTTGGCGGCGAAAGAATACATCAGTAAGTTAAAACTTAAATATTTTGACGACCAGTAAAACCTTGTTCACTGTCGAATCTGACACATTTACTGTCAGATTTGACAGCTTTACTTTACGACACGAGAGCGAAGAGGCACCGAAAGAAGAAGATTTGAGAGTTTAATCGTGCTTTCGCGGCAATATCCCTGCTCTCAATTCTATAAGTTCAGAATATGTCTAACTTTGTTCCAGAATGTGGATAAAAGGCGGCAGTGAGTGCCAGGGTCTATACCCGCCGCCATCTTTGTACGCTCTTCTGCGTCTGTACTTACTTCCCGACATACCGGAGGAACATAAACATTCGCTAGTGCTGTATCTACTCGTCGACTATTCTAGCATCTACGATGATGTACGGTATGTATTAGGCTTTTTAAACCTACCACACAGGCCTTTACATCTTTTACTATATGATTTATTCAGCGTCTGGAAGCAATTTTGCCTTCACTTGCCTCTGTAGTGCCTGGGACATCGCTGAGATGGTATAGGCTTGCCCAGCACCTAACCATCCTCTCAGTTTAGGCTTATCATTATGGTTCAGTAGATCTAACATGTGCAACGCGTCAAGACGACAAATTAAATCTCAATAATGTCGAGCTACTCTAGCATACTATGTTAGAGCAGGAGAGAATACTTTGTCGACGACGAGAAGTCTCGTGTTGCTCATGTTAGGCTTGCAGGCCTATGTTTATAAAACTTTGTAATCCAATAGTCACAGGCGGTAGGAGAACATGATGAGTTTAATCCACTTTGAACTATTTGATAGATAACATTTGATTACTTTGATACAGGTATGAGACAGTGATACGAAGACTGATGCAATTCCCGACAATGTTCGGTCTCAGTAACACGGCTATCAAGGCAACGCAAGCCTTCTGGCATCTCGACCACAGGGATTTTGATGTAAGTAATATGTTTGTATTGTTCAAGTATGTATAAGAAATGTCAATAAAAATAGATCTCACAATCAATCTTTAGAATTTTCTTACGGTTTCGATGTTGCAAAAGCCGTCTGTTTGTATGTTTATAATCAAAAAACTATCTATAGCGTTAAATTCATGTCAAAATAATTGAATATTTCATTAACAGTTTACTTTATTGTAAACTTTTTGAGTCAGCACTTGATGATCATGGCTATTGTAACATAAGCAAAAGGCAAATAACGCGACAAACCCCGTGTATTTCTAAATTTAAATCTTCATCCACAGTTTGCACTAGACCAACTCCAATGTCTAACAGGCAACACACTATCCGACTGGCAACACAACGTCGTCCTATCATCGCTACTAGCCCAGAAGAAAACCCAAGCAGCACTTCAATACTTACACGTCCGCAAACCAGCCCCAATCCAGAACATAAAAGACGGAGATTACTCAAAGAATGACTATGATAAGTTAGAAGATTGGCAGACGTGTTGCAATTTGTATTTGGCGAGAGGATTGGTGTACGAAGCGTTGGATATTATAAGAATGTGCGTGCAGAATGCGGGCAGTGTTAGTGATAAGACAACGGTTCTGAACATGTTTTTTAAAGGTGAGTGAACTCGTGGGCATTGAAGTAGATTGTTGACAGCTTATATATTGTAAAGCAGGAGAATATAAGTTATATAATATACAGGAGAATTTAAGACTTGGGAGGTAATTAAAATTGTACCTAAAGTATTTAATTATCTTTCTATTTAAATTTGAATTAATACACGAAATATTATGAACTCTTAAAGCCATTATAAATAAAGAATAAACTGTCTCTTGGATTTATTTGAAAACTACTCGCTAATTTATTATTTATTGTTTTCCAAACTCTATTACAAACCAAATAATAAAATGTGTTTTAAATTATCAAATAACAGTAAAAATACTGGTTTCGTATCAGCCCAAGTTTATCACCAGTTACTCATACCTATTTATATATCTTACCTCATTGTTTCAGGTTGCCGCAACACAGGTAACTTGGCGAAGATCCTATCAGTCTGTTTCTTGCCGTTCGAAGAGGAGGTCTTTATAAAGTTCTTGGAGAACTGCAACAATTCTCACACATCTGATATACTTATCATGTATTACTTGCAACAATCGAGGTAACTTGAGATCATGTTTCAGTAGATTATGTAAGATGTTATTTGGAGAGTGAGTAGAATATGCAGCTATTTTAAAATGGTCTCCATACTCACATAACTTTGGTACCGTAATGCTGATATGCAGGGCTATTGCTTAACTTGTCGCAAAATCGATCACGACTAAAACTGTCACAAATGACAATAAAACTGTCAGATTTGACAGAAATGACGATGGTTTATCCGTGATGGCGATGAATTTCGCTTCGCGACTAATTAAACAATATCACTAACTATTCTGCTGTCATGGAAAGAAACATTGATCTCTCTTCACGATGCAAATTTTTATAAAAAAACGAAATTTTTTTCCACAGATATCTAGAAGCGCAGCGCTACAACGCAAAACTGCGTCACAACAAACCAAAGAGTAAAGACATGAGCACGTCTATGGAGTCGCTGTACGAGTCGATAGATCGCGAGACAGCACGCGACATGCTCGTTGAGGCGATGTGTTCCGCGCTGCCGAGTATCACGGAGACTGTCGCTCATTGCGCGTTCGAACAGAAAGATGTGGATTGGCATGGTTAGTAAAACAATAGTATATGCTCGCGTGGATATAGATTTTTATTGATTTGTTATGTATTCAAAGTACTTATCTTTGTATATGAACGGGAACTTTGGACTAGGGATTTCATACAGAATGTTTACGGGTTTTGGCCATTTGACAGCTCAAGTCACACACCTGATTTGTCTTTAACGTGACAGAAGCTAAATTTTTTTGGCATAGATTTGAATGCAATCCTTATGACACATTTCATCTAAATCTGTATGTATTTTTTATAGGTACTTGTGTATTTACTTTCAGTTCACGCGCCGAAACCAATGTCAGTGTATGTTCAAGCAAAATCTCCGAAAAACAGATTTACATACAAATCTTCATTTATCCAGGTAATAATATTAAACTATTTTCATATAATATTTACCTATCTTACCTTCTATTCTAGAACTTTCCTAACAATATATGTACTTGTTTTTAGGACTCGATACAGAATGCGAGTGAGACTTGGGTGAACCGACCGCAAATCCGCAAAGGTTTGAAGCGTATGCTCAACATTGAAGAAACACCGTTCATTTGCACCCCCAAGCTATCCCGATCTAAGAGGTACGAAACGACTCTTTATTTTCATCTATATTACAGCTGTGATTTTTCAGTGTTCTTACGTATCGTGACCTATTCCCAGGTACCCAAAGGATACATCACATCAACTTATAATAACAAACTACGCTATGCACACATTTTGTCTTATTGTATCTTAATAATTGTTATAACTTCCAGCATTTTCCCCGACCAATCCGAGTCGACACCTCCGAAGCGCGCCCGTCTAAACCTCAGCGGCACACCGAAGACCCCGCGTAGCGCTTTCAAAGTCAGCGAGAAGCTCAGCACTCAGATGGAGCAGTTACTAGACATGCCTGAACTGCAGAGTCCAGTGAGGATATATGATAGGCCTGAGACGCCGCATAGCATTCTTAAGGTAAAAGAATAACAATAAATATATATTTAGCTCTCGTAGTGCTTTCAAAGTCAGCGAGAAGCTCAGCACTCAGATGGAGCAGTTATTAGACATGCCTGAACTGCAGAGTCCAGTGAGGGTATATGATAGGCCTGAGACGCCGCATAGCATTCTTAAAGTAAAAAATAACAATAAATATATATTTAGCTCTCGTAGTGCTTTCAAAGTCAGCGAGAAGCTCAGCACTCAAATGGAGCAGTTGTTAGACATGCCTGAACTGCAGAGTCCAGTGAGGGTATATGATAGGCCTGAGACGCCGCATAGCATTCTTAAGGTAAACAAGAAATATGATCACGACTGTATCACAGGGAGCGGTAGAAGCTTACACGCCGCAGCTTGGGATATTCAGTAGCCTTTATGTAATTCCGTGTCATATAACTTGTATAATCTTTGTGCCGACCCCACATAGTGGGATAAGGGCAGGAAAAAGAAGAAGAATCCAAGTTCCAGCCAAATCCGTTTTGTGGTCTTCGCGTGAAAGAGTAACAAACATACATTCTTACACAAGCTTTCGCGTTTATAGTATAGTAGGATCATTTTTACTAAACGGTAAAGGAAAATATCGTGAGGGAACCCGGTATTAGTCAATCCCACACGTAATGACCATTATCTTTCCTGTGGATACGGCCGACAGCTGAGAAAAAATAAGCTAACTATCAAATGCAGAAAGATCTTTCACATCTAACATGAAAAATCCTAATTTTCCACAGTCACGAAGGGATTCGAGAGCGGAAGTCCCGTCACCAACCTGCTCCAGATATCTGGATGACACGGATGATGAAATGGAAACTGCGAGCAACCATACTCACTATAGCGATTCTACAAACAAGTATGATTTTATTTACTTACTATTATCGAATAGAATATAAGACTGTTTATTTAGAAACAAAAGCACAGACATACATTTAAAAATAAGTTCAAAAACAACCTGCTAATATAGGTCGCGCCACGAAAAGCTGCGCAGTAGATGATATTACGGAATCTTAAGTCCAATTGGTGGAGGGGTGACGCGGCACACTTCACACCATTGATTTAGCGCGTGCTATTGGTTCGTGAGCGAGTGGTCCGTGCGCAAACATACCCCCTCCCGTTCCCCTAATCATTCTTTTTACGTGGCGTGACTTATAATAGCTGTGACCCGCGTGTGAGTTTTACTGTCATATTTGTGATGACAATAAACGTCGATTTCGCGACAAGTTAATCTTAATAATAATCGTTTTTTTTTACCTTAATTCCAGACACCTAAGGTTCACAATCCCGACGCCAACTGAGTTGTGCACCGAACCAACCCCATCGCCCGTACTTTCCCGAAAGACGCCGACATTCGATCTGAAAGAGAGGGAACGATCCGCGTCTACGGAGAGAGAGAGAGAGATGGATATATCGACGGCTGAGAGCTACGTTACTACTGCATCTCATGCTATGGTAACTTGGCTACTTTTTATGTTAATTGTAGACATATCTCGGTAATAGTTATCAACGACAGAGGTTGTAGTGTAAGAGCTTAAAATGTGCTTATTAATATGTTTTAAAACCTTATTTGTTTTGAACATTCGAAAAATAATTTGCCAAGTACAATAGTTTTGGCTATTCTTAAGTTATGCGCAACATACAACGCAACATATTAGCACTTATTTTTATAGTTTAAAAATCAGTGCTAATTTATAATAGTTCATTGATCTTCTCTCCTTTTTCGTAGAATGAAAGCAACCCCTTGGAATCGCCTCCAAAGAAATTGGCAACCGAAGCAAACGTCGCTATCAAGAAAACGTACAAAGATTCCGTTCGCGCCAGGTAAATAAGCAATCTTATTGAAGAATGATAATTCTTAAATGCTCTAGCTTTAGTTTTAAGATTTGATGGTTGTTAATCCACGACAGTATACTTACAAAAGATTATCCGAAGAACTAAAAGTCGTCCAACAGAAAATCCTTTATCTCCCTAACGCAGGATGCCTGACCACTCGGCCACGGGGTCTTATCGTACCAGGGTCGAAACTATTACAATTTTTTTATGAAATACCTAAGTTTGATTTAACACTATAATGAAAATATTATTTAATAACTTTAAAATTTCCAGGCGTTCGCTTTCCATATCAGCCAACAGTAGTTTATCAGACGATCCGAACACATCTATAGAGAGTATCGCAGACATCCCCATTACTCTCATAAACCCAAGGTACTCGCGACGAAGCCAATCACCCCGAGAGGATTACAAGACAGAGACGCAAGATAAGCAGCTCAGATATGTTGGAGCGAGAGAGAGCTCTGAGCGTACTTTGATAGGTGAAGGGTTAGAAAGGGAAGTGCCGAGAACTCCAAGAGGAAGAAGGGGAATTAGAGCTAGTGGCGCAAGTACACCATTGAGGTAATTATTGACAATGTAGTTTAAATTCTTCTTTTCGTTCAAATTTTTGATACATACATTTTATTTTTATCTAACCTAGCATGTCCCACTACTAGGCAAAGGTCTCTCCCTTTACTCCCCCTTGTTGCCTGGCCGACTGGGTCATCGACTCTTCATCGCATCGACAATCCTCTGACTAACTCCTTAGGATCTAAATTTGCCTATTATCTATCATCTTTTTCTTCATAAACAGAAGCAACTCCGTGACTCCGGAACGACAAGACTCACCCTCAGTCACTCCTTTACGAAGTAGCAAACTCTCCAGGTAATATATTACTGTACTCTGTTTGACGAGTCGATCGAATAGTTAGCAAAATAAACGCACGTGATTGGCGTCGAAAACGGGCCCAGGGCGAGTTCACATTGGCTTATGTAATGTGTTCTCTTTACACGTTAATAAAATACCTACCTATGTACCAAAATTTATGGATACCACATTTAGTTGGTTTATTTTTCTATCGACTCTGTGAGTAGACTTGTTATTCACGAAATAAACGTCAGTCACATATGACGTGACAAACTTTTAAACAAACTGTAACTCGTAATATGATTTCATCTCTTAAATAATCCAGAATGTATCATGCTATCTTTTTAAACCCAGGAGCCGATCTAAAACGCCTGAGTTAAGTCCGCGTTCGTCGCCTTTGGCCCCTATAATAGAACAGCCTAAGCAAGAAAGTGAAAGCGAGCCGCATGCTGAAAGATCCACGCTCAGCGTGCCAAGGAATTTGAGGTACTATTTACTTTTGCCTTAAAAGTGCAGTCTACTTAAGCTCTTATGACATTGGAATTTAGGGGTTAATATGGGAATTTAAACACAAAAATATGTTTTTTTACACAAACAAAATTTTTGGTTGGCTTTGTGTAAGATGTCCGTGGATGTGTAAACTTGTTCAGAAGTATGTTTCAGCCATTCTCTATAATGATGAATGATGAATTTGGCACAAACATACACAATACACTGCTTTACTTGGCTGTTTTTTTGACGACGCTGTGTGGAATGTCGCAAGAGTTTATTATTATTAATTTAACATATTTTTTTATCCTTTACGAAGATTTAGATAATAGTCATTGTAGCAACAATAAACAAAATAGAAATAAAATATATATATTTTTTTTGACCAATTGCATTTAATAGGAGCCGATCTCGTACACCGGAGCGTGTAGAAAAAGGAGTGAGCGAATCACCTCGATTAGAAGCCATCAAGGAATCACCCACTAAGTCCGGCGGAGAGTCACCCTCGTCATCACCAAGAAGTCTCAGGTATTTAAATAAAAATATTACCATGTATAATTATCTTAATAGCAATAAGAAACACTCTAGAGAAAGAAAGAAAGAAAGAAGCATCAATGTTATTGTGTTTTGTGATCTAATTCGAATACTCAAACTCTAATTAAATATTTATGGACGTATTACCATTAGGGAAGTTTTTTTTTACAGATTTGTATTAACAAATACCAAATTTTGCAACACTTATTTATAAGCGGTTCAGTATCGAACGTAAGAGCCGTGTTGCCCGGTTTCGATTCCCGGTCGTGTATCAATGAATTCTTCTTTTCGGATAATTTATATGCGCTTTAATACGAACTCTTAACTCTGAAGGAAAACATTGTGACAAAAACCCGCGGCTTGTCAGTCCCACGCGTATTGACCATTGTCTTTCCTGTGGATATGGCCGGCAGCTGAGAGGGTGGTTTAGGTTCCGGGCAAGCCTATTGCCTCATGTCTGAATGTAAATATTTGTTACTATGTTTCTATTTCAGTCTTTTATATTTATTTAGGTAATTGAAATATTACAAAATAATACTATTGTATTCTAGGAGTCGATCAAGAACTCCTGAACTGGAAGTCTCAGAACAAGTTGCAAAACCAAGTCCACGAAGCCTACGGTAAAGTTTCTAACATGAATTTTCATACATTTTCTAAATTATTATGTCAAAATGTGTAATAAATGTGTCTAAAACAACCAACTTTCATTGTAGGAGTCGTTCGAAAACACCAGAGAAAAAGTCACCTAAAAAAGATCAATCAGTTAGAACTAGGAAATCGCTGTCCCGTCTAGTTTTAGAAGCGAACACATTTGCTAAAACAAAACAAACCTTAGAGATTCTTGAGGCAGAAACATCTGAAGGTAGAGACAAGGAGTCAACAGACGCTATTGAATGCACTCCTATGAAACCTTTAAAGAAAATACCAGGTCTAATGGACGTTACTCTATCGCCTATAGTCAACAAATCTATTCTTCAAAGCTCGAACGATAGTGTCCTATCAGAATCAGTCGAAAAAGAACCAAAAGAAACTGACTCTGGTCTAAAACCATTACCAACTTTCGCTCCACTACAAGAAACGTACTTTGAAAAGTCTGTTCTGCGTAGCTACCAAAGTAGTGTAGGCGATTTCTCACAAAGTATCGAAGAAAAAGAAAAATTTGTAGAATCACGCGTTGAAATACAGATACCGGCATTCACTACTATTCACGACGATTTCGGGAAATCTGTGCTTCATAGTTTTGAAAGCAGCGTTGCTGAAACATCTCAGAGTATTCAAGAAACACATACAAAAGATCTATCTAAGTTTACTGTAGAAACATCAGTACTTCATAGCCAAGAAAGTACTATGGCCGAAACTCATAACGTATCTAGTCTTATAACTGATGACAGTGATGTAAATATGACAGAGAATCAAGATAGAGCAGAACAGAAAGAGAAGGAGCAAATTGTGGAGATCGAAAGGGAGATACATGAGATAGAAGATATGTCTAATAACGAGAGCGAGGGAGAGGAAGAAGAAAGTAGTGGGAACGAAGCGTCGTCGGAAGAGGAATCGGATGAAGTTGAGACAGATAGCTCGAGTGATGTAAGTTTTAACTCTTGGTTCAAAAGTAATGTAATTACTCTGTAGAAGTTACGAATATTTATTTAAATTGCAATGTAGATAAGTATATCGTCTACTGTCAATACGCTGTCAATAAATTAAATATATTTGTTTACTAGCTGCGCCCCGCGGTTTCACCCGCGTAAGTCCCGTTCCCGCGGGAATATCGGGATAAAAAGTAGCCTATGTGTGCCTATCCAGGGTATCACCTATCTACATACCAAATTTCAACCAAATCGGTCCAGCCGTTTTTGCGTGAAAGAATGAAAGAAAGAAAGAAAGAAAGAAAAATATGTTTATTTCATAGGACCTCAAGGATCGCTCGAAAACGTACAGTCTTAAAAACTAGTTGACTCTATTGCCTGTTCCAAAACAATTCCCAATAACAATAACAATAAGAATAACAAACATTCTCACAAACTTTCCCTTAAATTAGTAGGAAGTAGGATTCTAATCGTAATAACCCATTGGATTCCAATGCTAAGAACTCGCCTCCCTTCACTTTTTTCATTTGCCTATCTAATACATATAAAATTATGTTTTTTTTATCATCAGTCGTCACAAGAGTTCTCTATTTGCTCGTACGAACTTATTTACTTATAATTAAAACACTTAAACATATATTTTGTTTTCAGTCACTTCCCGATGACGTAGCATTTATCGTTAGTTCTGAACCCGAGTCAGATTCTGACGTTTCAGAACACAGCGTCGATAAACCGGAGCTAATCTCGTCGGAAATGCTCGTCAAAATCATGGAAAAAGATTACAAAACCAAGGAAAACGATAACTCAAGTCAATCCCCTATTGAGTCTATCTCTGATGACTCAGAAAGCTCTGAACAGAATCAATCTGTATCAAATTCCAGTCAGTCTAAAATAGATGATTCAGATGATGATGATTCTGATTTCAATAAAGAAATAGTTTCCAAAAGTCGAAAAACAAAAGAAGTATTAGCTAAAGTCGATGTAGCGCAAAGTTCAATTATGACCGAAGAAAATTCAGTCGCAGATGAAGTTTCAGTACCGATTGAAGCGACCAATCTTTTAGATCAAGCACAAATGTCGCTTATGACTGATGATAATTCCACTGTAGTTGAAGACAAAACTGAACCAAGCAAAGATTCCATCAAACCTCAGTCCCAAGACGATAAACCTATTGAAATTAACACTGAAAAAGTTGAAGTCGATATTTTGAAACAGAAAGATGCAAAGATAGACAGTATTGTTTCAAAGAAAGTAGATGCAGATCCTTTAGCACAAGTTTCTCTGATGACTGAAGATAATTCCAATTCGGAGAACGAACTAAGTCTTTACTATTCTGATGATAAAGTTGAAAGCGAAGAAGAAAAGAAAGCAGAAGTGCAGGGTAAGGTTTTAATATTTTGCTATGTTTTGTTCTAACCGAAAATTTTAGCAGCCTTTATAAAGGCTGCTGACCTGATTTACCGTTGCTTTTTCTGTTTTAAGTTTTATACGAAATTAATTGCGACGTTAATTAATTGAACCTTGCAAAATGTGTTTATATTTTTAACTTTAAACAGCTTTGTATAAAGTGATTTTCAATTATTTGATGTAATATAATGATAGAATCAAATTGTCTAGTAGTGTCTTTCAGATTGTTGATTAAAAACATTTATGATTTATTTGCAGTAACAGAAAAACAAGTCGAAAACGTAGTTCAAAATCCATCTCAGCCAGAACCAATGTCGATTGATGTACCAAAATCATCTGAAACTGCCATTGACGAAACGAAAAAAGTAGACGCCGAAAAGGAAACTAAAGCTGAAACTGTTCAAAAAGCAGGTGAATTACAAGAACAACCAAAATTAGAAAAGCAAGGAACATCAAAATCAGAATCTACGAAGAAATTAGAAACCATTAAAACTTCAAAAGTAGAAATTGTGCCAGAGAAATCAAAACCAGTAGCTGCAAAAGTATCCGAAATCATACAAGAAACTTTGGAGGCAAAAACAGTTGAAGAATCTACTGAAACGCCCACAGCTGAAAAAATGGACATTGAGTCTGACGTAACTAAGCCAGAACCAATAAAAGAAATTGTACACAAAATTGCGGAACCACAAATCGCTCAAGAAACATCAAAATCAGAAACAATCGAAAAAATGGAGACTGAAGCCGTGGAAACATCGAAACCAGAAATAGTATCCAAAACTTCAACAAAACCAGTAAAGGAAACAGATGAAACTGATACAATCACTAAATCTCAAGATGAAAAGATTAAACAAATTCGTACGCGCAAACGCATCAAATCAACATCGTCCAACTCTGAAATTGAAACGAAAGATGTGCCAAAAACTCCTACAAGAAAACGATCTCAATCCAGAGCTAAATCTATTGATGTTGAGACTTCCAAAGAACCTACAATATCTAGTGATGTTGAGCCAAAAGATAAAGATGAGCCGAAAACGTCAACAAGAAAGCGTTCTCAATCGAGAGCAAAATCTACAGAAGTCGAAATTCCGAAAGAAATTGAAGCTACATCCTTAGTAATTGAGCCGGCACAGACAGACGAGCCAAAAACTCCAGCCACCCGTAAACGAGCTCAATCAAGAACCAAATCAACTGAAACTGAGCTTAAAGAATCCATTGGGCCAACAGACGAACCGAAAACACCATCAACACGCAAAAAGGCTTCGAAAACCAAAACTGAAGAGCTGCCAATAATCGAAGAAGAAATCATATCAGCAAGCAAGAACGTAGATATAGAAGAAAAAACACCAATCACAAGAAAGCGAGCGCAATCCAGCCAATCAGAGGAGACTACACCCGAAAACGTCACACCATCTCGTCGTGTGAAAACACCAAGCACCGAAGTGCGTAAGATTATAACTCGTCGAATGTCCCGCGAAATGAGAGAACTTGACGAAACAAATCGTTCTATTGACGAGTCAGTAAATATAACGCCTAAACGTCGCGCGAAGAAATCAGATGATAATGAAAGTGTGACATCGGGAAGTTCAATGGCCTCTAGCGTGGCCAGTGATAAGAGACGAGGGAGGAAATCAACGGTTGCAACGAAACCGGACTTGTCTGTGATACCTGAAGTAGAGCATAGTGCTTTTGATGTTAATGAGTACTCGGGTGCTAGAAGGTAAGATAGATAAAATATATTTTTTTTAGTATAAGTACTTATGTACTTGTATAATTGGTATTCTATAAACACTTAAAACGAGATATTTATCATGATTCGTAGATTTATGAATGAAATAACTGGAAACTCAAATCTACGAATCATGGTAAATATCCCTTTTTAAGTGTTTATAATGTTCAAAACTATCATAGTTTAAAAAAAAAAATTGTTTACGATAAAAGTCTGTTTATCAACTCAACTTTGTAACTGATGCTTACTATGATATTATTTATCGTATGTCTATCTACAATTTTTATCTTATTTCTAGATTGACTCGCACACAAAAATCAATGTTAGAAACATCGCGTGCTCGAGCCAACGCCACTCGTGCTTCTAGGTAAGATGATACAATAACTTTTATACAAATCAGTTTATAATAATGTCAGTTTTTTACCAGTTTTTTCTTATGTTTGCTACCAGATCAAGTGTAGACGAAGAAGATGATGAAAAACAAAGTGCCTTTGACTTGCAGCCAATAGACAGAATCAGTCTGCTCAACAAGGAGTCTTATGATGGTAGGTCTTGCATTATCACATGTATAGTTGAACATTTTTATCGATACAAATCTGACAAGTAGTAGCTTTAGCAGCCTCAAATTCGTTTTTCCTTATTGTTTTTAAGTCTTCAGATGATCTAAAAAATTTAGCATGATGATTTGATTCGTAAAGTAAATGACCGTGAATGAGTTTAGGCCGAATTATCCGCCATGGAGCTCGTTGGTAAATTATTAAGCAAACCACCAAAATATGTTTCATATATTTTATTACAATAAAATGTTTAAGTTAAATGCATTTAATAACTACTTTAAATAAACAAAATCTATTTGCATGGACTTAAATTACACTGCATTTGCGCAAGCTTTGTAGTGATAACAGAGAAGAGTTACAGCTTGTTTCATATCTCTGAGTTAATTCGTAAGTTAGATATTCTTCAATTAAAGTCCCGTGCTTATGACATTTCTTGGGACAAACTACACAGCCAGCAGACGTTTTAAACTAGTCTTACTAATGTTACTAACCCCCGGTTCCTATAACAAACTAACGGATGTTCGTAGGTCCATCACCATAGCAACTTTGTGTATACAACATAAAATGTATAAAACTTTGTGACAGCAACGTTGCTGTGACGAAAGTCCTACGGACATCCATAAGTTGGTTATAGGAACCGGCCGTTAGGAAGTAACTAATCCATACTCTACTCAGAGATATTGAAATAAGTCTGTAGTATGCTTGTGAGCCTCAACTAATACCACTTTTACTTCCTCTAAAGAAAATATTCAAATAGACTGCTTTCCAAGATGTGTAACGACAAGTCGAAATAACCTACCTACTCCCAGACATATCTTTGGTTTTGCTTACTGTCGGTAGTTATTTGATATTCTTTCTATAGTGGTGATGTCAAATATCTACCCACAGTAAGCAAAATCAAAGATAAAAGGTTCTGGATAACGACAAGGATAAAGGACTGAATTCTAAAAACTTTCGCTAAAAACCATTGTTGTATAAAAAGCTATGCATACAATCACAAGCAGAAAATAATCATACTTATATTTTACTAGCAGCACGTCCCCGCTTTGCACGGGTGTACTAATGAAACTACCGGGATAACCAAACCATCCCGACAGTTCATTCTACACATCTTAGAAATAACTTTTGAAATCGGCTGAGTAGTTTCGGAGATTACCTCCGCCAAACAAACAAATTTTACTTCTTTATAATATTAGTTTCATATTGCATAAAACCCATGTTTTTACATACTTAATTTCCATTGCACTGTACTAACTTGCTTACTAGGCCCCCCTGACGAAGATGAGCTCCAGCTTAGTAGTATGTCGCCGGAATCCATCGCCTCTGACGCTAGCAGGATGAGATGTAAGTACGCTTTGTTGCATGGCTACCTTTTAACTTAATAACCATCATTTACATAGGATTCGAAACAATATTTCAAAATAGTTTTTGTATTTTGTTATAGTGTCAAACCACAGCTAAGTTACATATAAATGAAAACATTTCTCTAAATAAATTAACTTGTCTCTCGCAGGGTCACTCTAGTAAGGTTTTTTTATAAAAATAAATAATATAATCACTTTTAATATCATGTATGAAAAAGGAAAAATGAAACTAACTTCTTCTTTTAAGTTCATACAATAATTATATAGAGTGAAGAAACTCATAGTTTTTTCTGAAATTATCCAAAGTTAATTTTTTTAAAAGCTTTATTATTTCCTCTTTTGGTGTGCTTGACACAAACACTTCTATTTTTTGAGTTCTGTAGTCATTATATTTCATTTTAAAATTCAGAAATATTCTTCTGGATAATCAAAATTATCAAGATTTTGATTAAATTGTAATACACGCTGTACATTTGCTTGGTGTGGTTTTCAGCTCGCATGGCTAGAGCTAGCTCCGAAGTTAAGACAGTGGTCAAAGCTGCTAAGATACATAGAAGAATCGCATCGGTAGATGTCGCTGGTAAGTAAACGTATATATTTCTTCCAAGTTATATTCTAAAAAAGCCTGTTTTAAAATGTAGGCCACAAAGTCTGAGCGCTGCAACGCTGCAGGATGCATTTAAGACATTTGCCTTCGGTTCCTACCCCATGACAAAAGTTCGTGTGTTCTGCAGATATTTCTTTCGAGTTTTTTTCTATGTACAAATTGTATTTATTTACAACAACAATGTATCGAAGTAGTATATCATAATATCAGTCATTTGATTACTATAACAAATACACAAGCATTAAATTGCGTAGCTTGGAACTCTATGACACCAATATCTCTATGACAAGCGTCAGATGTCTATGAATACTTATTTGTAGGTAATTTGAGATTGAGTCTATGCTTCTCTTTAACTTATCTTATAATTGATTTGTTGCAGAAGTAAGTCCAATAGGCTCGCCGGTTCTCAGCGGCACTGATAGTCCGGCGCGCAGTCGCCGCGCTTCGTTCAACCGCGCTATAGAAGCGTTACACACGCCGAAGGGACGGAGGCAGTCTACTGACTCTAGGGTAAGTATATACCAGAGCTGGCCACTTGCTCACACGAAAGAAGAAGAAGGGTAAGTATTATATGCAGGACCGCCTTATTCTCCTAACAAACCATGTAACGTGGCACGTCACGGCGTGGTTATTTTCTGCAACAATTTAATACAGGTTTGGCAATCGGGGGGGCTACTCCAAAGATCCTCATTAGATCCTTAAAAACAAAAGAATTTTCAAAATGGGTCTACCGGAATAATCGGTGAACACACCTAAAAAATGCTAATACTCAAGGATCTTTGACTGTTTACGCTCGTTTATACTTGTTGAGAAAGTGTTTAATTTTACATAATGTTGTGCAGAGAAGCGATGTGGGCAGTCCGATAGACTCTCCCGCGACGTCCGAAGCGGATGGTCCGACGACGCCGGCGCGCCGCGGGCGGCGGGCCTCCACGCAATCCAACACCAGCCAGACTGGACGGACTAGGTAAATATAATACAACGGGAAATTACTCACGTAAAAATATTGACGATTTAGATGTTTCGATTCTTCCGGAGAATCTTCAAGGTATGAGTATGGTCACTCCGATTCTCCGAATTCTCCTCGCGGGCGTATCGTCAAGTTTGCAGCGAGCTAGGTGCGGCGTCCAGTAAACTTTTAGGATTTAAAAAAAAAGGATAACTGACGTTCTTTCTTTGTTTCAGATCTAAGAAAATGCCTGTTTTAGAAGAATTTGAACAAACTAAGTGATTTAATTTATTTTTAGTAATTTTTATATAATAGTTTAAGTTAAAGGGATATGTATTCTGCATTTTTTGCCATTTACTACTTAAATAATATTGCATAATTAATTTGGGTTGTGTTACCTACGCATAGTCTAAAGAAAATATTACTTGAAAGATTAAAAGAGTTATAACATTAAAATAATTTATTTCATACACAATCAGTCGATCATTTACACTATTTTAAATCAATAATTTATGCGTTTAAACGTTTTCGTAGCAAATACTAATCGACAAATTGTTACTTTCATCATTAAAATGTAAAAAACACTTGAGATCACACTAACATATTAAAATGCAAACGTACAGACAACTTTAAGTTACACAATTCTGTTAACAATACTGATTGTTAAATGGCATAACAATTGCAACTAAATATAAATAAATACACTAAAAAGTTTCACTTTTTATCTCTGTCCGTATTATTTTCGTTAAAGTTCTTGAGTGATCTACCAATATGGTGCATAGCTAAGGGCATTCTTGATAACGCGTCATTTAAATTTACTTCAGGCAAAATATTATCGAATTTGGGATTAAGTAAACTTTCACATATCTTCCTATCAGCTGGCTCTAATGATACAGTTTTTGTGCAATCAACTACCTCTCTCTTTTGTCTAGGAACTGGTTTTTGTTCATCTTTCTTAGCGTTTTCATCCTGTAGATTTTTCATAGCTAAAGGTATTGGTATGTTTTGGTTTAACTTGTTTTCGTCGACTTGTGCATCTTCGCCTTCTTTGTAAGACTGGGGTTCATCTGGTGAGTGTGAATGTTTCTTTACATTTTGTTGGTTTTCTGCTTTTTCTTGGTGTCTTTTCTTTCCTTTCTTTTCATTTGCTTGAACAGGTTTATTTACGTATTCGCCGACTTGTTGCGGACTCGGTTTGGGAGCTTTTGGTACGTCTTGATTCAAAATGTTTTCAATAGCTTCAAAAGCTTTCAATTCTTCTTTTTTATCTGCTAGTTTGTTTTCGATTGGTTTCTCTTTGATTTCTTTTATAGCCTCAATAGTTTCGACTGCTTTCTTAGCTATTTGTTCTATAGCTCCGTTGGCTAGTTGCTCTAAGCGTTCATCCTTTTTTTCCCCTTGAGCCACTGTTTTTTCCGTCACACCACCTAATCTTTCAATTGCGATGTTAGCGATTTGTTTAATACTTTCTACAGCAATTTTCTTAGCTTCTTTGCTGTCTACTTCTTTGTTCTTATCAAAATCTTTCTTTGTTTTCATTAATTCGTTTAGAATTTCTTTGTGTTTCTCATCTTGCTGTTTTAACTTTTGTAACAATTTTTGTTTATTATCTGCCTCATTTGTTTCAACTTTAGCTTCAGGAGATGCTTCTATTTTCGGCTTTTCTTCTTGTTTATTTTTGATAATTTCCGCCATGATTTCATTTTGCTCTTGCATTAGTTCTTTCTGTTCTTCTCCGTGTTGTTTCATTGTTTCGATCAGTTGGTGTTGCTTTTCTAGATTAATCTTTTCATGTTTTATTTCTTCATTGGATTTCACTTCTGTCTTTTCTTGGAGTTTATTATCTAAGTTTCCATTAGACATTTTTGCATCATCTAACTTTCCTTTTACATTTTTAGGGTGTGTTTCTGAGACTTTATCTGCCGCTTCATCTTCTTTTACTTTTTCTGGCAATAACACATCATTCATTGACTTATCATTCGCTTGATCATTATTGTTTGGAGATTTCACTTCATTGGATTTAGACTCTGGTGGGACGGGGTTCGGGGGTTGTACTTCAGAATCTTTGACGATTATTTTACTCGGTTTATGAGCTTCTAATTTCACTGGCTCTCTCTTTGGAACTTGTTTAAGGTATGGCTCTGAAAGAAAACAAAAATAATGTAAAGAGTGGACCATATCGTTTTAAAGATACTTCGTACATCACATATTTATCGCTTATTAGATTACTTTGTAGTCATTCAACAGTTTTAACTAGGGATGGGCCGAAATTCGGTTCACATTCGGTTCAACCGAATTTCGGCAGCTTGAACCGAACTTCGGCATTCGGCCGAAATTCGGTTCAGATGCCGAAATTCGGTACAAGAAAAATAATAACTACATGCACTTATTTTGACTGAAATATAAGGTGCTTCTAAATTACAATATGCCACGGCTGCAACTGGTGGTTCTACTCATGATACCGAACAACTTTCCCCAAGGAATCCATAGTCAATTTTCAAAAAAATATTGCACTTTGTATGGAAAATATGGAAATCGGTCAGCTGATTGGCCAAGTCTCCATACAAAGTCTAATTTTTTTTGAGAATTCAATTATTTATTTATTTAGGAACATTGTAAATGTAAACCTTAAATTAAATCAGTTCTTATTATATATATTATTAATCTTAATCTTAGTTCTTTCTTAACCTTAATCTTAGTTAATTAGCTATTAATCTTAGAAATCCCTGCCTAATTAATTAGACATACTATTACTAAAATGAAATAAACTTTGTATTCTCCTAGTAAACATCTGGATAGGAGTCCGTAAATTAAATAAAAAGTAAAATCATAACGTTTTTGATTCACAAACTAAACATTCATTAACCTCAAGTATTTTTTATTACAATTAAAGGGTATTTTTTCAACAATCATATTAAACAAATTTTTCTTATCTATCTATTGTCTATTACATGCGTAAACAAGTCACGACGCGTCGCTCTCGAGAAAGCGCGCCAAAATGAACCGAAGTTCGGCCGAACTTCGGCCGAACTTTTCATTTGAACCGAATGTTCGGCCGAAGTTCGGATTCGGTTCAAATCACATTCGTCCCATCTCTAGTTTTAACTAAATATTTATAGGATGTAGCGATCAGTTTGTTTCTATATTACCATACTTGTTGATAGTTTATAGACATTTAGTAGACCGAATTTTTCAAAATTCAATTAGAAAATGGCTACTCTTCAAGATTTATCAATCGATAATGCTCAAAGTCAGAATGATTATGTATATAATTTCAAAAAAGCAAGTACCTATTCTAGTTTTTCTTTAACATACCGTCTACTTTCTCCCCTCGTTTCTCAAAGAAGTCCTCTACGATCTTGTCTATACGTTCCTGAGTGATGTATCTCTCGTCGTATTTGTCTAATTTGTCTTCGGCCGCTTCCAAGTTCGCGTATGTTCCGAGCACTAATATGATCAGACCTAGGACTAGAACTGCCTGAAACAAAACTTTTATTGAGAACACAATTTAAGAGTTTCTTAACTGCTATTATCTTTGATTAGTATAACGGTCAGCCCCACACGTATTGACCATGTCTGTCCTGTGGATAAGAGGGTGGTTTAGGTGATGGGAAAGCCTATTCTATCTCAACAATGTCCCAGGCACTACAGTGTGGGCAAAGAATGACGAAAGACGCTGTATAAATTTACTATAGAGATGTAAAGGCCTGAGTTTTTTTTATAGTGATCGACCGACAATTAAGTATTTACCTTAGCCAGCACCCGTTCATTAGTATTCTTAAACGTGAGGTTCACGAAACAAGCCGCTGGGAAGACCATGCAAACAAGTACTCCTATAGTGGAGCCGACGAGTCCTAAAACCAACTCTATGTCCGGGATGAGAAGGCTCACGCAAAGGGCGGCGGCGATGATGCCGACAGTTATACAACGGAAGGTAGTCTCCGGGATAGAGTGGTTTATTATGTTGTCGTGTTGGGATAAATGCACCTGAAATGACACATAATTAATAATAAATATATCCTTGGACATTCCACACAGCGTCGTCTAGTCCCAAGCTAAGCAATTTAATACTTGTGTTATGGTAACCAGATGACTGGTATAACACTTAGATACATTTTTTTTAAATACATCTACATATTATAGATAGAAAACACAAAAAGAAGGATCTAACTAAAGAATTAAGTACATAAAAGATTTGAAAGAAATCATGTCAAACACAAAATACAACAACAAGGACCAATCATAGACATAGACAAAACTTTATGGCGTGGGTGTGGAATGTTTGGATTGTTATAAGATCTATTTATCTAATGTGTTAGGTATTAGGAGTCTACTGGCTAATAAGTCGATGATTTTAACAAATAATTTATATCTCACCTTTTTATAAAGTAGCGAGTACAGACTAGCCCGGCATGGAAATATAATGAGCGGGAAACTGAACGCCAGTGACATGACGAAGCCTAGCTTGATGACGTCATTCGCCATCGTCGGACTTAAGCTCATAAGGATGTTACCTGGAACAAGAATCGTTAAGGAATCAAATAAATATTAGACATTTTATCTAGCTTCGACCTAGTTGAATAAAAGCTAGGAACTTTAAAATTGTTTTGATTAAAATTGGTAAAGTTGTTTGTTTTTATTGTCTGACGGAGGTAATCTCCGAAAGTAGAGAGAACTCATCCGATTTCCAAAATTCTTTCACTGATGTATAAAGTGGACTTTCGGAATAATTTGATTTAGGATTTATGTTTTGTGCTCACCGGATATTTTTTGCGAACAGAACGCGATGTATCCAAACACGCCGAGAGTGAAGTAGACGCTCGTGCATATATTTATAGCGTTTTTAGTGACCACGTTCATCTTCTCTAAAGATAGGGACGGAAGGGACTCGAAGATTTCGAATAGTTGCCTGTAAAAAGAAATTAATTAAAAATTAAAACATTGTAGACATTCACAGATGGTTGTGCATCTTTATTCTGTGGTTGTGCATCTTTTTGGTATAGACGGTAGTCAGCGACACGTTCAAAACACATTAGGAACCGCAGTAGCATTCTAGTGGCCGCTGTGTTTTAACTCCACGATTCAAAAACACATTTTAAAATAATTATGACAAATGCAGCTAAGATCTTACGTTTGACAGAAGAGCGCCATGGAGAATATAGGCACACACTGCAGCACCCCGGACGGTTTCCACAACTCCATCTTCTGGTGCCACTCGCCAGATGGCAGCTGGGTCGCGGCCTCCGCTATCACCTGGAAAGTAACACCTGTTATACACTTACACTAATAATAAACGTGGGGTTGAGTGTAAGTTTGAATGTTACTAACATTCACACTTTTTAACATTATGTTACTAAGTATTATGTTACATTAACATTTTGTTACTCCTTTGCGCTCAAACGGCTGGATGTCGATAGTCACCGCGCATTCTAGTGTATGGTATGTACTAGTCCAAATAAAAATAAATAAATCAATTTGCTAGTTCGTTTTATAACGTTTTAACATACCTTTATAATAAAAAAAATAAAATAAAATAAAAATAAAAAAGCCTTATATTTCTTACTAAAAACTTAAACTAACATACCTTTATAACCAGGCAGAAATAGAAGCCTATAGTGGCGGCACTGACGTTACTCAGGCTGTCCACATTACGCAGAAGGCCCAGCGGTAATACGCAGACCAAGGATACTATCACCATTATACTTGTCCTGCAAATTCATTCATGCATTTTAATCTTTTTAAATTATATTTCTCTACATATTCAATAACGGGGATTGTGGGATATTTTTATTTTCGTTGAATGCAAAAGGGTGTCTGAACCCTTTATGACGCCCCTGACGCCCATAGGTACTTAAAAACCTAGAAAGATTTTCCATTTGAATTTTTACATCAGTTATTTCCTATGATTTCCAACACTAATCTAAAAAAAATGCAACAGTATTATTTTCTTCAATTAATAACAATTTAAAACACCAAATTTTGACCAAAAACCTTTTCCACATACAAAAATATGATAAGGCAAACAGGTTATTACAAATACGGAATGATAAGCATTTATAGAGGAAATTAGTACTAATACCTAACTATTATTAGATACTAGATAATAAAACTAAACTAAATTCCAATGGTCTTTTTCATATTGGTCTAATGCTCAGGATACACGACGACACCAGACACTAGACACTCAGTGTATACATCGACTGTCTGCGTGTGTCCACCGCCGCGACACTTAGTTGCAAATCAATTTTGTTTGCAATCGACACTAGTGTCGACATTTGTGCCGAGTGTCAGTGTCGTCGTGTATCCTGAGCATAATAAACTTATTCTAATTAAAGCATCTATTAAATCTGTTGCTATCTCTGTTCATTGACCTAACAGTAACAAGAAGAGAGTATTCTTTAAACAAATGTTTATGAATAATGGGGTAAATATTTAAACTTTCTTACCTCAAAATATCACTCTGGTTTATGTTAAACATCTTAGAAATAATCTGAGGTCCAAGATCCCCCACTACTACGAAGTATGCTATACAAGTGCCCATCAGAAAACCAATTATGCCAAGTTCTACTGCCAACTTGCCCGCTGATC
This sequence comes from Xanthorhoe spadicearia, assembly GCA_947086425.1. Classification (NCBI taxonomy): domain Eukaryota; kingdom Metazoa; phylum Arthropoda; class Insecta; order Lepidoptera; family Geometridae; genus Xanthorhoe; species Xanthorhoe spadicearia. Next base: position 2,612,795 of record OX352205.1, on the reverse strand, counting down.
CAAACACTTGAAAAGCTGAAATTAAAGAGTAAATGTAACCTTTTTGCAGGTAAGTGATTAAGAGCATAGGTCTTGTTTAAACTGTTTTAGGTATTTAGCTTGACCAGCTTTTATTTGGTAAAATTTGTTTATTGAATTTTTTTAAATTTGGAAAATGTGTGAATGCAAGAACATTCACATAAGTACTTACTGACTATCTGGTTGTATTTCAAATTAAGCAAATTATATTAATAGTAGTTTAGTTATCTACCACAATTTATATTGTAGTTAGTCATAACTTAACTCATACCTACAAAGAAATTATGTTCTATTCAGAGAACAATGCCCTATACATTGAAAAGTAATAACTGTTCAAATAATTGATGTTTGTTTACATAAAGACATTAATCATACTCTTTATTGGAATAATTATATTTAACCATATTTACCTAGGAACTCAAAATTCCTTCTTCTTGCTATAATGGCAGATTTCAGAAGAAAGTAGGAACACAATCTAGATACCAAACCCATTGATACGAGGATGAGCCCAGCAAGTAAAACACCACACTGAAATGGAAAATATTTTTTTTGTTAAATAGGTACCTCAAAGACATTGAACTATGTTTAATGGGACAATCAACCACATAGGTACGTTGAATAAGGTAGATTTTTGTAAAATTAGTTGGAATAAAAACACAAAACTTACTTGTTGAAAGCAAAAGGGCATAGCCAAAATCCCCACACCAATAATACTGTTAGCCAAAGTTATAGATTGGCCGGTAGTCCCCATTATTAATTTTAAATTAACACTTTCACAGCAATTCCAAAAAGTTTAGCAATTCGTCAACATTATAATTTACATCCACCACCAACCACACCACATCATTGCATTGTTTTTGAATTCGGAAAGATTTGTTCCATTTCAACTAATATGCTCTATACATGTAAAAAATAATCTATCTTGTTTACTCTCATTAAAAAAGACTAAGCAAGCTTTATTTTTATGCTAAAAATACTACAAGTATTTTTCGAGAACAAGAACTTCAATTTAATGTCAAATGTGACAGTTCGATTCAGTCAGTCGGAGTAATGGCATTTCAGTGTTGCAACTATTCAAAAATAATACGACAATGGTATTATTTTCATAGCATTAGATAAAAACTCCCTACTTAGTTTTCCACCCACCTTAGAAATCCTCTATACTTCATTTATTGAAACGAGCTAATAGGCAGATTAAATAAACTCACGTGATTGGTCGTTGAAAATAACATTCTATCTCGTCATTGGCTAGATTGTCAAATCAATTGTCAATTATCAAATCTAGCCAATACGAGAATAAACAATTATTTTTGTTCAGGGTCACACCACCAGATCGGCTCCAAATGAAAGATGCTCTTCCAGTATATAAAGTACTTATATTCAAAACTTCATTAGTACAGGAGAGAGGATGAGTAATAAACACTTCGAGCTTATACCAAACTATCTAAAACGCTTCGATAGCGCGTTCTAATTTGCTGTGTGTCGCCATCTAGTCAAAAGGCTATGAACTAAATAATACACAATGTTATGACCGTTACCTTTTGAACTGACACACCTAACTTTACACCAATTTCTCTTAAACATATCACCCACCAAGAACATCTGTTCATGTTCTTCATACTTAAAACAGTTGATACAATAAATCACAAAATTTGCCGTATAATAAATGCACTACAAAACTAAACTCGTCGATAACTTAAACAATTCTAGTGTGGACTGTATATAAACCTCTAATAAACTTAAACAAAACATAACTCTAACTTCTTTCAGACAACTTAAACTCTAATAAAACACATCTTAAAAACACTTATATCTTAACGTCACAGGCAAAACATAAAACTTAGAAACAGGGCAATTACACATAAAACCATTGCACCTAAGAGTCACGACTCGTGTGACCTTGTTCAAACCACAGTGCTTTATAACTAACTTTATAATTATAATCGGGCGGCGTTATCAGATTTTCACCTATGAGAAAATGGCCGGACTTAAAGGAGTAGGATCTTCAGGACTACCAGGCATCATTGACAAAGAATTCAGCTATGAAACCTAGCGCCGACAGATCAAAAACTGTTAACAAGATTGGTGAAGTCAGGAATCCCTATCCATTCTACCATTCTGAATGCGACCACTGGCGCGCAAGATTACATCTTCATTCACCATTGGGCAGAGAGATTTGAATTTGACTCTTGCTTTCACTGTTCCTGATGCTTTAATATCTCTAATCTCTCCACTAAACTCTCTTTCTTCAACCTTTCTTTCACATACCTGTGTTGCTTTTTCTATTTTTTCTTTCGTTCGATAACTTCCATATCTCTTTCTATCATCTTTCCATCTCAGAACCCTACGAGTGTTATCGAACTGAGACTTGATTCTCTGTGATTCAGGAATCACAAACTCTTTCTCCCGAAACTGTTTCAGGGGAGAGTTGTCATCAACCTTATCTGAAATGACAATGGAATGGTGACAATGAATATGATGAGAACTCAATAAATCAGACTTCGATGAAATCTGACCTGACAGGATCCATCCCAAGGCTGTGTTTTGGGCTACTGGGTGACCTTGGGGGCCCTGTGATACTCCTTCTCTCAAAACCTGGCCATACACATCAGCGCCAAGCAAAATGTCAATTTTGCTTGGGGTGTGATACTCTGGGTCAGCTAAAGTGATCTTCATATCTGGCCAGTTGACTTCGGCAAGTTTCTCAGAAGGTAAGAGCGAAGTGATGGTACCTAACACGAATGCTTCTACTTGGACACTAATACTGGGATCTAAGCGTGAGTGAATGGACACTGTGACCGAAAACTCAGAAGCAAGACTGCTTTCCTCACCACCTATCCCAGACACGACCGTTGTGGCCGCTGACTTCTTCAATCCAAGTACCTGAACTGCTGATTCGGTTATGAATGATGCCTGGGATCCTTGATCCAATAACACCCTCAACAGTTGTGTCGACCCATAACTTGTCTGTGCTTCGACAAGAGCTGTGGGCAACAAAACCTGTGTAGGCACTGTCCTTTGAGAAAAATGCGTAACTACCTTTGACAACGAATTGTCCTCTGGTGACGATGACTTAACAGCAGACACCGTTGATTTACCTTCAGCCGTTGAATTTGTGTCTAATGTTGGGACGGCTAAATTTGAAACTGATCTAGGGTGCAACAACGAATGATGTTTTCGATTGCATACTTGACAACGTGAACTTTGGTGGCAGAACTTGACGGAGTGATTAGGACCAAGGCAGTTGAAACATAGCCCCATGGTTTGAACAAAGCCATGACGAGACTCATAACTCTGTTTGGCAAACATCTTACAATTTGCTATTTTGTGGCTTTCCTTACAATAAGGACACGAAAGATTGGCATTGTTGTCGGAACTAACTACATGATGAACCTTAGGTTTATGCAACACCGGTCGAGGTCTACTATCTCCAGAACCTAAAAATTCTAATGCCCTTGATCTGGCTTCCAAAAACTCTCTGAACTCGACCAGTGTGGGAAGCTTGTCATGTGAGCTGATCTTTGTTTCCCACTGTTTTCGGGATTCAACATCTAGCTTTAAACTCACGATGTGTATCACTATAACATCCCACGACTGTACATCAACATCGAGATTTTTGAGACCATTTAGACACTCCATTGTAGTGTCCAAAAGACCTTTGATGGCACTTGAGTTTTCTGATACAGTACCTTGACTCATAAACCTCTTTAGCAAACAGTTGGATATAAATCTCTTATTATCAAATCGACTACCTAATATTGACCAACACTCTTCATAGTTAGCCGATGTGATTGGAATGTTTCTCACTAACTGTTCAGCTTCACCTGACAACAAGCCTTTTAAATAATACATCTTTTGAACATTATCTAAAGAATCATTTTGATGAATTAATGACACAAACAAATCTTTGAATGTAGGCCATTGAGCATAGTCGCCTGTGAATGTGGGAATTGAAATTTTAGGTAATTTAACACTATCATTTTTGGACTTTACAGTAAACGTGGTGTTTAGGTTTACTGCCTCTGTTGTAACTACCTCGCGTATAACCTCTTTTAACTCACTCTTATAGATAAAGTACAACTCCTCTGTGTTCTCAAACATGTCATTTTTGAAATAATTATCATCAGAATTTGAGTCTGAAGCCGTTTGAATAATGTCTCCATGAACCTTTTCAAAACTGCACCAAGCTTTCTCTAAACCTTCAAGTCTACTTTCCGCGTAGGATGTAGTGATCCTTTCTTTGGGCGATTTCTTAAAGTTAATCCTAGCTTTCTCAATGCGCAGTTTTGTATCGGCTTGCAATTTGTACCAAGCTTCCATTTTAAAAATTGATGTAATTTTCCTAAGTCAAAAATGATTTTCTAAAATTTTACAAGTGTTTGAGAATTTAGTACAAAGTTTATAAATCGGGCATAGGTTCCCCGTCTCAACAGAGATTACACCTTAAAAATTACAAGTCCTAAATCTAATACTAAATTTCTAAGTCTAATAGCTCTTGAAAATAAAGTCCAAAATCTCACGAAAGTTTTCCAACTTGAATTTCACCACACTGCTTCTACACTTTCAAAGAAATCAAAATGTACTCACAGTTGCACTCCACAAACCACAAAATTGTATGCTCCATCCGGTATTGCCACTCCTTTGACAACGTTCTTCTCGCTGTAGTGGCGCCCTCTATGCACCTCCACAGTACACCTCGGAGTCAGCGTGCGCAGCAGCCTGAACTGCAGCAGCCAGCTTCCCACCTTGGTGTGGGTAAGACACTTCAAAAGCAATCCGCTTAGGGTTTCTATGTCTTCAAAAACGATGTCAAACCAGCAACTAGGCCAGTGATTAAATCCGTCTCGGTAGGACCATGTTCAGGGTCACACCTAGTGATGCAACGGAACTGGCATAACGGAAGCAGAAACGGAAACAGATGTCAAAAGTAAATCTTAACGGAAGCGGAAACGGAAACGGAAGCGGAAACGGAAGCGTTAACACTATGAAAAAAAAGCACAATTGTACATTTAAAACTTTTTTTATTAAATTTCTATGTTAGTAGTCAAAATTAAACAGCGGCAAGTTATATTTAATAAAGAGTAACTTGGCCGCTTTTTCACCTTTCAGCCTATTTCGATGTTCTTCATATATTAAACCAGCTCCGCTAAATAATTGCTCGCTGGCTACACTGCTGGGGGGAGCTGATAAGTATTGGCGAACTATTGGCAAAATATTATTATATTTGTGCGCATTTCCATTCCACCACATAAGGGGATCCTCATGAAGAGGTAGCCTTTTTTCTTTCTTGTACTCCCGAAGGTGTGACTGTATCTTTAAAAGTAAATTGTCACCATCGTCAGCTGTAGAAGAGTCCTCCTCCTGGTCTTCATTTACACTTAACATCGATTCCAATATTTGCAATGATGCTGATGATTTGGAAGTAGAAGGCTGGACTTCAATGTCTTCAATTGCAATTTGAGTTCGGCTTCTTTTGGGGGAAGGTTCGCAGTCATCATCTTGGATGGAATTGGATTGTCTGGTTCTAATAGTGTTAATCGTCATATTAAGTAATTTAGATTCAACCTGCTCTGCAATGACGCTGGTGAAAAAATGCGATTTGTATCGCGGATCCAAATACGTCGCAATAGTGTATTTGTCGTCTTCGACCAGGTTTCCAAATCTTACACTTGAATTCAATTCATCGCGTAATTTTGTTATAAAATTTATGAATTGTTCTGAAGTATTAGGTTTCGTCTCTTCTTGTTGTAATGTGGTCTTAAGAACTTGAATTAATGGTATGACTGATGAAATACTGATTTGAGAACTACTTAGATTTCTTGTTATTTCTTCAAATGGCTGCATCAATTGCACAAATTTTTGAATATTCATCCAGTCTTCGGGGGATATCATCGCGATTGGATTTGCGCTTAGGTACAAGACAAGCGAATCTTTGAGTTTTGAAAACCTTGCCATCATGTAGAATGTGCTGTTCCATCTGAAATTAAATCAAATCAATTCAATTTTACTTGCTAGAAATATGATCAATAAATAGATGGTCACAGAAAATAAAATGTTAGATATTTCACCCAATGATGGCTTGCAAAAATTTATACAAAATTAAATGTCAAAATATTAGTTCTTTTCAAAATATAAATTCAAATTCAATTACCTAATCTTAAAAATATATTTATTTATAAGTACAATCAAAAACTCCTATAACTCATAAAAACATTTGCTTATTAGTAATTTAATAGGTATTTATTTAAATTTACCTTGTAGGACAATCCTGAATGACAGAAAGAGGAGACTGATTAAGGCGTTCCTTTTGAATTTTTGTAAGCTCTGCCTGTGCGACCAAGGAATGATTGAAATGGGTGGCAATTTTTTTCAATTTAGCAATAAGTTGTAGGAGCCACTCTTGAGATTCAACACCTGCTCGTATGCACAGCTGAATTTGGTGTATTGCGCAACTGATATCCTCAAAGCCTGACAACTGCATTGCTCTAACCATGTTGGATCCACGATCACGAACCATGCAGTGAACTTTTTGGCGATCAATGCCCCATTCTTCAAGAATCGTTTGAAACTTTGTTGATATTATGGTGCCCGTATGACGTTCATCCATGACTTCACATTTCAAAATTATAGTCTTTTTGCGAAAATCTTTTGAGATCCCATGAGCAGTTAAACTAAGCAATGAAACAGCAGAATGAAGTTCCGACCATATGTCGCTTGTAAAAGATAACTTGTCAAATTCTTCAAGTAAATCTTTGGTTTTCTTTGCTAACTTATTGTACAAATTGTCGCACACATAGGAAGAAAAAAAATCACGGCCTCTTATCTTGTACTTTGGAAGAGCAGCTTGCATTACTCTACGAAATCCTGTACCTTCGACAAAATGAAAGGGTAAGTTTTGGAGGGCAATCATTTCAGCAATCGTACGATCCATTTCTTGAGATTTGTGATGCGATGAATCCCAATAATCCTTTACTTGTAGACTTTGTTGTAATGTTAATTGTCTTTTAGCGTTTTCGGTTGGAGTTAACGTAACCTACAATTACAACAACATAAATTTAAATTGGTTACGATTACTTCACGAAATAAAACACGTATCCATACTAATATTCGACCACTAGGCCACGCACGACCTCACTTACTCAAAGTTGGTAAAGTAAGTAATAAATAAATATTAACTGACCATTTGTTTTTTCGTTTCCGATGAAAGTTTGACAGCATCATTTAACTTCTCAAACTCTGCAAACCGTTCGGCATGAATTGATTTTAGGTGACTCTTTAAAGCTGTAGTTGTGCGGCCTTTTCGCGAATACACTTTTTCACAAAGTTTGCATTTGGCACTCGAGTCGTCGATTTCATCAAAATAGTTCCAAATGGGACTTGTTTTTGGTTTCATAATTGCACTCTTATTGCACTAAATACAACTAGGTATCAAGCAAACAATAACAGAAGAAAAAACAACTGAAAATGTCACTACTCAAAGTCACGGGGCGCGGAGATGCGCATAGTGAACTAAAAACAATAATTAAATAAACGAACGAACTCGTTGTGACACGTTTGTTTACCGCGCGCCCCTCCCTCCCAAAATACGCGGAAGGGATTCGGTAATTATCGGCAGCACGCGCGCCTGGACGCTCGACGCTCGTGTCATTCGTCCACGCGCGGCCCCCGCACCGCAACCGCCCGCGCCGTGCCGCCGGCCGTCGCGTCTGCTGCACCGCTCGCTTTCTCCCCGCTTCCGTTCAGAGTTCTGTTATAAAATTTGCGGAACCAGAAGCAGAAACAGAAGTGAAAAAACATGCGGAACTTCTGCAGTTGCGGAAGCGGAAGCAGAGTTCTGTTGCAACACTAGTCACACCACCAGATCGGCTCCAAATGAAAGATGCTCTTCCAGTATATAAAGTACTTATATTCAAAACTTCATTAGTACAGGAGAGAGGATGAGTAATAAACACTTCGAGCTTATACCAAACTATCTAAAACGCTTCGATAGCGCGTTCTAATTTGCTGTGTGTCGCCATCTAGTCAAAAGGCTATGAACTAAATAATACACAATGTTATGACCGTTACCTTTTGAACTGACACACCTAACTTTACACCAATTTCTCTTAAACAATTTTCGACGACCAATAACGTGCGTTTATTTACGTTCCTATTAGCTCGTTTCAAGAAATGAAGTATAGTTTCTAAATATTATACTTTACTTTTGATAATGCAATCAATTTTTTTTTATTAGGCTATCAGAACCTAAGTAGGCTAGTATACCTACCTACATATTTCTTATGAATATGATTGGTTGGTATGATTTTGTAAGTCCTATTTTGATAATTTCCTGCTACTTAGGTTTTTGTGCTTTAATTCTAAGAAAATAAAAATCAACAGTCACATGATAAACATTTATTTTACACGTTTTTCTTTGGTACTTCTGGCCGGTGCTCGTCTAAGATTCGTATTGCAGTAAAATTCACATTAACACAGAGGATGAATGTAATTTAACAATGCTCTTGGTTTCTTAATTATTAGAAGTCTTAGAGCATTAAGCCAAATAATTAAGTTGGCATTAAGTAGATAATATTGAGTAGTTGCAAATATGCTTGATGAATAAGCGAGCACTGGCCTAAAGTGGGTGTAATTTTTACATAGGAATCTAAATTTAACAGAGGCGGGTCACAAATTCACAATACCTACACAATTTTCTTTGGCTACCCACATAAAATTTATTAATATTTTTGGACGTAGTTCACATTTTTGTCTTATTGTATCTTACTATAATTTATAACACAAAGTTACATTTTGTAAAACAAATAACTTTAAAATCGGTGTAAGTAATAAGAAGCACCGGAAAAAATATACGATACGAAATATAAAAAAAACGATATAATGAGTCAATTTTAAAACATGCAAGTACTTATCTACATTAAATAGATCGGTACCTTTTAAATTAGTATTCACAATATTTCAACCAATATTTAAAAAAAACTTAGATGATGGCACTGGGAAATGTGTTATAAGTTCTTTAAAAATCATTGGCCCAGATGAGTGTACAATTAAACTTAATATATAGAACTCTAATCTTAGTACAATACGTAGGTAAGTAGGTACCATATTATACTATATATGGTGGTATATGTATAAAAATCTAAGCATACAATATTCATATTTACAAAAGTTACTTTAGGTGTAAAACTTATAAAAATAATCTAAAATAATAACAATGAAATACACACAAATAAAAATAATATAAACTTAATCAAACACCCAACAACATGGCACAATCATTCTCTAACGGAATGGTATTAAATATAAAATTAAATTAACTAAATAACATAAATATTAAAATGCAGTTAAACATTTTCTTTGGACTGATCACTTTAATAAAATGGCAAGTTTAATTCCACTATTGTTTCAAATATTTCGAAATATCCAAGAGTCACACATTCAAGATTTGTAATTAAGTAAAATTTCTTAATTAAGAAGTAACCTACTTTAATACCACACAGTAGGTTAGGTATACGAGCTCTACCTACATCCAAATCGTACGATTTATTAGTGTCATGTCAACCGAATTTTCTTTTTAATTATGAACCCACCTACTCAGTAGGTTATTATTATTACTTGGTGTACCTACCGTTGTCTAATTTTTCATATCAGATTAAAATGAACTTTCAGTGCAGTTTTAAATCAGAAAATGAGTGTCTATTTACCAGCTTTTATTTGGAAATCACGTTCAGATTATGTATTATTTTCCGTTAGAAGGCCTTTTAAGCTATGACAATTTGCTTGGCTTACAAACTTCGTCATCTTTCTTACCCATGTTAATTCGTCATATCAGAATGGAGAACAGAAGAATGATTTTGAATCCTATTTATCTCTATATTAAGTTCAACATTCACCGAACGCGCTACAATAATGAGTTGAGTGCCGACGACCGAGTATAAATCGATAGAAGTGGGTAGGTAGGTAGGTACCTATATTTCAAATACACAAGACAATGATACGAATGCCCACGCCCTTTGTGAGCCAGGACATGTGACTCACATAGTACTAAAGAACAATTGAATAACAAGGCTGATTTACACTCATCCAGTAAATAGTAAAATGTAATGCCAGTGGATGGTGACAATGGGACGTATAGCCTACTGGCTTTGAAACATAAATATGTGTGTATAAATGTTTACTTAGACTCAATTATCGACTTGACCGTAATAATGATTTTCTATAAAAAGACATGGTTTAAAAAATCTCAGATTTATGATGTACCTACCTATAAAAGATGCATCAGTTAGTTTAGCTGATCATGGCGTAATGTTAAAGCTAAGGTTTGTTTGTCAATAAATAAATAAAATGGCATGCATCTACGCTCAACACGTACACTGTCTCTATATAAATCTGCCTTTATTTTTCGATTATGTTCAGTAATAAAATTGTAATTAGCATAAGATTCAAATGTATTGTTTTTCTTAGTCACTAATTTCTACTATAATAAAACTGCTTTGCTTGAATAATATTGATTTACTTAGATACCTTAATCATTCGATCCACAACATCGAATAATGTGATCGTTTAATTACAAATTATGTGTACAATTCTTGCTACCTGGGCAAGGTATTTACTTACATTATTTTATTGTTACATTTAAATAGTCAATATTCAAGTCAAACTAGCGCATAATTGAAACAATTACGATTCTGCGTTGTCTGATTTGAAATAAAACGTCTTAATTTAGCCCATTTAGCATGATTACTCTAGGCAAAAATTTGCTTGTAAAATATAAGCAAGAATGTATAAATGATGCATTACATATCCAATTTGGGAGGACTGATATCCAGGAACGTCTAATAAACTAATAATGATAGTACATCTATGAAGGAAAGCTTTACAGCTCATAAAATCGGAGACAATCAGTTAAGTAGGTATTTACTTTAAAAATAATGGGTTTTGATATAAATATCAAAACCCATTATTTTTATTTCAGTAGAAAACCGTTGTCAAGGACAACCATGCTAAGGAGGATAAATAAAGGCTGTGTATAAAAAGTCAGTACTTAATAAAAATAAACACATCTATGAAAATATTTGCACAACCCCTGAAACTTACTCAGACTCAATCATTCTTCTTTTCATTCGTCAATATCTCCAGTATTTCCTCCGTAGTCTTATGCTCCTTCTTAAACTTCTGCATTTGGTACGCGGGGATGGTACCTTCTAGAAGGAGATGGATGTTGTTCTTCAGTCGAATAATAGGAGACAGAGAATTGTCTTTACACGGCTTCAGACCAATGGCTTCGAGCGACTCGAGGAGTAACTCTTCAATTGGCCGTTTGTTGAATCCTGTATGAAAAATGCTATTAGAATCTTGAAATATAGTCGCGATACTGACTGACTTGACGGTGATTGATGCTCAACTATTTACAGATCATTTCTTAAGTAGGTAACACAGTTATAATTCACACGTACCTAACAGATGTTTCCGCATTTACAAGGCCAACATTACAGCATCGCTAATGTTGTTTCAAGTCTATTTCAGTCAGTATCAATGAAATTTGCAAAGCTTAATATTTACAGGTCGAAGCTAAGTTTCAGTCCACCACCCGCAGTCTTCAAAAGATAAGCTACCTAATCCTTATTTAATTATGTACCATTTTCCTAAACCGTCACCATCCTTCACCAATTAAAAACACAATGAATGAACTCACTCATCGAAACATTACCATGTCGCTGGAACGCCGACGCCTAATGACTAGAATGTTCGCTAAAATAAAAACCATGATAAAAGCTCTGAAATGAAACGTGCTACGTCACAAACACTCGTACACACAAATATTTCACACCCCAGAATACAATAATAATAAACAGTGTTCGGTTTTCGATTCACCGCACTTGCATTTTCAATGACAGTGCATCGTTTGTTATTGATTAACCTTGTTCCACCCATTAAATCAATGACCTCAGATAATGTTCGTAGCTACATAGAGCGCGTTGATGTCTAATGTATGGAGTAAAAACTCAGTAAGATTGTGGGTGTATTGTGGCTATGAAACGTGTGGGGATATGCTCCCGTTATTGGCGTACACACAGGAAGCGATGTTCCACACGAAAACTGTGCTAGAATTAATTAAAAAATGTTACGCACCTAGAAATTTCAGGCTCTTTTTGTTTCCAATCATGGTCAATAGCAGAGCCAGAAGGTACCGCATCCGAGATAGGCTCATTGGCGTCTCGATTTTGACCTCTTCATACGCCACAGAAGCCTGAATCTTCTCCTCAAACGTCAGCTCTCGGTCGCCGACTTTGCAGTTCTTCAGATGTGTTTCCATGTGCTTCTTCATTTTGAAGAACGCGCTGCACTTAGGGCATTTGTATGGAGTGTCTTGCTTGTGGATTTTTATGAGGTGGGTTTTCATATGAGGCAGTTGGGAGAAAGATATTGGACATAGGGTGCACTGGAATGGTTTCTCTCCAGTGTGCCGGCGGATGTGTAGCATCAGAGAATTCGAGTGGGTAAATTGGCGATTGCAGATCTTGCAACCAAAAGGTCTTTCACCTGTATGGCATCTTTTATGGACAGTTAGTTGGGTGGACTGGGTAAACCGTCGCCCGCATTGGTCGCACTCGTGAGGCCTTGCTTGCTTATGTGTCCTCATATGCTCCGTTAAATGACCCTTCAATTTCTTTAAACAAACCGGACACTGTAGACGGTGTCCGCTGTGACATATCTGAACATGCCTTCTCAATGAATTCATTCTTAAAAACTCTTTCCCACAATGTTGACAGATGTAATCTTTAATTTTCAAATGAGTTTTCATGTGGAACTTCAAGCGGTTGATTGATTCGAAGCTTAGCTGACAGACCGAGCACTGATACTTGCCAGTAAGGAGATGCTGTTTCTCATGCTGTGTTAAAAGTAAATGATATGAGAACTTTTTGTCACAATACACACATTTGAACGAGTTTTCGTTTTTGATATGAGTTGTTAAATGGAGTTCAAGATTCTCTTGTAGCAGGAATTCTTTATCGCATATCTGACAGAGCATCGGCTCAAGGTTTCTGAGATCTTTGTGGTGTCTGTCTATGTGGTTTTGTAGATGCATTTTATAGCGGAATTTCTTTGAGCACTGCTTGCAGCGGTGAGGCTGCAGTTTGAGATGAGTGTACATGTGTCTTCGTAGTGATGCTTTGCTGCTGAACATTTTCTGGCAGTAATCACACTGAAACAGTGCCAGAGTGAGAACTAATCCATTACTGAGAGTAACCTGCTTCGTTTTCACTGCTTTTTCACTTTGGTTATTTCTTTTAATGATCTTCCTTTCACTATTTTTTGTTGATTTTTTGTCTATCTTCATAGTTTTGGTTTTTATTTGTCTTTTAGGTTTAATTTTTTCATCTTTGACTGGGAGTGTGAGTTTACTTCTAGTTTGTATTCCTTTGCTATTATTTTGAGGGATCTCAAAATTTTTATTATGTTTTAACTCAGATTTTTTCTTGTTTTCATGGGTTGACTGTAATATTGAGCCATTTTGATTATTAATTCCCACTTCGTTATTATTGGTTACATTTGTAACAACTGCTTTCTCAACTATTTTTGCTGGTAATTCAATTTCAATCATGAGCTCTCCTTTCAGAATAGTGTCAATCATCTTTAAGCCTTCCCTCGTTCTAGGTCCAACAAGTCTTCCCTTTTTTGTGGAAAACCTTGGAATTTTTTCTACTTTAGGTTTACTCCTACTTTTTCTTTTCTTTGGTACTTTCGGTGGTTGACTCAGTTTAAGATGTTTTTCAGTGCATTTATCAAAGTCAATAGGCTCATCTTGCATCAAAACTTGCTGTAATGCAGTGAGATCGCCAGCCTTTCTGGAGAGACTATTGTCTATCACATTCTTTGGTGAATATGTAGATTTTTTCACACCTGTCAAGGATTGTTTTGGATTACCGCGGCCTCGCCTACTACTGGCACTTTTGGGTGCTTTTACTCTACCCTTTACATTAGCCATGATTATTTATACAGTAGTAGAAGGCATATGGACCGCTTCTATTAGAGAATTGCTAACAAGCGATAGTATCCCGCCACCAGATAAGTTAGTATCTGCGTTGTAAGAGAAACTTTCAAGAGGTATTACTTTTGTACTTACATGCAGTGAGTAAACATCATTACCATAGTCATAATCACCTCTAAACGTACTCGGCGTGTAGATAAGAGGCTTGTTTGCACAACCAACGATGCTCTACTAATGTGTGAAGGACGAGCCTTTTGTCTCATCAAAACAAGAACGTCTTGAGTTACCTTGCCGATCCATCGGACGGTAAATATACTTATCCATTACAATAACACAAGTAAGGACACTTTGAATAACACATTATGTAGCACACCCATCGAAATATATTATTTGTATACACGACGCAACTGAAACCTTCAAGCTTTATTGAAAAATGAAAAAAGACAAAATAATGACAACTCGGGTTCGGTGATTCTGTGAAAATGGTAGAGATTCTCTTCCTTTCTTTCTCTGAGAAAGATAGAGAAAGAGAATGAGGGAAAGAGACAGCACGACTTATCTGTCAAACAGACATTGAGAAATGCGCCATCTGTGAAATTAGTTTAAACAACAATAAATCTTATAATATTGAGTTTTGAATATTTGAGATACATCAGTATAGTTTTAGAAACTAGGGCTGAATAAATTAAAATTTAAAGCCCATTTCTTAATTTACAATCTATAAACAACTTCTAAATTAATTTATAACAGGATGCTCCAAGCGCTATCTGTTGATAGCAATAATAAATAACTTTTTAAAATTAGGGCTTTACACACTGGATAGATATTGCATCGTAGTGCTCTAATATTACCATATAGACCTAAATGCATACTACGTAGGTGCTACCGTACCACGTAACCACTAGGGGCGGGCGGGGCCGCGGGAAGTCAGACAGAAGTAGATGTAGGTACCTTTATTTATAGGTACTTTACAAGCAGTACAAAATAATCAATTTTATTTTGTCATTCATTTTGTTCAGCCATGATGAGCCGTCCAATCACGTGTCAGATTATTTATAGAGACACA
This sequence comes from Xanthorhoe spadicearia, assembly GCA_947086425.1. Classification (NCBI taxonomy): domain Eukaryota; kingdom Metazoa; phylum Arthropoda; class Insecta; order Lepidoptera; family Geometridae; genus Xanthorhoe; species Xanthorhoe spadicearia. Next base: position 2,597,721 of record OX352205.1, on the reverse strand, counting down.
TGGTAGAGGTATACCATGATACTTACCTACCTACTTGCACAGCCGCATCATAGGGCGCAAAGGTACGTCTACGAGAACGAAATACGTATTTAGGTAGGTACTTACTTAGGTACCTACACCTACCTAATAACTTACTCTCACCTCTACTTAGGTACCTACATTACTTATCTCTCTAGATATGTATATCCTAAACCATATTTAAGTAGGTACCTACCACTACCAGTAGGTACCTTCTGCCATAGAAAGTACCTACAATACCTACCTTCGAAGTGCTATTCTAATTAGGTACAGCGGTACGGTAGGTAGGTACGGTACGCACTTTACCGATGATTTCCCTACTTATTACACTCAGCAGGTAATTTGAACGCGTTTAAGTCTTTTGTATGACATTTCAATTTTCAATGAAAAGATTTGAACGAGCTTCATTTTTTTAATAGGTCAACTAAAAAATAGTAAACTTGACAGAATAGAATAGGACTAGAGTCTAGCCAGAGCATGTAGGTAGTAGGTATGAAAGTAGGGCATGGATGGAGCGTAGGTAAATAAACTTGTTTGTTTATAGGTAGGTAGTACCTACCTATAAACAAACAAGTTTATTTACCAAGTACCTATGTACTTGTATGGTGGTATGGTGTACCTATGCATGGTTCGGATTGGCGAGCATATGCGATGCTGTTAGCATGAGGTATTGTAGGTAAATCTTTATCGATTGCCCTATCATAATTATGGCCATGGTAAGTAGGTCAGGTAGAGATACTTACCTGCTATTGTGTAAGTTTAAACTTATGCCTACAAAATAAAATACTTACCCCTACATAATAAATAAATGTATAGGTACTAGCCTAGTACCTATACATTTATTTATTATAGGTAAACATTATAGGTAGGTAAGTAGGTACCTAGTACTACTAGGTACCTACTTACCTACCGTAGGTACATGTGCTGGTCTGGTGCCAAACAAAACAATACCAACCAATCTTATGTGTATCAGTGTGGTAGGTACCTAGGTACCTTTCATCCTTTGAGAATTACGTAGTATTGTTTGAGGCTCGTATTGTCCAATGCTAAAAACTGAACAATCCTGCTAGAACTAGACCTAGCTTCCTACGGCCCCCGAGCTGGGGTGGACGTTGCTTTCCCCATTGTTCGGGTACAATGGCGCCTCGCTTGCACCATCACGGACGAGGTGGACGTACTGAGGAACGTCTGTAGACCTACATAACATATCGTCGATCCTACGAATAAGGACACAGTTGCAAAACACCAACTTTACAGGAGGTGGTTTTTTCTTATTATTTCGATGAGTTTTTTCGATGTTTACCTACATTACATAGGTATTTACCTAGTTGTCTAGGGGGGTGGGGTGGGAGCGCTTCATTAATGCATAAAGGTACCATCCTAGGTACCTACTTAAATGATTTTACTAAAATTAATTTATTGAGAATTATTCGTTACTCGGCACACAATGCAAATTCGATTAAAAGTCCACCAAATTCCAATAGTGTAGGTAGTACCTACCTACATAGAACTGACCGAAGTAGTTAGTTTAGTAATTCGCAGTAAGTACCTACTAGGTATGTGAGTATGGCAAAGTAGTATGGGTAAAGTTAAAGTGTTCTTGAAAGTTAGGTTTAAGAATATTTATTTCTCATTAAGAATTAACAATAATTCACTTACAGAGAAACATTAATTAAAAGTACTTATATTTAACTTACTTAGCGTAGGTACTTACATGAGTAGGTAGTTATAAAAAGTAACTTATTAATAATAAGTTAGGTAGGTCAATAAAATTGGGATTCATCAGGCCATATAACGTAATAAAGCGGTCAACTACATAAAGGGTCTTCTTTCATCAATTACCTTAAACTTGTAGTCATAGTTAAACATTACCCCTAAACTCGCGAGTCGCGCCCCAACTAGGTTAGGTACGTCACTGGACTAAACTTGCGCAATACAGTACAATGACATTGTTCACGTACGTATGACCCTCGTGTGGTAGTGGTATCCGTATATCTATGATCATGATCAGTTTTGTAGGTAGGTACCTACTTTACTTACTATGATTCGGTCGGTTAGCTGGTTTTTAGGTGCTACTACATATGTGATTCCTAGTCCGATTAACTGGTTGCGTTAAATATAAGTTTTGTCGAACATCTATTGTCTAAATATCCTTGTTTTATGTAGGAAAAATGATGACGATGGGAATATTTTAAAGTACCTAGGTACCTAGTTACCTACCTAACATCACTAACATCTAGTGTAGCCGTTAGAGCAGTAGGTTCAAGAGTTACCGTGACCTCAAGGTAGGTACTTAACTTAACTAGGTACCTACCTACCTACTTTAATACCTACTTAGATAAAAAATATTAGCGAATCTTCTTTAGGTCAAATGTTGGTCGAGTACGAGTTTTGTCATCGTCTACAATAGAACAAGGAAGTCGCTAGGCAATTTCATTCTTTGTATGCGTTGGTCTTGCAAATCTTCTATTTCACGGAAATTTCATAAGAAAAATGTAACGCGAATAACAATGGTATCAACGATTACACAAAATGTCTCTTGTAATGAAACGTTGAACAATAGACAGAACGAATGTTTGGATTCTGCGGTGGATAGTTCCCATAGAAATATTTCTTTCAAAACACCATGACCTCCTTGACAGCACCATTCAAAGTTAATAAGGTCACGTTACATATTGTTCTATGAAATCCCAACACAACATACCCACACCTACCGATAGATAGGTAGGTACTATAAGTACACATTTAAACGAGTACGATCAGCAACAAAAGAGAATACGATGGTACGGTACGGACGGAGTTTTGAGTTTGTCAATCTTCTTTTGCTGATTGTACTTGTAGGTAGTAGGTACCTATTTGTTTTGGTTCAGCGACTGGGTCACAGCACAGCACAGTTCAGTTCACGACACACTACACCACCACATATTCTTAAGGTTTTATTACCTACTTTAGTATTTCAAAGTAGGTAGATAAGGTACCCACTAAGGTAAGTAGGTACCTACCTACTTTGAACTAACTCCTAGGTAGTCAGGTCTACCTTTATCAACTGATGGACATTATTTAAGTGTACCAACTTACCTTAGTAACTAATTAACAATTCGTCTAAGTTTCCTTGCCTCAGTTAAACATCCTTAACAAAATAAACACGTCATGATAACATCAAGAACAACGATAAGGCTATACCTACCTACTAACTAATCCTTCAGATAACGCACCATGCTTCTAAAGCCAAGTCATTGCCCTCGTCACCAATAAACGGCTCAACCTAATTTCTTTTCATAATAACGTCACAGCCTACTTGCATCCGACCACTAGCACTAATGTCACATCAGATAAAATAAAACTCATTGGGACGCGACGCGACGCGACACATAGGTGCCACTTTACATGGGTAGGTGTAGTGTAGGTAGGCATTTAGGTTATTTGTCATTACAGCTTTGTAAGGAAGTTGCCTAATAGTATTTTTAAGATAAAGTGCGGGAAGTAAAGAACCTAGCGTCTACTTTTGGAATATCTGTCTTAAACTACCAAGTCTACCATGCTGCATGTTAGCCACAGTAGTAATAGTAGTAGGCTGAACTACATTTCAGTAGCCATATTTCGATCGAAGAGTAGGTTTTCATAGCGTTGGTTTCAGTCAGACTGACTGAACCTTCAGAAGCCCACACCACACTACCTACCTACGGCTCTATGCAAATTCGACGATAATCTGCTGGCAGATGAGTAGGTAGGTACAAAGGAGACGACGATCTAGTTAGGTACTTTTACTAATCTTACCATCTCGGAGACATTGCAATACAAACGACTTTTTTCGCTCTAATAACTGCATCTCGCCATCAAAGTAGGTAGGTAATAGACTAGTGATGCTAGCCTCTACAACTCTACCTTAGCTCGTGGCACCTGTCGCAAATTGTGAATTGGTTCTATGCCAACTTCCAAGCGGGGATTGTTTTCCAAAGACTGCACTTCTTGTCTTACCTTTTTACTTTATTCGACGATTCAGTCTCGCGCCGAGAGCTCGAGGAGCCATTTTGAAATTTGTATTTTCGCGGTCTTAATAAAAAAAAAATCTAATACATTTGTGCACAACTTGTATTCAGCCAGTGGTAATTTTTTCATGATTTGTTGTGATGAAAATGAACAGATTTTGGTGGATGTTTTTATTATTTGCGAAAACGGCATCGGCTAGTGGTAATGATCTTGCAATTGTAGAGCCTGAAAAAGGTAGGTTACAGGAATCTTTCTATTTTCTTCCTACAACGACCTTGCAGTCATTGCACATTCGAGATCAAATAACAGATTTTTGTTCGTAGATTTTTTACCTCCTAAGAACTCTACTAATTAAAAACGGCACTTTCCTACACGCTAACTTATTTTCCACATAACAAATACTAAATAAGTAGGTACTTAATGTAGGTAGTAAGATTCGGTCAACATTGCGTTCGATATTTTAGCCAGGGCAAATACAGATTTCTCGTTCCGATTAATAGATGTGTCTGATTTCCATTTGTTATAACGCAGCTTTGTTGGTAAGTAGGTACACTAAGTAGGTACCTACCCACCCAGGTAGGTAGATACTTAGCAGCAAAGCTAAATCTAGGTAGATTATTTCTTTTAAGTTATCGAAGCACAGAATAGTTAATAGGTATGTACCTAGAACAAGAACGGAAATAAACAAATCATGACTAAGTACCTAGGTACCCATTTGAAACAGTACGAGAACTTTCATGACATTAATTGAGTAGGTACCTGCTTACTTACATTACTTTCACTCATCCTTTGTTCTTTAATTACTTTTTTAATTTACAAGAAGTAGGTAGTACTTCGTGCACGACTGGAATATAGACATGGGTAGATTCACGACGATTTTACGGTGCTGAGCATCAAACAATAGAAGTGAAAACAGCACGGCCCCTCTACGAAATATAATTACTACTGGTTAAACTTTCAATTCAATTTTTTATAAAAGCACCTAAGAACATTATTTAGTTGAATACCTATGTGCAAAGATTATAGGTAACTACTTAAGTATAAAGTGGTATAAAAAGGTTGCAATCATGAAAAATAAATCGAACTTCTTTCTTCTACTGCATTGCAACAAAATGATTCAAATTACGAATTTCATGAATTTTACTTTATCATGTTACTTATCTCTAGGACCTATTTATTATAAACTGTAGGTACCTACCTAGTTAAATAACGCACATCCCGCTCATAGATAGCCAACTATATCGACTGATTTCGGTTCCAGAGTCCCGTTTCCTCCCGCTTTTTGAGGTGAAACGCTTCGACGGCGGCAGGCCTACATCCAACGGGGGACTGCCCCCTCTCACCAATGTGCCCATCGCGGGGGAGCGATGCTCAGCCCGGCTGGAGTCCGCCCTGGACCAGATGAAGCGACGGAAACGGACACAGCCTAAGAACCTGGACACACCTTTGGTAAGACATAGCCTGTGCCCTATCAGCTGCACTCAAGAGGACCTAATAAACGCCACCACGCAAAATTACTAACAGAATAGTAATAAGTGGAGAGAAGCTTTTTTACGTAGGTAGGTACCTCTAAATTATCGCATAGTCAGGTCAATCAATATAGACATTCGAAATAACAAAAATTCCCGAAAAGCCAAATACATAGCACTCTACTAAAATGTTTGTGTTTATAAAATAGTGTGATTCTGACTCAAAGAAAAGATTTCAACGCGCTCTACCTTCACACGAGGAGCGCGTTGATGTCTTTTTTAATGTATCTAGAATAGAACTATCTCATTTGGTTGGTAGGTATATAGGAGTATTTTGTTACAGAGTCAAAGTATTGAGCTCGATGGCTACAGCTTGTACCAGCAGATGCGCTCCGCTCCCGTAGACATGTACGTAACGCGCATGCGTGTCCGTCTCCCTCAAAACTCCAACTGGGTACGCGTTGAAAAATGCTACTTCGATCCGAGGAACGTCTCCCTAGATACTATGCTACTATTCCACGACCTAACAATCAGTGGGAATGTAGATCTATACAACGCAAATGATTTAGACAGGACCATACCGGAGAGTAGGAGGCTGAGGAGACATTATGCCGATTCTAGATCGTACGATCCTTATGATGATAGCTATAGGTACAGAGGAAATGGCTGCAACATGATACTACGACTGAGAAAAGCCGGTATCGGTTTCCACACGCGACCTCTAAACCAGCACCCTGGAAAGTTCAACGTGAAAACTGACTCCGAATTCGTAGAACCAGGGTTTATAAGCGTGTATGCTTATGGATGTGAGAAGTATATAAACAAAAAATCTACTAGTAACAAGGATTTGCCGCTGAGAAGACGACGGAGATCTGATGAGTTTTCGTTCAACTCTGATATGATGGACTCAGATTTTGATAGATTTGAAGGACGAAGTGGGGATAACAACTGGGATGTTTACGAGCCCCGGTCGAGGTTAAACTACGAGAGAAGCAAACTGTTTAGACCTGAGGATGAATTGGAGGACCTTGAAGATATCTCCAGAGAGATGGAAGATATCTTTACGAAAGGGATCAGAACTCTATTAACAACGTATATGAAGAAAGAATTACAGCCGGCGATAAAAGATACTCTTATGAGGAATATGGGTTATGTGATATCTTATGGTTAAGCTATTAAATGTAAATAATTAAATATCAAGAAAACTTCATCAACAGAGTCATGGAGTCTAATATGATTGATCTGAGTTGTTAGTGCTTCACACTATACAAACATTTATAGCAATACTTTTAGTAATATTTAAGTAACAAGATCGTTACTATTGGCTAACAGCCAATAGTATTAGTATTTTCTAACAGCCTCCACGGGCGAGCTTATCGCGGCGATTTCATCTCGTAATATGCGTACGGCGATTATCGCAAGAATTAAATTTTCTTGTCAATGTCACTAGCAGTGAAATAAAATTGCTGTGTGGAGAGACGTTCAAAGAGTGTGTAAAAACACGTGACAATAATATCGCAGCGATTCTCACTCTTCTGGAGGCAATCTCTTATGGTTCTTGTCAAATAATGTTGTTTATTTGATACTACACTTAAATATGGATTATTTTGTTTAGCTTGACTTGTTAGTGCAGTGATTTTAAGGTATTAGTGGTGCACTTTATGATGTATTGTTAAGTCTAAATATTAGTCATGATGATTTTATAATAAATATAAGCTTTGATAGTGAAATAAATAGTTTTTAATACACATAAATTAAATCCTTAGAATAATGATAGAAGCTACAACTACTAGTAATATCACAGTGCAATGAGAAATTCTAAAGAAAGATTCACACACAAAATTATCCTCCAATTATTTGACAATATTTTAGACTAATATCAGTTTTGCAGCCTTGAAAATAAATGCTTTACTTCATCATACACAGCAAAATGAAGAGCTGAGACCAAAACTGCCTTCAACACACTAGGCCAATAACCTTTATACAAAGATCTAAATCCTTCCTCAGTTATGGTCAGCTTGATACAATGCAGCGATCCATTACAGTACATTTGTTTACCAAAACTATGTCTGTGTTGCTGAAAACCTTGAATCTGCAGCCTCTTTTTGACTAAATCAAATGGATAAATAGCTGTTTTTGCAGTAAATCCTGCCAAGGACCCTGCTATTAGGTTGGCCATCATATTGGACTCCACAGTAGCAGTCAAACTGATTGGCCGCTGAAAGAATTCTAATCTATTGAATATGCCTTCGGTAAAGAGTTTGTATATTGCGAACTGGATACCCGAGTGTGGGGCTATTTGACCAATTGTTGGTACTAGACCTTTGAATAGTGCTGCTGGACCCTCGATTTTAACCATTGATGAAAATGCATGAATGAAACCTTTGTAGGCTTTCTGGGTTTTCCGCTCCGCGATTAGTCGCGTTCTGACGGTGTCAAAAGGAAAAGAAGCCACCGTCGCAATTGTAGCAGCAAGTGCCCCATTAGAAAAGTTTATCCAGTGCTTATTTTCTTGATAAAATGATATGTCAGAACTCTGGCAGAGCTGCGTTAGTTTCTCGAATGTTGAAAACTGAACAATACCGTACGTTATTGATAGTAGTTGCGCCGGAATATGACCACTCCAGAGAGTTGTGATACCTTCTTCCTTGATGATTGATTTTGAAGCTTGAAGAATGGAGCTGTACTTTGACCCGGATTTTATAGGCTCCAATTGCAGCTGAAATCGTATTTTCAGAACGTCGAGGGGCTGGGCCACTGCTCTTGTAAAAGAACCCGCAAATGCACCGGCAAAAGCCGACTGGAAAAAAGTTGTCCTTGCTTCAGAGTTCTGTATTAGAACCATGTTCAACATCTTTCTGTGATGGACAGTGTGATGATTATTACATGCACACACTGTATAGCTCGGCAAGCGTTAAATTACAAAAAACAACATAGCAAACAACAAATAATTAAAAATATCACAACCTAAAAACTAAACAGCTGATTGTTCGTTCGGGCGGGACAATAAATTGAAATCAGTCAATTTCTGACTTTGACAATTAATTGACTAGACATTTCTTTTTTGTGTGGATGTCTGTCTGTGTCAACAATTTTTTTTTCATTTGTCACTGTCTGTAAATAAATGTCAACATTCATTCATTCCAAATTTCCAATCATTAATTATTGTTTGTTTCGTTCGATTCGTGCGAAGAAAAGAGAAAGAAAGCTTTGTAATTTTTCTGAAAATAATAAAAACTATCAATTTCATTTTGCTAGTGATTACATAATTTAACGTATTCGTATCACTTAGAAGACTAGAATAACTACAACAAAAGTGTAATAAAATTGGCCAACAATGTCATCACCACTAGAAAATCTTGAAACACAGCTTGAAATGTTTATTGAAAACGTAAGACAGATCCGTATCATTGTAAGTGACTTCCAGCCACAAGGACAAAGTGTTTTGAACCAAAAAATGTAAGTTAGACTTGGTTTTTATCCCATGTTCCCTAAATCTCCACTGAGAAGAATTGCTTGCGCACGAATTAGACAATAATACTATTATGCCTTTATTTTCTTTACAGACAATCACTGGTGACTGGTTTGCAGGAAGTAGATAAGCTGAAGTCTCAAGTCCACGATATTCAAGTGCCAACTGAGGTGTTTGAGTAAGTATAGTTTAAAACAGTTTTTCTTGAAGAATAATCCCTAAACTAAAACATTTAACTTGTCCTGCTCTAAGTCATTTTGTTATATTTTCTGAGATACAAAGTCATTCATTGACCTGACCAAGGGCACTATCCATAGTGCAGTATGTAATTCATTCCTCTGCTTTTTTGCTAGTATAACAGCATACTACAGCATCTTTTCATTTTTTCAGCTACATAGACCAAGGCAGGAATCCTCAACTGTACACCAAAGACTGCATTGACAAAGCTCTTGCCAAGAATGAGGAGGTCAAAGGGAAGATTGACTCTTACAAACGATTTAAGAGTGGCTTGTTGTCAGAGCTCTCGAAGACATTTCCTAATGAAATTGCCAAGTACAAAGCGGTCAGAGGTGGTGAATAAATTATTGTGAAGTGTCTTGTTAGTGAAATTTATGTTTAAGCAAATATGTTTAGCAATTAAGTATGTATGTGTTCCAATTTCTATTCTGTAATGGAATGTTGGAGGTTTGAACTGACCATCTAAAAATAAAATGTATTGTTCTTGATATAAAATTTTAATTTCACAATAAATTAATACAAATTCATAAACAATAAAAATCAAATCAAAGTAGACCGAAAAAGTAAAAAATAATAAATGAAAATATTTTAAAAATAAGTTCTTACAAAGAAAAGAAGAAAATAGAATGAATAAAGTTGAGACATTGAAATTGAATAGAGAATGAGGAAATGCTTTCTTAAAAAAGCAGTTTCGAAATAAATGGATTTAAAGACAAATTAATAAAATTACAATTGAGGAAAAAAGGCAGATGCCAACCTTGATTTAAAAATAAACATCAATTTCATAAATTAAAAAAATAAGTCTGGGTTTTAAAATTATTAATTAAAATTCACTGAAACAGGGCATGTTCGGGCAAAACATTTGTAAACATAATTAGTAAAGTTAATTTACATTATGTACACTTCTGGAGTAGGAACAGTTTCTCTAAATGGTTCAGTCGTCTTTGTTACATCTACGACAGCTGCATTACAAGTATCTCCATCGCTTTCTTCTGTTGAATCTTCTGCATAGCTACAACTAGTGATGTCTACACATTCATTCCACATCTGCTTGAACTCATTCTTGACAGGATCAACTAGCTGCGACTTATTTGTAATGTATACATAGTTCCAATGATCTGATGAGCGATCATTGCCCCAGTTGAGTGTGCCCGTCATGAGCATTTTATCATCCACCAGGCAAAATTTATGTTGCTTTTTATACCAATTGGAGTTGCATTTTATTTCTGCACCTAAAATGAGAGTAATTTCTATAATTTTGTAGATTAACTTCTGAATTAGACTCAAATATCTCATCATTTTTCATAATTCAATCTCATAAACCTAGATGGCGCTAGTGATAAGTATATAAATATTAACTTCAGTTAAAAGCTGCTGGCCTGATGAAGGAATACTTTAATAACTACCATGACTTGCGTTGCGTACGCGTTGGTAAACGTTTCCTTTTGTGCTGCTACCTAATAAGGTACTTTATACATAATGCCTATTTTATGTAAGCATTAAAATCAATCTTTCGGATTTAGCTAAAAAAGTAAATAGGATTAAACGTACCGGCGCTGATAAGTTCTTTGATGAGAAAGTCATTAGATTCGTTGTACCCAGAACGATCAATAACAATGCGGACTTTGACTTTCTTTTCCATGAGAACTTGAACCAATCGTCCCTGTATCGCAGGATTTTGTATCCCGGGCATACACACGCTTATACTCTGCTTAGCCGCTTCCACGTAACTCATCAATTTATCAAAACAGTTGTGGGCGTTAAACTGTAGCTTACAAAAAACCATCACTTCGTTTATACTGGTTGTACGGCTTTTATAGAAATACGCGGCAGCGGTCACAGCACAAGTTAAAGCTATAGCTGCTGCTGATGACACTACGCGGGGATTTAATCGCATCTTAAGTGATTTCGTACATAAATAATAGTGTCTGTCGGCAACAACTTGATAGGTTAAAACTTGTGAGCTAAGAAGAGATAAATTTGTGTGCCGCCATTTGATGCCTGAAAATATTTTGTTGCACTACCCGCATCATTGGACAATAGTCTTTGTGAACTAATTTTGTTGATTATGTTGAGTTAAAATTCATGACTTAAAACTCATTAAGCCTGCTAAATCAAATCATAGCTGATGTGATGAGATACTCTCAACTCAATGTGTAGTTACTAAAGATTTTTTTATTTTTTTTTGATGTTTTATTATTCGGAACATACTTCGTAAATGAATAAATAAAATGTCGAAAAGGCGCGAAGATTGACAGATAGATTGTTTTGCCTGTCAATTTTCGTGACGTCAAAAAGTCAAAACATGGTGAAGAAGTTATTATTTTCTGCTATAATTTGTTTTTTTGACCAATTGTCTTCCAAATTGTGAACTAAGTTTTATCTTAATACGCGATTACTGCCCATAAACACGTGTGAAGCTTATTTATCGTTAACTTTATTTTTTTATTGAAAAAACATCAATAATCATGGGTATTACTGGTTTGTTGCCTTTCATTGAAAAGGCATCGAGGCGGACCAATATTAGTGAATTTAGTGGGTGCACTGTGGCTATAGACTCCTACTGCTGGCTCCACAAGGGTGCTTTCGCGTGTGCTGATAAGCTAGTCAGAGGAGAAGACACAGATGTGTAAGTAACCAAGATTATCAATAGCGACTGTCTATTGTTTAAGAATTTCTTTCTTTTGCTATAAAAAAACAATTGGTTTTTAACTCAGAAACAAAACCAATACTTATTTAATATTTATCTAAAGTTAGAGAAGTGCACTTGATCTCATACTCTATCATCATGATCACATATATTTCTTTATTTCAGGCACATCAAATATTGCCTGAAGTATGTGAATATGTTGTTAACGAAAAATGTAAAGCCTATTTTAGTGTTTGATGGAAGACATTTGCCAGCCAAAGCTATAACTGAAAGCAAAAGAAGAGAGTAAGTAATTATAAAATGCATTTAAATATGAAAACAAGTATGAAACTCTGAATTAAAATGTAAGTAAGTGTTTCATAGATCTTGTTGTCTTGCAAAAGACTTGTATTTAGACAAATCTGTGATTATCCCCATTATAAGGTATATTATTATAAGGCAGCTTTTTGGGATCTTAACCCTTTACGGCGCTCAATAGCAGTTCTGCATCATACCATTGGAACTACCAAATGTCGTTGAAAGAAACTAATAAATGCCTTTTGGCGCCGCAATGCATATCTGCAACAGAGTAATCTATTGAATTAGATACTCATTTTTAAGCTAGATGGCGCTTATTTTTTTGTTTGGTCGGTTGAAGCGGCGAACCTGTGAGAACCGATTTGCGTAATTCGCGCGCGACTTCAATCGTAGTTTTTGATTAGTTATATTGAAAATATTGACGTGAATTAGCAGTGAAGTAACGGTAAGATATTAATTTTAACTTTTTATATGAATTTCAAATGTTTTGTATTGTATGTAGAGAGATAGGTGCGATTTTTGTTTTGATGCAGTTATGCATCACTGCGCTAAACTGTAGTATTTTATGTATTGTTTTCTTATAAATATCTTTTCTTATTTCAGACACAATATGAGTTCAAGGCTTCCGCTTTTAGGTTCTAGGAGTCGGGATTTGTTGACTGATGATTTGAAAAGCATCTTAGAGCAATGGCAAGATAGTGAGGATGGCTTAGACTATTCAGACGATGATGATGTTGCTGATCCGGCGTACATGATGGAAGTGAACGATCGGGATCCACGTCAGGACTCAGATGAGGAACCCGAAGTACCCACCCCAGAGGATCAGGACCTCCTGGTCCTGATCGTCTTGGGTGGGTACATCTTGCTACCGAACTCTGAGACCAATAGCAACACTACGATTCAACCAAATGCGACGCCACCGCCTGCTGTTCCAGTACCCAGTACCAGTTCCTAAGACAAAGCTACGTCACAAAGCACACGCGTTCATAAGACAAATACCTACTAGGTATATGGAAAACTAAAAACTTCGAGTGAAGGAAGACCAGGTGAGGTTTTGGGGATCTTTGAAGTTACCAAATGATTTTACGAGTACTATAATTGCAGACACCTTACCAGGTATTGTGGTTGAGAACTATAACGGAATTGACATATTATTAGTAGCCTGGAGAGATAACAATATTGCAAACCTCCAGCATCCATCTTTGCTGGCAAAATTTCATCTGTCGTTAGCAGATTCGACATGGCGCAAAAGAAGCACATCTCTTGCTCATCTCTCTCTCATTGTGGCAGAATATGACCTTCACATGGGAGGTGTAGACCTAATGGACTGTGTAATGGGTCATTACATAATTAGACTTCGCAGCAATGTTGGTTTATTAGACTTTTTTACCATTTCCTTGACATGACCATGTGCAATTCTTGGCTGTTATATAGAAGAATTCATACTGATACACAATATAGTGCCAAGGTGCTAAATTCCGCTGATATCCGACTAGAAGTTGCTGAAACTCTCGTGAAACATCAAACTGCAAACCGGCTGAAGCGCACCAGCGACATAGAGGCACTTATTCAGGACAAAAAGAAAAAAAAGCCCTGTAAGCATATGCCTCCGAAAGACGTCAGGCTGGATCAGTTAGGGCACTGGCCTGTATGGACAGAAAAAAAGGTTTGATGCAAAAATCCAGGATGTACAGGAACAGCCCAAACTGAATGCGAAAAATGTGGGGTAGTCTTATGCTTCAACAAAAATAATAACTGCTCCCGTTCCTTTCACACCTCTTAAAAAAATATATGTATTGACTCCATGATGCACTTCTGCATCACCTTGTTTTTTTTCAAAAATAAATACTTTTTTCTACTTGTGATTTTTTTCATTATTTTTCCCATAACTATTAAGCTGATCTTAACCTATTAGCAATAAAAAAAACAATAAATACGTTCTTGCGCCGTAAAGGGTTAAAATGCCAGTGAAAAAAGTTACAATTGCAGTTGTGATCATTTACATATCCTTAGGTACCTTTTAAAAGAAGAAGCTAAACAGATCAATGTGGTTTTTTGTACGTTTTAGATCACGGAATATATCAAAGAAAAGAGCAGCTGAATTATTGAGTCTTGGAAAGGTATGTCAATCAGTTTTAAAAGTTATAAAACACACACATTGACCGAGTGATAACACCTAAAAGTCCACGAAAACTTAAAATCAAACTCTGTAAGAACAAAAGTATGTTATTTAGTATTTGACACATACAACCAACAAGCACATTTTATAACTCTCACAGATAGAAGAAGCTCGTTCCTACATGAGACGCAGTGTTGATATCACCCACGAGATGGCGCTAAGTCTCATCAAAGAATGTCGGAAGAGAAACATAGACTGCATCGTTGCACCGTACGAGGCTGACTCACAACTAGCATATTTGAACATCAAGAACATTGCTCATGTTGTGATTACTGAGGATTCTGATCTTATTCTGTTTGGATGCACAAAAGTAAGTGCTAATGTCCTTGATAGTTAAATGTTTGAAATACCTAATCTTAAAAACGTGTACTTATACAAAATTTCAGCTCAATAGATTGAAGATATCTGCTTCAAAATTGTGTAGTAATTCCACCCGAATCAAGATACATACATTGCAAGTCAAATAAAATCTTTTAATTCCGGTATTTCCACGGGAACGGGAACTATTCAACGCGGGTAACACCGCGGGGCGCAGCTAGTAAGAAAATAGTTCATTATTGTATCAAGACAAGCAGCCTTTTCTTGTGCAATTAACCATAGCCAACGAAAAGTCTCAAAACAAAATCTAGTGGAATCCCCTAGTTTAAAGGATCTCATCAAAGTGATCTATAATACGATCTTAAGAATTATTGTGTTTGACATTCCTCATTTTCTCATTATCATCACGTGCAGCCAGTCTCATCCCACTGTTGGGCATACGCCTCTCTTTGCTTGTGCCAACCCTCCCCATCTTGTGCCATTCTGACCCATGTACAACCTGCTGTTTTGACTACGTCGTCGACATGAATGAGTATCGAATGCCTTAATTTAATAATTCAGGTGCTCTTCAAAATGGATCTTGACGGGACGGGAACGCTTGTGGAAACCGCGAAGCTGCCTCTTGTGATGAAGTGTCCGATAGAGCACTATTCATTCGACAAGTTTCGCCAAATGTGTGTTATGTCTGGCTGTGACTACTTGGCGTCTCTGCCTGGTATAGGCCTGGCTAAGGCGAGGCAGTTTGTCACTGCTACACAGGATCCCGATATTGCTAATGTGAGTAAAAGTACGATTTTTAGCTCAGTTTAACTCCTTATCTATACTATCTATATAGTTTTTTTTAAGGGCCACAGACGCAGCGTTCATTTATACACTTGCGTTTGCATTGCGCGTTTCAAAAACATTTGCATAAGCATTACAACGGGAAATTACTCACGTAAAAATGATACCGACAATGTTTCTGATGATGATTCTCCGGATCGAAAGATTGTTGGTATCTAAATTGAAGATATTTTTACGTGAGTAATTTTGCGTTGTATTACGAGTATAATGCTTATGCAAATGTTTTTGAAACGCGCGATGCAAACGCTAGTGTATTATAATGTTTGCATTATATTTGTATCATCTTTCTAAAATCATTTATTTTTACAGGCACTAAGGAAACTGCCAAGCTTCTTCAACCGGTCTAATCTGACAGTAACGGACGAGTATCGCGAGAACTTTCTGAAAGCGGAGGCCACTTTCAAGCATCAGTACGTGTATGATCCGTTAGAACGGAGTATGGTGCGGTTGACGGAACCCGATGACGAAGGTAAGAAACAGGAGCCGTACCATGAGGTGTTAGCGATTCAGTTTAGGTTCTGCCTTACTGTCAAAACTTTACGTCAGCGCCTTACTTTACGTCAAAACTGGTTTGTAGTTGGACCTAAACTGAATCGCTATAAACGGTCATGGTAAGCCCGCAGGACACTGTACCTTTTATCAAAATCTGTTCAGTGGTTTGCGTGTGAAAGCGTAACAGACAGAGTTACTTTCACATCTTACTACACTTCTGGAAGGATTTGCCTGAAACTCGTAAAGATATAAATATAATCATAAACATAGTGCATTTCCTGGATTCACACATAGGCAACTGTTGCTTTCGGTATTCCCACCGCTATTAGAAAGCTAACTGATATCCTCACAATGCTTGTTCCTATTGTGATAATTATATTATTTTATATTTCAGATATTGAGCAAGCATTGTGTGTGAATGCTGGGGAGCTTTTGGATCCGAAGGTCGCTTTTCAACTGGCTCTTGGCAATCTGGATCCTTTCACTCTGAAGAAAATGGACGATTGGCATCCAGACCGTCGCCCTACTGAGGTGAGTTTATAATTCTGTTGGATTTTGCAAAAAAATAATATTATGCAAAAAATATACACATAAACAAGCTTAATTGTCGAAGAAAGTATTTGGACGACAGTAGAAATACACAAACTCAATCGTCTAAGAAAATAATTTCAAAGACACTAGAGACTTTTAAGTGATTTTTGTACACCTCTTTAAGTGAATCTGTTATAGGTATATAGTTAGTAGTAGTTAGTATAGTTCTTATTCTTATTCTAATGTGCTTCAGTAAAACTTTATTATTTTACTAGCTACGCCCTGCGGTGTTACCCGCGCTTAATAGTAGTCGCTCCTGTGGGAAAATCGAGATCAAAAATGGTCTATGTGTTAATCCAGGATATAAGCTGTCCTAGTACCAAATTCATTCAAATCCCTTCAGCTGTTTGAGTGAAGGAGTCAAAACATTACACACGAACTTTTACCTGTAGTGTGATTTCAGAACGTAAACATAAAAACCAGTAATTGGAAGGAAAGCGTCGCCACCCATCCTAGTATATGGAACGATGAGTTTAAAGCTTACCTTGAGGATTCTCACCCATGGCAGAAGAAGATTAAGGAAGCAGCTGTCTTTACTCGCCGGCCTAGAAGGGTCATTAACCTCGTCCAAAAAGTTGTGCCGGAGACACAAGAACAGGATGAAAGGTATCCATACTAATACTAATATACTATTATTACTTTACTAATATAATATTATAAATGGGAAAGTGTGTGTGTGTGTGTAAGTATGTCTGTTTGTCCGTGTTTGATTTTTTATTTTTTGAGAGGTGATAGTTGAAGGGATCTATAGTGACATAGGCTACTTTTCATCCCGATAATACCGCGGGAAGTTTCGCAGATTACTGTTATTTTTGATTCACAGCAATTTGAAGCAAGTTAGAAAATCCCAGTACAGAATTCCCTTAAAAGTTAAGTTAAATATGTATTATATCTTTCAGCCTATCGATCGAAGCCCTAAGCAGCATGTATTCCGTAGAGCCGACTATAAAACGACAGAAGATAGATACAAACCCAAATCACAAACGCTTAGACGACGCTGCAATCCTCGATGAAATCAAACAAGAAAAATCACCATCACCCATCTTAGAAAACAAAGAACGATCGTTTAGAAAATGCCTCAAAAACGGCGGCCTTGGTATTCTGAAAAAACTGAGTCGGTTCCCTAGAACAATTTTAGACGATAAAGTTGTTGAAAGCAAGTTTTTTTCTACAAACTTGACTACCACAGAGCAAAACGGAGACAGAAAAGATGATTTGAAAAGATCTGAAATTAACATAGAAATCATATCAAATGAATATACCTCTGAAAGTAATGTAAAATTAGAATCAAATGTTAGTATAATGATTGAGGAATCTCCGGTTAAAAGTAAAAATCCTTTTAAGAAATCTAATGAAGGCAAAAGCTCTGAAAACAGTATTATCGTAGAATCTCCGAACAATAAGAGTACTATGATAGATAATGACGTCACTATGTGTGAAGATAGTTCACAAAAAGAAAATTCCCCTTGCAATAGTCCGAAGAAGACTAGTCCTATATTTGAACTAAGTTTATCCAATTTTGCAAATGTGAAGAAAAGATTGGATAATAGTTGGAGCCAAGACACAGTGATAGAGAATACTTATCCACTGGAAACTTTGGTCACGCCGGTCGATTCTCAGGTAAGATTGCTTATGATATTGTACAGTCTACAAGACTCACTTTGATCACTTGAATTGTAGTGAAACTGACAGATTTGGATCTGTCAAATCTGACAGTCTTTTTTCAATTTCCTGTCATATTTATTTGTGATAGGATAGCGAAGAATTTAGTTTCGCGACAAGTAAGGCAATCGCCCTACAGCTTCCGATTGGTAATTTGATTATTAATTTCAGGAATCGTTCGGCCAATCACAGCCAGTGTTCTGGGGCAGCCAATCCCAGCGCATGCTGTCCAGTCAAATCCAGTCAAGTCAGCCAATCAAGAACAATCTTAAACGATCTACATGTAAAGTTCCCGGCTTGAAGCGGACCACATCTCTACCTAGTAATCAGCCGACGTTGCTTAGCAAATTCGGATTTCAGAAAAAGTAAGTTTATATCTAAACCAGTAGTCAGTTTTTAATACAGATTCTTGAATTTGAGAGGCCAGTGCTTAACGCGTTCACTGCCAATGACGCACGTTGTAGCAGAAATAAAAGTAAGAACTACGTAACACTTTGTGTAATACTCCTTGCAAAATGAATTAAGACACACACACACAAAGCTCTTAGAATGATATTAATAAGGCAAAAGAAATCACATAAGATTTCTTATAAACCTATTTATTTATATTATAACAACGGGAAATTTCTCACGTAAAAATATTGTCGATTTAGATAATGACAATGTTTCGATTCTTCCGGAGAATGTTCATCTGGGTATGAGTATGGTCACTCCTCGCGGGCGCGTCTCTGAGACGCGCTTTGTCGATATCTAAATCGACAATATTATTACGTGAGTATTTCCCGTTGTATTAATATAATGTCTAGTACAAGTACAACTCACGATAGATTTGAAAGTTAAAAAAAAACTATTTATGTTTTTTGTTTCAGACCTGCATTGAAACGATGACCACCGTCACCAAGTGATATTATATCTAAGCGTAAAAGATTTATAAGCATTTGAATTGCATTTAATTTAAGTAAATATTGACGATTTGTCTGTGACAAATTATTGTTGATTGTGTTTTGATTATATTATGGTATTATAAAATGTTGTTTTATTTCGATTGGGCATTATTTACTTCTAAAAGTAGGAACAAAATGGGTATAAGTCGCGCTACGTAATACGAACGTTTAGGGGTTGGAACGGGGTATGTTTGCGCTCGGGTCACTCGCTCACGAACCGAATAGCTCGCGCTAAATCAATGGTGTGCGCCGCTTCACCCCTCCACCAATCCCACCTAAGATTCCTTAAAATCGCCTACTGTGCAGCTTTTTACCTCAGCGTTCTTTTTACGTGGCGCGACATAGATAGTAGGGTATAATCTTCTCCAAGGGACAAAACTACTCGTTAATAATTGCTGGTTCTGTTGTCCTCAACGATGGTTTTAAATGAGGGTAGGCTTTCAATCACTTTCGGTATATTTACCTACTTTACTTCGAAACCTCTTGAATAAAAAAGAACAAAAACTGGAGTCTATTTCCTCATTTCGTTCCACAAAGTTCAAATAAACGGGAAGACAGATCTACATTTTATGCCTCTGTCACTGGCTTTGCGAAATATGCTCAGCAAAAGTTTCAAAAAAGCGACCAAACTCACGGCGTTGCTAGAAGTGGTCTTAGCGACACATTTTCTCCATAGAATATGCCATTAGTCAGTCATAATATGACTGCTGGCAGACCACCAACCCGATGGTCTGATGATATCAAAGCTCATGCCGGGACAGACTGGACCAGAAAAACCGGTGATAGAACAGTGTGGAGAAAGATTGGAGAGGTGAGGCCCTGCAGTGGGCAAAATATGCTAAAGTAGAAGAAGAATATATCTGCTTTACTATTGTTATTCTTTGACTGCCTTACAATATACTGCCTTCAAGCTCAACTATTCCCACCTGTTCTGTTACGAGCTTGGATAAGTAGATATGTTTCTCGTTCCTTTTAAACATATTAGCCAACTTTCATGTTTACCACCCAAGTGAATCGCAAATGTTTACTACAATATAAACTGTGACCCCATCAATAGGATCGGTTCAATTTCATTTACATATGGCATGGGGGTGGGCTAAATTAATTTTTCACTCGCATCGGTCGTACTTTTAAGGTTTATTGGCTGAATATATTTGGAAATGTGTCAAATGTGAGACCTCCAGGTGTAATAAGATTTATTCTGGCACCTACGGCAAAGGATTATTTCTTCGATTTTTAAATATAATTAACTGAATAAGAAGGTGTAGTCTATGTTATGTTTTCATGAAAAAAAGTATTATATAATTATGTTACTGGATGTTTACCATGACGTATTTATGAATTATGAATGATTTATTAAACAATTCAGTTTAGCTTCAAACTGTTCTCACTTTACGTCAGCGCCTTACTTTACGTCAAAAGCAGTTCATTATAGGACCTCTGGGTAAGTAAGCATCCTGTTCAGTTAAGACGAGATCATTATTTTATTTCATTTCGAGGTCGTAGGTACGTAAATGGCTCTGAAAGTTTGAGAAGTAACTCAAACGACTGAGTAAAACTGAGTAGTTATGTCTGAATACTATCGAATAGGTACCTACTTTATGTATACCTAAGCCTAATAATACAGCACTGTTTATTTAAATCCATAGACAAACGAGTGTCGGTAATTTACGGCGGGATTAGACCAAGGCCCGGCCAATACGTCCCCGGGGATTAGTCGATGATTTAAATACATTCGATTCGAACACGATACTCATAATTCATACTTTGCGGAAGACTAAGCTTACTCAAACAGTCCGAAATTATAATAAATGCGACTTATGGGCTCGACAAGACATAATGGAACAGACTGGGAATTTAGTAGAAAAGTTCACATAATATCAGATGAAAATCACGAAACGTGTAGTACAATACCTACATAAATAAAAAAATACCTTGTTTTTATACTTACAAATATAATAAAAATTTTACAAATATTAAATAGTTACATTTATAGTCCTGCTAGATGCTATTTTGTAAATTTGTCTTTCTTTTTCATACATGAAAAAGAAAGACAATAATAATATGCTACGAAAATAGCTACGCCGTAGACAAGCTACGGTGACCGTAGACGCTACGCTACGTATACGTAAACGCTACACGTACATACTTGTTGTTTATAGATTTTTTGTAATAAATTGTAAATACTTAAGTAGGTACCTATTTGTAACAAATTTTACAAAGATGTTGATGTTGAAAGATGTTGATGATGATGTGTATTCATATTGGATTTCTATTCAGTCGCAAACGTTACGGAAACGCACGGATTGTGCAATTTGACTGAATATCAGAGATTCCCATTCGATGAAAGTCAATTGACGTCAATGTGGCACGTGCCATAACACCTCTGATGGCGATTCAAATCCAAAACGCATCGAGATGCGACCAAAGGCTTGAGATGCCATCACAACATGCTTCACAATGAACTGAATGAACGCATGGATGTTATATTTGATGGAAGCGACAGAATTGTTCGAATGTAACTGGAATAACCTAAATGTTGGGCTTCTAAATTCAAATCATACACATTAGCCAAATTTGACGTGCAATGTTTGTAAACAACTGTCAATACTGGTCAATGACTCACGGTATTTCAATTTTTGGGTAGTCAATATGAAGAGTGCATGTGAATGAGATGCGGATGTTGAGATGGATGTGTGGAGTGACGAGAATGGATAAGATAAGGAATGAGTATATCAGGGGAAGTCTGAAAGTAGCGCCGGTGATTGATAAGTTGAAGAGTGCAAGGTTGGCGTGGTATGGTCATGTCATGAGGAGGGATGAGAGGCATGTCACACGGCGATCGATGAATATGAATGTGGATGGATACACTGGAAGAGGTAGGCCTAAGAAAAGATGGATGGACTGTGTGTGTGCAGATATGTGTGTGAAAGGAGTGAGTACTGAGATGACGAGCGATAGAGGGAAATGGAAGAGGGAAACGTGTTGTGCCGACCCCACCTAGTGGGATAAGGGCAGGGAGATGATGATGATGATGGGTAGTCAATAATGATTTCATTACATGTACTTAATGATTATTTCATTTTTCGTTTGTTATTTTTTTAATTTTGTCAGAACAAAGATGTAAATGTAGCGTAGAAGAAAATTCCAACCGCTGTACGCCACATCTCTCCACATTTGTCCACATCTAGCAACATCCAGCGGCTATAACTCCATCGCCAGACTATAGTTGTCCACAATGGAGAGCAATCTCACGGGGCACGTCTCAGATATTATAATTAAGGCTCAGCAATACGTATTCATTGTGCCAATTTGGGGTCCGACAATATTTGAGTAACCGGATTATTCTGGTACAATTAGAGTGGAGATGTTGCTTGAATAAGTAATGCGAAGTGCGATTATGATATTGAAGTCTATTTTAAGCTAAGTATGGCAATCTTTATAATTCGAACAAAGAAAGGCTTAAAAATGGAGTCAGTTTGCGTAACTATACTTCATTTCTTGAAACGAGCTAATAGGAACGTCAATAAACTCACGTGATTGGTCGTCGAAAATAATTGTTTATTCTCGTATTGGCTAGATTTGATAATTGACAATTGATTTGACAATCTAGCCAATCACGAGATAGAATATTATTTTCAACGACCAATCACGTGAGTTTATTTTATTTTCCTATTAGCTCGTTTCAATAAATGAAGTATAGAGTTGTCTCTGATTTTAACCTACTTATTTCTAACTCTTTCTTTATTGACTTTCTTAAAATTGATTGTTTGATGCAATCTGATTTCAAATTAATTTAACTGTGTAAAAAAATGTACTCTCTTGCATGAGGTACAATAAAAATTACTATAACACTTCACTACTTCAGCCATAAATCCAAGTAGCGAAACGTGACACGATCAGTTTCTTTGGAAATACAAAAAACTTTATGTTTAGGCACAGAATAAAGATGAAATTTGTTTAGGTCCCAAAAACCTTGGAACATGAAATTACTTCATTAGTTTTTAATCTGTGATCTACTCATTTATAAATAGTAGGTAATGATGGATTTTTAATGCTAATAAAATGACAATATTAATGGTCTCACATAAATTTATTTCCTCATATACATTATGTATAATTTGCGAATCCACTGTGCCTGAGACGCAGCGCGGGTATTTTACAAAATAATTATAATATTCGTCTACAAACACCTACATTACATTCACACTCCCGCCAAACTGCGTCCGCCATTTTAATTGCACTAAATTAATTATAAATTTAAAGCTAGGGCGATTAATTGCCAATTTTTGTTTTGAAATCACGCAAATTATATTCGCTACACTAAATGGCGATTTGAATTTGTACTTCATAATGCCAGTAGAATAGAATGTTAGGTTTGTAGGTTACTTTACTTTTAAAACTGATTTTAATACATTGTCACTCTTGAGTTCCCCGGACCATTATCTACGGGCTATTTTTAACTTAAATTACTGTATAAAAATATTTTTACACAACAAATTACAATCATTGATGTCATTTACAACAAATACAACATAATTCATTAATTCAAATTACACAAACAATTTTAAATAATAATATTAAAATTAATGACACAAATCAGCTGGATTAAATCAGTCTTTTAATAAACGTTTAACGGATGTAATGGTTTGTTAACAATGAAAACGATGTGTAGGAAATCATTAAAATCACAACAGCACCATGGCATGGAAATTAATTAATGCAATTAAAAATATTGGCTAAAGAACTAAGCTAGGCAGAATAGGCTAATAAGCTTATGCCATAAGAATCTGTACAAGAGATCGTTAATGTGCGCTTGGAAACATTTAAAAATAGAACACGCCCCAAGAATTAAAAACATGACTACAAAAACAAAAAAGGAATGATTGTAAAGCTTAATTCAACTAAGGAGGTAAGTTCAGCTGCCATAGTCGATTAAAGCTGGCCATACACTAGCGGGCAAATAATGCATCAGCACCCGCTAAATATGTAGATACATGATTCATTAACGAGTATTAAATTTTACTATATCCTCCAATAGGTAACAATTATTTCATTAAATCTACGTCTCATATTGTTTATTTTCCAATAATCTATATATGAATTGGCAGTTACGATAGATGATCGAGAGATCATATCGATATGCGCATTTTTCTTAGGAGTTATTTTTAATTGTTCGCAATAACTACAATTAACGTTTGAAAACAGCGTATTACGTACTAAATTACATACAAGCTCCAATTTAACTTAATACGTAAGTTAGATCAATACAAGTAGGTATAGTTGTATAAAACGAGTGAAAAACCTAAAGTCATTAGTTACTATGCAAGGAGATTATTGTAAAAGATTAAAATATAAGGTAAGTACTACACTTAAAGATAGCTTAAAGTAGTGTGAATAAGAGTCCTGGCAGTCGAAAGATTCATACCTTTCAATTCGTTTCAAAGAAGAAAAAAAAAAATTAGTAGGTATGACTTCAAAAAAGTCGAGTGATAGAAAAAATCATCTCCCAACAATTCATTCAATTTAGTCGCAAAATACGAAACGAAAATCGATTCGTACGTTCCCATTACGTAGTTATTCACATCGACAAAACATTTTTTCTACCTACATAATAGATATGTCATCGAATCACGATTACTAAAAGCAAGCTGTGATTACAAAACTTAAACTAATGAATTAATTACAAAATGAATGAATACATCGATAATGAGTCTGATAAAAAACATAGTATTTAGGTATTTAAAATAAAGCTGTTCGCAGATTTAAGTAACTGTTAAGCTATGATAAAAAAGCGATCAAATAACTGGGCATGATAATAAATGCGTAAAACAACGATTGCATGGAATACAACTAATTATTTACATAATTTAATGTAACTACGCACACATAGGACCGACACAAATATAATTCACTTGACACAGCCGATTCGTCTAAAAAGTTCAGTAATATTGCAATAATGAAACTTGGTTACCACAAATTTACACTACTTAAACATATTTCAACACTCGATATGAAAAATAAACTTCTAATTACAGCTGTAATAACTATATATACATTTTACAATAATGTCTGTATATTTGATCAGAATTGAATATCATATATTGCATAAGTTTATTCTAAGCGCACTGATTTCACTAGATTACTTCATATTGATAGCAAATTATTGAATGCGTAACCTTACATTGACTGTTAAGAAATTTTCATCAAACGCATCTAAGTATCAACCTTTATGGACAACACTGAACTGTTCGATTTAAGAGATAAAAATAGCGTGAACAGCTGTTTATATGACTATCATAAGTTCATAGGATAATATACTTTAATTATTATTACCCTTTCGGCTCACAATCAAGATTTTCATGGTCACATTAGTAAATTTATCATAAGTAGTGTTTGTAGGCACTCTTTTGTGGTTTAGCCTCATGTGTCAACATCGTGATGTGAGGGTCTATTATATCGATGTTGGGTACGTCACTAGCGGTGGCTGGGACTCCCCGATCAGTTCAATCAGTATAACCTGACTGCTTCCTAACGTACGGAACAAAACAAGTCTTTATCGTGAACTCATACAATAAAAGTACTTAAATCGTGCTTTTACATTGAGTAAAACGTGGAATGTTTCAATAAATTGATGATAAAATAGGTACCTATTTAGGTTTCGTCTATTTTTTTATGAATAAATGTAAAACATGTAATCAGCAAGCTTATACTATCGTCAATTGTACATTTTAAAAACATTATTGTCTTTGATTTGGTTTGGTTGTGGACAATTTTTCGTAAATCTATGTATTTATACTAGCAAAGGATTTTTTATTTAATTATAAATTTTGTGTTTTTATCAACTACTGAACACTTAAACAAGTCTATCTTCAAATGCTACCAGTTTGTTTTGGTTGGGATTAATTATTTCGTACATACTCGCGTAAAAAAACTGTTACGACTTATTATAGCGAAATCTTTTACATCTAAAAGCTATTGGAATTCATGAATGGGCCACTTAAAATGACGTTGAATGACAAAGAAGGTTTTATCAAATCACAATAAAAAGAAAATACGCTGAGTTTAAAAAAAGAACTCCAAAAATAAAGTTTGAAGTTTAATTTTCGAATTCAATCGAAGATCGAAGAGAATGAGTAGTGTTACAGTCATATAAAAAAGTCCTTTGTTCCGTACACGTGACATATTTAAGTACATTTGGGGAGTCCCGTTGAGTGAACGAGCCTGTCTCAGCGACAGTTCGTGTAGTGGTCGAATGAGCCGAGATACTCCAGCGCGGCGCGGTAGCAGAATTCATACTGGTCCTGTTGAGAAAGCATAAGTTAGTAAGACGTACCTATCTAGGAAATGTTAGGTATAGTTTGTAACTACATAATCTGCATTATATTCTTACGCTTTTTTTCGGGAAATTCGTTTTTATTATTTTGGTTAAATTATGAAAAACAAAAACAAGAAATGGCCCAATTTTTTTATTTTTTGGTTTCATTTCATATACAAGTGGTTGTTTATATATTAAATGTCGTCTAACTTGACCCATCATTCGTTAGAACTAACCTCAGTCTGAAGCATGGCGGGACGTTGCGTGCGCAGCGTGCGTACCGTCTGGAAAACGTCCACTACGCCCTCGTACTGCATCCGCTCGAGCACGGTAGACAGCGTGATGAACACACCAGTGCGGCCCACTCCGGCACTAATAAATAGACAAATAGGTTTTAGAAAATTTTGAAAAAAATGTCTTCCTTTTTTTACAAAAGTAAGTGTGATAAAATACATCCATGTCCTTTCCAGAACAGTCTAATTACAAAGCAGTTTTCACGACCGCCATCTAGTTTTCAACAACGGAAACACTCACCTGCAATGCACAGTAATAGGTCCGTCCTGTCCAAACTGCTCCTTGGTCTTATGCACCTGTCCCAGGAAATCGATGAACCCTTCGCCGCTCTTTGGCACGCCTTGCTCCGGCCAATCAGTGAATTGGAACTGACGGACGGTTCGAGACGCGCCGTCACGGGCGTCTGTTACCTGGATGATGATGAACAAAGGTAAGTGGTTATGTAGGTATTGGTTACTCTTGTGACGGAGTTTTTAGATTGCCCTCATGGCTTAGTGGCTTCAAAAATAGGATGATTATGCTAAAAAAACTGACTATAAAGGCAGTCTTGACAAGACTTCAGTGTACTCGTGAAGTCGTGACCAGTGACCGCAGCTAGTGCAGTGCAATCCAGACAAACCGTCGGTCGGGATAAAATTTAAACAAAGGTAAATGCGGTAAATACCCGTTAATATAATGTTTATCTTGAGTTTAGGTTTTACAGAGACTAAAACAATTGATGTTTACAAACCTTGAATTCCCTCAAGATGTACTGAGGCATGTTGTATTCGGCAATAGGGTCAACAACGAAGCACTGGTAGCGCACGGAGCGATCCGACGGCCAGTACTGATGGCATTTCTCCTAAAAACAAATACGAATATTATTTTATATAGTACAGAGTATATCTGTGACATAAAATTGCTTGATGTTATAACTACCACATCTGAAAACAAAATACTGTAAACTCACCCGTCCCATCTCCTTCAGTTTAGTTAGCATCACGATGATGGTAGAGTTGTGCTCCCAAAGCATTCGCCAGAAGTCATCCGTAGTGTCGGGCAGAGGTCCTTGAGTGGCAATGTACGCCGCTCGGTACCGATATCCATCCACAAACGACGCGTTGATGTAGTCAGATCCATCCCGAGGGGACAGACAGACGCGCGAAGACTCATACGGCAAGATATGCACCAGCCGATTCTTATGCTTGTTGCACGGAAGACTGGCAGACACGAAACGGTTAGAATCAGCCTTCATGTTCGCAAGCTTCTTAAATTCCAATTCCATCCCAGTTATATTCTCAATTGTGTCAATACGCATCAGCTTCTGGATATGCGCATGGAGATTGCGAGCTGGGACCTCAGTGTCGCCGCAGACAACAGCCTCTAGCAAAGCGTCGTGGATGAAGATGTACTGGTCTTCGGTTTGCACCATGTAGTTGCGTTGGGCGCGCAGGCAGGTGACGTGGCCGTATATATCTACGGTGCGCTCGTGTCGCGCTCGCTCGAGCATCGAGTCAATCACAATGAAGCAACCAGTGCGGCCCACTCCAGCTGAGCAGTGGACGACTAACGGCCCAGCATCGGCAGGGTTCAAAGCGCGGACGCGTCGTAGGAATTGCAAGAAAGGAGCCGGGTGGTCTGGAACTCCATGATCGGGCCAGGCAGTAAATTGCAGTTGCTTTATCTCTCGACGCTCTGCACTGTTCTCTTTAGTAAGCTGGAACGTCCTAATACAATAAGTCGCCAGTTCTTGAACCTCAGCAATCGCCACGTTCATGTTTCCATAAGACTCGTTCCCACGACTCGGCCAGTACTGATCGCACTTAATCCGTGTTCTCTCCTCCAGTTTAGTCATCATTACAATCGTGTTCGTCCGTAATTCCCAACACATTCGCCAGAAATCCGCAAACGTTTCCTGCAAGGGCCCCTGAGTGGCGACGTAAGCGTTATGTTTACGATAACCGTCACAGTAATTGGCGTTGATGTAGTCACTGCCGAGCACACCGTCCATTGGCTGTAGGATTACACGGCTGTGGTCGTAAGCAATTACATTAGCATAACGGTTCTTGGGTTTGTTTATCTCCATATTGGAGTGGTCCCACGTGAACTGTTGACCGGGTTCGATACTTTCGTATTCCTGCGAAAATTTCAAATTGTCGTTTGCTTTCAGTCTATCGATATGATCACAGAGTTCAGAGATTGGGATAGGAGGGTGAGAGATCATAGCTGGGGTTTGGAAGTTCAATCGCCTCATTTCGACGGGATCTGAAGGAGCGCCGAATCCAACATCAGCTGACATCAGCGGTCTTGTGACGGCTGCCTGGTCAGGTGTTTTGCAAGGTTGTCTTCGTCTCTTCACAATGAACAAAAGTACTAATAATAGTGACAGCATTAATGCAGCGATGATTGGACCGATCACCCAGATCATGCCTGCTTCCTTCCTATTCTCCTCTATCCTGATCTCTGGGTCGCCATTGATGTCCTTAGGGTCAGGCCTGCTTGGTTCCTCGCCAGGGGGCGCTTCTCGCATATCCAACGACAAATACTCCGAAAACGGACTCGAAGTGTATAGATGCTTTTGAGGAGTATCTACAACAGCTCTCACAAACACTCGATACTTGATACCAGGGTTCAACTTTCTATTTGAGAAACCTTCGTACATCTCATCATTTCCCAAATGGAATGTGTACAGAATATTTCTCTGTAAGAACTTAGCAGCAATATACGGGGCGTTTTCATCGTCTGTTCTAGCATTATTCTTAATTAAATCTTCGGTTAGGAACTGATCGGGGTTCTTATGATTATGAGCCTTATCATCAGGTACTACAACTAAATAATAGTGGGAAATAGGTCCGTACTCTTCGGATGCTTGAGGTAGAATGACGAGGATTTCGTTTTCATAGACACCGTAGAAGTCAGGTTTCACCATCGGTTTGGGAGCTGCCATCTGTGTGGTAACCGTGATTTTAGTCGGTGGTCGGTACGAGTCGTCATTAGGTATGGCACTTATGTTTACATTATACGTCGTAAACGGCGAGAGATCGTTTATCGAGTAGGCTGTTCTTTCATGCTTTACGATGATTTCTCTTTTAGGGATTTCTTGCGTTTGAGTCATCCCTAGGGAGTCAACGAACTCCTTGATTGCATTGTAGGATATCTTATAGCTAACGGGATTTAATCTTAATGGAGGTGACCACGTCAGCGTCATGGAATGAGTTGACACATCTTGAGCACGCAAGTGTAAAGGCACTTCCTCCGGCTTCACTTTTACAGTTACCTTTTCTGACAATCTCCCCAACCCATCTGCGGTTTTAGCTGCCACAGCGATAGCATACTCTGCAAACTTCTCTAAGTTTTCCAAGTCAGCGGAATGTGTCACTTGGACATTCTTTTGTTGCCATTCATCTAAATCCTCTACTGGGGTCATTGTGTAAAATATAACGTAACCGATGATCTTTTTTCTTGATCTAAAGGTTTCCCACCACACTTCGACGCCTGACTCTGAAGTTGCAACAGCTTTGACTGACATAGGCGCTCTGCCGATATCTCTTTCTGTATGAGCAGTGACATCTTTGCTGTACGGCCCTGCTCCTTGATCGGTATACGCTCTGACCTTGAAAATGTAATGAGCATCTTCTTCTAATCCAGTGAACACAGCTTTCATTCCTTCCGTAGTCTTTTCAACTAGCGACGATTGGTCTCCTTTTTTGTAGAATTGTATATCATACTTTTTTATCTGGCCACTTCTGTCTTCCCTGATCGGAGGTTCCCACCTTACACTAATGATATCTGGAGTTTGGAAATGGTACGTAACGTTTGTAGGAGGTCCTTTTGGTGCACCTTCAGGGGTCAGCCAGTACTTGATAGTCTCTTGTCCGACACCTATATGGTTCTTTCCTGCTATCCGGAACTCATATTGGACTCCTCTTTCCAGATCCGTGATTTTGTGATTGGACATCTTGGGTGGAAAGTTGATTTCATCTGTGAGTTTTTGATCTTTGTTTCCGTATCGAAGCCGATATCCCAATAACTCTCCGTATGTTTGAGTAGGTTTCAACCATTCTATTTCTATTGAGACAATAGGCTCCCTCTCCAAAACCCTGTAAAGAAATACGTACAGTTTAAGAAAATGTTTTATAAAGAAAAGTACAATGTGAAGTTGTTGAAGTGTTAATAACTTACTTTAGGGTGACAATAGGCCTGTTTGGCACACCGCCAGGCGTCTTCACTGTCGTCGGCGGGCTTCTATCTCCGTCTCCTTTCCTCGTAAGTGCAGCTACTTGCACGCTGTACCTAGTGTCTGGCTGTAGTCCCGTTACGTTCAGTTCCAGTATCGTCTCATCCATAACGTTGAACCTCAATGGCTCGTTCAGAAGACCCTTACCCTGAGGCAATAATTTCTACAATTAAACGTAACATTACTATTACACAGAATCCAATAATGAAGTACATACCTCATCCCTCAGCTCTTGGACGTGGACGTGGTAGCCCCGAATGATGCCGTTCTTCTCCTTCTCCTGCGGCGGCTTCCACGTGACGTGGATGGAGGTGGAGTTGATTGCGGTGATCTTCACGTCTTGGGGCTCTCCGGGCACTGTGAGCACACATCACAAATGTAAGATATCTGAGCCGGAACTATTTGGATTGACTTAAATGCCCTATCAGCATCTACGGGAGCACTATAAAATCTACCGTAAGCATTAGGTTTAAAGGGTCTAAATCCGGAATAAAGCTTCTTAAAGTGTCTGGGAAGCATAGTGCGGTCGGTATCCCGTCGTTGATGCTGATAGAGTATTTCGGTCAAAGGCGAGTGGCTACACACGCCTCAGCATCTCGATCGGGCATTTGAATACCAACACACACTGAGACATAATCATATACGCCCTTTCACATCACCATAACCAATTAAAAACCATTACCTTCCAATCCACATCATAGAACAACTAAATCGTCAAGCTTTCAAAGAGTCAAACATTTAGTAAGTCATCTAGGTAAAGTTATCCAAGCTGCGTGACTAAATCTAGGAACATCATTATTCACACACTGCAAGGGATCATGCTTTGGGACGTTAGACTTGGGGGAGTCAATCAAAATACCACACCAAGTCTTTCAACTCGTTAATACGTCTACGGAGACATGCGAGTCAGATAACCACTTGCAGTTTGTTCGAGAAGTTAGAGTATTACTAGGAAGATATTACATAAAGCATAGGCACAAGCACAAATGCACACCGATACAAGCACTAAAGTATATTATACTCACTCTTTATAGCTGTACGGGTTACCGGCAGCCCATACAAAGTCAGTGACGAGAGAAAAAAGAGAAAAACGCATTCAAATACATTTAAGACAAATTGTGCGAACATTGCAGGGCGAACGGAACTACTAAGTGAGAGATTACGAGTAGAACGCTTGTCGGCGAAATAGGGGCACTCTTATTTTACTTCCTCGTATATTTTGAGCTCTTTAGGAGGCGCATTCGTTAAAGCCGCTCGGGGCGGTCTACGTTCGCGTGCATTGCCTTTTTCTGTTCTCAGTGCACAAATGAGAATTTCATTTCATGAATAGGTTGGAAATGCTTGCGCGAGTTTTCAACGCAAGGAATCCTTTACTCGAAAACAACTCGCAAAAGCATTGAGTTACAATAGACAGTAACAGACGGAACAGAGAGAGGCGAACGCAGACGCGTCTATTCCTTGCCCCGCAGAGCAATCACTCACACGCACATGTATTGATTAACGCGACGGCCGCTTTGCTGTCTTTGTGTGTGTGCTTCTTGTGTCTTGTTGTCAATGTGCGCCCACCGTTGCTTCTGTGTGTGTGGTGCCTCGTACCTCGTGTATCCACTGTGATTTTAGTTTACTGTGTGTGTCCTTTGGCTGTGCTCTTCGAATAATAGGTACTGTTTCGGTAAGTAATATATTGGTACTTAACAGGAGTGATGCCGGTGTGACGATGCGTTCGTTCCCCGCCCGTCGATCAGAAACGGCAATAGCGCACTTAGGCAATAGTATTCTGTATATGTCACAATTATCTAGTGTTCATGCACGATAGTCTGATAGAGATACGGAAGAAAGAAGATAGGCGAGACTGAAACCGCTACTGCCAAGAAGTTGTAGCACAAGAGCAAGTGATAGACAGAGAGACAGAAAGATAGAGGTAGCGCGTAGTCTAGTACCGAGCATCGGGGGTTCGGGCGAAGGTTGTCGAATGGAATCCGTCGGATCCGGTGCAGCCAATGGGGTAAGTGGAATTTAACGGATCCTCGGGACTCTGCTTCTGCCCGGACGCACCCGCTAATAGTAGATAGTAGTAGAGTATAGTGAGTAGAAGTAGGTAGTTGTGAGTTGCATGCGCGCGTGTGGTGTGGGGACGGTATTGGTATTCAAATGCGGCGCTCGGGCCGTGGTGCGTGTCGCCGGCAGTGGGCCTGTTAGCACCGCACTGCCGGCCCGGTTGAGTCACGCACTCGCTCTCTCACCTCGTGTCGTCGCTATGTGCTGAGTGCTCCTAAAGGTGCAACGCTTGCTTAACCCAGGTACGCAGTACTGCCGGCTGCGTTAAGCAAGCTATCCTAACCGGTGCCCGGTGATAAACGAAAACGGTGCTGTGTCGTAGGAAAGCATGCAAAATTGTGTCCATCGCTAAATACTCAACAACTGTGCGCCAAAATCAAATAACGGTGCTTTTGACACTATACCAGGTGCATTATAAAGTTTGCAGTTCAGTGAGTGCCATCATAGCGAGTCGACGATGGCGGGCCGGGGCTCGCCATCAAATGAAATCATTACATGTGACAGTGAGTGGAAATATCGACTCTATGCCGCAAGTGTAGCGGCTAAGATACAGTGAAACCAAAATTGTGATGATAAATACATAATTTCCAGCAAGCATAGTAAAGTTTCGTTACGAGAATTGACCTCCTTGTTAAGAATCCTGCTATGTGCTCACAAAAAGGAACAAAAGAAAAAATGACATTAGTATTTTGGTAGTAACTAGTACTGCGCGTAAAATGATAAATGATTTGTAACTTTGCGGATGTTTTGTACCACCACCAGTTGCGTAATTGATTTACAGCCAGAATGGATTGTTAATTTGTGACTAATTTTACTCATTCAACTCAGTATCATTATGATCCATAATTAGAGAATTACAAATAGTATCTCCATTTTGACTGTTCCCTCCACCCATGAAATTATCCATATCAATTACACACACAATTATCATTAATAGATATGAATTATGGACAATTTTAGATAGTAATACCACCATTGCGATCCAAGTATACATGAAAATCATTAGTTTTGTTAGTTGATTTCTTTTAAATAATTTGAAATTAAATGTAATGTCAAAGGATAGGTCTCAATATGAAATCTTCATGTTACATTTATTTTAAACAAAAACTATCACAATTCGTATTAAAATAGAAATCCTTTGATATTACACAGTCAAAGAATATAATTTATTCAAAAATTTTAGTTATCAAATACATTGTTAGTAATATTTCTTTGACTTGGAAACGCTCGATCTTATGATTTAGTTGTCAATTATTATCATACACATGTGTATAATTAAGTATGTCTAATTAGACTCGACTTGTTAAAGCCGACTTGGCTTGTTAGTAGTTTGATTATTTTAACGAGATTTAGAAAACTTTGTTCATTTAAACAACAAAGATGTTATTTTGAAATTTTAAGCGCAAACAAAAACTATCAGTGTATATTTTAAACTGAGACTTTGTTTACACAAATGTTTTACAAATTAATTATGCTGTTTATTTCAATAAGTTAACATGGATATTTAAAAAACATTTTAATGAGAGAAAATTGTGTAATTTTGAATATCAGAAGATCGAGCGCGACTACCTACCTTTTATTACATTTGAACGAGCGTCGTGACACGTACCGTCTTCGTGAGTGCGAACGGTGACAGGATAGGAGGCCGGGCCGTCGCCCACGCTCGTCCCCGCAAGAACCCAGATGCGGTACTCGGTCCAACGCCTCAACTCATCCAGGACAAACGAGGTCTGGTTCAGTTTGACCACAGTCGCCTCAGAGTCTCCGCGACCCGACTCCACACACAGCAGCTTGTAGTACGCTATCCTCCCGTTAGCGCGCTCCGCCGGCGGCGGTTGCCACGACACACGAATTGCCGTCGGCGATGACGCCACGGCGGTAACATTCATCGGAGGTGCTCCAGGAACTAAAATATCTCATCAATAAGTCCCTGAAACTCAAAACCCTTTACCCTACCCGATGCAATCACTGAATGCGTAAATGTGCTCCAAAATAAATGCATGCATGTAAGATCCGCTCGCCCATACATCTCTTTTTCTCATCCGTCACTCTCTCCTGCAAAAAACTGTGATTACGACTTTTGCTCGCGGCACGAGACATTTATATGAATTTATTTCGCTAAGCTCGAGGGACCGAGCTTTATTGAATGCGGAACGCGATGCTATTCATGTCGCGAGCAAATTGGTAAAAATAATTTTAACACGAGGTGAAAACCTCATTAAAACTGACCTACGTACAACATAAAGCTACTACTAAGGTACCGTGTACGCTCTTAGATGTGCGTACACATTACCGTTTCGACAATAACGAATACAAAACACATATTGTGATATAAAAACTTGGTGCTTTGTGCTTCAATTACTGGCAGCGTGCCGGGCAGGTGCTCATATGTGAATTATTTTAGGAATTACCTTGGAATCCACACAGGACTCATACACTCACACACTTCACAAAGCATCGATCGAGGAGCTACGTTCAAGAATTTGATCTGTCGGTGTCTTTTGCCGAGCCGGAAAGTTGAAAGCATTACTCATAAATTGTTCAGTGTACTTGTAAACTATGGAGCTGCTTGAAGGCAAGTGTGAAGGGATTAAACGTCGACTTAAGTCGGAGGTAATTTAGCCTTGCAGCAAAATCAAGTGATACTTTTACAAGAAGTGTAAACTTACTCGTACTACACTTATAAGCTGGGATATTATATTTTAGATTTCATTACTCAAAGGACATACTTACCTACTTGCTTTTAGTTACGAAGACCTGTTCGGAATTTTAATTTTATCGCATTATATATATATCTTGATTCAATTAAAAATGTAACTAGAACTTAATTTAATTCACAAGAAAAAGAAAAAGAAGAAGACTAATGAACAATAAACGTATGAAAACCGTTTCGTTGAATGTATTAATATTTCTTCCTAGCAGTCTAATAAAAACGATAATAATAGACCTACATTTCTCTCTACCTCAAAAAGACATTAAAAATGTTTTTTATTTTCGCAAAGTTTCTTTCATTTGCATGATGCTTAGATTTAATATTTGATGAGTAATACTTTCAGCTCCGACTTCGATCAAGTTCTTGCCCATCCTTCGCGACCACGCCACCACATACCATACTGCTTTGTCCGAACAGCGATGGGAGGAGTGGTGGCTCCTTCACCACGTTGCGACCTCGCCGCCAACCAGATGTAGTACAGAGTGTTGGGGTAAAGACCGTTCAGAGTATACGTCTCGGTTATTGGGATCCGCCTAGAAGTAATCATGAAATTGTTTTTCTAATAGAACTGTCGTTAATAACTGTTATATTATTCTAATTGCTGTCACCTATCAAATTGTGACCGATCAGAGCGTTAGAAAACTAAATAACTAACGATCTATCAATAGTTTTAGAGTAAGCTACGCTTTAAAAAAGGATCAGGTGAAGAATAAAATACAAATGGGATTCATTGATCTGTATTAGCTACTTAGCTACTTTGTTAGAGGGTGGGCGCTAGTATCTATATTACAGGATATTAAGTTATCTTAGTTTAGATATTAGTTAGTTCGCTAAAACTGTTACTAGACATTACTTTTAAGCCTGTAAATGTTTAAAAAACCAAATGTATTGTGTGAACATTATTATTTTTGTAACAAGCTAAAAAGGTGCCAATAAAATTTATCTTTATCTTATCTTATTGAGATTTTTCATTCGAGCACAAGACCATTATTGTATATCAGTTATTTAATGCCCTGTGTGCCAACATACGCTTTAGAAGCATTGAAATACCGAATTTAATTATGTAAGATGTGAGATTTTTGTTTTGGAACAAAAGAGGGTTCATTGTATTTCATTAATTTCATCAATGCTGTTGTGCTTTCCTTTTGACGAAAACATACCTATATTACACACCGTGTTAAAAAGAAAATAATTGAGCTTGATATACAAATATAACTACACCACAAAAATATCTCATTTTATAGTAGAGAACAGGAGTCCAAACCCCAGAATTCAATACAGTATTGTAACATCGATTGAGCATAAGCATATTGAACTGTTCATGATTTATAGAAAACACTGAAATTTAAAACAAAACTTACTTCCTATGGTGTTCCTTAGCGTAGGTATCGTTCCAGTATAGCTCGTAGGACACGATATTATCCCCTGCGTGAGCGGGTCGTCTCCATGATAACGTCACTGAAGTCTCTCCCGCCTCTACGGCTACCAAGTTTGACGGCTGAGAAGGTACACCTGGTGTAATACATGGTAATTAGTCTTACCCTTGTTACCAAATATTAAAAGTTGTGTAATAATTACATCAGGGGTCGATTATGGTGAAATTGTTACATATACTAATGTGGATGTGGTGGGGGAAACTAAATTTGTTATGGATGAGCAGTTTTTAATCAAATGGTTCAGTTAAATAATTGGTAGTACATATATAATATTCCACAGAATATAACAAGAAAATTTCAAAAGCCTTTGTCATTAAAGTTTGTAAGGATGTTTGTATGTTTGTGGTTTTTTCACGCTTAAATGGCTGGACAGATTTGAATGAAATTTGGCTACTTTTGATCCTGGTATTCCCACAGGAACGGGAACAATTCACTGTGAGTAACACCGCGGGGCGCATCTAGTTTTGCGTATAAAGCCAACTTACCTTGCTGAGTTTTGACCTGCACAGGTGCAGAAATAGGCCCAGGACCTACAGAAGTGAATGCCTGGACGCGAATCGTGTAAACTGTGTGAGGTGTGAGCTCACTTATTGTTGTCAAATGGCTGTTGTCCACCTAAAATCAAATGTTTACATGGATCTATCAAATGGTCTATACTATACATTAATATTATAAAGAGGTAAAATTTGTTTGTTTGTTTGTTTGCCGGAGGTAACCTCCGAAACTCCTTTGATATCATTCGACAAAGGTTGCATACCTACATCTTAGTGCAGGCAACTGTTGGTGGGCAATTGGATGTTTGAAAGTAAAATATATCAGTATTTTTTTATAGATAAAGGCAATGTTTAAAGGATTGGTTCTAGTATTGATCTGAATCTTGAATGAATCTTTTCATGATCTTGAAGAAATCTAACATACCTTTTGAGAAAGCCACGATTGTAGAGGTTGCGAAGGATCCGTTGTGTAGTATATTTTGTAAAGCTGTAAATAAATATAATTAAAATGTCTACCTAAATGTATTTTTAGTTACAAAAACAGTCCGTAGAAACCAGTGTGTGGGTTGAGATTTCCTTCTATGTTTTCTTTGCCATTGTGCTTATTTTGTTGCCTTAATTGGTAGCAAAAATGAAACAATAATTTTAAGTAGGTATAATTTAGTAGCGCTTTCGAAACGTCGGGAAATAAGGAAATTACGCGATAAAGTCCTAATTAATTTCATTTAAAATACATTTAGATATTAATAATTTAATTATTCTATGAAGTAGTGCGTAATTATCAAAGCATTTTAAAACATCTAATAGTTAAGTTACTTAAAACTTCGTTAAAAAAAAACAGGCCAAAATATTTGTGTCATAATCATCGTCATTAGCCTAAAAGGACATCCACATGACATGAGCCTACCACATAGATCTCCAACTGTTTCGATTAGAAGTAGCCTGCAGAACCTGCTTTTAAAACGGAACCATCTGTCCTGCGTATGGTCTGCCTATTGCGATTTCAATGAGCATAAGTATACAATAAAACAAAGGTAGTAATGTTCTTACAGTCACTTGTCCATTGGGAGTCTCAGGTTCGTCCCATTGGATGACCATAGTGCTGGAGCTCAGTGGGCGAACCTGAACATTCCTCGGTGCCGATCCCGGTTCTGTGGATAAAGTTTATATGACTCATCGAAAATAGTTTGGACAGTAGAGAACTGTCTCTCACTATGTTATAAACCAGAGCTTTAAGAATTGTGTATGAATATAACAGCGGGAAAATTGTATATTTACAATACAACAGAAAGTGAAACTTATATTTATTAGTCACGCACCAGGTTATTTTTGTAATGTTAAACTTATTAAATTGATGCAATATCAATCAGAATATTTATCTGGTAATTAATACTAAAAGTGTAACAAAGAAGTTCGAATAACGAACATCTCAATTAAAACAGCAAAAATATTATCGTGTACCTAAACAATATCAGGAATCCAGGACACAAGAAAATAATAACACCCCTTTGAAATGAATTCCCTTGAAATCCTCTAAAAGCCTACGTTCATCATAAAAGCAATAACGCCGCATCAAATAAAGAGTACAAACGCGTCTCAATTACATTAAATGAAAGAAAAGATAATAACACAGTAAGTTGCGGGCACAATGGCCAACTTAATAGGATTTGTAATCGCCCTGACACGATGAAAAAGAGGCGTCACTCAATGAAAAATCTCTTCCCCGTTTAAGATACTCCGTAGAGCGAAACAATAAAAGTTTTTTAAGAGACGATGCAATATTAAAACGATATAATCGCGTTGCGAGGCGAAAACTCGGGTCGCCGCTCGTCGACCCAAACTTTCCTTTATTAGAAGCGTAAAGAAAAAAAATGTTGGAAATTTTGTGGCTTTCATTTCATCTTTTATTTCTGCGTTTGTGATTCGCGACTTACATTTTCTGATGAAAAACACGGGAGATTAGATTTAATAGCACTTTGATGACAAAGTATATAGTATGATAATTAAATTGTTACACAGAAGTGTGACTTAAGTGAATTAATAAACGTACATGCCAATGAAATTATAACCCTTCCGGTTAGAACCACAACGAATCTCATATCAAAGTTCCGGTCGATATTACTATGAAATTTTAACTTCTGTAATCTATTTGCGTCAATGACATAACATGGCAAGTGGTCTTTAATATGATCTTATTGAATAAAGAATTTTGAGTTTTTAGCCATTTATACTTATTTTTACTTATTATAATTATCTAAACCTGTTGGCATCTCCTTATGTGACGTGTATTATTTAGTAATAAAACATTATTTACAAATTAACAATAATTTTTAATTCTAGAGAATGAACTTCTCAAATTCTAGTTTCGAGTTTCACCTAATTCCCAGATGCTATAAAAATTCCTAACATCTTTGATAATATGCTAAAGATAAAACAGTTGTGGTACAGTTTTACTTACAAATTTTAATAAAGGATGGCACCGCATTGTATCATCCCAGCCCTACCTAGAAACTCAATGCGACCGCGCGACCGAAACTTTGACCCAAGATCAGACCACATGTTTACGTAACCCAACAAATATATCTATCAATAGTACTTACTTGCTCCTTCATTAAAGTGGTCCACTGCAGAGCGCGAAAACAAATGTAACATTAGTCATAGAGTATATTTAGAGGACATCACACAGAGGTGCTTTGGTAAAATCGTGTGTGCTATAAGTTCTAGGCCAGAAGTAGGACATTTGGAATAAGCTAAATTAATTCTTATTTATTTAAGTTCAAGGTTTGTTTTCGACGGTTCATTAAAGCCGTTAAAGTTGTATAAAATTTCTGTACTTTAAACATCATTTTGCCTGAAATAAAGTCATTTTATTTATTTTTTTATTTATTTGTTTATTTAAACAGTGCAAGAATATCGAAATGTAACTCATAATTTGAAGCAAAGAAGTTTATCATCTATATTGCATTTTCAAGATTGTAATCAAAAGGGCAATGTCCAAAAACGTCTCAACTTTTGGCGTAGAGCAAAATAAGACTCAATTGCATGTCACAGATAATGTTCGTATAGTTAAGTTTATATAAGGAAATATTATTTGAAAATCGTTTGTTACACGATACATTTTTATAGTTATGAATATTATAGTGATAAAATGTAAAAAGAAAATCAGTTTCTAGAGTTCACTTATTAAGACACTGTGAAAAACAATAAAGGCTTCCTAACACTTATAAAAACGTAATGGTGCATGAAAAAACAAAAAAAACCACGCACTACTACTACAACTACAGAAATGATAAGAAAAGTGCAAAATAAATAATAAATAATATTAGAACTTAAGCGAACTTACATGAAAGCGACGCGCGTACGTCGTATGTACGTAGCATGTAAAAACGATCAAAGGAAACACCTAATTAAGAGAGACTGGTCAAAAATATGCGCATACTGGCCAAAAGTGTATCCAAAACAGTACACTATCTTTCGAAAGACAACAAACCACTATCATTTTTTAAATTGATAAAAATAATTCTAACATAAGACAAAGTTCCGAAACTTTTTCAAAAAATATAATGTAAATTTCAGTAAGTAGCTTAAATAAAACAAAGATAAGATTTTACGCTGACAATGTTATTTTTATCACGTTTCATCTAAGGTAAGTATTTTGCTTATGGTAATTTTACTGCTTTTTCTTGTCCTATTAAAAATGTGTGGGTTTTAACATTCTTTCGAATAAGGTAAGTACTTATATCACATTTGAGAAAACGTTCACCTCAGGCCAGCGGCGTTCTGTGTCCTTTATATTAAAAAGAGTTCAGCAGAATAAACGAAAAACTATTTACCCAAATCCAAAAGATAGATAAAATAAATCATGAATGCGAGATTCTGAAGCGAGATGTAAAAAAGAAACGAAAAAGCAAATGTTATGAGGAATTTATAAGTAACAAATGCAATACTGTCAAATCAAATCATTCATACTTTGAGTCTCAAAGCATTCATATTAAAACTAGGCGATTTTAAAGTTAGTAAAATGCTTTTGCATCGTTGAAGAAAATATACCGAAGTAGAATACACCAAAATCTTGATTCATTGGATCTTATTTTGATGAATGATTGATGATTGCTCCTTAGAAACTATTAGCCCATATTTTTTGAATGCTGCTTATATTTAAGAGCAGTTGTTTACAAGTCGGATTTGCGAATTTTAGATTAACCTAGATCATTTTTGACATGATGTTAGAAAGAGACAGCAATAGCCGAAACACCGCTCTTTTCGAGATGATAGAAAGAGATAGTATATTGTTTCACGTACCAGTTTCTCCAGTAGTGATGACAGCCGGGGAAGATGGTGGACCACGACCAATGTTGTTGACTGCGATGACATACATCTCGTACTCGGTGTATGGAGACAAATTTGTGACGGAGTAGTACTGTGTAATCACTCCTGAGATCTCGCTGAATGCCTGTGGAAGAAAAACTTTTGAATAACAAAAATCACTACTGTAATGTAAGGGGGCGTATTAAATTATGGATTAATATCTGTTTTTAGAGGTCGTATGAAAGCGAATGTGTCGCTAAACTCACAATAATTGTAGATACATACCAAGATGAGCCTACGCTTTTGCAAGAAATATGACATACGAACATATAAAAGTTGCAAGATTTCACTCGAACACTACTTACGTACAATATTGCAAGTTAAATATAAAAGCTATTAAAAGAAGCGTACCTGATTGGCGTATTTCGGCTTGTACTGAATGACGTAGTATTGGGGTTCCTCAGGGCCGGTGTAAGTCCACGCCAGTCGCACCGTGGTCGCCGTCACTTCAGAAGGCCTCACTTCTGTCGGTGGGCCGGGTAATGCTGTCGAATATGTAATATTAAATATGGTGCTAGCGATGGCAACAATCGAATTGGTCACTTCAATAGGTCTTCATAAGTAAGTCGTATAATATATGATCTGCTTAAGAAGACCTATCGAAGAACGCTGATTTTTTTAAAATAATTAAACTAACAGATACATCTTTAAGCGTAAGACACACAAATATAAGTGCTAGTTGCGCTCCGCAGTGTTACCCGCAGTGAAAAGTTACCGTTCTCGTGAGAAGACCAGGATCAAAAATAACTTATGTGTACTCCAGGATGCAAAGTATCCTGGTACTAAATTTCATTCAAATCCGTTCAGCAGTTTGCAACATCCGTACCTAAATCCAGAAGTTAGAAAAAAACTTCATTTTTTTTTTAACATTCAAATAGACTTCGAACCCACGAATACTGTAAACGTACCACAAGCCCATCAGCGCTTAATGAAGTATTTACACAGATTATGGTAAGCGCTTACCATTCGTAGCCGCAGCATGTTGAACTTTGGCCAAAATCTCATTCCGGATCAAGTTCCGCGTGTTTGGCGAGCTAATTGTATCCCCTCTCGCTTCAAGTATCTACCGCATGTATACAGTCGCTTTAAGATGTACACATCGAAACGTTAAATTATGTAACCACTAGCTTGTGCCATTGTCTATACATTATTTTATTGAGACTTTTGAGTCCTAGCACTAAGATGTACATTAGACATCCACTTCAAAATTATGTAACTCAGCTTGTACCTTTATCTATTTAAATCTATTAAACATTTTGTTATTTAATGTATATATTGTTAGCACCTATACATTGATTGACAACACGGTGAGCTATTATTTTTGAGCTTTTGACCATCAACATATGCTAATTTCATCCATACATTTTTAATCTCATCATCATTATCATCTTCGTATTATTTGATTAAAAATACATAAATGATAATGCCACAAGATACTAATACTCTGCCAGTTTAAAACATTTAACTATGTGTAGAATGTACTGTCTGATGGTTATAGGCTATATTTTATTCCGGTAGTTTCATTTACCGTGCAAAGCCGGGACGTGCTGCTAATATAGATATAGAAGCTAATAAAAACTTGGTTCTCATAAGACCGTTGGTCAATGACCCTACGATAACATTAAAAAGCTAGTTATCTTCGCAAACAAGGCTAGTAGTCCCTTGTACCGCCCTTGTAATTTCAGTCCCTCTGAGATTAGAAGGCAACAGGTCCCCCATCCCCGATCCTTATCCTGTTGTCTGTTCAAACTTGATATGATAATACTTCTTATTAACCTTAGGGTGCTTTTATAAAACAAATTTTGATACTTTAGGCTTATTGTATTAGAGCGACCAAGTCACTTTTGTTCGAAGGTTTAAATCTGTAGGATTAAATTGAACTGAATTTAATTTAATTAAACTTACCTACTTTTTTGTTATCTTACAATAAATAGACGATATTGTGTACCTAGTATGTTTTTAAAATACCTACTACAAAAATTACATACTTCACACATTTTGCGTAAGACCACATTGTAAATTGAAATTTAAAATATATTTAATAAGATATAAGGTAAAAGACGCCGCGGTTAACTTA
The DNA here is from genome assembly GCA_947086425.1 of Xanthorhoe spadicearia. Lineage (NCBI taxonomy): Eukaryota > Metazoa > Arthropoda > Insecta > Lepidoptera > Geometridae > Xanthorhoe > Xanthorhoe spadicearia. Next base: position 2,553,585 of record OX352205.1, on the reverse strand, counting down.
AAAAGCGTTAGTTTTCAAATTATTTCCCTTTCGTATTCGTATGTTTCTCGGTGTCAGTACACCTCTAGCAGCTTAGTTACTCTTCAAACTGAGCGAATTAAATTAAACTCATAATTTCTTAGGATAACTGTTGCAAATTTATGGTAATAACTCCTCCACGAAAGAGGGATTTGCGAAAATCAATTTGATAAATTGTACCAAGCCAAGTCGGGGCCATCCATTATGAATTAGTGTTATAAATTATATTTGAAAGGGTTGCAAAGTTTCGCGATCCTCGGAGACAAACGGATGTCAGACTGATTAATGATTAATTGCTGAGCCGGGCTATGTTTCAGCGAAACAGGTATCATTGAAAAACAGCAGATGATTTTATCACTAGGTGCACAAAAGTCACATTGTGTGGTATTTCTTGGTACAAGTTACATAATTGGAAACAAGAATTGTGACGACATGACGTTTCAACTGGATAGCATGAAAACGATAACGTCATAAGAAAACATTGTAGCTTAGGCCGAAAGTACGTCTCTATTATTGCGTCCCGCTCTCTCTTGCACGACTCAGGCGGCACGTGACAATGTGCAGTCGATTTTTTTTTTTTTTTTATTTTTTTTTTATTTTTTTTTTATATATTTATAAGACGTTATTAAAAACCTTATTCAAAATGACCTAGACAGAAGTAACTTACATTGCACTTTGACTTCAGCTACGGCCTCGATGACTCCAAGCACACTGGCAGCTTCACAGGTGTAGTTAGCAGATTCCCTGATGTCTTCCAACTTGAGAGTGTTCAGGCCGTAGGGTGGGTGGTCCTCTGGCGTGATCCATTTTGCTAAACCTGTTGCGTTAAGATGATGAAAGGATTTGATCTTATGTAAGGACTGTGAAAATCTAATTTAGGAGTGATGTTATATGTTTAAATGTGTTTCGTAGTTGAAGAGGTTGACTGTGTTTGTTTTGACTGTGAAAAACGAAAAAACAAACAATACTTATTTTGATAGTTTATTTGATTTATATACGTCGATCAACTCGAGATCAACTAGTCAAAGATGTTGATTTAAAGTTTACTAGCAAATGGAATATTTTATGATACACAATACATATTCATTCAAATAAATAATTACATAGAAGAATGTCATCAGTTCGTTGGAAAAAATTACGTGGGTGTTGACCCACATGATTTTTTTCCCCCCTGCTAAGACCGAATCTGTCATTCATTACCTTGCCTCCACTTGACCGTAGGCATGGGTGATCCGAATGCAACGCATTTGAGCGTCAGGTTCCCTCCAAGCATGACCTCGGAGCGAGTTGGTGGTGGAATCGAGAACTGTGGCGCCACTCGTCTCACTACGAATAAAATAAACACGTTGTTACATTTAAACAAAAAAAAAATTACAACATGAAAAACACAATCAGGCTTACGAATTCCCCTCCCCTCCGATGCCTATATTTAGGACTGACTGAAATTTCCTATGCATTGCACCAATAGTGGTAGACTGAAGTATGGTAGGTATCGCAATGCGAATAAGTTGTTTAACTACCCGCACTTGATTGACAAAAATGATTATAAGGATACATGTACATTTCGTTTGGAAAATGCCAATTTGATTAGAGTTTGAAACAACGCAAAACTACGCCGTGTGCCGTGAATGCGGTGGACACACATAAACACACTAAACACACAGACTTACAGTATTAAGAGCCCTAGTTTCAAGAGTAATTTGTGTCACAACTGGCGATTTACATTTCCATGGATAACTGTCAAAAATCGATACTCAAATCTACTTATTCTTGAGTCCTCGCTCAAGTACCGGTTTTCTGAACAGGAAACTGAATACCAGCCTTAGTGTCCAGTGTCTAGTATCATCGTGCATCCATACCCTTAGTCTTAAACATCATCACCCGAGTTCGCCATTGCCTCGTACAAAACTTATTTACCCTGTACCTTGTACTCAATGCCCTCTTTGTACCAATGTATACGGGTCGATAGACCAGCAAAGAAGGCTATTCAACGTTGTAATTACATTCTGTTTTACTAATGTATACCTTTGGGCCCTTCGAAGGGTGAGGGCACAATTTAACGTGGATAAATTGGTATTTTGGAAAAAAAATATTAAATTGTTTGAGATTAAACTGGTTTTGTTATTTTCGAGTACGGTATCAAATAACCTAGCCATCAGTTAAAATGTACATAACATTTGGGTATTTTTACTTTTACCAGTCGAGTAGTAGTTATAACAGGTGTTTCAAAACTCAAGTACCCTTCCGGATATAAAATAAGTTAGAAAACCAATATTTATTTTTCCGTTACAAAATAAATATGTCTTAAAATAGCACAACGATAGGTTATTCCAATTTTGTATTTAAAAGGAGTAAGAAACGAATATAGTGTGGAAAAGGTGTTATTAAAGTTGAGTTATTTATGAGGTAGACAGAAAATTTAAAAGAAAATTGTAAATTTATGAGCGTTATTCAAATATTAGCGCTGACTTAAATTGTAAAAACCGCTTACTCTATTCAGGTACTATAACACTTAATAATAATAACTATTGGACAAAATTACAGCGACTGCAATGTGACTTTTAAGCTTTAAATTAAAAATAAAATAGCACTTAAAAACCAACACGCAAAGACCTAGTTTTATTATTTTTAATCAAACAAACGACTTATTAAGGCAAATTATCCCTGTTTTCCGGACAGTTCATTAAGGGGCAGTGTTCCTCTTTTAATTAAGGTGAGACGTGGACTGGCAGCGAGTCGTGAGACATCCTTTAGATCTGTGGTGGGTATTCTTCACAGACGCGGTGGATAAGACGGGCTTAAGGGAAAAGCTTTTGGCCTCGGTGAGTTTATAAGCGGGGTCAACGCACGTTACATTCGGCTTGTCAATTCAAAGTGACGTAAACTGAACATAGTAGTTTAGATTTGGGAATCACTAATTGCACTTCTAAAAAAAAAATGTCGTACGATGACCTTTTACTAAGCATGATTCACGCTACAGTTAGTTTTGGAGATGACTTGCGTTCTAAAAACCGGCTATTTACCTCGTATTATGTACATTTTACAAATCTTATCATCCGTAGAATCAAAACATTAGTTTTAAGTATTTTCTGCTGGTTTTCCATCCGCCTTAGACCAAACCGCCCTAGCTGTAAGAGAAGTTATTATTCTTTTATTCAAAAAACGGTTCCGTGTTCCCCCACTTTGTTTTCACGATTAATTAAAATTAGTTCAGCGATGCTATGAGTTCTTTCGTAGCGTAATTAAAATGGTTTTTAGCATTACGTAAGTGTTCAAATGTCATTATTCTTTTAAAGAAGGTCACGTCTGATGGAAAATAATAATATTAAAAATTTAATGAAATTTAATGTGATATCAATGAATTCTACACTGTTTACAATATTTTTAAAACAGGGTTTACTTATAAGTCAAAACGTACTTAATTTTTATTGTTTTAAGTAACGTCTTTGTATTTGAAAATGGCTTACGTTGAACTAGACTAATTTTTTTTCATGGAAAAATATGATTTTGCTGCAGTTTTCCATGTTTTCTAACCTAATTATTGAGAATAATAATTTAATGAGGTTAATAGAAAATTAATTCAATTGTCATCAATACAAAACTATACTTATACAGTTTCACTACATCCTGTAGATTATGAATAAGAAATGGTTAATTACGCAAGTTTAGAGTCGAAAGCTAACTTTGAAACATATTAGCGATTAAACTAACTAGTTTTGAAGATAATTTCAAGTCGTATCGGAAATGGATTCGATAAGTTTACCAATAACTACTACCTCCTACATGTCAGCCTGAATTAATATCCCATTAAAGCTACCTAGCTGATGTTTGCGGTTTTGTTTGAGCAATACTATTTATAAATTGTTTTACTAAAGTCGTTCATTCGTTCGTTCGTTTGAGCACTCTGGTGACGGAGTTTTTCATTGCTTGACGACTTTGAGCCGGGACGTAAATTTACCATCAAGGTCATTTTATGATTTAAAGAAATAAAATAAAACATTTCTTTCGCTTCTTTTTATTCTTTATTCGTATAAAGAAAATAGTTTTCACTAGTCATTCTTCTAGATATTTCCAGTTTGTACATCAAATCCATCAAATATTAACAGAGGACAAACGAAACAGGCGGTTATCGCCGCAAGCCGGCGGTCAGCTCAGATCAATGCCCGACTAACTTTAGACTAATCGCTTAAGTTTGCATATCAATAACTGAACAGTTTGATAGACATTCAGCCAATATTGAATTTTAGATTGAAGAATCAAATAGGATCTTCCGATTTTTAAAGCAAAAATCATTGGAAAGTGTGAGCTTAAGAACGTAAGATTAAGAAAGAGAATGAGAGGGAGAGAGAGAAAGAGAGGGAGTGTGTGAGAGAAGAAAACGAAATTGTATAACTGTAGAAACAGAAAAGTTGTAGTTAAAAGTTCACATCGCAAAGGTAGCCAAAGATATAAAATTTTCCTTGTCGCATTATATTTTTATTCAAATATCAATAGTCGCACATACCAAGCACATCTGTGTTCATGAGTGTAAATGAGACGAAAGGTGAGTGTCAAGATAACAAGTGGAGATCCGTGTTAAAGGAGAGACGTGAGTTCCTAAAGGAAAGAAACCTGTTTTATGTACGTAATCGTAATGTATACCTGAACAACTTATTTCCATTAAAATGTCTTTTTTCATATATTAAATAGGAATGGCAGTCAACCTCATTTCACGTAATGCATGTAAAAGTTAGAGTTCCCGGTAGAGGCGACACTATCGCGAGATATATTGTGAATATTACATCCGTCCGTCCGCTCTAGCCTACTTTCTGTTATGTGGACTACTTAGGGGTGCCATTTTATTTGCACGGTGCATTTGTGACGGTGATTTTAGATTAGATTTTTTTTGCTTTGGTTTCACCGATACTGAGTAGATCTAACCGTATCGGCAGCTTTTTTTCTGTTCTGTTAGTGCAAGTGACGTGAGAAAAAAGATGAACCACCTTGTTTTTTGAAACGCACAGTTCACGCTATTGTAAGTTCAATGCATCCTCAATATAGCTCATTTCTCACTACTAACCACATTCGAAGTCATACATTGCATTTAGGGCAAATTCTCCGTCTCTTTCAACACGAAGAGTTTTATATATTTGTCCTTTTCGTAACTAATCGCGGTGGCGTGTGACTACCGAACGGTGGATCATTAAGTAATTTCGCCACAGAATTCTTCAAGCTGGAGGGGGTTCGAACGATCACGTCACAGCAATCAAGATAATGTTTAGTACCTACTTCGCGGTGGTAAATTTTAGTAGAACAAGGCCTACCCTACTCTACTTTTTAGGTATACAAATTTCGGGCCGCCGGGCCTGCAACGTATTAAACCTGCATCAGATCTTTCCAAACTACCAGAAGATACTTCATCTGGTTTATATAAAAACCAACCAACCAACATTACCTCTTTATAATATTAGTTTAGATATCGATTCTCTGCAGTTCATTCTAAAAAGTTGTTTGAAAACCAACAACAGAATAATAAACTACTTCAGAAAATACTTCTAACATACATATACATAAAAGATGTAGGTATCATTGATAGACTTTAAATTATATAAAAACAAAAACCGAACTATGTTCCCCCATCAATTACATTTAGTGGCATTGTAAATGGATTTCTCAGAAGTGCTCCATGCAACAAGAACGCATTAATTTCGCGAAACTGTAGCACTAATATTGTTATTATATAGTTTGAAGGCTTTATTATAGAACTACTATATTACTGTTTGCTGTATTTAATCGAAGTAGTGCTTGTTTTAGCTGGTGTGTAGTGCTCGGCTTTTAGGATTCATAATATACCATCTTAAGGCCGTGAACAACCTGCGAAACTGATGCCGTGCTAGTGTTGGACAAAAACGAAGTTTCGTGGCATTATTCCAGGCCCCAGCTCTACAAATCGAAAACGATTCATCGTGACAATCATCGCAGGTCAGCTTATGTTGGTTTACCTTCCGAATTCAGTTTTGCACTAACTTAAGCTGACCTGCGATTTGATGCCGAAATTTTGTTTTTCGCTTTGCAGAGTAGACCCTCAGCTTATGTTGGTGGATACTGAATTCAACGTTTGTTTTTCGACATAAGCTGACCCCTAAGATTGTCATGAAACTTCATTGTCGTTGTCGCCGAACCGCTACATAAAAGAAAGTCAAAACTTAATTTAGAGTTTTGGTAAATGTACGCGTTTTTATTCCTATTTGAAATAAAAAGTTAAATTTTTTTAATAAAACAAATCTATTTATTTTGCTTTCAAATATCCGGGCATAGATTTGTTTAGTTCTCAAAACCAACGTGTTATGCTCCAATATGTGAAGCAAAATTTATGAAATTCCTAACTTTCTAGTCTAGTGTATTTTAAAATTCTTTATGTTTTTATTCAGATAAAAACGCATCAATCTGTAATGACGTTGATACCTATACGTTGAAAAAGTATTGCACGTAATCGAACTACTTATTTCCAAGGGCCTCTGGATACTTCAAATTGTATTCCCTTTAACCTATTTTCTCCTTAACATTCTTCAAGTCTTTCAAGCAACATGGTCGTATTACCTTTGACGTAAAGCAGGGTCGGCTTCGAAAACTCTGTTCCGATGGAATTTTCTGCGACGCACTCGAACTTCCCATGGTCGCCTTCTTCACTCTTCACTATTTGCAGGGTGCCTGAAAGAGACAGAGTATTTTAATCGTGTGAAGTTTCTATGGGATTTCCGTGTTTGACAGGGTACACCTTAAATTCTTGGATATAAACACTGAAGACACTTATAAGTAACCTGAGTAGAGGAACCACAAATGCTATTTTAAGAGTCGTTGTCGTCGTAGCGTGCCAATAAATAAATATTCTTGGACATTTTATTTACACGTATATCAGACATTTCCAATCATTTAATGGTAATTCAAAGGCTTTATTTAACTCAAACCCACATTCAACAAAATCACGTAAATATAATTCCGTAAAAACTTTGTTATTTATGGAATGATACATGCAAGACAAGAAATCACCGCTTAAACAAATATTTATGCTCCTTTTTTTTATTTATTCTTGTCTAAATATAAAAAATATTAGAATATTTTTATTTTGTTAACGTTTCGCTGGCTTTGTGGTTTTCTATAAGTTAATTAGTGCTCGGTTTGTTAGAATATTATACAAATAACAACTTCCAATTAACTTGCTTCGGAAGCTTGTACTGGATTCTATGTAAGTTATAGAAAACAGAGAGATGAAGCGCCAATTAAAAGTTATTAAGTCACTGCTTTTTATAGTTAGAATAAATATTCTGAAAGTAAATAGACCGTCAATAGCCTTGGTAGTTCGTAGATATTTGTCCCGATGACATTTAAGGTGGTTGACAGAAGCAAGTTAACATTACATTTATTTAACACATTTTGTGTGTTCATATATTAATTGAGAGCTTATAAAGACGGAAGAAGCTTTGGCCGCATTTGAGGGCGCAATGTGCGCGGGCAATTTTGTATGGCGATGACGTCTACCTATCCTCCTAACACGACTTACATGCATCCAAAATTTTAAAAACATTATGTTGCGCTGTGCAATGCTGTGCCGTAAATGCGCGTCTTTAGACCTGAAGATGTTAATTGTAACGTAATATAAAGTTATGCTAGACATTCATATAATAAATAATCAGTACAGCAAGATGTAGGTATGTGGAAAATAAGTTTCAATGTGTGAAGCATTTTTCCAGACACCAAATTAGGTACATTTTCTTCGCAAGGTTTCACTCGTGGAAAATTACCACGCAAATGTTTTACCTTCAAATTACACGATAAAGTTCGAATTCTGCGTGACAATAAAACTCATTGTAACTTTTCAACACACATAACTTTAAGTCCTACATTTGAGAGCCGAAACATCTGTTCTTGCAAACAGGTGGTCTTGGAATTTGACTTAATAACGTTAATATTCCTTTGGGAACACTATAGAGACGTACCTTGGATGCGTTTGTATTGAAAACAGGTTGCATAGCTGATTGGTTCATCTTAATTCATCATTCATCAAGTGCTAAAATTCAGTATTGTTAAACATTATTGTTAACATAGAGCAACGCGTCGAAGACTCCGAAACAGCTACTTTAATTTATATGAATAACAATAATTGTGGGTACACGCAATAAGGTTTTCAGTTATTAAAACTTTTTGATGACTAGAAGTCACATAATGCAGACTTACATAATTTCAACACATGGTTTTGATAATTACTCGCATCACGCATACAAGTATAGGAAAAGTCGAGGTAAATGGAATGATTTCAATATAGTATACGATTAAGATCCGATAATATTTATAAATATGAAATATGAGTTTGTGTAATTAGTGAGTTTACAAGTAAGCAGGTAAGCGCTGATAATCTGACTCCTACATAAACTGCATCTAGAAACCCCATAGCGGGCCGCATTTCAGCCGGGCCAGGGTTATTGCATCATAAATCTTTATATTTCCTGTTATGCCTCCTTCTAGATAATTTTCTCGTTAGACTAGACCTTGTTTTGTATTAAATTACTCGCTCCATTATTGCAAGGCTGCAAGTTAAACGAGGTATATTTAAAGATCAGGTTTACATCTTAGAATTCTCATTTTATTATTATTAAATCAAGTATTTTCGTAGAACCGTCACTCCTTTCCAATTTCTATTCCAAGCACACGGTCAGAACTTTAATATTTATAGAATTTATCCAAATATACTGGGTGTAATAAGTTAATCCTGAAAACTCAAAAGAGTCATACAAGTTTAAAATCCATAAAATCTATGACACGAAAATCAATTTAAAAGTCAGTTATTTGAATTTGCTTTTTCGTGTAAATATTTATCAAAGCGCTTTCAGTGCAATTAAATCAGTTATTTTTATAGTTTGTGTTTTTGTTAGTACAGTGTTCCGTTAGGAGGCAAATATTTTCTGACACTGTATAAATTATTTAGTACCAAATAATCATCTAGTTTTTGTTAGTTGTCCTATTGCACGCTGTATGTACTGGACCAATCAATCTTCATCGCCAAGCGTCGCCCAATAAGAATGTTAGACACGCACGCACTTCGCTTCTGTGACAGGAGACGATTGCTGCCCTGACGTACCCTGTACCGTGACGAAGGTTCTATATGAAGGATTTTGTATTTTTCAAGATAATCTGTATCTTTTATACGATCCGGGGCAAGGGTGTTTGGTTATTTTCAATTCTATATGCATAAGGAATGAGTTGAGAAGTTGAGTCAAATCTTCTCGCGTCTTGGAACTTGTATCTATCAAAATGTTTGCATGATCTGCAAATGTTTGTCTCAAGTCTGGGTAATTCTTATGATAATATGTAAGTAAAAAAATATCTACGTACCTTTATCAGTTATCTATAAGTCAGGTCATATTTATTATTTATTATCACACTTATAATTCAATCATGAATGGAAATTTTTATTCTTATTTTGAGCAGTGGTTCTATCTAACTGTTTGCCAGAAATATAGCCGCGTTTAAGTGTTTTTTAGTGCAGATGTTAAGGCACAGATGACGTTTCATGAGATGCGTCATTGTTTAAAATTACAATAAAATACCTAGTTTATGCGAAACACTAGTAAAATCAATTAAGACACTGTTCGTTAAGCTGTTAATCCAAGAAACCTAACAGGTCGTTTCAGATTTCTAGTACAATCGACATTGTGGTAAAACATCTTAAATCAAACTACATTAAATCATGTAAATTAAGTTCATAGACTTAGTTGTTGGAATGTGATTTTTATTGTTTGTATTATGACTTTCGAACTACGAAAGTTAAAAAGTGATTTTTTATTATTTGTGTAGTGTTAAAATTCTCATCTTAGCCAGGTTTTGAATTACGACTTAAGCTCATAGAGACTATCATATCCATAAACATATAGCTATAGTTGATCTATAAAACAAAGCTTTTGTTTCTTCCTAACATGCTTTTGTTACTGACTGTATCTTTCAAGCTGGATCCTGCATTTCAATTCCAATCGCGAATCGTATTAAGTCTGATAGTTCGAGAGGATTCGAGAAATTAATTAGTTCTAGATCATAGACTAAAGATTTCTGTCTTAATTGCGTAAGCAATAGGTAAATTATTCTATACAGTCCACAATCACAGTAATCACATACTAATATTATAAATGCGAAAGTTTGTGTCTATGGATGGCTTTGTGCATGTGAGGATAGATATACTTCTTTCGCAACTTTCGCATATATATACTATTTCAAGCGAAATCTCTTGGACGGATTTGTATTAAATTTGGTGTAATAGCTTATATCCTGAATATAGGCTACTTTTGATCCTGATAGTACCGTGTAGCGCTTGCTAAGCCTAGAGAAAACAGATAGCTGATGTAGCTCTTAAAGCTAGAAACCTGATGTGGGACTGTAAAGGACAATTATAAGCAGAGGTCTTCTAAGCCTAAATCCCAGTCTGATTACTATTCTACATGTATTGTGAGAAAAAACAGCGAAAAAGGCCACTCAATGCTAATACAGCACTTATAAAGGTAACCCCTCTGATTGGCCTCTCTTTACCCCACTAAGTGGGTAAATAAAGGAAAATTCGTATAAATCGCTGGTATTAACAGTACTTTCAAAATTATGAAGAGATTTAGTTTCGAAGAAGGATGAGATAGATTAAGTTAGTTTTTGTGAGCAAGTGGCCATCTCTGGTTATAGTTTTTAGGCCGCCTAAAAACTCTTTAGGCCACCGTCAACGGTTTGACGACTTTCATTAAACGTGTTCTCCAAAACGTGGAAGCGCTCAGCTGTTCATACCACTTGCGGTCACCCATCCAAGTTGTGACGTGAAGTTGAACCCTCGGAATCAAGTAAGCGATCAAATAATATGTTACCCACCTTTCTAGTAAAGCCCTGGGTTGATAGTACCTAATTGAAAATTTTCGGCGTGGGTAGAGATTAAACTATGAATGGTTTTACAAATTTCCCAAGAGATAGTAAAAATAACTACGTGGAATACTTACTTATGTGGACTAATTTCAAAAACTATGATTGTTTTTAAATGTCACAACCCTGTTCAAATATTCAGGGAAAGGCTATACCCGCCCGCGGATCGTGCGCAAATCCGTGACTAACCAGCGAAACAGGATGTCGATTCTCGACGACTTTCAAAACATGACGTGGTAAGAGATTGCACGTTATTTAGCTTTTGTTTTCTGAAATCCATCGCATTATTAAAAAAACCACGCCGTGTCCTGCCAAGTCAAGACATGGTTAATTGGAAGGCGGCAGAAGTGTAAATTACATTCTACAAGCAAACAAAAGTGTGTTAAAAGTCGAATTGTCATTTGTCTGACGTCAAAGGTGACGGTCATTCGGTAGCGGCCGTGAACTAACGGCCTCCTAGAAAAGGCTTAAAACTTCTTGACCCTACTCATGAAAGATTTGAAATAGTACCTGTCTAGATCCAAGGAAAGGGCTTAGCTTAGGGAAGTTTATAGGCCTACGTGTCTCGAATTCGTTACCGACATTGTATTTAAAAATTAACCTTACAAAGTTAGTAATAAATAAATAATAAATAAATAAATATCTTTGGATATTCCACACAGCGTCATCTAGTCCCAAGCTAAGCAACTTAATGCTTGTGTTATGGTAACCAGATGACTGATATAATACTTAAATACATTTTTTTTTTGTAAATACATACATATTATAGATAGAAAACACCCAGACACAGAACAGATATCTGCAGAACATACAAACATTTGTCCCGTAGCGGGGATCGAACCCGCGACCTCCGCATCTCAGCCGGGCGTTCACCCAACTGCGCCACAGTGGTCGTAGTAATATACCCGTTTGCAATGATATTGACCAGTTAACTATCGTTTAGTCGAGATTAATCGAATTGACTTGTTATAATAGGTTGTTTCAATATTGGATTGTTATTAATTGAGGTACAGGGATGTTAATATTTTGTTGGATGCACTTCGCAAAAATGTACTCTACTGGTAATTCTTTTACGAAACAATTGGATGGTAAATTGAGAGATTTGAGATTTCTGATCGCTCCAGCCCCTCTACTCTAAAAATCAAAACGATGCATCGTGACAATCATCGCAGGTTAGGTTATGTTGGTTAATCTTCCAAAAGTATCCACCAACAGAAGCTGACTTGCGTTTTGATGCTGAAATTTCGTTTTTCGATTTGCAGAGTAGACCCCCAGTTCTCGTCATCGAATGTCAGTCTCTATTCAGTTTTATACTAGAGAACATGTTCTTAATCCTCTAAGGTATAATAAGTAGGTATGTACAAAATGTAACGTGGCTAGAGGGTACACTATTTCAGTTCTAAAGCAAAATAAGGGCAAAACTGAGGGCATGAGCGTGTTGTGACTGTGAGGCATTTCACCGCAAGATATGACGAAATGCCTAATAAAGGGTTTATGAAAGGGTAACAGGTGTGTTTCTATTTTAGGTAGAAAATATGAGCCCCACGTGACTGGAGGGAGATTCAGCTTACAAATTAGTATAAGACCTTTTGTTTTATATGATTTGTAAGTACTATGTATAAAAATAAGCTGTGTTGGCCGCAACTTAATGCTCGTGTTATGGTACCAAAATCACTGATATCACGTAGACACATTTTTTAAATTACATATATAATATTTTACATAGAAAAGACCCAGATTCGAGACAAATATTTGCAGATCGTGCAAAAATTTGTTCTGTAGCTGTGATCGAACCCGCCACCTATGCGCCTCAGGGCTTTAATCCAATGCGCCATAGAAGTCGTCAAGGAAAAGTTATGTTTTCGCTGCGTTGATACTGTCAAATATTCGGTACGTACTCTTAACAAACCGCGTCAACAGACACCAAGGGGTCGTAATTAAAAGAAAAATAACAGCTATTCATAAACGTCTTGCGAAATAGCTCAGCCGTTACAATTTCCACCGTAGCCTGACCCCGATGTACCTTGTGAGTTATAGCAAACGCGTGTCAAGGTACACTGGATGGAGGCTCTATTACGAAGGTCCGTTTAATCTAGCTCTTAGAACAGCCATCCACCATCTGCCGCATCAGCCGTCTGCCATCTACTATAGCGTAGCGAGTAAATTATTTTAAAATTCCGTTCACTATTGACTGAACGATTGGTAAAAATACATAAAAATATATAAAAGACATTATTAGTGAGAATGTCTCACCAATTATGTCTTTTTTTATAAATCAGCAGAACAGCTTCCTCTTTTGAAGTCGTATAAAAAGCGAATAAGACGAAGCAACTTTGTAGGAACTATTTTAGCCCTAAACGCTTTAGTCGACGTTGCCTAAGTCCACGTGTCCGGCAGTTGATTAAACGATATAAGGTGATCATATTTTGCGAGACACTCTTGATCACATTTTCCTGTCTTAGCCCGTCTCATAAAGTATGATTGTGGGTATATTGGTTTTACCCGGATTACGGGGTAATCCTGTTTTACTGTGATAGTTTTACCCTATGATTCAATAATGGGATTTCTATGGAATCTATACCGTATAAAGTAACTAAGCTCATGCCAAGCTATTCCAAGTTGTGGATACTCTAAGATTTCTATTACCACAACATTTTTGCGGCAGTGGCATAGCATAGCAACCTTAACTGTATGAAAAACTAGCATCACGTCCCGGCTTTGCACGAGTGTACTAATAAAACTACCGGGAAAAGTATAGCCTACAACCATCTCAACAATCCATTCATAGCAAAGCGTAGGCAAAGATTTCTTCCTGAGGCTGTATGAATCATCTAGTAAAGATGTAAAGGCCTTTTATCGAGGTTTACATATTTTATTTATACAATCAAAGTAACTTATTTTATTGAAACAGAACTACGCTGACTGTGGATAAATTCGACGTCTGCAAATTTAAATACAGAAATAAATAAATGCCAACCAAAATGCTGAAAATTTTACGACTGTATCACGATGCAATAAAGATTGTTTTACATTGGAGCATCGATGTTGTCACAGTATGATAATATTACAGTAAAAGTATCAGAGAGTATAATAATATATGAACCACATAGTTTGAAACACTATAAATGTACACAATTATATAACAATTGAGAGATTACAATTTGTAATGTTAAAAATTCATAATTATATCCACACTCGCCCGCGATCGCGCGCGAAATCAAATCTCTGCGATTGTGGATTTACATTCAATAAAAAATTACAAGAGCATTAGTTAAACCACATTAGGCATTTCATTATTAATGAAAAAACTTTAAGAACCAAAAATTTAGCACCGATTACTGGTAATTTTCGACTTCGACGAGTAATTCCACGAATTCCGCAAAGTCGTGAACTTTTTGTAAAGTTTGTTCATATTAAGAGTTATTCTACTGAATGTATTATATTGTCGTAGTCGGAAGTTGCAACAGTAAACTTGTAATAAAGCAGATTGTACATCGTAGCGCTGATAAACAACGAAGTTACCGGAAAAACGGAAAGTTTGGGAAATGTACAATTTTGTACTTTGTATGCGATAACTTACTTTATTCCACCAGAAATGTTTTTTACAATATCCTTTTTTGAATTATTGATATTTTTCGATTGACTATTGTGCTTTAAATTTTGACGTTTAATGATTTATTAACGAGTTAATTTTAAAAACATACAATTCAAGTTTATTATATTCAGTGCTGTACGTTTTACACAAAATGATAAAAACATGCGGCCGTGGAAAACGGTAGCTCTCAATAGAGAAGCGCTCATGGCGAAGCTTGCCAAGACGTTCTTGATAGATCGTCGAAGGTAATCAACTTTCTGAGTGGTCACAACTTGGATGGTGACCGCAAGTGGCATTTATCAACTGAGCGCTTCTGTTCTTTGGAGGGCATGTTAAATTGTGGGTACCGGCTTTTAATTCATGATGCCTTATATAGGGATGAGTGGAAGGAAGGAAGGGAAGGCCTTTGTCTTGCAGTGGGACGCTACTAGCTCGTAATAATAGGGGTACACCCTGATATCAATACACTAACAGTCTTTAAACTAATTGACGTCCACTTCGCTAAATTGACTTACAAATGAATGTGGTTAACTAAGCATTGTATACAATACAAACTAAAGACAGAAAAATGAGTCTCTGAATGTGACAAGAGGCGGGCACACCTAACCCAACCTTAATCAACGCCCAGCCCCATTATTGTTGTTCGAATTAAGCCCCGCTTTTTGCTAGAACAACAGTCAACCATAGCGTCCCATTCAAAGTTGGAAGGTCCCGCATTTGTATGTAAATGAATCGTAATTTCGCTCGGTGAGCGCAATCACACCGTGTATCTAGTACGGAAGAGATTGCGGTTAGAAGAATATTACTGTTATGAAAAAATCTATTATAGTAAACAGCAAGTCTTTACACGGATGTACTAATAAAACTACAGGGATAAAATATAGCTTATATATAACCATTTAGACAGAGCATTCTACACATCGGTGAATTTTTGAATTCGGCTCAGTAGTTTCGAAGATTACCGTCAAATACTATCTACTTATAGATTTTGGATTATTCCGTCAATAGTGCAATAATTTTTAAAATTATTTTTATTTAAAAGAGTGCACTCCCAAGGAAGTTCCATTGAGGATCTGACAAGGATGTTCAGCGTTATGCACCTAAAGCGAGAGTGCAAGAAAACGCTCTTACGAAATTGACGACGCTTTTATAAAAAACGTTTTTTTTTCTATAGTACTAGCAGCATGTCCCGACTTTGCACGGGTGTACTTATATAACAACCGGGATAAAATATATCCCGACAGACATTTCTATACATTAGTGAAAGAATTTTTGAAATCGGCTGAGTACTTTCGGAGATTACCTCCGTCAAACAAATAAACAAACGTGCATTACCTCTTTATTTTATTAGTATAGACAGTACCTATAGATAATCAAAGACGATGTAGTGCAATAGATAATAATGATGATCTTTTAAACACGCTTTTTTATATATAAAGTTTTAAATCTTTAAAATAAGTTATATTATTGCCAAGAATTACCAAAAGTAAACACTAACACATGTAAATAAAAGCCAGAAGTCCTATGAAACCATCTTGAATAATGTGTAGCAAGTTATTTATAACTCGAGCGAATCCTAACAACCAAAAGCTAGTTTCAGCTAAATAAACAGCCATGTTCTTGAAGCTGTTTAACGTTAATGTAAATCAAGTATGTGGGAATTCTAGGCAAGGGTTTTGGAAGAAACGGTGAATGTTATATGACGGACGGAATAAATGAATTTAAACTTGATGATGGTTTTTTTTGTTTTGAAAAATTATATAATACTTGCTGCGTCTCGCGGTTTCACTAGCGTAAGTCCCGTTCCCGCGAGAATATCGGGGAATCCAGGGTATCACCTATCTACATACCAAATTTTAACCAAATCGGTTCAGCCGTTTTTGCGTAAAAGAATAACAAACATACATACATTCTCACAAACTTTCACATTTATAATATTAGTAGGAAGTAGGAAGTAGGAAGGAAGTAGGATAGTAGGAAGTAGGTTATTGTAAAGTTAATGTGAGACCAACACCGTTTTCCACGGTTTACTAAACACTAACTAAACTAAATTATGTAGGTGTTATAAGACGGTCACCGTTTCTAAGAGACAACAGCTACAGCAAACTAGCTGCTAGATATCTTCGTTTGTGGCAAATAGCAGTTGCAAATAAATGGATATGTAGTACGTTGTGTGTTGTGTCACTGGCTCTCTGTTGGTTAAATAATGAGCACTAAGAAATATATAGCTTTAGGTTGGAACTACCATTCGTCGCCGTAGTTTGGAGGTTGAAACATAAGTTTTATTTCATTTTGAAAACGATTATTTGTTAGATACCTAATGTTTTATATTGAACTCTAGAATATAAACTTACACATTATGCAATTTCAAATTAACACGTAACAATAAAGCTGTTTTGTATATAACATAAAAATAATTGATAACCAATTTTAGAAATCCTGACAGACATAAAAGAACAGTGAACCTCGTATTTAATCAGACTCTAATAATAGTAAATTAAAAGCATTTTTGACAGCAGGTAATACAACAACAACTCATCAGACCATGAAATTAAAAAAAATATATAAATAAAAAATAACCTAGTTAAAACAATAAATATCAAAACGCATAATAGTAAACCATTAACAAAATTACAGATCCGCAATGAGCAAAATCAAAACGCAGTTCTATAGAGTCAACCAATTACAAATTGATAAATGAGATCCGATGGCCGGGGGCCGATCTGACCGCAGCATCAGATTACTAGATTGATGACTCGAAATTAAGGTCACTTTTCACCAGGATGAGGAAATAGATTGTCTTATAAAAAATAGTTTTTTTTCTGTTCTTTTATCTTATAGTTGCATGAACATTAGCGCTATGTTAGAGTGAAGAGAAACAACCAACTTATAGGTGTTTCCGTGTTTTTTTAAACATTTTCACACAGTGTGTTACTGATTCTATAAAATAAAGAAGTAAGTACCTACTACTCAACTGAATAACTAAATAGCTCATATGACAAATTTACACTCAAACTATTTTTGCGCTCACGTAACTGCTATGTAGGTAAAATTAAGATGCCAAATTGAGCTCAACAATAACAAATTAACAAAAAACCTCTGAATAAATATTGTAAACAGGTCAACAGTATTCAAATACAACATTTATCTTAAGTGCTTAAGATCTATTGGTATCGATTTGTCTATCTTAGTAGAAAAACAGTTTAAAAATCAAAATATTCAAATCAAACTCACAGTCAGATCGAATAACATATAAAATCTACGAAAACACTGATAAATACAGCCATCAGTTAACATCACAATGTCATTGAGCAGTGGCTAAAGTTCCGGGATAATCCCATAATGACGGCCGGACTGATTCCTTAATATATCGACTCATCAGTAATAGCGTTAATCTGATGTGAGGGTGGCCCTGGACAGACGTAATTCCTATAGGTAGGTATAGGATACGGACGTAGCCAGGAGTGGGGGGTTGGGGTTCAAATGAGGCGTAGGACCACTTTTTCATCAATAACAATGATGTAAATCTGAACTCTAACCTTGTATACGTTTGAACGCTTGGAGATTGTTGTATTATGTTTGAAATAATTCCAAAAGTTTAAGGTAAATTTAATTTACTCTCGCATTGAACCAGCCTATCATTTCTACGAAACTTCATATTAGCCAAATTCACCATTCTTAAGTTATACGATTATTAATATCTCCTAAGTTGGGACTAACTTGATCAAACTATACGTCAAATACCAACAACATTCTGCAACATTATGTGGTAAGAAATTCCCGATATTCTTGGTACAAATTTATTTTTACACTAAAAGTAAACTGGGTCTATTGTCATAGAAATAATAAAACTCAAAATATCAAAGTCAGAATTAATTTACTCGAATAAATTAAAATGAATGAGATTCTTAAAGTCCAAGCCAAGGCTTCGTTTACTTAGAGCGAGTACTCTTTGCAAGTTTAATACTGGAAAGAGATAGTGAATAATTGTGGCAAAAATATTGTTTATACTAATAAGCTAATATCCGAAACTACACAGCCGATTACAAAAATTCTTTAATTTATGTGTAGAATGAACCGTCGGGATGGTTATAACCAACTTTAATTTCGTAAGAGGAGTAATTTCATGCACTTTCGAGGTGCGTTTCCGTTTCACATTCCGAAGATCCTTGTTAGACCATTTTTTATAGCGCTACTGGGAGTATATATACCTGCTCTTTCGAACAAAAAAATAAATTTTAAAATCGGTACAGTTTTGAAAGAATAATCGGTGAACATACATAAGAAAAAAAAACCCATACAATTAAACAAAAAGCTCCGCCTTTCTCTTAACTGATTAAAAACATACATTTCATACTTGTAAACTGTCACAGTATACTGGTCTAGTCTAAATATTCCAAGATAGCTCATAAGCAGCCACTATCCTCGTCTATTTCACGAGCTAGCTCCACTATCCGCATCTAAAGTAGCCGCTAGTCAAATCTAAATTACTTTCTTACCTCTCGTGAAGTGCATAATGGCATTAAAATTGAGAAATATTAACATTTTCGTAGCAGACCGGATTTAATTGTTCGGGAACTTCTGGGTTAATTAATTTGGGCTACGAAGTTTCGGGTGCGGTTTATAAGACAGTGAAAGAAAAAATGCTAAGCTCTTAAGAGGCCTAAGGATTTCGTTTGTTATTTTGATTGTTTTGGAAATTATTCTCATTATTATGGTATTTATGAAAGCAGCTTTGTTTTTTAAAGTTGTGAATATTTAAAGTTTTTAAGACTGGTAATTTTTTAACCGACTTTGTTAAGTAATAAACAAAAACATCGTGATGGCATTCTCCGCTTAGTCAGAACCACACATACCACGTATTGACCATTTTTTTACATGGACATGGCCGGCTATACTGAGAGGATGGTTAAAATGCTGGGCAAGCCTATTCTATGTTAAGGCCCATCGCGTTAAAAGTACTCTAAAGTTGCCTTCTGAAACCATATTAATCATTTAGTAGCGATGTTGATTTGTAAACTGCCGTTACAGGCCTATTGATAATTTTGTATGGGGAAAAACAGCGTGTAGGTGTAGAAGACGCCTACACTCAGCAGTGGGTGGAAATGGGCTGATTAGTTACAAAAATATTGTTAACTTGTAAAATAATACAAAAAGGTGGAAGATATGAGCGATTTATATTTAGGATACTGGCGTGAGCCTGTTGATATTTACTTCCGCGGTACTTATAGTTCAAGACAAAAAGTTTAAGTATACCCAAAGTTCGTTAACATTTGCAAATTAAATTCGACGCCACGCGAAAGCTTTTCATAATTAAACTTTATTTTAAGCTCAGTTTTACCTTTACACCTCGATATTAAAAACAATAAAATGTACGCGTAACCACCAGATCTCCAGTTGCTAAGTAGCGCTGTAGATGGCTAGTCACTATAGATTGTTAAACATCTAAATTATTTAAAACTAGCAGGACGTCCCGGCTTTGCACGGGTGTACTAATGAGCCTATCTATGACCACCCCGACACGACATCATTACACAATGAATTTTTGAAATCGGCTGATTAGTTTCGGAGATTACCTCCGTACAAACGAACAAACCAACATAACCTCTTCATAATATTAGTATAGAGACAAAGTCGGGTTAGTTACTCTAGAAGCTGTTCCGATTTTCATGATATTTATTTGTTGAATTAGTCTCCCCCCCGAATAGAGTGAACTAGAATCGGGAACGAGGAGCACGCTCCAGATAAGTTAGCGAGACAATATTGTTTGTATTGAGTTTATCGGTCGTGGACAAAAACTTAGTCGCCGCATTTAATGGATCGAGAGGAAATATTAGTATAACTATCATAAAGTTTGCGGAAAATCAATAGAGATTGTGGTTCAGTAGTAATTTTAGTGGGCCTTAGTTGGGCAATTGATTTTATATTTAGAAATGTGTGTAAGTTATGACAAACTAGCTGCTCCCCGCGGATTCCCACGCGTTGGATACGTAGTTTTTTTTTGTGGAAGGTTTAAAAAGTGAGAATATTTAAAGAAATGAATTACATATACTTATTACTATTTATTATAATCATTAAATATCATACAATATAGCATTAGGAGGACATAACACGTTGCGGGGCGTCAACGTATATAGGTACGACTGGAACATTATCGTGATAGGCACTTTTTTTTTACTTGATTTGATTTGATTTGAAGACGGACTATAAATAATGCTGATGATGACAATACGAGTATATCATTCATACATATATTTTCAGTGTGGAGCAGACCATACCCTAAAACTATTCAATTAAAAAAAGGCAGGTCTTATACGGCGTTACCAGCATTACGCGCAGTCCTTATTAAATGCGCACATCTTCCTCGTTTGGCCGAAAACCCAAAACAATGATGTTATATAAACTTAAACGGTTTTGCCTGCGTTGATACAAGCGATCGCCCTTAACATTTGTCCCCTCGGCCACGGAACCCATATAAAAAAAAACCATTTAAAAATCTCTTGTTGAATGCAATGAAATTAATGAAAATTGTAGCTTCGTTTCACCCTGTACGGTCGCTTTAACTCATAAAAATACATTGTGAGATTGTCCAATAAATACTTCATTAGAATGTGACACGGTATGCTTACGTTTGATGGATGTGCAGATTCTATTATAGATATAATAAATTGAAGATTTTCTTCAGACAAAACACGCTTAAACCCTCATTTCTTGAAAACCGGCGCCGCCATAAGACGGACGATAGCGTATGCAAACAGAAAAAAATCATCAGTGAAATAATAACAGTAGGTATATCAGATCAATCTATAGTCAGAACACGTAATTTTTCTCGTTCTGAAAAACTAAACTTGGTGAAGGTCTTTTTACATATCGCCGCCCCCACCGAATATCATTGTAACCAACCATTACGATAGAAGTGCTTTTATTCGAAATAATTATTGTAGAGGCCCGATTACACCTTGTCAATTTTTTTCAGCTCATTCGTACGAGTACTTTAGGATTTAGACAATATGTAATGGTTATTAAAGTATTATTCGCCGGAAACTATGAACACCTTTTCCCCCGAATAACATCGTAACAGGTTAATACCGACACCAAACTGTCTTACTTTATATAGTAAGCTGTCATTACGATCTTATTCGGGTGTAAAAAAACATTTTAATTTTGGCACTATCCATTACCATATTATTCGGGTAAAAACTATGAGTTGTTGTGTATTGTAAAAGTATTTACGATTTATCTAACCAGATAATTTGAATTGTAATGTTGAATACTGTATCCTTCTTGGACAACAAAAAATAGCAATCAAGATAACGATGATAGGGTCGCGATGGTTTGAAAATTAATGACAGGTTACGATATAATATTTGGTGTTTGACAATAACATAGATATTTTTTTTAACAAATAGGTTTATTAGAGACGAGTGGAGACGAGAGAGAGAGAAGACTAGCTCTTAATAGAGACGAGTGGAGAAAAGGAAGCGTGGGCTTTACCCTGCGGTGGAACGCTACAGGCTCGTAATAATAATAATAAATCGGTTTATTAATTCTTGATTTTTAACTATTTTTAAAATTAAATATCGAATAATTTATTAGAACACTGTGCAGGTACTTAGGTAAGTAGGTAATTAAAATAACAAAAACTTTCACTATTTTAGCTCAATAACTCAAATAAATAGATACGTAGGTACTTACCCAATAAGTAAGTACCTAAAGTGTGTGGTGTAAAGGAACTGTGTCACTCACTTAACCTCTTTTTTTCACTTAAATATTTCTCTGTTTAACTAGTAATTAGTTATTCACATTTTACTCGTGGCCACATGTAACGTATTGGTTTTCGCCTTATATTACACCCGGTTCACCAACGCTCTACCACTCGCACTGTAACACAACCGTCCGGTATGACGGCTGGGGTATGACTGACTCGTGACATAAGCGCCTGATACGGTAGTTATACACTACAGTGTGATAGTTAAGTTTCAAGATCCTCGTCAGATCCTCAAATTGTTTTTAAGTGGATGCTCCCATCATCATCTTTCTGCCCTTATACCACTATGTGGGGTCGGCACAACATGTATTCTTCTTCCACTTCCCTCTTTCAGACGTCATCTCTCAGCAGTCAGCACTCACACCTTTCTTACTCATGTCATCCTTCACACAATCCATCCATCTTTTTTTGGGTCTACCTCTATACCTATATTCATCCACATTCATATCAAGTACCTACTCTCCTCAGGGATGCTCCCATATTATGCACAAACATCATCAAGAGTACAAAGATGTTCATAACTCAAAAGATCATTAACATAGTATTCCAGCTCAAGTTTTGCCACTATCCTTAAAAGTTAAAACGTGTGCATTCGTATACATTGTATAACAGCTTGATATTAAAACCAACCATTTTGCACTAGATGGTTTATTTTAAACAACATTCATTAGGCACGCTCAACGGGTCATTGCAGTAGGTACTTTACTCACCTACCTGAAACATTTCTACGATGGAATATTAATGTCCACCTAAACTTCAAGTAGACAATACCTTAATATGGAAGGTCAGAATTAAATAATAGTAGGGAAATGGATAGATTGATGTAGTAAGTAGGTAGATACTTAAATAGAAGATTGCATTTTCCTTTCAGAACAATGTTTTTTTTAACTAGACCGAATGATTATGATCGTAGGTACTTTTCAAAGCTGGGCACCGTTAATCAAATAGTTAACTTCGTTAATCGTTAATCCGCTACAAAAAAGTTAGCTTTGTTAAACGTTAAAGCGTTACATTTCGGAAGAATTAACGCAAGTTAACGTTAATCGTTAATCCGTTAATATGTGTAAAATTACATTTTTATATCGTTGCGTTAGTGAACTTAAAAAGTTAACTTAAAAGTTAATCCGTTTATCAAAATGTTAACTTCGTTAATTAACGATTAACTGATTAACGAGTTAATGCCCAGCTATGGTACTCTTTACGTAATATTATACATTTCTACTGATCATTAATGTCAAAAATGCATCAATTTGTGAAAATACATGAATAAATAGATAGATGGATGGAAAAATAGATATTAGGATGTTTGTTACTCTTTCACGCAAAAACTACTTAAAGAATTTGGCAGAAACTTGGAATATATCTAGTTAATGACCTGGAATAACATAAAAACTACTTTTTATACAGGTAAGTACCACGTAGATTTAGCTGCGGGCAACTAAGCAATATATTGCTGTAGTAAGTTAGTACTGAACTAAACGATTTTATTTTCGTTCCAAAACAATGATTATTTTTATACTAGACCAAATAATTATGAATCTAGATACTCTTTACTTCATAATGTACTATTTTACTAATTAACAATATTAAAAATGCTACAATTAAAAAAAATACATGCATAAATAGATAGATGGGTGAAAAAGTAGATGTGTGGATGTTTGTTACTCTTTCACGTGAAAACCACTGAACGAATTTGGCTGAAACTTGGAATAAATATAGTTTATGACCTATAATAACATATAGGCTACTTTTTATACAGGTAGGTATAACGTAGTCTTAGCTGCAGGCTATTAAGCTTATTTTTTAATACAATTGCGACGAAATATACATTAGGATTTTAAACGGTATTCGTTATTACAATAATCAAATTTCATTCACTTGCCATGGAAAAACATCGTAATCCAGTTTTACTATATTTGACATTATTTGTTATTACACCGAATACTATGGTAACATCACAATACAGATGCAGACAGATACAGTCGATACCGCATTTTTGCAGTCAATACTATCGCGTTTGACTATTACTGTACAGATCATGTCAACGTTTTACACGAATAATATGGTATTGTTAGTTTACAATAGTAAATAAAATTATTGATTTATGGTAATATTTATTCTTTAAATATCTGGGTTGTGGTAAATTGTAGATTTGTTTTAGTAACATTATATTATTTGTTATATTTTAAGCCATGTTTTGGCATATAAACGATCTTCCTAGGTAAACTAACAGAAAAGTTATAGACCAAAAACCGTTTTTTAATTCTCTTGAACAATTTGGATTTTACGATTACGATTTTATTCGGTGGGGGCGGCGATATGGTTACATAAGATGGGTTCACACTTCAATCCTGAATACACATATCAAGTTTTGCATAAAGTACCGACTTCACTGTACCGACTAAATGGTTATCTGATCAGATAGAAGCACATTTGACGGACATTAACTCATATTCATATTTAACTGTTAATTTAATAAGTTTTATCTCTCACTCTGTGTATAATATACCGATTGAGCTGTAAGAAAAAATATAAATTATGAAAAAAAAGGCAAAATCTGCACATCATTAAAGGCTTCCTAGGAAAATATAGCACGGTGTCTTTGTCACTTGAGTTGGTCGCTAACCGTTACGGTTACCCACATCATAACAATAGTAAGTTTCAAAACGTAATGAGTCTGAGGTTTGTTATTATCATAAATAAGTATATCTTGATGATCTAGAAAGAGTGTCTTAAAACATGTTTTTTTTATATTTTAGATCGGATTTATTACAACTGTTTTGATACGGTTGTCGTATCTTAAAACTTTTAGCATAAGTAAGTCACCGCTGAGACTTTGTATTCACAATGTCGCGAGAAATCTCTAGAACTGAAGACTTGACTTGATACGAAGTAAAATAAAGCTCTCTCAAATCCCAGCACGCATAAAAATAAGAACTTCGTTTATTTGTTTGGCTTTTGACTTAATTGGATAAACGGATTTTAATCTCGGCAAGTTTACGAGGCTTTGAGAGTCTTATGTTTGAGGATGTAAAAAGTTTATATTGATTTTGAGGAATTACACAAACGATTCGTGATTACAATGATGAATAGCGGGAACACTACTCGGCTCATCAAATAATATTACAGCGTAAAAGTTTTTTGTTTTTGGTTCTTTGAACGAACTTTCTGGAACTTCCAATCGAATTTTAAAAAGTATTTCAGCATTCTGCATTTCACAATTCTTGGAAAGGCTATATCTTTGACGAGTTTACTGAAAACGTACAGTTAGAGGCACAAGAAATGTGGTATATAAATGGCGGGCTGTAGGTATACAGTTCTGGGCACAGCTAAGTTTCGTAATTATAAGGTATTTTGTTAATTATCTCCCAAAATGGTGTCTTATAAAAAGGTAAGTAGAGGGGAGTTGGGATTTTGTGTGTTATAATTACGTCTAGTGCAACTCACGAAATTATTGTTAAACACAAAGTACTGTACTTACCGTGCATTTTATCGTTCAGCAGTGCGTATCTCGGGTTGGCGGCCACATCCAGCGGCAGAGAGTTCCACAGCCACCGTATCTTGGGCGTGGGGTTCCCGCTCGCCTGGCACGGCAGCGTGGCTGTATGGCCTACTTCTACCACCATGGTGGTCGGAGGTGGCGTGATGTTCGGGAAGCCAGGGGGAGATTTGTCGGCTGGAACAACATTATGAACTGAGTATATGAAGTAGAACCTAAATATCATGTACTAAGCAATTGAATGCTTCTGTTATGGCAACTAATAAAGTAGGATAAGTTTGTATTAACTAGCTTAATGAGTTTTAAAGCCGAGTCCAGTGGAAGCGTTCAAGTCAAGTCACGATCTTGCAGTCTTTATCAGCATTGTAAATTGAACTAATGAACAACGAGACCGTAAATAAAACAAACGAATAACTTCATACGGCGCTATAAAATTGAATTCCTGGAAAGTTGTGAATGAAAAACCTCTGTAGTAGACTTTTCCATTTAGCTAAAGCTTTGACAAACATTTTTCCAAGAAAATTGAATTGGCTCAGCCGCAACCAAAAGACCGGAATTAAATCAGGCACCGATGCAATCAAGCTTCCCCGAATTCCTGTCAATAAATCAGGTAAGAAAAGGTTCCTTTGTATCACTATCTTCAAACGCAAGGAAACGTCCGAAACTGACGTCCGTACAATTTTGCAAATAGTCAAATGTTAATTCGCCAAATGAAATTTCTCGGCCGAAAATTTGATTAAGTTAGGCTGTCATTATTTTCAGGAATTCCGGGTCTCATCAGTTCTTTATCAGGGAGCGAAAGAGATAGTAGATTGCTTTTGTGAACTTAAATAGAATGGAACTCATTGTTTGGGATGCCGATTAATTGGATAAACAGTGGGTCGGTTAGGAAATTATACAACTTTTGAGTAAACACTTGTGGGAAATGAGAATTTGATTGTCAAGTAAAATAGATCGATACATACTCGTGTCTTTAGTATCAAAGTTAAGTAAAGTAATTCGTATGAGCTGGTAGCTTCCATAGTGACAGTGTTTTGAAGCGGCCTGAATACCCGAATTCTATGTGTAATTAACATATGTCCGTAGGTCCATCACCATAGCAATTTTGTTTTTACAACATAAAATGTTTGAAACCATTTGACAGATAACAACGTTGCTATGGGCAAATTCCTACAGCCATCCGTAACTTGGTTATAGGATACTGGCATCAGTCTTCCATCAAGGTTCATAATAAAATTTGTGTGACACCCCGAACGTTGTTTGGACTAGAGCCAAACTCTTTTTATATTCTTTAAACTAGCGTAGTACTAACCCGGATAAAAAGTAGCTGATCTGTTTATCGAGGTAATGTGCATTGTTAAAATGTACTCACATTCCAAGTTTCAGCCAAATTTGTTCAGTACTTTTTGAGTGGTAAGAGTAACAGACATACTAAACTTTAGCGTAAATGTAACTTCATAATTACACGTAAGATTATTAAAACTTGCACAGAACTTCATACCTACACGAATCACAATGATTTGAGATGATCTTAGTCAAGGGTTCGCAGTTTATGTTATAACTTAATCCGGGCCCACACCCGTGCGTCACCGGAGTATCTTACACGTTAATTATAATTATGACCTAACTGAATTATACTCGTTGTATAATGGCTTATGTCGGCCGATAGTTATACATAGTTTATGAGAATATCACATAGGCTACTTTTTATCACTAACAAATCTTGCAGTAACATTATGACTACACAATATCGATAAAAAACTTTTCGGCATGAAAAGTCCATAGATGCACGGTCACATTCGATCCCACGACCTTCAGAATGAAACTCGAAGTACCAATAACCATTGCCAACATGGCTTTTCATTATAAAAGAGTTATAAAACACGATAAAATCCTTATAACAGAATGAATTAGCAGCCGTCACAGAAGGTGCGGTACGGAAGGTGAGATAGCATTAAAAACACAGTTTCGAAGTTTTTCACAGCAATCCTTTTCTAAAAACTATATAAAAATATCAACTTTATCGTCTAGAGTTAAAGTGAAAAATTGCCTGCCTGTGGTAAGCCCTCATAAAATCGCAAACTTGATATTAATTACGTGGTTCGCAGACTACCCGCAAATTGTTATATATTGTAACGTTTGATACAACGGTTCAGAGAATTATTAATAAAAAGTGCAAGAGAGTCTAACAGGCGCCAGTTCAACGATCTACCAAGAACTCTTCTAATAGCTAGGTAGTTTTAATATCTATTCTATTTGTTTATGATGTTGTTTTCTTTGGTTAGATATATGTCTTTACGTCTAAAAATCTGATCTCAGTTGGTTCTCAATATTTTTAGCACTCTACCGAAGCGTAGGCAACGACCGCTGTAAAAATCACAGCTCTACAATAAATCACTTTGTTTTTACAAATAAGAGCCCACGCAGTTTTGTTTGCAATTCGCAAGTTGTTGTATTACCTTTGTATTGATGCAAATGTGCAGTAACTGCGTTCAAAATCGTGGTGTACCTATAGGCTCTAAGAAACAATATTATCGGTCAAAGCATCCGATATTGAAGAGCAAAAGCGTACAACAAAGTTATCCGGATTTCCTGCCAAAGAGATACAGATGTCCATTTCCACCAAATTGTATTTGCTAAGTTACTTTCCTTTCGGTCGGACAATTAAGTTCTGTTTTCGTGAAGTATGTTACAGGCTTAATGCTCTTATACTTACGGTTAGCGAAGTTAGATAACTTAATAATAAAAATGTTTGGATGTTATTATTAAGGGCTTACTAGACAAAGTTGGATTTAGTAATTGGTTTTGTGAAAGTATTTTATGTAATGATTTAAAATGAAGTGATAAAACTCGTATAAAATTTTCTAATAAATAAGTTTTTTTAATGTAAAGTTAAAAAAAAATTTTTTTTATGTAGAGGACTAGTTTTCGCCTGCGGCCGTAACACTTCGATCGTTTAGTCGTCAATCAAAACTTTTTATGTTGGGTATGTTTCTGTACGCTTGAGGAAGTCAGCAAGTGAAATTTCCGGTAGTAAGTCGCGTCATAGTTGCGCTACAATGCTCAACTGCTATTTGCTGCTCAACCAGCGCTAGAGTGCGCTAATTGGCGTTTTGTGGAGCCACGTTTTAGGCGCCATTTACGTATCTTCCTCTTTCTATTATAAAATCTTTGTATATATGTATATAGGAATCATGTATAAACGTTTCTGGTAATTGGACTCAACCTTATTATCCGTTTCAAATCAATTCTGAGTTCAAACAAGTTCAATTTCAGTTTCAATCAGGCTCCAATAACAAGGATCGCTTCTGACTTTCATGTCATATTTTTAGGATTCCGTAACTTAATAGAAAAATCAAAGGTCATTTGTTGCGTCTAGAAAGTGATACCTAGTAGTTAATTATTAACTTTAAAAATATATTATAATATAATTCTACTTTGAACCCTCACCGAGTCTCGTTTCTCAGTTTTATTTAATTCCATAAGAAGTATATTGCTTCGAAGAATTTCATTCACAATTTAAACTCAATTGATATATATACTCACTATTAGAATACACTAGCAGCGCCCTGCAGTGTTACTCGCGGTGAATAGTTCCCGTTCCCGTGGGAATACCGGAATCAAAATAGCCTATGTGTTAATCCAGGATATAAGCTAAACTGATACCAAATTTCATTCAAATACATCCAGAAATTTGAGCGTGAAGGAGAAATAAATATTCACACTAACTTTCAGCTAAATATTAGTGTGAGTATGATGTGATGTGATGTGATATAAGTGTGAGTTATATAATTTATTGCTAATATAAATATAATATATACCTAATGTAAGCTCACAGAAGCCGTTTAATATTCCACCGCGATATTTAATTGCCTTTTCACCTATAAAGGATCTTTAATTAAAATTTTGTGAGCTCCGTCGATTATTATTTAGGTACAAAAATTGCTTTTCATTAACCGGGGTGTTTATTTTACTAAAAGAACAGTGAGTTGTGAGTTGAAACATACTGGTGAAATACAAGCATAATTCAATTGTGTGGTTTTATGGTGTTTAGTTATTTTTGTTAATACGGAGATTCATGATTGTGCATGTAGCTAGACTAATGCTGGTTAGAGGGCTATGTAGGCGTTAGTAGCGTAATATGTAAATATGACTTCTATGAGTAGGTATTAAGGTTTTTGATGAACAGCCAGGATCCGAAATCACTTCAAATTGTAGATGTACTGAGTTCATCTACGGTCGACGGTCTACTAAATATTAATATTTAATATTAAAGTCAAAACAGTCAAAATAAACATTTCAATTTTCATTTTATTATCCTAAATGTTGTTCATACCAGCTGACCACAGATCATAAAGAGCTTATTACTGACTGGATTGAATTGGCGAACAGAGTTTTATTATAATGGACGCCATATTTCATGAACATCCATTATTTTATTTCGTTATTAATTTAATGGCACCTACTCCATAGTTCGATGTTGTTACGTTACTTTTCTCTATACAGTTTTTTTAATAAAGAGGCACAATTGGGGCTAAAGTGTCATCACGTTGATTATAAAATCAATTGATAGTTATTAGGTACTAGATAGATATAATATCTAAAATCACCGATATCAAGTCAAGGCACAAAGTAAATGAATAAAATAACAAGATATTAATTATTAATTAGTTTGCTAGAGTTCAAAAGGATGCAAAAGTCCATCTTTTCTTAACACATAAAACTACAAATCCTTGTATGATAACTGATTCCGAATAACGGTGTTACTTTCTTATTAACAAAAATAGTATTTTTTTCGATCAGAAAACATTAACATACATGGAAACAGGTACGTATATATCACGATTACTTTAATAATGGTAATAAAATACGTATTTTAGGTAGATCAGGGATAAGACATCGTTAAGTTGTGAAAACATTGTAAAATATATAAAAGCCGGTATTTATCACAATAATAAAATAAAAACATTTTAAAAGCAAAACAAGGCTAAGCCATCGTTTAGGTTCTGTTAAAGAGCTAAGTAATGTATTAAAACAACTTAATCCTTTAGACTCATCTCTGTTCGATGAATGGGTGTCGGGTGGCATCGGAGTTCTCTCGGTTTCTTGTTACCCGCTCACTCGACACCATGTTATATGAAGACGAGACAGCCTTGGTGCTTTGTTTTCTTTATTTGCTCCGTACAAGCAGCCGCTGTCTTCGTGGCGCGACACCCCGTGTTTTTTTTAATAATGCGATAAATTTCAGAAAACAAAAGCTAGATAACGTGCAATCGATACAAAAAGTAAATTCCCAACTGCAGAAAGTACCAATGACCATTTAAAAATGCTATTTTATTGGTATGTTCATAGAGCGAACCGAATTAATCCCGCAGATAAATTCACCTCTTTAAAGTATGGTAATATTCTTTGGCTATCCTCTGGGATTGGCATGCTTCTATAGGTTTATTGTTATTATCTAAAATTCCGTATGCACTCCGAAAGGGGTTGAATTTCAGGAATTTGTAAAGTTACATTAGTAATTAGCTTTTCTACTGAACAGTAGGGATATTTTTAAAAAGCGCATATTATAATTTTAGGCATAATAAAAGACATAAAACGGACGGTAATTACTCGTAAAACACAATATTACAAGTTAACCCTCTATGTTTAAAACAAATTAGGCTAAAAACTTGGTAAGTTTATACGTACCCTACGGGTTTGATTGGAAGAACTCACTTTTTAATCAAGTAGAAATCACACAAAGCCGAAGGCGAGTAAGCTTGATAACCACAATCTAAAGATCCTTCGCAATATCATACCCATTAAAACTATAACACTTGCATACTTACATCATCACTTAAAGTGCGAAAGCACGAGTATCTTATTCATGGCACTTTACAGCACGTCATAATATAAGACGCACTTAGGACGCTGTCGTATCCCGACTCCTAAGCGAGACGATTCGTCACCCTGACGAGTGGAAACCGTCGGGATTTCTACACGTAGTCGCGTATCTCGGTTATTGTTGGGATTTTGAACTACACCATTGTGGAATGACCTCCCGGCTTACGCTGTGCTGTGTTTGAATGATTTAGTAAGATTAGTTAGTTGTGTGTAATAATGCATTCAGCACGTTGGGCGAAGCTTGTCACTCAGTGAGTGCCTGAAGACGGTCGGAGACGACGCGGCAGACCCAGGAAAGATGGCGAGACGACCTGGATGCATTCGAATCAAACCAGCAAACCGTTGCCTTGGATCGCAAAGAGTGGAAGTTAAGGGGGGAGACCTTTGCCCAGCAGTAGGACATAATAGGTTAGTAAAAAGTTAGTTGCGTGATTTTGATACTGAGTTAACAACCTAAGGTTAGATTATAGTAATTATGATTTTACACCATTGTCCTCTAATTTTAATCATTTTATATATAAAAAAAGTCATGCTACACTAATAGAAAGTATCATAGTAAAAGTGGGCAAGTAACTCGTCGAACCAAACGAGCCTAAGGAAAGGCAAATGGTTGGCCTCAGTACACGTGTGGAGGCACTTTTTACCGTCCCCGCTAATGGCCACACTTGCGTTACATTTGTACGACGCGAGTTCTTTTGTAAGGGATGCTAAGATGTCTCAGGGCTTTGTGTAATTTGATTTCGCTTTTTGTTGGGATGGTCGAGCGTTTCATTCGTTTGTTAGATACAGATGGTGGTGGAAATTTTAAGATTATGTTTGTAGTGTTTTATGTGTGAGCAATATTTAGTTTTTTTGCTAAAGGAAAGTTAAGGTCGTCTTCATAAGTTCTTTTCTGTAAGTGCAATAAAGTAATTTCATTCATTGCATTTTTTTTATCCACATTATCCACATTCATAGTCCTAACTTTCGCATTTATAATGTTAGTGGGATCTGATCCCAGAATCCCACTAATATTATACAGTTCATTAATAATAATCTCAAATGTGTAGAAAACTTATTTGAGTGACAGAATTTATTATTAGCTACCTTTATAAGCTTATTTTTATACGGAGAACCAATCGCAAATGACTGTTAGCAAAATCATCCATTATTTTTTTTAATATCTAAACGTTTATTATTTTTTGCTAGATTCACAGACTAAGCTTTATTGTACGTTTGTCTGAGCCCTTGGCCGCTTCAAAAGGTGCCCTTGCACAAAGCACGTTTACTCTGAACCCTATTCAATCGACACACGGAGCAAGATTGGTTGGCTTTGTTTGAATTGTACAATGAACTCAAACATTGTTATAAAAAGTGTATTCTTCGCGTTAAAGGTTGGGAGCTTTAATATAATAGAGTATTTGAAGGTGTTTTGCATTGTTCACTAAATATGAGCTGAAATTGTAGCTTTTGTGGCGTTAAGGTGTCGAATACCTACATGAACGTAAACATCCAAGGCCTATAGTAAAGTAGTGTTTATAAAAAATGTGTTCACAACTGTATTTCCAGATGCGATTAACATTTTATATCAGATCTTCTTTAAGCATTTTAGGATACTTTGGAAATATTTCCATGGCTCTGACAACTCCATTCACTATTTTATGGCATTACTAGCTGGAAACAAAGTAAAATAAATGTAGGCAAAAATTGCCTACTGACGCAGTATAGATCTTCAAGTTAAGATGTAAAGGCCCGATTTAGTTAAATTTCGCTAACAAACTCATCCCCCAACTTTCGTATTTATAATTTACAGTGTTATAAACGACATGTTGCTCAATGACAGGGCGCATTACGTCAGAGCTTAATTTACAGTCGCATAAAATATGTAAATTCACAACAATTCGTGAAATATCTCAAACGAAAACACACGTTTAAGTCGCAGTCTTACTTTGAATTTATAAATTCAAATCTACAATCTCTGGATGCCAGAATGAGACTAGGGCTTATTTCACGCACGCAAAACGTATAATTAACTTTGTATTAACATACAGTGTAGACGTGCCTTTACGAGATTAGATGGGATCCGATGGGCCGGCATCTAAAGATCGTAAGATAGGGAAAATTCGGAACATTTTCTCTGGTGTTTTCATAAGAGCAGATTTGAGTTGATATAGTGTACGGAAAGTTTTTGCAAACATTATGCGAGTTTTGAATTATACTATGCAGACCAGATAATAACTAAATATCCTTATACGAGTAGCACCACGTCCCGGCTTTGCACTTGTTTAATGAAACTACCGGGATAAAATATAGCCCACACAGTCCATTTTACACATCGGTGAAAGATTCTTTTCGAAATCAGCTGAGAAGTTTTGGAGATTACCTCCGTCAAACAAACAAACAAACATTACCTCTTTACAATATCAGTATAGAAAGTGCCACGCGAGCGAAACCGAGAGCGTTTACAAGTGACAAATAATTTTCCCGCATTGTAAACCACAATAACAATATTTGGATTGACGAAAAATACATTTACCACGGTACCAGGAAATACACACGTTTTCGTCTCGATAACTCGATTCGCACGACATCAATGGACCGCCTCATTGGCTTGCTTTGTGCTCTGGCAAAGCCAATTGGATAATGTAACGATGTTTCTTGTTCTTCATAAATATAAAATACGCGTTACTTGATGCGGAAGGTTTACCTTTGTAAGGCTTAGTTGAAGTTTATTCATGAAGAAGTGGTGAAGCTTGTGACGTTTTTGTTCGTTGAAGAAAAGCGACGTTCAGAGCGGTCGGTAAATAAGAACTTTATTGCAACAATTGTACAGAAAGTAACAAATACTATCTTAACTAGGTATAACAAAGGTTGTTGCAAAAGGCGGTCTTATTGACTAAGCGATTTCTTCCAGACGACCTGCTTAAAGAACAGTAGCTATGCTCTTGACGCGCAGACGGTGCTCGTGTCAAACTAGCTCTATGGGAATACCTAACAAACATCCACGCTAACAACACACTATCACACAAACTTTTGCCTTTACATTAGTAGTGTGATAGTAATTAGCTAAACACTCCGTCTGAGGTAGTATAGGCTCTTAATAGCCAAGTCTCATCAATTTTCAGAATCCCTGAACAAATATCCATCTGACAAAACGTTGTCGAGGAAGTAACTTTCAGTTTAACCTGCTAACTATGTATACTATAAGTTGCTGATAGTTCATTTTAATGAAACTGTGCATTTACTTAGTTATTATAGTTATTTATTAGGGTTTGAATTATAAAGTAGTGTCTTGACTGTGTGAATGGAGTAACCTACATAGACCAAATAAGTGATCTTCTACCGCCACTCTCAATAACCTATCTATCTTTAATTTTGGTTACTGCTGGTAGAATATCACATAACTTCCATACAAAATGTGACAAATACCTACCGACAGTTAGCAAAACCAAAGATACGCTTATAGAGACTGGCGGGAAAAGGTCATTTATTTGATCTAAGTAGGTTTTTCATTAACACTTACATTAAAGACACAACTTTTTTATTCAAACTCTACTACTAATAATCCCAAAGTCGTAAGTTAATGCTTTAGGTTTACCGTAGAGCCAGGTCAAAAGTAATGAATTGGATTTAAAATTTAATGAGAATGAATGAGTATAAGTGATGATTAAATACCGTTCATATTCGAAATGACAGTGTGAAATCATAGCCCATCCTTTGACACTTAAATCCACTCTGATATGAGCACATTCTATAAATAAACATTTCTAAAAAATGAAACCGGAATCCATTTTACATGTGAAAACAACAGGAAAAAATGTTTTCCCTCGCTGTTTATATTTGATTACGCAGAGCCTGGGAGAAGGGATGAGTAGGAAGGGATGGCAAACTATTTTCAAAAATAACCATTAGGAAAAAAACAAAGTCTTGTTATGAAAAAGACACTAGAAAAGTAAAACTACGAAAAAATATTTTTGTTCTGTTAAAAAACATTTTTTATTAGTATTGAAGGTAAATAAATTATCAGGTACGTTGCAAGGCAATCTGAATGGAGCGCTTTAGTGCCTAGGATATTTTTTATAATGTAATAGGGTTGTTTTTTTGTACCTAAGCAAAACATCATCTGATTTTATTCCAGAATTCGAACCTAACGGTCAAAGTTACATCTATAGCTTTTGACTAGATGACACAGCGTTAAAATATATATTATCTCCACTGAATTTACCAGTAAATATTAAAATATCTAAAAGGAAACCTAAGAAATGTATAAAAAATGATAGAAGTTCGTTCTCGATATTTCATTTAGTGAATACCCTAAAGTCTTCGAGAAACGAAATTATTCGTACTTGACACATATCGGTTTACCTTCTCGAAGCTTAATTTTCTGTGGCATGAAACAAATTTGGATTTATATAATATTTATAGAAAGGTTTGTCATCCCTGTGCGAGAGAGCGTATGTATGTCGGTAAACAAGCTTGGTATTACCTGGCTATAGGATGTACGTTGAAAGCATATTTATTTGTTTACGACTTTCTTTTCATCTGGTTTTTCTCGCAATGAAACACGCATTTGCCATTTCACTAACCGGTTAATTTGTTTTGGTGGGTGTAACTTTTTTATAGGCGAATTAAATATATAAAATACTAAGTTAATTAAATAACACTTTGGTTGTGATATTATAGAGTCCTAAGGGGCCTACATATTTACGGTACAAGTTAACTTTTTCTATAAGAATTCTAAATGTGTCAGATTGCAAGTGCGACACTAGAATGTGGTTGCCTCATGATCATTATTATGTATTTCTAAAAAAAAATTCATTTGAGCCACGGTCGGGATTCCAACAAACGCATTTTAAATAAAAAAAGGGGCACCCAATTTGGTTAACATGGCTATCGCATTTTAATTAGTAATAAAATAAGTTATATCAATATGGCATAGATTAACCTATGTACACGTCATACAGTTAAATAAATATCAATAATGTATTTTTATATTTTTGTGTTAAAGGTATTTCTTTCTATACGCCTTAGAATTAGTTTTTACTATCTGTATTATTATTAAGTTGCCTGAAATTTTATTATTATTTTATCTGAAATACAATAAAATAAAAACATGTTGATACAAAGCTACAAAGCCGTAGTAACATAGGCCTGAACACTTCCAAATGCACTGTCAACAGGAAAAATACAATTTAACCGACCGTGAAGAACATAAGATTTGCCAGAGAGTGTATATGCTGTTATTGTTATCCGATGGAGGCGGCTCATTGCTTTACTTCCGGTGGGAAATCCGATTTACAAGAGCTTGAATATTGCCGAGACTCGGAATACTGTCAACATTTCCCCGACTGAATTTCGGTTGAAAGTTTTAATAAAGATGGCAACTTTGAATTGTTGAACTTCTTGCATAAGTGGCTTTAAAGTCTTCCAAAACTTGCATTATTATTTTTACACTATCAGAGTTGACTGGTTGAATTATTAAACAAAACACAGTAAGT
This sequence comes from Xanthorhoe spadicearia, assembly GCA_947086425.1. NCBI lineage: Eukaryota > Metazoa > Arthropoda > Insecta > Lepidoptera > Geometridae > Xanthorhoe > Xanthorhoe spadicearia. The sequence goes on along the minus strand of OX352205.1, from coordinate 2,516,416 downwards.
ACTAAAGTGAGTTCGTATGAGGAAGTGGCCAACCATAGTGACGAAACCGAGACCGACTATTTAACGAGGAAAGCGTTCAGATGTTATTGCCACATGCGGTTCCACCCATCAAAGTTGTGACCAATAAGAACCGTGCTTCAACGATTAAAAAAAACTTTAATTATCTATCAAGAACGTCTTAGCAAGCTTCGCCACGAGCGCTATATCTTCAATATTTTGTTTAAGTTACAGAATATAGCATATAATACCGCGTCGTTCTTTAAAAACAATAAATGAAAGTTGAAAATTTCAAGTGTCTTGAATAAACTAATTTTTAGAGAAGATCTAAGTAACACAGACAAAAACTTTAAGCACTAACCAAACATAACTTATTGAAACTCCGTGAAATGAATTCATATTCCTTGAATTTTCACATTGCGTCCAACTTTTCATATAACTTTTAAGTTCACTAGCTTAGTGCAGTGAGAGAAAAAGTACAAGATGCTACAGATGTCTCTTGTTAAAAAGATGCTTGCTTGCCGGAAGTAAAGCAATGCTAAGACTTACAAAGTTAAGATAAAGATTTTGCAAAGAATAACTAATCTTCTTCTTCTTCCTGCCCTGATCCTACTATGCGGGGTCGATATTTTTCTTTAATTTTTTGTCTTCATCCTCCCTTCCATTTCATCCATCCATTTTTTTTGTTGTACCTGTACACTCTTCACCTTCACAGCCAACACCTTCGAGTCATTTGTTCTAAGAACTATAATGATAAAATTAAGTTTATGTGAAGTAAAATAACTGTTTTTCACTTCACACCACTATTTTGTAACTACCAAAATTTAAGGAAAGCTTGACCAATAAAATGATTTTATCTATCTAATTTAACATGTAACTTTTTAAGATTATTGCATATATTTTTTTTATCATTCTAAACACCCACATTTTGTTTATAACTAAAAAAAAAAAATTGATCACGACTGTATTTCCGAGAGACGCTTACAAATATTTATTTAACTAACATGTTTCTAATTAATTAAAAACTATCTAAATACGCTTTCAACAATTTAATTTTCCGGTACAAAAAACTTTTCTAGTCTCCCAAGAAATCCGTTTCTGTCAATTCAGCATTCGGTTTCTAGATTTCCCTGGAGTATTTAATTTTTTCACTGTAAACTAAAGAAGGTAATACAAGCTGTACCGGGACACTTCCTTTCATTACCCATGAGACGGAGATAGGTACAATCTAGCTTACGTGGAATTTGTTGAGATTTCATTGAACATAACTAAAAAGTCTTAATATGAGTCTGATACGTCTTAAGATTCCCTGATGATTTTATTCAGGATGTCGAACGTACTTACTACGAGTATATCTAATAACTTGTCAGATTAGTATAGACAAATTTCAAAGAATAAATTATTCATAAAAAAAACTTACAATAAGTAGCGTTCGTATTTGGGTAAGTCTACGAAATGTATTTTATCGACAGTTTTTATAGACAATACTCGTAAGTAACGAATAAGCTTGCGAACAAAGCGTGGTTCTTACAGACCCGAATCAAATCCTATATAAAACTTAAGACCCTGGAAAGTATATGAATTATCTTATTATATCCTCAGACAGGTCCAATTATGAGATCAAAAAGTTGGCTCGGTTACAAAACGAGTGTCAGGCCTGTGTGTGCAAGCGGCCTCAAGGGTACTTCAACACGGTCGAGAGCCGTCTGAACAAAATATGCCTGATTTTCTAAATTCTAAAGTAAAATCTCTCTTACATTCGTGGAATACTCAACAGTGAAGTAGGTTCGAGTATTGCCGTTAGATCAATGTTTGTGATTATAAAACGTATATAGGTGGCTTATATTGACTGCAGCATAGTTATGACAAAGCCAAAGCTACGTTTACAAACCCCACCTAGGTATTTTGGGATCAACTTAGCAAAAGAATCTAGAAGCTGATCTGATTGTTATAAAAGATGTCAATCATTAGAAGATCTAGGAAATGATGATTTGAGTAAAAATAGGTTACTACTGAGATGAAAATGGAAGAATAAGGTTTGTTGCGCCTTACGTAATGTGGAGCAAGGTATTAAAGATCACGATGATGTCAAATATTAGACTATTTGACGACATACCTGCAATTTTACTAGAACGTTGGGTTATTGGCGTCTAAATAGTGACATAGCGCATTTTAACTAGTTACGGCTGTAGTTGCGCAGCACGTTGACGTGTGTTTCTGTCAGAATAGTATACTACGTACGCCTTGGAGAGTTCTTCACTTCGCATTAGTACTGTAAACTATCTATTTCTATATATTATGTTGTTCAATATCACTGCATAACTGTAACTAAACTGGCCCCTAGATATCATTAATACCAGAGCCACAGTACCCCGTATCGTTTTTCGATGATGAACAATAAATAACACAAGCGAACTGGACATGGAGTGACGAATTTCTCCCACGGGCCGGACCAATGGCAGGGCATTACAGCCTGCTGGGGCTTTAATGTATTGCACCTATTTACTAAATGGGACACGAATGTATAAACTAGCTGCGCCCCGCGGTTTCACCCGCGTAAGTCCCGTTTCCGGGAATATCGGGATAAAATTCCAACATAATAGTTCTCTAATAATTAAAAACAGTATAACAACAAACGTCAATGCGACCTTGCCGGTAGCACCTCGCCTCTCAACACAAACTGCCGTAATCACAAACAATTTCAAAGCAAGAAGATTGGCGCGATTCGCAATATTGCCGCGATACGACCCAAGGTATAAGCGAAACTTACAAAATAGGCCTTTTTGCATTTTAGGGTAGATGATATGTGATGAGGGAAACCTATGTCTTCACGTAACAGGAACATTTGGTGCCTGGGATATTGTTTAGGCGTGCCTAGAACCTGAATATGTACTTTCTGTTTTTCTTTCTTTCTAAATCGTCCATTTCAGAGTAATAGAACCTATCCACCATCAAAATATACCATTATCAAGGTTTATTATTTAATTGTTTATTGAATAGGTCAAGAGCGATAAACTTGGGCTAAACTTTCATTAGAATTAATATTCGCTTAAGCTTTTCACTAAGACCACACAAAGACTTATAAGTAAACGAAGGGATCTCGAAAGTGAAAATACAGATTGCGACTTCAGAAAATGTGTTAGTGGGATAGCACCAGTTTTTGACGTTTATGATTATAAACTGGAACGTTTAGAGAAACACAGAGGTAGGATACTGACTGTTTATTCAATATATAAAGTCTACCCACATTAACACATATAAATACCTTACATTTTTCCCCCTTTAAATCGATACCCTAGGTAACCTAACTCTAATGAACTTATGATATACTTGACATAGGTACTTATAACTATATTCATCCTACATGCGATTTTACTCACGTCTAGCTCGGTTGTAAGCTCTCAGCGTACGTGCTGAGGCATCCTGCGGCGGAGGCGTCGGGGAGTGCGAGGTGGACGGGGCCGCGGGGCCAGCCGGCGGCTCCGGGACCTGCCGCTGCGGACTAACCACTACTTCCGACTCCTCCCCCGCAGCATCCTCAAATGTATCATCGGCATCGCTGTCCACCCGGGCGGGATCTTGTGACAAGTTCAATTTCGGTCGCGACAGAGAATACCTACTCTTACGATTCGGGTCTAAAGGAATTACTTGATCTTGGTGCCTGCGCCATTGTAAGCCACCCCCTGTACTAACTCTATAAGACACAGGCCCCGTTTTATCAATAATGTTTCCTTCGACCCATTTCTGTCCTTTATCCGCGTATCCACGAACGAGCACCGAATCTCCGACCCTTATGTCCCTGTCCTGTCCTCCCTTACTATCACGCTGCCGCTGCTGCGCGGCGCGCACGCCGACCGCCACGTCCGGCCGCAGCGCGTCCAGTCGGCCGCGCAGGCGTCTGCCTAGCATCGCCACGGCC